>JAQPPZ010007509.1:8222868-9593346 GCA_028583015.1 Wollemia nobilis | reverse complement strand
CAAATATGAACATTAATATTTTATTTAATCCTAATCAATATGCCCTTAGTCCTAATACATCAAGTGTAAAATATGTTAATGCTACAATTGTTACTACAACCATTGGTGGTATGATACCCCAATATCCCTCTACTAAACTATTATCATTATGATTGTCCCAATGAATAATCATACCTCATACAGAGTGATACATTTGGACCTCTCCTGAGAGCATGGGTTTGGCTCAATCAAGGAGCCTCCAAGAGTATTTTACAAGGTTGGTTTCTTGTTAATATGTGATCTTTAGGCACACTTTCAACTTAGGGAGAAAATAGACGTAAGATATAAAATAAAACAACTAAAAAAATAAAAAACCTAATCTAAAATATGGCAATGCTCTGAAGATCAAATAATATTTCCCTGCACAATATGCCTGAATGATATGTGCTAGTAGTGAAAACTTCTTCTCCTTGACATAGATGAGCCCAAATGAGAGTTACAAATATACACACCAATAAATAAATGGGTTAAAGCATGAAAACCATATATGGCTACTCAAAATAGATGGCTAGGCCTCACATATGCACACATATGTAAGTTAAACTTAAAAATAGGTAAAAACTACAAACACACACATACATACAAAGATGGTTTAGAGCATGAGAACAATATATGGCTACTCAAAATAGATGCATAGGCCTCCAATATATATATATATATATATATATATATATATATTTTTTTTTTTTTTTTTTTTTTTTTTTTTTTTGTGTGTGTGTGTGCATGCAAAAAATATTACAAAAAATGTGCTAGAGGTGGGGGTTCAATTTACCCATAAGTTGCTTAGGAGATGACTACAATATAGAAAAAAAATGAAAGGAAATATTACAAAACTTGTATATGGAAACTCATTTATACTTTTTATAGTATAGACCATTACTATTTATAGATTACAATTAGGGAGAATTTCCCTTAAAGCCTCCGTAAAGGTTTCAAAATGATTCTTCATTTGTGTGCTAGGTTCAACTATGGGGGTGATATGCAGAGATTAAATTCCTCCTACTCGACTGTATGAAATGGCTAGAAATGAACACACTCACCACATTCTAATGGCTAGAAATTGAACACACTAAATTTTATATAACCTAAAATCAAAAACAAATTATAGAAGTAGGATCAAGCAAAATTAGTTACGACGTCCATTCATGTGATATAATGATTACAAGGCATGTAGCCTAGAGAGGCTCGATATTTAAAATAGAGAGGGGATAGGTTATATACTTCTGATCCTTGCCTTGGGTAGGGGAGAGTGGCTTATTTATTAGAAGGGTTGAGAGCTACGGAATCCTCTTTTAGAATAGAGAGGCGTGCCTGCTCTTAAAATGGAATTTTGCAAAGACAATAGCAGGAATTGTGGAAAGGTTGGAGGATCTGGCCGAAGCAAGCTGGAGGCCCCTTAAATTATAATATTTTAAGCCTTGATTATGGCTTTTCAAAAGTTGTTATTGTCTTAAGATATAAATGCACACTCAGTCCACACCTTTTAAAAGAGAGATTAGAAGCTCTATTATAATGTTGAGTCCCATAGTCACATGTATAGAAGGTTAGGAACACCACCTCTTCTAATATATCTCTCACCCTTAAACATAATGATGGGATTCTTCACAGCTCAATGAGCTTTTGTATTTGAATTGAGATGCATGTACACGAGTCTCTACAACTTGGACAAGTCTAGTTATCTATGGATTTTTGGTTAGATTTTTTAAATATATTTTATATTTCAACCTAGAGATCTTAGGACCAAGCTGTTAAGTATCTTGAAAACATTATTAAAGTAGATCACCCCTATCTCTTAAGTAATAAATTTTAAGCTTTGGTTTATCTCCCAAGCTTAAAAGATCAGTATAGAAGAAAGGGGATTGAGGATCATATACCCTTGACTATATTAAGACCTCTCCCCTCTCCATTTGGTGCTTATCTAAAATCTATCTACCTCAAAATCTCCTTAAATATGATAATTGGGACCCTCTCTCTCTCCCTTCTGAAGATTCGTATATAGGTCGAGTATTCCAATTAAAATAATTGATATCTCATCCTCCCTGATTAAGGATCAAATATAGGTAGAGTGCTTAAAAATGGGGCCAGTTCAACAACCTCTTAAGTTAAGTCTAAATAACCACCTCTTTAGATCTTTCTTTAGCTTTTTAAATTAATAACTGAGTTACCCTTTTTTCAATAGAGGTGAAGTGAAACCTTGTTGAAAAATCCAACTCTCAAGCTCTATATTTTAAAATTATTGAGAGAAGAGAAGAGAAGCTATATATTTTAGAGAGAATATGAGAGGAGAGGAGAAGAGAGAATGGGATGTCACAAAGCTGAAAAATGAAGAAAGAAAATAAATTGATGTTTTTCATAACTAACCTATTAAGATATATATTTAAGTGGTCAAGCATGAGTCCTAAGGTTAGTTATTTCTCTTTTCTCTCCTTTTAAAGGTGTGATCAATGCAACTACCATTATTTTCTAAAATCTTTCTACTCTCTTGTATCCATGAGTTGAGAATACTTATGATCCCCCTTACCATATAATAGAGGGGAGAGGAGAGCTCTTCTTTTAAATAGAGAGAGCTACATTTGAAATTCTTGGTCAAGTGCAATCTCTAGCAAGGGCAAAATCATGTATAATGATGTAGACTTAGAATTTCAAATCTAGACCTCTCATCACCCTACCTCATTTTATCACTAGAAAACCTTTTTTTTTATCGTAGGATGAATTGGGAATGTCATGTATCCATAAATTAAAGGAGAGGGAGAGAATGCAAATGCTACTAGAATGGAGAATTTCCTCAATTTGAAAGTCTCAAAACATACAACCTTATCTGATAGGTTTAAGCACTCGCAACCTTTATATCTTAAGAGTACCTTAAAGAAATAAAGCATGAAGTGATTGGTAATTATATATAAAACCCTAGCTATCCTGACAACCAAAGTAAGTTTAGGTTGCTACCCTTTTCTATCCTAATAGTTGAATATGAGATGGGGCTATTTTATCCCTCTCTCATCAACCCTACCTTAGATGTCCCCTCATTGATTTCATTGATCCATACTACTCGACTCTGTGTTTGATCCATACCTTTTTAGAATAGAGAGGATTAAAATATTAATAACTTTAACTCTTTATTTTTAATTGCTTTCTCAATATTTTAAAATAAAATAAATTTTTTGTTTATTTAAATAAGTTCATTTTATTCACGTATTGAGAATCTCACCTCTCTATCTCTAAAAGGAGAGAAAAAATATGTTGTGTGCTTACTTAAGCTATCTCCCTTCCCTCTCCTCTCTATACAAAAAAGAGGATAAAGATCAAGTGCTTTATAATAAATAAAAAATAATCTTGTGATGCATAGAGGGGCATATCTCCATGTTTTTAATAATTTGGTTACTTGTCCCCTTTTTTAAACGACATTTGAATGACATTTAATAGTATAGAGGACATTAAGAAATTATCAAATATATTTCACCATGGTTTGACTAGTTGTAAACCTAGATGATGGAATTTTCTTAGGTTTTTATCTTATATTTTTTTTGCAGATGATAGATTATTTTATTTTTATATGCTTTATTTATATTTACATATTATGAACCCAATAATTTTTTAATACATTATATGTAATTTGTGATGTAGTTATATTATTTATATAAAATATGTCTCTAGGGACAATGCAACGATTTAGGCTTGTTTTTATTTGGGAAGCCTAAGGTTCAAATGACAACATGTGTGTGGCTATATGCTAAATTCCCTCTTGATAAACTGAACTCTCCGCGTTATAAGAGGTCATCGTGGGATGGGAATGCACAATCCTAATGTTATTTATAGTTTCTCACACTAACCAAATCATGTAAATAAATAAATAAAACATTATCTAGATAAAATATATTATAACATTATATTAGTTTTAAAATATATATTAATATATTTTAAATTTAAGTTACTAGTTAATAATCATAATTTCATTAGATTACTTTATTTGGCATCAATTACTTTAAAGCCACTTAATCTCCATCGTGGAGTTTGTGCAACATATTGGTGAGTGCAAAAGACTTATAAGCAAGCATTCCAATATCATTATCCAACATGTTTATAGAGAAGGGAATAAAGTGATCGATTGGTTGGCCAACATAGGCATCACCCCTTCATGTGTGGCAGACAGAATTTCCTTAGCACCTCAAGACGGTCAATCATGATGATGATATTTTCCTCCTTTAAACTAGATCGTTCGATGAATCACATTCATTCAAACATTCCTTCAACACGCGATTTGGGTGGCCAAAGCTATCAAATCTCACAACAGTGAGTTTTCAATGGATTTCCAAACCAGTTTTTAAAGTGACAATGTAATGGAAATGGTGAAGTAACTCTTCCTCTTAGGCTTGTTCTTTCTTTTTGTTGTCCGTTTGCTTGGGTTTGTTTTGCCTGGGATGTCTCCGTTCGGTTTAGTTTTTTATCCTTTTCTCTTATTCGTTTTGGTTTGATGACGAGTAGGTTTTCTCCGTTCTTCATTTTATAAAAAGTTCAAGGACCCTTTCAAAACCCTTTCTACTAATAAATTTTTTTATTAAATTTTACATGATTAAATATTATATTAAAATGACTTATTGTTTATACTATTGAAAACTTATGAATTTACACTATGTTATGTCTCTATAACAAGGTATTTTACCTTTATGGTAATAAAACATTATAAATAAAAGATTATATAATATTATTTTATGACAATGTGATGGTAATGGTGAAGTAACTCTTCCTCTTAGGTTTGTTATTTTAGTTTGCTTGGGTTTGTTTTGCCTAGGATGTCTCCGTTCGGTTTAGTTTTTGATCCTTTTCTCTGATTCGTTTTGGTTTGATGACAAGTAGGTTTTCTCCCTTCTTCATTTTATAAAAGGTTTACGGACCCTTTCAAAACCCTTTCTACCAATAAATTTTTTTATTAAATTTTACATGATTAAATATTATATTAAAATGACTTATTGTTTATACTATTGAAAACTTATGAATTTACAATATGTTATGTCTCTATAACAAGGTATTTTACCTTTATGGTAATAAAACGTTATAAATAAAAGATTATATAATATTAAATTTAGATAAGTGTAATGTGATTAAATATTTTCTTAATGAAACATGTACTAATATGTATAGCTAACATGTTTTCTTTATTGATACTTTTATTTTAATATGATGGATAAAAAACTATACGAAATCAAATTCAATTGTATTATTTTTTTTTATTGAACATCGTTTACAAATATTTATAAATATGGCTCGTTCGAGCTAACACAAGAGGAATCTACCTCACAACCACATTGATGATAATAACTAGACGCCATTACACCAAATACCATTCGACAATTCCTATTTTTTTATATGATTTTTTCATTTATATTTCAACTATTTTTTTTTATGAATTTTTTTATTTATATTTCTGCCCTCACCAGAATTGTTGCTGAGAAGTTGACTTATAGATCCACTCTTAGTGGAGAATATTCACTCCATCTTTGGCCATTCATGTCCTAGATTTTTGTAATGGGTGGGTCCTCGTGGAGGGGCTGTTACGGTGACCTAAAAATGTTCAGTTTCAGTTTGTTGGGTTGTGCCCAAAAGTTTTAAGTTGTTTTATTTAATGTTTTTAATTTATTATATAAAATATTTTATATTTATTTTTATATTTTTAATTTCAAGTAAATTTTTGTTTGTTTGTTTTTAATTTAACTTTATGTTGATAATTATAATCTTGATGTTTATCGGTTGAATATTATTTGATTAGTTTTTATGTGTAATCTTCTCATAATTAAACTAATTAAGTGTTAAAGGTAATAAACATATTAAATAGATATTAAGGTAATAAAGATATTCTGATTTCTTTCACATATGTTTTTATAGGTATGAATTAAAGGAAGATAAGAAAGATAAAACAAAGCTATTTAAGTTTTGAAGACCAAAATCTGTTATTGATGATAAATCAAATTTTACATAATGTGTTATTAGATGATAACTAGATTTTCACATTTAGCTTTGATTTATTTCATAAGATAGGTTGTATAACTTATCAAAAAGTTTATATTCTTAGAGATATGATAGTATTTTTGTATTTGAATATGTTGGGTTGTAATATAATTTTTAGTTGGCATTGCATATATGTTAACCTAGATCAAATCATAGCAGCTTCTCTTTAATTCCAAATGCTCAAAAGCTCTATGGATGCTTCATTCGCTGCAAATCTTCTTGGCACCTAGGTACCTTAAACTATTAATCTTTTATTACTATATATTTTAATATAGGTCAAAGATATTATATGCTTTGTTTATGAGCATGGAGAGTGGACAGTTATATGCTTTAGAAAAATATTTTACAAGAAGGAACAACCAATGATACATCAGGTAAGTTGGAATAACTTATCTAAGTTATTTGTTTCTTTAGGATATTTTAAACTTTTAAATTTCTAGATTTTATTTTTTAAGTTACTTGTTTTCTTACAATACTTTAAGCTTTTAATTTTGAGATTTTCTTTTCTCCAAAACTCATTTAGGTTTCAAGACCTAAAACAATAAAAAAATGTTAGTTTTTCAATATAAAGTTATTTAGTATTATTATTTATTATGCAAATTGTGAAAGTATCATTTTTTTAACTTTTACCAATTATAGTTATGTGTTAGAATTTTTTGTTGTATACTTTTTAGTTTGAGAATATAGATATCATATTTGTTAGAAATGAATTTTAGTATCTCAAATATTTTTGTGTTTTTCAAAAGCTAATGTATCCTAATTTATGTATCCCAAATATTTTTTTTTATGTATTTTACCATGCAAATCTTGATGATTACCAAGTTGTAAAATTGTAAATAATTATAGTTTTCATGTAGACCAAATTTATATTGAACTATGTTTATTCATACAAATGCTAACATTTAAGATTTTTCAAATAGATGATAATTTAATATATTTTTTTTAACAAATTTTTTAAATGTGGGTTGCTAATAAAAAAATATTCATTTGCTTTAACATTGGATATTAGTAATATTTTTAATTATCATTTAGAAACCTAAATATAGCTTTTTATTTATCTTATTTTTTTAGTAAATATTAAGTATAATAATATTAAAAATTTATGGAAATAATAGTTCAATAGTAGATTATTTTTTTGAATAATTATAACCTATCAATGCTTATATTATTACTATTTGCTTCCTAATTTCTTATGTTCTTAAAAGATAAAACTTTTTACAACTTTAAGCAACCAAAATTTTTATATGCTTTGTGTGGATTTATTTTGAGGAATATTTATAATTTTATTGTTTTCAAAATGTTTTTCCGGTTAGTTCTTTGATATTTTTCTTTGCACCCATTTTTATAAAGACTTGAATCTCTAATAATTGGGTTGTGTTAGTGTTTAGCATTTTTGGATGCAATTATTTTATTTTTTTATAAAATAGATTGTTAATATATTTATTAAAATTGTATCATACATTATTTTCTTTTTCCATCCAAAATTGAGAATAAAAGTATGAGATATGAAACTCTAGTTATCGTGTATGCTATTTAATTTTAGAAAATGATGGTCAACATGATGGAAGAGAGGATTACATGCACAATGAAAAATATATCTTGATATATGAATAAGACCAAGAATGATATATTATTTGTTTCAAATATATTTTCATAATACTTTTGATATTTATGTTAGATTTTTAAATTTATTTTCTTTTTGTTGTTTTCACTTATTGTAAATGTCTTATGAATGCAGTTCAACTTTATTAATTTATTGTCCAAGTCTTGTATTGAATGTTGGTAGTGGAATATTTTGGAAAACTTATGTGGGAGTAAGTCTCCTAACTCAGAATCTTGACACAAGTATCTTTGTTGTAGCCAGGAACTAGGACGCCATTGCGCTAGTAATAGGTGGAGGGAAGCAATTCCCTAAGAAGCCCTCCTAGTACGTTCCAAGTTGGACGGTCGACTATGCATACACAAGGTTTTTAAAGTGATCCAAAGAGGGACACCCCACTACCAACACTTAATACAAGCAACCTAGGAACTAGGTTACCTTCCTTTTAAGCATTAATTTCAAGTTATAAATAGGATCTAGCATACCTTCCATTTAATTTTTGAATTAAAAATACATATCATGACTAGCATACCTCTTATTTAAATAATCAATTCCACTTATAAATAAAAAATAAGATTAGTATATATGTATTTCTACTTATGGTATTAAAAGACATCCTCTAAATCATCATATCTTAGATGATAAATCCTTGGTATTTTCCATCTTAAACCTTAGAATTTTATACCATAGGCCCTAGTTATAGTCCTTAGATTCTAAGGGCCTACAACCTAAAACATTTAAAATATTAAACCTTGGGTGGTAACCAAACACTAGATATCACCTAATATAACCAAATTATAGACTTTTTCTTAACTGTAACCTAATTATAAACTTTTTCTTAACTGTAACCTTATTATAGGCTTTTCTAACTCTATAATTAGCCTAACTCTAGAATTTCTACTAATCATAATCAAGCTACATTGCCTAACATAAACAAACCATAGAATTTTCCCTAACCATAACCTAATAATAGACTTTGTCCTCAGATGCATTGAACCTCCAAAGCATTAGATCTTATACCATTAAAATTTAGATGGTAGAGAACTTCACCTATTAGACCATTGATTTATGGAGCATAATTTGCAGGACATCTTAAGCCTTGTCGTAATTTTACATAAAATATTGAAAATATATAAACCCCTAGATATTAGAACTTAGATATTAAAATCCACAAATATTTAGAGTATAAATCTAAATGAGATTTTAGAGTATCACCCTTTTTAAAGCTTAGGATTTTTAACATATGATATTTTTTATTGTAAAAGTTACACTCTAGGACACAAGGTAGCTCAATTTAAAAACTTAAAAGTTGGATATGGGAATCTATTTCAACCCTAGAATTTTTTACCCTATATCTTGTATAATTAATTCCTTAACCTTTGTCACATCCAACCTTGACCGATCCCTTATGCTTGACAAAGAAAAAAAGAACTAGTGCTTATTTTTGTGAAGTCGTAAAAGGTATTGGAATTTTTTTAAGTTTTGGAAATTGTGGTGATTTATTTAATGCTTTTGAAAAATACACCCTAGAAGGAATATATATTAAAAAAAAATGATTACTTATGAATTAAATTATTAGCATGTTTTGCATATTAATGTGGAGCTAAATTTTAGGGCAGGAAAATTGTGACTCTAAGTGCCATGGGAAAGGAAATTTGGACTTATAAGACACTAGAATGAATTTAAAATTATATTCTTAGGTCTTCTAAGGCACTATTACTCCACCTTATATGCATCATCATGTCCTTAGGTCTTCTAAGTCACTATTACTCCATATTATATGCATCACCATGTCCTTAGGTATTCTAAGGCACTATTACTCCATCCTTTATGCATCATCATGTCTAGCCTTATCTTCTTGGGTTTGTACTTCTAAATAACCCCTCCAACAAGTCATTACCTAGATTACCCTTCACCATTTGAAAAGGCACCTCCAAAATGCTATAAAAGTCCACCATTCGATATCAATAAAAGGAGGCATGAAGGAATGAAGGGAGAAATAGGTGAAAGGCCTTAAGCTTATTGTAGGTCAGAAAATTCAAGTTGATGCTATGCTTGTTATTTTAAACAAATGGCTTGATTTTCTTTGAATTTATGCTTGATGATTGGTAATAAGAACACATTCTATCTTTTATTGTAATTAGTGAGGCAAAACTAATTGACTATATTTTTGTAAAATATGTGCTTGCATATTTACATCCTCGATATTCCTTCACCTATTGATATTTTAGTTGATTAAATAGAACATGTCTTCAACCTACAATATATTGTAGTAGAGATCCTTGTTGAGTGGTATTTTCACCCAATTGTGAAAGTACACTCTTCCTTAGGATTTGGGTTCCAAATCCCCTCTTGCAAAGAAGTTAAACAAATGACTTCTCCAAGGTCTCCGCTATATTAGCATTTGCATATGTGTATTAGTAATCTTAAATAAAGATATTCACTTTAAATGCTTGGAACACCTTAGTGATTGCAAGTAACTGTAAACAAGGGGCAATGTTGGTTTATTTTACCATGAAACTTTAGTGATTGTTCATTGAACCAAAATAAAGCAAATGTGAGTTGG
This sequence comes from Wollemia nobilis, assembly GCA_028583015.1. Lineage (NCBI taxonomy): Eukaryota > Viridiplantae > Streptophyta > Pinopsida > Araucariales > Araucariaceae > Wollemia > Wollemia nobilis. The sequence goes on along the minus strand of JAQPPZ010007509.1, from coordinate 9,583,138 downwards.
CCCTCATATGACCACGATGTAGTGCTCAAATTACCCCTCTTTCGTAAAATCATAATTTTTATGAAGAAAGGGCAATTTTAGGCTCCAAAAATGGAAATTTGTGAAATGCCATAAAACATAACTCCTTCGATGAAATTGGAATTTTCATGAAGGGAATGTCATCATAGGCTCATGAGTGCAAAACAGAAATGAAAAAAATGAAATTTGACCTTAAAATGGAAATTTTCTATTTTTCGATTTTTAAAATCTATAATAAAACAGCAACTTCGATGAATTTTTTAAAAATACTAAACAACTCCGAAAATGAAATTTCAAATTGCGTATTGGAAGTATGAAGTATAACCTACGCAATGGTTAAATTATTTTTGGATTTTGAAGTTTTTTTAAATGTTTATTTTAATGCCTGAAAATTAAAGAAAAGTTAAATTTTTTGGAAAAATAAAACGCACAAAATGACAATGAAATGCAGAAAATGGAAATAAAATGCATTCAGTATGATGCTATCCTATTTCGACAAAACCGAAGATGTGAGGTTTTCATGCATGCAACCTAACCTATTGGAATTGCAAAACAAGCACAATCCGGATAAGCTAAGTGTTGGCTCCTAGGGTTTTAAATGGGATTTTCAGATTTAAACATTCGCATGAAGCAACCAAGAAAACTTGCATAAACTCCATTTACAAGGCTAAAATCTGAAAATGGGAAAAACAGAAATTTAATCTTGCATGCAGAAAATGACTCCTTCTTTCTTGTCCATAAGATGCAACTTTCTGAAACTTTCTATATTAAAAATTTGTCATTTTACAATAACAAAAATTTCTAGTTTTCTCAAACCAGTCTATGGAAGAAAATGACTCAAGTAGGTCCAGAATGGCCCTCTTGCCTTCAAATCTGCAACTCTGCTCGTAGTAGTTTCCAACCCCCCAAAACATCCTTACCTGGTGTATTTAAAATTTTCAGGAAGCTTTTCATTTCATCTTCCAATGGATGTTTGTTTCATTTTCCAATGGCTGTTACTTCCACCTTCCCTTGTGTATGCATGTGTTTAACGACCATCTTAAATGATTTCAAATCATTAAATATTCCTTATGTAATGTTTTGTCTTATTCATTGGATTTTGTCCTTATGTCCACGTCACTATGTAGTCTTCAGTTTCACTGTCCTGCCTACCCCTTTTGAGTCGCGAAAATGCAACATGTCGCGATACTTTTGCCTCCTTGATCTCTTTTGTTGCTTTTAGCCATGAAAATGCAACATGTCGCGATATCGTGACACCTTTTATTTCTTGTCTTTTGGCCGCAAAAATGCAACATGTCGCGATATCACGACACTTTTCTCTTTTGGCTGCAAAAATGCAACATGTCACGATATCACGACACTTTTTCTCTTTTGGCCATGAAAATGCAACATGTCGCGATATCGCGACACTTTTATCTTTTCATTTGGCCACAAAAATGCAAAATGTCGCGATATCGCGACACTTTTCTTTCTTGTCTTTTGGCCGTAAAAATGCAACATGTCGCGATATCGCGACACTTTTCTCTTTTGGCCGCAAAAATGCAACATGTCGCGATATTGCAACACTTTTCTCTTTTGGTCGCGATAATGCAACATGTCGCGATATCGCGACACTTTTTCTCTTTTAGCCATGACAATGCAACATGTCGCGATATCATGACACTTTTTCTCTTTTGGCCACGACAATGCAACATGTCGCGATATCGCGATGCTTTTTCTCTTTTGGCCGCGACAATGCAACATGTTGTGATATCGCGATACTTTTTCGCTTTTGGTCGTGACAATGCAACATGTCACGATATTGCGACACCTTTTCCCTTTTGGCCGTGACAATACAACATGTCGCGATATTGCGACACTTTTTCTCTTTTCTTTTTCTCTTTTCTTTGAACCACGAAAATGCAACATGTCGCGATATCGTGACACTTTTTCTCCTTGCGGTGTTTTATTTTTTTCTTTGATCTTTAGCATATGGGCCACTTCGGTCTTCTTGGAAAACATGCAAAAAGGTGGATCCCCAATTTTGGGGTACATTGTGGAGTAGCCACAACAAATGGCGACTCTGTTGGGAAATGCTCCTAAGCATTTCGGTGAGAACTCAACCTGAACACCTTCAAAACACAAACACAAGCATCAACAAATATCCCAAGAATGAAACTAGATGAGAAATACATGAAGCATTAGAATTATTAAGCATCATATCGATGTGTGCAATATGCTTCATTCCCTATCGTTTGAAACTCGTTCAAATTTCCATTGTCAGTTTCACTTATGATTCGTATGCAAGGCTATGAATGATTTGTGTAGGATTTGATGTATGACAACTATGCTAGAGATATAACAACCTGCTTTGCAAAGGCTCAAACTTTCTAGTATCATGAACAAACATATTAAAACTGTCAAACCCTCTTAGGACCAAATATGTGCATACTAAATTAATTTACTAGATCCCAAAGTTGGCTATGTGTCACTACCATCTTGAACCCATGTGCAAGTGTAAGTGAAATCAGAGCTTTGGGGAATAGGATTCCCAACCTAAGCGAGATGGGAATTTAACCCTATCCTTGCTACTTTGATCTGGAGTTCATTACCTCATATTGAACAAAATGATTTAACCTGCTATGGATGAAACTGTCATGCTAGCCTATCCGTTTGAGCAGTCAATGGTCTTGCTTTTAGACAAGACATGTTGCCACGCATGAGCATACTCCACTGTCAGTCAGTCGTCTATAGCCCCAGTGGAGATCAACCCCATAATCCAGGATTTGACTTTACTTTTGATTTCTTGAACCTTGGGGATGACTACCCATCCTTGCAAGGGACATGTAGTATGATCCTTCCAATCCAATATCAATGATGCAATAAAAGTAAAATAAAAATATTTGCTTTGGAATTTTAAGTTCTTGAGTGGGCAAAATAGAAGCTTTGGGGAATCGGATTCTCAACCTAAGTGAGATGAGAATTAGACCCTATCCTTACTACTCCATGAAGGTCAAATCAGAGCTTTGGGGAATTCGATCCTCAACCTAAGTTCAATGAGGATTTAACCCTATCCTTACTACTCCGATTTTAGGCTTTAAGTACTATGGGAGTGGTAAAAAGCACTATTTTAAGGATTATGTTGCATGATAGGACAGACACAAAATACTCCTTTCGCCTCACCTTTTCTTCCAAGTATGGTTTTGACCATTTTGCTCAAGATCCTCTTTAATATGTGTAGCGCATGTTTGGTTCAAGATAGTTCGGGCATCAGTTCCCAACCTTAAGATATTTTTAATATGCATTATATAATAACCCTAATAGGATTCGACACCTTTTCAATGATTGTATTTGAAATGTAGGTGCAACTAAGATGAAATGTATATGAAATGTCAAATGTAACATGAGATATGGATGAATGCATTGCTCTTTTTGAAATGCGGATGGAGTATACCACCTACTTTACCATAATGTGTAAAACTAACAACTTCATGCATCACAAGTTCCAAATTATATTCTTTAATGTGTTTGCAATACTCGTGGAGCTTTCTGCAATACAATTCCGATGTTTCATATTCTCTTAGTCTTAGTCAACATTCATAAGGACATAAGTTAACATCTCACTTTTTTTTTTTTTCAAAACAAACCAAAAATGTCCAAAGGACCAACACACAAAACTTAAAACCAAAACTTAAATGCAAACCCAACATCACAAACCAAAAATATATATACAAATGTACAATATGGTACAAGATGATGCAAAGCTTAGACTATCACTTTCCCGGATCCCAAACATGATTGGAACCTTTCGAAAGACATATGACACAATATGCATGCCAAGTGTTGTAGGAATCCAATAAAAACAAGATCAAACCAAGCAATGCAACAAATTTCAACTTGCCATGCTCACCATACCAATTTGATTTAGTTCCATTACCAACACCATAGGTGAGATTCAAATCAAATTGATTAGACAATGATTGGTATTCAATTTTATCTTGTCTATTCTTTAAAGTGTAAGTTTCATCATTCCATTCATGATTTAGAAGTAGGCTTTCTTTATCCAAAATGAAACTTTGTAAGTAAGAGCCTATTTCTAAACATTTTAAAGCCAATTTATTTTCCAAGTTTTTCGGCCAATCAAATTTTGACAAACATTTGCAAGCATCTAGGATATTTACTAAATGGGAATCATTAAAATTTTTTATCCTAGGTTCAAGAATTAATTGTTGATAAATTTGATTTAGCAATTTAAGTGCATCAACTTATTTTTCATTCATTAAAATAATGTTATCAAAGGTGTGGTTAGAAATTAATCCTTGTTCTTCATTCACATTCAATGGCATTTCATCATAAACATCATTCAAATTCAAAACGTGTTCATTCAACTCTTCACCTATAGCTTGGATACTTGAACACAAAAGTTTAGATTCTACCTTTTGCACATTTTTATTTACCAAATGATGGGGAGCCAAATTTAATAGCAAGAGAAAACTAGATTTTATTCAGAGAACATGGAAATATTTTACAAAGTACAAAAAGAAAATAAATTCACAGTCTCAATCTCCGTCTTTCTAGCCTGCTTCAATCCTTCGAGCAACCTCTTTTTATAATGACAGATTCTTGCTGTAACCGCCATTCGTAACTATCCCTGTAACCGCCGCAATGATCCCCTAGAACTGCTGTAATGACTTCGGGTAACTGTCAAAATTCGTTCTGTAATGGTCCACGAAAAAGCAACATGTCGTGATATCGTGACATCTCTTCATTCCGCTCTTCTCTCTCCTAGCTGGGTCGTAAAAACATGACACTTTTGCCACTTCGTCCATCTGTCGTGATATCACGACATTTTTTCAGTTTTGGTTGTTCTTTGCTAATATGTCACAATATCATGACACTTTTTTGGCTTTTGTCCTTGATTGCCAATGTGTCACGATATCGCGACACTTTCCTTTGTCTGCAGCTTTTGTTTCAACTTGTCACGATATTGTGACACTTTCTATGTTGCGATATCACGACACTTTCCTTTTGCTCTTGCTTTGCTTAAAACACGTCGCGATATCGCGACACTTTCTTTGGCCCTTGCCCTTGTTCAAAATATGTCACGATATCGCGACATCTTTTATGTCATGATTTCGCGACACTTCCCAGCACTTAGAGTATTTTCCAAAATATGTCACGATTTTGTGACATCTGTTATGTCATGATTTTGCGACACTTCCCAGCACTTTAGAGTATTTTCAAAATACGTCACGATTTCGTGACATCTATTATGTCGCAATTTCGCAACACTTCCCAGCACTTAGAGTATTTTCAAAATACGTCGCGATTTCGCGACATCTATTATGTCGCGATTTCGCAACACTTCCCAGCACTTAGAGTATTTTTCAAAATACGTCGCAATTTCGTGACATCTGTTATGTCACAATTTCGTGACACTTCCCAGCACTTAGAGTATTTTTCAAAATACGTCGCAATTTCGCGACATCTGTTATGTCGCAATTTCGCAACACTTTCTAGCACTTAGAGTATTTTTTAAAAATACGTCACGATATCGCGACACCTTGTATGTCGCGATATCGCGACACTTCTCAACACTTAGAATATTTTTCTTGTTGATTTTGTTTTTTTTTCTTTTTTTGTTTGGTGATGCAAGATTGTTGTGCTGCCACCGGATGCTCCTGCATCAGACACTCGGGGTAGATTGAGAAGTGATCTTCACTTCTGGATGGGCAGAGGAAAACCCAGGCAATCAACCTCTATTACAAAGTCGTACTTGGTGTCTCGCTACTACTTCCTTCATGATATTCAACCAAGTCTGAAATATTAAAAATAGGTGAAATATTCAGCTCACTTGGTAGATCTACTTCATAGGCATTTCCAGAATCTCGTTTACCTATGATTTGGCATGGTCCAAACCTCTTCATCTTTAGCTTATTATAGGTTTTACTTGAAAAATGTTCCTTGCGCAAGTGAACCATGACTTCATCTCCTATCTAGAATTATTTGAAATGTCGCTTCTGATCTGCTCTGGATTTGTATGTAGCATTCATTTTACTGATATGCTGCTGGACCTCTTCATCTAAATTCTTCATGTGTGCTGCAAAGTCTTCAGCTTCAGCACTGTGTTTTTCTCCTTTATCCATCGACCTCAACTCAGAAGCATTTCTTAGGATGTTCCCATACACTATCTGGAATGAGGATTTACCAGTACTTCGATTGACAAAATTATTGTAAGCAAACTCTGCCTGTGAATCATATCCCATCCCTTGGGTTTATTGCCTACTAGACATCGTAGAAGATTACCCAAACTTCTGTTGACTACTTTTATCTGTCCATCAGTCTGTGGATGGTATGTAGAACTGAACTTCAATTTTGTTTTCAGCTTCTTCCACAAAGTTCTCCAAAAATAACCCACAAATTTGGTATCTCTATCCGAGACAATGCTTTGGGGTAGACCATGAAGGCGTACTACCTCCTTGAAAAACAAGCCTGCAATATGAATAGCATCACTTGTCTTCTGGCATGGAATAAAATGGGCCATCTTTGAAAACCTTTCAATGACAACAAAAATGGCGTCATTTTCACGTTGTGTTCTTGGCAGACCAAGAACAAAATCCATACTGATGTCCTCCCATGGTCTCTCTGGTATAGGCAATGGCTGATACATTCCTGTATTCTGGTTTACACCTTTCGCCATCTGGCACACTCTACAACCCTGCACAAATTTTGTCACATCCGGTTGCAATTATGGCCAAAAGTAATTTTCACTCACTAAAGCAATGGTCTTATCTCGACCAAAATGTCCTGCTAGTCCTTTGTTATGTTTCTCTTTGATCATATTTTCCCTCATGGAACTCAAAGGAATGCACAACTGGTTCTTCCAAAACAGCATCCCATCTTGGATCATAAAATCCAACCACTTAGTGCGATCCACAGTAGTAGGAGACAAACATGTCATCCATGCCTCTGCGAAATCTGGATCCTCTGGGTATAAACTCTTAAGTTCATCAAACCCAACAACTTCCACTCTCATTTCTATCAACAAATTATGCCTTCTACTCAAGGCATCTGCAACTCTATTATATTTGCCACTTCTATGCTTCAGGACAAAGGTATAACTCTGCAGGAATTCAACCCACTTCAAATGTCGCTAGTTAAGTTTACCTTGACTATTTATATACTGTAAAGCTTGATGGTCAGTATATAAAACAAATTCCTTGGCTAGCAGATAATGTCTCCATTTCTTAAGAGCCTAAATTATAACATAGAATTCTTGATCATAAACAGAGTATTTCTTTCTAGCATCATTTATTTTTTCACTAAAGTATGCAACAGGTTTACCTTCTTGGCTCAATACAGCTCCAATGGCACTGCCACTGGCATCACAGTCAACCTGAAACACTTTATTAAAATCTGGAAGTGCCAAAATGGGTTGTTCTATCACTCTCTTCTTCAATATATCCATACTGGTACCTGCCTTGGCAGTCCACTTAAATTCTTTCTTATCCCCTCTCATAGTTTCTATTAGGGGTGCACAAATACTGCTAAAGTCTCTAATAAACTTTCTATAGAAACTTGGAAGACCATGAAATGATCTTACCTCTGTTACATTCCTTGGGGCAGGCCATTCAATGATAGCCTTCACCTTCTCAGGATCTATTTTTAGACCCTCCTCTGAGATGACAAATCCCAGGTATATCAACTCTTTCTGTACAAAACTGCACTTCTGTAAATTTATCAATAACTACTCCTATCGTAGCTTTTCAAAAACTATCTGAACATACATCAAATGCTCGTCCAATGTTTTACTAAAAATTAAAATATCATCCAAATAAACTATCACGAACTTTTCTAGGAAGTCACGCAATACCTCATTCATCAGCCTCATGAACATACTGGGTGCATTAGTCAATCCAAATGGCATAACTAACCACTCATACAAACCCTCTTTGGTTTTAAAGGTTGTCTTTCATTGGTCACCCTCTCTGATGCATATCTGGTGATATCTGCTCTTTAAATCAATCTTAGTGAAGTATTTAGCTCCACTCAAATAATCCATTATATTGTCCATTCTAGGTAATGGAAAGTGATATTTAATGATAATTTTATTAATGGCTTGAGAATCAGTGCACATTTGCCATTCGCCATTATTCTTTGGTGCAAACACTGTCGGTACTGCACAAGGGCTCAAACTTGCTCGAATCAAACCCTTCCTCAACAATTCATGAACCTGGTAGTTCAACTCTTCATTTTCTATAGGAGACATTCTATGGGTAGCCTTATTGGGTAAGCTAGATCCTGGCATTAAGTCAATCTGATGACTAATCTTCCTCATTGGCGACAAACCCTCAGGCATATTGTCTGATATAATATCAGGAAATTCTGCTAACAGATGTTCAACTTCTGCTGGAATGTCTATAGTTTCTTCTCTCTTTATAGTAGGAATTAATGCATAACACATTGAATCCCTCTTTAGACCATCCAAAAAAATTTTGCCATCTACTAAACAAATTCTAGCATTATTGCATACCTTTTCCTCAACCTCCTTCAATGGCTTCAATTTGTGGCGCACTCCATCTTTTGTCAGGGAATAGGTATTTGCATGCCCATCATGCGCTGCATGTCTGTCAAATTGCCATGGTATTCCCAGCAACAAATGGCAAGCATCCATTGACAAAATATCATGCAAGACCTCATCCTGGTATCTTCCAATTTAAAACTTGACCAAGCATTGTTCACTGACCAATGCTTTATGGTCCTTTTGCAACCATGCAATCCGATATGGATGCGGGTGCTGCCTTCTTTCTAGCTTTAACTTAGTCACCATATCCTCAGAGACCAAATTATCTATACTACCATTATCAATAATAATATTATAGATTTTACCTTAACATTTGCACCTTGTGCGGAATAGGATTTTTCACTGGTCTGGTTCCCTCTCTTCGTTCAACAAGGTTCTCCTTGTGATCATCACTTCTCCTCACTCTACTTCTTCAGAGTGCTCAGATTCAACACCATCATCAACAACCGCAACTTGAGCATTTGCTTCAGGCCTTCTATTCGGTGCCTCTTGGTGTTGGGGACACTCATATGATCGATGCCCCTCTTCCCTGCAGTTGAAGCAGGTTCCACGAAATCTTCCTCTTCCATATCTGCATCCACCTCTACCTCTTCCCCTTTGATAATCATTGTTCTGATTATGGGGCCGGTATGCATTCTCCTCCTGTTCTTGGTGATTGCTTATTTCACCAATCTTCTTCTGGTCATCATATTTACCTCCACTGGTTCTGCCACCAGTTCTTCCACCATGACCTCTTCCTCTATGTTTATTGTTGAATCTATGGTTCAGTTTTTCTTTCACCTTCAGGGCAAACTGGTAAGCATATTCAATGGTGTTCATTCGAACCAAACTCAATTCTTCTTGTACACTGGTTCTCAACCCATTAATGTAATAGGCTACTCTCTCTTTATTTGCCTCTGTATGGCCGGTTCTGATGGAAATTTTAAAAAATTCCTCTGTATATTCTTTAACAAACTTGCTGGACTATCGCAAACTCTGCATTTTCCTTAGTAGATCTAATTCATAATATTATGGGATAAACTTCCATTTTAGCTTTTCAACCATTCGATCCTACCTGGTGATCTTTTCTTTTCCTCTTCGATTTCGTTCCAGTTACACTCCTTTCTACCATATGCCAGCATGGCCTTTCAACTTTGTTCTTGCAAATTTTATCCGATTTGGATCTTCAACCTCCTCATATTCAAAATACTCCTCCATATCGTTGATCCAGTCAATCAACTCTTCTAGATTTAAATTTTTAGAATATGTGGATACGTCTATCTTTGGACTTTTCCCAATTTGAGAAATGGCTTTAATCATTCGAGATTATGTAGCACTCATTGCTTCTTCTTCTTCTTCTGATGGGTCATCAACTCCGCAAGCTTCATCATCGCTCTGGTCTTCTCCTCTTGGCTCTACTCCTCTTCGCAATTCTTCCTGCAAGGCCTGCACTTGCCTCTACAATGCTCGAAAGTCTCCTTCAAGAACCATGTTCCTTCCAGCACCATGATTTCTTTGCAGTGGCATTCTTCTTCACTTCTTCTTAGAACCCTTAACCCCAGATCCTGGTGTAAGCTACCTCACATTTGGTGCTCTACTTACACACTTAGAATCTTCTCGCTCTGATACCACTTGATGGGGAGCCAAATTTAACAGCAAGAGAAAACTAGATTTTATTCAGAGAACATGGAAACATTTTATAAAGTACAGAAAGAAAATAAATTCATAGTCTCAATCTCTGTCTTTCCAGCTTGCTTCAATCCTTTGAGCAACCTCTTTTTATAATGAAAAATTCTTACTGCAACCATCATTCGTAACTGTCCCTGTAACCGTTGCAACGATCCCCTAGAACTGTTGTAATGACTTCGAGTAACTATCAAAAGTCGTTATGTAACGGTCCATGAAAAAGCAACATGTCATGATATCGCGACATCTCTTCATTCTGCTCTTCTCTCTCCTAGCTGAGTCACAAAAATGTGACACTTTTTCCACTTAGTCCATCTGTCATGATATCACGATATTTTTTTAGTTTTGGTCGTTCTTTGCTAATATGTCGCGATATTGCAACACTTTTTCGGCTTGTCCTTGATTGCCAATGTGTCGCGATATCGCGACACTTTCCTTTGTTCACAGCTTTTGTTTCAACTTGTCGCGATATCGCAACACTTTCTATGTCATGATATTGCGACACTTTCCTTTTTCTCTTGCTTTTCTTAAAACACATCGTGATATCGTGACATCTTTTATGTCACGATATCACGACACTTTCTTTGGCCCTTGCCTTTGTTCAAAATACGTCGTGATATCGCGACATCTTTTATGTCGTGATTTCACAACACTTCCTAGCACTTAGAGTATTTTCCAAAATACGTCATGATTTTGCGACATCTGTTATGTTGTGATTTTGTGACACTTCCCAGCACTTTAGAGTATTTTCAAAATATGTCGCGATTTTGCGACATCTGTTATGTTGCGATTTCACGACACTTCCCAACACTTAGAGTATTTTCAAAATACGTCACAATTTTGCAACATCTGTTATGTCATGATTTTGTGACACTTCCCAGCACTTAGAGTATTTTTCAAAATACGTCACAATTTCACGACATCTGTTATGTCGTGATTTTGTGACACTTCCCAACACTTAGAGTATTTTTCAAAATACATCACGATTTTGCGACATCTGTTATGTCATGATTTCGTGACACTTCCCAGCACTTAGAGTATTTTTTAAAAATACGTCGCGATATCGCAACACCTTGTATGTTGCGATATCGCGACACTTCTCAACACTTAGAATATTTTTCTTGTTGCTTTTGTTTTTTTTTCTTTTTTTGTTTGGTGATGCAAGATTGTTGTGCTGCCACCGGATGCTCCTACATCACCAAAACCTGGTGAGAAATCATAATTTCTTCCTTGATTACCTGTTCATCAAACATACCAATATACGGCACCCAATTGAAAACATGTCCATCTTTTTCAACCCTCAAATCTTGTTGGTCAAAATGTAGGTTAAGTAACTCATCTTGATGATCACTTATTTGAGTTTCTTCCAATTGACCAATCTCTTTGTCATTTGGTTCCAATTGCTTGTTCACCATCCATGGCATCTCTTCATGTGAGATAGAAGTTTCAACATCTTGCATATCAAGTGAAATAGGAGTTTCATCTATAGGGGCGTGAGAAAATAATACATTATCATATCTCCCCCAACCATTGTAAAAATTGTCATCCAAATTCATGGAATGGCATTCCATGATGTTTGTGGCATGATATTTTGATTCATTCATCAATTATTTTTCTTCTTTGACCTTGGTATTAGGATCATTATAATCTTCCAAATTTTGATGAGATTTGAAACCCTCTTCCAAAACATCCTCAAATTGTACATGAGTTGTAATATCTTCCTTTAAGTAGGAGATTATGTTATCCTGCATATCAATTGACCCAAAGGGTTCATGAGGAGGTTTAGAGTGAGCATATTCATTCAATTTATTTTTAGAATCATGGCGATCATCTTCCAAAATTAATTTATGATGCTCGACTATTTCTTCAACATCTTATGATTCATCAAATTGTATCTCATCAAATTCACCTTCACCTTCCTTTGATGGTTCAATTATTTCAAACAATGGGTTATTTATTGAATTCAAATTTGTAAGGCTATCATAGTCCAAATTAGTAACCCATGATTCTGCTTCATCACAATTTGGAGGGTGAAGAATTTCTTGATCATTAGTTTCAATCATCTCATCGAGTGTATCTTCCAAGAACAAGTGGTGAAATTCTGTCATATCTTCAAATTCATTTATTGATTTTCTTCCGATTTCACTTTCAACCACTTCATTCAACTCTATGGCCGTTTTTGTTCTATCACATATCTTAAGTAGAGTTGAATTTATGACACCATTATCTGAATAATCATGTATCTCTATGAATGAAATCATCTCCCCACCATCCTCATTGATAGATGTTGGCTTGGCAACTTGCACCTCCTCTTGGACAACATCTAAGGCGGTTGTAACATTTGGACACTCAAATTCGTCCCCTTGATCATTCACCTTAGGTATTGTTGGATTAGAGGGTGTTATATTCAATGGTTGATGTAGGTTGGTATCACTAACCCCAAAAGAACAATCTTTCGTGGGAGCATGTTGTGCCTTTTCCTCTTCCAACACTTGTTCTACCTTTTCAAAGATCTCATAGATCATATCTAGAGACAAGTCATCCAAGTTTTCCTTAATGAGTGTAGCAAGTTTGGGGGGAATGGCTCTCAGGTATATTTCAATAGCTTCCTCTTCTAATGTACCCAAAATTTCCTACATTTGAGAGTACAATTCATGAAACCTTACACTAAATTGACTCATGGACTCATTAGGCTTTTTACACATAGAGGTGAATTGATTTTGCAACCTATCCAAGTCAACTTGATTACCAAAGTGATAAATATAGGCTTCTTCTAATTGGCTCTAAGAATTCTTAACCTCCATGGGTGGATGGAAATACCACGAGAATGATCTATCACCCACAATGTATGGGAAGAACCTACAAGCAATAGGCTCACAAAATATTTGAAATTGACATAATGTGAACTTATAGATATTTAGATTTTGTAGGTATCCTGATGCCACCTCTTGATTAAAAAGTCGTGGAAACTCCAATAACATTTCATGAATTTTATAAGGTGTTCCAAAGGTAGAATGACATTCATAATACTTTCCTAATGCAGATACCATTGTTTCTCTTAGGGGCATCATTTCTTCTCTTAGGGACACAATTTTCTCCTCAGATGTTGCCATTAGTGAAACTCAAAGAAATGAATAGCAAATATCAAACATGTAACGTATGAATAATCATGTTAGCATCAAACAATAGATGTATCCATTAAAATCAAATGAAAGTAATTGCATGGAGACAACCTCGTTAGTCAAGACCAAAAATTTTCAAAATCAAATCAAAACATATTATTCATGTATGAACAATCAAAAGCGTTAGAACAATGCATAGCAATTCATGTCCTCCTTTTAACACTACAATGTTGTATTGTTAAAAGAGGGCTAAAGATAATAATCAATAGGGCATGAAATATTCAAAATTTAAATCCTTATAGCATTTAAATCACATTGAAATAAACCAATTCAGGCCCTCCTTCTAGTGCCAAAATGTTGAGTGGTATTTTCACCCAATTGTGAAAGTACACTCTTCCTTAGGATTTGGGTTCCAAATCCCCTCTTGCAAAGAAGTTAAACAAATGACTTCTCCAAGGTCTCCACTATATTAGCATTTGCATATGTGTATTAGTAATCTTAAATAAAGATATTCACTTTAAATACTTGGAACACCTTAGTGATTGCAAGTAACTATAAACAAGGGGCAATGTTGGTTTATTTTACCATGAAATTTTAGTGATTGTTCAACCAAAATAAAGCAAATGTTATTTGGCCCTCATATGACCACGATGTAGTGCTCAAATTACTCCTCTTTCGTAAAATCAGAATTTTTATGAAGAGGGCAATTTTAGGCTCCAAAAATGGAAATTTGTGAAATGCCATAAAACATAACTCCTTCGATGAAATTGGAATTTTCATGAAGGGAATGTCATCATAGGCTCATGAGTGCAAAACATAAATGAAAAAAATGAAATTTGACCTTAAAATGGAAATTTTCTATTTTCGGATTTTTAAAATCTATAATAAAACAAAAACTTCGATGAATTTTTTAAACATACTAAACAACTCCGAAAATGAAATTTCAAATTGCATATTGGAAGTATGAAGTATAACCTATGCAATGGTTAAATTATTTTTGGATTTTGAAGTTTTTTTAAATGTTTATTTTAATGCCTGAAAATTAAAGAAAAGTTAAAATTTTTGGAAAAATAAAATGCAAAAAATGACAATGAAATGCAGAAAATGGAAATAAAATGCATTCAGTATGATGTTATCCTATTTCGACAAAACCGAAGATGTGAGGTTTTCATGCATGCAACCTAACCTATTGGACTTGCAAAACAAGCACAATCCGGATAAGCTAAGTGTTGGCTCCTAGGGTTTTAAATAGGATTTTCAAATTTAAACATTCACATGAAGCAACCAAGAAAACTTGCATAAACTCCATTTACAATCCTAAAATATGAAAAAGGGAAAAATAACATTTAATCTTGCATGCAGAAAATGACTCCTTTCTTGTCAATAAGATGCAACTTTCTGAAACTTTCTGTATTAAAAATTTATCATTTTACAATAACAAAAAATTTTGGTTTTCCCAAACTAGTCTATGGAAGAAAACGACTCAAATAGGTCCAGAATGGCCCTCTTGCCTTCAAATCTGCAACTCTGCTCGCAGCAATTTCTAACCCCCCAAAACATCCTTGCCTGGCGTATTTAAAATTTTCAGGAAGCTTTTCGTTTCATCTTCCAATGGCTGTTCGTTTCATTTTTCAATGGTTGTTCGTTTCACCTTCCCTTGTGCATGCATGTGTTTAATGACCATCTTAAATGATTTCAAATCATTAAATATTCCTTATGTAACGTTTTGTCTTATTCATTGGATTTTGTCCTTATGTCCACGTCACTATGTAGTCTTCAGTTTCACTGTCCTACCTACCCCTTTTGAGTCGCGAAAATGCAACATGTTGCGATATCGCGACACTTTTTCCTCCTTGCTCTCTTTTGTTGCTTTTAGCCACAAAAATGCAACATGTCACGATATCATGACACCTTTTCTTTCTTGTCTTTTGGCCACGAAAATGCAACATGTCGCGATATCGCGAAACTTTTCTCTTTTGGCCGCAAAAATGCAACATGTCACGATATCGTGACACTTTGATGGGGACACAGGTACATAGGGAATGAATAACACAGAAACACAAGAACACAGAGAATCACTCAAGATTTCCTTTCATTAAACTTTTGAAAGAAAATTTACAATCCTAGCCAATAAGCGTAATTTCTCCTTTCTCGCCCCCTTTCCTTCATGCACTCCCTCTTCCTATAACCATGTCTGGGCCTCTTTCGAGGTTCCTACCCTCTAGGCCATTAATGACCCACCTGCCAGAATGCATCCTACCTCACTAAGCCTTTACATATTTCCCTATTTAGCATCTGCCACTGGGTTAGCCGCAGAAACCTGCATTGATGAGACATCTGACCTCTGGGTGCAGTCTTCGAATGGCCGCCATGCTTAGCAAGCTTACCAGGAAAGAAATCATGCATTAATGAGGCCCTAACCACCTCAAAAAACACCATCTAGAAATGCAATATTTTTTGAACAGAGAACCAGTAGTATGTCATGATATCGCGACATGTCACGATATCACGATATTTTTCTTCCTTACTGCCTTTCTCTCCTTCAGGTCGTGATATCGTGACATGTCGTGATATCGTAACATTTTTCTTCCTTGTTGCCTTTCTCTCCTTTGGGTCACGATATCACAACATTTTTCTTCCTTGCTGCCTTTCTCTCCTTTGGGTCGTGATATCACGACATTTTCCTTCCTTGCAACATTTCTTTTCAGGTCACGATATCGCGACATTTTCCTTCCTTGCAACATTTCTTTTCTTCGGGTCGCGATATCACAACATGTCGTGATATCGTGACATTTTCCTTTCTCGCTACCTCCCCCTTCTTCAGGTCGTGATGTCTCGACATGTCGCGATATCGCAACATTTTTCTTTCTTGTTGTCTTCCTCTCCTTTGGGTCGCGATATCATGACATTTTTCTTTCCGGCTCTTCTTTCTTTCTTTTGGTCACAAAATCATGACATGTCGCGATATCGTGACATCTTTCTTTGTGCTTCTTTCTTACCTTTTTGGGTCGTGAAATCATGACATGTCACGATATCACGACAGTTTCCTACTTGGCTTTCTCTTTGCCCCTTCGATTGCGATTTCATGACATGTCACAAAATCATGACATCTTCTCCGCTGGCCCCTCATGTCTTCCTTCGGTCATGATTTCATGACATGTCATGAAATCATGACATCTTCTCCGCTGGCCCCTCATGTCTTCCTTTGGTTGCGATTTCGTGACATGTAGCGATTTCGTGACATGTCACGATTTCGCGACATTCTCTTCTAATGCCTCCACTCTACGGTTTTGGTCATGATTTCGTGACATGTCACAAAATCATGACATTTTAGCTTTGAGCCTTCTCTCCTTCCTGATTCATGAAAACGTGACATGTCGCGATATCGCGATACTTTTGCTATGTCGCGATATCGCAACATAAAAGCTAACACTTGAAAATTTTTTGTTGATGCAAGATTGCTCTACTGCCATCGGATGCTCTTGCATCAAACACCCGGGGTGGATTGAGAAGTGTTCTTCACTTTTGTTCTGTTGGAGAAAGACCTAGGCGGTCAACCTCTATTTTTGACAACCAAGTTGCATCTTCGATAGGCTTGCCCTGCCACTTGACTAGATATTCAGAATACTGCCTGTTCCTGGTACTTTTGCCAACTCGAGTGTCTAGTATTTCCTCGATCTCGTCTGTTGTTGTAGTAGATGTTGGAATATCCCACAAATCTATCCTTAGTGTCTCACTATTACCTCCTTCATGGTATTCTACCAAGTCTGAAATATTAAAAATAGGTGAGATATTCAACTCGCTTGGCAGTTCCACCTCATAGGCATTTCCCGAATCTCTTTTACCTATGATCCTGCATGGTCCAAACCTCTTCATCTTCAGCTTGTTGTAGGTTTTGCTAGGAAACCTTTCCTTTCTCAAGTGAACCATGACCTCATCTCCCACTTGGAACTCCTTGAAATGTCGCTTCTAATCGGCTTTAGCTTTGTACTGAGTACTCATCTTACTGATATGTTGTTTTACCTCTTCATGTAAATTCTTTATGTGCTCTGCAAAATCTTCAGCCTCAGCACTACTCTTTTCTCCTTTACCCATCGTTCTCAATTCAGAAGCATGCCTTGGGTTGTTCCCATACACAATCTGGAATGGGGATTTACCAGTACTTCTATTGATGGAATTGTTGTAAGCAAATTCTGCCTATGGCAAAATCAAATCCCATCCTTTGGGCTTATCTCCCACCAGGCATCTTAGGATATTACCCAAACTTCTGTTCACCACCTTTGTTTGCCCATCAATCTGCGGATGGTATGTAGAACTAAACTTCAAATCTATTTTCAGTTGCTTCCACAAAGTCTTCCAAAAATAACCCACAAATTTGGTATCTTTGTCAGATACTATACTCTTGGGTAGACCATGAAAGCGTACCACCTCCTTGAAAAACAAGCCTGCAATATGAACTGCATCACTCATTTTTTGACATGGAATAAAATGAGCCATCTTTAAAAACTTGTCCACCACAACAAAAATGGAGTCACTCCCTCGTTGTGTCCTTGGTAGGCCGAGAACAAAATCCATACTGATGTCCTCCCATGGCCTCTCTAGCACAGGTAATGGCTGATACAATCATGTATTCTGTCTCACTCCCTTAGCCATCTAACAGACTCTATAGCCCTACACAAATTTAGTCACATCTTGCTACAACTGTGGTCAATGATAGTTTTCACTAACAAGGGCAATGGTCTTATCTCGACCAAAATTTCTAGCTAGTCCTCCACTATGCTTCTCCTTTATCATATTCTCTCTCATTGAACTTCGTGGAATGTATAATTGACCTCCTTTGAACAACATCCCATATTAGATCAGGAAATCTAGCCACTTGGTCCTATCCAAAGTAACAAGTGCCAAGCAAGCCTTCTAGGCTTCTGTAAAATTAGGATTTTTAGGGCACAAACCCTTTAGTTCATCAAATCCTACCACTTCCACATTCATTTTTGTCAACAAACACTGCCTTTTGCTTAAGGCATCTGCAAATCTATTGGACCTTTCACTCCTGTGCTTCAACACAAAGTTATAACTTTGTAGAAACTCAACCCACTTCAGGTGCCTCTAATTTAGATTCCCTTGGCTATTAATATATTGTAATGTCTGATGATCAGTAAATAGAATAAACTCTTTTGGCAACAAGTAATGTCGCCACTTCTTTAGAGCTTGAACTATAGCATAAAACTCTTGATCATAAACTGAATACTTCTTTCTGGCATCATTGAGTTTCTCACTAAAGTAAGCAACAGGTTTACCTTCTTGGATCAAAATAGCTCCTATGGCACTACCACTAGCATCACAGTCTACCTGAAATACCTTATTAAAATATGGAAGTGCCAAAACAGGTTGTTCTATAACCTTACTTTTCAACATATCAAAGCTCTTATCTGCTCCTAAAGTCCACTTAAATTCTTTCTTATTCCCTCTCATTGTTTCTGTAAGGGGTGCACAAATACTACTAAAATTCCTAATGAATTTCCTATAAAAACTTGTTAGACCATGAAATGATCTTACCTCAGTCATGCTTCTCGGAGTAGGCCATTCAATGATAGCTCTTACTTTTTCTAGGTCCATTTTTAGACCTCTGGCTGAGATGACAAATCCCAGGTACACTAACTCCTTCATGAAATTACATTTCTTCAGATTAATCAACAACTTCTCCTCCCACAGCTTCTCAAAAACCCTCCTGATATGCATCAGATGCTCTTCCAGGGTTTTGCTAAATATTAGAATATCATCCAAATAGACAATAACAAATTTGCCTAAGAATTCTTTCAATACCTCATTCATCAACCGCATGAATGTGCTTGGTGCATTGGTCAGCCCAAATGGCATGACCAACCATTCATACAAACCTTCTCTGGTCTTGAAGGTTGTCTTCCACTCATCTCCTTCTCTAACATGAATTTGGTGATAACCACTCTTCAGATCAATCTTGGTGAAGTACTTAGCTCCACTCAAATAGTCCATAATGTCATCCATCCTTGGCAATGGAAATATGTACTTTATGGTGATTTTTTTAATAGCTCAAGAGTCTGTACACATTCTCCACTCTCCATCCTTCTTTGGTGCTAGTACTGTAGGTACTGCACATGGACTCAAACTCTCCTAAATCAGTCCCTTCTCTAGAAACTCTTGGACTTGCCTGTTCAACTCTTTAGTTTTTGTAGGGGTCATTCTATTTGCTGCCTTATTGGGTAAGCTAGATCCTGGTACCAAATCTATGTGGTGACTAATCTTCCTCACTGGTGGTAAACCCTCAGGCACATTATCAGATATAATGTCTAGAAATTTCTCTAACAGTCATAAGACTTCTATAGGGGTATCCTTGCATTCTTCCTTCCTAACTCTAGGAACTAATGCATAGCACATATGCTCATGCTTTAAACTATTCAAAAAATTTCCTCCTTCAACTAAACAAATTCTAGCGCTACTACATACCTTTTCTTCCACCTCCTTCAAGGGCTTCAGCTTATGGCGCACTCCATTCTTCATCACTAAGTAGGTGTTTGTATGACCATCATGTACTGCACACTGGTCAAACTGCCATGGCATTCCCAATAGCAAATGGCAAACATCCATAGGTAGGATGTCACATAAGACCTCATCATAGTAATTCCCAATGTTGAACTTCACTGAACATTGCTCACTGACCAAAACTCTATGGTCCTTTTGTAACCACGTAATTCGGTATGGATGCGGGTGTCTTCTCCTTTTTAACTATAACTTGGCAACCATTTCTTCTGAAACCAAGTTATCAGTACTACCATTATCTATGATAATATTGCAGACCTTACCCGAACTTTTGCACCTTGTGCGAAATAGGCTCCTCCTCTGGTCTGATCCTTTCTCCTCATTTAACAGGGTCCTCCTAGTGACCATAACTTCTCCACTCTCTGCTTCCTCAGAATGTTCTAATTTAGAACCTTCATCTGCTACAGCAGCCCTAGCAAGACCCTCAGGTTTCTTATTCATCCTTTCTTGGTGTTGTGGACACTCAAATGCTTGATGTTATTCTTCACCACAGTGGAAACAGGTTCCACGAAATCCTCCTCTTCCAAATCCATGTCCAGATCTACCTCTCCCTCTCGGATAACCATTGTTCTAATTACGAGGTTGGTAGGTGCTTCCTTCCTTCTGTTCTTGGGTATTACTGGTCTCACCAGCCTTCTTCTGATATTTATAATTTTCTCCACTGGTCCTTCCACCAGTTCTTCCACCATGACCTCTTCCTATTTGCTTGCTCTCAAACCTTCTATTTAGTTTCTCTTCAACCTTCAGAGTAAACTGGTAAGCATCCTCTATGGTGGTCATCCTGACCAGGCTTAACTCTTCTTGAATACTTGCTCATAACCCATTAATATAATGGGCTACCTTCTCCTTCTTGGCCTCTGAATGGCATGTTCTTATTACAATCTTATAAAACTCCTCTGTGTATTCTTTAACAGACTTGCTAGCTTGCTTCAAACCTTGCATTTTCTTTAGCAGATCCATCTCATAGTCAGTTGGGATGAACTACCTCTAACTTTTTTAGCATTCTATCCCACCTGGTTATTCTCTCCTTTTCTCTTCTATTTCTTTCTAGCTGCACTCCCTTCCACCATATGTTGGCATGACCCTTCAGCTTGGTCTTAGAAAACTTGACCCTATTAGGATCTTCAACCTCTTCATACTCAAAGTATTCTTCCAAATCATTGATCCAGTCAATCAACTCCTTTGGATCAATATTTCTAGAATACGTAGAAACCTCCATCTTCGGTCTCTTCCCAATTTGAGAGATGGCTCTGTATAACCTGGCTTGTGCAGGATCTACAACCTCTTCTTCTTCCTCAAACTGGTCATCTTCTTCATCAACTTCATCTTCACTTCCTTCTTCCCCTCGGGGTTCAAGTCCTCTGTGAAGCTCCTTTTGTAGGGCCTAAACTTGCCTCTGCAAAGCTCTAAAATCTTCTACTAGCACCATGTTTCTTCCACCACCATGGTTTCTTTGTGGAGGCATTTTGCTTCACTCTCTTCTCACAACCCTTCCACAGATCCTGGTGTAAGCTGCCTCACTTTTGACGATCTGCTCACACACTCAAGAACTCCCTCTCTGATACCACTTGATGGGGACATAGGTACACAAGGAATGAATAACACGAAAACACAGGAACATAGAGAATCACTCAAGCTTTCCTTTCATTAAACTTTCAAAAGAAAATTCACAATCCTAGCCAACAGGTGTAGTTTCTCCTTTCCTGCCCCATTTCCTTCATGCACTCTCGCTTCCTATAACCATGTCTGGGCCTCTTTCAAGGTTTCGACCCTCTAGGCCATTAATGACCCACCTGCCAAAATGCATCCTGCCTCACTAAGCCTTTACATATTTTCCTATTTAGCATCTGCCATCGGGTTAGCCACGAAAACCTGCATTGATGAGCCATCTGAACTCTAGGCATAGTCTTCAAATGGCCGCCATGCTCAGCAAGCTTACTGGGCAAGAAATCATGCATTAATGAGGCCCTGACCACCTCGAAAAATGTCGTCTGGGAATGCAGGCTTTTTTGAATAGAGAACCAACAGTATGTCATGATATCATGACATGTGATATCATGACATTTTTCTTCCTTGCTACCTTTCTCTCCTTCGGGTCGTGATATCATGACATGTCGCGATATCACGACATGTCACAATATCGTGACATTTTTCTTCCTTGCTACCTTTCTCTCCTTCGGGTCACGATATCGTGACATGTCGTGATATCGCGACATTTTTATTCCTTGCTACCTTTCTCTCCTTCGGGTCGGGATATCGTGACATGTCGTGATATAGCGACATTTTCCTTCCTTGCAACATTTCTTTTCTTCAGGATCGCGACATGTCGTGATATCACGACATTTTCCTTCCTTGCAACATTTATTTTCTTTGGGTCGCGATATCGCGACATGTCACGATATCATGACATTTTCCTTTCTCGCTGCCTCCCCCTCCTTCAGGTCACGATGTCGTGACATGTCGCGATATCGCGACATTTTTCTTTCTTGTTGTCTTCCTCTCCTTCGGGTTGCGATATCTTGACATTTTTCTTTTCGGCTCTTCTGTCTTTCTTTTGGTCATGAAATCGCAAAATTTCGTGATATCACGACATCTTGCTTTGTGGTTCCTTCTCACCTTTTTGGGTCATGAAATCACGACATGTCGCAATATCATGACAGTTTCCTACTTGGCTTTCTCTCTGCCCCTTTGGTCGTGATTTCGCGGCATGTCACAAAATCGCGACATCTTCTCCGCTGGCCCCTCCTATTTTCCTTCAGTCACAATTTTGTGACATGTCACGAAATCATGACATCTTCTCTGCTGGCCCCTCCTATCTTCCTTCGGTCACAATTTTGCGACATGTCACGATTTCGTGACATTCTCTTCTAATGCCTCCGCTCTATGGTTTCAATCGCGATTTCATGACATGTCATGAAATCATGACATTTTAGTGCCGAGCCTTCTCTCTCCTTCCTGAGTCATGAAAATGTGACATGTCACAATATCGCAACACTTTTGCTATGCCGCGATATCACGACATCAAAGCTAACACTTGAAAAAATTTTATTGATGCAAGATTGCTCTGCTGCCACCAGATGCTCCTGCATCACACTTTTTCTCTTTTGGCCGTGAAAATGCAACATGTCGCGATATCGTGACACTTTTCTCTTTTTTTTTGGCCGTGAAAATGCAACATGTCATGATATCGCGACACTTTTTTTCTTCTCTTTTGGCCGCAAAAATGCAACATGTCACGATATCGCGACACTTTTTCTCTTTTGGCCACAAAAATGCAACATGTCGCGATATCACGACACTTTTTCTCTTTTGGCCGTGACAATGCAACATATCACGATATCGTGACACTTTTTCCCTTTTTGCCTCGATAATGCAACATGTCGCAATATCGCGACGCTTTTTCTCTTTTGGCCGCGACAATGCAACATGTTGCGATATCGCGACACTTTTCCCTTTTGAAAGTGACAATGCAACATGTCACGATATCACGACACTTTTTCTCTTTTTGTCGTGACAATGCAACATGTCACGATATCACAACATTTTTTCCCTTTTTGCCGCGACAATGCAACATGTCGCGATATCGTGACACTTTTTCTCCTTGTGGTGTTTTGCTTTTTCTTTGATCTTTAGCATATGGGCCACTTCGGTCTTCTTGGAAAACATGCAAAAAGGTGGGTCCCAAATTTTGGGGTATGTTGTGGAGCAGCCACAACAATCCTAATCCCTTAGATGAAGTTCAATTAAAATACATGTCTTATTCACCTTGTACTAGGTTTTATGTTTTGGTTGCATGTAGCTTGTTATAAATGGTCTTTCATGAGCATCTAAGTTGTTTATGCTTGGATGTCAATCTCAGGTGATGTCTAGGATTATGTCTCATAAGAATTTAGCTATTTAGTACTGGTTTATTTCTCCAAACCTTACTTTTGTGATTTTTTAATAGTTTTAACAATAGAAATACCTTTGTTAAACCCAGTGGATGTCATTGAACCAGAGCTCACATCTGTGTTTGATTCTAGCTCTTGAAATTGATTAAACCTTCTTTGGTGCCTTTATTATCTTTAATAAACCTATAGAATGGAGTTAGTTGTGTGTTGGTGTTTATGGACAAGGTTTGATTATCATTTGTAAAAGTTTCTAACTCGCCATGACGTTTTTGATGCACATGAGGAGTTCTATATTGGAATTATAAGCAATTAATATTTGGTAAAATTGAACACGTGTTACTATCATTTTTGTTTAATCGATATCTAAGTAATGGCATCAAATTTGAATAGTATTTAAGCTTGAAGGATATTTAAGTTTTTTATAGAGGTTTATAATCCAATTGGCATGTTGACTACCTTGAATGTAGTGCTAGGTAAATATCTATATTTATATCAAGCTCCATTAACCTCCCTATCTGCATAATCGAATTCTCAAAGACATTAGATAGAAAGATGTGTTATGGCTCTATTAGCTACATTGAAATCTTCAAATATCAAAAATGATATCACTAATATCTTGCTAAATCTATTCACCTGATGTGGTTTTGTTAATAGCATATACCTATAATCAAAACTCGAGACAACATCAAGTGTCTAACTTCAAACTAAATCATGAATCCAATATATTGGATATGTTGGATGAGAGCATATAATTATTTGGGTAAGACCTAGAAAAGTATTTCCTTGAGGTATTTGGAATTCTTGAATGCATCCTGACATGTTTTCCTGCTCAGGCGATCATAGGTAGGAATGCCATCTTGACCTTCCTAAATCAAAGTCCCACATTCGTGATGTGGTTGACTCTTTTGTACTTTAAAACTAGGTCTTTCCTCCATTATATTTTGATGTCACTTGATGGTCGTAGAGCACCATCGAGTAAGGCCTCTCATGCATCGGTTGGTGATGTTAATATTCTGACAAGTGGTACCCTATTTAGATATTCAATGTGGTGTGTTGGTGAGTTTGATTTTGCCACCTGTGTGTAATATGTTAAGTGTTCTATTATTTGGATTCATGTATGAATATTCTAGTGACCCTATATTGGATAACCTAGGTGATTGAGATTAAATTGGATAGATTAATTTGTGTTGGTTTATTTATGGGAAATAATCCTACGTGCATCACATTAGGGATGCATGGTAATTTATAATAAACATGGCTCATTAGGCATATTAGTTCCTATTGTTATTGACTGCACCTGACCAAACTATCTGTGCATATATGGAAGCCTTTTTATCTGTTATGTGTATGGTTTACTCACAGTTGTACCTCGAGGTATGTTAGGTTGAACCTCTATGCTCATTGATTGATATGTGTAGCATATCTTGATTGGTATGTGGTTATCAGTATCAGTTAGTTGATTGTGTTGTATTCTCTCTAACTGGATTGACTAAAGCATGGTTGGTTGACTGGGTTAGGATTGGGTAAACCCACTTTTACATGAGTCCGTATTAAGTCTATTTACCTTATCAACCAAGAATTTTGTGAAATAATCCCTTTGGAAATTTTGGTATAAAATATAATGAAACTTTTTTAAAGGATTTTGAAACAATTTGGATAAATTTTAATGAATCTTGTTGAAGAATATGAGACAATTTTTAAGGGTAAAATTTGTGTAAACTACATGAGTTCATAGAGAAATTTTGTGATAAATTGTGAATTAAAAATTGTGATAAACTTTGTGTAAATCTTGGTTTAGTTTGTGAAAATATTTAAGGTAATATTGTGGAGAAAATTTGAGTTTACCATAGTAAGTTCTTGTCTAAAGATTTTGGGACAATCCTATGAAAGAATTGTAATAGTCTTGTTAAAAGACTAAGAGATATTTTAATGGGAACTGTAGTTAATCCAATGATAGATTATGCAAATCTATTTCTAAGTTTGTAGGACTATAGTGTGTTCTTGAAGCAAATTTGAGGCTAAGTTTGTATATCTATAATGTAATCTTGTTGAAATATTACGAAGATAAGTTATAGTTAAACTTGAGTAATCTTGTTGATAGATTGCAAGACATATTGTAGCTAGACATGTGAAACTATAGTACGATCTTGTTGATAGATCACAAGATAATTTGTTAGCTAAATTTGTGGAAAACTATAGACTACAAGATAAATTAATGAATATATTTGTGAAGTAACTATAGTGTGACCATGATGGTAGATGTTGAAACAAGATTTGGGAAAATAAAGTATCTAGTGATTGTTTATAAAACAAATATATGGAATGATTTGTGAATATATAATTGAATTCATTTGTTTATATGTTATTTCTAGATGAAAGAAATACGAGTTACTTGTGAAAGTATTATCTATTTTATACATGAAAAGATTCCATTCTTGAATAAATTTATGGAATTTTCTTTTGAAATTTTTAACAATAAATGAATGTAATAGTATCATTTCAAAGGTATATCTCTGTGGAAAAATGATATGGGATGAAAATGTGGATTTTATTCTTAGGAAAGTATGGGGTTTCCTTTGAATTTTGGAATGATTTAGACAATTACATTATGAGGAATGTATTGTGGTCAATTGCATTCAATTGTACGTTATTACATTCTACTACTTGCCTAGAATACATTTTCATATACATGTAATGGGTTGTCTTGATCCCAAAATACCTACAACCTAGTACTGGTGGTTCGAGTTGGAATAGGTGAAGTAAGGAGTTGCTTGACTTCTATTTGATATATGTATATGTTGTAAAAAGGCCTCTTTAATATAAGGTCTCCTTAATTGTAAAAGTATCTCTATTAAGAATTATTTGGGAGCTGTATCACTATTTAAGGAGATCTATAAAAAATGTAATTCTTAGTTACAAATAATTATGGAAAATAAAGTAAAAATATATCATGGCATGAAGTTATCCTATATTAGGGATTAGATATTTAAATAAAATTTAAATATTGTGTGATGATGACATAAATTATCCCTAAATAAAGAGAAATAATAAATCATGTATAACACGTAAATATGGATCTCTAGTGACTAAATTTAAGAATGATCATAAGGAAGAATTTAAATGTTATCTCATATCATGGATATTATAGTTGAGTAGAGCAAGTAAGATATAATTTTAGATGTTGAATAGTCTATGAGGGTTTGTGTGATAACCCCCTTAGCTACGCATTATTGATATGGAAGATTTAAGCATTGCAATGAATAATTATCTTATTCTTAAGGAGGAACAAGCTAATCCTCAAGGCATACACCTAATGAACGAGTTGAAAGAGACCTAACATAAATATAGCTTAATATTGAGTTAATCTAGTAGAGAAAATGAAGTTCCTATTTTAGATAGGAGAATTCCTAATTGCAAGGTAAAGAAACTTATCTATAGGTCATTATAGGGGTTGGCCTCTCCTATCCATGAGATAAACACTGACCACGTTGATTCCTATGAAGTGCAGCCTTGGACTTACTTGGATACTCATATATAAGAGAACCACATGGAGATTATTCTTAATAACTTGTTTACCAATGACTTAGATAAGAATATAATAAATTAATTAATTAAAAAATAAAAATTCTCTCTAATATTGGTTGGTTTTGGTAGGAACATTACAATTGGTATCAGATCCAAGGTTGATTGGGCACAAAGCTTTCATAAAAGAATATTAGAGGAACTTTAAACTGATACATGTTTGGTAGGGGAATAGAAATTACTTGGAGGTTACTAATGGGTAAGTCTTTTCTCCCATGCTTGAACCATTGGTGAATTATATTGGAAGAGTTAAGAAAACCCTCCACAATAGTGGGTCTTAAGCGGTGTACTTGAGACTCTTTTGAGAATCGTACTTGACATTCATATCTCTAATCTAAGCCTCTTCCTTACTCATGCATTGTATTGTAAATCAAAAATATTTATTACAAATATATATATATATATATATGAGTAGACCCTAATATATTTATTAAATGAATATTTCAATAGGGTCTCCATATTAGAAGAAAATATCAAAACATTTTTCTTTTAATTTTGATTGATGTTACAATGTGGTCTTTTGGCTAGATATGGGAGTCGTATGAAACTTAGCTAGGATATGATGAAACATATCCCACCAATAGTAGCAAACTGAACCTTTACCATGGTTGAAACACTATTATGCAACCACCAAATGGTACTCAACTATAATAACGTGTTACATGCTATTTATGCATTGGGATACATTTTAACAAATGTATGTGGTATTTAAAATTTGTAATATCAGAGATACATGCATAACTATAGGTAATTTAGATATGGTCATGTATGGTAAGACTTTCTACTAGTAGTATTGTAAACTGATACAACATGTATAGCAAGAAACATGCCACCTAAGTTGATAAGTGGAAGGAAGAGGGTTTCTCGAAACAAGAAACTAGTTACCACAAAAAAATTTGAAGATATACCAGTAGGGTAAAGTTCTAAAAACTTAAAAAAAGTAGAGAATATCACGACCATTGTTCAGATGATGTAAGTAGAAACTTTGTATTGAAAGCAAATTTCCCAATAGAGCAATTTGTTGGAGGCCATTAGGGCTGAAATACAGAAACCTGAGAATAGGGGTACTGAGTCAACAAATCCTACGGTAGAGCAGGAAAATGACATCGATGAAATGGATCGTATGTCTAAAGACCACATTAATGAGTAACTAGAAAAGGATTTGAAACATGTAAAGGTTAGAAATTTTATCGAAAAAGAAGGAGACTCAGCAGAATCTTGGTTTAATTTATTGAAGGTTTACTTCTCCATAAGAAACTACTCTCCAACAACCAAGACAGTGTGGACCATAGGGATTCTAATGGAAACAAGTATGGAATGGTGGGATACATTTTGTAAAGAGCAAAAAGTAAAAGTTATTCACTTCAAATGGGAATATTTTGTAAAAGCCTTCAGAAAAGGTTCCTCACTAAACAATTTTATGTAAAGAAACTTGAATTTTTCAAACTCCAACAAGGGACCCAATCCATAGATGGGTACTATAGGTACTTCATGAGGTTGCTCAAATATGTTCCAACTTATCAGAAGAATAATAAGTTAAAAGTACATAAATTTCTCTTAGGAACTAAGTATCAAATCATAAATTTGGTGAATATGCACAAACCAAGTTATTGGAAATGGCTTACAAGATGGCATACTAGGTAGATTACAATCTACACCCTAATAGAAAATTCTTCAAATCCTCAAATTGGTCAAAGAAGGAACATTATCACCAACCAAAGAGGAACTGGTAACCTGAAAAAAATCAGAAGGGTAGAGAAAATTCCAAATTTTCAAAGAGGAACAATGGGAAACTAGGAAATTTTAAGAAGAGGTTCCAGCAAAAGAATAAAACAACAACAGCGTTGAAATACCTCAACCTATAAAATAGGTAGAACCACCTCCTATCAACGGGAAGGATAAGCCAATTCAAGGAACAAATCAGAATCCTAATATTGGATGCTACGATTGTGAGGGTCTATAATATGCAAGGAATTGTCCTCACCATAAAAAATCTAGCAATAAGGCAAATGGAAAAAATTATAAAATCTACGCAGCCACCACAAACCAAAACTTGGAAGGACAAGCAACCCCCTTGCTCATAAATGGTAAAATATTTGGTAGATATGTTATAATTTTGATAGGTAGTGGGGCTACTGATAGTTTTATTTCTAGTAGCATAATAAGGGACATGCCGAAGAGACCTCGACCTTTATCACTAGGGTATAAAGTGGAGTATGGGTTAGGACATATGTACTCTGTGGATCAATGTTTCCCCACAGCTAAAATTTCCCTACCCACTAGTTCTATCACTTGACACCTATGTGTAGTAGTGTTATATGCCTTTGACATTATCTTGGGTATGGATTGGTTAAAAGCTCACAAAGATTTGATTAATTTCCAAGATCGATGGATTGATTTTACTAATGAGGAGGAGAAAAGAGTAAATATGGATAGTGAACAAGTATATTTTAAGCCAGTGCTATTGTTAGCACTATAATTAAAGAAGGCCATAATAAAATAAGGAATGGACTATGTGGTTAAACTAAAATAAGTAGAGGATGACAATAAGAAAGAAACATTTAAGAAATTTCCAATTATGCAAGAATATAGAGAAGTATTTACTTCAAAGCTTCCTAGAATTCTTTCTAAATGTGAGTTTTATTTCACCATTAATCTAGTGCCATACATAGAACCTATCCTTAGAGCTCCTTACAGGATGAACCCTATTGAGATGCAAGAATTGAATATCCAACTCCGAGAGTTGCTTGACAAAGGGTTAATTAAACCAAGTGCATATCCATGGGGTGTGTTGGTACTATTTGTAAAGAAGAAGGATGGTTCACTCAGATTGTGTATAGATTACAAAATGTTAAATAAATCAAACCATAAAAATAGGTATCCTTTGCCAATGATAGAATACCTATTGGATAAACTTAAAGAGGTAACCATATTTTCCAAGATTGATCTGAAATCAAGGTATCATCAGTTGAGGATCCAGGATGAGGATACTCACATAACTACTTTCAAGACTAGGTATAGGCACTATGAATTCACTCTCCTACCATTTGGATTAACCAATGCACCAGTTGCTTTCATGAATCTAATGAATAGTGTGTTTAGAAATCAGTTGGACTGGTTTGTCTTGGTATTCTTAGATGATATTCTAATTTACTCCTGTAGTAAAGAAGAACATGATAGACATCTAAAAATTGTGCTAGATATATTGAGAATGAACCAACTTTACAAAAATATATCCAAATATGATTTTTATGTTCCACAAGTAAACTGCTTGGGACATATAATTGTTGTGAATGGAATTGTTTTGGATCCATAAGATTGAGTCCATTTTGAATTGGCCACCTCCTACTAATGTGACTGAAGTGCAAAGTTTCATGGGATTGGCGAGATATTATCGAAGATTTATGAAGACAGCTTCTCCAATAAAAAATCTTGAAAGAAAAGTAAAGGAGTTCAAATGGATAGATTAATGTGATTCCACCTTTCAAATGCTTAAACAAAAGCTCACTTCCACTCCTATACTGAAAATCCCATATCCCCATGAAAAATTTTTAGTATGCACATATGATTCCTTGGAAGGATTGGGAGGAGTATTATCCCAAGATAAATTAATAGTGGCATAAGAATAAGCAAATCTCAAGAAACATGAGACTAAATATGTTACACATGACCTAGAGCTAGCTGCAGTTGTACATGGCTTAAATATTTGGTGATACTACCTTGTGGGTAAACCATCTGAGTTGAGAACTGACCACCAAAGTTTAAAATACATTTTTACTCAACCATTGTTTAACGCAATACTGAGAATATGGATTGAATTCCTAGGTGAATATGACTTTGGTATTGAGTATATCAAAGAGAAGGAAATTAAATTCCTTGATTCTTTGATTAGGAGAAGCTGCATTGTTGCACTAACTCGAAGTCATGTAGATCTCTTGGATCAAGTTAAAAAATCCCAATATTAGGATCAACTTTGTAATGAAGTCTAAGATAAGATGGCACATGATGCTAGGATAGATAAGGATTATAGTCTCAAATATGGACTTTTGTGTTTTAAGGATTGGATAGTCATCCCCAAAATGGATAATTTAAGAAGTTCGATCATGAAGGAAGCTCATAGATATCCATATTTCGCTCATCCTAGAGCAGCCAAGATGAGAGAAAATATGAATAAGACTTTTTATTGTCCCGGTATGAAGGACATCACTAACTTTATTTCTCGATGTCTGGAATACTAGAAAGTGAAGGTATAACATAAAAATACAAGATAGTTGTATCCACATGATGTGCCCATGCAAAAGTGGTGAGTAATATCAATGGATTTCATAGTCAGCTTACCTAAGACTAGGTACCAACATGATGCAATACTTGTTGTGGTCAAAAAACTGATCAATGTGGCACATTTCATACCAGGAAGCACCAAGGATTATGTGGTAGTAATAGCCAATAGATTCATCAAAGATATTTTTAGGTTATATGGGTTTCTTGAAATAATTATTTCTGATCGAAATTATAGGTTCACACTTGACTTTTGGCAAGTTCTTCATCATGCAATTGGCACCACACTAAATATAAGTTTTTCTTATCATACAGATGTAGAAGGGTAGAAAGAAAGTATAAATCAAGTCCTAGAATACATGCTTCACATGTATAGCATGGATCAAAAGTCTCTATGGGAATACTTCTTGCCTTTAATAGAATTTACCTACAATAACAAATACCATACTTCTATAAATATGGATCCTTTTGAGGCTTTGTATGGTCAAAGATTCAAAACACCATTATCATAGGACAATCTAAAGCATCGGGTCACCATTGGACCAGATACACTCAAATAAATGGAGGAACAACTAAAGGTAATCCGACAAAGGCTTAAGGAAGCTTTGAATTGCTAGAAACGTTATGTTGACTTGAAGAGAACTCCTCGAGAATTCTCTACTAGAAATAAGGTATTATTGAGAGTAAAGCCTATGAAAAGTGCTATCAAGTCGACCAAACTATATCCTAGATACATTAGACCATTCGCCATCCTAGAAAGTATTAGCCCTATTGCCTACAAATTCGACTTGCCACCTAATTTGGCAAAGATCCACGATTCTTTCCATGTGTCCCTGCTTACAAAGTATATTGATGATCCTAATCATGTTTTGGATGTCTCAAAGCTATATATGGTAGACCCAACTTACATTGAGGTAAATCCAATAAGGATCCTAGAGTTTCACTCCAAGAGCATGAGGAAATGAAACATAGAAAAATGCAAGGTCCAGTGGGACCTATATTCAAAAATAAATAGTACCTAGGAAAGGGTGGAGGACATGAGGAATAATTTTCCTTACTTATTTGAAAATAATATGTAATATTATTTTAGTTAGATGCATTGGTAGATACTCTAAAACTTTATAGAGGTACTTATGCATTGACAAATACTACAAATAATATGATGCTAGGTATACATTGACTTATGACTTGATACTTTATGATAAAATTTATGCTTGTTTTTATGCTTTGATTTCACCTTGTAAAGCAATTATTAATGGATGATCCAATAATAATTCATGTAGTATAGATGTTTTATTTCTTGAATACTATGGTACTGTCAATATTTTATTGCATCACAGGTCCAGGAGTTCTCATGGGAGGAAGAAGTTGCTCTTCTCATAGAAATGAGTTGCTCGACCACCAAGAATGAAATACTAGTAAAGGGAAAGGATGATGAATACAACTCATGGGTAATACGAATTATTACTCGGATGTAGGTGCATTATATACTCACGTTTACACCATTGGAGAATGATGTCTAAGACTAGTCTCCTAGATTGTATAGTTATAGTGAGTCTATCTTAAAAAGGCCATCCATAGGATAAAACAATGAAGTTGAATATTGAAGTTGCATGGATTCCTGTGAGTGCAAATTGGTAAAAGCATTATGGTTATTTGTTTCCTTTGCTATGTATTAAAAATACATTAATATTTTATGCTTGCTAACTATGGTAACACAAGGGATTGTTTTTAGTCTAAGAGGGGGATTATGTCACATCCCACATCAACCGAGCCCTTGTGTTTGACAAAGAAAAAGGGAACTAATGCTTATTTTTGTGAAGTCTTAAAAGGTATTGGAAATTTATAAAGTTTTGTAAATTGTGGTGATTTATTTAATGCTTTTGAAAAATGCACCATTGAAGGAAGAAATATATATATATATATAAGGAGAATTACTTATGAATTAAATTATTAGCATTTTTTGCAAATTAATGTGGAAGTAAATTTTAAGGTAGGAAAATTGTGAGTCTAAGTGCCATGGGAAAGAAAATTTGGACTTATAAGACACTAGAATGAATATTCTTAGGTCTTATAAGGCACTATTACTCCACATTATATGAATCATCATGTCCTTGTGTCTTCTAAGGCACTATTACTCTACCTTATATGCATCATCATGCCCTTAGGTCATCTAAGGTACTATTACTCCATCCTTTATGCATCATCATGTCTAGCCTTATCTTCTTGGGTTTGTACTTTGAAATGACCCCTCCAGCAAGTCATTATCTAGTTTGCCCTTCACCATTTGAAAATGCACCTCCAAAATTCTATAAAATACCACCATTCAATATAAAAAAATGAGGTAGGAAGGAAGGAAAAGAGGAATAGGTGAAAGGCCTTAAGCTTATTGCTGGTCAAAAAATTCAAGCTAATGTTATGCTTGTTATTTTAAACAAATGGCTTGATTTTCTTTGAATTTATGCTTGATGATTGGTAATAAGAAAACATGTTATATTTTATTGTAATTAGTGAGGCAAAACCAATTGAGTATGTTTTTGTAAAATACGTGATTGCATATTTAAATTCTTAATGTTCCTTAGCCTATTGATATTTTGGTTGGTTTAATAGAGCATATGTCTTCAACCTGTGATATATCATAGTAGAGGTCTCGATCCCTTAGACAAAGTTTGATTAAAATGCATTCCCAATTCACCTTGTATTATGTTCTATATTTTGGATGCATGTATCCTGCTATAAATGGTTTTTCATGAGCACCTGATTTGTTTATGCTTAGATGTCAATCTCAGGCGATGTCTAGGATTATATCTCACAAGAATTTAGTAGTTTAGTACTGGGTTATTTCCTCTAACCTTGCTTTGGTGATTTTGTAATATTTTTAACAATATAAATACCTTTGTTAAACCTAGTGGGTACCATTGAACCAGAGCTCACATATGTATTCGATTCCAACTCTTGAAATTTATTAAACCCTCCTTGGTGCCTTTATTATATTTAATACGCCTGCAAAAGGGAGTTAGGTGGGTGTTGGTGTTTATGGACAAGGTTTTATGATCATTTGTGAAGGTTTCCAACTCACCATGATGTCTATGATGCACATGATAACTTCTATTTTTGGATTATAAGCAATTTATATTTCATAAAATTGAACACCTATTACTGTCATTATTGTTTAATCGATATCTAAGTAATGGCACAAAATTTGAATAGCATTTAAGCTTGTAGTATATTTAAGTTTGTTATAGAGGTTTTTAATCTAATTGGCATGTTTATTACCTTGAATGTAGTGCTGGGTAAAGATCTATATTTATATCAAGCTCCCTTAACCTCCCTATTCGTGTAATCGAATTCTCGGAGACATTAGATAGAAAGACATTTTTATGGGTCTATTAGCTATATCACAAATATTCAAATATTGTAAATGATACCACTAATGTCTTGCTCAATCGATTCACCTAATGTGGTTTTTTTAATAGCATGTACTTATAATAAAAACTCGAGACAACATCAAGTGTCTAACTTAAAAATAAATCATAAATCCAATATATTGGATATCTTGGATAAGAGCATATAATTATTTGGGTAAGACCTAGGAAAGTGTTTCCCTGAGGTATTTGGAAGTCCTAAATGCATCATGACACATTTTTCATGATTGGGTGATCGCATGCAGGAAGGCTATCTCGATCTTCCTAAATCAAATTCCCACATTCGTGATGTGGTTGACCCTTTTCTACTTTAAAACTAGGTCATTCCTCCATTAGATTTGACTACCACTCAATGGACATAGAGAACCATCGAGTAAGGCCTCCCATGCATTGGTTGGTGATGCTAATGCTCTATTAATTGGCACCTTGTTTAGATATTTTCCATGTGGTTTGTGTTGATGAGTTTGATTTTACCACCTACGTGTAATGTTCATTATTATATTATTTGAAGACATGTATGAATATTACAGTGACCCTATATTGGATAACCTAGGTGACTGAGGTTAAATTGGACTAATTAATTTGAATTTGAGTTGAAACTTGTAGGAATAAACCAATTTGTGTTGGTTTCTTCATGGGAACTAATACCACATGCATCACATCAGGGATGCATGGTAATTTATAAGAAACATGGCTCATTAGACATACTATCTCCTATTGTTGTTGATTGCACTTGACCAAACTATATGTGCATGGATGGAAGCCTTGTTGCATGTTATGTGCATGGTTTGTTGACAGTTGTACCTCAAGTATGTTGGGTTGAACCTCTATGATCATTGATTTATAGGTGTAGCCTATCTTTATTGGTATATGGTTATCGATATCGGTTAGTTGACTGTGTTGTGTTCTCTCTGACTAGATGGACTGAAGGATGGTTGGTTGACTGCATTAGGATTGGATAAACCCACTTTTACATGAGTCCTTATTAAGTCTATTTACCTTATCAACCAATTATTTTGTGAAATAATCCCTTTGGTAAATTTGGTATAAAATATAATGAAACTCGTTTAAAGTATTGTGAAACAATTTGGATAACTTTTAATGAATCTTGTTGAAGAATATGAGACAAATTATAAGGGTAAAATTTGTGTAAACTACATGAGTTATTACAGAAGAACTTTTGGGATAAATTGTGAATTAAAACTTGTGATCAACTTTGTGTAAATATTGGTTTAGTTTGTGAAAAGCTTTGAGGTAAGATCGTGGAGAAAGTTTGAGTTTACCATAGTAATTTTTTGTCTAAATATTTTGGGAAAAACCTATGAAAGAATTGTAATAGTCTTGTTAAAAGACTAAGAGACATTTTAATAGGAACTGTAGTTAATCTGATGATAGATTATGCAAATTTGTAGGACTATAGTGTATTCCTAAGGTAAATTTGAGGCTAAGTTTGTATATCTATAGTGTAATATTGTTGATAGATTACGAAGATAAGTTATAGTTAAACTTGAGTAATCTTGTTGATAGATTGCAAGACAACTTGTAGCTAGACTTGTGAAACTATAGTATGATCTTGTTGATAGATCACGAGACAAATTGGTAGCTAAATTTATAGAAAACTATAGACTACAAGATAAATTAATGGATATATATATATGAAGTAACTATAGTATGACCATAATGGTAGATGTTGAAACAAGCTTTGAGAAATTATAGTATAATCTAGTGATCGTTTATAAAACAAACCTATGGAATGATTTGTGAATCTATAATTAAATCCATTTGTTTAAATGCTATTTTTGGGTGAAATATATATGAATTACTTATGAAAGTATTATCTGTTTTATGCATGAAAAGATTCCATTCTTGAATAAATTTATGGAATTCTCTTTTAAAATGTTTAACAATAAAGGAATGTAATAGTACTTGTTTCAAAGGTGTATCTCTGTGGAAAAATGATATGGGATGAAAAGGTGGATTTTATTATTAGAGAAGAATGGGAATTACATTATGAGGAATGTATTGTATTAAATTGCATTCAATTGGAAGTTATTACATTCCACTTCTTGCCTAGAATGCATTTTCTTATACATGTAATGGGTTGTCCTAATCCCAAAATACCTACAACCTAGTACTGGTGGTTCGAGTTGGAACAGGTGAATCTATGAGTTGCTCAACTTCTATTTGATATATGTATATGTTGTAACAAGGCCTCTTTAACATAAGACCTCCTTAATTGTAAAATTATCTCTATTAAGAATGATTTGGAAGTTGTATCACTCTTTAAGGAGATATGTAAACGATGTAATTGTTAGTTACAAAAAATTATGGAAAATAAACTAAAAGTATATCATGGCATGAAGTTATCCTATAATAGGGATTAGATATTTAAATGAGAATTAAATTTTGTGTTATGATGACATAAATTATCCCTAAATAAAAGAGAAAGAATAAATTTTTTATAACACATAAATATGTATCTCTAGTGACTAAATTTAAGAATGATTATAAGGAAGAATTTGAATGTTATCTCATATCATGGAGATTATAGTTGAGTAAAGCAATTAAGGTATAATAGTAAATGTTGAATAGTCTATGAGGGTTTGTGTGATAACCCCCTTAGCTACCCATTGTTGATATGAGAGAGTTAAGCATTGTAATGATTGATTATTTTATCCTTAAGGAGGAACAAGCTAATCCTCAAGGTATATGCCTAATGTGCAGGTTGAAAGAGATCTAACATAAGGCTAGCTTAATATTGAGTTAAGCTAGTAGGGAAAATTCTATTCCTATTTTAGATAGGATAATTCCTAATTGTGAGGTAAATAAACTTACCTGGAGATCATTATAGGGGTTGGCCACTCCTATCCACGGGATATACAATGACCACATTGATTCCTATGAAGTGCAGCCTTAGACTTACTTGGATACTCATCTATAAGAAAACCACGTAGATATTCTTCTCAATCAATTGTTGATCAATGACTTAGATAAGAATATAGTAAATGAAAAAATAATTCTCTCTAAGATTGGTTGGTTTTGGTAGGAACATTATAGTTGGTATCAGAGCCCAGGTTGATTATGCACAAAGCTTCCATAAAAGAATACTATAGGAACTCTAAACTAATACATGTTTAATAAGGGAAGAGAAATTACTTGGAGATTGCTAATAGGTAAGTCTTTTCTCCCATGCTTGAACCATTGGTGAATCATATTGGAAGAGTTAAGCGAACCCTCCATA
Source organism: Wollemia nobilis (assembly GCA_028583015.1). Classification (NCBI taxonomy): domain Eukaryota; kingdom Viridiplantae; phylum Streptophyta; class Pinopsida; order Araucariales; family Araucariaceae; genus Wollemia; species Wollemia nobilis. The sequence continues at coordinate 9,544,778 of JAQPPZ010007509.1, read as the reverse complement.
ATAGTGGGTCTTAAGCGGTGTACCTAAGACTCTTTTGAGAATCGTACTTGACATTTGTAGCTCCAAGCTAAGCCTCTTCCTTACTCAGGCATTGTATTTTAAATCAATAAGACTTGTTAATATATATATATATATATATATAAGTAGACCCTACTAGATTTAGTAAATGAATATTTCAGTATGGTCTCCATATTAGAAGAAAATATCAAAATATTTTTCTTTTAATTTTAATTGATGTTACAACATGGCCTTTTCGTAGATATGGAAGTCATATGAAACTTATCTAGGAGATTTTGAAACATATCCCACTAATAGTAGCAAACTGAACATTTATCATGGTTGAAACACCATTATGCGACCACAAAATGGTAGTCAACTATAATAACATGTTGCATGTTATTTATGCATTGGGATACATTTTAACAACATGCATGTGGTATTTAAAATTTGCAATAACAAAGGTACCTACGTGATAGGTAATTTAGATATGCGCATGTACGGTAATACTTACTACTAGTAGGATTGCAAACTGATACAACTTTTATAGCAAGAAACATGCCACATATGTTGAGAAGTGGAAGGAAGAGGGTTTCTCGAAAAGATAAACTAGTTAGCATAGACAGTGTTGAATACAGACCCATAGGGGAAAGTTTTGAAAACTCAAACAAATTAGAGAATCTCATGACCTTTGTTTAGACAATGCAAGGAGAAATAACTCTATATCAAAAGCAAATTGTCCAATGGAGCAATTTGTTTGAGTCCATTAGGGCTAAACTATGGAAACCTAAGAATAGGGGTCTCGAGTTAACAAATCCTACGGTAGAGAAGGCAAATGACATCGATGAAATGGATTGTATGGCTAAATCCCACATTAATTAGATACTAGAAAAGGATTTGAAACATGTAATTGTTATAAAGTTTATCTAAAATTAAGGATAGTAGAATCCTATTTAAATAAATTGGAGGTTTACTTTTCCATGATTAACTACTCTCCAATAACCAATACAATCTGGACCATAGATATTCTAATGAAAACAAGTCTAGAATGGTGGGAGACTTTTTGTAAAGAGCATAAATTCAAAGTTATTCACTTCAAATGGGAATATTTTTTAAAACCCTTAATAAAAAGGTTCCTCATTGAAAAATTTATGTGAAGAAACTTGATGAATTCGTCCAACTCCAAGAAGGGACCCAAACCGTAGAGGGGTACTATAGGCAATTTTTGAGGTTGCTCAAATATGTTACAACTTATGAGAAGGATAATAAGTTGAAAGTACATAAATTCCTCTCATGAACTGAGTATCAAATTATAACTTCGGTAAATATGCACAAACCGAGTGATTTGGAGATGGCTTATGAGTTGGCATGCCAGTTAGAGTAAAATCTGCACCCTAATAGAAAATTCGTCAAATCCTCAAATTGGTCAAATAAGGAACATCATCACCAACCAAAGAGGAAGTGGGAACCTGAACAAAATTAGAAGGGTAGAGAAAATTCCAAATTCGCAAAGAGGAACAATGGGAAACCAAGAAATTTTAAGAAGAGGTTCTAGAAAAAGAATAAAAACAACAATGTTGAAAGACCTCAACCTCTAAAATAGGTAAAACCACCTCCTATCAACAGGGAATTGTGGGGGTCCGCACTATGCAAGGAATTATCCCCACCATGCAGAATCTAGCAAAAAGAAAAATGGAAAAAACCACAAAATCTAAGTAGCCATCAGGAATCAAAACCTAGAAGTAAAAACAACCTCCTTCCTCATAAAAGGTAAAATATTTGGTAGATATGTTAAAATTTTAATAAATAGTGGGGCTATTGATAGTTTTATTTCTAGTAGCATAATAAGGTGCATATTGGAGAGACCTGGATCTTTGGCACAAAGGTGCAAAGTGGAGTATGGGTCAGGATAGACCTACTTTATGGATCAGTGTTCCCCCACAGCTAAATTTCTCTACCCACTAGTTCTATCACTTGGCACCTATATGTAGCACCACTACATGCCTTTCACATTATCTTTAGTATGGATTGGTTAAAATCTCACAAAGCTTTGATCAATTTCCAAGATCAATGGATTGAATTTACTAATGAGGAGGAGAAAAGAGTAAATATGGATAGTTATCAAGGATATTTTGAGCCAATACTATTGTCAGCAATACAATTAAAGAAGGCCACAAGGAAATGAGGAATAATATATGTAGTTAAATGATAGCTTTAGCAATATTTCATAATATCACAAGACAGGGACTAGAATAATAAAGCATCTCATTACATAAAAATAAAGTGATACAATCTGAATGGATCTATGGGGTCATTTATATAGGAATATAGATTCCTTTACCAACGCTCTAATTAGTTGTACAAGGGGTCACCTTGCACACTTACAACATGCACAATGACACTTGTGTATTTATTATATTGCATGTAGCATCTAGATAACTTTCCCCTAAAGTAATCTATCATATCCAAATGATGTAATAGATTCTAACACCCCCTTGTATTACATTATTTGGTATGAAGTTCTTTTGAATTGCATATATGATATCTAAATTTTTTAAATTTGAGCTTTCCAAGTGCTTTTGTAAAGATATCTATCATTTTATCTTCTATAGGCACATACTCAAGGATGATATATTTATTATAAAAGTGTTCCCTAATGAAATGAAATTGTGATTCAATATTCTTTGTTCATTTATGTATTATAGGATTCTTAATCAGGTTCAATACTCCTTGATTGTCACATAATATCATGGTTGGAGTTCATTTGATTCCCATGTTGACTAGTATGTATTGTAGCCATAGAGATTCATAGGTTGTATCTCTTGGTGCTCGATATTCTGCTTCAGTTGATGATTGTGCTAATGTATGTTGTTTCTTATTGTGCTAATATATGGGCCCTGATACGAGATAGAAAATATATCCTAAGGTAGATTTTCTATCATCAATAGATCCAGTGTAGTCTGAATCTAAGTATCCCTACAAAAAAAAATCCTTTAGCATATTTTAAATAGGTTAATCCATAGTCAGTAGTCTTCTTGATATATTTCAAGTATCCTTTTTTTAGCTTTCCAATGACTTTCCCTTGGTTCTTACATGAACCATGATAGATAATTTACTACAAAAGCAATATTTGGTCGATTTTTTGTTAAGTATAGAAGACTTTCAATCAATTTATGATATACTATCACTGAAACCAATGGTGTTTCATCATTTTTGGACAATTTAATCCCTTGTTCCATTGGTGTTCCATATGATTTGTATTTGACCTTGTAAATCCATTTACATCCTACTACCCTTTTTTTTGGGGGCAATTCCACTAGATTCCATATTTTATTCTTTTATAGTGACATATATTCAGATTCCATGGCTACTTTCTAGTGTGAATCATTTAGTGCCTGTAGTATTGATGTTGGTTCTACTATATTACCCAACATTGCTTTTTTTATTCTGGTTATATTGTGATTTTGAGATCTTGTAGTAGTAAGACCTAGCATCCTTTCTAGATTTGCTTCTCTAAGTGTGTCTTTAAGCCATATTAGTTCTCTTCTAGGAGTTTTTGTGTCTTGTTCTTGAGATTCGGATTGAATCTTCACTTATTGTATCTTCTTTGGATAGATCTAGAAGAAATTGTGTGTCACCACTGAATTTTTCTGTGTCAACTTTGACTTTTTCATCAAAAACTACATCTCTACTAATGTAGACTATTTTTGTAGATGGATCTAGTATTTTGTATCCTGTAGATTCATTGTCATAACCAACAAATATCCTTGCCATGGTTTTGTCATCTAGTTTAGTCCTCTTTTGTTTTTGGTATATGCATAAAGGCTTTACATCCAAAGATTTTTAATTTTTCTATGTTGGGATTTTGTCTTGTCCATACTTCTTCTGGTGTAATATATTTGAGTACTCTTGTAGGTAGCCTGTTTTGTATGTAGACTATTGTTTGTACCACTTCTGCCCAATATTGGTGATCAAGTTATGCCTCTTTCAACATACACCTAACCATTTCCATTATTGACCTGTTTCTTATTTCTACAATTCCATTTTGTTGAGGTGAATATGTTGTAGTGAGTTATCTTTTAATTCCATTTTCTTATAAAAATGAGTCAAACTCTTTAGAAATAAATTTTCCTCCTCTGTTCGAATGAAGTGCTTTTATAGTCTTTCCTAATTTCTTATCTACTTTAAGCTTGAACTATTTGAAATAACTAAATGCATATAACTTGCAATTCATGAAGTATACCCACATTTTTCTAGTGTGATTATCAACAAATAACTAAAATTATGTATGTCCTCTAACACTATCAACTCTCATTGGCCCACATAAATTTGTCTATATTACCTATAGAGATTTTTGAGCTCTGTGTTGACGAAGTTTGAAAGGAATTTTGTGTTGTTTTCATGCTAAACATTCTGGATACACATTAGTCTCTGAAGATAAGTTGGGTAATCCTTCAACAATTTTATACTTGAATAATTCCTTCATTGAAGTTTCATTTATATGTCCTAGACGTTTGTGCCATAGATATTAAGCTTTGAATGAAAGTGTTGAGTGAGTAGTAGTGTCTAAAACAAGTAGACTATTTTTATAGGAACCTGATGCTATCCTTTTTCCCTACCTAGATATGTGATATTTTTTTTGTCATTGAGAACTTTGAACTCAACGATTATGTTTTGATCCATGAGTTGAGAAACAAAAAGAAGATTAGTAGTCAATCTTGGAACATATAGTACATTTTTTATTATTCCTTTTCCATTTCCTAGATTCACTAGAATATTTTTTATTCCTTTTACCTAATATATCTTGTTGTTTGCTACAGCAATTGGGTTCTCATGTACCTTTTTTAAGTAATTGAATGAATGAATATTCCCAGTCATATGCTTGCTTGCTCCTGATTCTATATACCAATAATCCATAGTGAATGAATTCAAAGCTTTGTAATTTTTTATAGATGCCAAGTTTTGTAGAAAACCTTATTACTCCCTAGGATTTTTGTAAAGGATATATGATCAATATAGTGCTTTTTGTAAATTTTAGTTCACTTTTGAGTTGATTTTGTGAAATTTTTTAAAAACCAAAATAAACTTTTTAGATCCTTGTTACTTCTATTTAACTAAGCACTATTTTTAGAATTTTAAAAGGTTTTTAAGTTGGATTTATTTTCCTCCTTTATGTGTTTTGAGACAACACTATTATAAAAATACCAACCTTTGAAAAGTTTTAATAAACCTCTTTAAATACCCCTTTTTGGTTGATTTTAATGTTTTCTAATTTCCAATTCAAATTTTAATAATAACCTTTATTTCTCCTTGATAACCTTTTGCAAATATTAACATATATGAAATATGCCTTTTTAATAAATGTCTAATGTTGAATATTGCAATAGAAGATAAAATGTTCCCTTATAACTCCAAAATCCTTATATTAAAAGTAAGCTAAAAATCAAACTTTATCGTAATAGTCCTTCAATATTGTGCGTCGGTATATTCATAGCTATGTGTTGTGTAGCGCTCATGGGCATTCAAAGCTATCTTTGACTGACACTGATTCACTCCTTGATTGGTGATCCTTCTCTTTCTAAACTAAAACCAAAAGCTACCTTGAAATATGTTTTGCAAGGCTTCTCTAAATGGAAGCATTGTTCGTTGGTTTTATGATAGTGTCTTCAATATTTTTCTTACACCGTTGAATAGTGTATGGCTTGAAATAGTCATTTTCTCTTAGTAAGCCTCAATTATTAACTCCATTTGACTTCTCTCTTGCTTTTCTCTGAGTAAGCCTTAATGCTTAACTCTGTTTGACTTCTATCTTACTTTACTTTGTTGTGTTCTGCTTCAAATGGTTATATTCTATTGTATTCCTTTATTCTCCAATATTGGTATCTTAAGTAAGATGGGCTTTGTGACAAGTGTCACACAAATTGTTACAATGTAGGTGTCTTCAATGTATCTTCGGCAATGATGAGGTTGGTGGTAACCTCCAAATATTCTTAACTCCCTCCAAATGAATGTAACTCCCTTTAGGTGAGTGCTTGGGTCTTCATGAATGTTGGGAAGCTTAGAGAATTTATGCCAAGTGGAACTCAAGGCTTGTGCATGCAAGCCTCCTTTCTAACACTTCAAATATGAGATTGCAACCCTAATTATTTCTTTATCTTTGCACCGTACGTGATCGTGATTTTTTTCTTGATATACAAGATTCATTTTACAAGGTGGCTTGGTGAGGATGATGGATGACTATAGCTAGATTACTTCATAGTTCTATGGCATACTTTTAAGTTTTTCTTTTTTTGGATGTTCACTTCAATGGATGCCTTAGGTATAGCTCTTATCTTTGCACCTATTTGCAGGTTTCGTAGTTAATTTTTAATGATGATTTGTGCCCTTCTTCAGTTTTGGTTATAACATCTAATAGGTAGCCCTTTTGCTTTGTCTTTTATGTAGATAACCTAACATTGAATGTTGCTCTTTCTTCTACATAAGCATGAGTGATAATGCCTTCTTTCAATGGCTTCACTATTGCAGGTGACAAGTTGCTTATAGGGCTATATTTTATGGAGTAAAATGGTGTTTTAAACACCTCAACTCTTGGATGTGTGATCTCTTTGGTGTCTCCTTCCTCTGACCACAAATTTTCTAATCGCGTGAGCTCTTTGGTGGATCCTTCCTTTGGCTACAACTTTGCTGGATAAATACATCCTTACTGTTCCCCTGTAAATAGTAATACTTTTGTTCTTCCAAGGAACAAAAGAGGTCCTTTTTGTAATAAGTATATTGAAGAATTTTTTTAATCCTTCTTGCTTCTTCTTGTTTGGATGATAGTCAATCAAAGCTAATGAAATGTTTTTTTGAATAAGGATTCCTACACATTGTGCTAAAAAAAAAAAAACCTTATATTCTCCTTGAATCTTGAGACTTCCAAGGTCTCGATTTGAGGCTTCGTTCAAGGACTTCAATGGTGGTTTCTACTCCACATTTTTGCTTGTAATATTGGCTTGTTTTGGCCATGAAAGTGTTGTAAATTGTTTATAGTTTTTGTTCTTTTTAACAACAAAAAATAATAACCCATGTATTGTAGGTGATTTGGAGAGGATAGGGCAATCCTCCAAGGGAGCTCCTTGGTTCGAATATCCATCCTACCAAATTCACATTAGGTACCTAAAATCCAGTTGATTATGTTGGTGTGGTCAGGTCCGGGTGTGACTCCCCGGTGATTTTGATGGTGTAGAACCCCTGGCCATGGTTTCTCATACCAAGGTGGCTCAACAAGGGGTTTTTTGCTAAATTTTAAAAAAACAACACAAAATAATTGAGAGCAACTAATTAAAAAATGAACTAGAATGGTGCTTAATAGATGCACTTTAAATGGTAACAATAATTTCACCTTATTGCTCCACTAATTTCTCAAAAAATGCTCTTAACAAATTCATTGTAACTATTCAAGCATAATCTAGAATGAATTTTACTATAAACACAATTGTAGAATCTAGTCTTCCTTTTCTCTTCAAAATATAAGATAGGTAGTTGATTGTAACTCTGAAACCTAATAAACTCCTAATGTGCAAATTAACCTTAAAAGGATTTTCCTCCTTTTTGCAACTTTTAATCCAAATAAAGTGCCTTAACAATTCTAATAATAATCCAATTTTGAAGTTCAATCAATGAACCTAATTGCACTCATGTTGCTTACCTTTAATGGTTGACTATAGATGATATAGATCTAGCTGCATTGAAATGAATGAAGTATGCAACTCCTATGATCCTCTTATTCCTATTAATCTAATTTAGAAAATTATGCATAGGCTAGTGCACTAAGGTGAGTCCAGTCACAACGTTATGGACCCAACATAAGTAATGGTGATTTTCCTATTCCTAAGCACCGTAGCTATGATACCATTGATAGCTTTAGCAAAATTTCATAATATCACAAGATAGGGACCAGAACACTAAAGCATCTCATTACATGAAAAGAAAGTGATACAATCTGAATGGAGCTATGGGGCCATATAGGAATATGGATTTCTTGGTCAACACTCTAAATAGTTATACAAGTGGACACCTTGCACACTTACAACTTGCACAATGACACTTGTGCATTTATTATATTACATGTAGGATCTAGATAACTTCCCCCTAAATTAATATATCATATCCAAATGATGTAATATATTCTAACATTAAACTAAAAGAAGTACAGGATGACAATAAGGAAGAAGTATTTAAGAAATTTCTAATTCTGCAAGAATATATGGAAGTATTTACTTTAGATTTTCCTGGAATACCTCCTAAATGTGATTTTTATTTCACCATTGATTTAGTACAAGGCACATAACCTATACATATATCTCCTTATAGGATGAACCCTATTGAGATGCAATAATTTAAGGTGCAACTTCAAGAGTTGCTTGACAAAGGGTTAATTAAACCAAGTGTATCTCCATGGGGTGCATCGGTACTATTTGTAAAGAAGATGGATGGTTCACTAAGACTATGTATAGATTACAAAATGTTAAACAAAGAAACCATAAAAAATAGGTATCCTTTTCCAAGGATAGAAGACCTATTTGATCAACTTACACAGGTAACCATCTTTTCCAAGATTGATCTAAAATCAGGGTATCATCGGTTGAGGATCCAGGATGAGGATACTCACAAAACTGCTTTCAATAATAGGTATGGGCATTATGAATTCATTGTACTACCATTTGTATTAACCAATGCACCAGCTAATTTCATGAATCTAATGAATAGTGTGTTTAGAAATCAGTTGGACCAATTTATCTTGGTATTCTTAGATGATATTCTAATTCACTCCCATAGTAAAGAAGAGCATGATAGATATATAAAAATTATGCTAGATATATTAATAAGGAACCAACTCTATGGAAACATATCCAAATATAATTTTTATGTTACACAAGTACATTACCTATGGAATTGTGGTGGATCCCTAGAATATTGAGGTCATTTTAAATTGGTCACTTCCTACTAATGTGACTGAAGTACAAAGTTTCATGGGATTGAAAAATATTATTAAATATTTATGAAGGACTATTCTAATATAGCTTCTCCAATAACAAATATTCAAATAAAATGAAAGGAGTTCAAATGGATAGATAAATGTGAAGCCACATTTCAAATTCTTAAACAAAAGCTCACTTCTGCTCTATAATGAAAATACTAGATCCCCAAAAAAAAATTTTAGTATGCACAGATGCTTCCTTAGAAGGATTAGGAGGAGTATTATCCCAATATAAAACAATAGTGGCATATAAATCAAGAAATCTCAAGAAACATTAGACTAACTATGCTACACATGACCTAGAGCTAGCTGCAGTTGTACATGCCTTAAAGATTTTGTGATACTACCTTATGGGTAAACCATCTGAGTTGAGAACTGACCACCAAAGTTTAAAATATATTTTTACTCAACCATTGCTTAACGCAATACTGAGAAGATGGATTGAGTTCCTAGTTGAATATGAATTTGGTATTGAGTATATAAAAGGGAAGGAAAACAAAGTCGTCAATGCTTTGAGCAAGAGAAGGCACATTGTTGCACTGACTCAAAGTCATGTAGATATCATGAATCAAGTTAAGAAAGCCCAATCTCATGATCAAATTTGTAATGAAGTCCAAGATAAGATGGCACATGATCCTAGGATAGATAAGGATTATAGTCTCAAATATGGACTTTTGTGTTTTAAGGATTAGGTAGTCATCCTCAAAATGAATAATTTAATAAGGTCACTCATAAGGGAATCTCATAGATCTTCATATTTCACTCATCTTGGAGGGATCAATACATGGTTATGTGTAAGAGGTAGGACCCGAAAGGTACTTGTAAAAAAATGGTGAAACTATTTTGAAATGACAACAAAATATGTCGAACTGCATGTATGCTGGCATGGCGAATGATTTTAATTTTTCTCAAAAAATTGGTAAAAAAAAATATATTTTAAAGTTTTTTTGAACCAGGCCAAAAAGATATCGGCTATGTTTAAAATATTGTCAAAATCTTGGATGTGAATTATGGTTCAGTCATGGAATAGATGCATAATATGATCTATGTTTATACCAAATGCATTATATGGTTTGGATTTGAACCGGATGCATAATATAGTCTGATCTCGAACTGGTTGCAAAACATGAAACGGTCTCAATCCAAGTGCATAATAAGTACCGATCTCGAACTGGATGCATTTTTATGATTGACAACGTTAAAAATTTGGGTATTTGAGTAAGATATATGATATGGCATCTAGTAAACATAAGGTTTGTATCACGATGTAGCTTATCACTAATGACGTTGTTAGGGGGAAAACACATGCAATATTGGCAAAGTTGATCCCACATAACTATCTATCCCACATAACTATTTATCCCACATGATTTAGTGTACTCTAATTTCAAAGCTTAAATAATAAACTTCCTTAATAGTAAGTTAGGTGAAGATTCAAGACAAGAAGGGCGGCCTCTTTCTGATGGGTGTAGTAGGCAAGAAATCAACTACACTCATCAGGAAGAAGACCAACGTGTCTTGTCCTAGATCTTAGCCTTTTACGACCATGTATTGGATGCAACGGATGGATGCATTTAATGTCATGATGGTATAATGGTCCCAGACATTGGAAGAGTGCATTTATACATTCGGGCACTGGGCGGATGCATTTATACATTTGGGCACTAGGCAAATGCTACTATTCATCTTGGTACCAAACGGTTGCAAATTATGCAACCAATTTTAAATCAAAGCATACTATGCATCCGGGTGTCGAACGGGTGCATATTATGTATCTGGGTGTTGGGCGAATACAAACAATTCTCCATTGTTAAACCGGTTGCATAATATGCAATCGCCCAGTACCTCACTATGCTCGATGTTAAACCGGATGCATATTATGGATCCGGACATTACCCGAAACATAAAATGCATCCGAGATAATGCTCGTCTTATGTTTAACGATTGGATGCATATTATGAATCGATAGCATAGTTTAGTCCGACCGCCACCGTACTGCCATGTGTCTAATACTACATGTCCCGTCCTACATGTCTAATATGATGTTACCACGTGTCAAATATGTTTTAAGTCTATAAAAGGGCATCAACAATCATTTTCCCATTTCATTTCTATGATAGCTACAACCAGAGTTAACCTTTCTGATCGACCTTTCAGTTTTCATTTCCAATCATTTTTCTTCCACTTCCAACTACTTCCAATGGATACCCTTTCCACAATCCAACCAAAATTCAATAATTTTGTGTGCACTTTGATATCAGATCTCATGAAAATTCCAGGGATGAACTTTCAGTGGTTGTATAACGTAGGTTTATCAACCCTTGTTTCCATGCCACATTTTAGAACATAAAAAGTGCTCCTGCAACATATTATCTTTGGTTATGACCATGACAGGGGTACTGTAAGCATTAATCTATGATCTAAAAATGTTGTTTTCAGCATCACCCCTACAGATATTCACAGATTGACAAGTCTTCTATTTATTGGTTTTAATCAAGTGTTGTTGAGGACACAGCTTTCTCTAGATGACAAAGAACACCTGGATAACATTTACGGTATTTCATTAGAAAATTTGGCAGGTATAAATCTTGTTAAATGTATTTTATTAATTTTCAATGTTTTAAATTTCTAAATTGACATCAAATTTTTTTATGCAGCTTCTAATGCCAAAACAAAAATAGGTTTAATGATTAACGATGTTAACCATAAAACTTTGAAGGCCATTATCGAGTTTTTCCAGGCCAGGCTTATTCTATTGGGAAGACCGGAAATTCCATTTTGGGCACTGTATTATATTGTTCAGTCTGAAAAAAAAATCAAAAGTTCAATTGGTGTACCTATATTTTTGATCGAGTCAGGACTGAGTTGCACGCGGTCCAACTTGCAACCACCAAGACTCAGCCCCCCAAGACTCAACCCATTGTGGGCAGTGTAAATTATCTTTTAGCTTTATATTTTGAGTCTTTTCATAATTTGTCAACTACTCTTGTACCAACTATTATGCATTCAAAACTAATGTCTATTACCTTGACACCAGAGGAATTGAGGGTAATAATACATCATTGTCTTTAACATACTATTTTATAGTTTACCATATTAATTTTTTAAATTTTTTTCATCTATATGCAGGCAAAGGCAGAAATTTCAAGGACTAAACAATTTGCTACCAATAGGGGTCATATACCGGAGCAAACAGGTGATTATAAAGATACGGGCTCTAAAGCAACACCTGTTACTATGTAGAGGTCACACAAACGTGCCAGGAAAGCAGCTACTCATGGGGTGTCTCGTACACCTAGGTTTGCACAAAATGTGGAAGCCGAATCTAGTGTGGCCAACCCCTCCCCCAATGTAGAATAATTGCATCACATTTCATCTAGTAAATCTATGATTCTATGTGTAGTTAATTAAAATTTAGATTTCTTTTTATTTTAAGCAGAATTGTAACAAAAAAATTTGACTATTTTTAGTTGATTCTCGTGATCAAGTAGTAACATCACAAGTTAGAGGGCATATGTTGCCACCACCTCTTCCACAAGCATCACACTCATCGGTTACATGCAATCAACAACAAGGATAGTCACCTGTTACACACAATCAACAACAGGGATAGTCACAGCCTCAGCCTATGCGAGGTCAATTCGATGTTGAAAACATTTTTTTTCACAAGCCACTTCACGAAGTTTTGGGCGTGGGATTTCACAACCACAGAGATCATAAAGACCAGCACCAAGTTTTGCAGGAATTGGATTCTCTCAGTTTACATTTTCTTCAAATTCATAGGTACATGAATGTTTTGGATAAGAATTGGAAAATATTCCACTTGATGATGATTCCATGATGTAGGGCTCGATTGAAGGCTTTAGGGCAAAAGATGTGCTTAAATATAGAGCACAAGAAGAAGTCCCTATAGCTCAGCAAACATCAGAACCACCCACCCAAGAATACAATCATCATCCTCAAGGTCCTCAAACTGAGGATGATGTTGTCAATTTTAATGAAAATATTTCATTGGCAGCCAGTATCGAGTCAACAATCAGGAGTTTGTTTTGAAATATTTGTAGGAGTTGAAATAATGGGAATATCGTACAAAGGTAATTATTAAGGAAATTAATGCTCGATATAAAAATTATGAAAAAAAATATATTTATTCTTTAGTCAAATATGAACCTGAAAACTTGATGGCTTGCTAAAACAGTCTACTTCAAGAATAGTTAAATCTGATTTTATTTATGAAGATGATGTCTTAAATGTTGTTGTTGGTAGATTGGAGAATCTTAAAGCTGAAGCCCAAGCATTTTACAACTTATGGGCTTATGATAAGGATAGGGTTGTAGTTTCTGAGGTTGCAAAAGAGTTGGCTGAGGTAAAAAATTTATATATATTCCAATTTTCTATTGCATTTAAATTTTTATATTTTTTGAAAATTTGTAATAATTTCAATATATCCCTTTTGAATAAAGTTTTCAATTTGTTTTGCAATCAAACTTTGAAAACTTGAAAACATAGGTTAAGAGCATGGATGTCAATATTCTTACAACAAAATCATGTTTGATGAAATCAATGGAAATGAAAAAGAAAATGCAGTCAAAGATTGGAGAAAACAATAAGTTAAAAAAAATCATCAGAGAGAAGTTACATGAAGATCTGAAAATGGTGCTCGATAAAATGAAAGAAATACTTCCAACAATACTTGAAGATCCAAACAAAGAAGAAGTTGCATGTGTGTCAAGTATTGTGAAAGTATGTGACAACCTTGTTAGAGTTGGAGCACTGCTAGAAGAAACAGAAGCTGATAAAGGAAAAGAAATGGCAACTCCAAACACTAGTGAAGCATCCATGCACCAATCAAAAAATTGAAATTTGAAAATGTTGACAATGTTTTTAAAAGACTGAAATATGTTATTTCTATTTGAATTTGGTATGTGATATTTGAGACTTGAGTTTGAAAATGTTTTCAAAATACTACAATATATTAATTTCTCTTTGAAAATTTTATGTTATATTTGAGTTTCAAATGTTTGAACGATTTAATTTATGTTTGATAATGTTTTAAAAAGACTAAATATTTATTTTCTGTTTGAAAATGTTATGTAGTAGAGTTAAAAATGGTATGTAATATTTGGGTTTAAATTGTTTGAAAGATGTAATATATGTCTTTTTGAAATAGTTTATTTGTAGTTATGATGCACAAAATTTGGATTTGAAAATGTTATGTAATATTTGAGTTTGAAAATGTTATCTAATATTTAGGAATTTATGTTTGAAATTGGTATGTAAAATTAGAGATATGAGTTGGAAAATGTTTAAAAAAATATTACAATATATCAATTTATGTTTGAAAATGTTATGTTATATTTATGTTTTCAAATGTTTGAATGATGTAATATGTTTCTTTTTGAACTAGTTGATATGAAACATTCTTTTTGAAAATGTCATGTAATTTATGTTTGATAATGTATTAAAAAGATTGAAATATTTATTTTCGGTTTGAAAATGTTATGTAGTAGAGTTAGAAAATGGTATGTAATATTTGGGTTTAAAGTGTTTGAAAGATGTGATATATGTCTTTTTGAAATAGTTAATTTGTAGTTATGATGTACAAAATTTGATTTTGAAAATGTTATGTAATATTTGAGTTTGAAAATGTTATCTAATATTTGGGAATTTTTGTTTGAAATTAGTATGTAAAATTTGAGATATGAGTTGGAAAATGTTTAAAAAAATATTGCAATATATTAATTTATGTTTGAAAATGTTATGTTATATTTATTTTTAAAAATGTTTGAATGATGTAATATGTTTCTTTTTGAACTAGTTGATATGAAACATTTTGTTTGAAAATGTTATGTAATTTCTGTTTGATAATGTATTAAAAAGACTAGAATATTTATTTTCGGTTTGAAAATGTTATGTAGTAGAGTTAGAAAATGGTATGTAATATTTGGGTTTAAAGTGTTTGAAAGATGTGATATATGTCTTTTTGAAATAATTAATTTGTAGTTATGATGCAAAAAATTTGGGTTTGAAAATGTTATGTAATATTTGTGTTTGAAAATTTTATCTAATATTTGGGAATTTATGTTTGTAATTGGTATGTAAAATTTGAGATATGAGTTGGAAAATGTTTAAAAAAATATTGCAATATATTAATTTCTGTTTGAAAATGTTATGTTTCTTTTTGTACTAGTTGATATGAAACATTCTGTTTGAAAATGTCATGTAATTTATGTTTGATTTAAAAATATTGTAATATCTAATTTTGAACGATGTAATATAAATCTTTTTGAACTAGTTAATTTGAAATTTTTTGTTTGAAAATATTTTAAAAAGACTGCAATATCTAATGTCGGTTTGAAAAAGATATGATGCACATAATTTGGGTTTGAAAAATATTGCAATATCTAATATCTAATTTGTAGTTATGATGCAATATCTAGTTTTGTTTGAAAACGTTTTAAAAATACTGCAATAGCTTATTTCGGTTTGAAAAAGTTATGATGCACATGAAAGTTATGAAAAAAATAATTCATTTAAATAATATAAATCTGGAACAATATACAGAAACTTGCTATCAAACCAATTTGTGTTTATCATTGTTAATGAAATGAGAGTTCAAAAACTAAGACCCAAACCTAAAATTTTACAATCTACAAAAATTATTTAAGACATGTAATTTTAAAGCAATAACGTGATTTAAAACCCAGGTGTTGTAGGTGAGTTGGAGAGGAGAGGGCAATCCTCCAAGGGAGGTCCCAGGTTCAAATCTCCACCCTACCAAAAAGTTGAATTGGGTACCCAAAATCCAATTGATAATGTTGGTACGGGCAGGGGTCGGGTGCAACCCTCGGGTGAGTTTGACAGTGTAGAACCCTCTGTTCATGGTCTCTTAGACTAAGGTGGCCCTGCAAGGGGTTTTTTGCTTAAAAAAATAAAAATAACATGATTTAAAAAAATAATTCCTTGAAATAATATAAATCTGGAACAATATTCTGAAATATGCTATCAAATCAATTTGTTATTATCATAGTCCATGAAATGAGAGTTGAGACACTAAGACCCAAACATAAAATTTTACAATCTACGAAAAATGATTTAAACCATGTAATTTTAAAATAATAATATTATTTAAAACAACAATTCATTGAAATCATACAAATCTGGAACAATATTGAGAAATTTGCTATCAAACCACTTCGTGTTTATTATTTTCAATGAAATCATGGAAAATTATCTCTATGGAAGTTGAAACATATCAGCTTCTCTAGAATCATTATGAAGCATAGCAAAAATATGTCTCTGCCATATGATCACTAAAAGCATCATCATCATCATTATCAATCATATTCAATGTTCCTCTTCTATCTACCAAGGAACTCCAGTATTCCAACGCCCTGTCATATGGAAATGTATCCAACTGATATGAGGACAAATAAATTCTTAAATTATTTTCTAAATTCTTGTCAAGTCTATTGGACTAATTTATTGAGAATAGCAATTATTGTCTTGTTGGTAGCCTCGGCTTATCCATTTTCTTGTGGGTAATACGGAGTCGAGAAAATATGTTGGATATAATATTTCTCGAAAAGTGCTCAAACATACTTGTTCTTGAAATGCTTACCATTATCAAAGATGATTTGTGAGAAAATACCAAAATGATAGATAATATGATGAAGTATAAACTCCCCAATTCTAGGTCCTGTCATACTGGTTAAAGGAATTGTCTCAACCCACTTTGTGAAGTATTTAGTGGCTATGATGATGAATATATTTTGTTTTGATGAATGAGATGATATTTTGCAAATTAAATCAAGATCCCATTGAGAAAAGGTCCAAAGGCTTTGAATAGGTTGTAATTCTTGTGATGGTACATGATTTAAATTAGCATGTTATTGATATTTCTTGCAATGTTTGATGTAAGTGCAACAATCTCATTCCATGGGAGGTCAATAATAACCCATGCATAGAATATAATTTGCAATGGTCATTCCACTAAAATGACCACCATAAATACCATCATGAGCTTCAACTATGGATCTTTGTGCCTCAACAAACTCGAGATAACGAAGGAGATTCCATCATAACCACATATATACAACACGCCCCCAAGAGAGTAAAACAAGCTACCTTTTGCTTGAAAGTGTGTTTAGTAGTTCGTGACATGTCTAATGGGAGTCTTCTAAACTTGAGAAATGTTGTTACTTGGTTTGACCAAGGCTCATATGGTTTCAAATGGACGAAGCAAACATCCTTTTCATATTTAGATTCATCATGAACAATTATAGATTTAGATATTGTTGTGACAATGAGTGGTTGTACCTCTCTTAAGGAGTCATTCAAAATTAATGATCCAAGAGATGCCATTGCATCTGCAAATCTATTAGTCAAAAATGGAAAACTATCAATTTCATACCAATCAAACTTAGAGAGAAATGACATTGCTACTTCAAGGTACAAATTTATGGTAGGTTATTTATATTGGTATTATCCATTGATTTATTTGATAACAAGTTGATAAATACCAAATATAGTGATACACTTTATACCCATAGCTATAGTTGCTTGAAGACCTAAGGTTAAGGCTCCATACTCTGCATTTTTTTTGTGCATTGGAAGTCTAGTTTGAATGATAAGGGGATAGGTACCCCCTATGGTGTATGAAATACAACTCCGACACCTTGACCTTTTTCACACTTAGAACCATAAAATAATAGTGTGATATCGATGTATTCCTCCAAAATGACATCTTATTCTTTTTTAGTGACAGTGAATACCAAATCATCTAGGAACTCAATAATCAAGGGTTGATCACTAGGTAGTGGAGCTTTCACAAGTTGATCGACTATGACCTAACCTTTAATGGATTTTTGGCTAATAAAATCAAGATTGAATTTAGTGAGAAGCATTATCCATTTAGCGGTATGGGTGTTATTATAAGTGCGAGATATCATATAACGTAGAGGATTTTCTCTAGCTATGACATATGTGGTGTGACTAAGTATGTAATATCTAAGTTTCTTAGTGGCAAAAACCACTGCTAAGCACAATTTTTTCACGTAAGCATATTGGGTTTCATAGCTTACCAATGTTCGAATAATATAATAGACAACTTATTTTTTATTATCTTTATTCTTTTGTGCAAGCATTTTTCCTAATGCAAAGTATGTTGTTGAAACAAAAATATGGAAGGGGACCCCCGGATGAGGAGAAGCTAATACTTGTGGAGAAGCTAGGTATTTCTTAATGTTATCAAAGGTTTTTTGGCTCTCATATGTCTAGGAGAATGCCACCCCCTTTTATAGTAGGTGATTTAATGGCCTGCATTTATCATAAAGTTTCACAATAAAACGATAGATTGATTTGATCTTTTCTTGTAAACTACGCAATTCCTTCAATTTTGTTGAGGGATTCATCTCCATGATGGAATTGAATTTTTTTGGGTCCACATCTATGCCTATTTTAGAGATAATGAACCCTAGTAGTTTTCCAGAGGTAACACCAAAGACACACTTTTTGGGGTTCAACCTTACATTATGCTCTAGAAGTCGATTATAGACTTTTTTCAATACACCAATGTGCTCTTGTTGAGTTTTAGATTTTGCTAAGAGATCATCCACATAATATTCGATGATCTTGTGCATGTAATCATGGAATATGTATTTCATGGCACGTTGATAAGTGGCACCTACATTTTTAAGGCCAAAGGGCATCACCTTGTAACAAAAAGTCCCCTAAGGTGTAGTGAATGTTGTTTTATGTTGGTCATCAATATTTATTCGAATTTGGTTGTATCCTAAAAATTATCCATTAGGGAAATCATTTCATGGCCAACGAAAGTGTTGACAAGAGTATCAATATTGAGAAGAGGAAATCATCCTTAGTACATGCTTTGTTAAGGTATCAAAAATCAGTGCAAACATGTATCACCCTGTTAGGCTTACAAATGGGTACCATTTTTGAGAGCCACTCAGGATAGTCAATGGAGATAATGAAACCCACATCTAAAATCTTTTGAAGATCTTATTTGACCAAGAGGGTAATGGTAGGATGCATCCTTATAAATTTTTGTTTGATCGACTTAGCATCAAAATGTAAGGTGAGATTGTGGACAACCAAGTTAGGGTCAAGAAATATGTATAAATATATATAAATAATAGATAATTGTGGTGAGAATTTATGAATGGATGACAAGTGGCTATATTTTTGTGTGTACATGACCTATATACAAACCTCAAGAAGGGAGAGAGAGAGAGGGTCCCAAGTATCATATTAAAGGAGATCTTGAGGGAGATAGCTTTTAGATAAGCACCAAAGGGAGAGGGGAGAGGGCTTGATCTGATAAAAGTAATATTATCCTCAATACCATTTCTTTTATACCGATATTTTAAGATTGGGAGAGGAACCAAAGCTTAAATTTTTTTAATAGATAGGGTGATATCCTTTAATAAGATTTTCTTTGTAAATAACAAGAATACATATAGGAATGTATTTCATGACAAAGTTGTTATGATCCTTCTATAAATATCATTCTCAATTGGTGAAAACGAGTTGCGAATGAAGTGATCCTTGGAGCACTGAAGCATTTGCTACAGGAAGACACTCCAAACTATGTATTTAAAACTCCATGGAATGGATATTGTGTGAAATAATTATCAACTATTGAAAGGAAATAATCTCAGTGGTAGATGATCAGTTGGTTGTAACCACTCCTTGAGTGTAAAATGATGTATATTCAATTAGATATTTAATGAAATGGTTTTTTATTCCAAGACATTAAATATTGAATGATGTGGAAAACTTATCATGTGGAGGAGCAATTTGTGTAATGCTTATTTGATCGTCATTGAAAGCAAGTTTTGGTTGAGCTAAGTAAGATAAAATAGATTTAAAATATTGATGGGTGAAAAATTTGTGTTCGCGATTAAAACCATGCATATGACTTAAAATGAGTGTGTAGAGTGAAAAGACTATCCATAAAAATCATGGGCATAGTCTATCAATTTCTTTAAGAGTATTATGAAAAATAATATGTTTTTTAAATCTATAAGATAATGAATTCTATAGGTTTATGATGCTAAGGGTTATACTTGGGTGTAAAAAAAATAAAATAAAGGAAATACTTTATTACACATCATATCATAATGGAAAGGAGGCATTGAGATTATGGTTTAAAAGTTAAAGGATGTCTTATACTAGATAGAAATTACTTCTAAATAGAAGAGCTTAAGGATTTTTTTGGGTGGATGGATGCTTTAGCAAAACAATGTATTTAAATATATCTTAATTAGATATAGAGTAAGAGATCAGTGTTGAAACAAAGAATTTTTTCAAAAAAAAAAATTAGGTGCTTAGTGCTCCTACACTAATGGACTTGTGTAGAGAGTAGATATTGATGCATATACTTAGTGCTCCTACACAAAAATACTTGTGTAGAAAGTAAATATTGGAGCCTCACCTTTCAAAATAATGAAGGGTTCCAACTAGCTTGTTAAAGACATGAGGTAGTTGGTGTGAATTAATTTTGCATCTAGTACATTTTCACAGATAGACATGTGGAAATGTAGGGATGGTTACACTCATAAGCCATGATGAGAATTATAGTTGAATTTTTATAGGTTAGAAAAAATCTAGTGAAGGACTGCTAGAGGATCAACTAAGTAGATGGTGGAGTAGGATATCAACCAAAAATTAGGAAAATGAACAAAGAAAAAACTTGGTTGGACTTAGCTCTTTTGCATTGTGAAAATTGGGTTGTGATATTTGGTATCAGAGCATGTTTCAAAGTTGAATTGACTCATTGTGCAAAACTAAAATATGGTGTCTAATAGAAAAAATACCTAGGCAAGGATTATACCTTATCCAAAATATTCAAGATAACTAGGAAATAGTTGTTGTTAGGAGAATCAACCCGAGGATGTAATGGTAAATTGACTCTTATTATCTCTCCTATGTGTAGTCAAGAATAATGCCATCGAAGAAAAGGAGAGGAAGTGATGCCTCAGTTACAAGGCAGGCATGACATACAAATGTAGAGGATACAAACCTAGATATAGATTTAGAGAACCCTAGTAATGAAAGAGAGGATCCCACTATGATAGTGGCCCTACTTATGAGTAGTTGGAAACACATAAATAGTTTTTGGATGTTGGTATGAATTAAAAAATATAGGTTGGTAACTCTAGAATGGGATAGGTGAATGAACCCTTTACAGAGGTACAACAGAACAAGATTCGACTAGGGGTCGATTTGGGAAAAATATGAAACATCTAAAATCCTACAATTTCAATGGAAAGGAACATGGTGACAAAGCCGAAGCTTAGCTGAAGGATGTAGAAACTTACTATAATGTAAAGAACTATTTCATTGATACTCGAACATCCTATACCACACTACATCTTCAAGGTGTTGGCTTGGATTAACATTACATATTAGAATTGTATACAAAAATCTTGAAATATAGACCAAATATCCTAGTTGTAGTCCTTAAATTCTAAGCTTCTACAACATAAAACCTTTAAAATATTAAACCTTGTGTAGTAACTAAACTATATATTTCCTAAAATAACCAAATGATAGATTTTTCCTTGCTCATAACCTAATTATAGACTTTACCTAACTCTCTATTTTCCACTAACCATAACCAAACTACATTGTCTAATATACCAAACTATAGACTTTGCCCTAACCATAACCTAATTATACACTTTGCCCTTAGATTTTTTATTATAATAGTTACACTCTAGGGACCCTACACATTTCAATATAAAATATCAATCCTTGCAAATATAATGATCCTTGGGCCCTAAGGCATCAAAGCAATAAACTAAAACATATCCTAAACTTTAATCAATTTTTAAAATATTAATTCTTATACTAAGTTCTAAAATCCTTAGACCCTAAAGAAACAAAAATTGAACTAACATCATTGCATGCTTCTAGACTCTAAAACCTTGTAAACTAGTGCTTGGTTCATAGACCTTTACCCCTTAAACCTAGATATTTAAATCCTAACCTAGTACCCTTAAACCTAAACTTTGGGTATGGGAACCTATTTCAAACCTAGGATATTTTATTTTATATCTTGTATCACTAATTCTTTGACCATACACCGATGACCCCTAGAACCCTTACTAAATTTTAAATATTTTAAACAAGAAGATTGACCCTTACATTTTAATAACTAAGCCTCTAGATCTTATTATTAGAAACCATAGATTCATAAATCTAACCTATGAATAGAAACCTTAGGCTATAAACCATAAATCTAAATACGTAATCGCTATATCTATATATTTTATATCATGTCTTGAATTGGACCATGAAACATCTAAGTTATATCATAACTTTGGGACATCAAACTTCCAAAATTTATATTTAAAATTTACAAAATTGACCTTATACATTAGGTCATAAATCCGAGGAAATAGAATTTTAAACAATGTAAACCTTTTTATCCTTAAACCTCAGATCATTCAACATTATTGTTAAACATAAATATCTAAACCTTTTTATGAACCAGACACCCATAGTCTTAATTAGAACTTGTACTCAAATACATAGAACCTTAAGTTATCTTTAAAAGTTGTTAAATGATGCATGCTCACGAAGCTCTAGAACCTTTGATATCAAATGCAAAACCTAAATTATAAAAACAATTAAAACCTATAGGAACCCCAAATCCATAAACTCATTCACTCTTAAGACATAAAAATCTAAGCCCTAAATATTTAGATTTTAAACATTTATATTCTATAATCCTTAAAATTTTGTTTCCTTAGTTTATTGTTGGACACCTTAGAACCTTGATCCATGTATCTCAAAATTAAATTATGACAATTTAAATGTAAATCATGATGCTTTATAGTAATAAAGTATTATATTGTAAACCTTCAAACCTTAGATGCAAAACACCTTAATCCTTGTTTAGTATATCTTAGATTTAAAGATGTATTAACCCTTGGTTTACAATCTTAGACCAAACATCTTAAACTTGAGATCATATATCCTTGAACCTTAGAAATTTAGAAATTGGGAGCTTAGAATTAAACCTTAGGATCTAAAATATTAGATATTTAAGTCCTTAGAACCTTAGGGCACAAATTTAAATTATTAGATCCTATGATCATCCATAATCCCAAGTCTTATGACTTGTATTTTTTATCATAAAATATTAACACTACATATAAAATCTCAAACCTTGAGAAGTAACCAAACTCTAGATATTTTCTAAAATAACCAAATGATAGATATTTTCCTAAACATAATCTAATCAAACTTATCCTAACTATAGATTTTCTACTAACCACAAGTAAGTTAAATTACCTAACATAAGCAAGCTATAAACATTATCCTAATCATAACCTAAGTATGGACTTTGTCCTTGGATGCCTTGGACCACCAAAGCATTATATCTTAGACCTTTAAAACCAATATGGTAGAGAAATTCATCTATTAGGCCATTGATATGGAGCATAGTTCCAAAGACATTTTAATCATTGTAATTTTACATAAAATATTCCAAATATATAAATCTTAAGAACTTAGAACCTAGATATTAAAGGCCATAAATATTTAGTGTATGAATCTAAATGAATAGATTTTAGGACCCTTTGTAAAGCTTAGGATTTTTAACGTGTGAGATTTTTTATTATAAAAGCTACTACAACCTTACACACTTCAATTTAATAATCTCAAACCTTTTAAATATTAGGACCCTTAGACCCTAGAACATCAAATGTATAAAACTTAAGCTACTGATTCATCAATCTAAAACATGAACAAAGATTTGAAAACCCTAACATGTCCTAAATATCATCATGCTTGCATGCTTCTATACTTTAAAACTCTCTAAAATAGTGCTTGGATCGTACACCTTTGTCTTTTAATAAAACCCATACATTGAAATCCTAATTTGATACCCTTAAACTTAAAATTTGGGTATGGGAACCTATTTCAAGCCTAGGATATTCAACCCCATGTCTTGTATCATTAATTTCTTGACCATAAATCCATGACCCCTACAACCCTTAATCAACTTCAAATTTTTTAAATGAGGAGATTGGTCATTATATTTTAAGAACTAGGCCTCTATATCTTAGCATTAGAAACCCTAGATTCAAAAATCTAACCCATGAATATAAACCTTAGGCTATAAACCATAACTCTAAATATGTAATCTCTAGATCTATACAATATGTTGTCCTTATGCATTAGGTCATAAATCCTAGGAAATAGAATTTTAAACAAAGTAAACTTTTTAGCCTTAAACCTTAGATCGTTAAACCTTATAGCTAAACATAAATATTTAAACCTTTTTATGAACTAGAGACCCATAGCATTAATTTGAACTCGTACTCAAAATACATAGAACCTTAAGTTGTTTTTATAAATTGTTAAATGGTGCATGCTCACAAAGCTCTAGAACCTTTGATATCAAATGCAAACCCTAATGTATAGAAACAATTAAATCCTATAGGAACCTAACACCCATAGACCCATTAGCTCTTAAGATATAAAAATCTAAATCCTAAACCTTTAGATTGCAAATATTTATACTCTATAATCCTTAAAAGTCTATTTCCTTATTTTATTGTTGGACACCTTAGAACTTTGATCCATAGACCTTTAAATTAAAATTTGATAGTTAAACTTATCACATTACGGTGTATTAAAACCTAATATAAGTACCCAAATTTTTATTAATAATCTTTGTCTAGCCATCCAATTAAGGGTGATAAGAAAAGGACACACTCAACTTAGTACCATTGAGACACAACAACTGTTTCCAAAAGTTACTAGTGAAGACAGGGTCACAGTCACTCATAATAGATTTGGGTAGACCATATTGTTTAAAAATAGAATAAAAAAATACCTTGGACACCTTAATTTTTAAATAGGGATGCTATAATTTACAAAAATAAGTATACTTAAAAAGGTGATCGACTACCACAAAGATTATAGTTTTACCCTCAAATTTGAAAAGGCCCTCAATGAAATCCATGGATATGTGCATCCATTAGAAGTTAAATATGGGAAAGGGTTACAAAAATTTAGGAGATTTAACTATTTACCACTTGTTATATTAATACACCTCATATTTGACCATAAAAGTCTTGACATCTACTTTTAATATTTTCCAAGAAAAATATTGCTTCAACCATTGGTATGTTTTTAATAATCTCGGATGTCCTACCAAAGGATATATATGCAATTAATGGAGGATATTTGTACTAATAGATAAATATAGAGGAAGATAAATATAATCCTTTTTGTGAAGCACTCCATTAAAATATGATAAATAAAAATATAGTGATGATTCATCTTCTATTTCTTGAATGATCCAAGTAGTCTCTTGGTTAGAAAATCAATCCTCCCAAAGTTCATAAAGTTGTCATGGAAAGGGACTAGAGATGGCATTGACAACAACATCCTCAATTTTGTGAGACAAAGTATAAACCACAAAATTTTCCTTTTGTTTCTTGTATTAAATAATAAAATAATACCCCAATAGCTTGGTCATCCATTTATTCTATTTACTAAAAGAGAGATGATGCTTTAAGAAATGCATGGCTATTATGGTCAATCTTGATGATGAATTGATGTCTCAAAAGTCAATACCTCTATTTCTATGTAATATCCAAAATATATAACTTTTCCTTATTATAAGTGGATCATCCTAGATTTTTGCCATAAATCTATTTAATTTCAAAGACCAATGGGTGTCCATATTGCATCAAAACACCTCTAATACCTATGTCAAACACATCACACTCAATGACAAAATATTTTCTATAGTCAAGAGTGGTAAAAATAGAAGTGGTACACATAGCCTCCTTAATGTCCTAGGGTAGGCACCCAAATTTTCTCACTAGATCATTCATTCAATATCACTCATCACATTTTGACTAATTTTATCAAATCATGAAAATTCTAGTGGTGGAGAGATCAAAAAAATTAGCAATAAAACAACTCTAATCTAAGACAAAATGAACATTAATGGAGTATGGATATCACCAAAAAATTATTTAGGAGTGTTTAGTGATTAACCTAAATCAATTACCAATTATGAATATCAAATGATAAAATATCCTTAACAAAAAGCTCCAATATCAATAAACTATATTGTTGGTCCAAGAAACTGAAGATAGATCTAGATCTCAATAAAAATACATACAAAATAATTAGAAATGCACCACAATAGTGCATCCCAATATGTGCTCTAAATATTTGATTATTCTTTATTAAAATGAGTCCAATTATAGTAATAAATAATGATCAGTTAGCCTTGATCAATCAAACTCCTAAAACAACTCAAGAATTATAAAAACTAGCTCTAGACATAGCCACCTTGTATGGTACCTTTGTAGTTAATTACACCTATTCTTGAGATCTTTTTGCATGTGATAAATTTAGCAATGACGATAATTTTCCTAAAAATTAACTCCTAGTTGGCTCTATTTTCTAGGAATCAATCTAAAGCTTGACTTTAACTCAACCTAACTATCCAATATGATATAGATTGACTTATTAATTGATTCTAGACTTGAAATAACGTCTATCTCCTAATAAATTATTTAAAACATAAAAACTAATTTGATAAACAATAATTGTAGGTGAATTTTGACATCACCTTCAACAATCCCCCCTTTTATGTCAAAGGAAGAAATATCTAGTGTTTCTTTGAGTCTCCTATGACTCGCCTTCATCAGTCCCTTAGTAAGTATATCAAAAACTTGATCCTCACTCTTAACACACTTAATGATAAAATATTTATCATGTACCAAGTCTCTAAAAAAATGGTGCTTCAACTCTATGTGTAAGGTCCTTGCATGGAAAACTAGATTTTTGAGCAATTGTAATGCCCCAATGTTATCACAAAATATTTTGGTAGGCTCAAGTTGAGTCTCACCAAAATCCTTTGTGTACAAGTTGAAGTAAGGGTTGCATATTTGGATTTTTGAAGTAAGGGGCAAATATTTGAATTTTTTTAATTGGAAATTGGTAAAAATAGGGGCTCTGGATGTCGACCCATTCGCCTGAAATTTTCAAGCCAACAAATTTTTAGGGATCGGTTTGCTATGCATTGATAATAATATTACGGTTTTTTTTTAATTTGTCAGGTCTCCCTCCTAAATCGAGGATACTTTTCATCTTAAAATTATAATTTTTTTTAATTATACCGTCAAATTCACCTCTTATACTAGTAGATATACCTAACATGACAACCACACCCATACAACTAAAATGTTTATTCTTATCAAAAAATGATCTATAGTAGCAAAAACAATAACCAGTTGCAAAGAGAAGAATAGATAATCGATGGAGAAAAATATTGCAAAGAAGCAGTGGTTCAACAGAGGAGTAGTGGGAAATATCTAGATGAAAAAGCGCATCCAGATACAAAAAAGCTCCTGATCCTCCCTCGAGTGGATTTTTACACCCAGTCTTCCCCCAAATGCATTTATGTATCTGGGGGAGGGTTGGACCGAGTGCAAAACTGCATCCAAGGAAGGATTGGATGCATTTCTATATCTGAGCCTCCCCTAGATAAAGAAATATACCTGATCGGTTTAGGGTTGGATCAAGTATAAAATTACATCCTGGGGAGGGTCGAATGTAGTTTTGCACCTGGTTCAGCCCTCTCCCGACTGGGTGCATTTGCACCCAGCTCCTCCGGATGTAGTTTTGCACCCGAATCTACTCTCCCTCGATTGGGTGCATTTCTACACCCAGTTCCCTTGGATGCAGTTTACACCCTACTTGAGCTAGATGTAGTTTTGCACCTAGCCTGGCCCTCCCTTGGTCGAGTGTATTTCTGCATTCGACTCTCCCCCGAGTGCAATTTTGCACTCGGTAGGGGGAGGGTTGGGCCAAGTTCAAAATTGCACTTGGGGGAGGCCCTGGTGCATTTTAGTGTCTGGGGAAGGCCTGGGTACAAAAATACATCCGAGGGAGATCCAGGTGCAAAACTGTATCTAGGGAATCTTGGTGTAGAAATGCATTCGAGGGACGTCGGGTGCATTTCTATGCCCATTTAGGATAGTTAGGGTTTTATATATAATTGTCAATAACTTCAAGCTTTATTTATTTAAGGCACTCTTAAGATATAAATATTATGAGTTCTTAAACTTATCAGATAAGGTTGTATGTTCTAAGGCTTTCAAATTAAGGAAATTCTCCATTCTAATAGCATTTGCATTCTATCCCTCTCCTTGAATTGATGGACACATGATATCCCAATTCATCCTGCGATAAAAATAAGGTTTTCTAGTGATGAAAAAAGGTATGGTTGTGAGAGGTCTAGATTTAAAATTCTAAGTGTACATAATTATACATGATGTTTCCCTTCCTAGAGACTGCACTCGACCAAGAATTTCAAGTGTAGTTCTCTCTATTTAAAAAAAGAGCTCTCTCCTTCCCTATATTATATGGTAAGGGGGCTTATAAATATTCTCAACTGGTGGATCCAAGAGAGCAGAAATATTTTAGCAATTAATGGTAGTTGCATTGATCACACCTTTAAAAGGAGAGCAAGGAGAAATAACTAATCTTAGGACTTGTGATTGCCCACTTAAAGCTATATCTTAAGGGGTCAGTTATGAAAAGCCTCAATCTATTTTCTTTCTTCATTTTTTTGGCTTTGTGACATCCCATCCTCTCTTCTCCTCTCCTCTCCTCTCCTCTACTCTCCTCTCTAAAAATATATATCTTCTCTTCTCTTCTCTTAGGAATTTTAAAATAAAGAGCTTGAGAATTAGTTTTTTTAACAAGGTCTCACTTCATATCTATTAAAAAAATGGTAACTTAGTTATTAATTTAAAAAGCTAAAGAAATATCCAAAGAGGGGGTTCTTAAGTCTGATATTAAGAGGTTTTTGAACTGGTCCCACTTTTTTGGCTTTTTTGAAATGTAGGGATGGTTGCACTCATAAGCCATGACGATAATTATAGTTGAAGTTTTATAGGTTAGAAAAACTCTAGTGAAAGACCGCTAGAGGCTCAACTAAGTAGATAGTGGAGTAGGATCTCAGCGAAACATTAGGAAAATGAACAATAAAAAAACTTGGTTGGACTTAGCTCTTTTGCATTGTGAAAATTTGGTTGTGATATTTGGTATCAATGTATGATTTTAAGGGGAATCAACTCATTGTGCAAAACTAAAAGGTGGTGTATAATAGAAAATATACCTAGACAAGTATTATACCTTGCTCAAAAGAATATCTACTAAAAGCTAAAACGTCTATTTATTTAAGATAACTAGAAAATAGTTATTGGTAGGAGAATCAATCTAATGATGTAATGGTGAACTGACTCCTATTATCTCTCCTATGTGTGTTCAGGAATAACTAAACCCAAGAGAAGGAGAGAAAATATTGCTCCAACAATGAGGTAGACATGATATACCAATGTAGAGGACATCAGGTTTAGAGAATCCTAGTAATGAAAGAGAATATCTCACTACGATAGTGGCCCTACTTCATGAGCAGGTGGAAACGCAAGAAAAAAGTTATTGGATATTGTGTTGAATTGGGAAACACAAGCTGGTAACTTTAGAATGGGATAGATGAATGAACCCCTTACAGAGGCATAATAGGCCAAGATCCGATTAGAGGCTGAGTTGGGCAAGGATATGAAACATCTAAAATCCTCCAAGTTCAATGGAGAGGAACATGGTGACAAATCCAAAGCTTGGATAAAGGAGATATAAACTTACTATAATATGAAGAACTATTCTATTGGTACTCAATTTCCTATGTCACACTACATATTCAAGGTGTTGGCTTGGATTGGTTGGAAACATTAAGGAACAAAAACTTGCAACAGTCATTGATTTAAAATAGGAAGAATTTGAAAAAGCTTTTAAAAAGAGATTTCTCACTAAGCATTTTTATTTCCATAAGTTTGATGAATTCACCAAAATTAGACAAGGGACTATGACTATGGAAATATACTATCATAAATTTGTTAAGCTACTTAAGTATGTGTCTGCATATAATGAGAAAATAAATATTCACAAGTTTATACTAGGAGAAGATCCTAGAATAGGGCACAAATTGTGGAAGTATACTATCATAAATTCATTAAGATACTGAAGTATGTGCCTGTATATAATGAGAAAATGAAGATTCATAAGATTATACTAGGATCAGATCCTAGAATAGGGTATGAAGTAAACATGCAAGAACCCACCACTCTATAGAAGGCCTATGATTTGGCCATAAAAACTGTAACTTACCTCAATCTCTACTTTGACTATGAAGGGGCATCTGAGCAGGACAAAGAGGCACTGAGGAAAATAAACAATGCAAGATTTATGAAGTGAGAAAGTGAATAGGTAAATATAAACTTTGCTATTAGAGGTAGAAGGAATAATAGAAAGCAAGGGAAGTTTAATTAAAGGTTCTAGGAAAAAAATCAAAATCATAACAATGATAACAACAAATCATATCTACTCCTCCTTGAATATTGAGACTTCCAAGGTCTCGATTTGAGGCTTCCTTAAAGGACTTCAATGGTGGTTTTCTACTCCACCTTTTTGCTTTTAATGCTGACTTATTTTGGCCATGAAAGTGTTGTAAATTATTTATAGTTTTTGTTCTTTTTAACAACACAAAATAATAACCCATGTGTTGTAGGTGAGTTAGAGAGGGTAGGGTAATCCTCCAAGGGAGGTCCCTGGTTTGAATCTCCACCCTACCAAATGTACATTAGGTACCTAAAATCCAATTTATTATGCTGGTGTGGTCAAGTCCGAGCACAAATCCCCGATGATTTTGATGGTGTAGAACCCTTGGTCGTGGTTTCTCAGACCAAGGTGTATCAACAAGGGGTTTTTTACTCAAAAAAAAAACAATACAAAATAATTGAGAGCAACTAATTAAAAAATGAACTACAATGGTGCTTAATAGATGCACTTTAAATGGTAACAATAATTTTACCTTATTGCTCCACTAATTTCTCAAAAAATGCTCTTGACAATTTCATTGCAACTATTCAAGCATAATCTAGAATGAATTTTACTATAAACACAATTGTAGAATCTAGTATACCTTTTCTCTTCAAGATATAAGATAGGTTGTTGATTGTAACTCTAAAATCTAATAAACTCCTAATGTGCAAATTAACCTTAAAAGGATTTTCCTCCTTTTTGCAACTTTTAATCCAAATAAGGTGCCTTAATAATTTTGATAATAATCCAATTTTGAAGTTCAATCAATGAACCTGATTGCACCCAAGTTGCTTACCTTTAATGGTTGACTATAGATGATATAGATCTAGCTGCCTTGAAATTAATGAAGCTTGCAACTCCTCTAATACTCTTCTTCCTATTAATCTACTTTAGAAAATTTTGCATGGGCCAGTGCACTCAGGTGAGTCCGGTAACAACGTTACGGACCCAACATAAGTAATGGTGATTTTCCTATTCCTAAGCACTGTAGATATGATACCACTATTAGCTAAAGCATCTCATTACATGAAAATAAAGTGATACAATCTAAATGGAGCTATGGGGTCATTTATATAGGAATATGGATTTCTTGGCCAACCCTCTAAATAGCTATACAAGTGGACACCTTGCACACTTACAACTTGCACAATGACACTTGTGCATTTATTATATTGCATGTAGGGTCTATATAAATTCCCCCTAAATTAATCTATCATATCCAAATGATGTAATATATTCTAACATTAAACTAAAAGAAGTAGAGGATGATAATAAGGAAGAAGCATTTAAGAAATTTCTAATTCTGCAAGAATATAGGGAAGTATTTACTTCAGAACTTCCTGGAATACCTCCTAAATGTGAGTTTGATTTCACCATTGATTTAGTACAAGGCACATAACCTATCCATATAGTTCCTTATAGGATGAACCCTATTGAGATGCAATAATGTTACACACCAAACCTAGCCGTCGGCTAGGTATTCCAGGAGTAAATCATTTTCATATATATAGTAGATAGCCTATTCAAAATTAAATCATCTTGTTTTTTATATTTTGTTCACTGCAACTCGCAAGTGCCTTCACGGTGGGGACATGCCCTCCCTGAGTGGCGAACTATATCCAATCGTTTTATTTTAATTATTGCTGAGTTTTCATAGTACTTCTTTTATACTATGATTTCGAAATTTATTGGAATTAAACTTTAAAAGAACGCGTTATAACGTTCTAAGTGGTATCAGATTCGCACGATCCACAATTCGGATAGTCTATCGCTGCTTCATTCGTTGTCGCTGTTTCATTTTCCAGGAGCTGTCCACTTTCTCCAGGGTTCTCTCCACAATCGCCAGGGCCATCAACTACCGTAAAACACTACCTGCGCAGCCACGATGCCGAGCACTTTGGGTAGTCGTCCACGGATCGGCAATTGGCCACAAACTTCCCTTGGCATTTTTGAGCTCTGAAACAAGCCCAAACTACGTAAAAAATTTGCGTACAGGCGTCCCTGTCTCACGGCGTCCATCGACCAATCAGAGCATGAGGATTCAAAAAAATTAAACGCGTTGTCTAAGGTTAAAAAAACATTTAAAATTTTTTTTTTTTTTACGTTCGTCGGTGCATTTATCCCACATTGGGTGTGAATAAGCTGCAATCCGATTTATAACACGGGAAGGGTACGTAGTACAGTGTGACTACGGTCACACAAGCCTCTCTTCACGATCATTGTCTCTGTCGTGTCCATCTAGCCTTCTTCCATCCATCGTCCAGCTATCTCCATCGTATTCAGGTTCTTCGTAGTCGTTATCATGTCCATCTAGCCTTCTTTCGTCCATCGTCTAGCTGTCTTCGTCGTATCCTGGTTCTCCGTCCAGTTGTCCTTGCATCTTCCATGTCGTCACGTCTCGGTCTTTCGTGTCGTCGTGTCAGTCCAACTGTCCTTACGTCTTCCATGTTGTTGCATCTCGATCTTTCGTGTCGTCGTATCAGTCCAGTTGTCCTTGCGTCTTCTGTGTCGTCGCATCTCGGTCTTTCGTGTCATCGTGTCAGTCTAGCTGTCTTTCGGTCTTTTGTGTCGTCGTGTCAATCCAGCTGTCATTCGTCATTTTTCGATCGTAGCAGTACGTGCTGTCTTGCGGTCAGTTCTAGTCAAAATTGAAAAGTTGTTGTCTTGCGGTCAGTTCCAGTCAAAATTGAAAAGTTGCTGTCAAAATTGCTGGTATTGTCCAAATTACAAAATTGTTGAAAGTTGTTGTCCCGAGGTAGTCCAAATTCAAATCCGCATCGCAGTTGGAGCGACAGTTGAAGCGGAATCCAAATTTTTGCTAAATTCAACCAACTTTTTGTAGCCGTCAAAGCTCAAAAGCTCCTAAGCAGGTTATGTTAACAAGTGCATGAGCAAAAGGTGGACCAAAGGATCTGACGGTCGACTATCAAGTTCGAAAATGACCAATAACAACGCACGAAGACCTAATCGAAGCCCAGGTACAAAAAATTCTCCTTCTCCTTTCAAAATTGGTAGTTATAATCCACATCATCCATTGGTAGACACTATGGCTACTAACCCTCCCCCAACTCACGACAACATCACACAAGGAGATTCAAGTAAATCGGCCATTTCCAACGATGAAGCTCTTCGACTCTTAATAGATGGTATGCAAGAAATTAGTGAAAACCTAAAAACCCTAGTGAGCGCACAAAACCAGCGTAATCCCACTACTAATCCCCACAATCACTCCCATGCCCAAAGGAATGAAGAAAATGACACTCAGGATGACGATTGGGAACGGCAAGGAGGCAATTCGGATAATTACATGGATCGCTATCATAGACAGCGGTATAACCAAGATCAGGAAAGGGATATGGGTTATCACCAACCGAGAGGCCCTAATAATTTTCCACGCATTGATATGCCCACTTTTGAGGGTCATGATCCTCGTGGTTGGATAGCCAAAATGGAAGGCATCCTCGACTTATACCAAATTAAGGAATTTGATAAAGTCCCTTTCGCTGCATCAAAATTAGGCACTGAGGCCTACCAATGGTTCGTATGGCTTAAGCGAGAGAAAGGAGCCACTATTAACTGGAAAAAATTCACTACTTACTTTTTAGAAAGATTTGATGAAGGAGCTACATCATCATACACAGTAAGATTGTTATCTCTTAAACAAGAAGGTTCGGTTAGCGAGTTTGTTTCGGAATTCACCAGTTTACTACCATATACATTAGACCTCAGCCTCGACACAATGGTGGGAGCTTTTCGCAATGGATTGAAAGAAAATATTAGGGTGGAAGTGGACATTCAAAATCCAACCGCATTGAACAATTGTATAAGAATAGCCAAGCTGGATGAGAAGAGAATTCAGTTGTATGCACGGCGTGAAAACTATAGTCGTCCTCCATATCGCAACAATTCCTTTTGTAGAAATGATCAACCCTCAAGATACTTTTGCTATAAATGTCACAATCATCATCCCAGGGAACAAGCTTGTGCCCAAAAACAAAACTTTCATATTGAGTGTGATCAATATGAAGGAGAAGAGGACGAAACTTACCAACAAGAAGAACCTATGCAAGAAGAACTACCAATTACTCTAGAAGAGAAGGAAGAGGATACAATGGCGATCTCCGTACATGCCCTCATGGGGTTAACCGCCCACCATACCATCAAGGTACCAGGATTTCTCCACCAGAAGAAGGTGAATGTGCTAATTGATTCCAGCAGTACCCACAATTTTATAGACATCAAAACAGCAAAAGCTTTGAATTTATTCATTAACTCTTCCAACAAAGACAAATTCCAGGTTCTAGTGGCCAACGGGGTGAACGCGCAATGTGTTGGTCGAACATCTCAAGTTTCCATAAAAATGGGTACTTATACCTGGTTTGGATCCCTTTTCGTCATGAATTTAGGGAACTCTGATGTCATTTTGGGAGTTGAATGGTTGGAAACATTAGACACGGTTAGCTTCAATTTCAAAAAATTATTTGTGGAATGGAAGGAAAATGGACGAGTCATTCGCTTACAAGGCATTACTACTCCTCCATCACAAATGGTGAGCTCTCATAGTATGGAGAAGATGTTAAAAAAGGGTGGATATGGATTTATAGCTCAAGTTAATTGTTTGGAAAAACAATCTCGAGTAACTTCGGATATTACTGCTCCAGATTTACAAGACATTGTAACGAAGTATGATGAGGTTTTCCAAGAACCTCAAGGATTACCACCTAAACGATCTCATGACCATGCCATCCATTTGGTTCCAGGGAGTGTCCCACCTAACAACCGTCCTTACCGCTATCCTCAACCACAAAAGACAGAAATCGAACAGATCGTTCAGGATCTGCTAGATCATGGAGTCATTCGTCACAGCACTAGCCCTTATTCCTCACCTGTAGTTCTGGCTCGAAGAAAAGATAATTCTTGGCATATGTGTCCTGATTTTCATTCTCTCAATAAACTCACTATCAAGGACAAATTTCCTATCCCTGTCATAGATGACCTACTTGATGAGCTGCATGGTGCAAAATTTTTTACAAAATTAGACCTTCGCTCAGGATTTCACCAAATCCGTGTCCGAGAAGAAGATATTCCCAAAACTGCTTTTCGTACTCATGAAGGTCATTACGAATTTTTGGTTATGCCTTTTGGTCTCACCAATGCACCATCCACTTTCCAAAGTCTCATGAACCAAGTGTTTCGTCCATTCCTCCGTAAGTTTGTGTTAGTTTTTTTTTATGACATTCTCATATATAGCCAAACATGGAAGGATCATTTACATCATGTGGATAAAGCCCTTCACATTTTACACAAAGAAAAGTTATTTGTCAAACGTTCCAAATGTTCATTTGGTGTCCAAGAAGTCGAGTATCTTGGTCATATAGTTTCACACGAGGGCGTCAAAGTTGATCCCAATAAGATTAAGGCAATTCAAGAGTGGCCTTTACCTAAAACCATCAAGAAACTTCATGGTTTTTTGGGTCTCACGGGCTACTATCGCAAGTTTGTACAAAATTATGGTAAAATTGCAGCACCTCTCAT
Source organism: Wollemia nobilis (assembly GCA_028583015.1). NCBI lineage: Eukaryota > Viridiplantae > Streptophyta > Pinopsida > Araucariales > Araucariaceae > Wollemia > Wollemia nobilis. The sequence goes on along the minus strand of JAQPPZ010007509.1, from coordinate 9,508,777 downwards.
GGCACTCACAAAAAAGGATGCTTTTCATTGGTCGGAAGAGGCTACTCATGCCTTCGAAGCTCTTAAGGAGGCCATGTGTACAACTCCAGTGTTAGCAACTCCCAATTTTCACAAACCATTTATTATCGAATGTGATGCATCAGGAACAGGAATTGGGGCTATATTAATGCAAGAAGGTCATCCGTTGGCATTTGAAAGTAAACAACTCTCCGGGAAAAATTTGGGAAGATCAACATATGAAAAAGAAATGTTGGCTATTCTTCACGCAGTAGAAAAATGGAGACACTACCTAATCAGTAGCCGCTTCATTATAAAAATAGATCATAGTAGTCTCAAACATTTTCTTGAGCAAAGGTTTTCATATCCGGAACAAAATAAGTGGTTAACCAAACTATTGGGCTATGATTTTATTATCGAATACAAGAAAGGGAAGGAAAATATAGCCACCGATGCGCTGTCCAGAAAATATGAAGACGAAGTAGTCATTAACGCTATTTCAGGTCCTTGCTCCCAATGGGTGAATCAATTACAAGATGAATGGTTGTCCAATAGCGAAACTGCTCAGATACTTCAAGAATTATCTATAGGGTCCTCTAAACACCCTTTGTTCTCTTATGAAGATAAAATCCTCCGAAAGAAGAACCGCATTTACATTCCACACAATTCAGAACTCAAATCGAAGATCCTCGACGAATCGCACGCTTCTCCATCAGCAGGACATTCAAGATTTTTGAAAACATATTTAAGGGTCAAACAATCATTTTGTTGGAAAGGATTAAAAGCAGAAGTCAAACAATGGGTAGCAGAATGCGAAGTTTGCCAGCGCAATAAAGGAGAAACAATCAAATCACCAGGGTTGTTACAACCATTACCCATCCCTGAACGATAGTGGGAACATATATCCATGGATTTTATTGAAGGTCTTCCAAAGTCAGAAGGCAGGACAGTAATCTTCGTAGTCGTAGACCGGTTATCCAAATACGCTCACTTTCAGGCTTTACAACATCCATTTTCCGCAAGCAAGGTGGCAAAGGTATTTATGGATTCAATTTTCAAATTACATGGTATGCCAAAAAATATTGTAAGTGATAGAGACCCCATCTTCACTAGTAACTTTTGGTGGGAATTATTTCGACTTAGTGGTACCAAATTGAACATGTCCTCAGCCTACCATCCACAGACAGATGGACAAACAGAAGTAGTTAACAAATGTTTGGGTACGTACTTAAGATGTTTCGCTCAAGATAAACAATACCAATGGAGCCAGTGGTTAGCATTGGCGGAATGGTGGTACAACACTTCATACCATTACTCAATTAAGATGTCTCCATTTGAAGCATTGTATGGCACCAAGCCTCCAACCGTCGTAGATTACGTACAAGGATCATCCAAAGTAGCCAAAGTGGATGATTGGTTCCAACAAAGGCAGTCTACACTCACCACACTCAAAGAGAATTTAGTCCAAGCACAAAATCGTATGAAACAACAACAAGACTTGCACCGATCAGAGAGAACTTTTAATATAGGTGATTGGGTTTTCCTAAGGTTGCAACCTTACAAACAAACATCGTTAAGGATAAAGTCCAGTCAAAAGTTGGCTCCATGATTCTATGGACCTTACAAAATTGTGCGCCGCATTGGAGAAGTAGCCTATCAATTAGAGCTACCTACATCATCACGAATACACCCGGTATTTCATGTTTCATGTCTCAAAAAAGTAATTGGTCAGAAAGTGCAAAGTCAATCAGAATTACCAGTGCTCGATGAGGAAGGACGCATACATCTCCAACCCGAAGATATACTACAAACTAGAATACGAAGATTGAGATCACGTCAGATTCAAGAATTTCTCATCAAATGGCAAGATTTACCAGAGGAGGATGCCACATGGGAACCTGAGAGTATTTTCCAGACATTTCTAGCTTTGAGGACAAAGCTTTTCGAGGAGGGGAGTCATGTTACACACCAAACCTAGCCGTCGGCTAGGTATTCCAGGAGTAAATCATTTTCATATATATAGTAGATAGCCTATTCAAAATTAAATCATCTTGTTTTTTATATTTCGTTCACTGCAACTCGCAAGTGCCTTCACGACGGGGACGTGCCCTCCCTGAGTGGCGAACTATATCCAATCGTTTTATTTTAATTATTGCTGAGTTTTCATAGTACTTCTTTTATACTGCGATTTTGGAATTTATTGGAATTAAAATTTAAAAGAACGCATTATAACGTTCTAAATAATTGAAGGTGCAACTCCAAGAGTTGCTTGACAAAGGGTTAATTAAACCAAGTGTATCTCCATAGGGTGCATAGGTACTATTTGTAAATAATATGGATGGTTCACTAAGACTATGTATAGATTACAGAATATTAAACAAAGCAACCATAAAAATAGGTATCCTTTGCCAAGGATAGAAGACCTATTTGATCAACTTAAATAGGTAACCATATTTTCCAATATTGATCTAAAATTAGGGTCTCATCGGTTGAGGATCTAGGATAAGGATACTCACAAAATTGCTTTTAATACTAGGTATGGGCACTAATAATTCATTGTACTACTATTTTGATTAACTAATGCACCAGCTAATTTCATGAATCTAATGAATAGTATGTTTAGAAATCAGTTGGACCGATTTATCTTGGTATTCTTAGATGATATTCTAATTCACTCTCGTAGTAAAGAAGAGCATGATAGATATATAAAAATTGTGCTAGAGATATTGAGAAGGAACCAACTCTACGAAAACATATCCAGATATAATTTTTATGTTACACAAGTACACTACCTATGGAATTGCAGTGGATCCCCAGAATATTGAGGTCATTTTAAATTGGTCACTTCCTACTGTTGGTTACGAATCTGCCATGAGGAAAGGATTTTTGGGTTAATGCGCCCAGATTCGCCCACCAGCATGAAAGGCCGGAAGGAAGAGATGCCTTCCGAGCCAATCTCCGGAGAAGGCCGGCTCCTTTTGGGGGGTTTTTTGATTTGAGCTAAGGGTACAGGAAAGAGATGAATGTACAGAAAGAAACAAATGTACAGAAAGGGATTACAAATATATTCAGAGGTTGGTGGGGGGGAACTAACAATACGGGAACACACCAATCAACGCTACTTGCTGCATCATAAATACAAAAGTATGACAAAGAACTGCAAAATCTACGCGTACTTCCGATACATAAGCAGTGTATGCACCATTCAATGATCCCCTAGCAAACATTCCCTACAAGGAACTAACAACACGGCAATGCATCGATTAACGGATACGTACATTGACATAGGTAGAAAGCAAGCCTAGAGATATCGGGGCCGGTATATGTGTTTATGTAGAGAATTTAACCGCACTGTTCAATGGCTCCCAGCAAACATTCCCTACAAGGAACTAACAGCACGGCGATGCATCGATTAACGGATACGGACCAGCAACAAGACACATAACTGATGGGACTGCTACCATATCTATTCTATAAATGCTTTAAATTAATGAAGTACAAAAGTGCTTAAACAAGCAATACTAGAGGAACCTGATCGCCAAACGCCGAAGTGAATCAACGAGTTGCGACACAGGTGGGCCTAAAGCATATAATGAAAGACGACATAAAAGAATAAAGACAGCAGAACAGAACCAGGCATACAGATTGTATTCATTAGCCGAAGCACGGTTACAATGGGTACGGTGATTCCCTAACAAACATTCCCCTTCCACCCTTTACAATGAATTCATGGTGGGCTTTTATAGCCCGAGTCCCACCCGTTACGTTAATGGGCACAGAGTCCCCGATCAAACATAAGGCGAAGAAGCGGCGAAAGAGCTGCAAATGCTGACCTTTTGTCGGACCGGGCTGTACCCGCAGCATGGTCATCCTGAAAGCTGGACAGCCACATGGCGGTGCGCTGGGCAAAACTTCAAGTCGGCAGGTACGCTGGTAGCTGGAGCAGGTGGAACCTCAGATCAGCTTTGAATGAGGCTACTGACACAGGCGGTGCAGCCCATACTTATCCCTTTTGGTCTGCAGTCTTGGTTCAAATCCCGAAGCTGGACACTTGTCGGATGATGGGTTATGCTATGTGACACATGTCTGCCTTGAAGGGCAGTCTATCCATCTTCGCTTGGGATCGGAGCTCCTTGGGATGCGTGGGCAGAAAATAGTGCAGTTGGGAAGGCCTTCACGCCTTGGTCAAATTCCGGGTTTGTTCCCCTATTGTACACCTGTCAAGGGCGCATTCCGGCTCTGCTGAAAAGTCGGGCTGCGCACGGGGTGAACACTGGTGTCTGCCGCTGTACGGACCTGCTCCGGCAGTTATCATTCTTCTTTGTCAGCCTGCCAGCCTGCCAGTGCAAGGTGCGCCCGAGAAAGTGGGGCGAAGTCGGACTTCGCACCAAAGCGGGCGAAGTCGCCTCGCACCCAGCGGGCGAAGTGCGAACTCGCACCAAGGGCGAAGTGCGCACTTCGCACCAAAACTGGGCGAAGTGCGAACTTCGCACCCAGACTTAGCCAATTTTTTGGGTAACTCTCTTGGAAAGTTGAAAAATCAGGCGGGGGACTCCAAGAAAAAGGGGGGAAGGAAAGAGAATGCGGGAAAGAAAAGGAAAGGGAGAGAAGGAAGGAAAACGGAAGGAGGAAAAGAAGAGCAGCACTGTTACAATATTGAAGACATTGCACCCCGTGCAAAATGTGACAACATTTATGGCGGCTCGCGGGGTGTCGAGCTCGCCTCGGCGCAAAGAATCCATGCCTTCATCCTTTGGGTACAGAGGAACTTGCCTCCCCTGTCTTTTGCTGCTCTAACTGTTCTCCTTGCGGCAACTGTTCTTCAGATTCATCTTTGTCAGTTGCCCCATCAGAAATGCCTTCCGAAAACTCTCCATCTCCTGCTTCTGCCTCGCAGATGCGAGTGTATGCCACCTGGGCTGAACGCCAGGCTTCTGCTTCGAATGGCTTGCGGTCTGCTATATCTTCTAATGCTCCGTGGAAAGCAGCGACCGCGTGCAGGTCGATGGTGAGGTACCTTTTTTCTAACTCCTGGAAATAGGAGCGGATCTTGGAATATTTGGACACCATCTGAGTGACCTGACTGTCTTGAATTGGCTCAGTCCAGCTATCAATTTCAGCTGTATTTGCCTCAAAGGACTGCCAATTTCTTTTTACCCGATCTAGGGTGAGGAGCTCGCCATTCTCAACAAAACTTGGGCACCCTAGTTCCGAAAGAGCGTGAAAGGGGGCCAGACAGATATCCCTTTCATGCGTGAATGCGTCTAGCATTCGTCTGGCCACTCTCACCTCTTCAACTTTTTTGAAATATTTGTGCAAGGTCACCCTTGCACCTGCCCATTCTGCAGCGAATGAGGACACGGGAGAAAATTGGAGGCCGTTGCGCTCGCGCTCCTGAAGATTTACCGCCAGGTCCAGCCATTGCTTCGCCCGGCGCTCGGCCTCCTCTACCACAGGCTTTCCCTGGGCAGAAACTTCTTGAATCCTGGATGCGAAATCCAGGACTGCCATCGCCTTGAAGGTGTGGGGCTTGCATTCCCGCAGCAAACCAGCCCGCATCTCCTTAACTTTTGTCTTCGAAAAGACCGTCGCTTGAGATGTTCTCTCTGCAAGTTGCGACTGCGCCTGCTTCAAAGACTCCTGGAGCTGAGAAATCTGCTCCGAGGCTGCTTTCTTTTCGGTTGCGGCTTGTTGCTGAGAAGCGGCCAGCTGGGCTTTGAGTTCATCTGTTTCTTGCCGCGCCGCTTCCAGCTGCTCAGTAGACCTAGACAGGTCTTCTTCAAGCTGTCTTACTTTATCCTGCAACGCGAAAAGTTCTTCCTGCTCCTCCAGACTCTTGACAAAGAGATTATCAGCTTTGCGCATGATCGTCTGAATCTCATACTGCTTGTTGATGTCGTCAAAGCTCTTCTCCTTTGTCTGGAGCTCGTAGTCCGCCCTAGTCATTTCCCGGAGAGGCTTCTTTACTATTGGGATTATCTTCTCTGTTGTAAGCACTCTCCTCTCAAAATCGTACTTGGCGCGTTTTACCGGGGCGGCTATCTCTTCATGTCTCCTCCGTTTCAGGTTCTCGAGGAAGGAAACAGAACACTGTACAGCCCTTGTTGCCAGGGGCAAGTCGTCTGTATTCTGGAGGTCGTCCATGAAATCTGGTTCCCCCAGCCTAGGGTTCTGCTGAGACGTCTCTCCTGCGGGGATGGGATCAGGAGGAACCGGACAGACTTTGGAAGAATCGGTCGCTTGTGGGGGCGACCGGGAAATGGAGGTGGGAATGGTTGACACTGCGAGGGTTTGAAGCGGCTGAGGCGGAGGATGTGACGGTGAACGGGCTGCCTCGGCACTAGCTTCGGGCGAAGGGTTTGGAGTTGTGCTCCGAGAAAGAGAAACGTTAGGGTTATGAGCAAACTGATCGAAAGAATGGGGACCGCCAGAAGGACGCGGGGACGGGGAGGAGGATGTGGTCATGGCTCGCTCAGATTGGGCGGGGGACGGAGTGGGAGTAGGAGTGGGTGAGACCAAAGAAACAGGGGCAGCAAACGTACCTGCGGGCTCCGCCTGAGCCGATGTCGGGTGAATGTCTTCGCTTCTTGTATCGGTGGCTGGCTTGGGACTGCCCAAAGGAACTGCCTCTGCGGCGGCAGGACGCGGCTGCGGCTCTGCGACTGGCTGCTGCACTATCAGGCTAGGTCGCCTGATTTTCTCGACTCTCCTCCGCTTCTTTTCTTCTGGAATAACGGTTGGATCAGGGGAAGGAGATGAAGCAGGTGCAGCAGGAGCTGATGCTCCCACGGTAAACTTGTACCGGGGTTTGACTTGCAGAAGTTCTGCCGCGACCGGTCTGCCTTCTGGCGGCGCTGGCGCTTTTCTTGCCTGAGGGATTGCCTCGGGCGCTGCCTTGACTAACTCTTTCGCCTTTTCAGGCGCCGCCTTGGGAGCCACGGGCTGCATTGGATTGACCTGGGTACTTGCTGGGCCTGCGCTGGCAGTTGCTGAAGTGTACAACTGTTTGGGAGGAGACCCATTTTTATAATCCTCAAAGGGGCCTCGGGGAACGTAACCTTGATAAGCGAACGGCCGCCAGCTGTCATGATGCTGGTCATAGAGAACCGAAAAGTCGTCATCTACGGCCAGGCTTCTTCTTGTTGATTTATCGTGCTGCGTGCGGCATCTCATCTTCCAGCACTCGGTAACCTTTTCTTTAGACCAGTTAAGGCCTGCTATCTTGGATAGAAATTTTTTGAATCCTGGAGACGAGAAATGGTGGTCCGGGTTTCGCTTGGGGTCATATGTCACCTCCTCGCAGTAGAAATCCTGCCAGGGAGGAGAAGCTTCCATTAATTCAATCTCCCAGTCAAGGTCCACATGGACCACGTCGCATCTATCTTCGGTTATATCCGCCCGGGGGCACAAATGTGTGAATCTTGCCCTTATCCCATAGGGGTCGTACTTCCAGCGCTGCGGCAGCAAAACCAGGCCAATCCGGGACAGCGCTTGCTCTAGGTAGACGTGTTGTCCTACCTCAGTAATCTCGACGTTGGCCCAGGAAAGAGGATATTGAAAAATCTGTCCTCTCTTCTTTCCTAGGCCGAACTCTTCTTCCACATAGTCCATCTGCCGGGCAACTTCCATCCCGAACAGATGCTCTGAACACCAATAGGGCAGCAAATAGGGCTTGCCCTTGAATCCGTAGATTCTGACTACAATCCCCTGCGTCAGTCTGAAAACGTCCCCGAGCTTCTGATTTATCAATGCACTCGTCATTTCTCTAGGGGGACGGGGGATTTCACTTTCGGTGAAGACTGACATGACGAATCCCAGAAAGTTGAAGTTGAACTTGTAGTAGGACCCTTTCCGGTATAAGTCATCCGTCCAGTTATAGACGGGCTGGGGCTCTCCCCTCTCGTTAACCTTCTTCAGGTTCAGGATCGGCATTTGGGGGTGCAGATGGTACAAACAAAGCCAGGCTAGAACAGAACTGAAACGAAAATCGGTAGACTGCCTCTTCTGAATTTTCAGCGAGGTTGGAATGAATGGCGTAAGCCGACCGGTCTGCCTGGTCGAAAGAGATGGGGCGCTTTCCACTCCTTTGCGCCGTTGGTTCGTAAGATTCTCCACGACGGGAGACATTCTACCAGCGCCAGCTGGTACGGATGTACCAACTCGTCGGAGTCGCAGCCGAGAATCCATGCCAGGATAGTATAAAGATACTTGTTCTGAAATTTTGCCAAGGGCATGGGGCCAGTCGGCCACTGTCCAGCTGGAAGCGGGGCGTTCAGCTCTGAATTGAGGAAATCCCTCATTCGCTTGGTGTGCGTGAAGCGTCCCGCTTGTTCGCCCGGTTTACCTTTACGAGGATGGTGCCGGAGTCATACTCCGGACCTTGGGGCGAAAGGTGGCTGCCACGGTCTCCTGCTGCGGCGCGAACAAGGGTTTACTGCTGGAGCTGCGAGATATGTCGGGTAGGCTGGTCCGTAGTGTCCGACAATGAGGTCTACCGGTTCCGGGCATTGATGGACAGGAGGGCACAAAAATGCGAAGAGGTTTGATTTGTACGCCGCTCCGAAATGGTGGGAGGGCGAAACTTTGTCAGCCCAACTCTCCACATTTGCTCGCAGCTGAGTCAGGCTCATAGAAAATGAGCCGTCCACATATCCCGCCAGGTAATTCACCGGAGATGGTGGGGCTTGCCCACGCTGTACTTTTTTCGTTCGGGACTTTGACTTTTTCTCTGGCGGGGTATCGCCTTTGAAAACGCCAGGCCGCGGTAAATCCCTTGGTTCGCCACTTTCGCTGGACTGCGCTGACACGGGCCTTTTTCCTTTGTCCATCCCTCCGAATCAGCAATAATGATAGGTTCAGGCTGTCTGCAAAGATTTCGCTATCACAGGAATAATTTGAACTGTCCGAGGAATAATCTGTGCAATCTGGAATGTTTGCAGGCTTCTGTCCCCCTTTTCTAGATAAAAACAGCGCCATTAATGCAACGCAGGAGGGGGTAGGTCGGCTGAGTTAAGATCCTTGGGTGGCTGCGCAGGAGAATGTTTGGAAAAAACGCGCCCCGGCAGACGTGCCATGCTTCTTTTGTTGCACTTTCCTTTGAAAAACGTGCAATCATTAATTCTGCTTTGGAGATTGCACCATGGCTGACGTCGCTGCCACCACTTGGGCACACTGCTCAAGACAAAACCCTTGGTGCGGGAACCCATGTTAAAACAGTTGCAAACGCGCCTTGGGCCCAGCTTGGGGGTTTTTCGAATTTTTTATTATTCATTTCTTGGACGCTGCCCCAAACTGGCCCGAAGACCAAGGCGCAGTCGGACTTCGCCCAAAGTTGAGCGCGGCCCGACTTCGCCGGCGAAGTCGGACTTCGCCCGAATTTCGGGCGAAGCTCGAACTTCGCGCGAAACGCGCGCTTGAACTGTTCTGCTCTCATTCTTTTCTGCTGCGCCCGAAGTCCGGGCACAGCGTGGGTCCTTTGCGACCTTGGGCGCTTTGGAACAACTTAATACTCCCCGCGGCCTTTGGACCTTGAACAAATTGCGCAGTGCTGATGCGTTGAGGCAGGTTCGGACTTCGGCCGAAGCTTGGAGCGAAGTGCGAACTTCGCGCGAAGTTCGCACTTCGCGCGAGAATTGAGCGCAGTGCACACTTCGCACTAACGCTGGCCGAAGTCGGACTTCGCTGCGAAGTTCGCACTTCGCGCAAGAGTTGCGCGCAGTGCGTACTTCGCACGGAAAGTATGCGCAGTGCGTACTTCGGTCAAAGCTTTGAGCGGGGCTTCCCTTTAGTGTGCCTTAACATTTTTTATCAAACTTCGCAATTTGGCTGGGCCGAAGTCCGACTTCGCTGCGAAGTCGGGCTTCGCCCAACACTTAGTCAATTTTTTGCCCTCTTTTTCTCCTTTCTTTCTTTGCATAGCCGAACTTCGCCCCTCCTGAGGGGCAACGACAGACTTCGCTGCGAAGTCTGTCCTTCTCTCCCATGCCGCAGTTAAGCTCAAAAAAGAAGAAAAACAAATTGAAAGCTAAAACTGGAAACTGTACATGCCGGGAAATGGAAAAAACATAAGAAAAATTTTTACAAAGAAGGGCCACTCGGGCCTCTTCAACAGCGATAAAGTTTTAAATGGAACCCGTTGACGGGGATAGGGAGGAGCTGACCCTCCATATCCGAAAGTATGTAGGCATTGAACTGGTTGACCCGGGCAATCTGATAAGGGCCCTCCCAGAGAGCATCAAATTTTCCGTGATTACCCGGTTTTGCCTTGTATGAGTCCCACTTTAGCACCAAGTCCCCGACTTCGAAAATTCGGGCAGTGGTGCCTTTGGCAAACCAGCCTTGAGTGGCTGCAATGTGATCCGCGAAGGCCTGGTATGCACTTTCTCTGTCTTCTTCCAACTGCAGGAGTTGGCACAGTCTGTCGTCCACCGGGTCTCCGCTGCTCCTGTCTTCGTCAATCATCCACAGGGCAGGGATCTCGATGTGTGATGGCATGACAGCTTCCTTGCCATAGACAAGCGCGTAGGGGGACGTTCTGAGGGATTTCTTGAACGCAACTCTATCCGCCCATAGCGCCCGGTTCAGGAGCAAGTGCCAAGTCCGCTTGTTCCTGTCAATGGTCCTCCGGATGATTTTCAGGAGGTTCTTGTTAGTAGACTCGGCAAGGCCATTCCCCTGCGGGTAGTAATTAGAAGACATCTTGTGATAGATGCCAAGTCTGCTGGTGTACTCCGTGAGTACAGCGCCTACGAATCCCGGACCATTGTCTGTCACAATCGACTCTGGAACCCCGAAGCGAGTAATCAGGCTTTCAATGAACCCGATGACCGTTTCTTGGTCTGCGTTCTTGGTCGGGATTGCCTCCGTCCACCGTGTAAAATAATCAGTAGCTGTAAGAATAAACTTGTGGCCGGCGGAGGAGTTAGGAGAAATCACCCCAATGAAGTCTAGACCCCATTCTTTGGAACGGAGTCTCGGCCTGAATCGGTTGAAGGGGCAGGGGTGCTTTTTTGTTTCGGCCAGCAAACCTTTGGCATTGATCACATTTAGCGCAGACCGCATGCGCGTCTGCGAACAGAGTGGGCCAATAGTATCCAGCCCTTATTATTTTTAAGGCCGTTGGCCTTGAAGAATGGTGACCCCCAGGCATCCCGGAATGAAATTCTCCGAGGACCCTAGGCTGGTCGGATTTTCTGACGCACCGCAACAGGATGCCATCAATGTTTCTGAAGTAAAGCCCCTCGGGGCGAAGAGTGTACCTTAGTGCACCTAGCCGAAATCTCCTTCGTTGTGAGGCGTTCAGGTGATCGGGACATCTTCCGGTGCGAAGTATCTCACCGGTTCATCTGTCCAATCACTCCCCCTCCGATAAGGAGTCGGCTAGGTAGATGCGTGTCGTTGTGTCCTCCCACTTACAGGCGGAGATGCCGGCTACAGCGCTTCGGGCCAATTCCTGACACAAGGCTCGGCCTCTAATAAGCTTGGTGGGCCGCACTTCAATGTCGAACTCCTGGATCTTGGCAATCCATCCCGCTCTCTTGTGACCCGGTTCTCCTTGTAAAATAAAACTTCGAACATCCGGGTGAATCACAAAAACAGTGGTCTTGCTCTGGGAGACAAAGTGCCTGAACTTTCGAAGGGACTTCATGACAGCATGAACTTGCCGCTCTATAAAATTGTACTTTTCTTCATGCGGCAAGATGACTTGGCTCGAGGAACGCTATGGGGCACTCCTCACCATCGTCTCCCTTCTGAGTCGGGACTGCGGCGTAACTTTCGGGTTCTCCCACTGCATACAGGATGAAGTCCTTGGAGTAGTCCGGGTTGGTCAACACCGGGGCTTGTGCAATTCGGGCCTTGATCTCCTCGAAGGCTTGCTCTCTCTCATCAGTCCATTCGTAAGGTGTGTCTTTCTTGAGCAGTTCGGCCATAGGCTTGATCACTTGTGCGAAGTCCGGGATGAACTTCCGCACGAAGTTAATCTGACCGAAGAAGGACTGCAGCCCTTTTTTGTCGATGGGGGCTGGCAAGCGAACGAGGGCTTCCGCTCTGTCAGGGTCAATGGCGAGGCCTTCCTCGGAGATGACATGTCCCAGCAGCTTTCCTTCCTTTACCGCGAAGACAGACTTCTTCGGGTTTATGGAGATGCCGAATTCTCGACAACTCTCAAATATCTGCCGCAGGTGCGAAACATGATCTTCTCGTTGGTGAGAGAAAACAGTCATGTCATCGAGGTAGATGACAATAATTTTGTTGAGCAGTTCTCGGAAGGCGAGGTCCATGGCCCTTTGGAACGTAGCACCGGCATTGGATAAGCCAAACGGCATGCGGCGATAGGCGAACGTCCCCCACTTGGTGGTGAACGGCTGTCTTATCTTTGGTCTTCGTCTTTGACCCAAATCTGGTTGTAGCCGGAAAATCCATCTAAAAGTGAAAATCTCCGGGCTCCAGCAACGATATGCAGAATCTGGTCAATTTGGGGAAGCGGATAGTGGTCCCGGAGGGAAGCCTGATTTAGGTTTCTGAAGTCGACACAGAGACGTATGTCGCCATTCTTTTTCCTCACGGGCACCAAATTCGCGACCCAGGATGAATGTTTGATGGGGTAGATGATCTTAGCCTCCAGCATCTTCAAGAGCTCGGTCTTCATCATGGCCTCAATCTTTGGATTTACGGCCCTCTGCTTTTGTCGGAATGGCTTGGCGCCATCCTCTAGCTCAATGGTATGCTGGATGACAGCTCTGTCATACCCCTTCAAATCCTCGTAGCACCAGGCCACGATGTCGGGGAACTCCTGGCACAGTGATCTAATCTGCCCCAGCTCCTCCGACGTGCAGTCTGTCCCGACCTTGATGGTTTTACCAGGTTCGAGTTCCAGGTCAGCATACTGCCTCGGGTCTACTTTGATCCTATGTGATATTGCTCTGTCGTTCTGATCAAAGAGACTTTCTAACGTAATCAGTCCCTTTGGGACGTGATTATTCCGTAACTGTATCAACCCCTCATATTGCTCGTCATCAGGGTCTCTACCTTCGATTACACACACTTCGTTAACCAGGAATGTGACGATCTCCTCGTCACAGCTGAACACCTGCCAGAAGGTATCCCTATCAGGCACAGAAGGCCTGTAAATGGTGCGGACCGGCTTCAGTTTCTGGACAACGTCTTCAGCCGGAACGTACCTGGCTCCAACAGACGCCAGAATATCTGCGTGCTTGTTTCTCTCACGCGATATTGCCTTAACATTCAATGAGTCGAACGATTCCATCAGGTCCCAGACCCGATTGCGGTACGATTTAAGATAGTGATGCTTGGAGGCGCATTTATTCGTAACTTGGTGACACACCAGCTCTGAATCTCCGAAAATTTGGAGATGCTTGATTCCGAGCCTTTCCGCCTTTCGCAAACCCAAGCACAGGGCTTCGTACTCTGCTGAGTTGTTAGTACAGCTCCAGGCCAGCCTGTAGGCATAGTCCTTCTGGATCCCGGTTGGAGAAACCAGGAGTACCCCTGCACCGGCGCCATTCTTGCATCGCGCGCCGTCAAAGAAAAGCTTCCACAGCTCTTCGGGTGCAGGTCCTACTTCTTTCGCAGCTGACACGTCAAGTCTCTCGGACTGTTTAATGGAGTAACAACCCTGCTCTGTCCCGATTACGGCATTGAAGTCCCGCAACGAGAACTCGTCTTCGAGCTGTAGCACTTCGAGAGCTTGCTCGGTCAGTTCCACTGTCACCAGTTCTTCCTCTGACAACTGGACCATGCAGTCCATCTCTCCTCCGGGTATCTTGTCCACTAGAAAGGGGGAAGGCTTCTCATTGAAAATTTTCAGTCTCCTTCCTTTGAAGGGCACTTCCATGTGTGAGTAGTCTAGAGACAGGTACCCGCCCAACTTCGCAGTGAACTCCCGAGAGAGACACATGCCGAAGTAAGGCTCCGGGTCAACAATCACGACCTCTTGGATGACTACGATGTCGAGAGCCTTGTGCAGTCGGATAGGGATATCCTTTATGACACCAACTGTCTTGACAGGGGTGCCGTCTAGTTGCAGCACACCTTGGCTGCTCCGTGTGTATTCCATCCCGATCTCATCGCAGACGGCCTTCGGCATTACGGTCGAGGAAGCACCAGGAATCCACCATGCAGTTGTGAACTATGTGCCCTTGCATCCGTAAAGACAGATAAAAGGGTGGCGGTCTGTTCTTCCCAGTGGCTGAGACTGTCAAAGGTTGAACCAGGACAGCAGGCTGCATCTGCTTGCCGCTCTTCATGTTCTTTAGTGATTCTTGCAGCAGATCTACCTGGCCTGGGAGCAGAAGAGCGTCGTACATGCTGATTCTGGCAGGAGTCTTCTTCAACTCGTCTACAATGCTGTAGCCCGAGGTACTAGCTCCTTCTGCTGGCTTAGCCGGTTCATACTTGGTCCGGTACTGTTGGGTGGCCTCAACTCGCTGTCTCTTGGTCAGAGACGGGTACTTCAGCTTCTCCTGGGCTTGCTCTTTGGTTTCAGTCGGGAGCTGAGGTATAGGAGGCTTAGCGGGAGTTGAGGCCTTTCTTTGGAGGCTTGGCGGGAACAGGGGGCAGCCTTTGCCGGAGAAGGCTTAACTGGAGCTTTTTCTTTGGACGCCTTCTCCTGGGCTGTGTAAGGCCACAGCCGCTTGTACGGTGGCAGCTCGTGGGGCTGCGGTTTTTCTCTTCTTGCGTAGACTTGCAAAGGCTTAGCCGCTTCCACAGCTCTCTTTTCTTCCTTGGCGGGCGTCACTAGATTCTCTTCTGGCAGGGCAAAATTAGCCTCGCCGTCCAAGATCATGTACAGCTCATCGTCTTCTATAGCGCTGCCGGCCAAGGTCTGGATGTAGTGCTGGTGCAGAGTGCAGTCTTCCTCCGAATGCGGGTCATTGCACGTAGTGCACCAGTTGACCTGGTCGGGAGGACCAGGTGGGTCTTCTATAGCAGCATTCCTCGGAGGCGGACGCCTCTGCGGCTGGTTCTCTGGGGCTTTATCTTTTGTCAATGCTGGTGGCGCATACGGCCTTCTAGGAGCAAGGTCCATCTGGGCCTGCTTCTTCTTCATAGCGGTCATGTCATTGGACATGGCATGATATCCGGAGGCCAAAGCCCGCACTTCTTGGAGAATCGTGTTTTGGATGCTGCTGTCAGGAGGTGGCAACTGTGCCGGTGGAGGCAAAGCGGCCAATGGAGGAGGGTTAGAATAAGGCGCGTACTGCGGGGGAGCAGGGAGCGCTGGAAAATGCGGAGCGGGAGGAGGCGGATGAGGGTAATGCATTTGAGGCGGGCCATAAGGAGTTATGACCGGCGCCGGATTCCACTGCTGCTGGGGTTGCTGCCCGGAAGTGGACGGCGAACCACCAGAAGCAGAAGGATACTGCGATCTGGGGAAGTCGGGATGAATTGGTTCCTGCACTCTGGACGGAAGCCTGCCGATGGAAATAATATCAGCTTCAACTTGTTGGGCAGCCTCGTACAGCGCAGGAAACTCGTCAGTTCGGCGATCTTCGAGCGGCGGGGCATATGTCCGAGTTGAATGATCTCGGATAGTAGTGAGCGACCATGCCGGTGAAGGCCGAAGTTCGCGAGGTACCCGTTTCCAGGATCTCGCAAACCTGATGTTGAAATCAGACACCTCCTCTTGAGGATGTCTCTGGATAGCTTGGAACTGATGCAGTAGAGAAGTAGGGTCAGCAGACTCGTTGCATCCTTTTACGAGTCTCCTGGCAAGCTGGGGCCACCCTGTGATGGATCCCTCTGGCAGCGATCTCCACCAGTAGAGAAGCTTTCCCCTCAGGGAAAGGGCCAGCAGACGGGTCTTCACACTTTCATCGGTAATAGTATGCAGTGCGGCCAGGGCAAGGATGTCCTGGATGTGCTCATACGCCGTCTTACCGTAGCCGTCGTATGTGGGAATAGACTTTAAAGCAGCAGGGGGAACAGCTTGTCGACCGACCGGGGCCAAAGGCCCCGTAGAGTCCACCGCCGGGAAGAGGTCATCGTCATTTGGCTGTTGGGCAGCCATTTCTTCTTCTTCTTGCTCTTCTTCTCCGCCGTCGGTTGTGTACTCAGTGTCGGTACTTTCCGAGGATGCAGGATCTTCTTCTTCCTCGGGCTCTTCTATTTCGTACTCGGCTCCTCCGACTTCAGCTTCGGCTTCTCCTTGGATCTCAGCCTCGGCTTCGTCGAAACGAGCTCGCGGATCAGCCAGCCTGGGGATCTCGCCTCGGGCGTTGATGTCCAGTTCGTAGAACTCAGGCGGGCTTCTCGGATTTCTTGCTTGCCACCTTCTCGTGTGCATGAAGGTGACGGGACCGGTCTTCTAGACTCAGAGGATTTGTTCGTGCAGAGTCGCCGGTGTTCGGATTTGGAACAGCAATGAAGCGAACACCGGTGCTTCAATTCTGTCGGGGGTGAGAAACTTCCTTGTCTCACCGAGAGCTCAGGAGCTGTCAGCGCCGGGTGGAGACTGATCAGAAAATCTCTCTTCAGATGTGGGACCCGTGTTCCTCCAAGCGGGTCAGAAAAACTGTTGCGCTAGGTGGAGACAGAACGGGTACCTCTTTCTTTAAAACGTGGGACAAGCGTCCCACCGGGCGTGCCAGAGAAACTGTTGGTTACGAATCTGCCATGAGGAAAGGATTTTGGGTTAATGCGCCCAGATTCGCCCACCAGCATGAAAGGCCGGAAGGAAGAGATGCCTTCCGAGCCAATCTCCGGAGAAGGCCGGCTCCTTTTGGGGGTTTTCTGATTTGAGCTAAGGGTACAGGAAAGAGATGAATGTACAGAAAGAAACAAATGTACAGAAAGGGATTACAAATATATTCAGAGGTTGGTGGGGGGGAACTAACAGTACGGGAACACACCAATCAACGCTACTTGCTGCATCATAAATACAAAAGTATGACAAAGAACTGCAAAACCTACGCGTACTTCCGATACATAAGCAGTGTATGCACCATTCAATGATCCCCTAGCAAACATTCTTCTTTGTCAGCCTTCCACTTAGCAGAAGCACGGTTACAATGGGTACGGTGATTCCCTAACAAACATTCCCCTTCCACCCTTTACAATGAATTCATGGTGGGCTTTTATAGCCCGAGTCCCACCCGTTACGTTAATGGGCACAGAGTCCCAGTCAAACATAAGCTGACAGAAGCGGCGAAAGAGCTGCAAATGCTGACCTTTTGTCGGACCGGGCTGTACCCGCAGCATGGTCATCCTGAAAGCTGGACAGCCACATGGCGGTGCGCTGATAGGCGAACTTCAAGTCGGCAGGTACGCTGGTAGCTGGAGCAGGTGGAACCTCAGATCAGCTTTGAATGAGGCTACTGACACAGGCGGTGCAGCCCATACTTATCCCTTTTGGTCGGCAGTCTTGGTTCAAATCCCGAAGCTGGACACTTGTCGGATGATGGGTTATGCTATGTGACACATGTCTGCCTTGAAGGGCAATCTATCCATCTTCGCTTGGGATCGGAGCTCCTTGGGATGCGTGGGCAGAAAATAGTGCAGTTGGGAAGGCCTTCACGCCTTGGTCAAATTCCGGGTTTGTTCCCCTACTGTACACCTGTCAAGGGCGCATTCCGGCTCTGCTGAAAAGTCGGGCTGCGCACAGGTGAACACTGGTGTCTGCCGCTGTACGGACCTGCTCCGGCAGTTATCATTCTTCTTTGTCAGCCTGCCAGTGCAAGGTGCGCCCAGAAAATGGGGCGAAGTCAGACTTCGCACCAAAACTGGGTGAAGTACGCACTTCACACCCGGCGAAGTGCGAACTTCGCACAAAGGGCGAAGTACGCACTTCGCACCAAACTGGGCGAAGTGCGAACTTCGCACCAAAACTGGGCGAAGTGCGAACTTCGCACCCAGACTTAGCCAATTTTTCAGGGTAACCTGCTGGAAAGTTGAAAAATCAACTAGGGGACTCCAAGAAAGGGGGGAAAAGAAAGAGAATGCGGGAAAGAAAAGGAAAGGGAGAGAAGGAAGGAAAACGGAAGAAGGAGGAAAAGAAGAGCAGCACTGTTACAATATTGAAGACATTGCACCCCGTGCAAAATGTGACAACACCTACTAATGTGACTGAAGTACGAAGTTTCATGGGATTGACAGGATATTATAGAATATTTGTGAAGGACCATTCTAAGATAGCTTCTCCATTAACAAATATTCAAATAAAATGAAAGGAGTTCAAATGGATAGATAAATTTGAAGTCATATTTCAAATGCTTAAACAAAAGCTCACTTCCGCTCCTATACTAAAAATACTAGATCCCTAAGAAAAAAATTTAGTATGAACATATGCTTCCTTGGAATGATTAAGAGGAGTATTATCCCAATATAAAGCAATAGTGGCATATAAATCAATAAAGCTCAAGAAACATTAGACTATCTATGCTACACATGACCTAGAGCTAGTTGTAGTTGTAAATACCTTAAATATTTGGTGACACTACCTTGTGGGTAAACCATTTGAGTTGAGAACTGACCACCAAAGTTATAATACATTTTTACTCAACCATTACTTAACACAATACTGAGAAGATGGATTGAGTTCCTTGTAGAATATGAATTTGGTATTGAATATATCAAAGGGAAGGAAAACAAAGTCGTCAATGCTTTGAGTAGGAGAAGGCACATTGTTGCACTGACTTGAAGTCATGTAGATATCATGAATCAAGTTAAGAAAGCCCAATATTAGGATCAAATTGTAATGAAGTCCAAGATAATATGGCACATGATCCTAGGATAGATAAGGATTATAGTCTCAAATATGGACTTTTGTGTTTTAAGGATCGGGTAGTCATCCTAAAAATGAATAATTTAATAAGGTCGATCATGAGGGAAGCTCATAGATCTCCATATTTCACTCATTATGGAGGGACAAAGATGAGATAAAACATGAAGAATACTTTCTATTGGTCTGGTATGAATAAGGAGTCACTGAATTTGTTGCTTGATGTTTAGAATTCTAGAAAGTGAAGATGAAACATAAACATCTAGCAAGATAGTTGTATCCACATGATGTGCCCATGCAAAAGTGGTAGGTAATATCAATGGATTTCATAGTTGGGTTACCTAATACTAGGTACCAACATGATGCAATACTTGTGGTCAAAAAACTAACCAAAGCATAACATTTCATACCTAGAAGCACCAAGGATGATATGGTAGTAATAGCCATTAGATTTGCCAAAGATATTTTCAAGTTATATGGATTTCCTAAAATAATTATTTCTGACCAAGATTCTATGTTCACATCCAATTTTTTGCAATATCTTCATCGTGCAATTGGCACCACACTAAATATAAGTTTTTCTTATCATCCATAGATAGACTAATAGATATAAAGAGTCAATTAAGTCCTATAATATATGCTTTGTATGTATTGCATGGATTAGAAGTCTCGATGGAAATATTTCTAACCTTTAGTAGAATTTGCCTACAATAACGGATACCATGCTTCTTTAAAAATGGGTCCTTTTGAGGCTTTGTATGGCTAAATATGCAAAACATTATCATGGGAGAATCCATAGAATCGGGTCACCATTGGACCAGATACACTCAAAGAAATGGTGAAACATTTGAAGGTAATCTGACAAAGGCTTAAGGAATCTTTAGATCACTAGAAAATTTATATTGACTTGAAGAGAACTCCTTGATAATTCTTTGTAGAATATGAGGTATTCTTGAGAGTAAATCCTATGAAAAGTGCTATCAAGTTGACCAAACTAGATCCTAGATACGTTGGACCATTTTTCATCCTAGAAAGGATTAGCCCTATTGCCTATAGACTCGACTTACCACCTTATTTGGTAAAGATCCATGATTCTTTCAATGTGTCCCTACTTAGGAAGTATATTTATGATCCTAATAATTTTTTGGATGTCTCAAAGTTGCAGATGGTGGACCCAAATTACATTGAGGTAAATCCAGTAAGGATCCTTGAGTTTTGCTCCAAGAGCATCAAGAAACAAAACATAGAACAATGCAAGGTCCAGCGAGACCTATATGTAGAAAGAAATGCTACCTGGGAAAGGATGGAGGATATGAGGAATAATTTTTCTTACTTATTTGAAAATAATATGTAATATTATTTCAGTTAGATGCATTGGTAGATACTCTAAAACTTTATAGAGGTACTTATGCATTGATAGATACTACAAACCTTTATGATGATAGGTATGCATTGACTTATGACTCGATGCTTTCTAATAAAATTTATACTTGTTTTTATGCTTTGATTTCACCATGCAAAGTGGTTATTGATGGATGATTCAATACTAATTCATGCAATATAGATGTTTTATTTCTTTAAAAATATAGTACTACCGATATTCTATTACATCATAGGTCCAGGATTTATCGTGGGTGGAAGAAGTTGCTTTTCTCATAGAAATAACGAGTTTCTCGACCACTAGGAATGGGATACTGGTAAAGGGAAATGATGTTGAAGACAACTCATGGGTAACATGGATTATTACCCACATGTAGGTGCATTATATACTCATGTTTACACCATTGGACAATGATGTCTGAGACTAGTCTCTTGGATTGGATGGTGATAGTGAGTCTATCTTAAAAAGGTCATCCATAGGATAAAACAATGGTGTGGAATATTGAGGTTGCATGGATGCCTGTGAGTGCAAATTGCTAAAAGCATTATGGTTATTTGTTTCATTTTCTATGTTTTGGAAATGCAATAATATTTTATGCTTGCTAACTATGGTAACACAAGGGAATGTGTTTAGTCTAAGAGGGGGAGTATGTCACATCCCACCTCGATCGAGCCCTTATGCTTGACAAAGAAAAAGGGAATTAATGCTTATTTTTGTGAAGTCTTAAAAGGTATTGGAAATTTTTAAAGTTTTGGAAATTGTGGTGATTATTTAATGCTTTTAAAAATGCACCCTAGAATAAATATATATATATATATATATATATATATATATATATATATATATATATATATATATATATATATATATATAATAGAATTACTTATGAATTAAATTATTAGCATGTTTTACATATTAATGTGGAGCTAAATTTTAGGGAAGGAAAATTGTGACTCTAAGTGCCATGGGAAAGGAAATATAGACTTATAAGACACAATTTAAAATTATATTCTTAGGTCTTCTAAGGCACTATTACTCCACCTTATATGCATCATCATGTCCTTAGATCTTCCAAGGCACTATTACTCCATCCTTTATGCATCATCATGTCTAGCCTTATCTTCTTGGGTCTGTACTTTGAAATGACCCCTCCAGCAAGTCATTACCTAGCTTGCCCTTCACCATTTGAAAAGGCACCTCCAAAATGCTATAAAAAGCCACCATTCCATATCAATAAAAGGAGGCACTAAGGAAGGAAGGGAGGAATAGGTGAAATACCTTAAGCTTATTGCAGATCAAAAAATTCAAGTTGATGTTATGCTTGTTATTTTAAACAAATGGCATGTTGTTCTTTGAATTTATGCTTGATGATTGGTAATAAGAACACATGCTATATTTTATTGTAATTAGTGAGGCAAAACCAATTGATTATATTTTTGTAAAATGCATGCTTGCATATTTACATCCTCGATATTACTTAACCTATTAATATTTTGGTTGGTTTAATAGAGCATATGTCTTCAACCTGTGATATATTATAGTAGAGATCATGATCCCTTAGATGAATTTCAATCAAAATACATGTCTGATTCACCTTGTACTATGTTTATTGTTTTGGGTGCATGTAGCCTATTATAAACGGTCTTTCATGAGTGCTTGAGTTTTTTATGATTGGATTTCGATCTCAGGTGATGTCTAGGATTATGTCTCTCAAGAATTTAATGATTTAGTACTGGGTTATTTTCCCTAACCTTGCTTTGGTAATTCTGTGATATTTTTAAAAATAGAAATACCTTTTTTAAACCTAGTGGGTGTCATTGAACAAGATCTCACATCTATGTTCGATTCCAGGTCTTGAAATTGATTAAACCCACCTTTGTACCTTTATTTTATTTAATAAGCCTGCAAAAGGGAGTTAGTTGTGTGTTGGTGTTTATGGATGAGGTTTGATGATCATATATGAAGGATTCTAACTCACCATGATGTCTATGATGTACATGATGAGTTCTATATTGGAATTATAATAAATTGATATTTTGTAAAATTGAACATCTATTACTTCCATTATTGTTTAATCTATTTCTAAGTAATGGCACAAAATTTGAATAGCATTTAAGCTTGTAGTATATTTAAGCTTGTTATAGAGATTTATAATCCAATCCGCATGTTGACTACATTGAACGTAATGTTGAGTGGTATTTTCACCCAGTTGTGAAAGCACACTCTTCCATAGGATTTGGGTTCCAAATCCCCTCTTGCAAAGAAGTTAAACAAACAACTTCTCCAAGGTCTCCACTATATTAGCATTTTGCAACACCTTAGTGGTTGCAAGTAACTGTAAACAAGGGGCAATGTTGGTTTATTTTACCATGAAAATTTAGTGATTGTTCATTGAAGCAAAATAAAGCAAATGTGAGTTGGCCCTCATATGACCACGATGTAGCTTCAAAATGGAAATTTGTGAAAATGCCGTAAAACATAACTCCTTCAATGAAATTGGAATTTTCATGAAGGGAATGTCATCATAGGATCATGAGTGCAAAGCATAAAAAATGAAATTTGACCTTAAAATGGAAATTTTCTATTTTTGGATTTTTGAAATCTATAATAAAACAGTAGCTTCGGTGAAATTTTAAAAATACTAAACAACTCCGAAAATGAAATTTTAAAATGTGTATTGGAATTCTGCAGTATAACCTACGCAATGGTGCAACTGTTTTTGGATTTTGAAATTTTCTAAATGTTTATTTTAATTAAACAAAAGTTAAAATTTTTGGGAAATAAAATAAAATGCAAAAAATGTGAAACATGATACATTCAGTTTGATGCTATCCTATTTCGACAAAACCGGAGATATGAGGTTTTCTTGCATGCAACCTAGCCTATTAGACCTGCAAAACAAACATAATAAAAATAGACTAGGTGCTGGCTCCTAGGGTTTTAAATGAGGTTTTCATATTTAAAAATTCGCATGAAGCAACCAAGAAACTTGTATAAACTTCATTTACAAGTCTAAAATCTGAAAAGGGAAAATAGACATTTAATCTTGCATGCAAAAAATGACTCCTCCTTTCTTGCCCATAAGATACAAATTTTTGAAAATTTATCTGCATTAAATATGTGTCATTTTACAATAGCAGAAATTTGGTTCTCCAAAACCAGAAAAAGTGGAAGAAAAACACTCCAAAGCAGGTTCAGAATGGCTTCTTGCCCTCAGATCTGCAATCCTACTCGCAGTAGTTTTTGACCCCTGTACCTATCTTTGCTCCTACTTTTAAACTTTCTAGTATGGCTCTCTGTTTCCCTTTGTGACGTTTCGTTTCATTTCCCAGATCCTTTCATTTCGCCTTCCCCTGCCTCTTCGTTGTTTTGGCTTTTTGTTCGGGCCTCGAAACATTTTTTTCTCTCCAATGCTTGATATTCTTCACTGACTGTAATCATTGGTCATGAAGCATTACACCATAACCCTTACACCTTTGTGCCACGTGTTCAGTGTTGTCACTGTACACTCTGTAACGGACCCCTTTGAATCGCAAAAAAGTAACATGTCGTGATATCGTGACATTTTTATGTCCACAGCTTTGTTCTTCTTCTTACATCACAAAAATGAGACATGTCACGATATTGCGAAACTTCTATGTCTTTGGTTGTGAGAATGCAACATGTCGTGATATCGCGACACTTTTTCCTTTTGGGTCACGAGGATGCAACATGTCACGATATCATGACACTTTTCCCCTTTTGGTTGCGAGGATGCAACATGTCGTGATATCATGACACTTTTTGTCTTCTGGTCGCGAGAATGCAACATGTCGCAATATCACGACACTTTTTCCTTTTGGTCATGAGAGTGCAACATGTCGCGATATCGTGACGCTTTTTGTCTTCTGGTTGCGAGAATGCAACATGTCACGATATCATGACACTTTTTCCTTTTGGTCGTGAGAGTGCAACATGTCGCGATATCACGACGCTTTTTGTCTTCTGGTCACGAGAATGCAACATGTCGCGATATCGCGACGCTTTTTGTCTTCTAGTCGCGAGAATGCAACATGTCGCGATATCGCGACGCTTTTTCTCTTTTGGTTGTGAGAGTGCAACATGTCGCGATATCGCGACACTTTTTCTCTTTTGGTCGCGAGAGTGCAACATGTCATGATATCGCAACACTTTTTCTTTCTTGGTCGTGAGAGTGCAACATGTCGCGATATCGCAACACTTTTTCTTTCTTGGTCTATTTCTTCTCTTTTTCCGCGATAATACAATATGTCACGATATCGCGACACTTCTTCCTCTTTGCTCTTTTCTTTGCTTTGGACCACGATAATGCAACATGTCACGATATCGCGACACTTTTTCTTTCTTAGCCGCGAAAATGCAACATGTCACGATATCACGACAGTTTCTCTTTCTTAGCCGTGAAAATGCAACATGTCATGATATCGCGGCACTTTTTCTTTCTTAGCCGCAAAAATGCAACATGTCACAATATCGTGACACTTTTTCTTTCTTAGCCGCGAAAATGCAACATGTCGCGATATCGCGACACTTTTTCCTTCTTGCTTTTTTCTCTGATCTTTAGCATATGGGCCACTCCGGTCTTCTTGGAAAACATGCAAAAAAGGTGCATCAGCTGTTTTTCTGTAGTTAGTCATTCAAAATGAAACGAAAACACCCAAATACCAAAAACAAAAAGGTGGGTCCCCAATTTTGGGGTATGTTGTGGAACAGCCACAACAAATGGCGACTCTATTGGGAAATGCTCCTGAACATTTTGGGGAGAATCCAACCTGAAAATATACAAACTTAAATACAAGCGTCAGCACATATCCAAGGAATTCCAATAGATCAGAAATACATAAAACATAAGAATTGTTAAGCATTAACTCGATGTGTGCAGTGTGTTTCATTCCCTATCGTTTGAAATTGATCAACATTCCATTGTCAGTTTTACTTGAATGCGTATGTGAGGTTATGAATGATTTGTGTAGGATTTAAAATATGCTAGAGATATAACAACCTACTTTGTAAAGGCTCAAACCTTCTAGTACCATGAACAAACATTTTAAAACTGTCAAACCCTCTTAGGATCAAATACGTGTATACTGAATTAATTTATTAGATCCCAAAGTTGGTTATGTGTCACTACCATCTTGAACCCATGTGCGAGTGTAAGTGAAATCAGAGCTTTGGGGAATAGGATTCCCAACCTAAGCGAGATGGGAATTTAACCCTATCCTTACTACTCTATTCTGGAATTCATTACCTCATCTTGAACAAAATGATTTAACCTGTTATGGATGAAACTGTCAGGCTAGCCTGTCTATTTGAGCAGTCAGTGGTCTTGCTTTTAGACAAGACATGTTGCCACGCGTGAGCATACTCCACTGCCAGTCAGGCATCTATAGCCCCGATGGAGATTAACCCCATAATCCATGATTTGGCTTCATTTTTTATTTCTTGGACCTTGGGGATGACTACCCATCCTTGCAAGGGACATGTAGTACGATCCTTCCAATCCAATATTAATGATTTACTTTTGATTTCTTGGACCTTGGGGATGACTACCCATCCTTGCAAGGGACATGTAGTACGATCCTTCCAATCCAATATTAATGATGAAATAAAATATATATATATATATATATATATATATATATATATATATATATATATATATATTTGCTTTGGAATTTCAATTTCTATAAGCTTTGGGGAATCGGATTCTCAACCTAAGCGAGATGATAATTATGCCCTATCCTTACTACTCCATGAAGGTCAAATCATAGCTTTGGGGAGTTGGATCCTCAACCTAAGTTCGATGAGGATTTAACCCTATCCTTACTACTCTGATTTTAGGCTTTAAGCTCTATGGGAGTGCTAAAAATGACTACTTTAAGGATTATGTTGCATGATAGGGCAGACACGAAATACTCCTTTCGCCTCACCTTTTCTTCCAAGTATGGTTTTGACCATTTTGCTCAAGATCCTCTTTAATATGTATAGAACGTGCTTGGTTCAAGATAGTTCGGGCATCAGTTCCCAACCTTAGGATTCTTTTAATATATGTTATGTAATAACCCTAAGAGGATTTGACACCTTTTCAATGATTGTACTTGAAATGTAGATGCAACTGATATGGAATGTATATGCCATGTGGAATGTAACATGAGATATGAATGAATGCATTGCTCTTTTGAAATGCAGACCACCTACATTGCCATAATGTGTAAAACTTACAACTTCCTGCATCACAAGCTCCAAATGATATTCTTTACTGTTTTTGCGATACTCGTGGAGCTTTCTGCAATACAATTTCGATGTTTCATATTCTCCTAGTCTTAGTCAACATTCACAAGGACATAAACTGACATCTTGCTTCCTTATTATTATTATTATTATTATTTTTTTTTTTTTTTTTTTTTTTTTTAAAGACAAACCAAAAGTGTCCAAAGGACCAACACACAACTTGAAACCAAACCCAAAATGCAATCCCAAAAATGAAAATTTGAAAACACAAACCAAAACCAAAAACCAAAGGTATATACAAATGTAACATATAATACAAGATGGTGCAAAGTTTGAACTGTCACTTCCCTGGATCCCAAACATAATTTGAGCATTCCAAAAGACATATAATGTGATACACATGCCAAATGTGGAAGAAATCTAGCAAAAACAAAATCAAACCAAACAATGCAACCAACTTCAACTTTCCTCTCTCACCCCACCAATTAGATTTAGTTCCATTAGTCTTCTCATAGGTGAGATTCAAATTACCAAATTGATTAGACAATGGTTGATTTTCAATTCTTTCTTGTCTATTCTTTAAGGTGTAAATTTCATAATTCCATTCATGATTTAGAAACAGGCTTTCTTTATCCACAATGAAATTTTGTAAGCAAGAGCCTATTTCTAAAAATTTCAATGCCAATTCATTTTCCATGTTCTTAGGCCAATCACAATTGTGCAACAATTTACAAGCATCTAGGATATTTACTAAATGGGGATCATTAGAAATTTTTATCCTAGGTTCAAGAATTAATTTTTGATGAATTTGATTTAGCAATTTAAATGCATCAAGCTCCTTTTCATTCATTAAAGTAATGTTATCAAAGGTGTGGTTAGAAATTAATCCTTGTTCTTCATTCACCTTCAATGGCATTTCATCATCATGTAACACTTGTTCTTTCTCCATGATTTGTTTATCAAAGGCACCAAACTTAGGTACCCAATTGAACACATGTCCATCCCTTTCAAACCATAAGTCTTGTCTATCTAGGGGTGGATTAACTAACACATTTCCATGATCAATCACTTGGGTTGTTTTGGGTAACGTGAGATTTTCAATTGGATCATCAATGATATCAAACCCAAATGATTTAGGTTTTGTAATTTTCTCATTTTGAAATGGCATAGTCATTGTAGCACCAGTAAGTGGATCAAGATTTTCAATTTCTTTTTCTTCATCTTCTGATTCATCAACATGTTCCTCATCCGATTCATCTTCACCTTCCTTAGATGGTTCAGTTATTTCCAAAAGTGGGTTCTCTCTTGAATTCAAATTGGTAAAGCTATCATAATCCAAATTTGTAACCCATGATTCAATTTTATCACAATTTGGAAGGTGTGGATCCTCTTGGTCATCGCTTTCGAGAACATCATCCAATGTGTCTTTCGAGAACAAGTGGTGAAATTTGATTATGTCTTCAACTTCATTTGTTGATTTTCTCTCAAATTCATTTTCAGCCACTTGTGATGGCTTAGGAGCTTCTATAATGGGATCAATTTTTGAATTTTGTGTCATATAGCTGCTCCAATCCTTTGTAAGCACCTCTGACCAAATCCTATCCACATAAGTTTGTTCATCCAAATCCTCCTTTTTGGGTAATGATTCTAGATATTTATTTTCCAAAACAAGATGGTGATCATTTGATTCCAAATTCTTGTTACCCATCCATAGAATTTCTTCTCCAAAATCTTCATCCTCTTCAAGACATTTCGAATAGGTATTTACTTCACCATAAGTCACCTCAAAATATCTTGTATCACTTGAAGAAGCATAACATGAAACATCATTAAGATCAGCATTATGAATTTTCTTCCTAGGATGATTTGGATGCATACATTGACGTGCTCATTTTTGTGGTGGAACATGCCTACATACCTTCTTCACCACTTTCTTTTTCTCTTTTACTTTTGATACAAACTCTTTGGGTTGAGTGGTGGAAGTAGTAGGATTAATTGGATTGATATCCACGGATAAAGCTTGAACATTTGTTGCAATGGTTCCATGAGTGACTACATGATTCTCTAATTGAGGCATAGTTGGATGGATGAAAGTACTTGTATAAGCACATGTGGGAGCATAATTTGGTATGGTAGGATAAAGTTGATTGTAGGGAAAAACATTCGATATCAAATTTTGTTGTGCCCATGCTTGATTTACCATGAGGCTTGATTTCAAGCCCCTAGTTGTCCTACCATAGTTGATTGCTCCATTCCATAACCTTGTGGCCTCAATTGTTGATCTACAATCATAGCTTCTATGTAGGCCAATGCAATATTAGTAACCAAGGGATTCATCCTAACAAATATGGCAAACAATGGATCCAATGCTCGAAAGTATATTTGAAGAGCACCCCTTTCATCAATAGTATAGGGAGAAATTAATCTCGCATAAAGCTTTCAAAACCTCAAGTTGAAACTTCTCATTGGCTCATTAGGTTCTCTTTTGCAAGAAGAAAATTGTTGATATATC
This sequence comes from Wollemia nobilis, assembly GCA_028583015.1. NCBI lineage: Eukaryota > Viridiplantae > Streptophyta > Pinopsida > Araucariales > Araucariaceae > Wollemia > Wollemia nobilis. The sequence continues at coordinate 9,479,899 of JAQPPZ010007509.1, read as the reverse complement.
GTGAGAGGATCAATGAGTAACCTAAATTGATTGATAAACTCATCTTTCAATTGAGTCCAAGATGTAATAGAACCAGTGGGTAAATTGATATACCAATCATATGCCACCTCATCTAGGGTTCTCGAAAACATTCTACATGCCACGTCCTCATGTTCGACATTCCATCTAACTAGGATATCCACATAGGCTTGAATATGTTCCTCGGCTAATGTTGGACCATTGTGCTTAAATTTGGGCAAATGTTTTTCTATGTTCTTGGGTAAATCATGAAAATCTCCACTAATGTTCAAAGGATCAGCATGTATCCCATACCACATTCCTGCAATTGTAGCCATTAGTGAAATTCAAAGAATGACCTCAAAAGCAAATATGTTAGTCAAATGGAAGTAATTGCATGGAAACAACACCTCGTTAGTCGAGACCAAAATTTTCAAAATTAAATCAAATCACATTATTTTTGTATGAACAATCAAAAAGCGTTAGAACAATGCATAGAATACATGAATTTCTTAACATAAACAGAATAAAGTAAACCAAATCAGGCCTTCCTTCTAGCGCCAAAATGTTGAGTGGTATTTTCACCCAGTTGTGAAAGCACACTCTTCCTTAGGATTTGGGTTCCAAATCCCCTCTTGCAAATAAGTTAAACAAACAACTTCTCCAAGGTCTCCGCTATATTAGCATTTTGCATACGTGTATTAGTAATCTCAAATAAAGATATTCAATTTAAATGCTTGGAACACCTTAGTGATTGCAAGTAACTGTAAACAAGGGGCAATGTTGGTTTATTTTACCATGAAACTTTAGTGATTGTTCATTGAAGCAAAATAAAGCAAATGTGAGTTGGCCCTCATATGACCACGATGTAGCTTCAAAATGGAAATTTGTGAAAATGTCATAAAACATAACTCCTTCAATGAAATTGGAATTTTCATGAAGGGAATGTCATCATAGGCTCATGAGTGCAAAGCAAAATTGAAAAAATGAAATTTGACCTTAAAATGGAAATTTTCTATTTTTGGATTTTTGAAATCTACAATAAAATAGCAGCTTCGGTGAAATTTTAAAAATACTAAAAAATTCTGAAAATGAAATTTTAAAATGCGTATTGGAAGTCTGCAGTATAACCTACGCAATGGTGAAACTATTTTTGGATTTTGAAATTTTCTAAATGTTTATTTTAATTAAACAAAAGTTAAAATTTTTGGGAAATAAAATAAAATGCAGAAAAATGAAAATGAAATGCAGAAAATGTGAAACATGATACATTCAGTTTGATGCTATCCTATTTCGACAAAACCGGAGATGTGAGGTTTTCTTGCATGCAACCTAGCCTATTAGACCTGCAAAACAAACATAATCAAAATAGACTAGGTGCTGGCTCCTAGGGTTTTAAATGAGGTTTTCAGATTTAAACATTCGCATGAAGCAACCAAGAAACTTGTATAAACTTCATTTACAAGTCTAAAATCTGAAAAGGGAAAATAGACATTTAATCTTGCATGCAGAAAATGACTCCTCCTTTCTTGCCCATAAGATGCAAATTTTTGAAAAATTATCTGCATTAAATATGTGTCATTTTACAATAGCAAAAATCTGGTTCTCCAAAACCAGAAAAAGTGGAAGAAAAACACTCCAAAGCAGGTTCAGAATGGCTTCTTGCCCTCAGATCTGCAACCCTAATTGCAGCATTTTTCGACCCCTGTACCTGTCTTTGCTCCTGCTTTTAAACTTTCTGGTATGGCTCTTCATTTCCCTTTGTGATGTTTCATTTCATTTCCCAGATCCTTTCGTTTCGCCTTCCCCCGCCTCTTCATTTTTTTGGCTTTTTGTTTGGGCCTCGAAACATTTTTTCTCTCCAACGCTTGATCTTCGTCGCTGACTGTAATTGTTGGTCATGAAGCGTTACACCATAACCCTTACACCTTTGGGCCATGTGTTTAGTTTTTTCACTGTAGACTCTATAATGGCCGCCTTTGAATCGTGAAAAAGCAACATGTCACGATATCGTGACATTTTTATGTCCACAGCTTTGTTCTTCTTCTTACATCGTAAAAATGAGACATGTCGCGATATCGCGACACTTCTATGTCTTTGGTTGCGAGAATGCAACATGTCACGATATCACGACACTTTTTCCTTTTGGGTCACGAGGATGCAACATGTCGCGATATCATGACACTTTTCACCTTTTGGTCACGAGGATGCAACATGTCGCGATATCACGACACTTTTTGTCTTCTGGTCGCGAGAATGCAACATGTCGCGATATCGCGACACTTTTTCCTTTTGGTCACGAGAGTGCAACATGTCGCGATATCATGATGCTTTTTGTCTTCTGGTCGTGAGAATGCAACATGTCGTGATATCGCGACACTTTTTCCTTTTGGTCGCGAGAGTGCAACATGTCGCGATATCATGAAGCTTTTTGTCCTCTGGTCGCGAGAATGCAACATGTCACAATATCATGACGCTTTTTGTCTTCTAGTCGTGAGAATGCAACATGCCACGATATCGCGACACTTTTTCTCTTTTGGTCACGAGAGTGCAACATGTCACGATATCGCGACATGCCACGATATCGCGACACTTTTTCTCTTTTGGTCACGAGAGTGCAACATGTCACGATATCGCGACACTTTTTCTCTTTTGGTCACGAGAGTGCAACATGTCGCGATATCGCGACACTTTTTCTTTCTTGGTCGTGAGAATGCAACATGTCGCGATATCGCGACACTTTTTCTTTCTTGGTATCTTTCTTCTCTTTTGCCATGATAATACATGTCACAATATCGTGACACTTCTTCCTCTTTGCTCTTTTCTTTGCTTCGAACCGTGATAATGCAACATGTCGCGATATCGTGACACTTTTTCTTTCTCCGCCGCGAAAATGCAACATGTCGCGATATCACGACACTTTCTCTTTCTTAGCCGTGAAAATGCAACATGTCACGATATCGTGAAACTTTTTCTTTCTTAGCCGCGAAAATGCAACATGTCGCGATATCGCGACACTTTTTCTTTCTTAGCCGCAAAAATGCAACATGTCGCGATATCGCGACACTTTCCTTCTTGCTTTTTTTCTGATCTTTAGCATATGGGCCACTCCGGTCTTCTTGGAAAACATGCAAAAAAGGTGCATCAACTATTTTTTGTAGTTAGTCATTCAAAATGAAATGAAAACACCCAAATACCAAAAACAAAAATGTGGGTCCCCAATTTTGGGGTACGTTGTGGAATAGCCACAACACGTAATATTGGGAAAATATATGTGTTTATATCAAACTCCCTTAACCTCCATGTCTGTGTAATTGAATTCTCGAAGACATTAGATAGAAAGACATTTTTATGGCTCTATTATATACATTAAAAATATTAGAATATCATAAATTATTCACTAATTTCTTACTCAATCAATTTACCTAATGTGGTTTTGTTAATAGCATATACCTGTAATCAAAACTTGATACAACGTCAAGTGTCTAAATTCAAACTAAATCATGAATCCAATCTACTGGATATCTTGGATGAGAGCATATAATTGTTTGGGTAAGACCTAGAAAAAGGTTTCCCTAAGGCATTTAGAAGTCTTGAAGGTATTGTGACATGTTGTTCGTGCTCAGGCAATCGTAGGTAGGAAGGCCATATCTGTCTTCATAAATCTAAGTCCCACATTCGTTATGTGGTTGACCCTTTTGTACTTTAAAACTAGGTCTTTCCTTCATTAGATTTTACTACCAATTGATGGTTATAGAGCACCATCAAGTAAGGCCTCCCATGCATTGGTTGGTGATGCTAATGCTTTGACAAGTGGCACCCTATTTAGATATTTTCCATGTGGTCTATGTTGATGAGTTTGATTTCACCACCTGCGTATAATTTGATTAGTGTTCTATTATTTAGAGTCATATATGAATATTCTAGTGATCCTATATTGGATAACCTAAGTTACATAGGTTAAATTAGAATGATTAATTTGAATTTGAGTTGAAACTTGCAAGAATAAACCAAAATGAATAAACCAATTTGTATTGGTTTCTTCGTGGGAATTAATCCCACATGCATCACATTGGGGTTGCATGGTAATTTATAATAAATGTGTCTCATTAGGAATATTAACTCCTATTGCTATTGATTGTGCCTAACCAAACTATCTGTGCATGGATGGAAGTATTATTATTTGTTATGTGTATGGTTTGCTGACAGTTGTGCCTCAAGGTATGTTGGGTTAAACCTCTATGACTATTGACTGATAGGTATATCATATCTTGATTGGTATGTGGTTATCAATATCGATTAGTTGAATTTATTGTGTTCTCTCTAATTGTATGTATTGAAGCATGGTTGGTTGACTGCATCAGGATTGGATAAACCCACTTTTGCATGAGTCCTTATTAAGTTTATTTACCTTATCAACGAAGTATTTTGTGAAATAATCCCTTTGGAAAATTTGGTATAAAATATAATGAAACTCATTTAAAGGATTGTGAAACAATTTTTGTAACGTTTAATGAATATTGTTGAAGAATATGAGACAAGTTTTAAGGGTAAAATTTGTGTAAACTACACAAGTTCATAGAGAAGAACTTTTGGGACAATTTGTAAATTAAAAATTATGATAAAATTTGTGTAAATTTTGGTTTAATTTGTGAAAATATTTAAGGTAATATTGTGGAGAAATTTTGAGTTTACCATAGTAAGTTCTTGTCTAAATATTTTGGGACAAGCCTATGAAAGAATTGTAATAGTCTTGTTAAAAGACTAAGAGACAGTTTAATGGGAACTGTAGTTAATACGATGATAGATTATGCAAATCTATTGATAATTTTATAGGACTATAGTGTGTTTCTGAGGTAATTTTGAGGCTAAGTTTGTATATCTATAGTGTACTCTTGTTGATAGATTACGAATACAAGTTATAGCTAAACTTGAGTAATCTTGTTGGTATATTGCAAGACAAATTGTAGCTAGACTTGTGAAACTATAGTACGATCTTTTTGATAGATCGTGAGATAAATTGGTAGCTAAATTTGTGGAAAACTATAGACTATAATATAAATTAACGGATATATGTGTGAAGTAACTACAGTGTGACCATGATGGTAGATTTTGAAACAAGCTTTGAGAAACTATAGTATAATCTAGTGATTATTTATAAAAAAAACCTATGGAATGATTTGTGAATCTATAATTGAATCCATTTGTTTAAATGATATTTTTGGGTGAAATAAATATGAGTTACTTGTGAAAGTATTGTTTGTTTTATGCATGAAAATATTCCATTCTTGAATAAATTTATGGAATTCTCTTTTGAAATGATTAACAATAATTGAATGTAATAATATTTATTTCAAAGGTATATCTTTGTGGAAAATGATATGGGATGAAAATGTGGATTTCATTCTTAGGAAAGTATGAGATTTCCTTACTTTGAATTTTGGAATGCTTTAGACAAATACATTATGAGGAATAAATTGTGTTTAATTGAATTCACTTTAAATTTATTACATTCTACTGCTTGCCTAGAATGCATTTTCATATACATGTAATGGGTTGTCCTACAACCTAGTACTGGTGGTTTGAATTGAAATGGGTGAAGCAAGGAGTTTCTCAACTTCTATTTGATATATGTATAAGTTGTAACAAGGCCTATTTAACATAATGTCTCCTTAATTGTAAAAGTATCTCTATTAAGAACAATTTGGGAGTTGTATAACTCTTTAAGTAGATCTATATACAATGTAATTCGCAGTTACAAATAATTATGGGAAATAAAATAAAATTATATCATGGCATGAAGTTATCCTATATTAAGGATTAGATATTTAAATGAGAATTAATATTGTGTGATGATGGCATAAATTATCCCTAAATAAAAGAGAAATAATAAATCGTGTATAACATATAAATATGAATCTCTAGTGACTAAATTTAAGAATGATCATAAGGGAGAATTTGAATGTTATTTCATATCGTGGATATCATAGTTGAGTAGAGCAAGTAAGATATAATGGTAGATATTTATTAGTCTATGAGGGTTTGTGTGATAACCCCCTTAGCTACCCATTGTTGATATGGGAGAGTTAAGCATTGCAATAGTTGATTATTTTATCCTTAAGGAGGAACAAGCTAATCCTCAAGGCATACGCCTAATGTACGAGTTGAAAGAGACCTAACATAAGGATAGCTTAATGTTGAATTAAGCTAGTAGGAAAAATGGTGTTCCTATTTTAGATAGGATAATTCCCATTTACGAGGTAAAGAAACTTACTTTCAGGTCATTATAGGGGTTGTCCACTCCTATCCATAGGATAGTGTTAGAAAAGTAAAATACTTGATATTATTCACTTGAAAGGACCTTGCTTAAATAGCAAGTGCTTACAATTTGATCCATTGGATCATAACTAATTGAGCTAATCTCAGCCACATAAATTATCCTAGTAACAACTTAGGATATAATATTTTATTCTAACACCCCCCTTAAGTGACACTAGGATATACTAACACCCCCTTAAGTGATACTAGGAGGTAGAAAAAAATAACAAAACCAAATAAGTGGCATATCCATAAGTATGAGTCTCGGAAACAAGGCCTGATAAGGTACTCATATACAATATATCCATAAAAAATCTACTGGAAATATGATGAAAAAACCACAGGGGAGAAAACCACCTGCCAAAATAGAAAGAAGAAGAAGGAGGAATATGTGCATGGAGAATGAAGGAAAATTCTCAACCCCCCTTAAGGACAACTTCCATCAAGAATACTTCAAAGGATCCATAAGAAGTCTCAAAAATTAGAGAAGCCTCTTCGTAAAATTGACTGAAACCATACTCCCAGACTGGTGCTAGTGACACAGATCAAGGTTGTGAACCATGAAAAGTCACTAAAAAAAACCCCTTGAAACCAAAGTGTCTCACAAAATTATGTGTGAAAATAGTGTGGAAAGAACCACAAGAATCACAAGGAATGTCCAAATCGACTCCACAAGCATAATTAGTGGTTTCCACCTATATGAACACAATGGGTTGATAACAAGGTCCAAAAAAGAGTGGACAAACAACTTACTTCAAGGGAATTTGAAAAAGAAAGGGCACCAATGTAGCTATATAATGTGTCCCTATGGTGACCTCCTCATCCTCCCATAATGCATAGGTAACCAGCCACTGTGATATAGAGGAGATGACTAGATACTGGGATCACTTACAAAGCTTTGGGAGTGTCGGGTACAACCAAGAATGCACTCCATGATACAATATTTTGAGCCATGAAAGAGTAAAAAAATAGTTTCAAAACTAAAAAATGATTTCACCATGTTGTCTGGCTCGGAAAAACCTTTATGATGACTATAAATACCCCTATATATGGGTTTGAATGTGACCCTCATATTGTAGGAAAATATAGTCTTCTTCTCTTACAAAAACATTTTCGAAAATGACTCTCAGAATAAAGCGGGTTACAAATTTTCTTCCGTAGGAGAAAATACATGGGCCACGATTTTTGAATTCAAGAAAATTTTCAAATAAGCTAAAAAAATAGCCTATGGGTCCATTGTTCACCACAAGATAAAGTTATTTATTAAAAACTTTAAAGATCATATTACTAAGGTGGGCCCCTCCTTGCTTTAATGTAAAAAAACAAAAAATGTTGAGTGTCCGGGCCATGCGGGCCATTACTTCCACTTAAAATTATTAAAATAAATGTGTCACCCATTTGTGAACTAGATTGGACTCCATATGATTACATTACATGACGCGATCCTCGAGATCAGTGTGTGCTTTCTCTACTCACATGCATGTAGTTGAACTGCTCCTTTCTAGCTACTTGGTGGAGTCTAACTCATCGCCAACTATCGTACATTCAGCTATAGGAATAACAGCTGAGGGCACAAATCCTACCATATATGAATGAAAATTGTTATTGATAAATATATGCAGATCTTCATAGGGCTGCACGAACGCTCGAACATAGACAAATATCTTCGACACTATCTTCAGATGATAAAAAATGGGCCACCAATGCTTCCGTTGCACTACCAAATTCTCAGAGCAACCAAATTTTCCATCTTCATGGTGAGCAAACCAAAGTGCATAGACATCAGATACAGTCACATGCATTGTATCACCAGAAATGCACCAAAATACCATTCAAAGTCAAAATAGGCTTTTGACAGTGGCAAAAGGAGATTTATAAGTTCTAAAAAATACTTCAAGAGTGCGCTCCATAGTCAGGAGTGCAAACCAAGAGAAAATAACAAACTTCTCAATCTGACATTATCACCATTGCCATCAATGCTTGTTCCTCGTCTTGCAACAATAACACCACCACCATCATCATGATGTTTGCCTCTTCTGACAAGAGATGTTATGCTTGAGAGTAGCCAACATTGTAAAAAAATCATAATTCATGAAAACAAGATCTGCCAACCCCCAAATGCGTTGTTACGTGCATCGATGCATGCATCTCTATCTCGTCCAGCCTGACGATGCACTATGGGTCTACTACACAACAAACTGTGGTGAAACTGAACAATGGTCAAATAGGATATTATTCTTCATCAAGGTGCAAGTATGGTAATGAGCTCTGCACACAACAGTAAGCCAATCCTTGAGCAGAATCACGAACACCCTATCAATCTGGTTCTCTTTAATGCAGATGATTAAAAAATTTCACAAGGATGAAATAAAATATGCCAACAAGCTAGGCTAGCCCGATAGGATAAATCAGACAACATCTCACTTCCACGAACCATGGATGTAACTAGGAGAACTCCACTCTCAATGTGCTAAACTTTGATGTCGATCTCCACGATAGAAATGAGTCAATGTTAACGGTTTCTCTTTGACGAAAAATGTACCAAAAATAGGTAGATAGCATTGGATGTAATTGGGAGAACTCCATGAACCACGTGAAGTTACACATGTAACAGCTCGATGTGAATCTGATTCACTTATTAATGCACTAATTTTTTATGCCGATGTCATAAAAACCATTTCAAAAAATACGTAGGTGGCAGCGAGCAAAAATCTCCATGGCTCGAACATTGGCTTTTACAGTGAATCATATAAAAATAATTAGAAGCCCACACCTTTGGTGGCTTGAACATTGGCTTTTACGATGAATGATCTCCACATGGAATTCAGCTCTGAAATGCTATCGTGCAAAGAACAGAAATAATGCATGTTCACGATCACTATCACTGTTGGAAAGCGCATGATATAGTCATTATTTTTCAAATGGCTATGCAAAAAATAAAATCTCTACTCAACCTTCACACAATGACAATACTGTCAATAAATAAAAATTATTATTATTTCTCATTCGTCCAGCAAAAAACTATAGGGATTCTCCGGACTAAACGGTCTCTCGATCTCAGAAAATCCTAAACTGAGGAGACAACTGGCGCTTGGTGGGACTGTGAAAATATTTTTGGTAATCTTCGGATATCGCACCCGCTCTACAACACCAAAGGTATGCAAATCTAGAAATGTTTCCAGATATATTCCTTTCATACTGTCGTTGCCCATCTCGCCCAGGTGCAGCATATAGGAAAAATAGCTTTCCTGCTTCCAAGGTCGCTTAGAAGAAATCAATAGCATTGTCCCATCCTCCATCAAGGATTTAGTCTCATAGAAAATTAGATCAGAAAATATCCTCTATCTAGTTGCGAGCATCAATCGTCTACAACATTCGATCAAATAAATCGAACACAGAACACAAATCATTTTACGGGATACATAAAAATTCGTCAATCACGGTCATATTTTGAAAAACAAATCCACCCAAGCTCTATCAACTCAATGAAATAGTCATGTGCGAGTTCCAAAAAAAAACAATGGCATGCCTTTCTTCACCTCTGTACCATCAGGTAGAATATCATTTTGCGCGATCTCATAAAAAAATACAGTAATAACAAGCATGCAGGGAATGATAATATTTGCACTGCTAAGGCGAGGATACCAAAAGTAAATGCTCAAATAGGCAATCACATAATTGATCTCAATAAAAAAAATGTTTAAACACACAATGGGGAAAAAAACTTGAACTCCTCCATAGACATCTTGAGAACAACGAATGATTTTGGATTCTCTCAAAGGCGCTTCCTCTCGGGTTGAACTAGGTTCTGCGTTGACCAGTTTGAAAAAAACATTCCATAAAGGTCTACGGAGGGCAAAATTCACGTCTCCTATCATAGATTGAAACACACAGCTCTCTTCACTTTTGATCCTTTCCATCGACGCAACCAAATTTTCTCGTATTCCCACAGCACCGAAGAAAAATGCCATCATCTTCATTGACGCAACCAATTTTTCCCGCATACCCACAACATCAAAGGAGAAAAAAATATATTCATGCCAATATCTATCATCAGGATTGATGGATCAAACTCCAACAAGAAAAGGGGCCCATGGGTCGCGGCTATGGTGGCGCCGAGGGGATGGCAAACACCAGAGCTGTCACCAGTGGCAATAAGCGAGTAGGAGCCCTCGCAGCTTCTGTATGGCCTCCCACCACCAGCTAAACTTGTTGGAGTGGTAGAACTGGCACACCACCATCATTGTGGGTTGTGAGGATGGCCATGAGGTGCGCGTCATCAAGCGGAGAACACCATGTATGATCGCTGGAACATATTTTTAGCAAAAACACTACAATTAGAACTCATAACTCTACAACCAAAAAATTAAATCACTAGAAAATATTTTGTTGCCATTAATCTTTCTCAAGCTTCTGGTTTCTGATCCATCAACGATGGAGAGCATACTCCCTTGCTTGAAGACAAAAAATGGGGAAAAAAGTGGGGGATTTCCATGAGGAAAAGCTCCTCAAGCTCACAGGGCAGGGAAGGCCTACTTTGATACCATGTTAGAAAAGTAAAATACTTGATATTATTCAATTGAAAGGACCTTGCTTAAATAACAAGTGCTTACAATCTGATCCATTGGATCATAAATAACTGAGCTAATCTTAGCCACATAAATTATCCTAGTAACAACTTATGATATAATATTTTATTCTAACACCCCCCTTAAGTGGTACTAGGATATACTAACAAATAGAAACTAACCACATTGATTCTTGTGAAGTGCAGTCTTGGACTTACATGGATACTCATATATAAGAGAACCACATGAAGATTCTTCTTAATCACTTGTTGGTCAATGACTTAGATAAGAATATAATAAATAAAATAAAAAATTATCTCTACAATTGGTTTGTTTTGGTAGGAATGTTACAACCTTACACCCATGAAGCATATAAACCTTAATAAATTTTAAATTTTTTAAAAGAGGAGATTAAGCTTTATAGTTTAATAACTAGACCTTTAGATCTTAGCATTAGAAAACATGGATTTATATGTCTAACATATGAACATAAATCTTAGGCTATAAACGATAATTTTAAATATACAATCTCTAGATCTATACGCTTTATATCTTGTCTTTAGTTGTACCATGAAACTTCTAACTTATACAATAGCTTTAAGACATCAAACATATAAAATTATATTTAAAAATGACCTTTATAGTTTAATAACTAGACCTTTATATCTTAGCATTAGGAAAACAAAAATTAGTAAATATAACCTATCAATAGAAATCTTAGGTTATAAACCATCTAAATATGTACTATCTAGATCAATACACTTTATATCCTATCTTTAATTATACCATAAAACATCTAACTTTATCATAGCTTTAGGACATCAAACATTCCAAATTTATATTTAAAACTATCTAATCATCCTCATGCATTAGGTAAATCTAAAGTGTGGGGTTGCTATTCTTTAAATATTAGATGCAAAACACCTCAATACTTGTTTAATGTATCTTATATTTAAATATGTATTTAACCTTGGTTTATAATATTAAACTAAAGATCTTATATTCAAGATCATGTATCCTTACACCTTAAAATTTTAGAAATTAGGAGCTTAGGCTTAAACTTTAAGACCTAGACACTAAATCCTAGATTCTATAACTCTAGATATTTATGTCCTTAGAACTCTAGGGCATGAATCTAAATCATCAAATCCTATGATCATCCATAATCCTAAGTCTTAGGAGTTGTATCTTTTATCATAAAATTTTAACACTATATATTAGAATTGTAGACAAAAATCTTGAAAAATAGACCAAATATCCTAGTTGTAGTCCTTAAATTCTAAGCTCCTACAACCTAAAACCTTAAAAATATTAAACCTTGCGTAGTAACTAAACTATATATTTCCTAAAATAACCAAATGATAGATTTGTCCTTGCTCATAACCTAATTATAGACTTTACCTAACTCTCTATTTTCCACTAACCATAACCAAACTACATTGTCTAATATACCAAACTATAGACTTTGCCCTAACCATAACCTAATTATACACTTTGCCCTTATATTTTTTAATATAATAGTTACCTTCTAGGGACCCTACACATTTCAATATAAAATCTCAATCCTTGAAAATATAAGGATCCTTAGGCCCTAAGGCATCAAAGCAATAAACTAAAACATATCCTAAAATCTAATAATGTCCAATTTTTAAAATCTTAATTCTTATAATAAGTTTTAACATCCTTAGACCCTAAAGAAACAAAACTTGAATTAACATCATTGCATGCTTCTAGACTCTAAAACCTTGTAAACTAATGCTTGGTTCATAGACCTTTACCCCTTAAACCCAGATATTTAAATCCTAACCTAGTACCCTTAAACCTAGATATTTAAATCCTAACCTAGTACCTTTAAACCTAAAATTTGGGTATGGGAACCTATTTCAAACCTAGGATATTTTATTTTATATCTTGTATCATTAATTCTTTGACCATACACCCATGACCCCTAGAACCCTTACTAAATTTCAAATATTTTAAACAAGAAGATTGACCCTTACATTTTAATAACTAAGCCTCTAGATCTTATTATTATAAACCATAGATTCATAAATCTAACCTATGAATAGAAACCTTAGGCTATAAACCATAACTCTAAATGCGTAATCTCTAGATCTATATACTTTATATCATGTCTTTAATTGGACCATGAAACATCTAAGTTATATCATGGGACATCGAACTTCCAAAATTTATATTTAAAATTTACAAAATTGACCTTATGCATTAGGTCATAAATACTAGGAAATAGAATTTTAAACAATGTAAACCTTTTTATCCTTAAACCTCAGATCATTCAACATTATTGTTTTTTTTTTTTTTTTTTGAATTTACATGGTGGAATCGGTAGCCGCCATGAATCCGAGCAGGTTGTCCAACTTTTATGGCCGCCATAGTATTTTACGTTGTCCGCCCTAGAAGCCGCCACACAGATCTTCACGCAGTCCGCCCCTATAACCACCATGCCACAATCATTTTAAACCTTTTACGCCATTGAAAGCACCAGGAAAGGGACAAGCGTTTAGTCCGACGAGGCCCGAGATTTGAACCTTGGACCTCCGCCCCCCTTATGGGGTTTGGATGAACCAATTGGTCTACACCTCGGACTCGACATTATTTTTAAACATAAATATCTAAACCTTTTTATGAACCAGATACCCATAGTCTTAATTAGAACTTGTACTCAAATACATAGAACCTTAAGTTGTCTTTAAAAGTTGTTAAATGATGCATGCTCACAAAGCTCTAGAACCTTTGATATCAAATGCAAAACCTAAAGTATAAAATCAATTGAAACCTATAGGAACCCCAAATCCATAGACCCATTCACTCTCAAGACATAAAAATCTAAGCCCTAAATCTTTAGATTTCAAACATTTATATTCTATAATCCTTAAAAGTTTGTTTCCTTAGTTTATTGTTGGACACCTTAGAACCTTGATCCATGTACCTCAAAATTAAATTATGACAATTTAAATGTAAATCATGATGCTTTATAGTAATAAATTATTAGATTGTAAACCTTCAAACCTTAGATGCAAAACACCTTAATCCTTGTTTAATGGACCTTAGATTTAAAGATGTATTGACCCTTGGTTTACAATATTAGACTAAATATCTTAAACTTGAGATCATGTATCCTTGCACCTTAGAAATTTAGAAATTGGGAGCTTAGAATTAAACCTTAGGATCTAAAAATTATATTTTAAGTCCTTAGAACCTTAGGGCACAAATTTAAATTATTATATCCTATGATCATCCATAATCCCAAGTCTTATGACTTTGTATTTTTTATCATAAAATATTAACACTACATATAAAATCTCAAACCTTGAGAAGTAACCAAACTCTAGATATTTTCTAAAATAACCAAATGATAGATATTTTCCTAAACATAATCTAATCAAACTTTTCCTAACTATAAATTTTCTACTAACCACAAGCAAGCTAAATTACCTAACATAAGAAATCTATAAACATTATCCTAATCATAACCTATTTATAGACTTTGTCCTTGGATGCATTGGACATCCAAAGCATTAGAGCTTAGACCTTTAAAACCTATATGGTAGAGAACTTCATCTATTAGGCCATTGATATGGAGCATAGTTCCAAAAACATTTTAATCCTTATAAGTTTACATGAAATATTCCAAATATGTAAACCTTAAGATCTTAGAACCTAGATATTAAAGGCCATAAATATTTAGTGTATGAATCTAAATGAATGGATTTTAGGACCCTTTGTAAAGCTTAGGATTTTTAACATGTGAGATTTTTTATTATAAAAGCTACTACAACCTTGCACACTTCAATTTAATAATCTCAAACCTTTTAAATATTAGGACCCTTAGACCCTAGAACATCAAATATATAAAACTTAAGCTACTGAATCATAAATATAAAACATGAACAAATATTTGAAAACCCTAACATGTCCTAAATATCACCATGCTTGCATGCTTCTATACTTTAAAACCTTCTAAACTAGTGCTTGCATCATACACCTTTGTCCTTTAATAAAACCCATATATTAAAATCCTAATTTGATACCCTTAAACTTAAAATTTGGGTATGGAAACCTATTTCAAGCCTAGGATATTCAACCCCATGTCTTTTATCATTAATTTCTTGACCATAAATCCATGACCCCTACAACCCTTACTCAACTTCAAATTTTTTAAATGAGGATATTGGTCGTTATAGTTTAAGAATTAGGCCTCTAGATCTTAGCATTAGAAACCCTAGATTCAAAAATCTAACCTATGAATATAAACCTTAGGCTATAAACCATAACTCTAAATATGTAATCTCTAGATCTATACAATATGTTGTCCTTATGCATTAGGTCATAAATTCTAGGAAATAGAATTTTAAACAAAGTAAACTTTTTTAGCCTTAAACATTAGATCATTAAACCTTATAGCTAAACATAAATATTTAAACCTTTTTATGAACTAGAGACCCATAGTATTAATTAGAACTTGTACTCAAAATACATAGAACCTTAAGTTGTTTTTATAAATTGTTAAATGGTGCATGCTCACAAAGCTCTAGAACCTTTGATATCAAATGCAAACCCTAATGTATAGAAACAATTAAATCCTATAGGAACCTAACACCCATAGACCCATTAGCTCTTAAGATATAAAAATCTAAATCATAAACCTTTAGATTGCAAATATTTATACTCTATAATCCTTAAAAGTCTATTTCCTTAGTTTATTGTTGGACATCTTAGAACCTTGATCCATAGACCTTTAAATTAAATTTTTATAGTTAAAATTTATCACATTACGATGTATTAAAACCTAATATAAGTACCCAGTTTTTATATTAATAATATTTGTCTAGCCATACAATTAAGGGTGATAAGAAAAGGACACACTCAACTTAGTACCATTGAGACACAACAACTGTTTCCAAAACTTACTAGTGAAGACAGGGTCACGGTCACTCATAATAGATTTGGGTAGACCATATTGTTTAAAAATAGAATAAAAAAATACCTTGGACACCTTACTTTTTAAATAGGGATGCTATAATTTACAAAAATAAGTATACTTAAAAAGGTGATCGACTACTACAAAGATTATAGTTTTACCCTCAAATTTGAAAAGGCCCTCAATGAAATCCATGGATATGTGCATCCATTAGAAGTTAAATATGGGAAAGGGTTACAAAAATTTAGAAGATTTAACTATTTACCACTTGTTATATTGATACACCTCATATTTGACCATAAAATTCTTGACATCTACTTTTAATATTTTCCAAGAAAAAGATTGCTTCAACCATTGGTATGTTTTTAATAATCTTGGATGTCCTACCAAAGGATATATTAGCAATTAATGGAGGATATTTGTATTAATAGATAAATATAGAGGAAGATAAATATAATCCTTTTTGTGAAGCACTCCATTAAAATATGAGAAATAAAAATATAGTGATGATTCATCTTCTATTTCTTGAATGATCCAAGTAGTCTCTTGGTTAGAAAATCAATCCTCCCAAAGTTGAGAAAGTTATCGTGGAAGGGGACTAGAGATGGCATTGACATCAACATCCTTAATTTTGTGAGACAAAGTATAAACCACAAATTTTTCCTTTTGTTTCTTGTATTAAATAACAAAATAATATCCCAATAGCTTGGTCATCCATTTATTCTATTTACTAAAAGAGAGATGGTACTTTAAGAAATGCTTAAGGCTATTATGGTCAATCTTGATGATGAATTGATGTCTCAAAAGACAATGCCTCTATTTCTATGTAATATGCAAAATAGATAACTTTTCCTTCTTATAAGTGGATCATCCTAGATTTTTGCCATAAATCTATTTAATTTCAAAGACCAATGGGTGTCCATACTGCATCAAAACACCTCTAATACCTATGTCAAACACATCACACTCAATGACAAAATATTTACTATAGTCAAGAGTGGTAAAAATAGAAGTGGTACAGATAGCCTTCTTAAGGGCCTAGTGTAGGCACCCAAATTTTCTCACTAGATCAGTCATTCAATATCACTCATCACATTTTGACTAATTTTATCAAATCATGAAAATTCTAGTGGTGGAGGGATCAAAAAAATTAGCCATAAAACAACTCTAATCTAAGACAAAATGAACATTAATGGAGTATGGATATCACCAAAAAATGATTTAGGAGTGTTTAGTGATTAACCTAAATCAATTACCAATTATGAATATCAAATGATAAAATATCCTTAACAAAAAGCTCCAATATCAATAAACTATATTGTTGGTCCAAGAAACTGAAGATAGATCTAGATTTGAATAAAAATACACACAAAAGAATTAAAACTGCTCCACAATAGTGCATCCCAATATGTGCTCTAAATATTTGATTATTCTTTATTAAAATGAGTCCAATTATAATAATAAATAATTATCAATTAGCCTTGATCAATCAAACTCCTAAAACAACTCAAGAATTCTAAAAACTAGCTCTAGTCATGGCCACCTTGCATGGTACCTTTTTAGTTAATTACACCTATTCTTGAGATCTTTTTGCATGTGATAAATCTAGACATGACGATAATTTTCCTAAAAATTAACTCCTAGTTGGCTCTATTTTCTAGGAATCAATCTAAAGCTTGACTTTAACTCAACCTAACTATCCAATATGATATAGATTGACTTATTAATTGATTCTAGACTTGAAATAACGTCTATCTCCTAATAAATTATTTAAAACATAAAAACTAATTTGATAAACAATAATTGTAGGTGACTTTTGACATCACCCTCAACAATCCCCCTTTTATGTCAAAGGAAAAAATATCTAGTGTTTATTTTAGTCTCCTATGACTCGCCTTCATCAGTCCCTTTGTAAGTATATCAAAAACTTGATCCTCACTCTTAACACACTTAATGATAAAAGATTTATCATGTATCAAGTCTCTAACAAAATGGTGCTTCAACTCTATGTGTTTGGTCCTTGCATGGAAAACTGGATTTTTGAGCAATTGTAATGCCCCAATGTTATCACAAAATATTTTGTTAGGCTCAAGTTGAGTCTCACCAAAATCCTTTATGTACAAGTTGAAGTAAGGGTTGCATATTTGGATTTTTGAAGTAAGGGGCGAATATTTGGATTTTTGAAATTGGAAATTGGTAAAAATGGGAGCTCTGGATGTCGACCCATTCACCCGAAATTTTCAAGCCAACAATTTTTTAGGGATCGGTTCGTTGTGCGTTGATAATAATATTACAGATTTTTTTCAATTTGTCAAGTCTCCCTCCTAAATCGAGGATACTTTTCATCATAAAATTATAATTTTTTTAATTATCTCGTGAAATTCATCTCTTAATTAAAATTTTAATTTTTTTTTATTTTTTTAATCGTATATATACCTAACATGACAACCACACCCATAGAACTAAAAAATTTATTCTTATCGAAAAATGATCTATAGTAGCAAAAACAATAATCAGTTGCAAAGAGAAGAATAGATAATCGATGGAGAAAAATATTGCAAAGAAGCAGTGGTTCAACAGAGTAGTAGTGGAAAATATCTAGATGAAAAAGCGCATCCGGATACAGAAATGCACCCGATCCTACCTCGAGTGGATTTTTACACCCAGTATTCCCCCAAATGCATTTAGTTATTTGGGGGAGGGTTAGAGCGGGTGCAAAACTGAATCCAAGGGAGGATTGGATGCATTTGTATAGCTGAGCCTCCCCTATATACAGAAATATACATGATCGGGATAGGGTTTGATCAAGTACAAAATTTCATCCTAGGGAGGGTCGGATGTAGTTTTGCACCTGGTTCAGCCCTCTCTCGACCGGGTGCATTTGCACCCAACTCCTCTGGATGTAGTTTTGCACCCAAATCAACTCTGCCTCGATTGGGTGTATTTCTACACCCGGTTCCCTTGGATGCAGTTTTACACCCGACTCGGGCTAGATGTAGTTTTGCACCAAACATGGCCCTCCCTTGGTCGAGTGCATTTTTGCATCCGAATCTCCCTTGAGTGCAATTTCGCACTCGATAGGTGGAGGGTTGGGCCAAGTTCAAAATTGCACTTGAGGGAGGCCCGAGTGCATTTTAGTATCTGAGGAAGGCCTGGGTGTAGAAATACATCCAGGGGAGATCCGGGTGCAAAACTGTATCTGGGGAATCTTGGTTCAAAAATGCATTCTAGGGATGGTCGGGTGCATTTCTATGCCCATTTAGGATAGCTAGGGTTTTATATATAATTGCCAATCACTTGAAGTTTTATTTCTTTAATGCACTCTTAAGATATAAATATTACAAGTTCTTAAACTTATCAGATAAGGTTGTATGTTCTAAGGCTTTCAAATTAAGGAAATTCTCCATTCTAATAGCATTTGCATTCTCTCCCTCTCCTTGAATTGATGGACACATGATATTCCCAATTCATCCTACGATAAAAATAAGGTTTTCTAGTGATGAAAAAAGGTAGGGTGGTGAGAGGTCTAGATTTAAAATTCTAAGTCTACATAACTTCATCTCTGTTAAGCTAACAATAAATCTAAGGATGTAACGGTGAACTGACTCCTATTATCTCTCCTATGTGTGTTCAGTAATAATTACACCCAAGAGAAGGAGAGAAAATATTGCTCTAACGATGAGGTAGACACAATAGATCAATGTAGAGGACATAAACCCAGATACAGGTTTAGAGAATCCTAGTAATTAAAGAGAATATCTCACTACGATAGTGGTCCTACTTCATGAGCAGGTGGAAACACAAGAAAAAAATTATTGGATGTTGTATTGAATTGGGAAACATAGGCTGGTAACTTTATAATGGGATAGGTGAATGAACCCATTATAGAGGTACAACAGACCAAGATCTGATTAGAGGCTGATTTGGGCAAGGATATGAAACATCTAAAATCCTCCAAGTTCAATGGAGAGGAACATGGTGACAAAGCCAAATCTTGGCTGAAGGAGATATAAACTTACTATAATATGAAGAACTATTCTATTGGTACTCAAATGTCCTATGTCACACTACATATTCAAGGTGTTGGCTTGTATTGGTAGGAAACATTGAGGAATAGAAACTTGCGATAGTCGTTGATT
Organism: Wollemia nobilis; assembly: GCA_028583015.1. Taxonomy (NCBI): domain Eukaryota; kingdom Viridiplantae; phylum Streptophyta; class Pinopsida; order Araucariales; family Araucariaceae; genus Wollemia; species Wollemia nobilis. The sequence goes on along the minus strand of JAQPPZ010007509.1, from coordinate 9,459,935 downwards.
TAAAATAGGAAGAATCTGTAAAAGCTTTTAAAAAGAGATTTCTCACTAAGCACTTTTATTTCCATAAGTTTGATGAGTTCACCAAAATTAGACAAGGGACTAGCACTATGGAAATATACTATCATAAATTCGTTAAGCTACTGAAGTATGTGTCTGCATATAATGAGAAAATAAATATTAACAAGTTTATACTAGGAGCAGATCCTAGAATAGGGCATGACTTGTGGAGGTATACTATCATAAATTCGTTAAGCTACTGAAGTATGTGCCTGTATATAATGAGAAAATGAATATTCACAAGATTATACTAGGATCAAATCCTAGAATAGAGTATGAAGTGAACATGCAAGAACCCACCACTCTACATGAGGCCTATGATTTGGCCATAAAAATTGTAACTTACCTCAAGCTCTACTTTGACTATGAAGGGGCTTCTGAGCAGGACAAAGAGGCACTGAGGAAAATAAAAATGCAATACTTATGAAGTGGGAAAGTGAACAGGTAAATATAACTTTGCTAGTAGATATAGAAGGAATAATAGAAATCAAGGGAGGTTTAGTAAAATGTTCTAGGAAAAAAATCAAAATCATGACAGCGATAACAAAAGATCAACGTTGCAACGATAGGTTAATCTAACACAAGCAGCAAAGGTAGAAGATGGACAAAAACAAAAATTACATCCACGGCCTAAGACCGAGTGTTTTGAATGTGGAGGACCGTATTATACCAATAATTACGCATGTAGAGCAAAAGCAAGTACAAAATGAAAGGAACCAATGTACACATAACCTGCATACAATATTTATGCAATAATAGGGAAATAGAATCTGGAAGGGTAAGCCACTCCACTGTTGATAAATGATAAGGTCTTTGGTAGAAATGTTAAAATTTTGATTGACAATGGTGCCCTATATAGTTTTATTTCCACTAGCTTAGTTAAAAACGTATCAAAAAGGCTAAGAATCTTGGCACATGGATGAAAGGTCGAGTATAGTTCAAGATATACCTACTCTATAAACCAATGTTACCCTATGGTATAAATTACCTTACCTAGTGGTATGACTATGTGATGCTTGTATGTAGCGCCACTGCATGCCATTGATGTAATCCTAGGAATGTATTGGCTACAAGAGCATAGGGCTATAATCAATTTTCAACACAAATGGACTGAGTATATGGAGAATGGAGGAAAATTTTGAAGGCTGCAAGGGAATTTTCAATCATAAACCCTCTCAATAATGTAGGTCATGAAGGCCATAAAAAAAGGATGAATGGTTTATGTGGTTAAAATAAATGAAATTGAAAAATAAAAGAAGAAAGAGGTGTTTCAGAAACACCCTGTTCTTTAGAAATTTAGAGATGTTTTCCATATAATTTATCTGGATTACCTCCTAATCATGATTTCAATTTTATAATTGAGCTTCAACCCATAATAGAGCCTATTCATATGACTCCTTACAAAATGAATCCCATATAAATGCAAGAGCTAAAAGTGTAGCTTCAAGGGTTGTTGGAGAAGGGATTAATTAGACCAAGTGTGTGACCATGGGGTGCACCTTTTTTATTTATGAAGAAAAAATATGGTTCCTTGTGACTGTGTATAGATTATAGAATGCTGAACAAGACAACCATTAAAAGTAGATATCTTGTACCTAGAATCAAGGATATTTTTGATCAACTTATATATGCGACTATCTTTTTGAAGATTGATTTGAATTTCGAATATCATCAGTTGCGAATCCACAAAGAGGATATACATAAGATAGCCTTTAAAACTCAATACGGATATTACAAGTTTACTATTCTACCTTTTGGTCTAACAAATGCTCCAATAACATTTATGAATTTGATGAATAGTATTTATCAGAAAGCATTTAGATAGATTTGTTTTGGTATTCTTGGATGATATTTTGATATATTTCCAAAATATGGTAGAGCACAATGAACACCATAGGATTGTGCTAGAGCTATTAAGGAAGAATCAACTGTATGAGAACTTATCTAAATGTGAATTCTATGTGTCAGAAGTGTAATATTTAGAGTACATTGTATCGATATAAGGTATCGTAGTAGATCCTAAGAAAATAGAAGTTATTCTAAATTGGTTGTCGTCTACAAATGTGATGGAAGTTTGAAGTTTCATGCACTTTATCAAATACTATAGGTGACATGTGAAGTATTACACCAATATTACCTCTCCAATAACTAACCTTAAAATAAAAAGGAAAGAATTCAGATGAATAGATAAATGTGAGGTAGCTTTTGATCTGCTTAATAAAAATCTCACTATACCTCCTATATTAAAGATACCCGATCCTCAGGGAAGATTTTTTGTTTGTACATATGCTTCATTGGAAGGTTTGGGAGGAGTGCTCTCATAGGAAGGAGTAGTGATAGCCTATGGATCAAGGAAATTAAAACAACATGAGGTCAATTATGCAACCCATGATTTGGAATTGGTAGCTGTAGTGTTTTCTCTCAAGAGTTGGCAACATTATTTGGTAGGGAAACCCTTTGAATTGAGGACATATCATTAGAGTTTGCAATACATATTTACACAAACCTTACTAAATTCTAGACAAAGAATATGGATGGAATTTCTCACTGAATATGATTTTGGTATTGAATACATAAAAGGGAAATAAAGTAAATTCATTGATACACTGCGTAGGAGAAGACACATAGCTATCTTGACTCGCATCCATTAAGTCTTCCTAGTCGTCTGATTATTTTATGTTATTATTAAAGACATAGTAGTAGATATAAGGAGATGTCACCTAAGATCCGTGTAAAGTATTGAATTCAATAACGTGTGGGTGAAATCGTATTTTTTCTTTTATTGAAATGTGTTGACAATATTTCTAGAAGAAAAATGTTTTAAATTTATGGTTATAGCTTTGTTAAATTCTAGAATGAATTGGGAATATAGAATGTTGTTTAATATGTTGATAAGTAAATATAATAAATTAGGAATATGCTATGTTATAATGGAAAGAATGTGTTTTTGAAATCTAGATTTTATGATGACATGCATATTAGTAATTCCAGAAATAATTGGAAAAAAAAAAATTTTGAATTCTTTAGTAAGGTGTAAGTTTTCTAATGTATATATTTTTATGTTCATTATGAGATCCAAAGGGACATGGATCATATCAATTGAGCCTATTTCATAATTGTTGGATTTTGGATAATTGAGAGAGGTCTTATAGATACCAATAAATATGGAGCATTAGTTTAATTGACTTATGATGATATGGAACTATCTTGTTAGCTGCATGATTGAATAATAATGTGATTAAATACTTAGGATATTGCTGAGTATAAAGTAGGTATGCTTATTAATGATGGTATTATTTGTATATTTATGCACTAGAAAGAACAATAATACATATAAGAATGCATTTCATGATAGAGTTATTCAGATCCTTCTATAAATCTTGTTATCGATCAATTACAACGAGTTGTGGATGAAGTGATCCCTAGAGCACTGAAGCATTTGCTACAGGAATAAACTCTGAATTATGTCTTTGAGACTCCATGGAATGAATGTTATGTAAAATAGTTGTCAACTGTTGAAAGGAAATAATCTCAGCAGTAGAAGATCAGTTGGTTGTAACCACTCATTGAGTGTGAAATGATGTATATTCACATATATATTTAATGAAATGGTTTTTGATTCCAAGATATTAATATTTAATGATGTGGAAAACTTATCATGTGGAGGAGTAATTTGTGAAATGCTTATTTGATCACTGTTGCCTTTAGCTTTGAGCAAATCTGGGATGTAATCCTTGCGTTAGTTGGAAGAGAATTGGTTGAGCTAAGTAAGATAAAATAGATTTAAAATATTGATGTATGAAATATATGTGTTAGAGATTAAAACCATGCATATGACTTAAAATGAGTTTGTGTAGAGTGAAAATACTATCCATGGAAATCGTAGGTATAGTCTATCAACTGCTTTAAGAGTATTCTAAAAAATAATATATTTTGTAAATTTGTAAGATAATAAAATCTTTAATTTTATGATTCTAGGGGTTATACTTGGGTCTAAAAAAAAATAAAATAAAATAAATATTTTATTACACTTTATCTCATAATGGAAAGGAGGCATTGAGATTATGGTTTAAAATTTAAAGGACACCTTACACCAGATAATAATTACTTCTCATTAAAATAGCTTGAGGGTTTTACTGGGTGAATGGATGCTTTAGCAAAGTGATGTACTTAAATCTCTTAATTAGATATAGAGTAATATATTAGTATTAAAACAAAGGAATTTGTTTGGCTTTTGTTTTCAGGTGCTTAGTGCTCCTACACTAATGGACTTGTGTAGAGAGTAGATATTGGTGCATATCCTTAGTGATTCTACACAAAAATACTTGTGTAGAGAGTAAATATCGGAGCCTTGTATTTCAAAAGAATGGAGGGGTCCAACTAGCTTGTTAAATATGCAAGGTAGTTGGTGTGAATGACTTTTGCATCTGGTACAGTTTCATAGATAGACATGTGGAAATGTAGGGATGGTTGCACTCATAAGCCATTATGATAATTAAAGTTGAAGTTTTATAGGTTATAAAAACTCTAGTGAAGGACGGTTAGGGGCTCAACTAAGTAGGATCTCAGCCAAACATTAGGAAAATGAAAAAAAAACTTGGTTGGACTTGGCTCTTTTGGGTTGTGAAAATTGGGTTGTAACAAGAACCATAGATGGCTAATCAAAATAGATGCATAGGCATTCAATATATATATATATGTGTGTGTGTGTGTGTGTGTGTGTGTGTGTGTGTGTGTGTGTGTGTGTGTGTGTGTGTGTGTACGCACATGCATGCAAAAAATATTACAAAAATTGTGCTAGAAGTGAGGGTTCAATTTACCCATAAGTTGTTTAGGAGTTGACTACCATATAGAAAAAAATGAAAGGAAAGGTTACAAAACTTGTAGATGCAAACTCAATGATCCTTTTTATAGTATAGACCACTACTATTTAAATATTAAAATTAGGGAGAATTTCCCTCCAAGTCTCTACAAGGGTTTCAAAATTATTGTTCATTTGTGTGCCAGGTTCAACTATGGGGGTGATATGCAGAGATTAAAGTCCCCCACCTAACTATATGAAATAGCTAGAAATGAACATGTACACTCACCATATTCTAATGGCTAGAAAGTGAACACACTAAATTTTGTACAACCCAAAATCAAAAACACATTAAAGAAGTAGGATCAAGCAAAATTAGTTATAGCTTTCATTCACATCCTAGAATAATTACAAGGCATGTAGCATAGAGAGGCTCGATATTTAAAATAGAAAGGAAATATGTTATATACTTCTTATCCTTACCTTAGGTATGAAAGAGTGTATTATTTATTAGAAGGGTTGAGAGCTACGGAATCCTCTTTTAGAATAGAGAGGCGTGCCTGCTCTTAAAATGGAATTTTGCAAAGACAATAGCAGGAATTGTGGAAAGGTTGGAGGATTTGGCCAAAGTAAGTTGGAGGTCCCTTAAATTATAACCATTTAAGCCTCGATTAGGGATTTTCAAAAAATTTTGCCTTTGTCTTATGATATAAATGTGCACTCACTCCACCCTTTTTAAAAGAGAGAGAGATTAGAATCTCTATCATAAGGTTGGGTCCCATAATCACGTGTAGAAGATTAGGAACACCATCTCTTCCAATCTAATCTCACCCTTAGACATAATTATGGGATTCTTCATGTCTCAATGAGCTTTTGTATTTGAACTGAGATGCATGTACATGGGTCTCTACAACTTGGACAAGTCTAGTTATCTATGGATTTTTGGTTAGATATTTTAAAGATATTTTATCTTATAATCTAGAGGGCTTGGTTTTGAGCTCTTAAGTATATTGAAAAATTTATTAAAGGAGATCACCCCTATCTATTAAGTAATAAATTTAATCTTTGGTTCCTCTCCCAAGCTTAAAATATTGGTACAAAAGAAAGGGGATTGAGGACCGTACTCCCTCGACCAGGTCGAGCCCTCTCCCCTCTCCCTTTGGTGCTTATCTAAAATATATCTACATCAATATCTCACCTAATATAATAATTGGGACCCTCTCTCTCCCTTCTTAAGGTACGTATATAGGTTGATTATCCCAATTAAAATAATTGATATCTCATCCTCCCTTATTAAGGTTCACATATAGGTAGAGTGCTTAAAATTGGGGCTAGTTCAATAACATCTTAATATCAATCTTAAGAACCCCCTCTTTAGATATTTCTTTAGCTTTTTAAATTAATAACTGAGTTACCCTTTTTTTAATAGAGATGAAGTGAGACCTTGTCAAAAAATCCAACTCTCAAGCTCTTTATTTGAAAATTCCTAAGAGAAGATAAGAGAAGATACATTTTTTAGATAGGAGATGAGGGGATAGGAGAGGAGAGGAGGGGATGTCACAAAGCCGATAAATGAAGAAAGAAAACAGGTCGAGGCTTTTCATAACTGACCTCTTAAGATATAGCTTTAAGTGGTCAAGCATGAGTCTTAAGTTCAGTTATTTCTCCTTGCTCTCCTTTTAAAGGTGTGATAAATACAACTACCATTAATTGCCAAAATATTTATGCTCTCTTGTATCCACTAGTTGAGAATATTTATGAGCCCCATTACCATATAATAGAGGGTAGGGGAGAACTTATTTTTTATATAGAGAGAGCTACACTTGAAATTCTTGGTCAAGTGTAGTCTCTAGCAAGGGCAAAATATTGTATAATTATGTAGACTTAGAATTTCAAATCTAGACCTCTCACCACCCTACCTTTTATCACTAGAAAACTTTTTTTATCATAGTATGAATTGGGAATGTCATGTGTCCATAAATTCAAAGAGAGGGAGAGAATACAAATGCTACTAGAATGGAGAATTTCCTTAATTTGAAATTCTTAGAACACAAAACCTTATATGATAAGTTTAAGAACTCATAACCTTTATATCTTAAGAATACCTTAAATAAATAAAGCATGAAGTGATTGGAAATTATATATAAAACCCTATCTATCTTGAATGGGCATAGAAATGCACCTGACCCTCCCCCAAATGCATTTCTACACTAGGCCCCCCAAATATAGTTTTGCACCTAGACCTCCCTCGGGTGCATTTTTGCACTTAGGCCTTCCTTAGATACAAATATGCACCCGACCCTCCCCCGAGTGTAGTTTTGCACCCGATCCTCCCTCGAGTGCAATTGTGCACCTGACCCTCCCTCGGATGCATATCTACAGGTAGTCTTTTGTTGTTGTTTAATATTTTTTCCAAATATTATCAGAAATCTACCAATGCTTTATAATTTTTGGTGAAAATATAAGGTAATTCATTGTCTTCCTACATGAAGTTGTCCAGGATTCGCCAGGATTTCGAAACAGATTTGCTATTTTTTTACAAGTACATTTCGGGTCCGACCCCTTATGCATAACCCTACAACATACCCAACCAACCTTGAAGTGCTTGTTTATTTGAAGTGTATGCCATGATCAAAGGTTCCCTTCACATATCTCAATATTTGTTTTACCGCTTGCATATTCCTTTGAGATAGAAACTAGACCAAAGAGAAAGTCCTGAAAGGAGTCTTGGTAGCCAAGTTGATAGGGACCCTAGCCAACAAATAGAATTTGGTAAGACTCGATTTGGGGTAGAATTAACTCAATATATGAAAAATATTACGTTCTTAGGAAATAATATGGAGACATGGTAGAAATATTGTTAAGCAATATTGAGACCTATTTTTCTATGAAGGATTTATCATTTGAGTCTCAAACTACTTGGGCAACCTTACAATTAATTTATGAAGGACTAGAGTGGTGGAAAATCTATAGCAAAGGAAATAAAATTAAGGCATATAAATTAAAGTGAGATAATTTTTTTGAGGATTTTAAGAAAATATTCCTGACTTAACAATTTTATGTTGAAAAGTTTAAATAATTCTTCACTCTTCAACAGGAGTCGATGACAGTTGAAAAAAATTACCAAAAATTTATCCAGCTACTCAAATATGTCCCATAGTATAACAACAATGAGGAATTGAAGGTTCAAAACTTATTTTGGGGGTGCATCCCAAAATTTGAACTATCATAAACCTACCTAACCCAAAAAAACCTATAGAAATCCTTTTATTTGGTAATACAAGAGGAGACAAATCAGAAGACAAAAAGGACTTATTTCAACTATCAAAAAATAACTAAAAAAGAAAGAGAAGAGCTCTCGAAAAGAAAAAGTTGTGGCTTTATAATGTGGGATCAAAATAAAATATTTAAAAAGGGTGACAAGGATAGTCCCAAAACAAAAAATAAAAATAGAATAGACATAAATACAAATGGTCAACCAGAGGCCTACACACCAACATAATCCACCTACACCAAAGAAAAGGGGAACAAAAAATAGAATTAAAAATTTAAGGCTCCTAAGTAGGGGTGTTTTGTATGTGGAGGTCCTCATTATGCAAATAAATGCCCACAAAGAGCTAACCTTAATAAAACTCCTGAAGAATAGCCACACTAAATTTATGCCACTATAGGTAATCCCAACTTAGATGGCCAAGCTACACCATTACTTTTGAAAGGTAAATTGTTTAGTAGAAATGTAAATATATTGATAGATAACGGTGCTACAAATAGTTTTATTTCTCTAAAATTAGCCAAGGATATGCTAGTAAGACCAGGATTCTTATTAAATGGGTGGAAGGTTGAGTATGGATTGGGACAAACATTTTCTATCAACCAATGTCTTTTTTACACTTGTCTAACCTTACCCAAACAGAAAATAAAAAGTCATGGCTTTATAAGGTGGGATCAAAATAAAATATTTAAATAGGGTGACAAGGATAGGCCAAAAATAGAAATTAAAAATAAAATAGACATAATTAGAAAAGGTCAACTAGAGAAGGTTAACCAGAGGTCAACACACCAAAATAATCCACCTGCACCAAAGAAAAGTGGAACAGAAAATAGAACTATTTTTAAGGCTCCTGAGTAGGGGTGTTTTGTATGTGGAGGTCCTCATTATGCAAATAAATTTCCACAAAGATCCAATCTTAAGAAAACCCCTTAAGAATAGCCACGCCGAATTTATGCCACTATAGGTAATTCTAGCTTAGATGGCCAAGCTACATCATTACTCCTTAAAGGCAAATTGTTTGGTAGAAATATAAATATATTGATAGATAACGGTACTACAGATAGTTTTATTTCTTTAAAATTGGCCAGGGATATGCTAGTAAAACCAATATTCTTGGCAAATGGGTGGAAGGTTGAGTATGGGTTGGGACAAACCTTTTCTATCAACCAATGTATTTATGCTTGCATAACCTTACCCAATGGAAGAACATAATGACATTTGTATGTATCCCCATTACATTCTTTTGATATCATCCTTGGAATGGATTGGTTGAAATAACACAAGGATTGCTTTAATTTTAAATAACAGTGGGTAGAATTTACTGAAGGATATAATCGGTATGTAAGGATCCATTGTGATCGAGGTACTTTTCAACCAAACTTTTTGTCTGCCTTACAACTCAAGAAGGTGATTAGAAGATGTAGACACTAAAATCTAGGCATTTGCATTTCATCACATAATTTTGCATATTAAATTATATGCCTAGGTCTAAACTTAGGCATATAAATTATTGCACATTTCACCCACATTGCACATCACAATTCTGCATAATATTATATGCCTAAGTCTAAACTTAGGCTTATAATTTCTACACATCATTCATTCACATTGCACATTTTAGTTATGCATAACATTATGTGCCTAAGTTTGACTTAGGCATAAAATCCCGCACATAATTATATTTTCTAGATTTTATTAAATCTGGGAAAAATCCTCCTAGGATACCCTCCCTCTTTACTTGACATGTGTCCTGGCCACATCACCATCACCCCGTTTCCACCTCTCATACACCCTTATCCCATGTGTCCCTTCACAAGGTGTAACCCTCCACACTTCACTCCACTTGCACCTACCCACTTGTCACATCTCACACCTCACTCCACTTCCACCTACTCATTTGCCACATCTCACACCTCACTCCATACTTCACTTCACTTCCAACTACTTACTTGCCACATCTCCCTAGTTAAGTGAGACACTTCTAGTGATTCACTACAACTACCAAGGATAGGTGGCTACCCAGTACCTGCCACTTGGCAACTCTGACTTGCCACCTATCCTTCCCTCCAAAACCCTCAAAGGCCTATAAAGGCACCATCACATGACCAATAAAAGAGAAAGAGAGGAGAATGCTAATTTTATGTTGCTCGGATTGTGCTATGTAAGCCATATTCATTATTCATATTCTATATTCATTTTACATTAGTCATTTTATTTACATTTATCATTATCATTGTGACAGGTGCTACTAAACCCTTTTCCATTTCCATGTGTGCAGATTCCAAGTTCAACTTCAACAAGCTCACATTCATCCTGGTGGTCATGAAAAACCCACCTCCGACATTGTTGTAGCATGAAGAAGCGAATGACACCATATTTTTTATTGTAAAAGGGGATCACCCCCTCCAAGCATTTGTATTATGAAAGCACCCTACAAAGGGGCTTATTGTATCACAAACTCATTTTACGAAATACAATGCAATGCTTCATTTTTAATTCAATGGTGTTATTTTTTATGCATACACCAGACATGGGATAATTTACATAATTAACATGAATAAACATGAAGAAGATGAAGCCAATATAGAACTTTCAAGAAATACCTGATAATGGAAGAGTTCAAGGATGTCTTTCCAGAAGACTTATTTGGAATTTCTCCTCAACAAGAATTTGACTTCTCTATAGAACTCATACCAGGAGTTGAACCCATTGCTAGATCTCCCTATCGAATGACTTCGATTGAATTGCAAGAGTTAAAAGTGCAACTACATGATTTGCTAGAAAAATATTTAATTAAGCTAAGTGTATCATCTTAGGGAGCTCCGGTGCTATTTGTGAGAAGGAAAGATGGGTCCCTTAGGTGATGTATTTACTATAGTATGCTCAATAAATTAATCATTCAAAATAGATAATCCTTTCTAAGAATTGATGATTTGTTTGATAAGTTAAGAGGAGCCTCTATCTTTTCAAAAATTGATCTAAGATTTGGTTACCATCCATTAAGTATCAAGAAAGAAGACACACATAAGACCATATTTAGAATAAGATATGGGCATTATGAATTCAAAGTTTTATCCTTTGGGTTAACTAATACCCCTACAACATTTATGAATCTCATGAATAGTATCTTTCGTGAACAAATTGATCATTTTGCACTCATATTCCTAGATGATATTCTGATCTACTTGTGAAATAAAAAGAAGCATTATCACCATATAAGAATTGTACTGGAAATATTAAGAAATGATTAGCTATATGGAAAACTTTCTAAATATGAATTCTATAGCACACAAGTTTAGTACTTGGGATATGTCATATTTGTTGATGGGATTGTTATCGATCCTAATAAAATCAAAGCAATAATTGATTTGCTTGCATCCACTAATGTGACTAAAGTATGTAATTTTATGGGTATGGTAGGATATTTTAGATTTTTTGTAAAGAATTTTTCAAATATTGCTTGTCCAATTATTAATATTCAGAGGAAGGGAAAAACATTTGAATGGGTAGAGCAGTGTGAAGAAGCCTTTAAGAGTCTAAAGGAGAAGATACTAACAACTCAAGTCTAAAAAAATTTATCCTTCTAAAAAATTTATAGTTTGTATGAATGCCCCTATTGAAGTTTTGGGTGGGATTTTAACTCAAAACAAAGTAATTATAGCTTATGAATCTAAGAAGATTAAAAATCACGAGGTCAACTATACTACTCATGATTTGGAGTTAGTAGTTGTAGTACATGCACTCAAGTTCTGGAGGAACTATTTGTTGAGGAAACCCTTTGACCTAAATGTGGATCATCATATTCTAACATATATCTTCACCCAACCACTTCTAAATGCAAGGCAACATAGGTGGATGGAATTTCTTGCTAAATATGACTTTGGAATTGAGTACATTAAGGGTAAGAAAAATAAGATAGCAGATGCCTTAAGTCGTAGAAGGCATATGGTTGTTATATCTATATGTCAAGTAGACTTGTATGATAATATCAAGGAGTTGTACCGAAATGACATTTATTGTGTTAAATATTGAACATGGGTTGAGGTAGAACCCAAGTTAGGCAAAGAATTTAGTATCAAAAATGATCTACTATTATTTAGAAATATACTTGTAGTTCCATATTTAGGAGGAATAACAAACCTTATCCTACAATAAGCTCATTGTACACCTTATTCTTCACACCCAGTAGGGGCAAAAATGAGGAAAAGCATGAGAAAAAACTTTTATTGGACATGAATAAAATGGGATATCAATAATTTTATGGCTAGATGTATTGAATACCATAAAGTAAAGGTTGAGAACCAACACCCAATAGAAAAACTATACCCTCATGATATTCTAGAGCAAAAGTGATAGGTTATATCAATGGACTTCATCGTGGGACTACCCAAAACCAAGTTTCAACATGATGCAATCCTAGTTGTGGTGGACAAATTGACCAAGGTTACCCACTTTATACTAGGTAATATCAAAGATGATGCACCCACCATAGCTACCAAATTTGCTAGGGAGATTGTGCAGCTACATGGATTTCCTAAAGTTATCATTTCAGATAGAGACCCTAAATTTACCTCAAAGTTCTAGCAGGCTTTGCATCAAGCCTAGGATACTGAACTAAAATTAGTTTTGCATATCATCCAAAGATAGATAGACAAACTGAATGAGTAAATCAGGTCCTTGAGAATATGCTACACATGTATTGCATGGATTGTAAAACTAAATGGGGAGGATATCTTTATCTGGTGGAATTTGCATACAATAACAGCTATCATGCCTCCTTAGGGATGACACCTCTTAAGACCTTATATGGGAGAAAATGTAAAATTCCTCTATCTTGGGATAATCTAAAGGATCGAATTGTGATCAGTGTAAATATTGTCAGGGAGATGGAGGAACAATTGAAAAATATTTGCCAACGGATTAAAGAAGCCATAGATCAATAGAAGAGTTATGTTGACCTAAAAATAACTTCAAGAGAATTCTCTATGGGAGATAGAGTCTTTCTCTGAGTAAAACCTAATAAGAGTTCCATCAAGTCATCAAAACTTGACCTCAAATTTGTTAGTCCCTTTGAAATTTTAGGAAAGGTCAATTCGATGGCCTATAAACTTGCCCTTCCACCTAGTTTGTCGAAGATTCATGATATCTTCCACATATCCCTATTTCAAAAATATGTTGTTGATCCCCCGCATGTCTGGAATGTATCTAACTTGCAGATGGCAGATCCTCTTGTAGTTGAAGTTGACCTAATCTGAATTCTTGCTTACCATACCAAGAATTTGAGGAATATAAATATTAATCAATGTACGGTCCAATAGAACCAATTTTTAGATAGGAATTCTACATGGGAGAATGTAGATTCCATGAAAGAACAGTTTCCACATTTTATAAAATAAAATATAATTAAAAATGCAGGGACTGTATTTGAAACTAGGGGGAGAGAATATAATGGTCCTCTCCAAAACATGTTTTATAATATTATTTTTTATATTATTCAGCATCTCTTTTAACAAATACTACTTGAATATACTTAATTATTCTTGGGATGTGGAAAGTGATGAAGTGGTTCTTGAATACATGGAAGCTCAATTAATGACACTCATGTAGATGCATTATGATTTTGTGCTTGCATGACTAGTGTGTATGCCTTAATTGTATGTTGTGATGATTGTTTGTTATTTTCTACTTTGCTTTATCATGGGAAGTAGTTTAAATTTATAAATAATAATAATATAACTAATTTTATAAAAAGTGAATATTATTAATTAAATTTTATTTACAAAATAATATAAAACAATTAAATAAATTTAAAAGGTATGAGTGTTGTCATATAGGAGAGCATAAGCATTAAAGCCTTGATTTATTTTTCCATACGACTATTGAAACTTGGTTGAAGCCCTTCCTATCCACCTGGCGGAATGTGATCACGGTGAGTAAGCCCCTTCATGCACCCTAGCTGCCTCTTTCATTATTTATAAAATTACCTGGATGGGAGATGTAGAGGCATGTATGCTTTGTTGCTGAATCCGGCAAGTAAGTGGAGAGGAACAATGTAAGTTGTTACTACGTTATGTTAAGATCTCTATGTATCTGGTCCCCAACATTGTTGTTCGTTCTCGGTAAAAACTTACTTGGTAGTCTTCCTATTGGGTGTCCTTCAGATGACACATTATGATGTTTTATGTTTTATAAAATTATGGTGTGGAAGGTTTTCATAATATAGTTTTAATATGGCTACGTAAAACCTATTGAGTTTGTGTGGAAGCATTTATTTTACGTCGAAATTTTAATTTTCGCGTTGAGTACAGGTTGTTTTTATCAAAATAAAATATTTAGTTCATGAATCATGTATCTACTCTACGTAGCAGTTTGCTTCCTCAATTATGAGGAGAACCGTTACCATACTGGACTCAGCTCTTTTATGTGAATTTCAGATCTAGAAAAGAAACATAGAGACCAATGAATGTCAGATCATTAGGTAATGGTTACCATTTAATATATTTCTGATTCGAAAAGCGTATTTTTACCTTTAGTAGAACTTGATATTTCTTAAGAAAGTCTTTGTTAAAGTAGTATGAAAATATCAAGATGAATGAAATAATCTATTCGATGGTTTGCAATATTCGAGAATAAGCCTTTTGTGTATATAATGTTGCTTTCGTAGGGTGTGTCAATGTTTACATGCTCAAATTTACCTAAGTTTTCAAGCATCCATTTAATGTTTCGATGGCTATGATGTTACTTAGAATTAGGTGCGTCTTCTTTCCTTGCTTAATCTTTCCCTCGTAGAGAAGTAAGTTTCATAATTGATTCGGTGAAATGATAGCTGAGTCGGATTAAAATATGACTATAATATATGCTAAGTTAAAATGGAAAAACCCTTCTTCGTGTTATGTATTTGCTTGCCTTGAAACAAATTTGCAATTATTAATGTGGTTGTGGTTCGTTAAATATTCCTCCCCCTCCTGGTCAGGCCAAGTAAAAGCTAGCTAGCTTGTGTTTTATATGGATTTGTTTTTTCAAGTATGAAATAAATATATTAGATAGTGTTAAAATAAAATATGTATGCTTTCTATTTCCTTCAAGTTCGAATGAAAAGACCTGTTTAATATAAGTTTTCAAAGGAATTTTATTTATAGCTTTCACAATTAAAAGAGTTCACTTAAAAACTTATGAATTATTGAAATTAGGTGTAGAGAGAATTATTTTAGATATTTTATATTGAAATTAGGTGTAGAGAGAATTATTTTAAATATTTTATATGTATGCTTTCTATTTCATTCAAGTTCGAATGAAAAGACCTGTTTAATATAAGTTTTCTTTTTAACATATGTAAAGGAATTTTATTTATAGCTTTCACACTTAAAAAGAGTTCACTTAAAAACTTATGAATTATTGAAATTAGGTGTAGAGAGAATTATTTTAAAATCTAAAGGTTAGATATACCATAGTATAATTAGTGAATCCTCTTTGGGATATATACCTTAAAATCAACATCATCGGTGAGGATGATAAAGTAATTTTGAACCTAACTAAATCATCGGTGAAGATGATAAAGTAATTTTGAACCTAACTAAATCATCGGTGAAGATGATAAAGTAATTTTCAACCTAACTAAATCATCCGTGAGGATAATTAAAATAAAATTAAAATATAAAGTAATCTTGAACGTAATTAAATCATGAGTGAGGATGGTTAAAATAAAATTAAAATAAAAACTACTTACCCTCTACCATGTGAAATATGGGAATCACATTGGGTATCACCAATGTGATTTGAGAACAATTACTTTTTGATAAATAGTTTAGAAGAAGTAACGAGGGACGATAGTGACCTATCTTCTAAATCATTGTACGAGCAGTATTATGGTGGACCTTGTGTGGGATTGAACCTTGAATGGATGACCAAATCTTTGATGAGGATTATTTGGTGTAGAGAAATATTGGATAAACTCTTCAGTGGTATGGAATGGGATATATCACTGTATTTGTAATGTCATCAAGGGTTCCATGTTCAAATATCACTATATTTGTAATGTCATCAAGGGTTCCATGCTCAAATATCACTGTATTTGTAATGTCATCAAGGGTTCCATGATCGAAGTCAGGTGAATGATCAATTTTAATTACCCATGGTGAATCATGGTCTCCAGTTAAGCATCGTAACAATTACATTAAAACCCTTACACATTTAGTAATATATGGAGTTATACTATGCTATACTTTAGAGGCTATCATTAAACAACGGGAGTTATGCGTCCACCTTTTAGGTGTTATGGGCCCTAAAGGATAACCCAAGTCATGATTCTCGATCCATAAAAGAAATGGGTGAGGGATATGGGATCATTAAATGACACTTTCTATGGGACCCAACTAGTTTCCTTTATTTGGAAGATCGTCTATAACAGTCAAATTTATAAAAGTGGCTTTTAATGTTGCGTACTAATACTACCTTAGTCAGCTACCTCCCTAGTTTTCCAAACCATTAGTTGTGTTTGAGCATAACAACCAGTATGTGAATGTTTGAAAATTGATAATTTTTTAAAGATTCTTCTTTTAAACAACGAAGTCACCAGTGAATATTTTAGGTGTTTAATAATTCAATGGCCGAGGTCTTCATTGTAATCTCTCTACTAACAAGTTGGTTTGTATATTTTGTACATGTTGGTTTGTTTTAAAGATAAATATCTATTGGTTATATAAAAATATTTTGTGTTCACTTTATTTAGACTCTAGTCTCAATGTTTTAGACTCTAAGCTCAATGTCAAGTGGCAAGTGAATTTTACATCAAAAACTACCAACAGCTAAAATTTTGGCTATGATTTTACATATTCCCCTTCAATGCAATTTTTGTAATGCTTTAGAAACTCTTATTCACTTGTTTTGGTTTTGTGGCATGGCTAAACATTTTTGGGGATATCTTCTACTCTCTTTTTTTCCCTCTTTCACTAGATCTTGGAAGCTTCCCAAACTCTGGGATTTTTGTAGACTCATCCTTCTCAAAGACATTTAGAAGTACATATGTAAAAAGGTTTTTACTGGATCTGCTCCTCCATGGGATATAGTTTTGGCAGAATTTCTTCCATGGGATATAGTTTTGGAAGAATTTACCTTTGATATTTTGTGACATGTGGGACACATTCATTCCCAAGTCTATGGACCTTCCAAGTCTATGGACCTTCCAACACGCCTTGAGATGTTATTGATAGACTTCATCAACTTTCTCATATTTTTCAAGATCTTCAAAAAGTCCAACAGAAAACTAAGAAGAAGACAGTTAACAATGATAAGCAGGTTCAGGGTGTGATTACTTCTTTTTCTTCTCTTTAGAAGAATTTTTTCATATAACAGAAATTCTATAACAGACTCTCCTACCGATGAATGTTAATATCTGGTGTATTGCAGCAAGATATAGTTATAGGATTTTTGTTGATATTAGCTTCTATTCTTATGTATATTTAGTTATGGATGCTTTACTCCTAATCTACCTCATTTTATTTTTTAGTTGGTGGAAAGTGCTAACACCAAAATATTGTAATATTTTGGTTAATGATATAGTATAATTTTAGTTTTTTTTTTAAGATAAATATCTAAAAATATGGACTTAAATTTGGATCATAAAAATTATTGGTAATATAGAAAGGAATAAATAAAATCTAAGCTCAATAATTTACAAGAGAATAAATTTGCCAAATGATTATAGTATGGAGGGTGAAGCAAAGATATCTCATTCATTTTATTAAGCTTGGATTTAATTTTGTGTCCATTACTTTAGATATTTATCTTTATATATATCATTCATTTTGTCGAGCTTGGATTATCTCATTCATTTTATTAAGCTTGGATTTAATTTTGTGTCCATTCCTTTAGATATTTATCTTTATATATATCATTCATTTTGTTGAGCTCGATTATCTCATTCATTTTATTAATCTTGGATTTAATTTGTGTCCATTCCTTTAGATATTTATCTTTATATATATCATTCATTTTGTTGAGCTTGGATTTGGATTTAATTTTGTGTCCATCCCTTTAGATATTTATCTTTATATATATCATTCATTTTGTTGAGCTTGGATTTAATTTTGTATTCATCCTTAATTTAATTTTGTGTCCATCCTTTTAGATATGTATCTTTATATATCATTCATTTGTTGAGCTTGGATTTAATTTTGTATCCATCCTTTTAGATATTTATCTTTATATATAGATGAACACAAAATTAAATCCAAGCTCAACAAAATGAATGAGATATATATAAAAAATGATTACTTTCAAATTTTTATAATTTATTGGAAAAAGTTCACCCGTTATTGGAGAGCCATTTTCTAAGACTTTCCTTTCATAGGATTAAAAAAAACTATAACTAATAAATAAAAGTATATTTTGGTCAAAAAGCTATAACTAATAAATAAGAGTATATTTTGGTCAAAACCATAATAAATAATCAACATATAAGTTGTATCATGTTGTTATTTTTCTTTTCAATAGAGATGAAAATTCAAAATAAATTATAATCTACAAAAAATAAATTTACTTTGAATTTTACTTTGACCAATTTTTAAATAATTATTTATTTACATAGAAGAGTTGATTGCATATAAGTAATAAAAATGTATCATGTTGTTATTTTTCTTTTCAATAAAGATGAAAATTCAAAATAAATTATAATCTACTAAAAATAAATTTACTTTGAATTTTACTTTAACTAAATTTTAAATTATTATTTATTTACATGGAAGAGTTTGTTGCAAACCATTATTATTAGTAACTTGTCAACATAGGGTTAAAACCACAAGGACTGCTCCTAACAAACCTATCCATCTTGTTTTTGTTCACGGTTTTCAACAAACTTATTCATCTTGTTCTTGTTGACCGAGTGTGAGATGGGGATCATCAATCACTAAAGGTGGTCTTTTCTTGGTAAGTGCCCAGCCACACCTGCACTAATCCACCTAGCCCTTGGAGTTGTTTCATATTAAATTTAATAATATCATATCAAACAACATGAGTTCAACTGCTTAATTCCTTGACTTTCAAAGAAGAGATCCAAGTTCAAGTCTTACCTATTGATGCATGCATAGTTGCTGATGCAGGAGCATCCGGTTGCAGTCGAACAATCGTGCATCTCCCAAAATCTTTTCAGATTTTCTAAATACTTTGCATTTTATTTTCAGCCTGGGGAGAGTTTTGTAAGGCAATTTCCAGTTTGGGAGGAAGTTTGTGAAGCAGAGGGTAAGTTTTTTAAGGCTAAGGCAAGGCGTGGAGAGGGGTCGCGAAATCGTGACCCAAAAGGCTGCAGGGGTGAGATGGCAGCTTCGGTCGCGACAGTTTTTGTTGATCGAAGAAAAGGTTGCGGAGGGGTCGCGATATTGTGACGTCGCGATATCGCGACGGTTTTATAAGCTGTGGCGGAAGACGAAGGTGGGGTTGCGAAATCGCGACATGTCACGATTTCGCGACACGTCGCGATTTCGCGACCTCGAGGGCAGTAACTGGTGCAGGGCATGTTTTGTCGCGATATCGCGATAATTGTTCTAAGCAAAGGCGGGGGGAAGGTGCCGTCGCGATATCGCGATAGGTCACGATATCGCAACTTGTCGCGATATCACGACAGTCACGATATCGTAGCCTGTCGCGATATCGCGGCCAGTTAGAGGCCGACACGTGGCATGTGGTCCGAAGCATCAGAATGTTAAAGAAAGTTAACAAGACCAAAGAAGATGAGCCGACGGCCATGAAAGGCCAAATTTTGCCATGTGGCAGCCACGTGTGTCAAAAAGGGAATGGAGGACACGTGTATCAACTGTATTACGTCAAGGAGAGAGAGTGGCCAGATTTACATGCGGTCGGTCGGCTTCGTTTAAAAGAACAAAGATGGAATCGTGAAAGTGGAAAAGGGAGGTGTCGATCACGCATTCTGGCAACGCAGCCATTACTAGTTATGGCTGGATGGAAGAGACAACCATACAGAGGACAGACTGACCGAAGCGATGGGTGCAGACGAGGAAGGCCATTAATGCAAGCTCCTTGGTAGATCGAGCAGATTGCCATTAATGACAAAAATTTGAAAAACTCGACTGGAGGGAAATTCAAATGGGGAATTTTGTTAGGTGGAAACATTGATTGCCGGGAGGATCGAGAGTTTCGATAAAACTCGAGAATTTTTGTTTTAGGGGAGGGTGGATCGGAGAACAGGGGAAGAGACAGAAGGTCGAAAATACCAGAGCACCTCTGGTTAATGTATGCCTGCGGGCTGTTTTAATTCTGAATGCATGTAAATATTTTCCGAAATATTAATGAAAAGTTGAATTTGTAAGGTGTTGGTTTTCCCGTCCCCGTCAGTGGTATCAGAGCCCGTAGTTCCTGAGTGTACAGCAGATCGTCGAAGGAGAGGCAGTTGTACCAAGACTTGTGGGAGGGCTTGAGATCAGGTGAAGATGCCTCCGATAAGAAACCCCGTGGGTGGAAGAGGCATGGCAGCGAAAGATTTCAGGGCATTACAGCGGCAAGTCCAGGCCCTGTAAGAAGAACTACGCAGAGGACATGAGCCGAGAAGAGATGCAGACAGTGAAGATGAAGTTGATGAAGAGGAGAATCAGTCGGAAGAAGAGGAAGAAGCTATAGATCCGGCACAAGCCAGGCTATACAAGGCCATATCTCAGATCGGGAAGAGGTCGAAGTTAGAAGTTCCTACGTATTTTGGGAACTTGAATCCAGAGGAGTTGATAGATTGGGTGAATGATTTAGAAGAATACTTCGAGTACGAAGAATTTGAAGATCCTGAGAGGGTCAAATTTGCTAAGACCCGACTAAAGGGTCATGCTAGCATATGGTGGAAGGGAGTACAGCTGGAGCGAAACAGAAGAGGAAAGGAGTAGATAACAAGATGGGACAAAATGGTGGAAAAATTAAAAAGATAGTTCATCCCCGTAGATTATGAACTGGACCTACTACGTAAAATGCAGAGTTTGAGGCAGATGAACAAAACGGTTCAAGAATATACGGAGGAATTTTACAAAATCTCCATCAGAACCGGGCATTTAGAAGCAAGTAAAGAAAAAGTGGCCCGTTATATTAATGGGTTGAGACCCAGTGTTCAGGAGGAGTTGAGTTTGGTTCGGGTAAGCACCATTGAAGATGCTTACCAATTTGCTTTAAAGGTGGAAGAAAAACTGAACCGAAAGTTTGAGGGCAAGCAAAGAGTAAAAGGACCGGGAGGAAAGACCGATGGAAAGAAAGAAGGAAAGGAAGAGAAGAAATAAGAGGAGAGCAGCAACCGAGGTCAGAAAGAAGAAGATGAAGAATCCAAACCGCAAGTTCAGAATGATGGCTACCCGAGAGGAAGAGGTAGATCTGGATGCGGGTATGGAAGAGGAGTGTTCCGAGGAACATGTTTCCACTGTAGAGAAGGACATCGGGCATTTGAGTGTCCACAACACCGAGAAAGGACAAACAAGAAATAAGTGGGTCCTGCTAGAGCAGTTGTGGCAGTTGAAGATGCTGACTCAAAACATTGTGAAGAAGTTGAAAAAGAAGAAGCAATGATTGTGAGGAGGACCATGCTGGTGGAGGAAGACAAATCTGAATAGAGGAGAAGCCTGTTTCGCACCTGATGCAAAAGTACGGGCAAAGTCTATAATGTTATTATAGACAACGAGAGTACAAAAAACTTAGTTTTCGAGGAAATGGTTGCTAAGTTGCAGTTGGAGAGAAGGAGGCACCCGCATCCGTATCGGATTGCGTGGTTGTGAAAGGACCACAGAGCTTGGGTCCGTGAACAGTGTTTAGTCACGTTCCAAATTTGGAGGTACCAGGATGAAGTCCTGTGTGATGTTTTTCCCATGGATGCTTGCCATTTGCTATTAGGAAGGCCATGGCAATTTGATCGAAGGGCAGTGCATGATGGTCATGCAAATACTTACTCCTTGGTGAAAGATGGAGTGCAGCACAAGTTGAAGCCATTGCAGACCGAAGATGAGAAAGTGTGCAGTAATGCCAGAATTTGTCTGGTAGAGGGCAAAAAATTTTCTTGCCAAGAAGCGGGATTTGAGCAGGTTGCAGAGGCAGGTGAATGTTGGGAGGTGTTGCCGAAGGCGGTGACCGGACAACACCGAAGTGAAGATCACTTCTCTATTTACCCCGGGTGTCTGATGCAGGAGCATCCGGTTGCAGTCGAACAATCGTGCATCTCCCAAAATCTTTCCAGATTTTCTAAATACTTTGCATTTTATTTTCAGCCTGGGGAGAGTTTTGTAAGGCAATTTCCAATTTGGGAGGAAGTTTGTGAAGCAGAGGGTAAGTTGTTTAAGGCTAAGGCAAGGCGTGGAGATGGGTCACAAAATCGCGACCCAAAAGGCTGCAGGGGTGAGAGGGCAGCTTCGATCGCGATATCGTGACGGTTTTGTTGACCGAAGCAAAGGTTGCGGAGGGGTCGCGATATCGCGACGTCGCGATATCACGATGGTTTTATAAGCTGTGGCGAAAGACGGAGGTGGGGTCGCGAAATCGCGACACGTCATGATTTCACGACCTCGAGGGCAGTAACTGGTGCAGGGCGTGTTTTGTCACGATATCGCGATAATTGTTCTAAGCAAAGGCGGGGGAAGGTGTCGTCACGATATCACGACAGGTCACGATATCGTGACCTGTCACGATATCGCGGCCAGTTAGAGGCCGACACGTGGCATGTGGCCCGAAGCATCAGAATGTTAAAGAAAGTTAACAAGACCAAAGAAGAAGAACCGACGGCCATGCAAGGCCGAATTTTGCCACGTGGCAGCCACGTGTGTCAAAAATGGAATGGAGGACATGTGTATCAACTGTATTATGTCAAGGAGAGAGAGTGGCCAGATTTACACGCGGTCGGCCGGCTTCATTTAAAAGAACAAAGATGGAATCGTGAAAGTGGAAAAGGGAGGTGTCGGTCGCGCATTCTGGCAACGCATCCATTACTGGTTATGGCTGGATGGAAGAGACAACCGTACAGAGGACAGACTGACCAAAGCGATGGGTGCAGACGAGGAAGGCCATTAATGCAAGCTCCTTGGTAGATCGAGCAGATTGCCATTAATGACAAAAATTTGAAAAACTCGGTCGGAGGGAAATTCAAATGGGGAATTTTGTTAGGTGGAAACATTGATTGCCGGGAGGATCGAGAGTTTCGATAAAACTCAGGAATTTTTGTTTTAGGGGAGGGGGGACCGGAGAACAGGGAAGAGACAGAAGGTCGAAAATACCAGAGCACCTCTGGTTAATGTATGCCTGCGGGCTGTTTTATTTTGGAATGCATGTAAATATTTTTCGAAATTTTAATGAAAAGTTGAATTTGTAAGGTGTTGTTTTTCCCGTCCCCGTCAGTTGCATAATACCACTATATAGTAACTATGTAATCTATGGGGCATGTTTTAATCTCATATAATCAATTTTAAAAAATAAAAATACTTCATAGTTGCATTTGAATATTTATTTATATTTTGTATTGTTCAGTTCCTACTTATTTACTAGGCATTATAAAGCTTTGGCCCTAATTTAATATACATTTTTCAAAATTTTATTATTTTAAATTTTTATATCCTAGCCCTTGGGGTTGTTTCATATTAAATTTAATAATATCATATCAAAAAATATGAATTCAATTAATTCAACTGGTTAATTCCTTGACTTCCAAGGAGGAGACCCAAGTTCAAGTCTTGCCTATTGATGCATATATAGTTGCCAAGCTATCTAGTGATCCTTTTTTTGTAGGTTGACCCTTTTGTTCCTTGGTGGTTATCATTCTCAAGGAATATGTTTGATACAAATCGCAGGACGTCTCGATGGAAAATAAAGGGCTCATGTCGAATCGACCAAGCAAGGTAGGGTTCCCCTACAGACCATTCGAGCTAAAATTGATTATGGTTATTATGTGGCTCAAACCATTTATGGAGTATTAGGTATCAAAATTTAGATTTTTGAGGATGAAGAATAATTGATCCTTTCCATAATTTGACCGATGATAAATTATCAATTCTATCAAATCAAATAGAATTTAGATTGACCATCCTGAAACAGTGATATGCTTAGTGTGTGACTCATTGAGATCGAGCTTTTGCTTCTTTTCTAAAATGAGTGATGGAGAACTAAAAATAAGGACGGATTGGTCTCTAGTATTAAAAACCAACTCATGACTTTATATTGCTAAGATAAAGCTAATAACTATAGGTAGATAGATCTATTACATAGTTATATGAAATGAATGAAAGACCTTCTTCCACAAAGGGATAGACAAATGAGATCTATATCTCTCGTGAAGCGAGAAAGGTGTTCGGTAATGCAAGAAAAGAAAAAATGCGGGAAGGAAAAGAAGAAATAATGAAATCTTCTTCCTTCCAGTATTGTATGGTTCATAAATAACCCCAAAAGAGCAGTGTGATAAAGCATAAGAATCATCCTGATTCATTCAAGATTTAATGGATTCAGTTTATGAAAAAAAAAAGAGCTGCGGGTCGATGGAAACTAAGGAAATTGATTCTGTAACAAATGAAATGAGGGCTCCATTGCAGAGGGAAGACCTGAACATCAATTTAATTTAAAAGCTATGGGAACGATGGAACCTGTGACTGTATAAGATCATATAGGAATCTAAATCATCCATTGGATAGGATGGCGAAATAAACCAACAAGGAATTAATCTCAATGGAGTCTATAAGTCGACCCCATGAAGCAAATACTGGAAGAGTCAATATTCGCCTGTGAAATTCTTATTGGGCAATCTCGATGGAAATAAAAGAATTGTTCCGTCAATTCAATATATATATATATATATATATAACACAATATCAATGTTGATTGTCCAATTTTAACATAGATTTTTCACGAAGAGTGGGATGAGAAGAAACTTTCATGTCTGGTTCTGAAGTAGAGATGGAATTAAAATATTCTAAATAACTTTCATGTCTTGCGTATTGATGGAATATGTTTGACGTTTTGCCTTCATCCTTGTTCTTTGAGTTTGGAGTTTTGTTATCTACATCTTGATGTTCTCTTTTATGCCCTGTTGAGTGGTGGGTTGATCTTTGCTTTTGGATGGTTGTTTTAGTTTAATTTATGTGTCTTTTGACGTTAAAAGTTGGCTTGTGCTTAATTAGCCTTATATTTCTTTACCTCCTCTTATGTAAAATATTTTGAAACCTTTTAAAACCCTGTTTTCACCATTAATCAAAAAATAATATTCCATTATTAATATTATAATATGTTAATTTTTATGAATAAAATTATAAATTATAAATTAGATGATCCTAATTTAATATACATTTTTCAAAATTTTATTATTTTAAATTCTTATATTTAATAATATTTTTTATTATTATTTTTTATTTAAAAGTTTGAAATCGTGCCAAAAAAAAAAAAAACCACACTTGAATATTGATTTTTTTTATTAGATTTAATTTTTCTTACTAGGGATTATACATCTCTTTTAATTTTAAATTTTTATATTTAATATATCTAATTATTTATTTTAATACAGTATATTATATATTTGTTTTTTATGGTAAATTTTAAGTTAACTTTAGATGGAAAGTTAAAATCATGCCTTTTAAAGGTTGAAAAATAAAACCTTTTTCACCCTAAAGGGGTAAATTTTATGCATAATGGTCTTCTCACCTTTGACAATCTCAGACGTAGGGGTTTTAATGGCCCCTCTCAATGTGCTTTATGCCTCCAACATGAGGAAACTGCAGATCATTTGTTTTTTGAGTGTCCTTTTACTCATCAGATTTGGGAAAGCTGGTTCTCTCAATTTAAACTCCAGGCTAATGGTGTTCTCAACCGTACCAATATTTGGGAAAAATGGAAATGGGGTAGGTTCAATTCCATAGCTCTCCGAACTGGCTGGCAGTTAGGCTTTCTCTTCATTTGGTGGCAAGTTTGGTTGGAGAGAAACGCCCGGATCTTTAGAAACACTTTCTCCTCGAGCAAAGTCACAGAAATTGTTGCTACTTTTGTTAATGAAGAGAATCAGGCTACTCTTGGGCATCCTGAAGAGGGGGTTGAGGGTCATGAGAGGCAAGGCAGAGCATGCTGGAAACCTCCCCCTGTAGGCTGGATCAAGATCAATACTGATGGGGCTGTAAAAGGCAACTCGGGCAACGCAGGAATTGGTGTTGTTTGTCGGGATCACTCGAGTGCGATTCTTTACTAGGAATTGCAGGGATTGGGCAGAGCCACGAACAATGAAGCCGAAGCCTTTGCCATTAAGTCAGCGTCTATCCGGTGCATAAGCAGGGTTACCGGAGGATAATTCTTGAATCTGATTCTCAAGTCCTGATCGGCGCTCTAGATTGCTTGCAGAATTTCTCTTTAAAAGCCTGGAGACTGCGGATGTTGATATCCCAAATCAAGGAGTTATGGAGGGAGTTAGATGATGTTATCCCTGTGTATGTGAGTAGAAATCTGAACACGGTAGCTGACTTCCTTGCGAAGATGGGTGTTGAGAAAGAGGTAGGTGTTCAGCTGCACAGTGATATGCCTATGATAGATGAAGAGATTCGGAGTGGCCTGGAACGATCCCTGCATCCATGAGCTCAAAAATGACTAAGGTTAGTATCTGTCGCGATATCGCGACATATTACGCCGTCGTGACCTTGTTTGGAAATCTGTCGCTCTGTCGCGACATGTTGCTCTGTCGTGACCTATCCTGGATAACTGTAGCGATTTCACTACCCTTTTTGTTGCCGTGGCTTTGGGAGGAAAATTGTAGCGATTTCGCGACTTGTTGCGTCGTCGCGGTCTTTGATGAGAAGGTGTCGCGATGTCGCGACCTTTTTGGTTGGTTTTGCTGTTGGAGGAAAAGTGTCGCGATATCGCGACGCTTTGAGAAAAATTGCGTGAAAGGGAAAAACCGTCGCGATATCGCGACAATTTTTGTGAAAAGCTACTCTAAGGAAAATTTGTCGCGATTTCGTGCCTTTTTTGAGGAAAGGACACAAAGGGGCATACCTGTAGCGATTTCGCGACGTTTTGAGCAAAATTACGTTAAGTGGAAAAACCATCACGATATCGCGACCTTTTTTGTGAAAAGCCTCCCAATGGATAACCTGTCGCGATTTCGCGACATGTTTATGGAAAGGAAGCAAAGGGGCAAACCTGTAGCGATTTCGCGACAGTTCTGGAGAAAAAACTGCATGAAGGAAAAACGTCGCGATTTCGCGACTAGTTTAAGAAAAGGGCACCATGGGGGAGAACATGTCGCGATTTCGCGACACTTTTGCGGATGGGGCGCCCATTGGAATTCTTGTCGCGATTTTGCTACACTTCCGGCCAACTGGGGCTCCAAGGAAAAGCCGTCGCGATATCGCGACGGCTTTCTCAAAGTTGCTGATTAAAGGAGAACTCGTCGCGATTTCGCGACAATTTCGGGGAGCAGGTGCCTTCAGGATTTCTCGTCGTGATTTCGCGACGTATTTGGCGTTTGGGTGATTTGGTGCTGTGCTGTCACGATTTCGTGACATTTTTCGTGTGTTGTGGCTTCGGCGCTTTTTGTCGCGATATCGCGACATGTCGCGATTTCGTGACATGTCGCGTTATCGCGACTGGTTGTTGCGGCGCGGCGGTTGTTAGGTTAGGTGTCGCGATTTCGCGACATGTCGCGTTTTCGTGACATGTCGCGTTTTCGCGCCCTTTGTTCTTCTGGTCTCTTTGCGCTTGGTTGGGATGCCCTTTCTCCCTCTTGTAACTGTCATTTGTTTTAATACAAGCTTTTTTTCATTTTTTTTTTTTTTTAAAAGGGGTAAATTTTATATTTTTCTTGGTAAAATAACATTTGAATGACTTCAAACTCAGAAATAGCTTATATTAAAAAAATATTTAAAATATAATTTTAAATTTTAATTTTAATAAAATATTACAATTTAATTAATAATATGTTAAAATGATTATAATAATAATAAAAATTAACAAGGATACAATACAAAGGTTGGAACTTTAATTTTTTTTTTTGAAAGGTTTGCATAGGGATTTTTCATATTAATCAAATAAAAATAATAATAATAATAATAATAAACATTAATTATAATAAAATATTATAATATTCATTATAAATATGTTTTTACATAAATGAATCCACAACTACCTTTTCTTTCATTACAATGTCAAGTTGCAACATTACCTCCTATAATAACACCCTATAAACATTTATTATCTATAAGTAAAAAAAGTGACGTTGATTTAAATTTTAAATTTAAATTTTTAAATACTAATTTATTATTACCACTCACCTACTTCCATCTCCATGTTCTCTCAAAGCGTCCTTTCGTACAAGGGGTCGATGGAGTAATGATTAATTTCGGAGAATGTGGCAGTTAAGTTACAGAGACCTAAGCTTGATTAGTATATGTATGATTCGATCCTACTGATATTTTGCAGTGAAGGTAAAAAGGAATTTATTTCTTGTCTTTTTTTCATGCAGAATACACAATTCGATTACATTTCCCTTTTGAATAACCAATACAACAGGCTACAACAGGCTGCGGTGAGATTTAAGCTTTTACGAATTTGTATTTCACGCAGTAGATAACAAGATTTCGACTTATCACTTGCAGAGGTTACGATCAGGCGCGAGGGTGATCACATAGACACAACAAGATCAATTCGTCTACGACATCCAGCTCTTATATCACTCACTTCTCTTCAGCCTTGAATATTGGGAGTAATCTTTAATCCACAAATATTGTATATCATGTCATTCTGTTTACTGCTTTTTCTTACTTTATTTTCTCTAGACCTACATTAGGCACTCCCATTGCTTTATATATTACTTTACAACCCTATTGACCTCCATGAATACTAATACAAAAATTCAATTCAATAAAGTTTCTTGCTTGCCAAGTTATGAAGTGTTAGATCTCCATGAATACTAATACAAAAATTCAATTCAATAAAGTTTCTTGCTTGCCAAGTTATGAAGTGTTAGATCTTATTTGGTGCTCTTATTTGAAGGGATTTGTATAAAAGTGCGGCTGCAAAATGAATTTATAGAAAGGAAAAGTTGGAGCTTAGCTCTTTTAGATTGTGTAGTTAGGCAGTATTTAAGAGTTTAGGTATTGACACATAGATGTCCATTAGTTTTAAATATTTTAATAAATATTTTAGTTTACAATTTAATATTTTTTAATATAATATAATTTTTGAAAATTATTGAAGATTTAATAACTGTTAGAAAAGCAAACAAATATTTTATAAGCAAAAAGCAAATTTTAAATAAAATATTAGATTAAAAAAGAGATTAACTAGGTTAGAGGTATAGATCAATTGCTTCAACCAAATTCGGAAAATGAAGCAAAGATCTAAGGTTCAAATCTCAGATCTCCCTTGTGTGGCCGTTGTGACGGTTCAAAAATCTTGTTATTGTTAATTCTTGTTATTGTTATATTAGAATTAAGTTTTATTTTCCTTAAAGGACACTGTTATTGGTAAACTAGAATTAAGTTACGAAGGGACAGAGTTGTCTTTTTAGCAAAATACATATTTTTGTTTCATGTTTCAATTATGTATTAGTTTGTAGTATAAAAGGTTCATATTCTTTCTTAATATTTATAAAATAAATACCTCTACCATATCTTCCGGTTCTAGAATATGAATTAGTTTACAATTGAAAAGGTTTATTTGATGGATGTTAAGGAAATCTTTTGCAAAAACCAGTGGTTCTACTGTACTTGAATTAATTCATGTTTAAAGGAACAATCCTATCATATTTATGTCCATTTGAAGTTGATTGAAAATATCCATATTTTAGACCAATAAAAAAAATAGAAAACAATTTTTTATTGACCCTTTATTTGGAGTAAATATATTTTTCTTATACTTATTAATTTGGATAAGGGTTTATATTTGTTTTTGGTTAGTGGAATTATTTGTAATATAAATGTTTCATACTATGGATATGTATGCCATTAATTTATTAGAGTGAAATCATGTTTAAATTGTCATTGTTGTTTTTTAGATTCATTTGATTTCATACTCAAGTTCAACTTAGGTTAACTGCTAGTTTTTTATTTTTTTATTATCTTTTTGTCATTTATTTGTCTTATTTTTTTTTGTTTTTTTTGTTTAGTAAACTTTTCTTATGTTCAATTTTAAGCTTTCCTTTTCTACTTTGCAATAGAAATTGTTATATGGTTTTGATATCTCTTGCATATTATGGTAAAATATTATTTTTAGAATTGCTTCTTTTAGAGAGATTATTTTTAAAGTTTTTTACATAGTTTTCAAAATTTATTATTTTTTTTAATAAATTAAAACTTTTTTATTTTTCTATTCATATTTTTTTGATTAATTGTATGGTGAGGATTTTGAGAGGATCCCACAACCTTAACATCAAGCTCGAGACTTACAACCATTAAGCCCAAAGACACCACCCCTCAACCAAAAGAGGGGGTCAACAACTCCTCATGGAGGCAAAAAAAAAATATTCTCCTTGAAAACAGCACTCGAACCTGAGCATAGAAAAATGATTTGAACTTTAAATCACCTGCTCAAACAACAAAATTGAAACCAACCACCTATCATAAGAAATTTACAATCCTAAGCAAAGACAACTTCAACAACAAGATAAACATGGGCGGTAAAAAGGATTGAAAATACAGCTTCCTCTCAAGTCCCACAAAATGGACTGACAAACCAAAAAACCCTAGCATGTGATCCCATAAACCATCTACGAAACTTCAACACCAAAAAGAAACAAGAGCGTTAAATATTGAAAATGAAATTAAAAGATACAACTCTTCAAATAACATGGACCAAGAAACTCCGACCAGTAAGATATCTAACGGATGGGGAAAAATCCACCTAACAAGAATCCAAGCACATGATCCCAAAATATTTCATAACACAAACACACAAATATATCACAAATCACCCGGGGCACAGATAAAGGAGCAACAAGCGGGAATAAAGAACACCGTTGGGTGAAAAGCCACATAAAGTCCTAGCGGAGAAGCACAAATTTCTTCCAGCTCAAAGAGCTTGCCACATCTGAAGATATAACAGAATTCTCAACTCGAACACCCAACTGACTAGAATTTCACCAATAGAAACTCAGATCTCATAAATTAAAACTAAGACTTAAAATATTTTATCACCACACCCAAAAACCTTGTAGAAAACACCATATCCCACTAAAGCGGAGCAAACATAGCACAACTCGACAGGAAAAATAGCCCACAAGTGGGAGAACTACCAAGCTGGATCTCGAACACCCAGCCACAAATTGGTCTAGTCATCTACCCATCACCAACGTCAACTGCAGCGGTTTCTTCAACTGACCCAACCTTCCACCTAACCCCCCAACTGTGGTTCCAGTTGACCTTAGCCTTCCACCTAGCAAACTCGCTTGCATTTGTAGTACCAATAGTAAAACCAAAAACCCAACACTCAGAACATCGTGATGTAGGGGATTTTCCAAAAAACTTGGCTCGCGATGGAAGCCCACATAGAAGAAACCCTCGTTGAAGCCCTCATTGAGGAAACCCTCGCAGAGAAAACCTCTATGCCACGGTGAGACTCAGGCCTTCTCAAACCTTCTTTGCCATGGTGAGACTCAAGTCCTCTTAGACCCTCTGTCATAGTGAGGCTCAGGTCCTCTTAGACCCTCTGCCATAGTAAGGCTCAAGCCCTCTCAACGTGAAGAATATTATTTTTCTCACTCTAAGGAATAAGAAATGTGATTCGTACTCAAAATTGAAAAAGCCATGTATATTTAACCATTGACTTTTATGTTGAAATCTATAGCGAAAGAATGTTTCTTGATGATCTCCATGGTGAATGAAAATCATTAATTAATTAATCATAAAAATCGTTATTGGAAAGCTATTTTATCACAAATTGTTAAGGTAGGTTGTGGTTGGAACCTCTTAAATTATTGGTTACTTTCCGATTTTTAATTTATTGTGAATTAACTTCAAGTTTAATTTTTTTTTTTTTATATAATAATAATGAAAAAGAGTAAAGAAAATTCCATTAAAAAATAATTAGGCCTTTTTACTTTTCAAATATGTTATTATTTAAAATTTACGCATGGAGAGAATTGTTTTAAAGCTACATATCCATAATTCTATCTTAGTTGAAAAGTAAGAGATTTGTGGTATTGTGATTCGATTTTTATAGTTAGAATTTGATTTGGTTTAAGAAAACATATATAAACTGAAATTATTATTGGTTTTTATTTTTATGTAAGAAATTTTCCAGATATGCATGTCAAGCATATACAACGTTCATGAGTTATAATAAAATTGGAAGATCTATCCATTATATATGTTTTTTTGGACTATTTTATGTCAATAATTTCTATGGTGAAAACCAATCGTTTGCAACAGACTTATTTCAAAGTTGTCAATTAGGGCAACAAACCTGCTTGAGAGGGAGATTTTCTGTAAATTTTTCTGTAAATTATTTGTACATATATAGTAGGATGATTATGGTTAATCATTCTATTTTTAGATTTAGAACGAAGGCTACATATTTATTTTTGGTTTCTTAGAATTAAGTTTTTTAAAATATTAAAAAAAATTAACTAATTTATCCATAATTTTATGGTTTTTTTTCTAAAAATTTAATGAAAATCAAATTTCATTAGATCATCCATTATGAATTTTTTAAAATTTTACATTGATTTATTTATAAATGGATAAGGATTTATTTGAGTTTACATTATAGCTAAAATCTTTGAGACCTACAATTGAGTGTCCTTACAATAATTATTCTATTTTACAAGATCTTCAATATAGTGTCTTTATAATATTTAAGGAGTAGTGTCTTTATAATATTTAAGGAGTAAGTTTAAGATATATGTGTTTTAATATTCAGGGGAGAATTTACGAATAGGCAATTATTAAAGAATTACATTACGAATTGACAATGATGTCAAAGATTACGAACAGGAATTGACAATGATGTCAGAGATTATTCAAGAAAGCTTATCATTTTAATTATTATTTCACAATTATACTATGCTTATTCCTTTCTTAAGCTTTCAAATGTTGTTTTATGTAAAAATTGGTAAATAAGCAATGAAATAAATGATGAGCTTAAATTTATTGTGTGTGTTTTTTTTAAGATTTTCTTAGGAATGCCATGAGTTACAAGTATTGAAGATTATTAGAATGGTGATGAAATTAAAAAATTTGATAGATAGGCCTAAAATGTATTTTTTTATAAGTGGTTGGGTTGTTTATTAGATTTTGTTATTGGTGCACGGAAAATTATTTCAATTCACTTTGGAATAATAATACATTTCAATTAGGGAGATTTTATTATATTATATATTTTTTTTATTTGTTTTTTTTATTTGTGGTTTGTGTTGTACTTATTAAGAATTATGTCATATTATATTAGTCTTCGTAATATATCTACTACGTTTGAACTACAAATTTTAATGTGTAAAGTATGTATTAATAAATATTTTACTTAGCACATTTATTCTTTTGATTAGATTAATATATTTTAGAATTTTAGAATTTATACAAATTATATTTTGATTAGAATAACAAATGCTATAGACATTGAAGATATCTCATCAAGTGTGAATAGGAATAAAAATGTATATTTTGATTGTAAAGATCTTTTTTTAGGAGAACACACTTGTTTCATGGTTTGATGTAAAATTGATTTTAAAAAGTATCAAAAAATTTTATGCTAGTTATGTAATAAATGCCTTGAAAATTCATGTTACTATTGAACTAGTTATGAACAAGCTTTTCCTTTTGTTGAATGAGCATGTTACATATTGGATTTTCTGATTTTCTTTGGTTTTAAGTGTAAATGGATGTATAAGTTTTGTTCTCTTGTATAAGCATTGTGTTATTCTTCAATCTTCTTCCATAGGCAATTCTTTTCAAGCTCAATACATTAAGGAATTTAGAATTCTATTTCTTATAAAGAGGTATTCTTTACTGTTGTGTCCTTTGTTTCTCAGATTTATCTATTTAGACGGAGAAAAATCAACTATTATAGCTTTTTGTATGTATTCTCTAGAGAAAATTGAAAAACTATTTACAATACTTTCATTTACATGTAGATCTCTCAAGAACAAAGAACATTTACATTTTTAAAAAATAGTTGAACGAAGAACATTTACATTTTTAAAAATTAGTTGAACGAAGAACATTTACATTTTTTAAAATTAGTTGTGTCTTTATGAAGTAAATAAAGTTATATGGTGACCACATAATAAATATTTACCCCTTTAAAAAAAAAAAGTTATGATTCAAACTTCGATGTGATACATAGATTTATTTATTTATTAAATTATTGTATATTCTTAAAATACTATTACTAATTCACTATGAATCAAAACTCCAAATTTTTGTTATTGTTGTATATTTTAATTAATGTTAATTATCGTTGGACTATGAAGTAAATCTTGTATTTTATTTGTATGCTAATTAAATTTATTTTTCTTTGAAATCAAGTTTTATCGTTCAAAATTGATAATCATTTGCATTACTATTTGAAATAACTTCTATATTATGCCGACAATGGGACACCTTATATTCTTTATATTAATTTTTTTTTATTTTCTTATACTAATGATTTATAGAATGCTATGATTAATTATATTATACATCATGGTGGATATCTTAAAAAACTATGCTATCTGCGATGTATGATATTGAAATACTTGTATTGTAGAATTTTCCATTGAAGATTAAGTTTTAACGGTACTATCATAAATAGTATTATCATTTATGATGAAAGTTAGTACTATTATGAATAATATTATCCTTTATTGTGAATGTCTTAAAATTATGTTATATAATTATGTTATAGATCATAGTACTATTATGAAGATGAAGAAGGTTGTGATGGATGAGGTGTGGGAGAAATGTGATAGGATGTCAAAGAAGGATGGTTTGGATAAATTATTTGAGATGTGGAAGTGTGGTTAGAATTGAAGAGAGCTTTTTGGATGGGTGCTTCGGAGGAGATGTTTTGGTGTGAAGTTGATGGAGTGGTGACAGGAGTGATTGATAAAATGGGTGGATGGCAACGACGACTCATAAGGGTTTGAGATCGGATTGTAATACTTTCTTCATCTACCGGTATGCAATGTATTTGGTCATCATACACATATTTAAGGTAGTGATGTAGTGTTGAGGGGAAACATCTCATGTCTCTAATCAAGGGGTATCCAAGAAGTATGTTGTATTGCACTACATCCTTAAGGATATGAAATAGTGTATGAATTATTTTAACTCCCACTCACACAGGTAGGACAATATTTCCTAATGTGGAGCATAGGGCATTGTTAAATGCCTATAAGGTGAATGTGGATGAAGTGATGTGATAAGGTGATAGATTAAGATGTTGTAATGCAGTGGAAGTGATGATGTTAATTGAGAAGCCAATGTCCACCAGTACTCATTTAAGAGTTTTTGATCAATGTGAGCTACTATGTGTAGTAGAGGATTAGGTAACTTCACTGGCATGGATTTTATATCAATATCATAAAATATGATAGAAGGTTCTATGTATGTTTGAATATTCCCCATAAAATTTTCAAAGGTATTAGGATCCTGAGTTTGAACATCACTAGATTTGAGAATTTCCATCAATGCCTCACGATGTGACAAGGATTGTTGTATTAGCTCATAAATTGGTAGTTTAGCGGATGCCAACTTTAGACTATGTGTCAACCAGCTCCTCAATGTGATGGTTGGTCTTGGTTGTGGATTTGAAAGATGAATTTGAAGGATTTAATTGGTTTGAACAGGTTGAGATGGTGCAATAGGTGTGAGTGTAGTATGCATTGGCATGTTGGGATCATTCAATTTTTATGATCGGTTTGCAATTCTCTAACATCAAGTAACTATGTGAATAACACCTACAAAATCTTGGTACTGTGAAACATCATTGATCTTGGTATGGGGAGTTGTAGAAGTTGACATCCTAGTTGTTGGTTGTGTTGCCTCGCATTGAGGTAGAGGTGTTTAGTGGATCCAAAGATTTTGATTTGGTGGTGCTAAGAGATTGTCAAGCTTAATAGTCCCCTTGTCTATAAAATCTTAGATAATATCCTTGAAGTGATAGCAATCATTGATGTCATGGCCCTTTTGACGATGGAAGGTGCAATACTAATACTCTTTATAATTATTTCCATGAGATTTGCTAAGATCTTTAGGTTTGATTTGTGGTAAGAAAATTAGTTATACCTCATACAACCTTTAGAATATTGCAAAAGGTGGTTTTGGAAGTGGAGTGTAATTACGGGGTGGTATATTGTATTGGCAACACATCAAATTATTTGAGGGGGTATTACGATTTTATTGTTGCATTGGGGGTGGTACTATCTGATATGCTTGTTATTGTAATAGTTGTTGAGTTGAGGATTGTTGATATTGGACTTGATTTTTTTGGTTGGGAGGTTGAGGTGCACTCAAGACCACTTGATTTACCTATCTAGGATTGGATTGGCCATGATTGTTCCCTCGAGAGTTTTTTTTTTTCCATTCTTTCTTTTTTAAGTTTTATTTTACCCTCTTGGATCTTGATCTCTTCGATAACTCTAGCTTAAGCAAGGGCTCCTTCGAATGTTAGATATTGTTGAAGGTGTAGTAACAAGAAGATTGGTTTAGAATAACTTCTTGTGAACATTCGGGTAATTTCTTCCACAGGAGGGTGAATGGCAATTTTGTAATAAACGCTCTCTAGCGGTTTGCATAATCATATATCGATTCATCTTCAAATTATCGTAGGTTAAACAAATCGATCAAGGTTATTTTATTTTTGACATTAAGAGAAAAATGCTCTAGGAATTGGTCCACCAATTGTTTGAATTTAAATATTTTATGATGTGGCAAATTGTTATACCATTCTAGAGCGTTGTCTCCAAAAGTTTGAGAAATTTTTGGAGCATCAATTGATCATTGTTTTGAATTAGAAAACACGTATTGATGAATGCACTTACATGTTTGTGGGGGTCCTCTTCCCCTATAAATTTTTTCATCTTTGGTACTCTGAAATCAGTAGGATATGGTAGTGAGGGTACAAAAGGATGAATAGGATGATTGACCAGCTACCTCAAGGTGGGATTTTGATATGTCATTCCAAGTGCTTGCATGGCCAAACTATCAATTTGATTATGCAAAAATTAAAATTTTAGGTCATTCAACGGTGGTTGAGAGCCTTGGTTTGTGCTTTATGTGTATGTTGTATGCATCTATTACATGATGAACTGGGCGAATGAGATTAGATTTTGGTTGGTAAGTGGATTGATGTTTGTTGGAATTTGGTGATGTGTGATATTTTGTTGATATTGATTGTGAAAGGATTTTTTTTGGTGAAGTGGAGGTTGTTGATGAGGGGATGGAGGGATGATGGTATGTTACATCAATGAGGCAGCATACACATTTTGAAGTGATGGTGTAGGTGTAGTGATGGTGGGTGTTCATGATACCCATGATGGATCTTGTGTGAGGGATGTGTTTTATGTCAATGTTGGGGGATGATTGAAGTCCACCACCTATGATTGGTGTTGTGATATGGGATGGATACCTTGATTAACACTACTAACAAGAAGTTATTGCAAGTGTTGTAAATCTTACTACATGGCAATCACCAATGTAGGTGGAATGGTTGAATGAACTGTGGAAGATTAAGTATTATATGCGAGGTAGTAACATTAGTGGATGTTGGTGGAGGATAGGTGGTGAAGGATATTACGATCAAGCTAGGTATGATATGCTACATAGGCTCAATATGAGGTAATGAGGTTTGGGGAATTGATATCAACACTTACAAAGCAACATTGACATGTGCTTCATAAAGCGGGTTGGATCAGGTGATGGTATGGAAATATGTCATGGGAAGACGTTGATTGGATGATGATGGATGATTTTGATCCAATATCATGGAGATGGATTCGAAAAGAGGGTTGATGATGAGGTTGATAGTGTGTCAAGGATGCAAATATGTGAGTTCCTGATAAATTATAGGAATGGATCGGGGTGGAATGGTGAGAGGGGGTAAATATGGAAAGACTAGGCTCAAGTAAGTCCTATTAGCATCATTGTCTAGGTATTTGATACATGGGTTAGAGGATGTTGATGGCTCGATATGGGGGGTCTCTAGAATAGAGGTATGGATAGCTCTCTACATCATATCCATATTTGAAGGGGGTGTGCGATGGAAAGATCCAATGGATAGGTCCACGTAAATGGGTTACGATATACCCCCTTGATCAGTTGCGAAAGTGGCTGAGGCATGGGAAATTTGGGCGTAATGCTCCACGGATGAACGTGTTTGGATTTGGGTGTTGCTAAAGCTTTGGCTTGATGTTGGGTCAATATCATAAGCTAGTGATAATATGGAATGATGGATGTGTGGTTTATGCATATGGTGAGTGTGGTGGATACGATACTTACGCTATAAATAAAACACACAATCACACAAGCAAGAAAGCATTGTTCTTTTTTTCTTTATTTTGCAATCTTGTTTTTGTTTTGTTCTTTTTCTTTATTTGAAGATTTTTTTTTAAGTTTTGAAGATTTTTTTTTAAGATGGTGTTGTTTTTGTTTGGCGTGTTTGTTGTTCCCTAGACCTAATGACTATGAATGGTAGGTGGCGAAGTGGAATATAGAAAGGTGAGAGTTGTTCTATTTTTTTTTTTTTTGCAATTATAGTAGAATTTATAACAATTAAACAAATTTATTTCCACCAATGTTCCAAATCCTCATTTAAGTATAATATAAAACATATCTATAATTTAATTCAAACTATTAGTTATCTCTTATCAAGAATCAACATTAAAATATTTTGAACTGCAAAATAATGAATTCTGAAGTTGTTGGATGTTGAAGAACATATTGTTATATTCATGGTATTTAGCAAATTCAATGAGAGCATGCACATCCTTGTTTTAAACTAGTATTTTATAATGCACAATAGATTATATTAGTTTAATATTGGAATCACCCTTGTATACTTTGTAAAAAATAGTTCTTAATATACTAGTTCAATAATTGAATCATACTTGGATCCCTTGAGTTATACCTCTTTTCAATAATATAAGTTGATAATAAAGGTGTTAGGATCATACAAAGAACTCCCACATGGCTTAAAAAATAAAATATTAAAACAAATTTAGTACTTATACAATAAATACCCATAGGCCTATCCAATATTACATCATACAATGTTGGCCTTGGCCATGAATCATATTACACTTTCAATATATTGGCAATAATCTAGGAGAGTCCATCTTGGAGGGATCAACTACTAAGGAGTAAAGGCATGTTTTATACACCAAAATATGTGTTTTCCATGGATATTTTAAAACATTTGCCATAATCCATTAGGATTAAATCTAGATCACGAGAATGAAATCAACAAGAGGACTATGAAAATAATGTATGCCTATGTCGCAAATGTTATGAGACTAAATTTAGTTGCAAGCTTACTATAGTCGTAAGGGCTTTGGCCTCTCTTTGAGAGGTTCAAGGTTCAAATCCCACTCAGTATGATGGGACCGAGACCCCTCATAAAACCTTGTTTAAACTCACTGAAAAAAATGTTATGAGACTAGATACATGGTAAGATATTGTAAAGTAAAAATAATGGAGAAAGAGATAAAATTTATGGAATCAAACAAAATCAATATGAAATAAGGAAATCACATCAATTAGAACCTATGTTAGATCAAGGATTTTCCACTCCCAAGAAAGTGGTAAATAAAGCCCCTCTACATCATTGGTTGGTGAAAGCCATTATAGTTTACTGATATCAACCATTGGAAGAGAAAAATGGCACAAGGATGAAGTTCAATATGTGAGTTTATTTAGGAGTTAAAGTCAAGGGGAAGATGGTGAGACAAATGTTAAAACAAAGGAGGTAAAAAATATTAAGGATA
The DNA here is from genome assembly GCA_028583015.1 of Wollemia nobilis. Lineage (NCBI taxonomy): Eukaryota > Viridiplantae > Streptophyta > Pinopsida > Araucariales > Araucariaceae > Wollemia > Wollemia nobilis. The sequence goes on along the minus strand of JAQPPZ010007509.1, from coordinate 9,419,924 downwards.
ATCTAGGTAAACCATCTTTGTTTTACTAAAGTAATAAAAATCTTCTCCTTGCAATAAACTGAAAGCAGTATAGAGTGTATCCCTTTCAGTTTAGGGTTTCAAGAGTAGTATAATAAAGAGATGTTTATGGAGGATATCCATGGAAATTTAGGGTTTCTAGGCAGCATAAGAAAGTTGTTACTATAGATGGTCCTTCTTGTACTTTAAGGTCTCTAAAACAACGTTTAGGATTTTCAAAGCAGCATAATAGCATAATTACTATGGTGGATAATCCTTATACTTTTAAGTTCCCAGGTAAACATAAAAAAGTGTTTATGAGACTATTTGTTACATTTTAAATTCTCTAAGGCAGCATAATATTTATAATATGAGTCTCATTATGAATAGTATGGAAAATGGAAAAATAGAAGAGATTGTTGAATATGAAAGTGTTGGTAGAAATGAGGAGGAAAAAAAAGAGGAAGACCCTCAAAGCAAGAAAATAGATAAAATGAAATTCAAAAGGATAAACATTTGGAAAACCAAAAACAAATATTGTAGCTATTAACAGGAAAACAAATTAAAATAAAAAACGATGATAAAAATGGTTTCATGGAATATTGGGGGTATGAATATGATGCCTAAAAAAATAGTTATTAATGAAATAATAGGTTTTTATAGTCTCAAGTTTATATTAATATATGAAACAAAATGTAGTGATGAATGTAAAGATGCATTAAAAAAATAGAATATGGGGATTTATATGGTAGTTCTTCTCTAAAAGCTTCCTAAGGTATTTGACAATATGGGATAGACACAAATGGGATGGATAATTTCTAAAATAAAAAAGCAATTGGGTTGTTGGTCTATTGTGTAGGAAAGAGGAAAATATCAAAGTTGGGATTATCAATGTATATACTCCAATTATATTTACTCCTTGTAAAGGATGTTGGAAGAATCTCAACATATTTTTATCAAATACAATGATGATTCAGAGTTATGATTTATAAATTCTTAGGGGGACTTAAACTTAGTTCAATCCCCTTAAGAAAATAAGGGTGGTACTCCTATAATTTGTATATTTCAATGAAGTATTCTGCTTCATTTGTTAGTTTAAATGGCCTCTAAGATCTTATTCCTTCAAGCTTTCAATATACACGAGATAATGGATGCATTGGGTAAATTCATATAGTAGAAAAATTGGAGAGATTTTTGGTATCCAACACGTGGATGCAAATAGAGTATACAATCTCTTCATATATTTTATTGCAAACGATGATCATATCACAAGCCCATTCTCTTGAGACATGATCTACTCAATAATGGTCATCCAAAATCATTTGCTTTTAGCCTATTTGCTTCCAAGACCCTAATTTCTTCTAGATGGTTATGTTATGGTGGGACAAAGTAAATTTTGAAGGATCATGTATGTATAGGTATGTTCAAAAGATAAAATATCTAAGGGGACATTTGGAATGCCAAATATTTTAGTAGCATATTCAGAAAAAGGAGGAAATTGAATCCAAACTAAAAATTACGAGATAGTAGGAATCAATGGAATGGACTAGGATACTTATGTGCAAGAAAATTAATTACTTTCTAATTATCATAATGTATTGAAAAAGGAATCACATTGGTTCCAAAAATCTAGGGAGATATGGCTCAAGGAAGGAGATAGAAATACCAAAAAAAATAATTTTACAACCAAAAGATAATTTTCTTTTCATCACATAAAAATATTTTAACTCCAAATGGAAGAAATATTGAGAAAGAAGAATATAGTAAGAGGGAAGCAATTAAATATTTCTAGATATTGTGTAAGATGTTTGGCAAGATAAGGAGGCTCTAGTTAAGCTGTTACAAAATATTCCATCAAGTATCACACATGGAAAAAATGAAAGGTTAATGAAGATCTCTATGTAGGAGCTACATGAGATAATTTTCTCTTTCCATCCTAATAAGGCACCTGGCCCTAATTGATATCTTATAATTTTCTTTGGGATTTTATTGAATAGTGATATATTGGTTATAGTTGAAGAGGGCTAAAAAAGGAAGGCTACAATAAGTGAGAAAAATACCATCTTTATTATATTGGTTCCAAATAAAGACATGACAAAATATTTTAATAATTGTTGTCCAATAAGCCTTTGTAATATGATTTAGAAGCCCATTTCAAAAATTATATTATAGAGCTTTGGTATTCAATTTTGAATAGAATAAAATCTTGTTTGGTAGGTTAGAAAGGTAAGTTCTTAACCATTGCTCAAAGGCTATAACTCATGAAGACTACATTACAGTCCATCCCTATATATATGATGTCACTTTCAAGATTGCAAGCAAGTATAGCATCTAAGTTTGATAAAATTCAAAAAAAAAATGTTTGAAAATAATGTGAGAAAAAATAGATTTTCTCTTTGTAAGTGGAATAGGTTTTGCTAAGGAAATAATATTGGAGGGTGATGCTTGTGGAATTGGGGACTTATGATTTTGGCATTAGGGGTAAAACTTGGTTGGAGATTATTCAAATATTACGGAAAGAGTTGGGAAAAAAATTACTTAAAAAACATGTATGTTCTCTTGATGTAATGAAATTATTCAAGAAATAAACCCTACATAAAGGACTTTCAATATGAAATATCATATGAGATAGTTTGAAATTTATCAAGATTATAAGGTTAATCAGTGAGGAGGATTCTCAAAATTATGGGTTTGATTCTTGGTTGAAGCCTTATCCACTTATTTTGTATTCAAAATAGTAACCATGGGCTCAAGCATGTCTAGCTTGTAAAGTTCCAAAGGTTAAATATTATATTAATATGAACAACTCCAAATCATAGATTTCTATAAGTAAAATGGTTGAAGGGGAACTCAAACATATAATAGATGAGCTTTAAGAGATGTTGAGTTCTATTTGTCTACTTTTACATGGAAATATGTTGTGAGTTCTATTTGCCTATATTTTAAGGTACGTGAGACAGTTTTCTCTTTCCATCCTAATAAGGCACCTGGCCCTGATGAATCTCCTACAATTATGTTCTCTCAAAGCAATAAAATTATTCATGAAACAAACCCTACTTAAAGGATAACCAACATAAAATGTCATATCAAATGGTTTAAAATTGATAAATAAACATATTAGATGGTCAGTTAGTGAGGGGGTTCTACAAATTTTTGGTATGATGTTTTTTTGAAGCCTTATCATCTTATTTTTTATCTAAAATGGTAATCACCAGTTCATGCATGTCTAGCTTGTAAAGATCCAAAGGTCAAATATTATACTAAAGTGAGCAACAACTCCATATCATGGATTTCTAGTAGTAACACGATTGAAGGAGAACTCAATCAAATAGTATATGAGCTTCAAAACATGCTTTGAGTTATATTTCCCTATTTTTACATGGAAATATAAGTTGGTTTGAAATCTATCAAAAAATGATGGATACTTGGTCAAGTTGGGATATGAGATTTTAGAACAATTAATTTCCTACTCCCGATGATTTCCCTTGGAAGAATGTATAGTCACTAAAGGCCCTCCCTAAGGCCTCAACATTCCTTTGGTTAGCAATCCAAAGCAATATTCTTATAGGAGAGAGTCTACAAAGAAAAGGATATCATGTATGTTTCAAGTGTGTCTTGTGTCTTCTTCATTGTCCCTTTGCTTACACCATTTGGGACTACTTTTTCAAAAATATGAGAATACAGTGGATAGCTCCATCAACAATGAAAGAATTGATGAAATGGTGGAGTAATTCTTCTAAAGTTAAGGCATTATGTATTTCTTGGAGGAATGGTCAAATGTCATTATTTATTAAAATTGATGGCTTGAAAGGAATAATATAAATTTTAAAAATAAATCTCAAAACCATGCCCAAGTTTGGAACCATATTATTACCTCTTGCAAAATGTTTACAAACATGGTGCTCATAATGGGAAGTCTCAAATGCAAAAAAAAAAAATGATAGCCTCTTGTTACAAGATTTGAAAATTTATGGAATGGTCATCTACAAAAATGGAGATAACACAAAAGAATGTTCTTTTGATCTATGGTTAAATGGAAATGTCTAGATATTTGGGTATATCAAAATTAATTTTGATAGTGATTCCAAAGAAAATCTAGGAAAAGTTGATGGAGGTGGTGTTTTTTAAAATAATGAATGAAAGACTCTCTCCACTTAGAATCATATGAAACTTCAATTAACTACTATGTAGAGGCTATGATGCAGGAGCATCCGGCGACAGTAGAGCAATCTTGCATTTTCCAAAAAAATTTCAAATTTTTCAAAGTACTTTGCATTTTGACTTTTTTTCCCCAAGGAGGAAATTTTGTAAAGCAAGGGGGGAGGGGTCGCGAAATCGCGACATGTCGCGATTTCGCGACCTCAAAGGCTGCTGTGAGACGTTGGCAAGTTTTGTCGCGATATCGCGACGGTATTTCATAGACTAAGGCGAGGGGGAAGTCCCGTCGCGATATCGCGACCTGTGGTAAGCTGCCACGTGGCAGGAGTTCGAGACAACATCAAAAGCTAAAGCAAGGCGGAGAACAAAGCAAAGGGCACGGCAAAGTGAAGGCAGGGGGGGTCACGAAATCGTGACCCCAAGGAGCTACGGCAGGGCGAAGGCAGGAGGGGGTCATGAAATCGTGACCCCAAAGGGCTATGACAAAAAGAAGGCGCTTTTGGTCGCAATATCGCGACATGTCGCGATTTCGTGACCTGTCGCGATATCGCGGCCAGGTGAAGGCACAGCCAAATGTGAACAAGCGAACGGCCAGGCAAGGCCAAATTTGACACGTGGATAGCCACGTGTATCAAGACAGTTGTGAAGGGCACGTGTATGAAAGATATTGCGACAAGAAGAAGACAGACGAATTAAACACGCGGACAGCTACGTGTATTGAAACAAAGATGAGGGCCACGTAAATTCAAAATAGAGATGTCGGCCACGCACATTCTTAAATTTCTGGCAAACAACAGTTACAGGCGACGGACATTAAATATGGGACGGCGGTTGCAGGTCAAAGGAGGCCATTAATGCAAGCTTCATGGCAGATCGGGCAGTTGCCCATTTATGGCAGACAAATTTGAAATCTCGGCCGAGGGGGAAAATCGAATTTGAAATTTTGTTAGGCGGGGGCATTAATTGCCTAGAGGACCGAGACCTCGATAAAAACTTGAATTTTTGGTAACAGTTGCGGGGGGACCGAAGAACGGGGAGAAGTAGCACAGTTAGAGAGATCGAAGCCGAGCTTGGTCATTGGAAAGCCTGCGGGCTATTTTATTTTGATGTATGTATTATATTCAGAAGAATTTAATGAAAAGTTTGAAAATTCTGAAGGTGTAAAAATTCGGTCCCCATTAGTGGTATCAGAGTCGGAGTTCCTGAGTGTGTGAAAGATCGCCGGACGTGAGGCAGTCACACCAGGATCTATGGGAAGGCTCGTGAGAAAGTGAGAAGATGCCTCCGAGAAGAAACCCCGTTGGCGGGAGAGGCATGGCAGCAGCAGATTTTTGACCTTTGCAGTGGCAAGTTCAGGCCCTGCAAGAAGAACTACGCAGAGGACACGAACCCAGAAGAGATGCAGACAGTGAAGATGAAGTAGATGAAGAGGAAAACCAGTTTGAAGAAGAAGAAGAAGAAGTTGTAGATCCGGCACAAGCCAGACTGTACAAGGCCATATCCCAGATTGGGAAAAGGCCGAAGATGGAAATTTCCACGTATTCCGGGAACTTGGATCCGGAGGAATTGATTGACTGGATAAATGACCTGGAAGAATACTTCGAGTATGATGAAGTTGAAGACCCCGAGAGGGTCAGATTTGCCAAAACCAAATTAAAAGGTCATGCCAGCATATGGTGGAAGGGGGTACAGCTGGAACGAAACCGAAGAGGAAAAGAACGGATAACAAGATGGGAACGGATGGCAGAAAAATTAAAAAGACAGTTTATTCCGATAGATTACGAGTTGGATCTGCTAAGAAAAATGCAGGGTTTGAGACAGCTAAATAAAACTGTCCAAGAATATACGAAGGAATTTTATAAAATCTCCATCAGAACCGGCCATTTAGAAGCAAGCAAGGAAAAGGTGGCCCGTTATATTAATGGGTTGAGACCCAGTGTCCAGGAAGAGTTGAGCTTAGTTCGGGTGAGCACCATTGAAGATGCTTACCAGTTTGCTCTGAAAGTTGAAGAAAAACTGAACAGAAAGTTTGAGAGCAAGCAAAGAGGAAGAGGGAACGGAGGAAAGACTGGTGGAAGAAAAGAGGAAGGAAAGGAAGAGAAGAAAGAAGAGGTTAGCAGCAGCCAAAATCAGAAAGAAGATGAAGAACCCAAACCGCAAGTTTAGAACAATGGCTACCCAAGAGGAAGAGGTAGATCTGGATGCGGGTATGGAAGAGGAGTGTTTCGGGGAACATGTTTCCACTGCGGAGAAGAGGGGCATCGGGCATATGAGTGTCCCCAGCACCCCGAGAGAGTGAACAAGAAACAAGTGGGTCCTGCCAGAGTTGTTGTGGCAGCGAAAGATCTTGAATCAGAACATTCTGAAGAAGTCGAGAAAGGAGAAGCAATGATAGTGAGGAGAACCATGCCGATTGAGGAAGACAAACCAGATCAAAGGAGAAGCCTGTTCCGCACACGGTGCAAAAGTGCAGGCAAAGTCTGTAATGTTATTATAGACAATGGGAGTACAGATAACTTAGTTTTTGAGGAGATGGTTGCTAAGTTGCAGCTGGAAAGGAGGAGACACCCGCATCCATATCGGATTGCGTAGTTGCGGAAGGACCACAGAGCAATGGTCCGTGAACAGTGTTTAGTCACGTTCCAGATTGGGGGATACCAGGATGAAGTCCTGTGTGATGTTTTCCCCATGGATGCTTGCCATTTGCTGTTAGGGAGGCCATGGCAGTTTGATTGGAGTGCAGTGCATGATGGTCGTGCAAATACTTACTCCTTGATGAAAGATGGAGTGCGCCAAAAATTAAAGCCATTACAGACCGTGGATGAGAAGGTGAGCAGCAATGCCAGAATTTGTCTGGTAGAGGGCAGAAAATTTTGCCAGGAAACGGGATTTGAGCAGGTTGTAAAGGTTGATGAGTGTTCGGAGATATTACAAAGGACGCGGACCAAACAGCATAGAAGTGAAGGTCACTTCTCCTTCTTACCCGGGGTGTCTGATGCAGGAGCATCCGGCGACAGTAGAGCAATCTTGCATTTTCTAAAAAAATTTCAAATTTTTCAAAGTACTTTGCATTTTGACTTTTTTTCCCCAAGGAGGAAATTTTGTAAAGCAAGGGGGGAGGGGTCGCGAAATCGCGACCTCAAAGGCTGTGGTGAGACGTTGGCGAGTTTCGTCGCGATATCGCGACGATATTTCACAGACTAAGGCGAGGGGGAAGTCCCGTCGCGATATCGCGACCAGTGGTAAGCTGCCACATGGCAGGAGTTCGAGACAACATCAAAAGCTAAAGCAAGGCGGAGAACAAAGCAAAGGGCACGGCAAAGTGAAGGCAGGGGGGTCGCGAAATCGCGACCCCAAGGAGCTACTGCAGGGCGAAGGCAGGAGGGGGTCGCGAAATCGTGACATGTCGCGAAATCGCGACCCCAAAGGGCTACGACAAAAAGAAGGCACTTTTGGTCGCGATATCGCGACATGTCGTGATTTCGCGACCTGTCGCGATATCGCGGCCAGGTGAAGGCTCAACCTAATGTGAACAAGTGGACGGCCAAGCAAGGCCAAATTTGACACGTGGACAGCCACGTGTATCAAGACAGTTGTGAAGGGCACGTGTATGAAAGATATTGCGACAAGAAGACAGACGAATTAAACACGCGGACAGCTACGTGTATTGAAACAAAGATGAGGGCCACGTAAATTCAAAATAGAGATGTCGGCCACGCACATTTTTAAATTTTTGGCAAACAACAGTTACAGGCGACGGACATTAAATATGGGACGGTGGTTGCAGGTCAAAGGAGGCCATTAATGCAAGCTTCATGGCGGATCGGGCAGTTGCCCATTTATGGCAGACAAATTTGAAATCTCGACCGAGGGGGAAAATCGAATTTGAAATTTTGTTAGGCGGGGGCATTAATTGCCTAGAGGACCGAGACCTCGATAAAAACTCGAATTTTTGGTAACAGTTACGGGAGGACCGGAGAACGGGGAGAAGTAGCACAGTTAGAGAGACCGAAGCCGAGCTTGGTCATTGGAAAGCCTGCGGGCTGTTTTATTTTGATGTATGTATTATATTCAAAAGATTTTAATGAAAAGTTTGAAAATTTTGAAGGTGTAAAAATCCGGTCCCCATCAGGCTAGGGCACTTTTTACAAGGATCAAAATTACAATTGAAAATTGATGAAAATATATTTCAATCGAGGAGGATTCATAAATTATCACTAACACTATCAACAAAAATGGATTTGGTGATTGGATTGATTATTGTTGATGTTCATCAACTATTGTTGGAGGTATTTTCTTGGAAATGTGAATATATCTATATAGAAATTGGGTAGCAAATAATTCAATCAATCACAATGTTGATCTTCATCTTAGTAAAATTCAAATTTTATAAAAAGAATTGGTTAAGTGAGATTTTATCTCTTAATGAAAGTGATGTCAAGGTGCAAATTACGGAGAATTAACAATTTAAGAAAGATAAATATATTTGATAGAAAAGAAAATGAAAAATATATTTGATAAAAGGAGAATTTATATGATTGAATTGAATTGACAAAAAATATAATATTTTGTTATTTTCATAAGAGTAACCCCTAAATGAAGCTACATTTAGCTATTTAAAATAAAAATTAAAAGAAATAAAATAAAAGGATTAATCATTTATATTTTGCCACACCAATACAACTATGATTCTCTTATTAAATTTTGAATTTTTTTTTGGTGTCATTATGGCTTAGATTAAACTCATTTTTCCTTTTGAACTAGTGCAACATTTAAACAAACCGTGAATTAACTAATTAAGTTTTATTATAGAAAAAATAGGGTTTGGAAAGGGAATTTTGTTTTTTTAGTGTCACTATGCATCTTAGAGTAAACTCATTTTTCCTTCTGAACTAGTGCAACATTTCCATGAATTAAATCATTTTCTTTTAAAAAAAAAGTAGGGTTTTGAAAGTGTTTCTCTTTCCAATTTACATCAAATTAGTCACATCAAGCAACTTAGTCGCATCAAGTTGTGCATCTTGCCACACCAATACAACTATGATTCTCTTATTAAATTTTGAAATTTTTTAAGTGTTAATATGCATCTTAGAGTAAACTTGTTTTTCCTTCTAAACTAGTGCAACATTTAAACAAACCATGAATTAACTCATTAAGTTTTTTTAAACAAACCATGAATTAACTCATTAAGTTTTTTTAAAGAAAAATTAGGGTTTTCAAAGAGAATTTTGAATTTATTTTAGTGTCACTATGCATCTTAGAGTAAACTCATTTTTCATTTTGAACTAGTGCAACATTTAAACAAACCATGAATACGCTCATTTTCCCTTTCCATTTTACATCAACTTAGTCACATCAAGCTATATAGCCTATTTTGAGGCCATCAAGATTTGAACCTTGGTGTGGGCTACATCATCCATATGTCCAACCATCGAGTCGAAGGCCTCATTGGCTTATAAAGAACAAATTTTGAAATAGTCTTGGTCCCTTGTAGAACAAAGATGTCACCTATGTCTCACAACCACATATAACCAAACTTTTGCCAAGACATTAAGTTAATTTCTTAACTTTTGCATTTTATCTTTTTAATAAGTTATGTACAACTTCTAAGGGGACCACTCCTTGGAAAATGATAAAACATTACATTTATTTCATTGCATTATTGTCAAGTTAATTAAACCATATAGATCTTATATTTTTATCAAAATTATCTTTCATTTGCCTTTCTATTAAAAATATTTTTTACCTTCCTCAAACTATAAAGTTTTCACAATTAACTCTTTGATACCATTTACATTAAGAGAGAATCTCACTCAACAAGTTGTCTTCTAAAATTTGAATTTTTAAAGACAAAGATCAAAACCACAAAAATTTCAAAGTTTGCCAGGATGAAGATCAAACACCGTGAATGGCTAAAATATTTGTTACCCGATTTCCTTTTTTATAAATATGTTGGCTATAATAGTCTGTCAATTCCCTAATACCTCTTTTTTTAGGGATCTTATTTCATATCATTTTCATCGTCAATTTTTGTTTTTATTTGTGCGTTTTGTCCCACCTATTTGTTTTTGTTTTCCCATATGAATATCTAAGTTTCTTTTTCCCAAAAGGTTTTTTTGATATTGTTAATCATTAGACTTATCATCTTCTAAAATATTTTGTGTGCAAGGAATAACCTCAAAAGCAATTTTTTTATGTTGCCCTAGAAACCCTAAAGTGGAAGGATGTTCATATTAGTTACCTCCTTAAGTTGCCCTCAAAACCTTAATTACAATGGATATCCTACACCCTCATTTATTTATTATTTTGCTCTTGAAACCCTAACGTACAAAGGATAATTTACTTTTATTTTTGTTGTAAGGAGAGGATTTTCTACTACTTAAGGAAAATAAAGGTGACTTACATGAAATAAGACCTTTTACACTTCTCTCGTATCCTTCTTTGTTTCTTCTAAGAATTGATTCATGTGAGCTACTATAGTATGATTTCCTTGCTTCATCATGAAGTTTATCTCATGACCAAAAATTTGTCTTTCTCCATTGTTTTTACTTTGAAATTGCATGCCAGGTGTCCAATCTCATAACATTATTGAAATTTCAAGCCATGTGTCCAATCTCATAACATTAGTGGCATTCATATCATCTGTCGCATCGGAATGCAATGTTTTCATAATCCACTTGTTGATCCCATTCTCTTTATTCAAATTAAATATTAGTAGATTGTGGTAAAGGTTTTGAAACATCCATAGCAATAAAGACCAAGGTATATACAACATGATTTTGTTCCTTAATAGTTGGTCCATCTTGGATAAATACCCTCATGGTATTACCAATATTATTGAAAACATCTTTAATTAGTTGATATGTTATTCAAACAGCCTAATCCACACTAAAGTTTTTTAATAGTTTGTCTTGACGAAAAAAATCTCTCTACTGATGGTCTTATTTACAGAGCATCTCCCTCTAAAACATGGGTCATCCATCACCCATTATTTAATCCTTGATTTTGGAACTTAAAAGATGAAAAAAAAACTCTAAAAAGAGAAGCCATGTAATTTGAATCAATCCCCACTTCCACTTGGTCTAATTTTAAATTTCTAGAAATCTTGGCCAGTATCCATCAAACTTACATACTAACCCTTTGTTTTGAAGAATCATCATATCATGTTCAATCATTTCATCCTTGATAATCACTTCTGGTGTAACATCTACTCCCTTGGATCGAACTTGCCATATATTCTCTTTTTCTCGTATCTTTAGCTTAGGCATTCATACTTCCAACTCGGGCATCATTACTTGCCATTAGTGCTTTCAAATATAACTTTTCTTCCATCTTACCTAGCTTTTGCTTCTATGAATCCTTTATTTTTGGAATTTCTCCAAAGATCTAGAGCAAGAAAAGATAAGGGCTACTTCCTTGCACTTGCTTCTTATTTGCACTCTCCCCCTTCTTTTCCAAACATCTAAAACAAGAAAAAGTGAAGCTTGTTTTTGCCTTGCACTCACTCTCAACTCTCTTAACATTTACATTAATATAATCCTATGTTAATTTCATTTTCTTACTTGTGTCCCAAAGGACTAACACCTTTATAACCATAATCCAAGAGCATACATTACAATAAGGAACTTAAAGACAAAAGAAGAAAATTTGTTTCAATTTTTTCTATTAATATAAGATTTTATTTTCATAAGATGATATGAACCAAGGCAATTCACATCTAGATGTAATGACTAAAATGCTCAACAAGTATAACACATGATAAAGAGTAAAAAGTTCTAGAATATAAACCCTTCCAATCCCACAAACAATATACCTTGTAAAACCATAAAAAAAAACCTGAAAGATAAGAGTTGAACCTATGACAATGCATAAACCTAAGGTCAAACATAACTATTTGACAAACCCAAGCCCACCCACACTCATGTTCTTGAAGAGCTACCCCAATGCTAACATGTACGCCAAGATTCCAATCCTACAAGCAAACTCCTTGTTGAGTGACGAAGACACATCTACAAGTAGACACGTAGAGGTCAAAACTCATGGCAACAAGATAACAATTCAAACCCACCTTCATATTTCTACAAGCTCTAGCAAAATTTAAACCTTACCATTTGCCCTACAAGTTTGGGGCAATGATGAGGAGCAAGAAGTCTCGCAACATAGGCCAAGGTTTCAATCTACCAAATGGGCAATTTGTTATATGACAATGCACAGATATGGGGATAAGTTCACCCATATTATGTATCTAAGCCCACTCTTACATTATCTACAAACAACTCCACCCAATGTTCAATTCCAAAGCATTATAAATAACCAAAATGAGATTCAATTGTATAAGTACAACCTGATTTCAAATCCTATATTGCAGTAGATTGTTTTGTAACAAGGCAACCTTTGCAGTAGATTGTTTCGTAACAAGGCAACCTTTGATAATATGGTTTATAACTTTATTATAATATCATTAGTCAAAAAAAATGTAATATAGATGAGCCTGATTTAACCTTACAAACAGTTGAAATAACATACATTAAAACTATATCGAGACACTATGAGCAAACAACACATTACAATTGAGAAGTCTCCCGTATGTTTTTTAAATAAACTCCTGGTCACATTTCTTAAACTGAATGCATTTTTTCCCACATACTTTAATACTTCAACATGTAATTAATCCTTCAAAAATAAAATCATGCACTCTTCCATAGAACTCAAATCATGCTCATGTTAGCATATATTCAGTGAAATCACATAAATGGTCCCCAAAGATAAAATCATGCATTCTAGCATTGAACTCAAATCATGTTCGTGTTAGTCTAACCCATTTAACCACAATCAAGCGCATATATACAGTGAAATCACTTAAATGGCCCTCAAAGATAAAATCGTGTATTCTAGCTTAGCTTAGGAATCCAATCATGTTCATGTTATAGCCTAAACCACTAAACCACAATCAAGCATGTGTAAAGTAAAATCACATAAACGGCCCAAATTCCTTGAAAATAACCCACATTTCAAACCATGTCATAAATAATACAATTTTAACTGATACAGAATATTGTTTGTGTTATGATATCAAGTGCAGTGACATTAAATGCAGGCTTCTTTATTAATCTGCCTTGACCACCATTAAACTCTCATATGCCAATAGAACATCTTTACATAACAGAAAACCTAAAGGTATTTGTAAGCAATCGCTTCCCAAATGGATGTAACTAGAAAACTCCAATAAGATCCAACTTAGAAAATATTCTAGGAAAAAAAAAATTGTCCACCAAAAGCAGAATTCAAAGAATAAGATGGATTTCAAAGTGGAATAAAGTCCATATCACTATTGAACTCTGGTGATCATCAAATACATCAGACATCCACAACACAAGTTTTACAGTGACAAGTTGAAAATTACCGATGCCGCCAATTTATTCAAATAAATTTTCCCTTGCCTGTTTCTGAAGATTAAAGTTTCAGGTGTGAATCATTTACTTCGAAGAGTAACAGAATCAACAATGACTCATGACAGATGAACAAATGTAGGCAGGCATAAAATAGTACACTTTAATTGCAAAAAGCATCACCCATGTAAAGACATCCATATCCCTTGATATGTCTTCAAAGTAAAATATATGAAGCCTAAAAAAGCAACAGGTATAACATGTTAAACATAACACTACAATATATTGAGATACTTTTGTGATTATCCAACGTACACTCAGAAAGTGCAAAAAGCTACAGAAAATCAGGTCACTGTAGCTTAAATAATTTCTTAAACCTGATAGCTCAGTTAGTATCATTTCTAACCAGAAAAGGTGGTGGGATCCTGTTACACCTCAAATATTAGGCACTAAAGCTCCTGGCTTACCTCCAAACATCAGCATGCCAAACTTATGATGCAGTATCTGCTTCACATACAATGATTTAATTAATTTGATTGCCAAAACAAGTACTTGCCTTTTCAAGTAGTGATAGGCTCCAAGAAGTTAAGCTCCTTATAATATGCCAAATTAGAGGACTTGCAAATTCTAAATTTTCTCAACCAGAGAAATTATCTAAGAAATTGGATCAAGTGAAATGATCCACAGCATTAGAAGTTAAATCTCTACATAGTAGTGTACAGTTGTCTGAGCTTTCAGCCTCTTTTAACTGGTCTCTGCACGTATGATTTATTTGGGTCTTCTGTTTTGAGCTTTGGCGGCCGTAGCTCTCCCTTCTTTGCCTGGAATGACAAAGAAAACACATTATCTAAACAACTAGAATTCAACCGTCAACCAAAACTTCATCATGCATAAGTGCAATCAGCAATCACTAACTGGTCTTGAAACATAAATGCAAACTTTGGATGCTAATTTACCTTCTTCCCTGACTTCATGAAGTCTCGCCAGCTTGATACCTGCACATTTTTGACAAACATAAGGTTGGGGTTGATCCCATTGGAAGCAGACGGAGAGCATACAAATGAGACGAGGAAATGGACAACAACTTGCTACATAATGTTGCTTCCCCATTCACATTCAGCTATTTGCTTCTACAGATACATGGCCTCACAGAAGAAAAATACAAACAGCGCTTATGATGTGACAGAAATAATGGAAATGCTATAAGTGCTATGGAACTTGGGATGGAATACAATAATTTTCATGGAATATAAATGTCAATTACTTATAGCATAAAAGTGAAAACCAAACTCAGGAGAATCTCAACAATGCAAAAAAATTTAGAAACTCGGAATTTGGCAAAAACTCGGGCAAAATACGGCAAACACTTAACAAATAAGACCTAATTTTTTTTTTAATGTGAAACATAAATAGTTATTTTCTTGTCTCACGTCAAATTAACTTCAAACCAACCTCCAAATTAGCAAGATTTTTGGTTACTTGACGGTTTTCACGAGTAACCAGCAAGTCAACTCAAAGAAACGAAAAAACAGTGATTCAGGCTGTGAATCGGTCTGTTGTTAACCAGATTATGTAAATCTCATATCACATCAAATTAACTTCAAACCAACCTCCAATTTAGCAAGGTTTTTCATTACTAGAGAAACAAAAAAACAAGGATTCAGGCTGAAAGTCGGTCTGTGGTTAACCATATTGTCCGAATTGGCTAGTGTTTTGAGTGCTTGCAAATGGCTTAAATTAGAGAATCGAACTCCGCAACCACGCATTTCACAATCAGACTTTAATATGTATCAGCAGTCTAAAAAATGCAAGTTTCTGCATCTCAAGAAATTGTTAGTACAAATAGCAAGGGGGTATATTGATTTTTAGAGACACTAGAGAGTACAAAAGTTTTTAGGAGCACAACAGTTAATGTAGGAAATATTTTATGTAAACTCCAAAAAACTAAAAGAAAAGGCTTCTAAAACAATTGTAAACCAAAATACTAATGTCATTTTTCCTTTTTCATAATCCATAAATAACTTATAATTAACCATAACATCCAGTTTCTAAAATTGAAACCTAAGCCCCTTTAGCCTGAATGTACAAAGACAATTGCAGTACAGTATTAATTAGACAAATGCTTTGCTAACTCCACCATGAAACCTTAATGACAACTTACTCTATTCTCTCTAGTTTCTTCCCACTTTTCCTCATTCTCACGCTTCCTTTTCCACATCTCCTTTGTTTCTTCTTCATCTTTCTTCAGTCTACCTTCCTCCTCTGATATCTGGATGAAGCACCAAATTGCACAACAAAATATTTCAGCTGAAAATATATATTTACACAATATTAAAGAGTTTTCTTCACTTCAAAATTTCTCCACAAACATCTTGTACGGTAATTTGATATTACAATAGAGTTTATGCACTGGTAAACATAGCTAAATACTTTTCCATTCTTCAAATTCATGGCAATGCCAGGCAACAACAAATGCATACCCTCATCTGCATCTTGCGTCTCCGCCATTCCTGCTCAGTCAGTATATCCCTTACTCTTTGTTTCCATTTCTGTTTGAATTCCTCTGAATTCTCATACTGCAATTCAAACTTTCCCTGTTTCAGCCAACAAGAAGAATTGACTGCCTGATCAGAATCTAATTAATATTTTTTATTAAAAAATCATTCTATCTATATCCACAACCCTATTCTAACTGTTTGTTATGGTATTGTATAGTACTTCATCTTTCTCTGCAGCATTTAAAAAAAAGGCAATTCAGAAGAATGAACCATTTGAGCATTTGCAGTTCCTTAACAGCAAGGCACACTGTAGACAACAAAACAAAGGACTTATTTCCTAGGATGGTTGTGGAAGCTTAGGAGATGTTGATTCAGAAAAATTATTCAGGACCAACTAATTTCTAGGATACCTTATGACTGTTGTGACTTATCTACTAATGTTTTGATTATACAAGTTACTAGCCTAACAAATTCTGTTAGAAGTTACGAAATGCTAAATCAGGGACACGAGACACATTAAAAACTATGGAAAGTCAGAAGCTCAACATATATAAGTCAGGTATTTCAATTCAATTTCTCTAATTGCATGGACATGGAGTATTGGCTGTGGAAGATAGGAATGGTGGTTTTGAAGAAGTATTCCATGTAGTTGCCACTTTTGCAAAACTTATTTTGGGCCATATTCCAGGGTGGAATCTCATTTGCATTAAACTATGTTCCATGGAGCTTCCAGAAGAGGGACGGCATGGAATGTCAAGTCATATCTCGGGTTTGGCCCAATTTTGGGATGGATAGGGAAACAGTATATTAGATATATTTAATAATCTAACCAAAGGAAGAAAGTTAAGACAAGTTGGATTTTTAAGCATGAATAAGCAGAATTACCAAATGTAAAAACATAAAAATTAATATTTTTCATGTATTTATTTAAATTTTTCATTATCAGCATCACTTTTGCTATTAATAAATGTAATAATTATTAATGTGGATTAGTTAGTATTACAGTAATATTAATATATTATTATATTAGAATAGTACTTGTAATGCTATGCAAAGTAAGACTACGTTAATATAAGTAATCTTATGTTAATGATAGTAATCAAAGCCTTAATTTTGTGTCACTAACCCAATGAGATGTCTAGTTACAATGCCCATATGTGGCAGATTGACAAGATCTGCATATTAGAAGCAGAGTTTCCATCAAGGAGTCACATGTCATTGTGAGGGGTAAAAATCAAGATTTTGAAAATTAAAATGTTTGCAAGTCATGATGCAATGCATTGCATAGTGTATGCCAGAAAGGCAGGAAAATTATAAATTTCACTCTCTCTACGTTAAATATTTTTGATCTCAAGGAGTCACTTGTCTTGAGACATTTTGAGGGAAAAAATAAATATAGATAGGATAATAAAAATGTTTGCAAGCCAAGGTGCATTACACACTGTAATAGACTCTGTTTCTGTTTTAGGCATAAATCAAGCCAGAATGGTATGCAAATTAGAACTTTCACTTTGTACATTATAGACATCATGTTACGTGGGGCCATGAGTCGGCAACAAACAAGATGTAAATGTAGTGCCAGCCATATTAACATAGAGATGGCACCCTTTAATTCAACTTTACTTGAGCTTATTTTGGGTTAGAATGGATGTTCAGTAGTATCAAGGCTGAAAACCAATGAATAAGTATTAAAATCACTCATTTGTACACCACAACACGCACAGACTTGTTAACAATTTGCAATGTTATTCATGACATCATATATGGTTGCAGATGTGGGGAGGACTGTAAAGAACTGCAATCACTTCTAAACTGTACTTTAAGTCTAAATGTCATCTCTCCAAGCACTGGTTGTATATGCAGTGACAATATACACAACTATCTTTGTTTTTCTTTTTCTTTTCTTTTCCTTTTCCTTTTTTCTTTCTTTTTCAAACCCCAGATGGAGCTGCCTGACATCAGAAACCCCCAGCAATCACAAGGCAAGATGTGGACCCGTCCCATTGCCCTGAAGATGCCAGGCCTCCTCACAGAGTCCTGAGAATGCAGCCCCAGAAGGCTCCCATTGTACGGATGCCACCCATGGGGCCAGGACCGCCAAAGAATGGTCCCAGGTCCAGCCCAAACAGGGAGATAGCAAGGGGAATCCCCATCCCCATCCCCATTCAGCAGTATCTGAAACACTGTGGGACATTGGCATTAACAGAATACAGGTGGGGTTAAAAGGTGCAAATGCTACAAAGGATGAAATCAGAAGCAAGCCTTCCCTGTCATAGGAAAAAAAGAGATGGCCCCTCACAATGTGTTCTTTGTAAAAAGGAAGAGAAGAGTCTACACCATCTCTTGGGACACTGCTCAATAGTCCGGAAACTATGGCAATGGATTCTTAATATGTTTGGTAAATGCATGGTGATGAATGGCAGAATTGAAAAATGGTTAAAGCAATGGCAAAGAACTTTTAAAAGTGAGGCTTTACAGACAATATGGGATATATCAAAAGATACAATACTTTGGACTGTATGGCTAGAAAGGAATAGAAGAATATTAAAAGGAAAGGAAAGGAATTTAGAGGTAATGAAAAGGAATATTTGTTTAGCCATAGAGGAGTCCAAACCAACCCTATCAACTCACCCAATTCCTAATCTAGAAGCAGAGAGCCTTCATAAATGAAGTCAAGTCATCAAAGTGAAACAGAAATAAGGCAAAGAATATACCAGATGTTGAGTTGGTCAAATTGAATTTTGATGGAGCATCTAAGGGAAATCCAGGACCAGCAAGAGGAGGAGGAATAATTGTCTCATTACGCTTTCAATAGTGAATTTAAGACAACTAATGAAGCTAAAGCTTGGGCAGCTTTGGAAGAGTTAAAAATATGCAATAAAACGAAATAGAACAGAGTATGGATGGAAGGTGACTCACTAATAGTATTAAATGCAATTTTGAGGAAAGCAAAGGCTCCATGGAACACACAATAGATAATTGTGGAAATACAAGACCTTGCTACAGAGTTTAAAGAAATCAGGTTTACATATATGTTAAGGGAAGGAAACAAATGTGCAGATAGCCTAGCCAATAGAGGGGTTTTAATTGAGGATCCTGAAGTTAAATTCTCTTTTCCATGGATAGAGGACGTAGTAAGTTTAGTTGAAGCTGACAAGAAAATGTTGATTGCCTGAATCAAATAATGATTGAGATTTACTTTAATGTTTTCGATTGGTAATATTTGCTTTATTTATAACATTAATGTGTTTTCGTATAAATTATTTATTACAATTTTTGTGGTTGTATTTATGCTACAGGAAGGAAACTAGCAATCCAAATCTGGTAAATTGGACTATAATAGTGCAATGTTTCAGAAATATTACTCTACTAAGATGCAATGCATAGACAGCAGAGGTGGAGTTTTGGTTTTGTGAAGGCTGCTGTAGGAAAATGTCAAGAAGAAGGATGCTGAATTCTGGAATATTTGTATACAAACAGAAAATTGAAGAAGAACCAGAAAATGAGAACCAAGAATTCAAATATTTTATGAAAATGATGTAGGTATCTAGCTATAGCAACTCAATTGAGTTTGAAAATTGAATCTGTTTGTGAACTCTCAAGCTTTAAAAGAGAGAGTTGTGATTTGTCAAGGGTTGGGGACCAAGTACAACCCCTTGTTCTCCAGCCAAAAAAAACAAAAGAATTCAAAAAACGATTGAACACTATGGAGCAAATTGTTAAACTCTGAAGAGAAATGAAACAAATAAAAATATTAGTTGGTGCATATATACTTGTGGCATTACTTTAATTGCTGCTCACTGAATTTTAAGAAATTACACACCACCCCTTGGAGGAAAGGATAAATACAAATTTGAGAGGCCACTGGAATTGGTTCATTCCAATTGGGGCAAATAAGGTATTCATCATTTCAAATGGACGGACCAATACATTCAATACGATTATAAATTTGATAGTGATATTTCCTCCGGAGTCCATACTTCTAGAAAGCAGCTGATGCTACAAGCCAGGAAAAGCAGTGCTTATGGGTGATTGATTCGATAACTGAAGCCACTTGCTTGTTCGTGTGGCCATGATCTAATCTTTGAAAACGTGCAAAGATTAAACTCCTAATTGTTATCGAAATGTATTTTTGCTTGCTTACTGTCAAAATATGTTTCCTTCTGAGAAATGAAGATTCAGACAGCCCTAGCCGGATTTTAAAAATTATGTAAGGACATTACAGCCCTCTGTTCCAGATCTAACCCATTGAGCTTACTAAGTGGGTGGTCAGAAAACAGTGCTTTGCTCTGCAATATGGCATGGAAAGCCTAAGCGAAGTTGAGAACATCTGCAAGACTGCAGCCGATACATTGGTCAAGGAAGGACCCATAAGAGTGGAAGAACTGTCAATTGCTGAAGCTCCCAATGACAATTGGATTAAAGACTGATCTGCTTACTGATTTTCTTTGACTTCCAATTTTGAGCATGATTATTTATTTAAACCTTTTTAAAGCTTCTGTTAAGCTCTTCTTATAGTAGACCAAGCATCTGAAATAGTACGCTCTTCATTCATTATAGCCAATCCTCAAACAATGGAGCTCTTCAGCTCCAACCTCTTGAAGAGTGCAAAGCCTGCAGGTTCTCTCCTCTCTTGGGAAATCTAACATTGTGTGCCTAATGTTGCTCTACTAATTCAAATGGGTTATAAGACCTCTATAAATCTATAGAAAGTGTTTGGCAGAGAAGGCAAAGTTAGAGCTGCAAGGTCAGATAGAATAAATCCAGATTAGCTGGATGTAGTGTCCATAGATATCCAGTCTAACAGCCTTACTTATGTCCCCTTCAAAAGAAAGAAAGTAATGGAGTATTGAGTACCTATAATGGGGCAGATGGCCAGTGGAAACAGTTATACTTGGTATTAGGGCGTGGTAATAAAGTGGATCAAAATTCCATTGCATTCTACAATAAGAGATGCATGAAGCAAGGTCTTCCAATTAACACAAAGCTAACAAAGACATCATATGGCAACATATGTTATGAGTCACAAAATATATTAAGGTTTGACCATTATATCAGATGGCACATGCTGAATATCTTAGAAGAACATGCACCTTACATAGCCATGGCCCATGACTAAAACAAAATTTCACACTTTATGATGGATAAGTAAACTAAAACCCCAGTTATGCACCAGAATGGCAGTTGTAACACTCTTAACCATTACCCCTCACTATGAACGGATCCAGAGACTGAGTGTTCCATCACTGAAGTTATTGAAAACCATAACCTGAAAATCTTCCAAAATGATAAAAAAATTGCATTGTCAAAGGAAACAAATATATCTATTCTACTTATAGAAGGGATAAAATCAAAAGATGGAACTCTTCCAAAACAACAATAACATGTTATAATATGATAGAGCCCGTCATCTAGATGCTATACACAATGAATAACTATTATAGACAACGGAAGACAAAGCTACCTCACCTCTCTCAAATGGAGGATAAATCAGAATGTTTATTTTAAAGACAACAATTAGATGTTTTTATCTCTAAAGAAATATTTACAAAGATTCTATGAAATTATAGATGCATTAACAAAGCTTACCTCATCAACTAAAGATTTAATTTTGGACACATTGTCCTTTTTTAATTGTTTCTTCCGTTCTGCTCTCAATTCATCTGCAATACAGATAACATGTCATGTACCACTATTGACTTAATCATAATCATTACTAATTAAAAAATCATAATATTCTAAACAAAAGAAAAGAGTCACCAGTCAGAGGTAAGAGGAGACCAAGACAATTCTACAAATTTTATCGAGCACAACCATATGTTATTTAAAATTTAAAACTACCAGGCTATTTCTCACATGCCCCACACACCCTTACATAACCCTTGCATTTATATTTCACACAAAAACAATAGACACTATTAAATGCTCACTCTTTCGAAAACATGTTCCGAAATAGTGTATCAACCTAGCTGTACAACCTGTAAAATTATATCCTAACATTAAGATATTATTAACCTATAATACTTGCTCATCGCTGCTTAGATTGATAGGTCAACAAGCATTACGTGAGCTATTCATGATAGTTAGAGTGCCCCTATTATTCAACAATTCCAAAACTATGGTTTCTTAACACTTAAATAAATATATAAACAATTATGGTTTAATTATAAACAAAGAATCCATTCAATTACTGGCAGCGATATGTGAAGACTAACTCTGAGCACCATGTAAAATTGCTGTGTCAGGACCAGACTGCACCACTTGCTGGAAGCGATAGGCGGGAACTTCCCCTCTGGGCATATCAACTGAAGCTAAACAGATAGGTTCTCATATTTCTAACAATAAAAAAGGAAGGAAGATAGCAGATAGGAGATCTGACTCTTTAGTTCCCTGTTTGTTTTGTCTCTTTAGGGTGAAAGAAAGATCCAAAGAAGTCTAAATAAGATAAGAACTGCGCAACACCACATACCGATTCCAGCGACGAGGACATGCCATCTAGGTATTGTTGATTTGCACAGACATCATTGTTCCTGGACAAGGAAAGACCATAAAGCATGAAAGAATATCTGCTGACAATGTATGGAGAAGAAAGGTGCAGTTATAAGAAAAACAATGGAGAAACCTCTGATTCAGTGAACTACGGTGAATAAAATCCCAGAGGCTTGAAATACGGCAAAATTTGAATCCTTGGGATATAATTTGGCAAACCTAGTTACAAGGCAGAGGTCTATGCATCTTGCCCTCTAACAAATAAAAAAATAACTAAGAACTCAAATACTAGCACTATGTAAACATAAGGGGCTAAACCAAAGCAAATAAACCCTGACCATGTAAATTTAAGTACAAACACAAATAGCAATATGAGAGGAAGACCTGACAAGGTAAACAAGGAGTGGAACACACGTAGGACAGAGCTAGAGAATAAGGCCCGAGACAAGTGCTGTTGCATATCAATAATGACACTCCAAACAGAAGAACTGGCAGCATCATCAAGCACTGCCACAGCAGGACCAATAAAGGATCTGAAACAACAATAACATCCATTACTGTCCTGGCCGAGGGCAGCAGGCCAGACAATCCAAGAGAGTAATTTAGACATCATGTCAGCCTTAAGGAACAGTGAGCAGATTGTTCATTCAAGGGTATGAACAGAACAAGATCACTGAACAGTGAAAGCAGAAAGAGTATATTAAAGCACTCAAACATAAGAAATAAATCAAAAGAAACAGCACGTGCATCCACAGGAACAGCCAAAATTAATCAAATTTCTGCTAGAAATAAAATTCCTACTGAGAATGATGCAAGTTTACAACAACTACCAGATATTATTTGCTTTCTGATCCATAACCATCTTTAGTACTCATTGACATTCTTATTCTATACAAGTACCTTGATTCTGCGAACAACTTTCAGTAGCCCATATTAGAAAGATTAGTTATGCATTTAAGATTACTTTCTATTTAAGGAAGCAAAGTAATTTGAAAATGACTTTTTCGCTAAAAACATTTTAAAATAAAAATGTTTTCCTACACGAATATTTTAAAATGTTTAACTCACTTATACTCCAGACTGTCATACAAAAGCATGGCAAATCCACACATAGACAAAGATATTATAATCAGCTTCTGGAGTCCACTAAAGGCAACATAACCTTATAATAAATTATGTTTTGGCCAATAATAGCACTTTTACAGTTAAAATATGCCAATCCTCGTAAAAGTAGTAATATAATGACATGTACAGAACCCCAAACACAATGATTTAAGAATATCTTAACAAATATGCTACATTTACCTCTTGCTATGTTGATTTGGCAAACAAGATACTCCCTCTCCTGAGGTTCTAACAGCAACTGCTGAGCTTTTGCCAACGCTGCACAAAAAAAAAAATTCATATTAGTTAAAAAAAAGAAATGTGAGAACTATAAAATGTCAAAAAATCAAACAGAAGAAAGTTCAGCTATATATCCATCAGCACACGGTTTGGTTTATTTAGAATGTACAACACAACATACTCCACTTAAGCTTACCCATGACAAATTGCATGCATTAGAAAAACAAATTAAGTTATTGCCATTAGACTATTAGCCTATTACTATATACTTCTTAAGATGTATAAAATCAAAAAAAAAAATTGAGAATTTGATGAATGTCCACAGAATTGTTTTGACTGTATCACAGCTAAAGCTGTATACCAAAATGGAAGAATGTTTCCAATATGTCGTATGCATAGGACTTTGCTTTATAAAGAAAATGAAAAACATTCAAAAGGTTTCAATCTGCATGCATCCTATCAATCACCAGCAAGAAAACATTTCCATGCTCAAAGCATCCTAAAGCTGCAAATATAAGCATTTTCTAAGCCATTACTTTTCTCCATAGTTTTCAAGAAATGAATGACAAGTTTCTCAAATATGGTCTTGTATTCGTTCCATGGTTACCACCCTCAGCATAGAAATAATGAGTCAAAACCAAGTTTCAAATTTCATGGACGAATCTTAACATTTTAAGTTTTAATCAAACGGCATGAGCTTAACCTGTTAAATTCCTCGACTTTCAAGGAGGAGACCCAGATTCAAATCTTGCCAAGCAATACATACATAATTGACAAGCTGTTGTCATACAACTATGTGGTCACTATGTAATACAGGTGGGGCCGTTTCAATCCCATATGACCAATTAAAAATATATATATACTAAAGGCTTGTGATTCCAGCACCATTTTTTTCTCATTCAAACAAACCACATATTATTTATGTATAACAAGAAAAATTGATGCTCATATTACATAACCATTGTGAATTAGCTACAAATAAACCATAAGCTTAAACAAACATTACAAACTCATTATTTTGAATTGAAGAGTTACTTGTAAAACATCATACATACAGCAGGTAGCACTAAAGAATAACGACATAAATATAGACATGTTTAAATTGTTAAGTTCATTTCAAAGAGAAATTTAGGAAAAAAAATCAATCTCAAATCATAAAGCCCCAAGCAATTTTATTTGTGAAAAGAAAGATGTTAACTTGGAACCTGAATTGTGTATTAAATGCATCAAGATGTTCTCATACCTGCAAATGCCTCCTGTGCCTTTGGGTGCTTGCACTTATCAGGATGTACCAGTAATGATAGCTGACCAAAAAAATCACACATAAACAATTCAGCATGTATCAAGAACCAAAGGCAATAAACCATTCTGATTTGCATAAAAGCTTTTTAACTCGAGCATTTATTTTCTAGAGACAAATTGGCAATTTTAAAATTTTAAAATTATTATAAGAAATAACTCAGATTATTTTCAAACAATCCATCATATGCTAAGCTCAAATTATAGACAACATGAATGAAGCACATAATAAGGTTACCTTTGAACAATCCAGCATATTTGGAAATTACATTTTTAAAATCAATCCAAAAGGGAGAGTGAGAATGAATTGACTATAAAAATGAAATTGATTAAATTCAAAGGAATCCAAAACAATATTAGTTGCAAGACAAAAGTCAAAACTATTTCTCATTTCAAGAAGTAGATTTCTCTATTAAAGTTCACTCTTTAGAAGTTTTTGCAATGAAGGTAGCATCACTCTTTAGCAGTTTTTGCAATGAAGGTAGCAGTTTTTAAGATTTGAAACAAATATAAACAATCACTTCATGGAAGTCAGAACAAAAAATGACTAATAAAAAGTAATTGCTAAAAGGCATCTTTCAATTTGAAATAAATACTCATGAAGACTACAGTTCTGTTATCAATTGCAAATTTTTTTTTTTTTTTAACAGAATAATAGTCTTTGGCTGTAAAAGACCCCGAGTCCTGATCAACACATGGATTGTACCGGTTGTCAAGCAAGCACAATGCTTAATAACAGGCCACATAACAACCCCGGACCGCATGTTAGACAAGAACGAAATCATTTCAATCCAAGCAATATTTTGACATTTAAGATTCACCGAACACATAAAACATGGAACATCTTGGAATACTTTGTTGTCTTTGTTAATAGTACCTGCAACACTCTAAACAAGCTATTTACTTTTCATATTATTCTGTTCATTACTTGATTTGCTGATAATCAGGTAATCAATCTTAGCATGAAACGCAACATTAATATTCTTTAGATAGGACCATAGCTGTCCTGTTGAAGAGTGAGTTATATGGTTTGATTGGTGTTTCAAATATTATAAGAATTCAACCAATTGGATATGAGGCATCACTATAACAAAATATTTTGAATCCGATTGAGAAGATTTAAAGCAATTTTTTGAAGTTGTGATACCCAAGGTATGTTGGATATGTTGTATCCTTTGCATGAAAAAAAAAAGTGCATGGTCTTAGTCTCCTTAATTAGGAGGTATGGATGGTTTTAGCCCATGGTTTTTACCCATTGTATTCTAATACCACTTGGTGGTTTAGGGTTGTTAGGTGCTGCGGGATATATATATATTGTAACTGCTTTGTTAAAAGTACACACAATAATAAAAAAGCAAGATATGCGTCTCTGAGTTTCTGCTGGTTTTCCTGGTCAAGGGTTTCCAGGATAAATATTCATGTTTATTGTGTAAATTGCACACAATAATAAAAAAAAAACAAGAGATGCGGCTCTGAATTTCTGCTGGTTTTCCTGGTCAAGGGTTTCCAGAATAAATATTCATATTTATTGTGTGTGCATGTTATTTTTCCTTCTCTTTTACAATTCTGTTTGCATTAGTAACTATAGAATATGTTTATCAATCTCTTCAAGGTAAACATGGGAGACAATAGACTGTTGATAGAATGTAAACTTCCACAGTCGATGAATAATAACAAAATATCTGAAAAGACCCGCAAGATCCCTTAAAATAAACTCTTGAATATTTGATATTTCTACTTTACCTGTGCCATTCGGAATAAAGCCTTGGCATACATAAGAACTGTGGCACGGGGAGTGCAATGGCCCAAGACAATTCACCATTGCCATCATATTCCTCCATTCATTTTTCGCATCTAAATAATCCTTCGAAATTACACACAAATGGGACATTCCTAAACCTTCAAACCCCATTCCCATGTAGTACAGGATAAATACATCGAAATTTAACGTTTCAATTCTCCTCAGATATGTATATATATATAACTTCAAGTTAGTAAATTACCAAATTCCTGCTTGTGCTAGCTTACGAAGGTTACATCCATTGCCCTATGCTAAAAAATACACAAGCCCAGTATTTCTCTAGGGTTTTCGTAATAGGGTTCTGAATTGACAATTCCAGCCAATTAATTGTTTTCTTTGCGTAAAACCTAAGATTAAATAAATAATTCAACTAGCTATCTGGGCTTTCAAATTTTCACACAGAAGGGGGCTAACTGTCAAAAAAAAGAAAAGTACCTTGCGATATTGGCGCTTCACCTCCTCTGGCGAAGAATTAAACGAAAGATTTAAATGCTCAAAGGGGTTTAATTTGAAGCACGAAATTATCCTGCCAAACACAAAAATTCAAAACATGGAGATCACCGTCGGCAAATGACAAATTAACCTTTAAAAAAAAGGACAGAACTGATCAACTTCCATGCATTGCGGCTTGCCATTGCAAAATGAAACGCAAATCGAGTAATAAATAATTATTATTACTATTATTTGCTCCATAAAAAGAAAAATAAATACCTGTTAACTTCATTGTCCCGTTCAACTTCGCTAACTTCAGCGAAGAATTCCTTGAGGAGTGCGTCGTCTGAAGAGCCCGCGTCTCCCATGCCTTCCTCCCCTTCAGCTCCCACAACAGAACAAACCCTCCTGTTGCTTGTGAGGGAGAAAAAAATTATATACGGTGGGGCTTGATGATTTTGCACTATTGTATTTAGGTGGGTGCCTTTCTATCTATCTGTTAAAAATACTTTTCCCTAATTTAGTCTAGTCTATGGCGATTTTCAGCAATTGACCTCAGCAGTAATTTAGCATCCACTTGTTTTTGCATATGATAATTGAGAGATGGTATACATATAAGCATTTATCTGCACGTAGTATAAGGACGACATAATTTTTATTGCGAAGATATCGAAGGTTATGGTAGAGCGTAAATGGGATATTTTGTATGAACAGGTCAAGGGTTTTAATATTCTTGATTGTGAAAGAAGCCAATGAATTAGGGGTTCGAGTCTCCTTGATAATAAAGGAGTCGATAGTTAATTTTATTTATAATAGAGGTGGATACTAGTATTAAAACAATTTAGATGATATTTATAATAAAATTTGAATTTAAAGGAGTTTGATAGTTAATTTTATTTATAATAGAGGAGGTTAGTAGTAGTATTAAAATAATTTGGATGATATTTACGATACGATTTGAATTTTAAAAAAAAATTAATATTTAAAAATTTTATTATTTGAATTAATGTTATTTAATGGGATTTGAGTTTGGTTGAGGTTAAGTTTACCACAAAACATAAAAATAAACCATCATTAAAAATTTGAGCTTTGGATGTAATCTATTCCTTATGTATCATTAATAATATGTCTTTAAAGGTTTTTTTTTAAAGTAACATGAATTATAATTTTACAAGGATATGGTTATCAACCTTTAAAAAAATTAAATTTATTTTTTTTTAAATTTATTTTTGTTTATTGTATTTCTTTTATAATATTTTTTACATACATTCGATTGAACCTGGATCACATCACCCATAATATTAACTTTATTTTTATAAAAGTTAATATTCAACTTTTATAAAAATAACTTATGAGAGGTTATTTATTTTATTTATTATTAATATTTAACTTTATTTTTATAAAAGTTATTTTTGTTTAAAGTAACATGAATTATAATTTTAGAGGGATTATGGTTATCAACTTTTAAAAAAATTAAATTTATTTCTTTAAAATGCATTTTTTTAATTGTATTTTTTAAGTAATACATCCACGGGTCACAATAATGCAAGTGGCATCCTTGCCGATAGACCGCGCTCACGCAGATTTCTTTATTGTATTTATTATTAAGATAAACAGATTATATTTAACTTGTATTTTTATAAAAGTTATTTTACACATATTTTAAAGTATTATTTTTTTATTACGCCGATAGACGACCTACAATGGCAGCCAGGAAGGTCAGCCACGCCAGTAAACAATATTAATATTTTATTTAAAAAGTCGACATTAAGAAAATTATCCGAGAGTTATCAATATCGAGGCGTTTATTTATCACACCCCCAAGAAATGAGATAGGCGCCTTGAGATTGATAACTCTCGGCGTTTATAGATATATATTTTATATATCTAAGCTAATTAAGGAGTGTGAGAAACCCTTACAACCAAGGCTCAAGATTGGACATCCTCATCCCAACCATGACCTTTCATAAGTGGGAGAGTTGAACTTATCAATAGGGGCTAAAAGCAGCCATACACACCCCCCTCTTACATAGCCTAAGCAGTGGTTTGAACCTTGGACCTTCCGAAGAAAAGCCAAAGCCCAAACCATTGTGTTGTCCCTCCCTAGAACAAAAGTATTATTATTTTCTTTTATAAGGAACCTTTATAATCCCTAGCTTGATGGATAAAACCAACAAGGTTTCCACTCTTATGAAATCAAATTGAAGCATGACGAGACCTTAAAATAAGACCTTAAAATGTTTCATTATGTGCAGCAAAGTACTCTTTTAATATATATATATGAACTAGGTTGTAGTTTGTATTAATATTTTGACTATAAATAGTGAAAAGGTAAAATGTATTGTCAAGTTATTTCAAATAAGTTTTTATGTAATTTTAAGCTTAATTTTGACACTGAATTAAAAATATTTGAAGATTGTACAACAAAGGTATGATTTTTTTTTTATTAGGTGAAAGAAGGGGTTTTGGAAGGTTCCTTGAACCTTTACAAAGGGGTTTTGGAAGGTTCCTTGAACCTTTACAAAGGGGTTTTGGAAGGGACCACAAACCATTACAAATCCAAAGATTATTCAATGAGCCCGAAGTACATCAAATAAAAATGGATCTAAAGGAAGAACATAAAATAAAATATGGATCCAAAAATATCACCTTATCTCCTCTTTAAAATTTAAATTTGAAAAAGAGCACCAAAGAGTGAGACATCAAGCAAAATGAGGCACTCGAGAAAGACTAGGTAAAAACGAGGATTTCAACTGAAAATTGAAAAAAATCCTACCTAATGAGAGTCAAACGAACCAGCAAGCTGCGAACTGCCATTAGCAGATTGTAACAAAAATTCTCCCTTGCTATGAAGCCCACAGAGTATAACTGGAATGAAACAACTGAAAACCAAGGAAATGACGTTGACAAATCGGTAAGAGAAAAAACACCCAAATTTTTGCTTTAAAAAAGAAAACTCTTGAATCACCCAGTGAAAAGAAAGCATCTGGAATTAAACAAAAAATTTCACTTGCTACGAAGCCCTCAAAGCACGCTCGAAAATAAGGGTATGACGTTGACAAGTCGGCAAGAGAAATTAAACACAAATTTCCACTTTAAATATGAGAACTCTCGAATCACCTAGCAAAAAGAAAGCAATAGGATTAAAACAAAAGAATCCCACTTGCTTCGAAGCCCTTAGAGCTCACAAACCTAAAAGCTCAAAAAATAAAACTAAAAAATCCAAGGAGCTCTCAAAAATAAAACAAACCCTCCCCATGGGAGATCCCAGCCAAGGAACACGGACCTCCTTTGACACGCAGCCCTTCAAACAGTTGGAGCTATATCAAGGGGGTGAACGGCAAAAACAATACAGTCAATAAAAGGAGATCTACAATTGAGTACACCGGCAATAGAAAAACCTTTTAGATCTGGATTTCAATCAACCACAAGATTGATTGAATAGAATAATCAAAATAAATCGGCCCAAAACAACACCGAAAAGGAAATAAAGAGAATATCACGATAAAAAGTTAAATCTTTAGAACCTTGGGATTTGACACAACCAAAAAATTCTAACTGGCCCACCCCTTGCAACCCATCATTACTAGAAGACCCCACCAAGTACTAGAAGACCCCACCAGACGAAGGGACCATCTGCAATTTCCTTCCTCAACGATCATTGAGCCCAAGATCTCTCCCTAGAGTTGGATCAGGGAAGGGACAAGACCAGAAAGAACCCCTAAAATGGCACCCACATCTAGCAACTATCCCAGCAACCATCAGGTAAAAATACCAAACATCCACCAGTCGAAGTGACCTGGCAGTACAAGTATGACTCCACAGACATTGAAGGCATAAGGTCTCCCCCTATATTTGAATCAAGGAAGGGGTAAAATCAAATAATTATGCAGAGATACATCTGACTAACCAACATAGGCAACTAGCAGTAAGATCTCATAGGGAAAAACCCAACAAAAAATATAAGGAGACCTTCCACTCAAAGAGAAAGGGTTTGAGAACACAAGAGCGGGAGGCTCAAGCCCCCTCTGCCATGGTGGGGATAAGGCCCTATCAAGCCCTCTTTTCCATGGTGAGGCTCAGGCCCTCTTTGCCATGGTGAGGCTCAAGCCCTCTCAAGCCCTCTCTGCTATGGTGAGACTCAACAATAAAGGTATGATGACTTGTAGATCATCTTAGAGTTTTCAATCTTTTGGAGTCAACCTATAGCTTTTTAGAGCCAAATTACAATTTTTTGAAGCATTTTCATAGCACACTGTAAGTGCTCCAGAAACCTATAAGTGCTTTACAAATTTGTAAGTGCTACGAAAATATGTAGGAAAATTATGTTGAAACATGGGAACGCTCGATAAGAGTGTGGAACATGGCAAAAACAATGCAATATGTGGCACAATAAAATGTTTAAAGATGCTTAAGGCGCCACATGAATACATACTATTGCTTTGTCATTTTCCTCCATGTGGGAGAAGCTTATTTCTATTTTTAGTATGGCAAGTAAATACATAAATGCTTTCATAAAAAAAAAGACACAAATGCTTATTCTTTTTCCAGTAACTATTCCCATGTGACAAATAAAGATAAAAATGTTAGAGAAGAACCATTGTTGTAAAATCAATTTGCTAGATAGAAATCAAAATTGTTGATATTAGTTTCTAACTACTTTGATTAGACTAGGGTAGTTAAATAAAATTTGTAAAATTGGTTTACAAGTAATTAGTTATAATCCTCATCAGCCTATTTTATTTTGTCACCTTCTTTGTATAGAGTTGGTTGGGCTTATTTCCAACTAACTTGGTTGTTATGTTCTCTAGATAGAAGTGATTGGATTTATTTCCAACCAATTCAAATTGAGAATCTTCTATGTAAGTTATTATTGGATTGTTTCATATGACTTTCTATAAAAGAGGAGGTATAATGCATTGTGGAGGTTAGAACAATATGGAAGATAAAAATGAAGAAGAGGAAGAGGATGGATGTAGGAGTTGAAGATTATTGTAAAAGAGTAATTTCATCCCTTTCTTAATAAAAGATGTCTGCATCATTTTCTCACTTGTGTATATGTTTAACGTTATTATAAATCAAGGTTTAGTTTCCATTGGGCTAAGAAGTATGAAAAAGAGGGCTTGATAGGGCCTTAGCCCCACCATGGCATAGGGGGCCTAAGCCTCCCACTCATGTGCTCACAAACCCTTTCTCTTTGAGTGGAAGGTCTCCTTATCTTTTTAGTTTGTCACCTTCTTTGTATAGAGTTGGTTGGGCTTGTTTCCAACTAACTTGGTTGTTATGTTCTCTAGATAGAAGTGATTGGGTTTATTTCCAACCAATTCAAATTGAGAATCTTCTATGTAAGTTATTATTGAATTGTTTCATATGACTTTCTATAAAAGAGGAGGTATAATGCATTGTGGAGGTTAGAACAGTATGGAAGCTAAAAATGAAGAAGATGAAGAGGATGGATGTAGGAGTTGAAGATTATTGTAAAAGAGTAATTTCATCCCTTTCTTAATAAAAGATGTTTACATCATTTTCTCACTTGTGTATATGTTTAATGTTATTATAAATCAAGGTTTACTTTCCATTGGGCTAAGAAGTATGGGCTCGCTTTATTACCACAATGGAAAGTATTATCTTTATAAGATATGTTCATAAACTAATTAATGAAGTTATATTTTATTTGTTTTAATGTATTTTGTTTATTGTTCTAATTTTTGGAATAATATTATTCTTTCTCACGACCAGTCTAGAAATAATAATTGGATCATTGGAGGAGATTTCAATGCTATTCAAAACCTCAGTGAGAAGAACATGGGGGTAATAAAATTGGACGGAAGCAGTGAAGACTTTGACTCTTTCATATATAGCTTCAACTTAACTGATGTGGTCCTAAAAGAGAGGCAATACACTTGGAATAATAAAAGAGTTAGGGAGGCCTTTGTGGCTGAGAGATTGGATAGATTTCTTGTTACTAAGAGTTGCCTTGAGGTATCTTTTGTCACTAAGTCCTTTATCTTACCAAGCTCTCTCTTAGACCATTGGCCTATTTCCATAAGTTTGAATATTTCAACCCGTCCAAGATAGTCTCCATTTAAATTTGAAAGCATGTGGCTTCTTCACCTTGATCTAGAAGAGAAAGTTAGGATTTGGTGGAGATAAGGAAAGCCAAATTGGGGCACTAAAATGTATCTTCTAGCAAAAAGACTCAGTTTTATCAAGAGTATAATAAGGATCTGGAACAAGGAAGTCTGATGTAGGAACAATAGTATGAAGCTACTTTATTCATGAAATGCAAGTAATATATAGGAATCTCACGTAGGTTAAGTGGTTGCAACAATCTGCCAAACATGGCCAACCACTTAACTACTAGTTAACAAAATGCTAACTATGGATGTCCACTAACTGCTAGAAGACAAACAAGATCTCTAACAGTTAACTAACATCTAACAACATGCTAACAACCTATTTCTAACATGGGCATACTATGCCTCACGTGAATACAAAGTGCAAGAAATATGAATAATAATAAATAATATATTAACTTAGGCTTAAGTGAATAAGCCTAAGTTATCCTCAACACTCCTCCCAACCATATAAGCATTGGACCCCAATGCTCTCAACAAATGTGGAAAGTCATGGGCCATCTCATGGTGAGGAATCCAACGAGCCATGTGTGGAAAGTGACCGCGACGAGCGACAAGGTAGGTAGTGGAAGAACCCTATCCAGTGTGATGAGTCTTCATCTCGAGAACTCTATCGAAAATGAGTGGAAGCTGACAATCAGGTGCCACTGCTACTGTAGGACTAAAAACAGGATCAGGTACTAAAATAGGGTCCTAAAATGGTGTCTCTGGAAAGTGGCACTCATCCAAAGGAACCCAAACTCTGCCTCCAACCTGTGGTGAGTGAGGATTGTGATGTTTTCACACCATTCCCTATGGAGTCTCCTGCAAATCATGTGGTATCTTGCCTAGAAGGCTCTATCGGTGCTCAGTAAGGGAAGTAACCTTAGCTTACTCCTCCATGTGTGCAATGGTGGGAGTGGGCAAAGCCAAAGGTAACTTTCGTGGAACAAGTGGTTCAATAGTTGTAGGTGTACCCAAAATTATACCAATGGAATCAATGGTATCTTTCTCATGAGTGAGAATGGTGGGTTCCTTAACCACTTGCTCTCGTGATTGTTCATCACATGGGAGTGAAACTTCTTCCTTTACATGTTCCTTAGGTGGAGCTTTTTCTTCATTTTGTGTGGGACAAATGCTAGTAGGAGCTAAAATAAGTGCTTGACTCAATGGCTTCCATAGTTGTCTACAACTTAACATCAAATTGGAAGTAGGTGTAGTGTTTTGTATCTAGTAGTTTTTACCAGGCAACTCCAATGTGTAGGTATTCTTTTTAGCATGATAAATAGCATTCCTATGAAATTGATAGGGTTTACCTAGCAAGAGTCCACAACAATCCATATCTGTGACATCACACCTAACTTTGTCCACAAACTTGTCACCAAAAGCAAAAGTCAAGGTGCAAGTATGGGTGATGTTGGATGTGGAGTCTACATCTTTCCACCCAAGTGCATAAGGTTGGTGATGTGGTTTGATGGGAAGTTTCCAACTTTTCCACAACGGACTTCGCAATGAGGTTCTTTTGCGATCAGTTATCAATGATGCAATCAACATAGAAATCATGCATCAAGTGGGCTCTAGTGATAAACAAATGATCACGCCCCCCTTGAGCAAACACATTGGACATTAGGATAACTTTGTTCAGTTTACCCTTTAAAGCAGGATATTCTTCTTCTATCCCTGTAGCCAAAATGGGGCCATATTGTGGTTCCTCATGTGTAGGTTGTACAGTTAGGGATTTCTTCTTCTTAAACTTCTCAAAAGTATAGCATTTGGATTTTACATGTCCATGCTTTTTACATAAGTCACAATACAATGAAGAAGAAGAATATTTAGCATGAAAGGAAGAAGAATATGCTTTAGGAGAAGTGGGAGGAGAAGAAGAATGAGGGAAATATTGAGAATTGTTCTTCACCTTTTGTTGATGTTGATTCCTGCCTTTGGAAGAGCCCTCCTGTGATGAACGAGACTTTTGATATGCACCAACTTTCTCCTCTGCAAGAATGGCATGATTGAATACCACATCCAAGGTGAGGAATACATTGAATTTGATCTCCCTAAAAATCTGATCTTGCAAGCCACGAGTGAATTTATCAATCAAATCATCTTCTGAATCTTTCACACCAAGCAATACCCTCAACCTATTAAATTGGAAAATGAAATCAGAAACTGACATTCCATAGGTTTACCTCAATCTATACCACTTGGTAGTGAGGTCACTTTTGTAGTTTGGTGGAAAAAAGGTGTTTTTCAGAATTTGAGTTAATTCTTTCCAAGTCATGGTGGCATTATGGCTCTGTCTTTCTACAATGAGAAATTTTGCTAAACCTGTGTGTTTTAGTGTAGCAAATGTGGTTTTTTCATCCTTCAAAATTTTAGCATAAGCAAACCAAGTTTGCATATCTAAAATCCATGCAGATAAGACATCAGGATCCCTAGATCCATCATACCTTTAGCTTTGTTGGCATGATTATGGTGGATTTTGATTTCACTAGGATTGAATTGCACAACAATATCTCTTACCTTCTCTGCTAAAATGTCTACTGCAGAAGTAAGGTTTTCCATGTTTGATCTGAGGTCTTGAGCCATATTTTTCCTAGTATATGCCGGACTAGGAGGATTACAAAATGGTCTTTCAGAATCTTAATCTAGGCTTAGAAACAATTTCAGTTTCCTATGCGACCAAATTGCCTAGATTTTACAAGTTTTTCTCTCAAAATTAGGGCTATTTTAGTGCTCTTTACAAAAATAAATCAAGTTTTGTAATTACATATTAGCACTAAAAACAATGAAAAAACAACCCTTTTACAATGCCAAAATTTGGTTAGGAACAAAAATTATCAATCTGGTAAAAATTTGCAACACAATGCAAAACATTTGGTCAAAAATGGACCAATAACGAGGAAGATATCACCTCTTGAAGTTGCTCTCCTTTGTTGCAGTTTTGGTGCCAAAAATTTGAATTTAAAATTTCAAATTCTCCCGTCGAATTTTTTCCGCCATGTGTCTTCGAGAGTGCCAAAAAAATGTTTTTGTTTGTATTTGATGGTCACCCGCCGGTTAACTGTCGCAAAGGGGTCCGACAACAACCCCAATGTAAGGCGCCACGTGTCCAATGATAAGAGGATGCCACTACCTCCTGCACCTCCAACTGGCATTGTCCAAAAAGGACCAACGTGACCACCGTATGGTGATGACTTAATTTATTGTGGTGAAGTGTTTATAAATAACACTTTGCCCACCGTGTGGGCAATGTGGGACTATTAGTCCCAATTTAAATCACTGCTCCTTCGTTCATGATGCCCCCACCACCCACGACATCAAAAAACCATGAAATGCGATGGAAAATTGCAAAGCCACCGAGAGTTAAGTTTGCCTGTCAAAAATTGCCGTCGATGACTAAATTAAATTTTTAACCTTTGGAATTATAAATTATTTCTCCCGCCTTAGGCTTCGGGAAAACCAGTCTTCGTCAAAAAACGTAGATCGCAAATCTTCTCCGCCTGTGTGGACTGTGCTCAGCCGTGGGTGGCGTGATGGCCAGTTGACTACGTCCTATGCACTACGGCCGTCGGTTGACATCGATCATTGTCTTGATGGCCGGGCTGCGTCGGTTGGAACAATAAGCCTAAGTTATCCTAAAATATTGGATTGGAATGAAAATATCTCTAAATTTAGAGAGAGGTTGCAAGGATGGACTTTTAAATGGTTTTCCTTGATTGGTAGATTAACCCTTATCAAGTCCATTCCCCAAGCTCTTTTGATCTACTTCTTATGTGTTATATTAGTGCTTGTTAAGGTTTTAAAACAACTCAAAAAACTTCAAAAGGACTTTTTTTTTGGGTGGTCCCTCTCTAGAAAGGAATTGACCTCTTGTTGCATGGAAATATATTTACAAACCTCTCTAGGAGGGGGGCCTTGGAATCAAAGATATTCAAATATTCAACAAAGCCCTTAATGCAGGGTTATGCATAAGGGGCCGACCCCAAAATCTATTTAAACTAGCTTAGATATAAAGGATATATATCTAAAAATGTCGAGAGTTATCAATCCCAAGGCGCCTATTTAAATGTTTTTGTTAATGTCGGCTTTTTTAATAAAAAAAAATTGTTTACGACGTGACATGTATGACCTCTTTGCCTCCCACCCCTCTGTATGCCATTGTAGGAACGCCTCTCGGTGTAAAAATCAAGGCGAATTGCCTTGAAATCCCAACGAATTATGTCGAAGGATACATGGCGAATTGCATTCATTTTTCTCCAAAAAAATTTAAATCATGGTGGATTTTTCTATATTGGGGGTTATGAATATCGTTTTTGAAAATTCTAGGAATGTATGACCGACATGAAAGGCTTTAATCCTTTATGCTTTATGACGATCAGTTTGAGATGAATGCCTGCAGACATGGTGGTAAGGAAATGTTGATCGGTTATAGACATACCGGTCGGGAAAAACAATCACAAGCAAATATATCAATGTATTGCAACAATACCGATCAATTGCATCATACTGATCGGTTGCAACAATGTCGATCAGTCGCATCTATGACGATCGATTGTAGGCATGACGATCAGCTGTATACATAACGATCAATAGCAAGTATGATGATCGGTTGTAGGCATGACGATCGAATGCAGGCATGACGATCAGATGCAGGCATAATGATCGATTAAAACAAATGTTCAGTTGCAGCTATACTGATGTGTTATAGCCATATCGATCTGTTGCAACTATGATGATCGATTGTAGGAATGACGATGGGTTACAACCATGACGATCGATTGTAGGTATGATGATGGGTTGCAACCATGACGATCGGTTGCAGGTATGATGATCGGGTGCAAGCATGACAATCGATTGCAGAAATTTTGATATGTTGCAGCCATGATGATTGATTATAATTATGACGATCGACTATAGACATGACGATGGTTGTAGGAATGACGATTGGTTGTAGGAATGATGATCAGTTAGAAGAATGATGATTGATTGTAGGAATGTCGATCGATTACAGGAATGTCAATCAGTTGCAACAATGTCTATCGATTGTAGTAAAGTCGATCGATTGCATGAAAGACGATCAATTGCAGAGCACCCAGTCGATTGTAGCATAACTGATCGTTTGAATTGTTGATACAGTGCATCTGTGCCACATGTCAATCATCAATGAAACGATTGCATGTAGATACAATGTGTCATTTATCCATGAGCTGATTACATATAGAGAAGTCTATATAAAGGGATAAACAATCATTTTTTTGCCTTTTCTATCGTAGTTTTTACCCTTTTCCTTCAGTTTTAACCCTCTTCCTCCTATTTTTCTTAGTTTTTACCATTTACCTTAGGTTTTAAGGGAGTTTTAACCCTTTTACTCCTGTTCGAACCCTTTTTCATCAAGTGTCAAATACCATCCACTATATCTTCTGATCCATATTCTTGTTCACAACCAAATAACCCTATGGCATCCCCTATCACCCCTAGAACATCTAAAATTAACTTTAAAAATCTGGTTTACCCCCTGATTTTTAAAATTTTATCAACACCAAGTTACGACATGTCATGGGTCATGGACTCTAGTCTTCGGGATCTAGTTTCAATGTCGTAGTTCGACATGAACACTAGATTGATCGAGAAAATAATTGCAGGTTACAATATTGATTCGAGCAAGGTAAATATTATCGCTGACAACAAAAATGTTGTTCTTTCTTTCACAGCCTCTGACGTCGCCAGATTGACAGCATTGCCCCATGCTGGTTGTGAGCCTATCACATCCAAATACACATTAACTGATGAGGACAAACTCTACCTAGAGACCAACTTCAATGTGCAGTCGAAATCTTTTCAAGGTATAACTATTTTTTTATTTAATTGAATTTAAATTCTAGTCACTAGTGTATAATTATTGATTTTGTTTTTTTTTGCAGTTATAAATACCAAGTCTAGAAGGGTTTTGATTGTACCAACTATAGAAAATAAATTTATTTGGGCATGTTGCCAATTCTTCCTTTCCAGACTCGTTCTGCAAGGAAGACCGACATAAATTCTGATGTGGGCCTTAGCATATTTGATTCGTTGTGTTGCACACCAACAATTCGACTAGTCCAACTATGTCTCACATCAGATCAGATTGGAAATCCAAAACGTGATAACCCACACTTCACCCTCATCGACAGTTAACGCATGCAACTATATTATTAATTTTTTTAATGAATATTTTTATCATTTGTAGAACACTCAAGTACCGACATCTTGGCACTCAACCCTAGCCAATGCAGCCATGATAGAACAACAGGTTCCAATAATTTTTAGTTAATATTTATGTAAAAAATAATATTTTTCATATGTTTGTCTTTTTATAATTTTGACGTTTTATATAAAACACAGAAAAGGGCATCATCTTCCTCTTCAAAATGAGATGTTGCTTTCAAAGGTTATAATCCAGAGAAATCAGGAGACTCCGAAACACCTAAGAAGGAAACAACACCACCGCTAAAGAGAAGATCAACAAGGAAATGTATAAGATCTAGTTCTCCTAATCCTCGACAACCTCCACTTGTGGTTACACGTCCACTGTCATCGGGTGTAGTTGCGCAAGAGGTTTCATTTTCGGGGAGTAAGTTTTAATGACTGCCGTAACACAATTTTTATAAAAAATTTACTATTTTTTATCAAATTTTATTTTGTTTTTTAGATGTACAACATGCCAACATTCCATTTGCATCTGCTGCTATGCAAGATGTCTTTGCTTCTATCGGTGAGTGTTATAACAAATTTTGTAACCAATTAACATAATCTACTTTCATAAATTTTGTAACTAATTTTTATTATGATGTTTTAAGTTCCTATACAACAATTCCATCAACAAAATCAACAATCGATGCTGCCCCCTCTTCCACCATGCCAACCTCAAATACAAGGTCAATGCTTCCCAATTGGAAAACACATTCTTGCATCTAGGCCATAGAGAGAAGCAACAAAGCAATTTTTAGAGAAAGAAGCATCAAAGACATTTTCAAGATAACACAAAAATCTAATTATTTGAACAAATGTTATTTAATGGGATTTGAGTTTGGTTGAGGTTAAGTTTACCCACAAAACACAAAAATAAACCATCATTAAAAATTTAAAGGCTTTTTAAAAAGTAACATGAATTATAATTTTACAAGGATATGGTTATCAAACTTTTAAAAAATTATTATTATTTTTTTTAAGCTTATTTTTGTTTATTGTATTTATTATTAAGCCAAATAGATTATATTTAACTTGTATTTTTATAAAAGTTATTTTACACATACTTCAAAGTATTGGTTTTTTTAAAAATAACATGAATTATAATTTTACAAGGATTATGGTTATCAACCTTTAAAAAAATTAAATTTATTTCTTTTTAAAGTTCTTTTTTCTTTATTGTATTTTTTTAAGTAATACTTCTTATACACATCCACCGTGGGGATTAAACTTGGGTCACATCACCGATAATGCAAGTGACATCCTTGTCCGTAGATCACACTCACGCGGATTTCTTTATTGTATTAATTATTAAGTCAAACATATTATATTTAACTTTTATTTTTATAAAAGTTATTTTACATATATTTCAAAGTATTGTTTTTTTTTTTTTTTTGATTTCCAATTGAAGCATGGTTTCAAAATCATTTTTAAAAGGTAATTTCCATAGGACTGTAGCACCCGCCACTGTAGCAGTCGACACTGTAGAAGCCTGCAAACTGTAGCAGCCGCCACTGTAGCAGCCCGTGCACTATAGCAATCGCAAAAATTTTGGCCCTAAAAAAAAAAAATGGCAGATTTTGGAGGCAGCAAGTTGTGACGGATAGAGCAGCAAGGAGGAGGAGCGGGAGGTCTAGGGGCAATAAATCCTAGGTGTGGGGCTTCGGAGGGCAGATCAACAGACGCGACAGGTGGGGGCTCTGGTGAG
Organism: Wollemia nobilis; assembly: GCA_028583015.1. Taxonomy (NCBI): domain Eukaryota; kingdom Viridiplantae; phylum Streptophyta; class Pinopsida; order Araucariales; family Araucariaceae; genus Wollemia; species Wollemia nobilis. The sequence continues at coordinate 9,378,465 of JAQPPZ010007509.1, read as the reverse complement.
ATAGCAGGCCCCCAGGTGGAAGATGTGGACAAGGAAGTTCTATTGGAACCGGTCCAAGGGCATTGGGTGGATGTGGTTGAAGATATCTCTGAGGGGGACCAGGACTCTGTGCGTCAGGATCAAAGGAAGACCCGGGAAGGAGACAAAGAGAAACCTGGCAACTGGAGACCTTCATATCTTAATGCTCTTCGCGGTAAGCAAAAATTATCCGACTCTTGTTTTAATCTAAAATTTGTCAATGGTAGGTTGCACGTCTCGGATACCTTAGCTCAGCATGTGGCTATGGAGGGCAGAACATCTCTGGTGGCTAAATTTATGGGGGTGAGGCTGGACTTGGAAGTCATAAGGAGATGGGCCGTCCAAAAATGGCGACCAAGGGCCGGTATGATGATTAAGGCTTTACCCAAGAGTTTTCTTTTGGTGACATTTCAATGTGAACAGGACATGGAAAGGACTCTCCAAGGAGGTCCTTTTTTTTTGGGAAAATGGGCTTGTATCTGAAGCGTTGGTCCCCCGATTTCAACCCCCAGACTCAGGTGTTGGATTTGGCTCCTATTTGGGTTAAGATGCCGAGATTACCTCTACTTTTCTGGAATGAACAAATCTTGGCTGGGATAGCTACAGAGATTGGAGAACTAATAGCTATTGATCCTGCAACCTTGAGCAAAACAAGACTCCTTTCTGCTCGCATGTGTGTGTTGGCGGACTTGAGTAAAGAGCTCCCTAAATCCATTATATTGTCATCTATGTTTGGCCTTCATACTCAGGTCTTTGAATATGAAAATATGTCTTTTAAGTGTAGTGTTTGCGGGAAGGTAGGGCACCAGGGTATCCACTGCATTTCCAAGAACCAGCCCCCACTCCAAAATACTGCTCCTCAAACCCAGAATAATATCCCTCCCCCGTAGATCTCCATTCCTACCCAACATGGGCCTCAAGGACGTGGAGCTTGAAATTCGAATATCAGAGACCCTGTTCGCCCTATTGTAAGCAAGAGGCAACGTTATAACCCTCCTCCCAAAAATACCTATGCCCCAAAACCCTCTCACAGGGGAGCTGGTCCCTTTGATGGAAACCCTCAAGCTCAACCTGCTCCTAAGATGATACAGCAAGCCTCAGAGCCAAATCACAAAGGAAAGAACCCCATAGATCAATGCCCTAGGGCAAGTAAGTTTGATTGGGTAATACGAGAGGCCTATGGAGGCTCGGTGGAAGTGGTCCCATGTACTGTAGAGGAATTTATGGGAAGAAATTCCAAGGAGATCAACATCCTAGTGGAGAATAGTTTTGATGCATTAAATCATCTGAAGGGAGATCAGATGGATAGCCAAGAAGTGGAATCTGAGGTAGAGGAGACTCAAGAGAAGGATTTAGAGGAGAAAAATTAGAGGAAGGAGTAGGAAACTAATAATATAGGCAAGGATACTCAGGAGGAAGAGGTGAACCACCAAGATCAGTGTAACCCCAAAGTAGGGAAAAAAGAATCTACTAATCAAGAAGCTAAGAGCACGGAATCATCTCCACTGTCAGAAAGACCAGTTAACCTGGAAAGCCAAATTGTTACCCCAAAGACCAAGATTGACCTATCCAAGATGGTTACTAGAAGCCAAGTGAATCCCAAGGAACCCCAGCCTAGAGCGGATGTATGGGGATATGGTTCGGTAGGAAGAGGGAAACCTAGCAATGCTGCCTTAAGGTAGAAAGAAGCAGAGCGAGGAGTGGCTGATGGCACTCAAGCAGTATTGCTCTTTGAGGCGAAGGCTCAAGGATCCAAAGCCCATAAATGAAGATTCTTCCATGGAATATTTGTGGGAGTAATCCTGCAAAAATAAGAGCTTTGTATGCTCTTAGACAAGAACACAAACCGGATATGATTTTACTGCAAGAAACTAAAATGGAGGAGAGTAGAGTTATTCCTTTTAAGAATAGGACTTGGCAAGAAGCTGAAGTAGTAGGCCAAGAGGCCATTGGAACAACAGGAGGGTTGTTGGTTATGTGGAACAAGAATGTGATTGATAGTAGAGTGATTCTGATGTCTAGTTGGTTTATTTGTCTCTTATGTGTGGATAAAACCACGCAAGAAGAGTGGATCTTAACGAATGTATATGCTCCAGTTAGATAGGGACTGAGAAGGGTTCTTTGGAGTCAGCTAGCTGAATTGAGGGAGACGGTCCCCAAATACCCTTGGATTGTGGCGGGGGATTTCAATTGCTACCTTAATCCTGCAGATAAATTAGGGGGCTCTCAAAGAATAACTGCTGATATCTATGAGTTTAGAGATTTTGTTGAGCAACATGAGCCGATGGATGTGGACCTGCGTAGATTCTCCTATACATGGTCTAACAAAATATTGAAGGAAAACCAAATTTAGATCAGATTAGATAGGTTTCTTCTTTCTCAAGAATGCCTAGAGAGGTTTGGGGACTCTTCATTAACGACACTCCCAAGAATCGGGTCTGATCACAACCCAATTCTATGGGAAACAGGGGAGGACTCTAAGAAAAGATACATCAGACCCTTTCGATTCGAACTTATGTGGTTCCAACATCAGGATCTCAAGGATATGGTTGCCCAATGGTGGGACAAAAATTATAATGGTTCGAAACTGGCCCAAGTGGCATGTAAACTAAGGAATATGAAGGCTAACATTAGAGAGTGGAACAAAACTTCCTTTGGCAATATTTTTGTTAAAAAGACAGAACTAAAAGACAAGATCAATGAACTATAGGAGAAGCTGAAGTCAGAGCAGCTTACAGAGGATCTGATAAACCAGGAGAGGGAGCTGTTAGCTGAATACCACATGATGCTAGGATTTGAAGAAACCTTTTGGAGGCAGATATCTAGACTGCGTTGGTTAAAGGAGGGTGACAGAAATACAAAGTTCTTCCATATCTCTACTATTCGCCACAGGAGTACTAACAAAATTAAGGAGATCAAGATGGTCGATGGGTCTAACACCAAAGATATGGAAGACTTAAGGAGGGAAGTGGTTGAATACTTTAAATCATTGCTAGAAGATGTAAATTCGACTATTGAAGAAGAGGACTCTTTGTTGGCAGCCATTCCACCCCTCGTAACTGAGAATCTTAATGGATTCTTACTTAGTCCTTTCACAAAGGAGGAAATCAAGAAGGTGGTTTTTGACATGGATGGTAACAGCTCCCAGGACCGGATGGCTTCCTCGCAGATTTCTTCCAAAAGTTTTGGGATATCCTAGGCAATGATGTAGTGGAAGCTATAATTGAGGCTCAAAAGGACATGGAAATCCCAGAAGGAGTTAATGCTACATTTTTAGTCCTCATCCCTAAACTAGTGGGAGCAATGGAATTTTCTAGTTTTTGCCCTATCAGTTTATGTAACACTCTGATGAAGATTCTCACAAAAACAATCGCCAATAGGCTGAAGGTTATCCTTCCTTTCATAATTGATATGAACCAAGGAGGTTTTGTGAAAGGGTGACAAATACTGGATGGTATCATCACAATTCATGAGGTTATTCATTCAATGGTGGCTAGTAAGGAAGCAGGTATGTTACTAAAGCTTGATATGAATAAAGCCTACGACCGGGTCTCATGGCGGTTCCTCACCAAGATTTTGGGTAAGTTTGGTTTCAATCCCTGTGGATTAAGTTGATTTTTAGTTGTATCTCTACTACAAGATTTTTTTTCATGGTGAATGGGTCACCCTTCGGTTACTTTAAGAGTGAAAGGGGGTTGCGACAAGGAGATCCTTTATCTCCATACTTGTTTATTATTTTAGCGAAAGCATTGGGTAGGAACATTTCAGCAGCGATGGCAGATGGTCGATTGGAAGGTTTCAAACCAGCCTCAATAGTAGAGCCAGTGTCTCACCAAAAGTTTGTGGATGATACAATCATTGTGTCCAAAGCCTCGGTGCCTCAGGCTAGGAAGCTAAAGAGAATTCTAACCAAGTATGAGATAGAAGCAGGACAGTACATAAACTATAAGAAGAGTAGCATCTATTTCTTTAACACACCTGGTGGGAGGGAGGAAAGAATAGCTAACCTCTTCGATTATGGAAAGGAGCTTCTACCAGCAACTTATCTAGGCATGCCTATGTTCAAAGGAAGAATGAAGGCTACATTGTGGAACTCAGTCATTGACAAGATCTCCAAAAAGTTAGCAGGGTGGAAGGGCAACCTTCTTAGCTCCACAGGAAAAGCCTTATTAGTTCAAAATACTTTATAGAACATTCCAATTTACTACATGTCTCTATTTAGAATGCCTGCAAAGGTCCGAGCTACATTGCAACAAATTCAACGCAACTTCTTGTGGTCAGGTTCAGAGGAGAGAAAGAGAATTTTGTTGGTAGCATGGAATCAGGTGTGTGCAAGCAAGGATCAGGGGGGCCTGGGGCTAAATAGAATGAAAGAAATGAATCAAGCTCTAATTGGCAAACAGGTATGGAGATATATCAATAATGATCAATTGGGATGGTTAAAACTTCTTAAGGCAAAATATATCAAAAATAATCAGGACTTCTTGAAAGCTGATAATCTCCCTAGAGGATCCTATTTTTGGAATTGTTTGCTCGAATGTCGGGAGGTAGTCAGGAAAGGCATCAGATGGAGAGTTGGTAATGGAAGACAAGTGGACTTTTGGAAATACCCATGGTTGGAAGAGGCCCCTCTGAAAGATAACTTAGACCTTCAGGTCCTCCAACATAAACTTTCGAAGGAAATGGGAGGAAAAGTAGGGGATTTTATTGCTGTAGCACAGGAAACTTCCTATTGGAAGAAAATCACAGTTCATAATCTGTCAGAGCAAGAGAAGGTGGCCCTAACCAAACTCAATGATGCTTTAAGGGTGTTCTCGATCATTCCTGGGGAAAGAAGAGACAAGGCGATTTGGGGCAAAACTACAAGTGGGATCTATTCGATAAAAGCGCCTATAAGTTAATCCACTCAGGATTCAATGGCTGGACTCCGAATTCTATTATTTGGTTAAATAATTTAACCCCAAAAATAGTTTTCTTCTTTTGGTTGGCAGTTCAAAATAAGATTCTGACAACAAATAATCTGCAAAGGAGAGGTTTCCAATTCATCAATCAATGTATCTTGTGTGAGAAAGCGATAGAATCTGTAAGTCATATATTTCTAACTTGTGAATTTTCTTGTACAGTCTTCCAAATGATCCTATCCAAATTTCATATAGATTAGGTCTGTCCAAATAGCATGTCTGACTTTTGCATAAAGTGGGCTTCCCCCTTTCAGGCGAAACTTTTGACTTGGCTCTGGAAGCTCAACTTATCCCATTTTTTATGGGGGATATGGAATGAGAGAAATAAGAGAGTATTTAAAGGACATAAGAAAGATCCCAGGTTATGTGGTAATAAAATAATCAGAGCTTTGAAAGAAAACTGGAAAACTTTCTTCTTCAAAAATGAGACCATGTCTCTAAGGGAAAGGAGGATTTTGCAAAACTAGGGAGAGGAACTTCCAGACCTAGACATTACAACCAACCCATGGGATAGTGTCAAGTGGATACCCCCCACACAAAAGTGGGTTAAGTTTAATTTTGACGGGGCAGCTAAAGGAAATCCGGGGGCTGCAGGAGCAGGAGGAGTTTAGAGAAATGAGGAAGGAAAAGTGGTCCTTGCCTTTGCGAAGCCTTTGGGAACTCAAACAAATCATTTTGCAGAAGCCCGAGCTCGCATGCGAGGCAATGAGAATTTCCAGACTTGAGGGTTATAAGGAAGTTACCTTTGAAGGGGATTCGCTTAATATAATCAAGGCAATTAAGGAGGATAAAGACCCCGGCTGGACCATCTTGGAGCTTATCCTAGAAGCAATGATTCATAAATATCATTTGGTTAATGCCCGAATCCAACACACCTTTAGAGAAGGGAACCAGGCGGCGGATCTAATGGCAAATATTGCAGTTTCTATTGGGGAGATGCAAATTTGGAAGGATAACTTCCCTCAAGAACTATTGGTGTTGGCTTCTAGAGAAGAGCTAAGATCAAACCTGTTAGAGCATTAGGAGATTAGAGGGGTTGATGATGAGTAATTTGATAGATGGAATTAGGTAGAAAAGGCATCCCATTTGCTGGGGCCTGGGAGGTGACAAGTGTACAGTACAACAACCTAGTGGTATTAGTAAGTTCTAGGTGTTGTTTGGTTTTTGTTTTATCCTGAATAGTCAAGCGACAAGTATAGGACTGTGGAATTTAAGTATGGCTTAATGTGGGTCTTAGAAAGATCCATTTTGTATTTTGATTATACGGGCTTAATGCTAGAACCAGCCCATTTTGACTATGTAAAAGGTTTGTGGACCTTATAACCACCTCTACCTTATACCAAAAAAAAAGTATTGTTTTTTTATTGAGGTTATTTTGAGAAACCCCACTCACGCGGATTTCTTAATTGTATTTATTATTAAGTCAAATAGATTATATTTAACTTGTATTTTTATAAAGTTATTTTACACATATTTCAAAGTATTATTTTTTTATTAAGGGTTAGTGTGAGAAACCCTTACGACCAATGCTTAGAGTTGGGCATCCCCATCCCAACCATGACCTCTAATAAGGGGAGAGTTGAACTTATCAATAGGGACCAAACACAACCACACCCACCCTCTTACATACTTGCCTAAGTAGTGGTTTGAACCTTGGACCTCTCGAAGAAGAGCCAAAGCCCGAACCATTGCGTTGTCCCCCCCTAGAACAAAAGTATTATTATTTTCTTTTATAAGGAACCTTTATAATCCCTAGCCCGATGGATAAAGCCAACAAGGTCCCGACTCTTATGGAATAAAATTGAGGCATGATGACACCTTAAAATGTCTCATTATGTGCAACAAAGTAACACTCTATTACTCCTTTAATATATATGTAATTATGGACTAGGTTGCAGTTTGTCTTAATATTCTGACTATAAATAGTGAAAAGGTAAAATGTATTGTCAAGTTATTTCAAATAAGTTTTTATGTAATTTTGAGCTTAATTTTGACACTAAATTAAAAATATTTGAAGATTGTACAACAAAGGTATGATTTTTTTATTAGGTGAAAGAAGGGGTTTTGGAAGGGTCCCTAAACCTTTACAAAGGGGTTTTGGAAGGGACCCCAAACCATTACAAATCCAAAGAGTATTCAATGAGCCCGAAGTACATCAAATAAAAATGGATCCAGAGGAAGAACATCAAATAAAATATGGATCCAAAAATCTCGTCTTATCTCCTCTTTAAAATTTAAATTTGAAAAAGAGCACCAAAGAGTAAGACATCGAGCAAAATGAGGCACTCAAGAAATAATGGGCAAAAACAACGAGGATTTCAACCAAAAATTAAAAAAAAATCCTACCTAGTGAGAATCAAACGAACCAACAAGCCGCGAACAACCATTAACAGATTGTAACAAAAATTCCCACTTGCTACGAAGCCCATAGAGCATACCCGGAATGAAATAGCCGAAAACCAGGGGAATGACGCTGACAAAGCGGTAAGAGAAAAAACACCCAAATTTTTGCTTTAAAAAAGAAAACTCTTGAATCACCCAATGAAAAGAAAGCATCTAGAATTAAAAAAAAATTTCCACTCGCTACATAGCCCTCAGAGCACGCACGAGAAATTAAACACAAATTTCCACTTTAAATATGAGAACTCTTGAATCACCCAATGAAAATAAAGCAAGAGGATTAAAACAAAATAATCCCACTTGCTTCGAAGCCCTTAGAGCTCACAAACCTAAAAGCTCAAAAAATAAAACTAAAAAATCCAAGGAGCTCTTAGAAAATAAAACAAACCCTCCCCATAAGAGATCCCAACCAAGGAACATAGACCTCCTTTGACACACGACCCTTCAAACAATTAGAGCCCTATAAAGGGGGTGAACAACAAAAACAATACAGTCGATAGAAGGAGATCTGCAATTGAGTACACATGCAATGAAAAACCTTCCATATCTGGATTTCAATCAACCATAAGATCGATTGAATAGAATAATCAGGATAAATCGACCCAAAACAATACCTAAAAGGAAATAGAGGGAATATCATGACAAAAAGTTGGAGCTTTAAAACCTTGGGATCTGACACAACCAGATAATTCTAACAACTGGTCCACCCCCTGCAACCCATCAATACTAGAAGACCCCACCAGACGAAGGGACCATCCGCAATTTTCTTCCTCAACGATCATTGAGCCCAAGATCTCTCCCTAGAGTTGGATCAGGGAAGGGGCAAGACCAGAAAGAACCCCCAAAATGGTACCCACATCTAGCAACTATCCCAACAACCATCAAGTAAAAATATCAAACATCCACCAGCCGAAGTGACCTAGCAGTACAAGTATGACTCCACAAACATTGAAGGCACAAGGTCTCCCCATATATTTTAATCAAGGAAGGGGTAAAACCAAAGAATTATGCAGAGAGACATCTGACTAACCAACATAGGCAACCAGTAGTAATATCTCATAGGGTAGAACCCAACAAAAAGATAAGGATACCTCCCACTCAAAGAGAAAGGGTTTGAGAGCACAAGAGAGAGAGGCTCAGGCCCCCTCTACCATGGTGGGGCTAAGGCCCTCTCAAGTCCTCTTTTCCATGGTGAGGCTCAGGCCCTCTTTGCCATGGTGAGGCTCAGGCCCTCTCTTCTATGGTGAGACTCAACAATAAAGGTATGATGACTTGTAGATCATCTTAGAGTTTTCAATATTTTGGAGTCAACCTATAACATTTTAGAGCCAAATTACAAATTTTTGAAGCGTTTTCATAGCAAACTGTAAGTGCTGCAAAAACATGTAAGTGCTTTGAAAATTTGTAGGTGTTACAAAAATACGTAGGAAAATTATGTTGAAACATGGGAACGCTCGATAAGAGTGTGGGATTTGGCAAAAAAAGTGCAAGATGTGGCACAATAAAATGTTTGAAGATGCTTAAGGCGACACATGAACACATACTATTGCTTTGTCATTTTCCTCCATGTGGGAGAAGCTTATTTCTATTTTAGTATGTCAAGTAAATACATAAATGCTTTCATAAAAAAAGAGAGACATAAATGCTTGTTCTTTTTCCAATAACTATTCCCATGTGAAAAATAAAGATAAAAATGCTAGAGAAGAACCATTGTTGTAAAATCAATTTATTAGATAGAAATCAAAATTGTTGATATTAGTTTCTAACCACTTTGATTAGACTAGGGTAGTTAAATAAAAGTTGTAAAATTGGTTTCCAAGTAATTAGTTATAATCCTGATCAACCTATTTTAGTTTGTCACCTTCTTTGTATAGATTTGGTTGGGCTTGTTTCCAACTAACTTGGTTGTTATGTTCTCTAGATAGAAGTGATTGGATTTATTTCCAACCAATTCAAATTGAGAATCTTCTATGTAAGTTATTATTGGATTGTTTCATATGACTTTCTATAAAAGAGGAGGTATAATGCATTGTGGAGGTTAGAACAGGATGGAAGCTGAAAATGAAGAGGAAGAGGATGGATGTAAGAGTTGAAGATTATTGTAAAATAGTAATTTCACTCCTTTCTTAATACAAGATGTTTGCATCATTTTCTCACTTGTGTATATGTTTAATGTTATTATAAATCAAGATTTACTTTCCATTGGGCTAAGAAGTATGAGCTCACTTTATTACCACAATGGAAAGTATTATCTTTGTAAGATAAGTTCATAAACTAATTAATGAAGTTATATTTTCTTTATTTTAATGTATTTTGTATATTGTTCTAATTTTTGGAATAATATTCTCCTTTCTCACGACCAGTCTAGAAATAATAATTGGATCATTGGAGGAGATTTAAATGCTACTCAAAACCTCAGTGAGAAGAACAACGGGGTAAGAAAATTGGACAAAAGTAGTGAAGACTTTGACTCTTTCATCTCTAGCTTCAACTTAACTGATGTGGTCCTGAAAGAGGGACAATACACTTGGAATAATAGAAGAGTTGGGGAGGCCTTTGTGGTCGAGAGATTGGATATATTTCTTGTTACTAAGAGTTGCCTTGAGACATCTTTTGTCACTGAGTCCTTTATCTTACCAGGCTCTCTTAGACCATTGGCCTATTTCCATAAGTTTGAATATTTCAACCCGTCCAAGATAGTCTCCCTTTAAATTTGAAAGCATGTGGCTTATTCACCTTGATCTATAAGAGAAATTTAGGATTTTATGGAGAGAATAAAAGCCAAATTGAGGCACTAATATGTATCTTCTAGAAAAAAGACTCGATTTTGTCAAGAGGATAATAAGGATCTACAAAAATGAAGTCTTTGAGGAATTTTTTAAACAAAGAGAAGCTGTAGACATGGATGTCACTCTTCTTCATCGATATATGAAGTCCCAAGGGCTTACGAAGGCCCTTATTAGCTATGAGAATGACCTAAGTAGATGAGTGGATGAAAAAGAGTTGAAGGAAGAACTTTTCTAGAAATAAAATTCAAGAATTAACTGGTTGAAGGAAGGAGATAGAAACTTTATCTTCTTCCATCGAACCACTATCCAATACAAGAATTTGAATAGAATCTCCAGATTGACTAACCTTGAGGGAGAGATCACTAAGGACTCTTAAGATATTGGCCTTTTGGTAGGGAAATATTTTAGAGGCCTTCTAACTAAACCACTGATAGAAAGAGTACAAGCAAGAGAAAGAGTTATGTCTACCATTCCCTCAATGGTCACTCGAGAGCAAAATGAAAGTCTTACTAAGATTGTTAGTCTAGAAGAGATGGAAGATGTTGTTCTTAACCTAAAGAAAGGTAATTATCCTGTGCCTAATGGCTTTCCTATCGATTTCTACCAATGCTACTAGGATATCATTAAGAATGATATCCATCAGGCGATGGAAGAGGCTTATAACTCTAAGCAAATTCTAAGAACCCTAAACTCCACTTTCCTAACTCTAATCCCTAAGACCCATCAAGATCCTTGTATGGATAACTTTAGACCATATCCTTATGTAATATCGCTTATAAAATTATTGCAAAAGTGATGGCTAACAAACTCAAGAAGAATCTAGACTCAATCATTTCTGGAGAGTAGGGAGGATTTGTGCATGGCAAACAAATCTTGGACAACATCCTCACCATTCAAGAAATTGTCCACTCCATGAAGAATAGTAGATCTAGGGGGATGCTTATTAAGTTAGACATGGATAAAGCTTATGATTGGGTTAATCAAACCTTCCTTTTAAAAATCTTGGAAAACTTTGGCTTTTGTCATCAACGGATTGGGTGGGTGAAAGCCTGCATCTCCTCAATCATAGTGGCAATCTTGGTGAATGGTTCTCCTACTAGGTTATTCGCTTTGTATAGAGGCTTGAGATAGGGGACCCTCTTTCTCCTTACCTCTTTATTATTTTTGCAGAAGGTATAGGGAGATTAATACAAAAATATAAGATCTATGGTCACTTAAAGGGTGTTTATGTGGCCAAGGATGAGTATAATATTTCCCACCTCTAGTTCATGGATGACACTTTGCTTATGGGCGAAGCCACTCTTAGGGAGGCATGAAGATTTAAGGAGAATTTGGAGGATTTTTTGGCCATATTTGGAGAGGCAATCAATATGATTAATTCAAAGGTTTTTTTCTTCAACACTCCTATTCATGTTCAAGTGAGTATTTCTAGGTTTCTCAACTTTAAGAGGTCCTCTCTTCCTTTTAAGTACTTGGGCTTTTGGTTGACTCTAATCCTAAAATATTGGATTGGAGTGAAAATATCTCTAATTTTAGAGAGAGGTTGCAGGGATGGACTTTCAAATGGTTATCATTGATTGGCATATTAACCCTTATCAAGTCCATTCCCCAAGCTCTTTCAATCTACTTCTTATGTGTTATATTAGCGCTTGTTAAGGTTTTAAAACAACTCCAAAAACTTCAAAAAAACTTTTTTTTGTGGTCCCTCTCTAGAAATGAATTGACCTCTTGTTGCATGGAAATATATTTGCAAACCTCTCCAGGAGGGGGGCCTTGGAATCAAAGATCTTCAAATATTCAGCAAAGCCCTTAATGGAAAACTGCTTTGGAGATTCTGCAATGGAGAGAACATTTTTTGGGTCAAAATTTGACAAAATTTTTAGGCAAAAATATATCCCTGATGTGGACTAGGAGTTGATAAAACTTAAACACTTTCCCTTGGGTTCTTCTCTCTGGAAAATCCCGATGTCCCACAATGCATGGGTGCATTCTATAGCCTTTTGGAAGATCAAGGATGGTAGTCATGCTCTCTTCTAGGAGGATGCATGGAACCAATATGAACCTTTAAGAGAAGATAATTTCTTGATTGGTTTGAAGGAGGTGTTCAAAGAGGAGGGTTGGAGCTGAGTCAAGGACTACATTTAGGACCATCCCATTCACTATGATACTAGTAGGGCGGTGCTTTATTTCTTGAAAGAACCTTGGTCTTGGCCTAGTCAAATAAGGGAAGCTGATAAATGAAAACTTTTAGGAATCATATCTAATAGGAAGCTTTCCTACTACAAGAGCCCAAACTTGTTAAGTTGGGGGAGAAGTGAAAATGAGAACTTTACTATGAATAAAAATTATAATTTTCTAATGGAAGCAAACTTCAAAAGGGATAAGAATCAAATCTAGTAGAGAATATGGAAGAAAGGTGGTTGGCCCAAGATCTCAATTTTTTTGTTTGGTTGGTGGTGCAAGACAAAATCTCAACTGGTAATAACTTGATGAAGAGAGGCTACTAGGGTCCCTTCAAATTCCCTAATTGTGAGGTTGATACTAAAACCATCAACCATATTTTCATCTCTTGCCCCTTTGCTTAGTCCCTCTAGCGGGACTTTGCAAACTCTTGGAGAGAGCCCCTCCATAATTTTCAAACAATAAGGGATCTAATTTTGGAGTGGGTTGGTCGAAACTCTAATATTGGTTTTATTAGAGCCATCTGGGAGTGGATCCCTACTTACATTATTTGGGTGATTTGGTTACGAAGAGATAAAATTATTTTTAAGGAAATAATCTTCCAATTCCAAACCCGACTTTATGTTCAAAGGGCAATGACTAAATCAATTTTGGTTAAGTAGTGGGAGGATTGGGATAAACCCTTGGATAGCGATCTTAGAGATATCAAGTATTAATGTTGGGACAACATTTAGATGATAAAATAATTTGGTTTCCAATCAAGAAAAATAAAAACTCTAAGAATCATACAAAAATCAGCTAGCAACCTCTCCATAAAAGGTTATCAAGTTCAACTTTGATGGTGCATCCCAAGGGAACTCGGGTAAAGCTGGTGGGGGTGGCATTTTTTGTGATGACCAAGGGAATATGAGAGGTTGATTTTTCTTTAGCCTTGAAGATACCAATAACAATCATGGTGAGGTATAGACCCTCCTTGAAGGGCTAATGTGGGCCCTTAAACAAAATTGGTAGAATATTTATGTTGAAGAGGATTCCCAGGTGACCATCGACCAATTAAAAGATTGAAAATGATATTCCTAACTCTCAAACTAGAGGCTAGAGGATATTATTTAGACTATATAATAACTTTGTCACTCGTTTTAGTCCCTAGAGTACTTTTTGTGCAGAAATTTACAAACAAGGTGGTTGATGCTATTGTTAATTAGGGAGTGGATAGAGGTCTAAGAGATATCACCTGGATCAACTAGTTTGCTAACATGGGTGCTCCTGAGGGCACTAAGAGTATAATTATTTCTATGATTAATAAAGATAATGAGGGTTTTTCTAGTGCTAGTCAAGGTGATAGCAAGTTGGAGAAAGCCTTTTCGTTGTTGTAATTTGCATGAGCCTTGAGTAATTGGGCTTTTGTCGACCTTTTTGGCTAGTATATGCATGACTTGTTGGTTGATTTGATTTGGGTTAGGCACGTTGTTTGAGATTGCCAAAGGGGGCAGGCTAGGTGTAAGTCTTGGGAAATTTTGGTAGAACAAATACCCTTGCCTCCTTTGGACTTACCCAGAAGTGGCAACCCAAAAGGGGTGTTTTCCACAAAAAAAAATTGTTCTAATTTGTAAATAATACCTTTGTATATTACTTTATTTATTTTTTTGGGATGATTTCATGCAACTGCCAGATTAGATTTCTGTTCTTGTGAGTGTGTTATTTCCTTTTTTGCAAGTGTTATTTACTTTTATGAAAGAGTTATATTTCATTTTTTGCAAGCATATTTTAATTAGGAGCTTAGAAATTTATCTCCTAAAATATCTCTTGTAGTAATTAGTGCATATATCCAAGGTTACCATCAAGAATTGATAATTAAAGTGAATGGGGTTAATGACACCCATCAGGATAGCCCACCAGGAAGCAAAAATGTTAGGATAAAGCACATGTTTTTATCAAGGATATTAGTCCCCTCATACCAAGGTTTAAACTCAAGTCCCTTGGATGAAAACCCAATGACTTACCACTATAATATCACTCTCAAGACATTAATTTTTTAGGTTATTTTCATTAAGAAATGAGATCTCTATCAACTAGTGACATTCCAAAAATTTAATTGTTAAGATTGAGATCAACATCAAAATTGACTAAGTTATCTAATATCTTGTTCAGTTTTCTATAAATATGTTTGATGTAGGAACAATAGTATGAAGCTATATTATTCATCATAATGCAAGTATATATAGAATTACAATGGATGTTACATAGGTTAAGTGGTTGCAACAATCTGCCAAACATGGCCAACCACTTAACTACTAGTTAACCAAATGCTAACTAGGGATGTCCATTTACTACTAGAGGACAAAGGAGATCTCTAACAGTTAACAACCATCTAACAACATGCTAACAACATGCTAACAACCTATTTCTAACATGGGCATACTATGCCTCACGTGAATACAAAGTGCAATGAAATAGGAATAGTAAATAATAATAATTAACTTAGGCTTAAGTGGATAAGCCTAAGTTATCCTCAACACTCCTCCCAACCAAATAAGCATTGGACCCCAATGCTCTAAACAAATGTGGAAAGTCATGGGCCATCTCATGGTGAGGAATCCATCGAGCCATGTGTGGAAAGTGACCGCGACGAGCGACAAGGTAAGTAGTGGAAGAACCCTGTCCTATGTGATGAGTCTTCATCTCGAAAACTCTATCTGAAATGAGCGAAAGTTGACGATCAGGTGCCACTGCTACTATAGGACTGAAAACAGGATCAGGTACCAAAAGAGGGTCCTGAAATGGTGTCTCTGGAAAGCGGCGCTCATCCAAAGGAACCCAAACTCTACCTCCAACCTGTGGTGAGTGAGGATTGTGATGCTTTTGCACCACTCCCTACGGAGTCTCCTGCAATTCCTGTGGTACCTTGCCTAGAAGGCTTTGTCGATGCTTAGTAAGGGAAGTAACCTTAGCTTGCTCCTCCATGTGTGCAATGGTGGGAGTGGGCAAAGCCAAAGGTAACTTCTATGGAACAAGTGGTTTAGTAGTTGTAGGTGTACCCAAAATTATACCAATGGAATCAATGGCATCTTTCTCATGAGTGAGAATGGTGGGTTCCTTAACCACTTGCTCTTGTGATTGTTCATCATGTGGGAGTGAAAATTCTTCCTTTGCATGTTCCTTAGGTGGTGCTTTTTCTTCATTTTGTGTGGGAAAAATGCTAGTAGGAGCTAAAATAAGTGCTTGACTCAATGGCTTCCTTACTTGCCTACAACTTAACATCAAATTGGAAGTAGGTGTAGTGCTTTGTATCAAGTAGTTTTTACCATGCAACTCCAATGTGTAGGTGTTCTTTTTAGCATGATAAATAACATTCCTATCAAATTGATAGGGTTTACCTAGCAAGAGTCCACAACAATCCATATCTATGACATCACACCTAACTTTGTCCACAAACTTGTCACCAAAAGCAAAAGTCAAGGTGCAAGTATGGGTGATGTTGGATGTGGAGTCTACATCTTTCCACCCAAGTGCATAAGGTTGGTGATGTGGTTTGATGGGAAGTTTCAACTTCTCCACAACGGACTTCACAATGAGGTTCTTTTGCGATCCGTTATCAATGATACAATCAACATAGAAATCATGCGTCAAGTGGGCTCTAGTGACAAACAAATGATCACGCCCCCCTTGAGCAAACACATTGGACATTAGGGTAACTTTGTTCAGTTTACCCTTTAAAGCGAGGATATTCTTCTTCTATCCCTGTAGCCAAAATGGGACCATCTTGTGGTTCCTCATGTGTAGGTTGTACAATTAGGGATTTCTTCTTCTTAAACTTCTCAAAAGTATAGCATTTGGATTTTACATGTCCATGCTTTTTACAAAATTCACAATACAATGAAGAAGAAGAATCTTTAGCATGAAAGGAAGAAGAATGTGCTTTAGGAGAAGTGGGAGGAGAAGAAGAATGAGGGAAATATTGAGAATTGTTCTTCACCTTATGTTGATGCTGATTCTCGCCTTTGGAAGAGCCCTCCTGTGATGAACGAGACTTTTGATATGCACCAACTTTCTCCTCTGCAAGAATGGCATGATTGAATGCCACATCCAAGGTGAGGAAGACATTGAATTTGATCTCCCTGAAAATATGATCTTGCAAGCCACGAGTGAATTTATTAATCAAATCATCTTCTGAATATTTCACACCAAGAAATACCCTCAACCTATTAAATTGGAAAATGAAATCAGAAACTGACATTCCATAGGTTTGCCTCAATCTATACCACTTGGTAGTGAGGTCACTTTGGTAGTTTGGTGGAAAGAAGGTGTTTTTCAGAATTTGAGTTAATTCTTTCCAAGTCATGGTGGCATTATGGCTCTGTCTTTCTACAATGAGAACTTTTGCTAAACTTGTGAGTTTTAGTGTAGCAAATGTGGCTTTTTCATCCTTTGGAATTTTAGCATAAGCAAACCAAGTTTGCATATCCAAAATCCATGCAGATAAGACATCGGGATCCCTAGATCCATCATACATTTTAACCTCACATTTAGCTTTGTTGGCATGATTATGGTGGATTTTGATTTCACCAGGATTGAATTGCACAACAATATCTCTTACCTTCTCTGCTAAAATATCTACTGCAGAAGTAAGGTTTTCCATGTTTGATCTGAGGTCTTGAGCCATATTTTTCCTAGTATATGCCAGACTAGGAGGATTACAAAATGGTCTTGCAGAATCTTAATCTAGGCTTTAGGAATTTTACAAAGTTCCTAATGCAGCAATGCCTAGATTTTACAAATTTTGCTCTCCAAAAAATTAGGGCTATTTTAGTGCTTTTACAAAATGGATTTCAATTTTGCAATTACAAAAAGTGCACTAAAAATGCTGAAATTTTAGCCCTTTTACAATGCCAAAATTTGGTTAGGAGGCAAAATATTAATAATATGCTAAAAATTTGCAACACAATGCAAATTTTTTGTCAAAAATAAGCAAAAAATGAAGAAGTTATCACCTTTTGAAGGTGAGGTCTCCTTCGTTGCAGTTTGGCGCCAAAAAGGTAATTTTTGAATTTGAAAATTCAAATTTCCACCAATAATTTGTTTTCTCACCAAAATTCTGTTTTCGCTTGCAAAAAATTCTTAGGTAATTTTTGAATTTGAAAATTCAAATTTCCACCAATGATTTGTTTTCTCGCCAAAATTTTGTTTTCGCGCGCAAAAAATTCTTTCTGACTGTAAAAATTCCTTCAGGGAAAAATAAAAAATTTGATTTGTGATTGGCAGCCACCTGTCAGTCAATCGCGTGTGGACCACCAATAGGCTACCACTTGGCAACGGTGTCGAACCACTGGCACGAACATAAGGGTGTGCTCAAGAGTGACTACCGCAAGGTAGTCAAAACCTTTAGTGAGCATGAGCTCACTTAAGGCACTTAAGTGCCTTTCTCCTGCTCTATGTGGGATAAAGAAACCCACAACATAGCTTCCTCTATCCGATCACCGACAAACTCTACGGTGACAAAAAAATTTGTGGTGGTCGACAAATATACAAAACCTTAGGATTTTATAAATTATTCCTCCCAAAAATTGCCTATCTCGTCGAAACGAATTTGAAGTGGAACTCTTTGATGTCTATCCAGTTCACCAGTTTTCCCTTGCCTTTGGTGTCTGTGATCATGTATTGTGGGAGGGAGGTGATCCACCCTCCTGACCTATGATGGTGTTCGAGCGCCCTACTTCGACCGTGCTCCTTGGGAAGCACCTGTCGATCGACAGTTGTTGTCGGTTACCGACGGTAGTGTTCGGTGCTGGCTAGAGGTCGACCGATTCTTGGGCTAGCATCGACTTCGGATGGTGCCATCAGATGCCGATGTTCATCGAGGCTAGTGTTAGAATGTTGGGGCCTGGATGCCAAGGATCAATCGATGGTCGACGTTGACAAAGCTGGCCGATCGCTGGTTGGTCGCCGATCGTGGGGCCGAACGACTGTTGGGGGCTATCGACCGTCGGTTGACTGAAGTTCACCCGATGGTTGGGACCCTCAAGACTTGAGTGGTCACCAACTAATCCCAAAATAGGCTAAAGACCTATCTTAAAAACATTCATGCATCATCCAAACCCCATAAGAGGGGCGAAGGTCCAAGGTTCAAATCTCGGGCCTCACCGGACTGAACGCTTGTCCCTTTCTTGGTTCTTTCAATGGTGTAAAAGGTTTAAAATGATTATGGCATGGTGGTTATAGGGGCGGACTGTGTGAAGATATGTGTGGCGGCTTCTATGGCGGACAACGCAGAATATGTGGCGGCCATAAAAGTCGGACAGTTTGCTCGGATTCGTGGCGGCTACCGATTCCACCATGTAAATTCAAAAAAAAAAAAAAAAAAAAAAACATTCATGCATGAGTTTTTTTTTTTAATAAAATATTAATAAAATTATTAATATTTTATAAAAATAAATATTTTTCACCCCAAAGATGAAAAATATTCTCATGCAAGGATGAATGAACTGGTTCAACTTGAGCTCACTGTTCTTTCTGCAAGAGCTATTGGACTCCAACTTGAGTTCCAATTTTACTTTGACAAAAACTATGCTTCAGCAATTTCCTTGGCAAATAAATGGTGCAGGGGTAATTGCTTCCCTCTGCCCTCAGCTTCACTTGGTGTTGTGGAAGACTTCAAGCTCCACTTAACACCTTCCTAGGATCTAGCAGTGAAGTGACAGTTCTATCCTCCTTCCTGCAACTTTTCCTCAGGCTAACTGATACCAATGATGTAGGAACAATAGTATGAAGCTATATTATTCATCATAATGCAAGTATATATAGAATTACAATGGATGTTACGTGGGTTAAGTGGTTGCAACAATCTGCCAAACATGGCCAACCACTTAACTACTAGTTAACCAAATGCTAACTAGGGATGTCCATTTACTACTAGAGGACATAGGAGATCTCTAACAATTAACAACCATCTAACAACATGCTAACAACATGCTAACAACATGCTAACAACCTATTTCTAACATGGGCATACTATGCCTCACGTGAATACAAAGTGCAATGAAATAGGAATAGTAAATAATAATAATTAACTTAGGCTTAAGTGGATAAGCCTAAGTTATCCTCAACAATGTTAGAATTTTCAAGATACTACCTCTAAAAATATTTGATGTGCATCCAAATTAATGCTTTTGTTGATTTGACCCCATAATTTCTTATGTTGACAACATCAATAGTAAGTTATAAATACTTTTCAATTGAAATAATCTCTACCAATTTTGTATGGAAATCTTAATAGTTGTAAGAAGTGCCCTAACCTCTATATAGTTGTTTGTTGAAGTTACATATGATTTTCCATAGGTGAGGAGACTTGCCTTCATTATTCTAAAAAAATACCACTTCCATTTGCTTTCCCAAGGTTTCCTTTGAAAGCACTATCAAATTAAGTTTGATGAACCCAACTTATGGACACTTTCAATTTACCATATATCGATGCAAATCCTTTACCTTAACTCCATTTTGACATATCATCCTTGCATATACATTCACATCCTATAACCAAGATACTAGCACATTATTTTCTACACTCAAGATGACCTACAATGTGCAAAATGCTTTTAAACATTTTGTAAGCAAGGAAACAATATGAATCCAAACTTGGATATGGTTCTTGGATTTGTATTTAAAAACTTATTGTCTTTTAAACAACCAGTTTCAATAAATAATAGCAAAGACCAATCCTCAACAACATGCTTAATATTTTAGCTTTGAAAAAATTAATCCAACATTTCATCAACTCTTCTCATGTCAATAAAGCAACCCAATAGATTAATGTTTTTTTAAAAGTAGCAAAAATGGTTGAAGCAAATGAATAATTAAGAAGTAGATGATTAAAGCTTCTAGTTCCTCCTTACATGAAGGACAATAAAAAGGTCCATGACATCTTCTTTGCAAGTTGTCACCCATAATAAACTTGCTTTGGACTAATAACTAAAGAAATAGAGGCCTTAAGGAAGACCTCAAGTGACCAAACATTCTTCCAAGGAAAATCCTTAGGAATGGTTGTATTATGGTTCAAGAGCATAAGAGCAAGAAACTATACATACATATATTACTATATGCATACATACATATATGTGTGTGTTAGATAGGATAATGATAGTTCATGGTATGTCCATGGAATATAAATATACATAAGAAAGCATTTATCAAGGGACATGACAAGTTTTTAGAATAATTGGTTCATAACAAGTTATCATTATTAAGAATAATTTATCCTCAAAGCATAGGAAGCAAAGGATGAGAGATGATGAAAGACTAGGATATGATACCCCAAATATTGACTCTTCGACTATCGATATATCCTCTTAAAAGTATACCACCAACATTTGAGATATCCCACAACACAATTGTGAAGGTGAAATATCCTTATCTATTCTATGATTACTTGAGACACCTTCAAAATAAGGGCTTTTGGAATTTTCCTCCCCAATATGAGTGGTTTTTTGATCACTTACATGCATTGTATTGCCCTTGCCTTAACTATTAGTTCCTACATGTTTATTTGCTTGGAACTTACAATTTTACTTAGGATGCTTCTTAGAAGGTAAAGGTTGAAGTCTTCAAGAACCCAATCCGATGGTATTATAGTGTGAACATTAGAAGATTCTTTCTCAGATTTTGGTTGTAGAATTGCATTTTGACAACTAGTAAAGACTATTGAAGCAATTGCATTTATTAATGTACAAGCCAATTTGTGGTCCTCTATATAAATATTGGTAAAATTTAAACTTGGTTCTATGTCAATAGTTGACTCTTCATGTTGATTAACTTATTTCTTCTAATGAAGAAGTTTTTATTAGACTTAGGTTCTTCTGTTGTCAATGCATTCCCAATAGGTAGACCATCATTTATCTATTTTTGATCAGGTTATTGTTGACTGACATTTCTATTGTAAATTTCCATTATATATTGTAGTACAACATTAACCAGATTTGCCATGTCAATACTACCAATATCAATAACATTGTTTGAAGCATTTCTTAGTCTATCTTCACCATTAACTTTTATACCTAAATATTCACTAGATGATCCTTGTTGCATTAAATGGCTCTGTTATTTAGCCCACCTAGGTTTGAGAAGCTGTTGTATAGAAATTGAAGTGTTGATAATTAAAGGTGCAATTGGCACAAGCATAAATGAAAAATTCCTAGTTTGAATGCCTCCATCTACTTTTTGTGTCTAAAAGTTCAAAATTTGTATTCTTCACAAAATTTTGAGTTTGTCCTTGCATTTGGGCTAGAATTATTGGTAAAAGGAGATTTTCCATTGAATGTTGTTCAGGTTTAGCAATTGAATTTAAAATATATGATTAAGATTTGGCTCTCAAATATAGGAGGTGCTTAATGAAATAGAAGGGGTGATTTGTGTGATAATTTTTGAATACCTAATTTAATTTCATCAATTTATTATGTCTTCTTGATTATCTTATGTATTTTATCCATCCATGGATCAATATTATGTATATGTGACTTAACTATTTGCAGTTCCTCCAAAAGCTTTGTATGGTCTTGGTAAGTTGTGTTAATACAATTTTCATAGTTGGAGACTTGGCATTGTAAAGCCTTCACCATGAGTTCAGTTGAGCTTTATTCATTCTTGGAAGCCTGATGAGTGATATGCATGTCCTTGTAAAAGTCCCTCTTTACATGTGAGTTAAAAGTGACATGCTTCTTTCATTTTAGTTGAAATGAGGTTTAAATTTTAACAACTTATCGAGTTATAATAGTATGACTAAAGTCCACATTGAATTTATAATAAAATTTTAAAAGCTTACTTGATTTTATTATACATAGGCTAGAAAAGATTATTTATTTTGTAGATGTTTGCCCATGTAGAGTATGCAATTGTCTTAGAGGTACTCCAGGTATTCCCTAGTAATATTTGTTAGAAGGGTGATAACAATTTTCTTTAGCAAATGATAATGTGGACAATGTAGCACTAGGATGGTTGATAAGTGAGAGAATCTAGACCTTGTTTATGAATTGTTGGATCTTCTTGGAATTGCCTTGCTATAATTTCTACATAGTTCTGATAGATAGTTACACCTAAAGCCCCCATCTCCAAGTTGATTTTCATCACTAAAGATATTCATAACAATCCTCAAGGCTTTGTAGAAAAAAATCTATAATTTATAGAATACAACTTCTATAGATACCTCTTTATTCCCATTCACACCATTGCTTAAACCATTTGAAAATAATTTTTGATATATAAACGCTCACGTCTTCTCTAATACATTCTTTTTAACTAACGAATACAAAGCAAAGGTATTACAAAAGTTCTCTAGGCCATCAGTTTAGCCCTTGTTGATATGTACAAATACTATGCATTTGTTTGTAGCTTGACATAATTCTTCTCAACAAATTTTTTCTCTCATTTTATTGAAACTTGCTTTTCCTTATTCTTGTCTCTTCCAAAACTCCATTCTTCTTCCTTGTCTTGACCTAAGTAATCCTGATCTAGTCTCTTTCTCTTCTAAATCTAGGAGTAAAACTCATGTTTCTTAATTCTCAAGGTTCGTCAAGTGTGTATATGCATGAAGGTGATGTTTCATGATTCCCCCTACACATATTTTTATTAATACTTGCCCAATTCACTTTTAGGCCATCTTGCACATGTTAAACTAGCCCATTACCATCTAGATTATTGGTAAGATTATATTTTGACCTTTCAAATGCCAGAATAGATGAATTTGAGCTATATTTTGGTATACATTTGTATAATAATATCAAGATTAATCTTTCACTTTTACACATTTGTCTTATTTTGAGTTGTAAGAAAGGGGAAAATCAAACTATATAGTACAATACATTTCACTTTTATAAGGATCAAATGGATTAATTTGTGTTGAACTTTATATAACATGTAGTCCTTTGAGTGATCTTTTACTTTTGAAGTAATCACTCAAATTGAGAAACATTTGGTATAATTATGCCCAAAATATTCCTCTCTAGTCTTGATTGTTATTTCCTATTTGTAGGGGATAGATTATGGATTTTTAAGACCAAATTAATTTTCATATTTCTTGTTGATATAAGGAAATTTCATCCAAGTTTTTGTTAAAATCTAGAATTATTTAAAGGATAGATGGACTAAATATAGTGTGATCTTGTTTTGGAAACTTGATAGGTCCTTATCATTTGGTAAATTCATCATTGGCATCGTCTTGTTTTGATTCTAAATGACCTATTATATATACATTTGGGTCATGCCATGTAACTAACAAGAAAATTAACATTTTTTACAAATCATTGTGAAGACATTCATTCTCTTTTGAAGTGTAGATTCTTCTTTAATAAATATGTGTTATTTATTTAGATTTAAAGATAATGCTCAGTTGATGAAGATATTTTTCTTCTTGCATCTTCCAATATCATTCTTAGAGCTTTCCAAATAACTTATATTTGGAAGTTGTATCTTATTCCACCTTATTTAAGACTACTAATTTTTTCCTTCTATTTTTGTTGTCTCTTTCAAAACATAATTGAAACTAGTGTTCTAAAACTTGCAAATCAAAAAAACTTGACAAACCTAATTTTGGTGATTTTATCGACAAATCAGGAAAAAATGACAAAAACTAGACAAAATATCGATAAGAAAATAATATATATTTTTTAAATAAACAAAAAAACATTTTAAAACAATAATTGGAGAGCCTACGACTAATATTTTTTTTAAAATCTATGTTTTTCCTTTTTATAGACTTCATAAATATTTTTGCCTTCATAAGTTTTATAGGCCCAACCTACAACTTCGACTTTTGCTTGGTTTTGAAAATTCAAACAATAATGCTAATGCTACTTACTAGCTTTACCGACAATAATTCTAATGCTACTTACTAGCTTTACAGAAGTAATAATTTTGGTACATTTGAAATGTTCCCCAGGGCTAATGTAAATTTCAAAATAAAAAATTTGATAAGAAATTTATAAATTATAGGCTTTTCATTATGTCTAAATAAAGATAGATAATTTGGCAGATTCAACTCATTCTCAAGTTTGAAAACTCCACCCTGCTTATTGACAACTAGACATGTCACCTTCTGGGAATGAATAAGCTTCCTTTTTGGAATTAACACATGATATGTAGATCTACATCAATATAGGAGGTTTTATTTCTTTTTTAAATATTATTTCTTCTCTCTTTTTGTACTTGCAACCAATTTTCTCATGAGAAATTGATGAGAATTTGGCAAGAAACTTATCACAAGTTGACGAGTTTATCGATGTTGAGAAAAAAAAAAAAAACTTTTGATCGCAAATTCTCGTGAGTTTCATGAGATCTTGCAATTTCTCGAAGAGTTTTTAAAACTATGATTGAAACATTATGAAGCTTTTCACTATGATTCTTTTTAAGGAAAACTTGAGAGCTGGACCAATCTAAGTCACAATGTTCAATACAAGAGATAAAAGGTATGTTCTTAAAAATAGAGGATTACTACGGGGGTCATATTTTTACTTGGATGAGGATCTTACTCCAATGCAACAAGAAGATATGAGGGTATAATAGGAAAAGGTAAAGATAACAAGGAGTGAGGATAAAATGACATAGTTGAAAAATGGGAAAGCATTCGTTATAAGTAGAAAAAATAAAAATAAATAGAAAATTGGGGACTATCAAGAACACTTAACATTGGTGAATTATAATTATCATGGATATCCATGGAGAAGAGGTCCTAGTCTAGGTCCCATAGCTAAAGTAAATGATGTAAGTATACTAATAGAAACACATGAACATGATGTATGTAAGATTCCAAATTGCAAAGGATAAAAAAAAATATCAATATGGAATGAAGTAATAAAAAATGGAAAAGGACATGGAGGAGTAACAATACTAATAAAAGAGTCTTGGGGTAAAGTCATACAAATTGAAAAATAAGACCCAAATAAATATTATATATGGATTAAAATCATAGATAATGAAAAATTGATTAACATTGTATCTTGTTATTTTGCTCCACAACAATCAAAGTTTTATAATAAATATGGCTTAGATCATAAGGATCCATCTATGACATTGGTAAAAGACATCACAAAATATAACAAGTTTAGAGAGGTGGTTTTAGTGGGTGAATTTAATTCCAAGACAATAAATAGACAAGGAAGCTCTTTACAAATTAATGAAGGCATAAATGATAATCCACTATGGTTGAAAGAAGAGGTGGATCATTGTTGGTTAAGGTACTTAGATGACAATCAAGGACCCATCACACATTATGGAGAAGAACTTATTAAACTATGTAGCATAGAGGGATTGATCATCTCCAATGGCATAAACGTGTGGTAAAAATCTAGAAAATATACTTATCAAACGTTAATGGATACTGTGTAGTTGATTATGCTATTTATTCACCAAACTTCATTTCAAGAATAAAAGATCTAGAAATTGGAGCAGTTATCATGGAGCTAAAATATGATCAAAATCCAATGTACATAAAGATACAAATTCAAGAAAGTGGGCAAGAAGAATATCTTCAAGTAACTAAAGCAAATGCAATGGGAAACATGTCTATGACAAAGAAAATAAGAAAACTTTTAAAACATCACTGAATCAGACTATGCAAAGAGAGGAAAGAAAGAGGACATATATTTTGTAAACTTATCCTTTTGATAGCAATATTATGGATATAATCAAAGAAGCCTTAGGATCATGCAAGGATTTAAAATACAAGAAAAAAACATGAAAGTTTCCCTATCAATACATGATATGATGAAGAATGAAAAGCAATAAGGAGAACCTTGAAGTAGGCAAAGAGAAAAAAAGATATAGAAACAACTAATGAAAACAAAAAAGGAAGAATACACAAGAGCAAGGCAAAAAGAGTTGGTATATCTTACAAAGCATAGCCCAAGACAATTTTGGAAAGAGCTACAACAAAGCAAAAGGCACACAATTAACAATATCACAAGCCAACAATGGTTGCAGTATGCTAAGCAATTATATAAGAGCATAAGAGCAAGAAAATATACATACACATATTACTATATGCATACATACATATATGTGTGTGTTAGATAGGATAATGATAGTTCATGGTATGTCCATGGAATATAAATATACATAAGAAAGCATTTATCAAGGGACATGACAAGTTTTTAGAATAACTGGTTCATAACAAGTTGTCCTTATTAAGAATAATTTATACTCAAAGCATAGGAAGCAAAGGATGAGAGATGATGAAAGACTAGGATACGATACCCCAAACATTGACTCTTCGACTATCGATATATCTTCTTAAAAGTATCACCAAAATTTGAGATATCCCACAATGCAATTGTGAAGGTGAAATATCCTTATCTATTCTATGATTACTTGAGACACCTTCAAAATAAGGGCTTTTGGAATTTTCCTCCCCAATATGAGTGGTTGTTTTGATCACTTACATGCATTGTATTGCCCTTGCCTTCACTATTAGTTCCTACATGTTTATTTTATTGGAACTTACAATTTTACTTAGGATGCTTCTTAAAAGGTAAAGGTTGAAGTCTTCAAGAACCCAATCCAATAGTATTATAGTGTGAGCATTAGAAGACTTTTTCTCAAATTTTGGTTGTAGAATTGCATTTTGACAACTAGTAAAGACTATTGAAGCAATTGCATTTATTAATATACAAGCCAATTTGTGGTCCTCTATATCAATATTGGTAAAATTTAAACTTGGTTCTATGTCAATAGTTGACTCTTCATGTTGATTAAAGATATTGGACTTAGGTTCTTCTGTTGTCAATGCATTCCCAATAGGTAGACCATCATCTATCTATTTTTGATTAGGTTATTGTTGACTGACATTTCTATTGTGAATTTCCATTATATATTGTAGTACAACATTAACCAGATTTGCCATGCCAATACTACCAATATCAACAACATTGTTCGAAGTATTTCTTAGTCTATCTTCACCATTAACTTTTATACCTAAATATTCACTAGATAATCCTTGTTGCATTAATTGGATCTATTATTTAGCCCACCTAGGTTTGAGAAGCATGTTGTATAGAAATTGAAGTGTTGATAATTAAAGGTGCAGTTGGCACAAGCATAAATGAAAAATTCCTAGTTTGAATTCCTCCATCTACTTTTTGTGTCTAAAAGTTCAAAATTTGTATTCTTCACAAAATTTTGAGTTTGTCCTTGCATTTGGGCTAGAATTATTGGTAAAAGGAGATTTTCCATTGAATTTTGTTGAGGTTTAGCAATTAAATTTAAAATATATGATTAAGATTTGGCCCTCAAATATAGGAGGTGCTTAATGAACTAGAAAGGGTGATTTGTGTGATAATTTTTTAATATAATTTCATCAATTTCTTATTTCTTGTTGATTATCTTATGTATTTTATTCGTCCATGGATCAATATTATGTATATGTGACTTAACTATTTGTACTTCCTCTAAAATATTTGTATTGTCTTGCTGACTTGTGTTAATACCCTTTTCACAGTTGGAGACTTGGCATTGTAAAACCTTCATCATGAGTTTAGTTTAGCTTTATTCATTCTTGGAAGCCTGATGAGTGATATGCATGTCCTTGTAAAAGTCCCTCTTTACATGTGAGTTAAAAGTGACATGCTTCTTTCATTTTAGTTGAAATGAGGTTTAAATTTTTGCAACTTATCAACTTATAATAGTATGACTAAAGTCCACATTGAATTTATAATAAACTTTTAAAAGCTTACTTGATTTTATTATACATAGGCTAGAAAAGATTATTTATTTTGTAGATGTTTTCTCATGTAGAGTGCAATTGTCTTAGAGGTACTCCAAGTATTCCCTAGTAATATTTTTTATAAGGGTGATAACATTTTTCTTTAGCAAATGACAATGTGGACAATGTAGCACTAGGATGGTTGATAAGTGAGAGAATCTAGACCTTGTTTATGAATTGTTGGATCTTCTTGGAATTGCCTTGCTACAATTTCTTCATAGTTCTTCTATATAGTTACACCTAAAGCCCCCATCTCCAAGTTGATTTTCATCACTAAAGATATTCATAACAACCCTCAAGGCTTTGTAGGAAAAAATCTATAATTTACAAAATACAACTTCTATAGATACCTCTTTATTCCTACTCACACCATTGCTTAAACCATTTGAAAATAAATTTTGATATATAAATGTTCATGTCTTCTCTAATACATTTTTTTTAACTAACGAATACAAATCCAAGTTCTTGACAAAACAAAGGTAATACAAAAGTTCTTTAGGCCATCAATTTAGCCCTTGTTGATATGTACAAATACTATGCATTTGTTTGTAGCTTGACATAATTCTTCTCAATAAATTCTTTCTCTCATTTCATTGGAACTTGCTTTTCCTTATTCTTGTCTCTTCCAAAACTCCATTCTTCTTATTTATCTTGACCTAAATAAGCCTGATCTAGTCTATTTCTCTTCTAAATCTAGGATTAAAACTCATGTTTCTTAATTCTCAACCACTCAGCCACTCCTAGTGCGTTAAGCAACCTCCAAAATACATGTCAAGTTTCTTTTAGGACCATTACACATCTACACTAAGAAAATCTTGAGTTTTGGAAATTGACTCCAAAACATTCTTGAACCAAACATAATTTCACATATTAAAAACATCTTGTGTCAAAGAGGGATAACACCATACTTGGTTTGAACCTCAAAGTGAAAAGGGTAATCCTCATCTGTCCCATCATGCAACATAGTCCACAAAAATAGTGGTTCTCATCACTATCACAATTCCAAAAATAAAAGAAATAGTAGGAAAAAATCCCTAACAAAAAATCTAAATAGTTTACATCACACACCACTAATCATTGGATTGTAAGTATTGCACTACATTTCCAGTCAGACGGTTAAGTAGCCATCCCCAAAACTTAAGAGATAAAAATCCTTGGACTGTGGAATTAACCTCCACCAGAGCTATAGACGCTTGACTAACAGTGGAGTACGTTCATGCGTGGTGACACATCTCTTTCAAAGAGACCTCTGACCATACATAAGGACAAGATAGCTTCTTGGTCTCATCCATAACAGGTCACACCTAATTTACTCAAGATGGGTTAATGAACTGACTTGCACACATTGATTCTTGATTACATACTCTTGATTCGGTAAATGAATTCACTGCATACACATTTGGTCCTAGAGGGATTAGGCAGTTTTAGTGAGTTTGTTTGATGCCACTAGTATATTCGAGTCTCTACAAAACAGACAGTATTCAATATCAACATCCATATCTTCTTCCATGTCAACATCCATGTTATTTCATGAGTCTTTCACCCCACATACCACCTAGTTTGGTGCCCCTAATTAAACAACAATGCTAAAACATTGGCCAAGCAAATTCTAAACTATGAATGATCATTAGAACATTTACATCCCATAACTTGCATTAATCATCCATAATACATTTCCACTTGTATTAATCATCCATATACACTTTCATTCCACAAAAGCATCCACATAAGCATAACATAAAAGTAAAAGCCATGTGTATATATAACTCACATATGCAAAGATTGCTAGAAAGTGCAGACAACATCACAACTTGAGGGTGTTCAAGGTATCACATCTCATTTATTAGAACATATAACAGACACAATCATTTCATTTTTCATTATAAAAAATCCTTCATATGTTAGGTCAAAGAATAGACACAGTCATTACATTTGCCCATTTCAAAAACCCCTTCATCTATTAGGGAAAAAAATAGACACAGTCATCACATTTCCTATTTCAAAAATCCCTTCATCTGTTAGGGCAAAGAATACACACATTCATCATATTTTTCACATTTCAAAAATACCTTCATATGTTAGGGAAAAGAACAGATGCAATCATTTCATTTTTCATTATAAAAAACCCTTCAACTGTTAGGTCAAAGAATAGACACAAGTACAAGTGAACCTTGTATTTAGTGGTTTATCACATTTAACCTAGAATTTGTAGCGATTGGTTATCCATGCAATCCGAGAGGATGGGTAAATCACCATAAGGACACTTACATCATCAAAAAACCTTCATCTGTTGGGGCAAAGAACAAACACAAGTACAAGTGAACCTTGTATTTAGTGATTTATCCTATTCACCTGGCGGTTGCAGTGACTAGTTATCCATGCAATCCGATAGGATGGGTAGATCACCATAAGGACACTTATATTTTCATAAAAACCCTTCATCTATTGGGACAAAGAACAAATGCAATCATTTCATTTTTTATTATCAAAAACCCTTCATCTATTGGAAAAAAGAACATACACAATTATTTTATTTTTCATTATAAAAACTCTTCATTTGTTGGGGTAAATAATAGACACAATCATTTCATCGCATTTTTTCTCATTTAAAAAAATCCCTTCATCTATTGGGGAAAAGAACAAACACAATCATTTCATCACATTTTTTCCATTCCAAAAACCCTTCATCTGTTAGGGTAAAGAACAAACACAAGTACAAGTGAACCTTGTATTTAGTGGTTTATCCTAGTCACCTGGTGGTTGTAGCGACTGGTTATCCATACAATCTGGTAGGATGGATAGATTACCATAAGAACACTTGCATTTTCATAAAATCCCTTCATCTGTTGGGGTAAAGAACATACACAATCATTTCATTTTTCATTATAAAAAACCCTTCATCTGTTGGGGCAAAGAACAAACACAATCATTTCATTTTCATTATAAAAAATCCTTCATCTGTTGGGGCAAAGATTAGACACAATCATTTCATCACATTTTTTTCCATTTCAAAAAACCCTTCATCTGTTGGGGCAAAGAATAGACACAATCATTTCATCACATTTTCCCCATTTCAGAAAAAAATCTTCATCTGTTGGGGCAAAGAATAGACGCAATCATTTCATCTTATTTTTCCCATTCTAAAAACCCTTCATTTGTTAGGGCAAAGAACAGACACAAGTACAAGTGAACCTTATATTTAGTGGTTTATTCTATTAACCTAGCGGTTGCAGTGATTGGTTATCCATGCAATCCAATAGGATGGATAGATCACCATAAGGACACTTACATTGTAAAAAATCCTTCATTTTTTGGGGCAAATAACAGACACAATCATTGCATTTTTTTCATAGTTATCACAACATACACATGTCAAAAATCCCTTTCATATGTTGGGGTAAAAAACAGACTTAGTCACTTAAATCCATATATTCAAAAATATAGCTTACCTCCACAAAGTCACTCCACATTGCATCCATCAACACATTTCTCATCATCACATCCTCATGTCATCATCAAATCCATCAATAATTGCATTTACATTCAACTTTTGCCAAGTTCAAACACAAACTCAAGTGAACCTCATATCTAGTGGTCTAGTCTATCTCCTTGGCGATTGCAGCGATTTGTGTCCATGCAATTTGGTAAGATGAGTAAACCACCATAAGGAAACTTGGCCATTTTCATCATCCACTATCTCCTTGTTCAAAAATAAAATCACTTTTGGTACTTCATCTTTAGAGTGAGACTATGCCAAGACCAATTTGCTCAAAAGTTGTCATTGATGGCCTTGTTTGTGGGGCTTGAAACACGGACAAAATCATAAATTTTCATCATCTCCTTTTACACTAGTCTTCGAGGATGTAGGATGGGTAAAGTGATTGAGCAACCGTTTAGGGATTCCATGTAGGAATTGTTGCAATCATGAGTGACCCTGAGGATAGACTATTTTTATTTTCTTTCTGCATTTGCATACTTGCATTTTAATGATGCCATATGATATTTTATTCAACAACATCGAATCACCCCAAACTTGGGGAAACCACTTTTGGTTTTGACTTTCCCACAAAGAGATACATCATACATGATCATGGCATCTACACTTGGCAAAAAATCCTTCATCTGTTGGGGCAAAATAGACACATCTTCCATCACATATTTTCACAAAAGTCATCATCTATTGGGGCAAAAACAGACGCATCATGTCACATTTTTCACCAATCCCCTTCCCACCATTGGGGTAAAAATGGAATCACATTTACATCATTCATTTGCACAAAATTTTCAATTGGCTCGTGAGATTCATCTGCAAAATCATTCACCAATTGAGGGGGTAAGCTATGCAAAACTTAAATTCTTTTATTCTTTTATCTCCAAGCTCGTATTCCACATCCCAAGAGAAGCTGCTTATGTGCCTAGCCAGACCAGATGTCTCATATTTTTGCACCATATTATATTTCACACAACATGGTACAAAAAGGGGCATCTGTAGACACCAAAATCTGGCCACTTGTCCTCCATCCATACTTTCTTGCCATTTCCACCACCAAAACATAGCCACTTGTCCTCCATCCTACCTTTCCCGTCATTTTTTGCCCATTATTTTTGCTTATATATATTTATTATATATATTTAATTAATAATATTTTATATATTATATATTATATATATTTAATAAATATATTCATATAAATAAATTAATCCCAGCCATCCGATTTCATTTAATTTCATCCGTTCATTTCCCTCAATCCATGCCACCCTAAATTTAATATCTACCCTTAGATATACTTTAATCTCAACCACACGATTAATGTCGTTGAAACCCTAGCATGCCCTAGGTTGGATTATAAATAGGATCTATTTTGATGGCTCAACCTTTGAAGTCCCTAAGTTTTTGAATTCCCTGAGTCTTTGAGTTCCTAAGTCCCTGGAATTTTCTAAGTTACCCGAGATTTTGAAGTGCCTTAGAGTTCCAACCTAGTCTTTGTGCCCTAATCCCACTTCATCCATCATATTTCCTATTCCCTTGCTTGCCATCGTCACTTTTGCATCCCTCACCTACATTAGATATGCTTATGTAGAATCCTCCCTTATCCTCTGAACGCCTCCTAGCACTTTCTGCCATCACCAAGCATATCTGGGTACCTCCCTACCAGTCTCGAGCACCCATGATAATTTTTTGTAGTAGCTAGATGCCTACAGGTGTTTTACATAAGCCCTTATGATAGCCCCCTAGCCTTCAAGCGACGTTAGGGCACACCTTCACCATCAACCTGCAACAAATATAACCATCAACAGACAGTAAGCAAGGAGCAAGGTAAATCTATTTCATTTGGTTATATTGCATAATGTTTAATTCTATTTACATTTTATATTGTTATAGCTAGGGTTTTAATTATGATTTTTGAGGGCTCACACAGTGGAGCCCTCATTATTACTAACTCTCTAGTGTTTATTTATGTGCAAATTAGACAGTACATTAGAAGAATTAGATAACTAATTAAGTTGAAGTGGTCCGACATTGGATACACAGAATCCCACTCACACCTATTGGGAGTGAGACACAACTGAAGACACCATCATTTTTTGCAGCTAGGGTTTCAAAGAACCATAGCAATATTTGTAATAATTGTATTAAAAAAATTTTAAATCCACCATTGTAACTATAGACACCAAATTACAACTATTAATCCTTCATCCTAACCATCCTACCACCTACTTGTCCACCACATACCTTCTCGCCAATCATTTAACCACTTAAGCCCTTCCCGCATTCAAAAGGCCCACTTTAGCCCTTCTCGCCTTCAAAAGGCCCACTTAAGCCCTTCCCCGCCTTCAAAAGGCCCACTTAAGCCCTTCCCACCTTCAAAAGGCCCACTTTAGCCCTTTCTTGCCATTTCCTAACCCAATTGGGCTTATTTTAATATTATTTTATATTTAATATAATATTTTATTTAATATTATAATATATTTATTATAAAATATGTATTATAAACCTAATTAACCACATCCATATGATCTAATCTAATCTCCACCATCCATCTTCAGTAATCCATGCCACATCTAAAGTGTAATCTCAACCTTAGAATTTGATTTAATCTTAGCCACACGATTAAAAGTGTTAAGCTAAAATCCTAAGAAAACCCTAGGCTAGATTATAAATAAGGGCATTTGCAAATGCTCAACCCTAGAATAGTTGTGCCCTAGAATGTTCTTGCCCTTGGAGATATTATTGAAGAAGCCCTTCTGAAGTAGAAGGATTGCAAAGCCATTGAAGATCCAAGCCCTAGCTTGCCGTAGGACTTCCACCATTCCAACCATTTCCCACACCCATCCTCCATTGCCGTCATAATTCACCACCCATATTTTGTCGCCGTCGTCATATCCCATCCATCGCTTTCCTTGCATCAAATCATCAGGTGTTGTTGGAGCACCCTACCACCAATCTACAACAAATCAACAAAGCATCAAATCCAGCAAGGTAAATCACCATTGAATATTATTTTATTGCATAATATATAGGTTTTTGTATGTAGTTTCATTCATTAATAACTAGGGTTTTATTAATAACTAAGGGTCTCACTATGTGGAGCCCTCACAGGTATTACTAACTCCTTATTTTGTTTGTATGTGTGTAGATCTACAGGTTTCATTCATTATTGGATAGTTGTTGAAGCTGGAGTGGCCCGAAATCGGATACCAAAGCCCACTCAATCTGTTGGGAGTAGAACACACTGAAGACACTAATTTTTGTATAGCTAGGGTTTTAGATAACCCTAGAAAATCTGTAATTTATTGTATCAAATTAACTCTGTTAAGGCAGATCAATTGTAATAGGGAGTTTTTCAGCTCCCCCCCATTTATTGAAATATATTTCATTTTGTGCAATTGTCTTGTCTGTTTGAGTTAGTTTCATTTCTTTATTGCATAGTGTCGTGTTTTTAGCTTCACAGTAATAATAGAGTTTTTAGGCTCCCCTTGTTTAATATAAATCTTATTTGTTGTGCAATATCTGGTTATTTGAATTCTATTGTATTTAGCATTGCTTGGTGTCATGTTTTTAGCTCTACACAAGTTAAAGGCTACGAGGCAAAAAAATTAGGCAACAATTAGAGCTACAAAATTGATAAGCTTAGAGTAGCAAAATAGAAGGAAGTGAAGCTGTAAATTGCATAGTCTTGGATAACTTATTTGAAGGATAAATAAGGAGAATGTTAAAAGAAAGTTGATAGCAATTGAACTGATTGGGCAACAACTAGAGCTACAAACTCTATAAATTTGAGATAACAAAAGGTAATCAAAAAGTTTATAAGTTGAACATTCTATTGAAGCGTAAAGAAGAAGTTCTAAAATAGTGAAAAGAAAGCATTGGAAGCATTTTTGTTATCTTGAAATTTGCATAATATAGTAGCAAAAAATAAAGTTAAAAATTGCATAAAGTAGGAGCAATAAGGGAAAGAAAAATATTCTCGTTTTGAACATTATTGAAGGTAAAGCCAACAAGTAAAGAGGTTACGAGCACTCAAATTTTGTGCAAATTTTATAGGTTTTTGTAAAGCAAAAAATGACAACACCAAAGCAATAAACAACAAAATCAACACAAAAAATTATTGCACAAATGAAGATAATAATATTGATATTATTATGAGGGAGAGCCTTGATCTCCAATGTTACAATATGATATTATATTGATACAATAATTACAAATTTAGGGTTCAAAAACCCTTATTCACAAATAAATATATGGTGTCTTCTGCACCATATTTGCTCCAAACAAGAGTGCAGGTGGGCTTGTATATCCCTATGAGATCATCCTAGCTGCAATAGCTTCCAAATATGTGATTCCTATACCTGCAAACAATAAACAACGTAAAAGGGGTTAATAGCACCTGAGAAGGCTCCACTATGTGAGGCCCTATGAATGATAAAACTAGTAAAATCTAAATGCTCCAATGTTGAACTGAAAACAAAAGTGCAAAAAATATAAATGAATACCAAATAATATATAACCTTGTCAATGTTGATTAATGCTCCTATTTTTGTGGTCGATAGTCACATGAACACCTGAAAGCATTCTAGGGCTTATGGACATCAAAATATGCTACAAGAAATACCCAAAGGTGTTTAGTGATGGTTGTGAATGGCCAATAATGTTCTAGAAATGCTCAAAAGCATTATGTGAACTCTGGGTAGCATTTGAGTGTGGATAAGAGTGAGGCAAAACCATATCTGGTTTGTGAGGGTTTGATGGGTGCAATGGCAACAATAAGGGAAGAGGATGATAGCAAAGGGCTAGGGCTTGTGAGTGGACAAATATTCAAATCTGAATCTCTCAAGATGCTTCATGAACCTTCTAAGACTTTCCAAGTGTCCTTGATTCACCAAAATGACTCATCTTTTATAATTTACCCTTGAACATTTTAGGTTTTCAACAACATCGAATGAGTGGCCAAGATTAAAACATGAGGAAGGGTGGAGATTAAGCTTGGGCAAGTGACATGGATTGAGATGGATGGATGGTTGAGATTAAGTCATGGCAAATGGCTAGGATTTATTCACATAAATACATATATTTATATTTATAGATATTAATATTTTTA
Source organism: Wollemia nobilis (assembly GCA_028583015.1). Taxonomy (NCBI): domain Eukaryota; kingdom Viridiplantae; phylum Streptophyta; class Pinopsida; order Araucariales; family Araucariaceae; genus Wollemia; species Wollemia nobilis. The sequence continues at coordinate 9,341,777 of JAQPPZ010007509.1, read as the reverse complement.
TATATTTAATATTAATATCTATATATATTAAATAAATACATACATACATACATAAATATATATATATATATATATATATATATATATATATATATATATATATATATATATATATATATATATATATATATATATAGATATATAATGGACAACTATGATTGGAGGATACAAATGGATGACAAGTGGTTAGATTTTGGTGTCTATAGTTTGAAGGAAGATAATTTTGAGTTTTTTGGAGGAAGAATAGAGTCTTTAAAACCTGCACAAAATTTTGTAATCAAAAGTTATAAAAATTAGTGTCAAAAGAGGAGCATAAACATTGAAAAATTATGTTAAACAAAGTGGAGATGCCGAATAGCATCAAGCTAAGGTAGAGAGAAGAGTTGCAGGTTCAAGAGTGACAACCAAAGAACAAAGAGATAACAACCATCTAACGAGAAAGAAGAGGCCATTAAACAAGTGGAAGCACCACTGAATAGAAAATTTTAAGCACCATAAGAGAGGAGGAAAAGTGAGATTGAAGCACAAGGGGGTAGGAATCCAAGTAGTGCTTAAGAGAAGAGACACTGGGTAGAAGAGAGGAACCACCATATATAGGAGAAGAGCCGCCATGAAGAGCCACTCATAGAGCGTTGTTTTAGAGATCCATCGCTGAAAAATGGAGCCACCAAGCCTAGGAGGAGGAGTAAATAAGCACCAAAGTGGAGAGGAACCACAATTAGAGAAGAAGAATCACCACTTGCAAACTCTGAGATGTAAGCAATAGAAGAGACAACATTTGAATATCAAAAAGGCTTAAGGAGGAAACCAAATGTCTAGGTTTTTGCAACTACCAAGAAGAGAAGCAAATAGTTGGCATCCATAATATTCTTTGTAGAGAAGACAACATTGCATCACCTAGTTGGTAAGGTAAAGGACATGACACAAACGACCAAGTGTTGGAAGAAGAAGAACACAGTCAAGGAGAATAGAACACTACCTGGAGCATGAAACGTTGAAACCATTATTTGCAAGGTTGGTTGAACATTATAAAATTGTTCATGCCACTTGTCATGAGGAAGGAGGAGCACCATAAGCCATTGGAGGTAGGAGAATCATTTCAGAATATGTTAGTAAGAGCAAGGAGGGATATTTGAGACCATTTGACATTTGGTATTTAATAAGCCAATCATTACTAAAGGAAGATATAATATCTAGAAGCGTCAATTAATGCATGGGCTAAAAATAAGCCTGCACAACTACAATTACTACAACAAGGAGGACGTATGTTCAAATTAAAAAACCTTGGAAAAGCTTGGAGAACAATTGACTAGTCAAGGAGAAGAGCGAGTGCCTAGTTTCAAAGCAAGTCAGAATACAACAACAAATAAGGCCTAAAGTTTGAAGGTAATTATTTTCATTTAAAATTAATTATATGCCCAAGATAGGTGTTATAAGGTTGGAAGAAATTATTACTGTCTAAGGCTAAGTTCAAATTATTTTATTGGAGAGATAAGACCTTGAAGTAATATATGAAACCTTAGAAACTTGATTATTTCTATTTGAAAGTTATATAAATATTTGAACATTTATTTGAAAATTGAAATAATTATTTTGAAGTTTTGTAATTTTATTATTTGAGTTTACAAAACAATTTGATAAGTTTGGAGAAATAAGGTTTCCTACATCAAATTAGAAATACAAAACTTGCACATATTCTTTTATAGAATTTCTAAATTTCTAAATTTGGAGTTATAATGAATTCAACATCAACATAGATTTATAAAATTTAGAATAGGGGAATTATATACTTGAAATTTGGGGGATAAAAGGAATTTAACATAGAAATTTTGACAAAGAAAAATTGCATTGATAATTTAGTCTCTAATTCAAAATTAAAAGAGACATAAGTTTGAAGACTTAAAGATTGAAATTGTATTCAAATCATTGATTGATAAGAGGAAAATAAAAGTAGTTATTTTTGAAGAATAGAAGTTGAAATGCTAGGGAGATACAAGGTATTTTACAAAACAGAGAAATTGAAAGAATTATATTGAAACTAGGGAGATAAAAGGTTGTCAACACAAAGTCAACATAAATTGAAAATAATCCTTAGTCTATCATTCAAAACTAAGGAAAAATAAAGAATAGAGAATTTGAAATTGCATCAAATAATTATTTGATAAACTAAACTAGGGAGTCATAAGGTAGTCAACTACAAAGGTCTAAAGAATTGAAAGGTGTATTACTCAAAGTAAAAGAATTATGGATAAATTAGCAAGAGGGACATATCATCATAATATGCAAAGACAAAGCACTCTTCATGTTCCTTATCAACAATGTAAAATCATTTCACAAAAGGATAATTCTATTATTCAAGATGATAAGGATATTTGGTATATTGACTCGGGAGCAAGTCATCATATGACAAGAAACCTACATTGGTTTGATTATTTAGAAGTTACAAATAATTTTGGTCTAAAGCTAGCAGATGGAAAGAAATATCCAATTCATGGAAATGGATGTGTAATACCTAGTGCATCTTACTCATATTTTATATTACATGATGTCATGTATATACCAAGATTGACAACAAATCTCATTTTAGTAACTAAATTAGTTGAAAGCGGAAGAACAATAGAATTCAAATATGTGAATAGAAAGAATAAGTGTTTTATTAAAAAGCTAAATGAAATAGAGGCTACTAGATCAATCAACAATGGAATATATTCTTTGGATTCTATTGGTTTTTCACAAGAGCTTGTAATGGTTCAAGATAATTCTACCGACTCTTCTTATGCATCGTCATTGCAAATCACGTGTTTCTAACGATCTTCGTCTTGCCATTGTGGATCCTTTGCCGAAGCCACCACCAACCTGACATTTCACCGTCTCTCATGCCATTTTCATTCCCATCGCTCGCTTTTGCATACCCGAGCTCCACCATGTCCTCCACCATTCACTAAATTAAATTAAATTAATTTTTAATTACCCACTTCCTCCATTTCCAACAATAAATTAAATTATTATTTTTAATTTAATTTAATTTTTTATTTTTTAACAATTACCACTTTCATTAAATGGTTACCCACCTTCATTAATGCATGCCTTCATTAATGTGCCATCCCATTTCATTAATGCATGCCTTCATTAATGCACCATTCCACCTTTCATTAATGTCATTCCATTTCATTAATGCATGCCTTCATTAATGCGCGTGTTCATCATTAACTAAATTTACACCAATAAATTAAATTAAATTATCCTTAATTTAATTTAATTTCATGCAACCGCCATTTCCACCTGGCACCTTTTGCGCATGTGGTTCGAGAAATATTCCATTGCATCTTCTTCGACACTTTAATTGTTGCTTTCTTCTACCAATTCCAGGGACCACTTTTAGTTGTTTGCCGACATAACAATGTTTACAGTCATCAGAGAGCATTTTTTGAGCTCGACTCAAATCCAATGCCAGATTTTGGTTTTATGAAGACATGTAAAACTTTGTTATTTTGGTCTTCATCTGTTGTAATAGGAGTACATTTTTTGTTGTACCCGATACTCTTGGTTGTTTTTCTTCTTTCTCTTCCACATTTGTACGCATTGGGGACCAATGCTTCTTCAGTGGGGAGGAATGATAGGGATTAGGTGTGTGATTTAATAAATATTATTTATTGTATGGATTAAGGTGCACCATTATCATTGAATGCACACTTATCCGTTCCATGTCTTGTAAATACTTATTTATAGGCATATATAATATCAATGGAAAACTAAGTTTTTGGTTTGTCATACTTTTCCTTGTGCTTGCGATTGCTGATCCACATCAAAAGTACATGTTGATTATGGATGGACAAATGTAACACAATGAGACAAAATGAAAGAAACATTGAATAAATTCTATAAAAGAAGGTTTTGTTCTCAAAATAGGGTAATGAGTTTAGTGGTTGAGAGAAACCATAGTTTTTCCTTGAAGCACTGTAATATTGGGATTCTTTAGGTGTTGACCTAGAGGTAGAGATCTAATGGCAGATCTAGAGGCCATGTACCAAAGGCAAAGACCAAGTGGTATAACGAAAGGCCATAAACCTGAGATAGACTTAGAGAAAAGTACAAAGAAATACATAGAGGTGATAACCCAAGGGTAAGTCGAAAGGTAGAGATCTAGAGGCAGGCCCAAAATTAGACCCAGAGGTGATGACTAGTGGCAGACCTAGATGTAGGCCCAAAGTTAAACCTAAAGGTGATGACTAGTGGTAGACCTAGAGGTAGACCCAGAGGTGATGACCCTATGACAAACCCATAGGTAGAGATATAGAGGTAATTATGATTGAGTGGTAGACCCAAAGGTAGATCCAAAGGTGATGATCCAAGAGCTAGAGCCAATAGTTGGAACCCAAACCTAAGTCCAAGTCCAAGTCGCTAGAACCAAAAATATATAATTTCATAAGGGGTGGTTATCAAATAATGTAATAAGAGGGGATTCTAGGTGAATTAGGGAAAAATGGTGCACCAAATGATGATAAACAATATGCGTATCTATGTCCTATTGCTTATGAGCGTCAAACGAAAGCATGCAAGTAGAGTGGAAAGATAACGAATAACAAGAAATAAAGCAAAGCAAGTAGTTTTATTATTAATCAGATGAATCAAATATAGGTTACAATGCATCCCCTTGAGGGCTCAAAATGGGTGATACAAATTTTTACAACTCGGGTGCCCAAGGATCGAAATCCTTCAAGAAATTTAGGTGCACATCCAATGTCTTTCCTCGTACCCACAATCGAGGTGGGTGGGCCAAGGTTGCCACCGCTTGTGTCTTTGATCCATATGTCTTATGCTCCTTCCCAATGCACTATAATGACCTGCACCTACACACAAGGAAACTAGAAATATCAAATAGCGAGTGCATGTGATAGAAAGCATGCAATCCCCATAGGGGCCAAATGGCTAATAATGAGAAAATGTATCAAATCAACTCCAAATGACATGAAATTGCAAAGGGATGTAAAAAAGAATGTTTTGGGAAGATATCACCAGAAATTACACCAAAATTGCATCTGATGGGGCTTCAAAATTCGAATGACCGTTCGCAACCTACAAAACCCAAAGCAAGCAATTCCCGACCCTACGCATATCCAAAATGCATGAAAATTGGACAGAATACATAAAATACTATTCTAAGAAAACCCATTTGATCATATTTGCAATATCAATTACAGTTTAGGTGTTCTCTCAAATGACCACTGGATACCTACATGAGACCCTACAAAACACTAAAAATGCAATATCTCGGCCAATATAGCTCATAATGACATGAAATTTGAACTGTAGCATAATAATAACATCTAGGAAATAACTAATTAAAAATAGTCACAAAATTATGCACAGATTTCTATTCATCACAGGGTGGGACGAATAGGACTGTCACAAATTGGGGGGCGCCCGAGGGTGGGATGCCCACCGATTCTTCCTAAATTTACCACCAATTCCACTAGGGAATGGTCCAAAACCCTATGGGATGTATTTTCATCAAATTTGGTGAGGGAATTCACTCGGATGGTTCGGTTTTTGCAACAAATTGCACCTCCTAGTCCACTCGTAAACCTCCTTCGCTAGGTAGATATTCCGAGGGAAAATGGGCACAAAAGGGTGGAAGGAAATCTTGGCAGCACTCCATCGCTTTGTACTCAAAAATATCCTCCTCTATTGTGTGGAAAAGCATCCACTTTATAGCCCAAGGAGGCTTCATGGGTCAAAAGGCATGCGAGGGCATGCGAGGCACGAAGCGCCACTTGGCCACTAGGGTGACATGCGTTGGAGGGGGAAGATAATCTCCCAATTTGGCCTCCCTCATGGGCTGGAGCATTAAGACGTTGCATGCTCTGACTTGTAGGCATTGGCAGATAGAAAATGTAACCGTTGCCAGGCACCATTTGTCCAGATTTGAATTTTTGCCAGTCAAACCTGCTATTCATCCCACCCTGGGATGAATGTTGTGCTATTCATCCCAGGGTGGGACGAATAGGTTCTGTATTCATCCCAAGGTGGAAAAAATAGAAGCAGGGTGTCCAAAAGGTCCCAAAAGGTCCCAAAAGTGGCCTAGAACCTTTCAAAACCTTGTACAAAGTGGTTAGGACCACTGTATGCCTCCTGAGGGCTGCCCTAGGGGCCTTGGTGTGTCATGAAGTCGTTGCTTATGGTAGCATAATTGAATTGACCAGATTTTAGTGTCTATAGATACCCCTTTTTGGGATGCATTGTGTGCAACATAACATTGAGCAAAAATAGATGACTAAAAATTTTCAATGATTAGGGTTACTCAATAACCTAACCAAATTTAGATGCCCCAATCCTGGAAAGAGCATGCGTTCTTGAATCCTTGCTTTTGACGAGCTAAGGAACTTGCTTTATCTTGGATGTTGTTCGGTCATGATGCGAGGATTCCCGATGTTACACATGCTTACTAAATGCCAAGCATTTTAATTTGGTGCTTTGTGCTTGTTTGCTACCCCAAGCAGGAGCGTGATTGTCTCTGTCAATGATTCGTTGAACGAACGCAATTTGCATAATTGAGTGTGTGCTTGTTGATTTGACTTGAGTATGACTACCCCCTCAAGCGACGAGTCGATGAGGGAATGACTCGTGAGAAAAGCGATGAGTCACTTGACCCAGATGACTTTTGGTGATGGTTGCCCTAAGTTGTACGCATTGAAAAATGGCACAGTTTTGAAAGGATTTGAATGATGCTATGGAGGTTTCCTGGAAGCAAGGAGTTACAAACTTCATTCCCGTGGGGCGGTCCGGCCATAATGGCCTTCTTAGGGATGAAAGTAAGGACTTGTCCATGTTTCCATGAGAAATTTGTGTTCCATATTGACCCTGAATGAATTCCATCAGATTTGACATGTTTTTGGTGGGTTTTGAACCCTTTTCTTTTTTTTTGGGGGGGGGGGGGAAGGAAAAAAAAACCTCTTTTGTGGGGGGGGCCCGCCCCCCCCTCCTTTTTGGGGGGGGGAAAATTTTTTTTTTCTAACCTCGGGGGGGGTTTTTTTTTTCTTTTGGGGGGAAAAAAATTTTTGACCAAAATAGAGTTGTTTTTGTGGGTTTTTGGACCCTTTTGGTGCACTTGAAGTTGTTTTGATCTATGGGTTTTGTATTCATCCCAGGGTGGAACGAATACAAATTTGGTATTCGTCCCAGGGTGGGACGAATGGAAAAAAGTGCGTTCATCCCACCCTGGGATGAATAGGACTGTTGTAGGCCTATATAAACCCCAAGTGCAATTTTTGGGCTCATTATTGCATGTTTTCTCTAGCGATTTGAGAGGTGAGGAAGAGGAGGGTCATTTTCTGTAGCGAAGCACTGTCAAAATCAATCTACGACCACCATGAGTTAGCAAGCAGAGGGATCCAATGAAGGAGCCGATGCGAGGCGGGTATGTGGTGACTCAACTTTCTCATTATTTTGCTTTTAAAATTGCAATCTTGTTGTGCCACTTGATTTGAATCATATAAAATAAGTAATTAAACCTATTTTAACCGGGATGCACTAGCTTTTACCTTATTTGACCTTTGGAAATTAAACCTAATGTAGATAAAATATACCAAAATTTTTGAGTTTTGAATTTTGTTTTTAAACATATCACATTACGAGAAAGGTAGTGAAACCCTAATGTAACTGTAATATGTTAAATTTTGAATTTTTTTTTTTTGTTTTAAAACATATCACATCATGGGATAGGGAATGAAACCCTAGGGTAGATGTAACATGTTGTATTTTGAAATTTTGTATTTTGTTTTTGTGGGTTTAAATTGTTGTAGTGGATTAGTTGTGCAGTTGTTTTTGGGCCCTTCTGGGGTTTATTATGAAGCACAATGCATGCCAGCTTAATGTTGCTCTTATTTATTTATTTCTTCATCATGTGGTGAAGAGTCGGTATCGCACATCGAAGCTCTTCCAGACCACCCGGGATGCCTTGACTGAGGTTGATTGGGAGTGGCTTGATGCCATGGGGCTCAAGCAGGTTACTCGGTTGGAGCCTATGATAGGCGACTGGGCCTATTTGATAGCTCTGATTAGCCTATGGGACTCCCACACCAACACCTTCCACTTACCTATGGGGGAGATGACGGTGATGTTAGAGGATGTCTATCAAATTCTATGGATTTTGATAGAAGGGTGACCGATCCGCTCTACGCACCGCAACTTGAGAGGTGCAGTATTGACGAGGTATTTCGGTGAGGATGCGAATGCGATGGATATGGATTGTCATAATGGTAGGATATTGGTGGGGTATTGGCATGAGGAGGGGGTGTTGGAGGTGAGGCATGCACTGCTGATGACTCTCATCTCCAATATGCTCCTCCTAGACTCATCAAGAGCCAGGTTCCCCTGGAACCTGTTAGAGCTGGTGTACACCCTAGCGGGGTGCACCAAGGAGGAGCCATTGGTGATGGCATGGGGGACTACACTATTGGCACAACTTTATGATGAGTTGTACGAGATCTGCTACCATCGATGAAAGGGTTTGGGGTGCAACTTCTTGTTGTAGTGCTGGGGATGGCAACACATAGCAGTGGAGTGACCACATGGGTTACCTTGGATGACTCGGGTGTAGCTAGTAGATAGGGAGATAGGATATGGTATCCTATGGTAGAGGGTGCAAGAGAGAGAGAAAAGCCACCACCATGTAGATGATTTGGATCATTACACAGATGCGTTCTCACGACTAGCGCTAGGGTAGGTGATGTGGTAACTATACAGGGATTGTTCAATCTAGGTAGACTCTAAAGAGTAGCTCCAACAGGTGAGGCATGGTAGATGGCTGATTACATGGCATGGGATCAAGCAGGAGTACTTCTCGTTTTCTTGAGTCATGTGGTAGTTTGGGCTGAAATAGGGACTACCCAAGGAGCTAGTGGTGTATCGACATCATGGAGATGAGAGGACACTACTATGGCTGATTGTTGAGGAGGTGAGTGAGGAGTCAGATCCTGTGGTAGTGGTGCCTGATGTGGATGACACCGAGACTACATAGGAGTATGACTCGTGGTGGGTGATGCATCAATGGTGAGGTGCAGGGTCCCTAGGAGGTGAGGTAGCTAGGGTGGCGGATGAGATGATACCAGATGCTCCAGAGGAGGACTAGACGAAGGGTGGTGAGTAGGGAGATCTCCTGGAATTGGGGTATCAGGGTGATGACATGGAGGTAGAGGATTATGGGACATAGGTACAATAGGGTATACAGGGTGATCAGTATCTGGAGCTACAGGCTGAGTTGGCTAGGGTGAGACATGAGAGGGATCTCCTATGGGTCCAGGTGTAGGAGGACTAGTCTGAGATATCCTCTTTGCAGGCATAGTTGGGAGGACAGGGTCCTAGGAAGGAGGGGTCTAGCATTGGAGAGGCAAAGAGGCTATGGGTAGAGGTGCTTCGATTGCAGCCAGTGGTGGAGACATACCAATCGCGAGGGCAGCGAAGACAGGCCCATGTGGATAGATTGGAGATGGAGGTGGTGCACCTTGGAGGACATCTTCCATATGATGGGGAGACTAGAAGATCACATCGATATTGATAGAGTGAGATAGTGCAGTCTTCTACTAGGTGGAGGGATGACAGGGCAAGTGGTAGAAAGCATGCGGGGTCTTAGTGGACCCGAACTACAGGTGGCAGTGTGAGTCATAACATCGATCTTGCGTGATCATGGTGATGGAGACTCTTGTGGTTTTTTTTTTTTTGGGTTTTGGATGCTTGGCACTATGAGGTCTGAGGACCTACTGTATTGTAGCCTATGGGTATTTTTGGAAACTATGATGTACATGTGTTGTCCCATATATATATATGATATTTTGTTGTGGTCATCATGTGTTTTGTTTATTGCTTTATGATATGGATGGAATGTATGTATTGATTTGTGATTATATGTTAAGTGTGTAGTATGTATGCATATGGATGCAATGAAATGATGATAGATAGATATCATGTATGCATGTGTATTTTGATTTGGTTGGATTTGCTACTATCTATATGCGTGGATGCACAGTGAGATGGGATATGTGATTGATTGATAAAATGGACTGTGGCTAATGATTTGACACACTATGTTAGCACCATAGACTGTACAAAACACATTAACACTTATTTTTGTTTCTTTTTTTATTTTGTACTATTTTTGTTTTTGTGTAATGGATGTATGGAAATGAACTATTGCAATGTGATTAAATGGAATCAATGGAATGAAATGTTAGAGAATGTAGATGAGGTTTTTATGAGACTCAAACACTCTAGCTAACTTGATCAAAGGTTGTATACTGACTATGCGAGACTTTTTGATGAGGTATGAATTTGCTAGGATGACCCAAGTATTTCAGATCCTTGTGTGTGCAAGTGAGTTCATTCTTGCGAGACGCATAAAGATACCACCATTGCCAGATAGGCTATCCACCAAACCTGTAATGAGGATCACTCTATGAATGTCACAATCCTGAGTTCTGTACTTAGTAGGACTAGACCACTAGGCAATCTAGGTTACCAAAAGCTAGCTCATCCACATGCAAACATTGGTCTGCACACACGCCCAAAAGCTAATGTGACAGACATATCATCATGCGGGAGGCTACCGCCATTGACAGATAGACTATCCACCAAACTTGTAATGAGGATCACCTTATGGTTTTCCGAATGCTGAGAGTTCCAGGGATTCAAGTTCAACTCCCTTCTTTTCTTCAATTTTATTGGGATACTTGCTCATATGTAGTGATGAAAATCACTGTTTATTTTGTATTTTGTTTTCTTTGAGCAAGGGATTTGGGATTTGGGATTTTGGATAGTGGTGAAAACCACTGTTTATTTTGCTTTTGCTTTTTGCTTTTTGAGGATTTTGATATTGAACTTTTGGGAGTTTTGAATTTTGACTTTTGATTTCTTTGATTTTTTTTTGTATTTTTTGGGATGGGGATTTGTGGGAATTGGGATTTTTTATAGTGGTGAAAACCACTATTTATTTTGGGGAATTGGGTAGGGAAGAGCTTGTCCTTTTGCCAACTCTCAACATTCTTGAACCATTCACACAGGGGGATGAGCAGGATAACCTTTTCACTTAAGGTAACCTAGACTACTTCATGGATTTCATATTTCTTTGCGCAAAACTTGGATTATTAATGTGTAAATGTGTTTGGGATCTGATGTACACAAGGCATAATCTGAGCAAGACTCTACCTCCTAAAAATCAAGATAGCTTTCTACAAAACTTGAAAAGAAGCTAGAGATGGTTGAGTGACCAAAAACCCTAATGACATTCTAAAACAAATGACTAGGTGAAGGGGTGGACACAAATATGGAATATGGAAAGTGTGGGTGAAAATGATAAGTGAAACATTGAACTAGGTGAATGATTACTTTCACAACATTGATTTTGAATGATGACTAGTGTACCATCATGGTGCTAGACATGTATGAGCAACTCTAAGATGTAAAGTGCTAATGATGAGTATGCCTAAATGCAAGCGATGATAGAATGCAATGGGATGCAATGTGATGTGATGCTATATTTTTATATTTTTTATATTTTTATGATGTTTTTGAAATGCAATGCGATGCAATGTTTTTGTATTTTTGATATTTTGATGATATTTTTGGATTTTTTATTGATATATATGTATGTACAAGTGACCAACGGGCTTATTGGGGGCCATTGGGGTATTTGGGGTGACCAAAGGGCTTATGGATGCCTTTGGGGCTTTTTGGGTGACCTAGACGGTCATAGGCCACCTAGGAGCATTTTAAGTTGACCAAGCAGGATGTAGGCACCCTTGGAGCATTTTGGGGTGACCTAGATGGTTCTAGACCACCTAGGAGCATTTTAGGTTGACCAAGTGGGATGTAGGCACCCTTGGAGAATTTTGGGGTGACCTAGATGGTTCTAGACTACCTAGGAGCATTTTAGGTTGACCAAGCGGGATGTAGGCACCCTTGGAGCATTTTGGGGTGACCTAGATGGTTCTAGACCGCCTAGGCATGGAATGGCCACAAATGAAGTATGTTCAAGGGTTCAGGATCCTCGAAACCTTCAAGGGAGGCTAGGTGATAAGTTATGGGTCCTATCTAACTAACAATGACATAGGGACCTAACCAGTTTACCATGAACTTGTCCCATAGATGGGGCGACAAATTAGAATTTTGTTGGTTTTCCTTCAGAATGAGATCACCAACCTAAAATTCCCTTAGGTAGACTTTCATATTGTAGGCTCTCTTAAGTCACTCTTGATAAACGCGTAGGTGCTCAAGAGCATTAATACGACGTTCATCAAGCAACGTAAGCTGATCTAGGTGAGCCTGCCACATGGTGTCATCATCGATGAACTCTTGCATGGATATGCGCAGCGATGGGATTTTGATCTCTAGAGGCATGACTACCTCGGTGCCATACACTAGAGAAAATGGAGTAGCCCCAGTGGGCGTCCGAATACTAGTGTGATAGGCCCATAGAGCAAGGGGTATTTGTGTATGCCAATCTGTGTGATTTTCTCTGACAGTTTTCTTGAGAATGGCAATCAATGTTTTTTTGGAAGCCTCTGCTTGCCCATTTGCTTGCGGATAGTAGGGTGTCAAAAAGTTGTGCTGGATATTATACTTTGCTATCAAAGCATGCACATATTTGTTCTTAAATGATGTCCCATTATCCGAAATGATCTTGGATGGAATACCAAAACAAAAAATGATATTATGTAATAGGAACTCCGCTATGCGAGGTCCCATCATAGTGGTAAGGGGAATTGCTTCCACCCATTTAGTGAAATACTCGGTAGCCATTATAATAAACGTGTGATGGCCCAAGGATGCGGGGGAGATTTTCTCGATTAAATCCAATCCCCATTGTGAAAATGGCCACACCGATTGGATCGGTTACAAGACCTGAGAAGGTACGTGTGTCAAGTTAGCATGGTGTTGACACTTCACGCACTTCTTCACATATGTGCAACAATCTCGCTCTAAAGTTGGCCAATAATAGCCCATGCAAAGAATGTGCTTAGCGATGGCCATGCCACTGAAATGGCCACCACATGTACCATCGTGTGCTTGGGCGATTGCCCAAGCTGATTCTTGATGCTCTAAGCAGTGAAGGAGGATCCCTTCGTAGCTTCGATGGTACAGAATGTCTCCTAGCAAGACATATTTGGTCACCTTCCATCTGAATGTTCTTTTAGTGGCGTGCAACAATCCAGGAGGGAGGTTACCAAGCTTTAGGTATTCCCTGATTTGTGTGGACCAGTCCTATTGTGAGGAAGCCTCGAGTGCATGAATGACCTGTCCCTCTTGAAGTTCATCCCTAGCAAAAGTTGATTGGGAGAGAACATGTAAGAATAGCATTGCACTGCTATCAAAAGGGGCTTGAGGGAACAAAGTCCCCCAATCGGCCTGGTTCAAGCGTTCATGAATGTGCGAGAATATCTCTTGATGAGGTTCAATTTGAATCAAGTGGACTTCTAGCATGACTTGAGCATTCTCGCGCTCAACCGCAGATTGCGAGAGCATTTTGACCTGAATGGTAGTCATCTGATCCGTAGGGTCTTGCGGGATCAAGGACCCTAGAGAGGCCATTGTATCCACAAAATTATTAGATGATCGAGGGAGTGCCTCGATGTTATACCATTCAAATTTTTCCAGGAACTTATCCACAAGGGCTTTGTAGGCTTGCAGAACTGGGCACTTGCACTGGTAGATCCCTTTGACCTGGTTAACAATGAGCAAGGAGTCACCAAAAATGTTAAGCTTGGTGATTTTCATGGTGACAACCATCTGAAGACCTATGAGCAAGGCTTCGTACTCAACATTATTGTTGGTGCACAGGAAATCAAGTTTAAATGATAGGGGTATGGGAGCCCCATGTGGTGTGAAAAACATGATTCTCATGCCACCCCCTTGCTCACATTTGGAGCCATCAAAAAATAGGTTCATATTTGCATGTGTCTCAGGCTCGTCAAAATCTGGCGATTCTAATATTTGGAAGACCCCATCATCGAGAAGCTCCATACTAAGAGGTTGATCATCCTAGAGAGGAGCCTCTGTGAGTTGATCGATGATGACTTGACCCTTAATTGATTTTTGTCCAACAAACTCAAGGTCGAACTCCATCAACAACATGATCCATTTCATCATGCGACTACTATGATAAGTGTGGCTCATCATGTAGCGCAATGGATTCTCTTTAGATACAACATACGTGGTATTGCTAAGCATGTAATGTCATAGCTTCTTGGTGGTGAAAACCATCGCTAGGCATAATTTCTCAATGTATGCGTATTTGATCTCATAACTAACCAGGGTGTGGCTGAGGTAGTAAGTGGCCTGTTCCTTATGCAGTTCATTGTTCTGGGCTAACATGGTGCCCAGTGCGATCTTAGTGGCTGAGATGTATAAGCAAAATGACACTCCTGGTCTAGGTGGTGCCAACACTGGAAGCGAAGCCAAGTATTTTTTTATTGCATCAAAGGCCTCCTGACACTCGTCATCCCAATGGAATGTGACCCCCTTGTGCAACAACTTGTTCATGGGGTGACACTTGTCCAATAATTGTGCTATAAAGCGTTTGATGGACGTGATCTTGCCCTGCAAACTTCGGAGCTGCTTGATCGTGGTTGGGGGAGGCATCTCAAGGATGGCCTTGACCTTATTGGGGTCCACTTCAATGCCTTGCTTAGAGATGATAAATCCCAAGAGCTTCCCAGATGTGACGTCGAAGATGCACTTCTTGGGGTTCAGTCTCACGTTGTGCTCAATGAGGTGATCTAGAACTTTGCTCAAGACATCAAGATGTTCATGGCGTAATAAGGATTTAGCTAGTAATTCATCCATGTAATATTCCAAAATCTTATGCATGTAGTCATGGAAGATGTATGTCATGGCATGTTGGTAGGTGGCACCGACATTTTTAAGGCCAAAAGGCATGACCTTGTAGCAAAATGTCCCCCAGGGCATTGTGAATGCTATTTTGAGCTGGTCCTCTGGATTGATACGAATCTGATTGTACCCAGAGAAACCATCCATAAGGGATAACATTTTGTGGCCCGTTGTGGCATCTACCAGGGCATCGATGCTTGGAAAATGGAAATCATCCTTAGGACTCGCTTTGTTTAGGTCTCGAAAGTCAGTGCAAATGTGAATCCTCCCATCTGGCTTCTTGATGGGAACCATGTTGGATAGCCATGGAAGATAGTCTACAGAAATAACAAACTTGGCATCCAACAACTTCTGTAGCTCGTCTTTGACCATCAAGGCCACCGTTGGATGCATCTTTCTTAGCTTTTTCTTGACAGGCTTGGCCTTGGGGTCAAGCATCATATTATGGGTGACTAGATTTGGATCCAGTCCCAGCATGTATTTATAGGACCATGCAAAAGCTTCCTTCTTCTTGGTGAGAAGGGCTATGTAATCGGCTTGCTCTTTGGGGGATAGAATTTCCCCCAGCTTGATATACTATGGATTCTTCGGATCTGAGCCGATATCTTTGTCAATCGTAGGCTCGATTGACATATGCGACCCCTCCTCCAGTTGGTGGGGGGTAGGGATCAAATGGATGTCATCTGCTGGATTTAGATCATCAATGGGAACCTCGGGTTCCTCCTCAACATGGAAGACATCATGAGTTGGCCTCGGTGAAAAATGAAATGGTTGTAGCATCTCATCGCAAGGCCAATACTCAGAAGGTGAGGGAGGTGAATCTCCCCGATCAAAGTCGATTACCCCCAAGTCGAGGTGCAATGGCTTCAACAGGTTATTCGGATCTCGTAGGGGCTCAAACAGATCTATGGAAATCATATTTATGGATGGATGATTTCCCCTAGGTGGTTTATGGTGACCATGGACCTCTGGATGCAACACGACCTGAGGAGGTGGCTGTGGAGGTGGTGGAATGACAGGCAGTGGTCGATGTGGCTATGGGTGAACTTGCTCTTCGCGAGGTAGAAGTTATCACCAAATGGGATCTTGTAATGGGAACATGCATAGATAGTATTCATCATCATCATCCCAAGGGACAACCTACATGTATTCTCCATCAGAGCTATCAGAGTCAATCGATGCGACTCCATAGTCCGACTCATCATCTGACATCCACTCATAAGGGGACCCTAGATCTTCTTCCTCACTGTCATGGGGAAGAGTGTGCGAACCTTCACCTCTCTCATAGGATTGGATATCATCATGAGGTGGTTCATCATCTCCCAAGGGCAAAGGGAAATAGTCCCCCAGTGAGTAGACACGATTAGGGTTGGCAAAGGGATCTCGGGCCAACTCATCTCTATAGTTGAGGCATAGGCACTCCAGACCATCTATGAGAACATCCAGGGGCAAGGGGTGATTATGTCCCAATCCCGATTTATCATATGGCATCTAGTATTAGGGTTGAAATGAAACCCGCGTGCCTTGCTCATACAAGCCTAACCCATAACCATGCCAATTGCAAAGGTCAAGGTACTTCAAGGCGAAGTCAGGGTTAGACAAGTAGTTGATGTCTTCTATGAAGGGCTCCTCATCCTCCTCCTATTGTTGGTAGGGTTTGATGCCATAGTCAAGTCCCCCATAGATGAAATTCATTTGATTAGGGGGGATGCCTAGGGGCATGATAGTGCCTATGGGAATATGGGGTCGACCCATGTCTTACACCGACTCTATAGCAGGGGTAGCTGTGACATTCCTAACCATGTATTCTCCTAATCTAGTGGAAGCCAAGTGCACTATCACCTGAGGTCTATGAGATAGAAGAGTGATGAGAGTGAGACCTGATCTGATTCATCATCTATCTCCTAAGGTAGCTCTTCATCATTTGGGCTAGGTATCTCCTCTATGGAGATGGTGGATATGGTCGGTTGGACCTCATCAATGGGCTTCTTCCCTGGGTTCCTCAGCAAAGGATCCACCGGCCCGGTGGGCATCGAAGGAGGTTCCGATGATGAGGATGGTATGTCATGCGATGATGAGGGGGTCAAACCTTGGCTAGATTTATTCGATTGGAAATCCAGGTGTGTTGATGGTAAGGTTGACTTGGGGAGCTGTTGCACCATGTTACAATACTTGTAGGGCTCTAGGTCCATAGGGATGACATGAACTTGCCCTTCATGAGTGTACTTGAGGCATTGGTGAGCAATGGAAGGGATGCACTTCATGTCCCTAATCCATGGTCTACCTAACAGGATATTGTATGCCATCTCACCCTCCAGTATGTGGCATAGCATTGAGATGGTCTTTTCTCCTACCTGAATCGGCAGGACAATCATACCAACCATCGAGCATATGGCATCATTAAACGCTCGGAGGGTGTATGTAGATGCAACAATATGGGATATCGGGAGCTTCAAGTGCTTGAGAGTTGTGGTGGTGATGATATTTCTAGAAGACCCGGTGTCTATCAACACTCTCTTGTATGGTGTCCTATTTACACATGCGACGATGTGCAAGGGAGGGTCCACCATATCATTTGGAACCGATTTAAGCTCATCTTATCGAAAGGTGATTATCGGTTCAATGCACTACCTTACATGCCCCACAAAATTGTTGAAGGAGTTAGACTCTTGGGGCTGAAGCTCTATGGCCTTAAGGATCTCCATTAAAGCCTCTCTATGAGGTTGCGATTGTTGAATCAGCTCATAGATGGAGAGTCAGGCAGACATTGTTCTTAAGCTCTGGGTGAGCTTACTCTTAATGGTGGGCATGGGCCTAGGTGGAAGGTTTGGCGGAGGAGGCGATAAATATTACAATGTCAAAGGGACATCGCTTTGAGTCACAAGTTCTGTAGCCAGACTAGGGTACCGCCTATTCCTCATGACAATGTTGATCATGCCGACGTACCCCTACTGAGGGGGGGCATGGTGAACCTCATTCACCTGGGATACTGGTTTGGCCTGCTCTGCATGAGTGGGCAAGGGATCTTTGAAGACCTCCATTTGTTGGTTGTTTGGTGTGATAGGATTGTCTACCTGAAGGTCCTTCCTATCGATCATGTCTTGTACCAAGTTTTTAAACTTGTAACATATGTGCACATCATGCTCATTTTGCCTATGAAATTTGCAATATAGGTCTTCTCTGTACCCTTTGGGCTTCGGTGCATTTGGGTCGATAGGATGACTTTCAGGTAGGTGAATCGCATTAGCCTCTAGGAGGAAGTCAAACAACGAGTCCATAGACTCTGCAATGGGCGTGAACTGTCACTTGGGGTGACACTATTGATTTTGCCCTTGACTATTTTGGTTATCCTTGGCATAGTTCCCGGGTGTGGCTTGATAATTAGGCTTTTGAGGTGGTGCGGCTTGCACTAGCCTTAGGACACTAATGGCAACCTGATTCACTATTGTTGGCTTAGATTGCGTTGGGGTGCTCTTATTGCTCTTGTTCCACTCCTTGCGAGGCTTCACAATTTCCCCTTCTTGAATCTTGATATCTTTGATGATCCTAGCTTGCGCTAGGGCATCTTCAAGAGTAGGGTATTATTGTAGTTGTAACAACAAGGATATGGGCTTTAGGTAGCTCTTGGAAAACATATGAATCAGATTCGACATGGGGAGAAGATAAGGTAGTTTGGCGAGCAAGGCTCACCATCTATTTATATAGTTTGTTATTGACTCATCATCATACTATTTTAACCCAGCTACATCGATCAGCAGTGTCTCCTTCCTCTTGGTATTGAAGGTAAAGCATTCTAGGAATGCATCTGCAAGTTGATCCAGAGTGCGGATGCTATGCTTAGGGAGTTGGTAAAACCACTCCGAGGTAGGGACCTGAAAGGGTAGTCACAAACATCCATAAAAGCAAAGCATCATCATCATGAATGCCGAAGCATTGGCCCAAAAATCTGGTGACATGCTCCTGCGCATCCTCTTCTCCCTTAAACATAGCCAACTGAGGCAACTTAAATTGCTTCGGATAGGGAGGCACAAACACTAAAGGATGGATGGGCTAACTACGCAGTTGGTGCATAGTGGGCTTTTGAGATCCAGACCCAGAGGTCTTGTTCTCTACTGACTCTAGGTGCTCTAGCAGCTCTTTATATGGGTCTGAGGACTTGATCTCCTCATCCTTGCTCACATCCTACGGTGGAGGTCTAGGATCCTCCAACCTATTGTGGGGTGTCACCCCTCTTGCCTTGATAAGGCATCTCCAAATACTCTACTTTCGACTCCTGCTCGTTGTAGGCCCCGTAGGGTATTTCTCAAGTTGGTCTATAAATAGGGGTATCCACCTGCTATGGGCATCCTATGTTTGGCCTAGGAGGCATATCCCAATATGGCCTAGGAGGTCATAGAGGCAACACTGGATAAGGTCTAGGAGACCTATCTCGAATGAGTGTGGGTTGCCTCAGGCGGACTTTTGGCCTATGGGTCTTAGGAGTAGGGACCCTCTCCCGTAGAGTCTTCTAGAATAGCTCGTTGGTCTACCTTTCAATTCTCTCTTTCTCGAGTTGATGCAAGTGGTCCAGTTGTTCTTTATCCTACCGAAGTTGCTTGAACTGAGCTTGGTGTTCCATATATTTTACAACCGCTTGTTGGATTTTTTCTGCTATGCGAGGCCTAGGGGGCCTAGGGGTCTTGCCTCAAGGTCGACCTCATTCAAGATAATTTGTGATGTCTATCAGGTGCTTGCCTCGATCGAGGTTCATCGCATTGACTTGAGGTTCGGGCTGGAACATATGCTCATTGTACTCAGCAGGCATAGAGGCACATCGGGCATGCACGGAATATTACTCCTAAGGAAAATCTAGGATTTCCTCATGCCTTCCTTCTTGGACGAGGAAGGGCAGGGCAGAGTTAGCTCACTCTGAGCAATGAGTATCATACCCATCAACATACCTAATCTATTGTACTCTATCAAGGCGATGCGTAGGCAAGGTCATACCAACCTAATCTACCCAATGTGTGAAGTCATACTCAGGCCTATGAATAGGCATGTTAGCCCTAATAGGTACATGAATGCATGGCACTGCTCTGTCTACTAGCACCTTAGTGCACTGTTTCCTTTCATTCAAGAAGGTGTGCGATGTGTCTAAGTACCAGGAGCACTCTCCCTCATAAAGTCCATCATCCCTGGGGTGTCCCGCATAGGGCTCCCTCATGGGTGTGGCTCATGCCCCATTGTCTTGGGGCTAGGGTGAGTAGAAGCTCACCAAGGAGGTATGACCAAATCCCTGGGGCTATAGCGGAGATGACTCATGTCTCCTAGTCCACTCTTCGCAGCTTCTACCCGTGATTGGGCTTGGCTACGGGTGCACACCATCGTAGCTCTCTACCAAACCCTAGATGATTATCTTCTTTACAAATTTTTAATGAAATAGCAAACAAGAAAGGAAACACTCAATAAGATAGATGATTATCTCTTTTAAGTTTTAGATGTGAATCCCTAAACTATTTTGTGTGTTTCAGATGTGTTGTTTGTAAAGAATGACCTTGTGTCACGTGTTTGAGATATTGTTGAATGATAATCTTGCGTTAAATTGGATTTCACCTGTATACTCATAGCTCAAAAACTTGGCTATGAACTCCAGGTCATGTTATCCCACCTATAATGTGTGGTGATGAAGTCCACACACGGCCAGGGAGCACATGTCCTACCAGTTCCTCACCTAGTTCACCCGCAGTCTACGATATACCTCTCCGAAGAGAGATACGTGCTATAACCCACGGGCTATGATGGATCTTGGAACCGGCCTTGGCAAAGAACAAGGTTTATGGGATTTGAGATGATGGATGGAGATGAAAGCCACCTCGTCAAGCTCTACTAGTGGATGGTGATGAAATCCACCTCACTAGTGTTTAAATGTATCATGGTGTGTGTGGTTCCTTTTAACTTTAAAGAAAGTAAGCAAAGAAGCATTCAATGATCATTCACTAAATGCATGCATAAGGTGCATTTTACTTTCATAAAGGTTAGTATATAAAAAAATGACTCATGAATGTATCTAGAAATGCAGAAACCCTAAATGCTAGCCTACCCATTGGGTAGGCTACAAGCAAGCAATCCAAAGAGATGCATTCCTACTTCAAATTTGTTTTGATTTTTCTCCTTTTATGTGTTTTTGTTATTTTGTGTTTAATAAAATAAAACTAACTTCTAACCTTTCTAAACAAGCAAATATGCGAGAAAAACCAGATAATACGAAAAATATAAACAGTTTCTATAAGTACAAAACAGAGATGGAAGACTCAGGGACCTACCTCATCACTGCCAAAACTTGCTATTTCTAGAATTCTGCTCAGAAAGCTCTCTGGTTTATATTATCTCTAGGGTGGGATGAATAACAAGTCTATATTCATTCCAAGGTGGGATGAATTCGCATTCATCCCAGGGTGGCATGAATAGCAGGTCAGAGTTCGTTTCAATCCAGAACGAATAGCACCTACAACATAAAAAGATGAAAAATGAGATCCAAACTTCACCTAAAGCAAAAGGGACTAGGTCCCACCATGATCGCCACTGAATTAGGGAAAATAGTGCACCAAATGATGATAAAAAATATGCGTATCTATGTCCTATTGCTTATGAGCGTCAAATGGAAGCATGCAAGTAGAGTGGAAAGATAACGAATAACAAGAAATAAAGCAAAGCAAGTAGTTTTATTATTAATCAGATGAATCAAATTCAGGTTACAATGCATCCCCTTGAGGTCTCAAAATGGGTGATACAAATTTTTACAACTCGGGTGCCCAAGGATCGAAATCCTTCAAGAAATTCGGGTGCACATCCAATGTCTCTCCTCATACCCACAATCGAGGTGGGAGGGCCAAGGTTGCCATCGCTTATGTCTTTAATCCAGATGTCTTATGCTCCTTCCCAATGCACTGTAATGACTTGCACCTACACACAAGGAAACCAAAAACGTCAAATAGTGAGTGCGTGTGATAGAAAGCATGCAATCCCCATAGGGGCCAAATGGCTAATAATGAGAAAATATATCAAATCAACTCAAAATGACATGAAATTGCAAAGGGATGTAAAACATAATGTTTTGGGAAGATATCACCAAAAATTACACCAAAATTGCATCCGATGGGGCTTCAAAATTTGAATGACCGTTCGCAACCTACAAAACCCAAAGTAAACAATTTTTGACCCTACACATATCCAAAATGTATGGAAATTGGATAGAATACATAAAATACTATTCTAAGAAAACCTATTTGATAATATTTGCAATATTAGTCATAGTTTAGGGGTTCTCTCAAATGACCATCGGATACCTGCATGAGACCCTACAAAACACTAAAAATGCAATATCTCGGCCAATATAGCTCAAAATGACATGAAATTTGAACTGCAACATAATAATAACATCTAGGAAATAACTAATTAAAAATAATCACAAAATTATGTATAGATTTCTATTCATCATAGGGTGGGATGAATAGGATTGTCACAAATTGGGGGGCGCCCGGGGGTGGGATGCCCATCGATTCTTCCTAAATTTTCCACCAATTCCACTAGGGAATGGTCCAAAACCCTATGGGATGTATTTTCATAAAATTTGGTGAGGGAATTCACTCAGATGGTTCAGTTTTTGCAACAAATTGCGCCTCCTAGTCCACTCACAAACCTCCTTCGCTAGGTAGATATTTCAAGGGAAAATGGGCACAAAAGGGTGGAAGGAAATTGTAGGTTTAAATTTTTTGCACCCCTTTCCTCTAGGCTAATGGATCCATACCTCAGATGGGAATGGGAAAATGGTAAAGTTACACCTTAGATGAGGGACACTTGAGTCGTGTCCTCTTTGGTGATTTGTCGACAGATGGTGGGTTCACCAGGAAGCGTTTGGTGGCAGCTTTCGAGCCTAAGCTAGAAATGAGTTTGATGTGTTCATTTTAGTTTAAAACCACTCAAATACCTAGGCTGACTAGGATGAAATTAAACTATTCTATATGCGAATTGTGATTTATATGCAAACAGTAAACATAAATGAACTCTAAATGCAATGCTTGAAAGAAAATGGAATGATCTTACCCGATTTCGTATGTTTGATGAATATTAGGCTTTTTGAAGCAGTCCATATCATCTATGATTCTGCAAATTTGTCTTCAATTGAACATAATCGACAACAATTTTACAGGTTCATCTATAATTGCATAGATTCATTCAAAATCGGACGAGATCGTCTGAAATCAGACGAGATCGTCTAAAATCAAATGAAATCATCTGAGTCGATTTTGTCAGAAACCTGCAACTGAACAAATGGATGCCAAAATAGGGGAAATATAATGTAAAATACAATTTAATGGACACAAAAACTCTAATTAAATGCTTAATCGGTCCTATAAATCAAATTCGATCAGAAGTAAATGAAATGCCTTTATGTTCTAAAACAAAATTGATACTAGAATGCAAAATATCATTAAAATGAGGTGAACACCAGATGCAATACAAAATTTAAACTAAATTAATGCAATTTGATTGATTGAATTGACAAAAAATGCAAACCTTAGATCTTGATTGCCCCGAAGAGGAGTACAGTCAAGATCGCCTGAGATGGTACAAGATCACCTCCAATCAGGACAAAATTGTCTTGGTTGTGAACAGGATCATATGCGATTATCCGAGCTTCCTCCGACTGATGCAAAATAAAAATCTGCAAATGGATCTGGAAAAACTATGCAAATGATTGAATTTCAAAGTGTTCTAATAGGGTATGGAGCTTAGGTTGCAGGAAATTGATCAGCTAGGGTGGGTTTAATGAAATTCATAGTTTAAATAGGATTTAGGGGGGAGTTAGGAGGTTGGGAGTCATCCCAATATGGGAGATCTCCAGCGAAACATCCTCCAACGACGCAAACACGTTTCTGCTAAGCTGGGAACAAGAGTTGGAACTATTTTTAATTATAAAAATTTGGTTTTTGAACAAAATGGTCTAGATGTTCGGTTCCAAATGATTTCATCCAATTAGGGACAATATCATCAAATCGACGATGATATCATCCAACTACCATAACTACCTCTTGGCATGAAAATCGAGGCAAGTGATTAAAAGGTGATTTCGAGGTTAAATTTTGAATTATTAACCTAAGGTAAATTGAATTGCATCAAATTTAGGGTGTTACATTTTGCACCCTCTTTAGCAAATTTTTCGTGAAAAATACGTTAAAGAAGAAATTGGCATGCTTTACGAGTAAACAAAAATTTATTCCAATTTTTAGGTGATGATTCTAAGTCGAATCATGCAACTGATTACTGTGGTGCCCCTTCGGGTTTTTATCCAAATCGACTGTTTGGAAAAAAGGCGAAAGAGTTAAATTATTTAAAAGTGCATTTTTAATATATATTTTTAGAAAATAGGGTGAAACCTAATTTTATTTTTATTTTTACTTTTACCATTCCAGAGCTCTGAAGTAGAAGAAATGGTGGAGACTGAGCATCGAGCAACTACGATGTGGCGAGGGATGCGGGTAAGGTTTATAATATTTTCTAAAAGATTATTAGCTTAAATTTTTAGGTTTAAATTTAATTAATTTTGGATTTTAGGGTGTTGCGGTCGTATTTCGCTGCGTTGACGAAATCGAGGCGATCTTGATGAGATCATCTCAATTTTGACAAGATCATCCTGATTTCAGTAAGATCATACCACTCGAACTTGACGAATTCGGGGTGATCATGTCCAATGAGGGATGATTCGGCTATTAGGACCGAATCATAGAGGGTGGGATGATTTCGTTGAAACAAGGAAGATTTCATCAAATGAGGGATGATATCGTCTAATAGTGGATGATATCAAAAAATTGTTAGGAAATTTTGATTTGTTGATTTTATTAATTTTTTTATGATGTACTAATATTGATTTTTGTTGTTTTTTTTGCAGGAGGAGTTGCTAAAAAGTCGGGAGTGGAAATATGGCGGTTTGAGAGATGATTTGGCCGCACTGACCCAGGTGAAGAGGGATACCTTAGAGGTAGTGGGACTATAACATGTGGTAGAGATGCCACAGGTTCCTATAGATATGGGGCTGCTGATAGCCCTTGCAGAGAGATGGTATCCGGAGTCATCTTGCTTTTGGCTATCGACAGGGGAGATGACTCCCACTTTGGAGGATGTATGAAGGATTTTGCGAATCCTCATCTAGGGTAGATTTATTGCTACTTCGACCAGTCGTGGTCGAGCAATGCTGAGGTTAGTTAGTGATGCTAGCTTTGTCCTGGAGAAGGGCAAAGTGAACATCGAGACTTAAGTATCCACCTTGAGTAAGGTGTTGGCTGGGGTGGTGGGTGGCATATTGCTATGCCACTAGAGCGAATGTAGAGTACCATGGTTGCTGTCAGATGTCATCTATGACATGAGAGAGCACATATACATGTTTTATTAGGAGTTGTATGTTCTATGCTACTTGTACAGGATCCTCCACGGGATCGTGTACAATAGAGGCAAATGCATGGTGTTGACTTCGCTCTTCTAGGTCTGGTGCTGGGAGCACATCGCAGTGAGGCGACCTATGGGGCTATCGCTAATAGGGGTTGATATAGAGAGGCCCAAGGTGTTCTAATGGTGGCTGCGTAGAGGGTCATAGAGGCGATCAGATTTACCTACCTTGCATAGGCTTATTGATGATCTTACTGTTGATCATATTACCTAGAGGCCATGGAGGGGGCTTCTAGGATGGTAGGATGATGGATATGAGTTGGATCGTATCATATGAGTCATTTGGATGAGGTTGGAGTGGGGCAAGATAGAGCTCCACCGATATGACCGAGTCCTCCATCAATTTGGGCTCCAGTAGGGGATTCCAATGATGAGGGATTACGAGTTTTCTAGGACAGTGCAGGATGCCACGACATTGAGTGGGACCCCAAAAATGCAGTGTTTCATGAGCTACAATGAGGATGATGCCCCATCCAACTAGTATAAGGGGATGATGCAAGGGTTGCTATGGGTTACGATGTGTGGTACGCTACGATTCACCCACCACGTATGACTCGATTGCAAGGATCGATGCACATAGTCATGTGATGGATGGTACATCGACGATAGGCTATGACACAAGGAGAGAGAGGATAGAGAGGATGGGCACCTCCTATACAAAGGAGGGTTAGGACGTGGGGTGGACATGTGATCCCCATGGGTGCTTGTTAGACATAAAGGGTACAGCCTGGGGAGAGGCAGAGGAGAGAGCAGAGGAGGGAGATATATGCTCCTCCGTAGGTATATAGGCCACCTTCACCCGGTAAGGGCAAGGGTGTGGAGGTGGAAGAGAGTAATGAGATGGCAGATCTTTAGGCAAAGAATGCCACACTATAGAGGTAGGTGCAGGATCTCCAGGCGACAAACACTACACTACAAGGAGAGGTACATAGCCTACAAGTAGAGGTCCTACGACTTATGGTGAGAGGAGGAGGATCTAGTGCCTCAGAGTTGGCACGGTCTATGTCATAGACCACATTTTATCATGGGATGTACTACGTGCTTGCCCTTGAGGGCCGCAGAGAGGAATTTCCTACAGACATAGCAGGACCTATTCAGGTTGGATCATCATCCAGGAGTTCGTCGAGGATGACTTCGAGGACTCAGACTATGAAGGTATTTATGCGACCATCTCCTTCAGCTCCTAGAGGTGGAGGAGATGAGGCGGAGAGCTCAAGAGGCTCTAGGGGATAGATAAATGAGATGTATATAGTTTTTGTAGATTTTGTATGATGATTGAGTACACCGAGTCATATATTGTGGCATACCAATCGAGATGATCGATGCATATATTTTGATGATGATATATATAGATATGTTTTTATGATGTGACTTATGTTTGTAATGATGCTTTATGGATTTGTATTTTCATATGATTGCATGTCTTGAATATTTATGGTTTTCTCATGCTGTAAAATTAAATGAAAGAATGTGTTGTGACAACAAATGTGTGGATGAAAATGAAGATAGAAAAATACTTTTAACAATAAACCGCGAAGGATGTAGACGCTGTGACATGACCATTTGATGGAGTTACCGCTCGCTAGGTCATTAAGCTGATCCTGTTATGGGTAATATTGCAAAAGTAGTTATTTTTGCTTAATATTAATTCTTAAGGCTTTTGGTAATGAGAAAGTAATGATGTTTTTATTTTTTTTGGAACAGGATTTCAAATAACTTTAAGCATGAAAATGTGAGAGAATGATTTGTGTTTAAACATAGAATTCCTAAGTGTGATGGGCAATTTAATGTGTACTTAGGAATCACAAATCGAAATGATAAATATGGTAAGATGGTATGAAAATTTCATTTTTCACTGAAGCATGTTTTTGCAAAGAATAATTAATTCACATGTTTTTATAGGTTTATGAAATGCTTGTGGGCATAAAAAATTAAAATGATGACTTGCACTAGGCATAGAATTCTAAATTGCGGAATTATACCATCATCGCGAAAATCATAATGAAAGAAAATATGGTGTTTTATTTGATAATTTTATGATGGGTACAAAATTTGTGAATATGACTTGCGCTAGGCATAAAATTCCAAATTGGTTAGGAATTGTACCATCATCGCGAAAGTCGAAACTGCAACAGTTTTATTGCATGGTTTTTTATGAGAATCAGAAAAAAAGATAAATATGACTTGCACTAGGCATAAAATTCCAAGTTGGTTCAGGAACTATACCATCATCGCGAAAGTAAAAAAATTTAATGAAATTTTATTGCAAGATTTTGATAAAAAATAAAATTAAAGTTTTTTTAAAAGATTGCAAAATTGACTTACACTAGGCAAAATTCACAAGTATGAAAGTTTTGAATTTATAATTTCTTGAAAATGATGCCATCATAATGAAGTCAATGTTTTTGTAAGAAATAACTATTTTGAAAATAATAATGGATACTTTTTTAAATTTTTTAAAGTCATATTTTAATTTATTTCAAAGAGAAATTTAAATTTATCAAGAACCAGTGTGTGCAAATGTGAGTTCATTACCCATTTTGATTTAACATAATGACACAAAATCTCTCAAAGATCAACTGTGTGTGCTTTGTAATGTTCATTTACTGATTTTGAGTAAGGTATTTTGATGCAAGCAATTTGAATGAACCAATGTGTGTGTGATTGAAGATTCATTAACCATGATTTTTGTGCATGTAACTGTACCAAACTACTATGTAAGTTAAGTTAGGTCATCAAAAGTTAGCTAATCCACAAGCGGACATAGGTATGTACAAAAGAAGGTCGCTAATGTGACAGACATGTCGCCACGCAAAAAGGAATTACCCAATGTCAAGCAAGTTGGGCACAAATCACCTATTATGGGGCTTACCTCATGATTTTCGAATAATTGAGAATTCCAGGGATTCAAGCTCATTCACCCTTCTTTTTTTTTTTTTTGATAATTATGTGTTTGTATTTATAGCGGGTTTTAACAAGGATCCCAAAACCCGATTACATAAGCAATGGGCCTAGGGCATCAATCCCTTGAAACTGAACACCAAAACAGAAATCCCGCCCAGCGGTAACAGTAAGCATGAAACAATCCCTCTCGGCGGGAAACAAACAAATAAGAAAAAAAGTAGTTTTGGAGATCCCGCTCAGCGGGGAGTAGCCAAAAACCACCATCGAGAAGATCCCGCTCAGCAGGAAGCAAAGAAAAACCGTTACAATAAAATCCCGCCTCGCGAGAAGCAGTCAAAACCACCACAAACAGTCCCACCTAGCGGGAAGCAACAGGGAAATCCCGCCATCCGGAAAACCAGTAGAAAAGAAAGGATCCCGCCTCGCCGGAAAACCGACGGATTTGGCGGATCCCTCCCTATGGAGAAACCATCCCGCCCACCGGGAAAACATTCAGTTCAGTGAGAGCCATCCTGTAGGAAGCCGACAGCCAGCACAGAGAGGATCCAGTCCATCAGGAAGTGACCAGAGAGTTGCACCACAAGGAACCCGCCCCGAGAAAATAGAAGAGGATCCCAGCAGCAGGGACCAAGAATCCCATCCAAGCATAGAGCCCGTCGAGGATTCACAAGAAAAAGGGGGAAGTTGTCCAAACCCTAAACCGTCACCTCCATCGCACCGAGAAATGCAGGGGACCAGATCCACGCGAATCACCTGCAAAAAACCCCAGGGGGAAGCCTGAGGGAAAAAGGGAAGGGATCCCCAACCAAACAGGGATCCCTGGGAAGCACCAGTCCGAAAAAACAACCAAGGAAACCCTAGCCGGCCAGGAGGGGCGCAGATAGTGGAGAAGGATCTCCCCCAGGAGATCATCTGCAAACAACCACTCCCCGAGAGGGATGACCTGGGTTGAGCCAGGGACTGGGCAGAAAACCAGGAGCCATGGGAGGGGGAGCAGGGGAGGGACCGGAGCCCTCCCCTCTCAACCCTATCAGGGTGAGGCATTCACCCTTCTTTTCTTTCAAAGGGTAGGGGGGGATTTTATTGCTTTTATTTTTCTCTTTTCGTGCTTTTTCTATTTTTTTTGGATTTTTGACTTTTGATATTTCTTGGATATTGCTTGGATTTCTTTTGCATATTTCTATTTCGCTTTTTTTTTTTCTTTTTTTTTTTTCTATTCTAGGGATACTTGCTCAGCTTTGATGTGGAGCAAGGGATTTTTATTCCGGGTAGGGGTGAGCTTGTCCTTTTGTCAATTATCAAAGATTCTATACCATGCACATGATAGGATAGCAGGGGAAACTTTTCACTTAAGAGACCACAACTACTGTGTAGTATCATTTTTTGAATTTGCAGCAAATAATTTTAATATGTAAAAGTGGACTTGATTCAAGTAAATAGCGAGATCAGTTCCCAAAACTCAAAATATTATTTATTGCAATAGTGCTTCGATATAAGAGAGATTTATAGTCATAGTGCTAAGATCAAAATATTTATTCATTATGAATTTGAAGTGCATGGTCCAAGATAACTTCTAAATTTATCCGAAACAAAGGAAAATATAACTGCAAAATTTTAGAATTTGGTAATGCAAATAAACATGTTTTTTATTGTTTTTATAACTTTATGATTTTTATTTTATTTTTAGAGTTTTATATGAATTGCTGAAATGAGAAATTATATACAATGTGAATATTTTTTTTTTTGATGATTTTGAATTTCTTATAGGAATTGCTAAAATGAGAAACCATATACAATTATGTACAATGATGAGACTTTGAATTTAAGCATGATATCGTTTAAGATACATAATGTTCATGGGTTCCTTGAGATATTTTCCATCCAAGGTTGCCAATCGATATGCACCCGATCCAAATTTAGCAGTGATGATGTATGGTTCAAGCCGATTGGGCTGAAATTTGCCTTTATTATCTTTAGTGGCATTAGTGTTCTTTTGATTTTATTTTAAGACTAGATTGCCAACTTCAAAATATCGATTATGAAATTTCTTTGAATATGCTCTTTTGAGCTTGTTTTGATAGGCATGAAGATGTTCCAAAGCATTGATGCGCTTCTCATCTAGAAGTTCTAGATGACTGAATCTACCATCATGATATTCATCTCCTACTTCAGTATCTTGAAGTAGCAGAGCCAAAGAAGGAACTTCTAGTTTGAAAGGAAAGACAACTTCATCACCGTAAACCAATTAAAGGTGAAGTGCTTGTGGGAGTACGAACACTGGTTCAATAAGCCCATAGAGTAGGATATAATTGCATATGCCAGTCACGGTCTGATTTGTTAACCAATATTTTAAGAATTTTAATCAAGGTTTTATTAGATGATTTTGCTTGGCCATTACCCTGGGGATAGTAGGGAGTGGACCCACGATGTTGAATTTTATATTTCTGACATAATTTCTTAACATATTTATTTTTGAAACAAGTTCCATTATCTGAGATAAGATTTGCAGGAATTCCAAACCTACAAATGATTTGATTGAGAATAAATTTTGAAACTTGGGTTCCCATGCAAGAAGCTAAAGGTATAGCTTCTACCCACTTTGTAAAGTATTTAGTTGTGGTTATGATGAATTTGTGACCATCAGATGATATAGGATTGATTTTCCCAATGATGTCTAAACCCCATTAAGAGAAGGGCCATGAAGATGAAATAGCTTGGAGTTATTGCGCAAGAGCATGGACAAGGTCAGCATGTTTTTGGAACTTGTCACAATGGCGCACATAATCATGGGTGTCCTTCTCCATGGTAGGCCAAAAGTATCCTATTCTAAGGAGCTTCTTAGCAATGGCACTACCACTAAAGTGTCCTCCATAAGATCCATCATGGGCTTCACTTAAAGCTCTTCTAGATTCATCTAGGTTTAAACATCTCAATAGGATACCTTCAAAGGATCTCCTATACAAAGTATTGCCAACTATTACGAAGTGAACAACTCATTTACGTAATAACCGATGTTGGTTCCTATTAAAACCTTCAGGGAAGGTTCTCTTTTGGAGAAAATTGAGGATGTCGATGTACCATGGTTCGGGAGTAATTTTGTTGATTAGAAATACATCCAATTGCTCTAAATAGAATTTGGCAGAAGCAGGTTCTTGGAGTCGATGAATAATGATAGTAGCATACTCGTCGTCCAACTCCAAGGGTAATAAGGAAGTGACTACAACCATAGCATCAACAACGCGGTTACTAGTTCTAGGAATAGCTTCTAAGGTGATCTTATCAAATAAGGATATCAACTATAATACATAGGCTTTATATGGGCAAATTTTATCATCTCGAGTCTGATAAACATCGTTAATTTGATTTATTACTAATTGAGAATCATCAAAAACTAATAAGTCTTTACTTTTTAGTGCTAAGGCGGCTCGCAATCCAAGGATTAGGGCTTCATATTTGGTCATGTTATTAGTGCAAGCAAATGTTAAATTAAATGATAAAGGTATTAGGTGCTTCTGGGGGATATTAGGATGATACCCGCACCAGCCCCACTCATACATAAGGCTTCATCAAAATATAAAGACCATTGTTCAGAATGATCTTCCTCTAGATTGAGGCATTCATCAGGAAACTCGATGATGAGGGGATGAGTGGCTTCTAAGGGTGCAAAAACTAATTGGTTTGCTATGATTTGAACCTTAATGGATTTTTGACCTATGAATGCGAGTTCAAACTCACTCAGAGTGAGAACCCACTTAGCTGCACGACCGGATAGATAAGGTCGGCTCATGAGATACCTCAAGGGATCAAATTTGGCAATGACATGTCTTTTGACTAAGCATATAATGGCACAATTTATGTGTAGAAAATACAACTTCCAAACATAACTTTTCTAGTGATGTATAATGAGTTTCATAACTTATTAATGTTCTACTAATATAATAATTAGCTTGTTCTTTCTTCTCATCATCAAGTTGAGCTAACATAGCTCCTAAGGCAATTTTTGAAGCGAAAATGTACAAGATGAAAGGGTGATAAATTTTGGGAGGAGCAAGCACAGGAGGACTTAAAGTATATTATTTTATTTGTTCAAAGTCTTCTTTACATTCATCATCCCATTGAAAGAAAGTATTTTTCTTAAGCAATTTGAGAAAAGGTCCAGTTTTGTCTGCCAACTTATCATGAAACAACGAATAGATTGAAGTTTACCTTTTAAACTTCGTAACTCAGATATGTTTTTAGGAGCTGGTATATCAATGATAGCCTGAATTTTAAGAGGGCAAATTTCAATGCCATGCAAAGAAACAATAACCCCCAATAGTTTACCTGACTTAACTCCAAATATACATTTTGTTGGGTTTAAACGGATATGGTATTCTCTTAATCGATCAAATACTTTTCTCAAATCATCTAAATTTTTATCTTCTTTAGTATAATGGGATATAATATCATCCACATAATCATGCAGAATATCATACATCATATCATGAAAAATGTAATTCATAGCTCGTTGATAGGTTGCACCTGCATTCTTTAATCTGAATGGCATTACTTTCCAACAAAAGGTTCCCCAAGGGGTAATAAAGGCTGTTTTGGCTTAGTCTTCAGGAGCTATCCTGATCTGATTATAACCTGAGAATCCATCCATAAGGGATAGCATCCCACTTCCAGCAATAAAATCAATGATCTGATCCATATTAGGAAGAGGGGGAAATCATCTTTAGGGCATGCAACATTAATGTCTCTAAAGTCTATACAAACCCTAATATTGGTTGCTTCTTTTTTAGTTACAGGGGCAGCATTAGAAATCCAATCAATATAATCAATGGCTTGAATAAATATAACATTTAGAAATTTTTTTAACTCACATTTGACTAGTAGGGCAACCTTAGGATGCATTTTTATAAGTTTTTGCTTAACTGGTTTTGCATCCGGTCGTACTAATAGATGATGCATAACTATAGAAGAGTCTAAACCAGGCATATCTGTGTATGTCCAAGCAAAGACATCACTATATCTATAAGAAATGCAGTGTATTTGTTTTGTTTTTCTTCATTTAATTTTGATCCAATGTTGACTATGTGAGAATTCTCTTCTGTTCCAATATTAACTTTTATGACACTTTCCACTTCCATATGTAAGTCTCTTTCAAAATTAGGAGGGGTGGGTGACACACCCAATTATTGTAATTCTTCTAAGGTCAACTTAGATAATTCTTCTTGAGGGGTTGTGGCCTCAAGATGAGCGACAGGTGGTATAGACCCATCAAAATAAAAGCCATTATGCAATAAGTTTTCAATGGAAATATCATAGAAAATGTCACCCTCTAATTGTTTTTCCAACTCAAAAATAATTTTGGGGTAAGCTATAGATAGCATATTACAAGAAACTAACTTACCCATAGACTTAAGGATCTCTTGTTCATCTAAATAATCTTGATAGGGTATTAAGTGATCATCATCCTCAAATGGAAATGGCTGAAACTTACTAGAAAATAGGCCTATATCGTATCGGGAAGGCCATGCTTCAACCTCAAAAGGTTCTTTCATGCCATTCTAGAAAGGTCCCAAACCTTTCCCTTCATATCCTAATTTAAGCATTATAGGTTTAGCTTTGATGTATTTATCGGTGAAATAACATTGAGCATATCCATCATAATTAGTTTTAATATTTCTAGGTATTCTACCCCAATCATATCCCTTATAAATGAAGGTACAACTCCCAACTTGGTAAATACTTCCCATAGGTTGTGGCAAGCCCAAGGTGCGAGGAGATAGTGGTAATTTGTTTAAGGCAAGGGAATCTTGTATAGAAAAATCTGTTTCTTCTGATGTTATGAGAATTTTAGACAAATTAGGTAATAGCTCATCAAACAAAGCATATGAGGTAGAAGGAGCATCTTCTATGACTTTAGATGCAGAAAAGATAAATTTAGTAGATGTGGATGGAATAAAGGTTATGGTAGATGGATTTATTGTGGATTTAGACGGTGTAGGGATATAACAAGGAGAAATTATTGTAGGACTAGTATTAAATGTAGATTTTGGTGGATATTCCTTAGGAGAAGGTTGAGGAGATGGGGATGTAATTGGTGTAGATGGAGGAGATGATATTTTAGGTGTGATTTTCACACATTTAGAAGGAAAGGCAGAATTAGGATGAGTAGAAGATAATGCGGGGCAAAATTGAATCCCAATTGGTTCTGCCAAGGCACACATATCAAATGGTCTGAGATCACCATGAATGGTGACCAAGTGATTCTTGAATTTAAATTTGACACATTGGTGTAAGGTAGAGGGTACAACTCGCATTGCATTGATCCAAGGGTGACCCAAAAGTATATTGTACGATGTAGGGCAATGTACAATAAATACGATCATATCCAAAGTTTTTGGACCAACCTGCAATAACTCCACATGTTTCTTGTATTTCATCATTAAAGGCTTTTATGATCATATCTGTTCTCTTCATCTCATCACTTCTAAATCCAAATCTCTGGTAAAAGTCAAAAGTACAAATATTTAGGGATAAACCATTATCAATTAAAACTCTTTTGACATCTACATCTCCGATTAATGCAGTAATGTACAAGGGATTGTATTTATGTAAACTATGAAGTGGGATGTCTTTATCTCGAAATTCAATACAGTCAACTTCACGAGGTATAATGGTATTCACCATAGCTTCAGGTTGTATGTCGTGTGGTACCATCATTTGACTTAATGTATGCATTAATTCTTCCCTATGTGTGGGAGATGATCTTAGAAGGTCTAAGAGGGAAATCCTTGCTGTAATATTAGAAAGTTGTTCATTTATATCATAAGGGAGTTTAGGTTGAGCATTTGATGCATTATTTCCTTTGCTAGGAACCTTCAAAATAAATGGGGCTGATATATCATTATGATTTTGATCTTGTTGATAATTTTGGGCCTATTTTCTAGTAATGGCTTCGATGGTACCCAAAATATTGTTGTGTGCGTGATGAATGGGTCATGGTATAGAATTTATGGCTTGTTTATTAGGGAGGATTTGTTGCGAGGATGGTCATGTCGTGACCCTTCTTGGAAATAGTTCCTCCGGAACCATCTATGTTGTGATACAGAGAATAGGTTTTGACTCATCTTTAGAGCTATTCGATTGACCGGATGTAATATCCAGGTCAAATTCTGCTTCACAATCCGTATCACTTGAATATGATGTTTGAATGTTGTGTATGGGTCTAGTTGTGACCACAGATAATGTTGTCCCAAATATATCAAAGTCATGAGAAGGTACATGTCCACTAATGGTTCCCACATATCGGGTTGTATGGGGAACATTATGATGTTCGACTTGATTAGCCACTTATTTACCGTGCTTGGGTAAAGGATGTTGAAAAATGTCCAATGTTTGATTTGCATTCTGATTCTGATTTGGTTGTGTATCTTTTTGGGTATTGTTTGGAGCATTTTGTTTTGGTTGGAAATTTTGTACTTCCATCTCGTTGTTATCAATCAAATCTTGTATTTTATGTTTTAATCTCTTGCAAGAATTTGTTGAATGTCCAGGTCCTCTATGGAAATCATGATGTAGGTCTGCTCTGTGTCTAGGTATGGTTGTATCAGGTTCCCAAATATTAGGTAATTGTATTAAACCTCGTTCTAATAATTGTGGCAAGATAGTGGATAAAGGTTGATTTAACCTAGTGAATTCTCTC
Source organism: Wollemia nobilis (assembly GCA_028583015.1). Taxonomy (NCBI): domain Eukaryota; kingdom Viridiplantae; phylum Streptophyta; class Pinopsida; order Araucariales; family Araucariaceae; genus Wollemia; species Wollemia nobilis. Next base: position 9,305,818 of record JAQPPZ010007509.1, on the reverse strand, counting down.
GGAGGTCTATCAGGAGCCTTTAATACAAACTTCTCTACGGTTTTCACAACATTAACATTCACAGTATTTCTACTGTCGGTGAATCCATCACCCACAACTTGCTTATTCTTATATTTATTTTTAGATGCCTTATCATCATCCTTCTTATTAAATTGACCTCTCCTAATGAGGGCATATTCCACTCTTCATGCTAAATATATAGCCTGATCGAAGGTTGTCAAGGTAGTAGTTGAAAGCTCATAGGACAATTGTTCTTGCAAGTTACTAATAAAAATATCCAACATCTCTCTATGGGGTAATGCAAAGTGTAATTTCCCTAGCAATTGTCTCCATATTGCTAGAAAATCAACAAATCATTCATCTTTGTCCTGTTTCAAGTTGTACAAATACTTAATTGTCACATGCCTCTCTATGTAGGCACTAAATTGGTGGACAAATGATTCAGCTGTTTTTTCAAAATTTCTCAAAGAATTATTAGGTAACTGATAATACCATTCCAATGCCATACCTCCCAAGCTTTTCGGTAATATCTTTAGCAATAACAAATCATCATGAGATATATCATGACATGCTATTCTAAACATACGAATATGCTCTATGGGATCTTCGATTCCTTTGTATATAGGGAGAACAAACATAGGAAAATGCTTTGGGTACGGTTGGGCAACAACTATGGGATCCAAAGGTTGACTACACATATCTCGATAGTTGTATGAGGGATGGTAGGGGTCTATTTGGTCCATGCGGGAAACTAATTGTTTCACTATGGTTTCAATATTACTGGATTGTCCACCATATTGGTTTGGTTGCATGATAGTATTGGATCTTTGAGTGTAAGATGGTGTAACATAAGGATTTGATGCTATATTACTGTTGTGCAAAGTATTACTATGAAGGGTGTTGTGAAGTGGATATGGGATAGTGTTCGGTTGAACTTTTTGCTATTGATAGTTGACATTTGTTTTTGGTTTAGGTTTCTGCTAATTTGAAATTTGTTTATTAATAGCTTGAGAAAATAGAGCAGTAAATGATGGTTTCTGAGGTGGTGGATTGTTTTTTGGTTTATTGATAGGAATTTTAGAATGTTGAGTTATTTGTTGTTGTTACATGTTTTGAATCAAAGATGCCATATTTGCATTTGATGGCTCTACTTGGTGACTTTATTGATCTATGAATGAAAGAGGGTTTGTATGCATTTGAAATACATTCTCTAAAGTTGCTTGTGTCTCACTAATTCCATCTTTATCTGCTAGTGCTGCTAGAGTAAACCCCTCAAGGTTAGTTTTTACAAATTTTAGAAGGTGTTCCATAGATTTAAAATTAACAGTTCCTTCTGGAGTCACTCTAGGTGATCCAGTTTCATCTTCCCTATCAACTTCTTGTTCATATTCTTTAGCAGGACTCCCATCATGGTGGTCCTGAGCAACTCCCTCATTATATTGTTCTTCAAGAGGGGGATTTTGAGTAGGTGGTTATCCTAACCACTCATCATCTATCTGTTTACCACTCCTTAGTTTAGGCATTATGGTAGATTTGAGTTTTTGTAAATATATATGTTCTTATATATAAATGCAATGGAAATTTAAGGGGGTATATATTTTATATATATACCTAATTAATGTAGTATATATATATATATATATATATATATATATATATATATATATATATATATATATATATATATATATATATATATATATATATATATATATATATATATAGATTTTTATGGATTTACTTTGCAAAAATTAAAGGAAAATAGGGAATACAAAATATTATAATATAAGTATTATAATTTAGTTCTCCAAAAATAGCTTGTAAATATCATTGATAGGTTCAAGTTCATCAGGTGTCATGTAATGCTCTTCTTCAAATTGAAAGTTGTTTTTTCAGAAATTGGACAAAGTGTGCTATAGTGATATGATCAACTTTAGAATTAGGCACATAAAAATAGAGTTCATGATAATATTCTCGGTATAAGACGGCCCTAGGAACTCTGCTAAATCTTCTTCTATCAGTCAAAACAACCTCTTGGTCTTCTATACGTGATAGAAATTTGTGTACTACACCAACATTTTCAATATAATCTTCAAAGGTGTATATGTTAGAGGAAATGAGCGCTCGTTTATCTGCTAGCCATCTATGGCAAGCTCTTTGAAGCTCATGGTATAAGGATAAATTATCGAAATCCAAGATTCTATCTAAATCAAAACTCTTGATTTGTCTAAGTTCGAGTGCTCTGGACTCAATAATAGTTAACCTTCTATCCAATTCATTCCAATGTGCTTAAGATCTAAACCTAGGACCTCTAACTAGAGTAGAAATTTCTATGGTGGCTAGTTGAACACCAACATTAATCAGAAAACCACGTATTCTATTGTAATCTACCATCTAAGGGATTGATAGATCAAGTGACTTAAAATTTTAAGTTTTTTTTTTATATATATTTTATTTTCAAAAGGGTATTTAATGTGTTTCACATCGGGTTCACCAAAGAATGTAGGTTTAAAATTTTTGCACCCCTTTCCTCTAGGCTAATGGATCCGCACCTCAGAGAGGAATGGGAAAATGGTAAAGCTACACCTCAGATGAGGGAAATTTGAGTCGTGTCCTCTTTGGTGATTTGTCGACAGAGGTGGGTTCACCAAGAAGCGTTTGGTGGCATCTTTCGAGCCTAGGCTAGAAATGAGTTTGATGTGTTCATTTTAGTTTAAAATCACTCAAATACCTAGGATGTCCAGGATGAAATTAAACTATTTTATATGCAAATTGTGATTTATATGCAGACATTAAACAAAAATGAACTCTAAATGCAATGCTTGAAAGAAAATGGAATGATATTACCCTGTTTTGGATGTCTGATGAAGATTCAACTTTTTGAAGAAGTCCAAACCATCTCTAATTTTGCAAATTCATCTTCAATTGAACAAAATCGACTGCAATTTTGCAGGTTCATCTGTAATTGCATAGATTCGTTCGAAATCGGACGAGATCGTCTAAAATCAGACGGAATCGTCTAAGCCGATTTCGTTAGAAACCTCCAACTGAATAAATGGATGCCAAAATAGGGGAAATATAATGCAAAATACAATTTAATGGACACAAAAACTCTAATTAAATGCTTAATCAGTCCTAAAAATCAAATTCGATTTGAAGTAAATGAAATGCCTTTATGTTCTAAAATAGAATTGATCCTAGAATGCAAAATATCATTAAAATGAGGTGAACACCAGATGCAATACAAAATATAAACTAAATTAATGCAATTTGATTGATTGAATTGACAAAAAATGCAAACCTTAGATCTTGATTGCCCCCAAGAGGAGTACAGTCAAGATCATCTGAGATGGTACAAGATCACCTCCAATCGAGATGAAATCATCTCGGTTGTGAACAGGATAATCTGAGCTTCCTACGACTAATGCAAAATAAAAACCTATAAATGTATCTGGAAAAACTATGCAAATGATTGAATTTTAGAGTGTTCTAATAGAGTATGGAGCTTAGGTTGCAGGAAATTGATCAGCGAGGGTGGGTTTAATGAAATTCATAGTTTAAATAGGATTGAAAGGGGAGATATGAGGTTGGGAGTCATCCCAATATAGGATATCTCCAGTGAAACGTCCTCCAATGGTGCAAACACACTTTTGCTAAGCTGGGAATTAGAGTTGGAACTGTTTCTAATTATGAAAAATTAGTTTTTGAATGAAATCATCTGGACATTCGGTTCCAGACGATTTCGTTCAATTAGGGATGATATCGTCAAATCAATGACAATATCATCCAACTACCATAACTACCTCTATATTTGGTGCAAAAATTGAGGCATGTGGTTAAAATGTGGTTTCGAGGTTAAATTTTGAATTATTAACCTAGGGTAAATTGAACTGCATCAAATTTAGGGTGTTATAGAAATCTTAGCAGCACTCCGTCACTTTGTACTAAAAAATCTCCTCTCTTATTATGTGGAAAAGCATCCACTTTATAGCCCAAGGAGGCTTCATGGGTCAAAAGGCATGCGAGGGCATGCGAGGCATGAAGTGCAACTTGGCCACCAGGGTGACATGCATTGGAGGGGGAAGAGAATATCCCAATTTTGCCTCCCTCATGGGTTGGAGCATTAAGACATTGTGTGCTCTGACTTTTAGGCATTGGCAGACAAAAAATGTAACTGTTTCCAAGCGCCATTTGTCTAGATTTGACTTTTTTCCAATCAAACCTACTATTCGTCCCACCCTGGGATGAATGCTGCTATTCATCCTAGGGTGGGACGGATAGGTTATGTAATCATCCCAGGGTGGAACGAATAGAAGGGTGCCCAAAAGGTCCCAAAAGTGGCCTAGAACCATTCAAAACCTTGTACAAAGTGGTTAGGACCACTATATGCCTCCTGAAGGCTACCCTAGGGGCCTTGGTGTGTCATGAAGTCGTTGCTTATGGTAGCATAATCAGATTGACCAGATTTTAGTATCTACACTAGGATAACTCTTACATTATTTAATAATACCCCTTACGTAGTTACATAATTGTAACTACTACTAAATTTAGATCTCCTTGATTTATTTAAATATGCAAATGTTAATTGAATAAAGTGGATTATTATCCCAACAATGGTATCAAAGCCAAGAGTTAGAGGTAGATTTTATTATGGGGATGTTAGGATAAATGATCACATTATTGTAGAAGAAGCATCATTTGTATCGATCTCCTTGATTGTATCTATGTCATTGTTTGTAATATTGATGACATGTATTAAATTAGCCACAGTGCATCAATGAAATATAATTGATTTTTCATCAAAAGGAAATCCTTGAGTGGTAGTAACAAAACACAAATACCTTGGGTTATATTTTTAAGCAAACTCAATCGAGGAACATGCAAGATGAAGGGCACTCTACTCATTGCTAAATAGGGGTAGGAAAGCAAAATTGTGGGTTTGGAAAATTATTAGGGCCTTTTTGAGTTATTAGTTATTCCAATGGTGTTATATGGGTGTCAAGTTTTAAACATAAAAAAATAGAAATAATTCAAAAGCGATGGATTACATATAATTACAAAATTAGACCATTACTCCCATATGATATTTTACTTGTTGAAACAAGAAATTTCCCACTAGAAGCAAAAACTATGATAAGGCTATTGTTGTACCCAAAGAAAATATAAAGAATGGAAGATAGCAGGTAACCTAAATAATTGATCAAGGAAACATTGAGTAGAAAAAATACACATGGATGAAACAAAACAACAAATGGATGAAAAAATAGAGCATTAAATTTCATGAGGTCCCAAACTCCAACAAAGAAATTAAACAATATGTGAGGGAAAAATTCAAACTTGTAATATGAACTAAAAATTTAGGAAGGAAAAAATAGTTATACTCAATAGGATCAACCCAAACTATGAAGAAAAAGAAAAGAAGTACATAGATGCAAAGATCAAACAAAAGGAAAAATACTTATAGCCCAACTACGATCTAGTTACAACCATCTTGGATGCAAAACTAGGAGATGGATAATTCTTCAAGAGGTTTGGTCAAAACAAATATGTGTCTTTTGTATAGCAGTAGTAGAGACTGAAAAATATTTTATCATTGAATGTGCATCCTACAAAAACATTAGGATTGCATATGAAGACACTCTAAAAGTAAAGTCACTAATGGAATTTATTGAATAATTTAGAATATAAAAACAAGGAAACTACTCATCAAAATCAATAATATAAGAAAACACTCTAAAATATGATAAGAGGATGTTAAACTTTTTGAATTTGTTGAACATTTTTTCTTGGATGTTGTTAAACTTTGGAACTCTGAATAGGATATCCAAGGTTTGAATCAAAGGTAGTAGGGTTGTACACCATACCCCATCTTGTATTAAAGTTTTTGGTCCCATAAACTATTTGGGTCTAGTGGACGTAATTAAAATCATTTCATTTTATTATTATCTTGTTGAATCTTTCCTTTTGTGCTTGTTACCTTCTATAAAAATCGTCTTTCTTCTCCTTCAAGTCTCTAGTATATTGGATGTGAAGATGTTTTTCCTCCATTGAAGCTTTATCCTTGGAGTTCTCTTAGCATTAATTTTTTTCCCTTGCTTTTCTCAGGTTTTTATTAAATACTTTTGTAAAGTACTAACTTGATGCGAGGAAATTGTTTCTCAAATGCCAAATGATATGGGATACTTGATACCTTTCTCTTACAACCATTATTTTAAATATGTTAGTTTTTATTCCCTTCACTCACAAGATTATGCCTACAATCTAACCCTACATTTTTAGAAAAGGCAATAAAATAACATAAAATTTTACTCTTCATATGAATGAACACATTGAATGTCAAATAATATTAATTTCAAAAAGCATTAAACACAAATATTTTTTAATTGATTATATTGGATTGAAAGGATCCCACACATATTATATTGTGACCACATAATGGTATTACAACACGACAATTAAGCATGTATTGCTTGACAAGATTTGAACCTTGGTCTCCTTTGAAAGTCAAGGAAGCTAACCAATTAAACTAATATTATTTGATACATTAAGAAAAAATATTTAATGAAATGTAAAGTCCAATTTGAGAAATAACATTGCTAAGAAACAAATATCATGTTTTATTATAAACACGATAGAGTAAATGCATAGTAATATTCAAAGAGAATGACCCAAAGGGGTATGGATATACGTACTATCTAATTGATACTTTCAATATTATTCCCTTATTTTATCTCATATAGAAGTAAATCCTTATATGTATTTATGGGATATAAGATTCGATTGAGCTTCCAAATATTCATTTAATTCTTCATTTTTACAAATTTTAATGAAACCTAGCTAGCATTTTGGTAGTTTGAGGTAACCAAAATCTGACTCCAAATTTCATAAACACGTGGAGAATATATATTAACATGCCTCAATTAAAATTCTATTTTTTTTACAATTGGTTATATGGGATTGAAACGGGTCCCACCCGTATTATATCATCACCACATAGTGGTATTACAACAAATATTGGATATTATCTATGTATTGCTTGGCAAGATTTGAACCTTGGTCTCCTCTTTAAATATTGAGGAATCTAACTGGTTGAGCTAATGCCACTTGATACAATTAAAATTCTATTTTATTTCATATTTAATTAACCATTATAAATCTATATTCTTAAAAAAAAGGGTGATACTCTTGGATGGTCTAAATCAATGCAAGATTTTGTTTCATTTATCAATTTAAATGCCCTTAGGATATGTTTTGTTCAAGCTTTCAATATACATAGGATAATAGATACATTGAATAAAATCATAGCAAAATATTGGATACATTTTTGTTATCCAACATATGATTAGGATTTCTAACCATTTTCTAATGCGGGTCTTCCAAAATATTCCAAAATTCTTAGCCCAAAGACTACCATGATTAGGCAAAGACCTTTTGCACCAATACAAGTAGGATTAGATCACAAACCTATTTTCTTAAGATGTGATTTATTTAATAATGGTCATCCAAATCCATTTCACTTTTAGTTATTGTAGGATGAAACAAAGTATATATCAATTTATTCAAAAAATAAAATATTTGAAGGGGTAAATGAATATTTGGAATGCCAAACATTTTGGTAACATGTTTAATGAAGAGGAGGAAATTGAACCCAATATCAAAAATCTAGAAGAGATAGTAGAAATCAATGGAATGGATCAAGATACTTATGGGCAAGAAAAAACTACTTTATAATTATTACAATGTATTGAAAAACTAATCATATTAGTCCAAAAATTTATGAAGAAATGACTCAAGGAAGAATATAGAAATACCAAATTCTTTCATGTTACAACCACAATGAATGGAAGAAATATTGAGGAAGAATAAAATATAAAAAATGAAGTAATTAATTATTTCAAAGATATTCTCTCAAATATTGGGCAAGATAAGGAGGCTCAAATGAATATATCACAAAATATGTGTGCTTGCTTTTTCAATCCGCCTCATTAATTTTGAGTCTGCGGGTTATTTTGCCATGTATCTGCATAAATTCCACCTCCGGGTGGGGTTTGGTCCTTTTTAATGGACAATGCTCATACGACAGCTTCAGTTGTTGCTGGAATTATCGGAGCGCAAAATGGTGGTCGAGAAAAATCCTCGTAGGATGGTAGTGAAAGTGTACCATGAGGTAATGAATCTATCCTTCATGTTATCATTCCTGATGCTGAGTTTAACAAATCCTGTGAGTGGTATGAGAACACCCATTTAGTGGGCCATTTCCTTGGATGTATTCCTAGCAAATCCTTGATTTGTCACTGGGTCCAGCAAGTCTGGAAACCCTATGGTATTCAATGTGTTAATGTGAATAACCTCACCAAGGAGCATTCTAATGAAGTGCTTAATAGAGGGCCTTGGTCTGTCCTTAGCTTCTTGTTAGTCATGCAACAATATTATTTTACCTTCTTTGTCATCGAGGAAGCCTTGTTGGAAGTACTAGTTTGGGTTGAGTTTCTTGGTCTCCCCGTTTCATGTTGGTCTTTTTTTAAAACCCTAGCTGCTCCTTTAGAGAAATTTTGCCTAAAATTTGATAAGTTTTTTTGTCCTTGTCCTACTAAGCGAGTTTGCATGAAAGTTGACCTTTCCAAGGATCTGGTTGAACATATTGATATCATACTAGATGGGAAAATATATCGATAATGTGTTGTGTATATCAACTTGCCCAATACCTATTATCGGTGTCAATTGTCTTCTCATAAAATTAGGGATTTCTTGCTTATGACCGATTGAGCTCAAAACCGTATTTCGACACCTCCTCATCCTACCACCACCCTAGTGATGCAACCTGAAGGGGCTAAGAGTGGAGAAGTGTGGGTTACTATATCCTATAATTGATGAAACAAGAACCCTAAGAATCAGGCATAACATGCAACAACTAGTTCTTCAACTATGGCTCAAGGTCCTCAAGAACCCATGGTCATTCCATAACCTCAACCTAATCCCACAACATGGACTGGACCTTCTTTTATGGATGTATTTTTAGTTACAAATGCTCTCTTGACTCCCCAAAATTCTCCTCTCCAGAAGGCATGGGTCCAGCAGGCTCTCAGACTTATAAGGCACACCACTCACGCAATCCTCCTCATGAAAGGGAGGAGTATAATGTTGATAATATGCACTAGACAGATGATGTGCATTGATAGTTCATCGAGGAGTATAATGTTGATAAGAGGCACCAGATAGATGATGTGAATCGACAGTCCATCGAGGCTTAGGGCCACCCAAAATGCTTCACCACAAATACATTTGGGGCTCTTGGGAAGCTCGGGGACTCCGAGGTTGTTGAGGTTAGTATGTACCTCAATCAGGCTTAATATTTTTTCTCTCATAAAATGTAAGAGGACTGAAAAACCTAGTCCAAAAATACCTAGTCTGCGATGAGCTAACTAAGGTCTCTCACATGTTTGGTAATCTTGACTTTGTTTGTCTACAAGAAGTTAAATTTTTTGATTTTAATCTAAATTGTACTTGTGATTATCTATGGCCGTGTGGTTGCTTTCATGCAACCCGTCATACTCATGGTAAGGGAGGAGTTGTTACTTTTGTCTCTTCCAAGTGGATGAGGAATGTGGTTTCTTGGGAGGTGGACCCCTCAAATCAAGATGTTTGGACTCTATTTGAGTTTCAAGATCAACCTTTTGGAATAATTAATATGCATATAATGATGCTTCTAATCGGTGTAGTTTGTGATGGTGGATGGATTTTTCTCTACCACATGTTGTCTGGGTGCTTTGTGGTGACTTTAACATGATTGATAAACCCCATGATAAGGTTGGGCACATGCTAATGCGATGGAATATCAGGGAAAGAGAAGCATGGTTTTTCATGAATAATAAACTAGGGTTGTCAGATCCTAATTACTATTTCTCTTAGTCTAACTTCCTTGAGAATGTTTGGTTCACCTGGTCTAACTTCCAAATAGGATTATTGAGGATTTTGAAGCGCCTGGACTGAGCAATCCTTACAAATTCCTACTTCTTATTTAATAGGCTTTCTCTGTCCTACCATTTTGTTCATGACATTCCAAACACTACCCTCTCTGATCACTTCTCGATTATTTTTGATATTACCACCCGGGCGTCTCCTCCTCGAAGTGTTCAATCAAAATTTTACCTAAATGTTTCCTTTCTTCAAAATGATGCTATGAGGGCTCATATTACCCGATGCTAGAATCTTCTCCCAAGACCCTCTGGCTCGGTTGGCTGGATTTTTTGGTGGAATAATACCATTCGACGTACGACTTCTATGCTTCAATCTCTTGGGGTTGAAGTTGCAAAGCGTAGGAGGGTTGTAAATTTTACCCTCAAAAAAGAATTATCAGAGGCCTATATGAGACTTGAGTCTTCCCCGTTCAAGCAATATTTTTAAGCTCATGTTGTTGTCATTTGTCATGACCTAAAGAAAGCTGAGCTTTATGAGGCCAGAGGAGCCCAAGTTCGTGCCATAATAAATTGGCTCTAAGATTGGGGACAAGGTGTCTAAAGAAATTTTCAAATGATTATGCCCCTCTTCACCAACTATGCAATTTCAAGCTCTTCAAACTAATGGGGGTAGACTCACTAAGACTCCTAATATAATCTCTGCCTTTGGTCACAATTATCAAAAAGTTTTTTCTTCTCAACCACTCACCCTCACCCGATAATAGGCCTTGGCTGAGTGTTGTGTAGTGGTGCCAGAAAAGCTCTCTTCCAAGCAAAAAGCCAGATCTGAAGCCCCTCTGTCTCTTGACAACCTTACTCAGGCTCTCTTTCAAATGAATAATGATAAGACCCCTAGGTTGGATGGATTACCCTATGAATTATTCAAAGAATTTTAGGATTTCATTGGCCCAGACTTGCTTAAGGTCTATCAAGAAGCAATGATCATAGTTTCCTTGGGTTCTCTAATAAATAAAGATAATATTTGATTCATACCCAAGGTTGGGGACCTTGAAATTATTACCAATTGGAGGTCGATCACTCTTTTGAATGTCAGTTATAATATCATTGCCAAATATTTGGCTTTAAAGTTATGCCCCATTTCGCCTGTAATTATTAGGCCTAAAGAAACTGGGTTTGTTCAAGGTCGATATATCCTAGATAATGTCCTAGCAGTATGGGAAGGTATGGAATGGGCTAGATAGTCTCAGTAGGATGCTATATTCATAAAAATTGATTTTAAAAAATATTATGATAAAATTGAGTGGAATTTTATTCTTACCATGTTACAAGCACTTGGCTTTGGTCTAAAATTTGTTAAGTCTATCAATATGCTCTTACATGATGCTTTAGCTATGCTCACTCTAAATAACACTCAATATGATGTCCTGGGCCTATTTCGTTTGGTGAGGCAAGGCTAACTGCTTGCTCCTTATCTATTTATCCTGGATGCAAAAGCCTTTGGATACCTCTTGGCTTTCCAAGTGTCTTAGGGAAACATTCAGGGAATTGCTCTTCTCAATTCGTCAGCTCAGTTGGTTAGTGGGCACTTTGCTAAGGATTATTTCCTGACCATTAGGTAAGATCAAAAATCCATGTCCAATGCTTTGCATTGCCTTGATATATTTTATGCAGCTTTAGGATCTAGCATTTAGTGGCATAAGACTGCTTGCTATCGACAATTTGCTAATCCTTATCCAGATTGGCTTTCTCAATATCCCTAGCATTGGATTCAATCTGGTGAAGTTTTTAAGTTTTTGGGCATTCCTTTTGCTTTTTAGAGTACCTCTACTCAACTTTGGAATCATGTGCTCCAGAGAGTTGAGAAGAAGCTTTCTTATTGGATTACCAAGAAACTCTCCCTAGCAGGAAAATTCCAAGTTTGCTCCAAGATTTTGGCTACCACTCATGTGTATTTTTCTTCCTTTTGGACTCCATCCCGAGTTTATTACCAAAATATAGAGAAGCTATTGTGAGATTTTCTTTGGGCTAGCTCTTCCCAAAAGAAGGGATTTCATAGAGTAGCCTAGGAAATTTGCTGTCTTCCTAAGTCCTCTGGCGGGATGGGTCTGTTTGACTGTTAACACTAGGGATTTGCTCTGTGTGCAAAGTGAGTTGTTAGAGCTATGGATGGCCCAGAAGCCTGAAAGGTCCTAATTCGATAATGTATTTCTATAGGTATTTCTTTGGGTAAGAAATTTTTATGGGGGATGTCTCTCCCCTATATTGTTACAATGCCTATGTTTATTAAAATTCAAGGCTCCTTTGTGATGCAGAGCATTTGGCAAGCTTCGGAGGCCCTTAAACCCTGGCTTTGTTGGTTTGGTGATAAAAAAAAAAGGGTCTTCCATAGCCTCTCTTAATGTGTGGTGGTTGTCTATCATTACTTACCATGACTCCCCTTTGGTCTCGTTTCAATGGATTCATGCTCAATGGTTTTTCAAGAAGGGAATTGCTACCATTTTTTATTTCTTCTCTTATCATACCAAATATTGGATTCCTTGGGAGGTTTTCAGACAGCTTCATAATTTAAAACCAAAAGATAAGAACAAATATGATACTGTGTTAGATAACATTCCCTTCTATTTTTGGTCAAAAATTACCAAGAGTTTCCAAAAACCTTGGTGGTCGAACTGGACCTGGCCAAAGAACATCTTGTTAATTTAGTACAAGACCTGTTTGGGGTATTCTTGGCTTTCTCCACACTTGCCCATGGTGGGTAAGTTGAACAAGTGCTAGGACTTAATCTCCAAGCCTTCACAGTGGAAATTACATTTTAACATGGTCTGGGCCTCTTATCTTGAGCCAAAGCTAGCTTTTATTTCTTGGAGTTTGTTTTTTCAAGGTTTGCCTATGGGGAAATGGCTGAAATACTTGGGTGTGGCTAATCCCAAATGCTATTTTTGCAATGAACCTAAAGATTGCACTCATGTTTTCTAGTCATTTCGTAAAGCTCAAATGGCTTGGAAGTGGCTAGAATATTTCTTTCGACCTTATATGGCCACTTCTTTTTCTTGGCACCATTTCCTGCTAGGCGATGCTCCTGATTTTTCTATTCCTCTTGTGCCTGTCTAGAATATTTTTAGAGTCAATATTATTTTTCACTTATGGAAGACCAAAAAAAATATGGCTTTTTCCAGAGACACAAATTTTGATTCCTTTTCTTTAGCTGATAAATATATTGTATTTTTTAACTCTTGTCTTCAGATATAGTCTCAAGTGGAAAAAAATCATATTGACATTCAGTACCTAAGGACTCTCCTGGACCATTGGGCCAATGCATCGTGCACTATTAGTTGGATCCCCCTGGATTTGACATCATAGTGTCATGTTGGCTCTCATTCTCGATCTCATCGGGGATGCAGGGCATTGCCGCAGACAGGGAGACACTGGTCTCAACCTTCGCCGATGACCAACCATCGTTACTCTAATGGTGTTGGTAATTCGTGGTTGGTGAGTGGATGGGATTTTCATCCAGAACCTTCACACCAGGTTATGGGTTGGGAAGATGCGATCATGGTGGTTCCAGTTAATGCTCTGGGCTAGCATGGTGATGGCCAAATCCCTCACCCCAGGATATAAATGCATAAGAGTTAATGATGTTGTTGATATGGGTGGTACTAACACTGATGATAATAGCTGGGATGCTCCTGTTGCCACCTCTCCCTAGTGCCATGATGACAATGTGGATAATTTTATCTCCCTCGATGTTTGGAAATGATTTTTGTTCTACGGATGCATGCTTTTCTTTGATTTTTGGATAAGAGGATGATTTTAATTCCCTCTGTTTGTGTTAGCCAGCTAAAGTCTTTGTATTTTCTATTTGGTTTCTCCTAACCATTTGCGGTTAGTGTGATTTTTGGGACCCTACTGGGGTGTGCGTATCCACCCACTTTTTGTATGATTAAGTTGTATTTTTAATATAATATAGCTTACATTCAAAAAAAAAATTCACAAAATATTCCATCAATTATCACACAAGGACAAAATGAAAGCTTAATGAGTAATATCTCTACAAAGAAGCTATATGAGGCAGTTTTCTCTTTCCATCCTAATAGGGCACATAACATCAACAAATTTCATGTAATTATTTTCAAATTTTTTAGGACTTATTAGAGAGTGACATGTTAGCCATAGTCGAAGAGCTCTATAAAGAGAAGGCTACTATAAGTGAAATCAAAATCCCTTTATTACATTGGATTCCAAGTAAGATGAGATAATTATTTTTAATAATTTCATCCAATAAGCCTTAGTTTTTTATAAGATTATTTAGAAAGTTATGGTAAACATATTGAAAAGCATTCTAGATTATGTTATCTCAGAGGAATAAGGTAGTTTTGTTTGTGGTAAACATATTTTTAATGGTGTAATAATTGTCATAATTTCTCTTCCACAAGAAAGCTAGGTAAGCTTATGAAATTAGATATGAAAAAATCATATGATAGGGTTTGTTGGATTTTTCCACATGATATTATCAAAAAATTAGTTTTGATCAAGGTTGGTATGAGTGGATTAGATCTTGGTATAACACTAGAAAATATTCTATTTTGATCAATCGATCCATTACTAGACACTTAGAAGCATCTCATAGACTCTATTAGGGTGAGCCTGTATCTCCTTATCCATTTTATATTCTTATGGATGCATTAGGGAGAGCTATCTCAAAGGGAAAAATGGGAGGAAAAATCAAGGTAATTAGATTGTAGCAAATGGTCCCTCCAAATTGTATCTCTAGTTTGTTGATGATACTTTTCTTTTGGGTCATTCAATGAGGGGGATTCAACAAAATTTTGGTTTGATGCTTAGTTGGAGTCTTATCTTCTTATTTATAATTTAAAATTGTAGTTGTCAGCTTAGGCATATGTAGCTTGTAAAAGGTCCAAATATAAAATGTGAGAAACAACTCCAAATCATAAGTTTTTGTTAGTAACCTAGATAAAGGAGAGGAACACAAATAAATAGTTGATGAGCTTAAAAGAATGCTAAGTTCTATTTGCCTATTTTTACATGGAAGGATGAGTTGGTTTGGAATTTATCCAAAGATGGTGGATACTTGACCAAGTTGGAATATGAGAATTTAAAGCAATCAAAATTTCTTACTCCTAATGATTTCCCTAAAAAGAATTTTTGGTCACTGAAGGTCCTTCGTAAAGCCTAAATATTCCTTTGGTTAGGAATTCAAAGCAAGAATCTTACAAGAGAGATTTTGCAAAAAAGAGGATACTATGGAATTTCTAGATGTGCCTTGTGTGAGAAGGATCTAAAAACATCATATTATTTGCTTCTTCCTTGTCCCTTTGCTTATACAATTTGAGGTTGCTTTTCAAAAATATAATAATATATTGGGTAGCTCCATAAAAATTAAAAGAGTTTATGAAATGTTGTATTAATTATTTCAAAGCTAAAGCATTATGTATTCTATGGAGGATTTATACAACTATTATTTGCTAGAATTTATGGATAAAAAATAAAAGGAATTTTTCAAAATAAATCTCAAAATCATGCCCAAGCTAGGGAAATATTATTGTACAGTCCTTATATGATGTTTACATATATGGTGCTTATCATGGAAAGTCTCAAGTGTAGAAAAATATTCTAGCCTTTTGCTTACATGATTTAAATATACATGGAAGGGTCATCTATGACAATGAAGTTAACGCAAAGGATTTGATTTGATCTATGGTAAAATAAAAATGTTAAAAATTATCTTTATCAAAACTAATTTTGATGGTGCTTCTAAAATATGATAAGAAAAGCTAGTGGAGGTAGTATTTTTCAAAATAATGAAGGTAAAATTCTCTTCACTTACTCAAAATAATATGGAACTTCAACTAACAACTATTTAGATACCAGGTCATTACTTACAAGGATTAAAATTGTAATTGATAAATGATGGAATTATATTTCAATTGAGGGGGATTCAAAAATTATATTTTTTTTTGAAAAAGAATTTGAAAATTTTATATTAAAACAAGATCATTTACAAGTTGGGATGAGACTTCTCCCAGCCTTAGCCAAAGAGAACACATGTTTACAACAATAAAAGAATATTTGTATTGGAGCCAAATCTCCTAAACCATACTCCTACAATGAATATCCACTTGTTTACAACTGTAAAAGAAGATCTGCATTGGATCCAAATATCCTAAACCATATTTCTAGAGTGGTTAATTAGATAAACACTGGATTTGCTCACCAACCTACCTAATCATCTCATCCTCAATAGCCATGTCACTGTGCCACTAAACCCCTACCTCCTTCTTAGTACCCATCTTAGCTAGGAAGTCTACCACTTTATTTAGATCTCTACTCACATAAACTGGAATCACATCATCTAATTCCCTCCACAATTCTTTAATTTGAGTGACAAGAATCCTCAACCTCCATGTCTTCAAAGAAAAGTTCCTCATACAATCTAGAGCTCCTACCAATATTTGTGAATTTGATTCTAGGATTATCCTCTTGTAACCTTGTTTTATTGCCCAAATATAAGTAGATTTGATAGCTAAGGCTTTCACTTCATTATTCATGGCCCTTCCTAGAACTTGTAGTTCCCAATAGAGTATTGTTCCAACATGATTCTTGCAAACCACTCCAATTCTATGTCTACCCGGATTACCTTTTGTAGCTCCATCAATATTAATTTTAATCCAACCTTCTAGGGGTGGTTTCTAACTAGCTCTGTCTTGCCCCTCTTGCACTTCAACTTCCTTCTCAATTGCTCCTATAATAGCAAGAGTTTCCTCTTTAGCATACACTGCCATAGTTCCTGTAGCACCCCAAAATTGGCGCAGTAAACCTTAGCAATAATTAAAATTATCTTGGTAATAATTCAAATTCAAATTTTCAACCCCGAACCGCCCGTTAACCGCCTGTTAAACAACTTTCCCCATTTTCCATGCCATTTTTAGGATTTGTTGTGACCGTTGGACGATATCGTCTCCGATCAGACGATATCGCCTCAGATCGGACGATTTCGTCTGGAGCAGAACGTCCAGACGATCTCGTCCCAAACTGATTTTTGCATAATTAGCTTCTGTTTCAACGACGTCTCTAACCTGGCAGAAGCGTGTCTGCGTCGTTAGAGACCCTCCCCGTTGGAGATCTCCCAAATTGGGATGATCTCCAACCTCCCAACCTCCTTCCTATGCCTATTTAATCTTAGGCCCTCCCCTTGACATTCCCCTGGCTGAATTTTTTTGCACTTCGAGTTTTACATGCATTAGAATATCCTAGACTATTGTTTGCCTTTGTCCCTTTTCAAATTTTCTTGCAGGAACTTTGTTATTCTTCAGTCGGAGCAAGCTCAGATCGTCGCAGATGATCCTATCCAATTCGAGACGATTTCGTACCAATCCGAGATGATTTCGACTGCAGTCAACATTGGGGGCAATCAGTGCCCTGAGTTTGCATTCTTTCTCCATTATTTATTGTTTTGCTTTGCATTAGTTAAACTTATTATTATTTTGCATCCTGGAGTTCACCCATATAGTCTTAATGCATAATAAAATCATAAATTGTCATTAAATCATTGTAATGCACTCGTGTTTTTGTTTATTATTATCATTTTAATATTATTACTGTCATTCTACATCATTGCCCTCTGTTGGCATAGCTGCATTTTCTGTATTTTGTATCTATTTCTCTGATTGCAGGTCTCTGACGAATTCGTCAGATCTCAGACGATCTTGTCTGATCGCAGACGATCCTGTCAGATCAGAGGCGATCCTGACTGCTTCAAGAATCAGAACCTCCATCAGACATCCGGATCAGGTATGGCTCTTTAATCTAGCTTATTCTCTCTATTTTCTGTTCAAATCTATTTTTTGTATTCATTTAAATCTGCATTTCATATAGAACAACTTAAATTCATTTGGCCAAACCTAGGAGTTGAATGATCAAACATAAAATTGAACACATCAAACACATTCCCAACCTAGGCGTGGAAACTGCCATTCAAAAGTTTCCTGGTGAACCCACCATCCGTCTAAAAATCACCTTAATACACCTCCCCGAGAGGCGGGACCTTCGAAAGGCCTCTCAGTCCGAGGTATTGTCCCATCCTTCCCGCATCCCCCTTCCGGGCGCGGATCCTTTAGCCTGAAGGTAAGGGTGCAAAAAATTTGGAACGATACATTTTGGTGAACCCGACGTGAAACTAAAACCTTTTGAAAACAAAAACAAAAACAAAAAAAAAACAAAACATAGATGCATTTCAAATCATTAGAAAACTACTAAGTTGCATATCATGTCTAGATGGTAGCTCCTAAGAAAATATTAGCTGTCACTATAAATGTTGAAAACCAATTAGCAGCCATAGAAGTTAATTTTGTGCTTAGTGTGCCTGAAACAGGTAGAAACCAACTTTTGTGGAAAGAACTTGATAGGAGGCTAGGTATCATTTCATCTAGATCAATACAACTTAAACAAATCAAGAGGTTTGCCCTAGATAGGATCCTGGATCCTCATCAACTCATTTTTTATCATGAACTTCAGAGAGCCCGCCATAGGTGGTTAGCTTATAGGAGAGCTCTTGTGTCTTCAGAATTGTTCACCTTCGAGGAATACCTCGAGAATGCAGCCACTATACACCAATTCCTAGGTCATGTAGAAGATCAAGAGGTCGTTCTTACAGATAGGGAAATGTGGAGGAGAGTTCCTAGAGCTGTGTTATATCGAGAGTATTGCCACGAGCTTTACTTCTACCGACCAGAGTCTAAACAGATAATATCACCATAGCACACTTTGTTGACTTCCTGAAAAACAATTTTCAATTTGAAGAAGAACACTTCATGACTCTTGAAGAACTCGAGCCCATTAATGATATTTATAAATTGTTTATAGAAAACTAGATCATTGCTTTCATTATTATTATTTCTTGCATTTAGTGTGTTGTTTGTTATCTTTATAATATTGTTACAAAAACAAAAAATAGAAAAAACAAGAAAAACCAAAATATAACAAAACTAAAACATTTTATTTCAAATACTATAGTAGGTATATAATTAAAATATATACCTCTTAAGCTTGTTGCACATATATATATATATATATATATATATACAAGTATATATATATTTGCTGAAATCTAAATTTAAGCGCAATGCCTAGACTTAGGAATGGTAAACAAACTGAAGAAGAAGAAGAAGATTGGTTAGGAGACAAAACAAAAAACCCAAATGTCCTTCCTGAGGATTCAATTTCGGAAGGAGAAACTCTAGAACAGCTAGAAGATGAGCTGGTTGTAGATGAACAAGAAGAAAATCTTAAAGAGGAAGGATCCTCATCCCCTAGAATGGCTCCAGATGGAACTATTGCTTTTGATAACTTAGATCATTTCTAGGAAATTTTTCAATAATAACATTGGTGCTCTTAATATGGCAGTTCGTATTGATAGAGGACAAATTAGTGACACTCAAGCAGCCATGGAAGATATGTTTAACATACACACTAATCCCTTGTCCTTTGTTGATCAAGAAAGTGATAAGGCTGGACCATCCAATAGAGATATGGTCACTATGATTCAGAACATGCAAAAACAACAGGTTACCCAACCCCCTAAGGAACCTGTTATTGAGCCTAAAATCATTCCCACACAAAAGAAACCTTCATTCACTGCTTTATTTCGCCAAACTATTGATCAATATGCTTCAAATCGACAAAAACCTAAAATGAAGCCAAACACCAATTTTCAACAATCTGGGATACAACATAATACAACTTCAAAACTTCTTCATAACACCCTTCCTACCAACAATTTACACAATAGCAATATAGCATCTAATCTTCATGTCCCTCCATCATATGTTCACAAATCCCATATTAATGCCCTACCGAATCAATATGGTGGGCAAACCAGTAATCTGGAAGCCATGGTGAAACAGTTAGCTTCCCGCATGGACCAGATAGATCCCTACCATCCCTCGTATAATTATCGAGAGATGTGTAGTCAGCCTTTGGATCCCATAGTTGTAGCACAACCATACCCTAAACACTTTCCCATGCCCGTCCTGCCTATATATAAAGGAACCGAAGATCCCATAGAGCATCTTCGCATGTTTAGGATAGCATGTCATGATATATCACATGATGACTTGCTATTACTAAAAATGTTCCCAAAAAGTTTAGGAGGAATGGCATTAGAGTGGTACTATCAATTGCCCACTCATTCTTTGAGAAATTTTGAAGAGACAGCTGAATCTTTTGTCCATCAATTTAGTGCCTACATCGAGAGGCATGTCACCATTAAAGATTTATACAACTTAAAACAAGACAAAGATGAATGTTTTGCTGATTTCTTAGCTAGATGGAGGCAGTTGACAGGAAAACTGCACTTTGTGCTACCTTATAGGGAAATGTTGGATATTTTTATCAATAATTTACAAGAACAAATATCCTATGAGTTATCAACTGCTACCTTGACCACCTTCGATCAAGCTATAGACTTAGCTCGAAGAGTGGAAGATGCTCTCATTAGGAGAGGCCAGCTTAGGAAGAAAGATGATGAGAAAACATCCAGAAATCAGTATAAAAATAAACAAGTTGTAGGTGACGGAGTCACTGACAACAGAAATGTTGCTAATATCAATACAACGAAGACAACAAAAAAATTTATATTGAAACCTCCTGATAAACCTCCTCGAGAATTTACTAGACTCAATCAACCATTATCAACTATTCTACCCCAATTACTCGAAAGAGGCTTGATCCAATTACCAGCTATCCGAGAACCTGATCCAACCATACCTGGATACAGAGCAGATTTACACTGTGATTTCCATAGAGGGCCTGGACACTCTACCAACTCTTGTAAAATATTAAAACATAAAATACAAGATCTGATTGATAATAATGAGATGGAGGTGCAAGCCTTCCAACCTAAACAAAATGCTCCTAATAATGCTCAAAAGAACATCCCCCAAAATCAAAATCAAAATGCTAATCAATCATTAGATATATTTCAACATCCTTTACCAAAACATGGTAAAGAGGTGGCCAATCAAATTGAGCATCATAATGTCCCTCCTCCTACTCGATATGTAGGAACTATCAGCGGACATTTACCTAATCATGATTTACAAAAATTTGGCACAACTTTATCCATGGTCACGACCAGGCCCCTACATAATATTCAAATACCGGATCTCAGTGATGTAGAATCGGATACTAAAAGTGAAATAGACATCACCTCAAATCAATCGAATAGTTCTAAAAATGAATCAGATCCTATTCAACCTATCACAGATGCTATGGTTCCGGAAGAACCATTTCCTAGAAGAGTTACTACTCGACCCTCTTCTAATCAGTTCCTTCCTAATGAACAAGCCATAAACGCTCAACCGAGACCAGTTCAACGTCTTCAATATAACATTGTAGGTACCATCGGAGTCGTTACCAGACAACAGGCTCAAACCTCTCAACAGGATCAAACTCAGAATGATGGATCAGCTCCATTTATTTTGAAAAATCCCAATAAAGGGAATCATATGTCTAATGTTCAATCTAAACCTCCTTACAATATTAATGAACAATTATCCAATACTACAGCCAGAATTTCCCTTTTGGACTTGTTAAGATCTTCTCCTACCCATAGGGATGAGTTAATGCTTACATTAAGCCAAATGATGGTACCTCAAAATATTCAATCTGAAGCCATGTCCAATACTATCATCACTCGAGAAGTCGATTGTATTGACTTTCGAGATAAAGATATACCACAACATAGTCTACATAAGGATAACCCCTTATATATTACTGCCCTAATTGGAGATGTAGTTGTTAAACGAGTCTTGATTGATAATGGTTCATCTTTAAACATATGCACTTTTGACTTCTACCAAATATTTGGCTTTAGAAGTGATGAAATGAAGAAAACTGACATGATCATAAAAGCTTTCAATGACGAGACACAAGAAACGTGTGGAGTCATTACTATACCCTTGCAAGTTGGTCCTAGAACCCTAGATACAACCGTGTTTATTGTACATTGCCCCGCATCATACAATATACTCTTGGGTCGCCCTTGGATCAATGCGATGCGGGTTGTCCCATCAACTTTACACCAATGTGTTAAATTCGAATTTAAAAATCAGTTGGTCACTATTCATGGTGATCCTAGACCCTTTGATATGTGTGCCTTGGCAGAACCTGTTGGAGTTCAGTTTTGCCCTGCTCTGTCATCCACACATCCTAATTCCTATTTTTCATCTAAAAGTGTGAAACACACACCTACAAATTCATCTATTTCTCCTCCATTAATTTCACCCCCATGTATAGCTCAACAATCTTCTGAACAAACCACACTAGAACCTCAAAAAGATCTTAGATCTACAACCAATCCTTCATGTTCCATCCCTATAATTTCAAAACCTATAGACCCATTTATTAACACCTCCACATTATCTACATCTATCATACCTTCCACATCTAAAGATATAGGGAATGATCCTTCTACATCTTATGCTCTTTCTGATGAACTTTTACCGGATTTATCTAAAATTTTAATATCAGAAAAAACAAATGCTTCTATGCAAGATTCACTTCTTTTAAATAATTTGCCGCCATCTCCTCGTACTTTGGGCCTCCCACAACCTATGGGAAGTACTTACCAAGTCGGGAGTTGTGCTTTTATTTATAAAGGATATGATTGGGGAAGAATACCCCGAAACATCAAGACGCATTGTGATGGATATGCTCGATGCTATTTTGCTAATGAATATATTAAAGCTAAACCTATAATGCTTAAAATGGGATATAAAGGGAAAGGCTTGGGACCTTTCCAAAATGGTATGAAAGAACCTATTGAGGTAGAACCATGGCCTGCCCGATGTGGTGTGGGCCTGTTTCCTAGTAAGGGTCAACCCTTCCCTTTTGAAGGTGATGATCAACTCATATGTTATCAAGATTATCTAGATAAACAAGATTCTTTGTGTCCAAAGAATAATCCCTTTACATGCAATATGCTATCCATAGCTTACCCCGAATTGATTGCTTGAATCCGATGATGAGTTGGAAGGAGATATTTTCCATGATGTCTCCGTTGAAGAGTTGTTACACAATGGTTTTTATTTTGATGGTTCTATACCTACTATAGCCCAACTTGAGGCCACGACTCCTCAAGATGAATTCTCCAAGTTAACCTTAAAAGAATTACAAGAATTGGGCGTCTCACCCGCCCCACCTAATTTTGAAAGAGATCTACACATGGAAGTAGAAAACGTCATTAAAGTTAACATTGGAACTGAGGATAATCCTCACATAATCAATATTGGATCAGAATTAAGTCAAGAAAAACAAGATGAATACATTGCATTTCTTAAAGAATATGAAGATGTCTTTGCTTGGACATATGAAGACATGCCAGGTCTGGACCCTTCTGTAGTCATGCATCATCTAGTAGTCCATCCGGATGCTAAACCTGTTAAACAGAAACTTAGAAAAATGCATCCCAAAGTGGCCTTGCTAGTCAAAGGGGAGTTAGAAAAACTCTTGAATGTTGTTTTTATATAGGCTATTGATTATGCTGAATGGATCTCGAATGTAGTTCCAGTCACCAAGAAAGAAGCTACCAAAGTTAGGGTTTGCACAGACTTTAGAGATATTAACGTTGCATGCCCTAAAGATGATTTTCCTCTTCCAAACATGGATCAAATCATTGACTTTACTGTCGAAAGTGGAATGATGTCCCTAATGGATGGATTTTCTGGTTATAATCAGATCAGGATAGCTCCTGAAGATCAGGCTAAAACAACCTTTATTACCCCTTGGGGTACCTTTTGTTGGAAAGTGATGCCATTTGGTTTAAAGAATGCAGGCGCAACATATCAACGAGCCATGACTTATATCTTTCATGATATGATGCATGATATCCTACATGATTACGTAGATGATATTATAGCTCGCTCTATTAAAGAAGATGATCATTTAGATGATTTAAGAAAAGTATTTAATCGGTTAAGAGAATACCTTATTCGATTAAATCCAGCCAAATGCATATTCGGAGTTAAGTCCGGTAAACTATTAGGGGTTATAGTTTCTTTACGTGGCATCAAAATCGACCCTCTCAAGATTGCGGCTATCACTGATATGCCCGCACCTACCAATATATCTGAGTTACGAAGTTTACAAGGTAAACTTCAAGCCATCCGTCGCTTCATCGATAAGCTTGCGGACAAAACCGGTCCCTTTCTTAAGCTTCTTAAGAAGGATGTCCCTTTTAATTGGGATGATGAATGTAAGGAAGCTTTTGAACTTCTCAAACAATACCTCCTTAACCCACCTGTGCTTTCATCGCCTAGACCTGATCGCCCGTTTATCCTGTATATTTTAGCTTCAGCTTTTGCTTTAGGAGCTATGTTAGCTCAGCTTGATGATGAGAAGAAAGAACGTGCTAATTATTACATTAGCAGAACCCTCATCAGTTATGAAACCCGCTACACAGCATTAGAAAAACTATGTCTAGCAGTCATATTTTCTATACAAAAATTATGCCATTATATGCTTAGTCAAAAAACTTATGTCATTGCTAAATATGATCCCTTGCGGTATCTCATGAGTCGACCTTATTTATCGGGTCGTACAACAAAGTGGGTTCTTGCTCTAAGCGAGTTTGAACTCACATTCATAGGACAAAAGTCTGTTAAGGGTCAAATCATAGCAGATCAATTAGCTGTTGCACCCTTAGAGTCTACCCATCCCCTCATCATTGAGTTTCCTGATGAATGCCTTCAATTAGAGGCAGACCATATTGAACAATGGTCCTTATACTTTGATGGAGCCCGATGCATGAGTGGGGCGAGTGCGGGTATTATTTTAATATCTCCACAAAAACATCTTATACCTTTGTCCTTCAAATTAACATTTGCTTGCACTAATAATACTACTGAATATGAAGCTCTAATCCTTGGATTACGAGCTGCCTTGGCGCTAAAAATCAAACATCTGCTAGTTTTTGGTGATTCTCAACTTGTTATAAACCAAATTAATGAAGTTTATCAGACCAGAGATGATAAATTGTGCCCATATAAAGCATATGTTTTGCAATTGTTATCCTTGTTTGATAAAGTTACTTTGGAAGCTATTCCTCGAACTAGCAACCGTGCGGCTGATGCTATGGCCGCAGCTGCATCTCTTCTGCCCTTGGAGTTAGATGACGAATATGCCACCATCCTTATTCATCGACTCCAGGAACCCACTTCAAATAAGTCATGTTTAGAACCTTTGGATGTGTTTCTAATCAACGAAACTACTCCCCGAACCTTGGTATACGGATATATTTGATTTTCTTCAAAATGGGACTTTCCCTGCCAATTCTAATAGAAACCAGCGTCGGTTATTACGTAGACGAGCAAGTCGATTTGTAATAATTGGCAATACTTTATATAGGAGATCTTTTGAAGGTATCCTATTGAGATGTTTGAATCTAGAAGAATCCAAATCAGCTTTAAGTGAAGCCCACGATGGATCTTGTGGAGGACACTTCAGTGGTAGTGTCATTGCTAAAAAGCTCCTTAGGATAGGATACTTTTGGCCTACCATGGAAAATGATGCACATGATTATGTGCGCCATTGCGACAAGTTCCAGAAACATGCTGACCTTGTACATGCGCCTGCACAAGAGCTGCAGGCTATTTCATCTCCTTGGCCCTTTTCAAAATGGGGCTTAGACATTATTGGCAAAATTAATCCTGTGTCATCGGATGGACACAAATTCATCATAACCGCCACTGAGTATTTCACGAAGTGGGTTGAAGCTATGCCTTTAGCTTCCTGCACTGGAACACAAGTCTCTAAATTTATTTTTAATCAAATCATTTGTAGGTTCGGAATTCCTGCAAATCTTATCTCAGACAATGGAACTTGTTTCAAAAATAAAGATGTTAAGAAGTTATGCCAAAAATATAAGATTCAACATCGTTGGTCCACTCCCTATTATCCTCAGGGTAATGGCCAAGCAGAAGCATCTAACAAAACCTTAATCAAAATTCTTAAAATATTGGTCAATAAATTTGGTCGCGACTGGCACATTCAATTATATCCAGCTTTGTGGGCATATCGCACTAGCGTTCGAACTCCCACTGGAACTTCACCTTTTGTCTTGGTTTATGGCACTGAAGCTATTTTTCCCTTTGAATTAGAAGTTCCTTCTTTGGCTCTACTACTTCAAGATACCGAAGTAGGAGATGAATATCGAGCTGGCAGACTCAATCAGCTGGAACTCCTAGATGAAAAGCGCATCAATGCTTTGGAGCATCTTCGTGCCTACCAAAACAAGCTTAAAAGATCATATGCCAAGAAAGTTCATCATCGATCCTTTGAGGTCGACGACCTTGTTTTAAAAGAAAATAAAAAAAATACTAATGCAACTAAAGACCTTAAAGGTAAATTTGAGCCCAACTGGCTTGGACCATATATTATCACTGCTAAATTTGAATCGGGAGCATACAAATTAGCTACCTTAGATGGTAAAGATTTAAAAGAACCTATGAATATTATGCATCTTAAGCGATATTACGCATAAAATTTGGTTATTCCATCATTGTATATATTTGTTTTGTATATTATTTCCTTTTTAGTCTCTTATATAAAAAGTTTCAAAAAACAATCACATTGTATTTCTTTCAATTCATCAATTAAAATCAAAATACAAAAACATCCAAAATCATCAAAATCTTCAAAAACATTTTTTATTTTGTACTTCTCAAATTGTGACATATTGCAGTTATATTTTCAAGTTATTTTGGATAAATTAGCATTTATTTGGAATCCCTCACTTTCACATTCACATGAATAAATATCTTGATTTTATTTGGCATGATTACTAATCTCTCTTATATCAAAGTCCACAAAATTCAATTAAATAAAGTTTGAGCATAGAGAATTGATCTTGTTATTTACTTAAGCCAAGCATATCCTTTCACAATAAAATGATTATATTTGTAATGTCCATGCTATGCTACATAGTAGAAGTGGTTTCTTGAGCGAAAAGTTTCCCCTGCTATCCTATCATGCACATGGTCTAGAATCTTTGAGAATTGACAAAAGGACAAGCTCACCCCTACCCAGAATAAAAATCCCTTGCTCTACAGCTAATCCGAGCAAGTATCCCTAGCATAGGAAGAAAAGAAAAGTTCAAGAAAAAGAGAAAAAGAAAAAGGTTATTTCAGCATTATCTCAAATATCAAAGCAAAAGTACAAAAAAAAAAAAAGCAAAAATACAAAAAGAGCAAAAGAGCAAAAGAGCAAAGCAAAAGCAAAAGCAATAAAATCCCTTTCCCTACCCATTGAAAAGAAAAGAAGGGTTGATGAGCTTGAATCCCTGGAATTCTCAATTATTCGAAAACTGTGAGGTAAGCCCCATAACAGGTGGTTTGTGCCCAACCCGCTTGGCCTTGGGTAACTCCTAGCGTGGTGATATGTCTGTCACATTAGCGACCTTCTTTTGTACAGACCTATGTCTGCTTATGGATTAGCTAGCTCTTGATAACCCGACTTACATAGTAGTTTGGTATGGTTATATGCATCTAAATCATGGTTAATGAACACTTATTTGGTTAATTCAAATCACTTGTATCAAATTATCTTGCTCAAAACTGGTAAATGCACAAAGCAATTGCACACACATTTGTATTTGAGAGATTTTGTGTATCATTATGATAAATCAAGATTGGTAATGAACTCACATACGCACATGGGATTCCTTATAAATCTAACTGTTGTCTTTAAGATACTTTGAAATATTTTTGCAAATTGTTTGGAATAATTTCATTTTCTTATTTGAGAACAGTTGTTTAGTATAAAGACAACTACATACATTTTCAAAAAAATCAAAATTTCTTTCAAAACATACACTCAAATCATATATATATTATCGACTTTCACGATGATGGTATAGTTCCAAAACTTAAATTGGAATTTTATGCCTAGCGCAAGTCCTCATCTTCATATTATCTGTTTATTTTCAAAAATTAAAAAAATCAACCATGCAATAAAACTATTATTTTCTTCTTTGGATTTCACGATGATGGTATAAGTCTATACCTAAATATTCTATGCCTAGCGCAAACCATTGTACCAATTTTATTTCCCATTTATTTAAAAGCATAAAAACATGTGACTTAAATCATTATGTTACACAATTATGCTTTAACAACAACGCACATTGTTTCTATTTCATGTCATTATGTCAAAATTCAATTTTGCAATGATGGTATAATTCCTAGGGAATTATTCAAAAATTTTATCACACTTAGGAATTTATGCCTAGCAAAAATCATCTTTAATATATTTCATGCATTATATTTTCATGGAAATCTGAAAACAAATCACCATCATCATCATCATTTGCATCATCACAACAAAGTCTTAAGACAGTCTCTTAAGCACTCTTTTACTTTTAACAATATTTCTATCCTGGGATTAGCTTGACGACCGAGTGAGCGGCGACTCCATGAAATGGTCTATAATAGCGACAATGTCCTTTGAAATTATTGTTAAAAGTCCCCTTTTATTTTTTATCAAATCACATCACAACAACCAATTTGTTTACATCAGATTATTTCATTTAAATTTTAAAAGCATGACATTCAAACCATAATATTTCCAAATGACATAATTACATGAATCATCAAATCAATCACACCAAAACATTAAAGCATCATACAAACACATAAGACAAGTCATATGATCAAAAATATCTCATCTATATATATCTCAACAATATATGTACATCATATCAAAACTAGATTGGTATGCCACAATCTACATCTTGGCATACTCAATCCTCTCAATCATATATTCAGTCTATACAGTGCAGTAGCCTAGCCTCGAGAACCCCTCGAGCTCTCAGCCTCATCTCCTCCCTCGCCCTGAGGTGGACGAGGTGGCCCCATCGTAGTATGTGTGGTACTGCGAGTCCTAGTCGTCGATCGGGATGAAGTCCTCGATGACCCAACCCTGATCGGATCCACAATGTCGGTGACAGCTGTACCCTCTGATCCTTTGGCACCAGTTAAAAGTAGATACCCCGATAGAACGTAGTCTGAGCAATCGATCGCGCCAGCTCTCGAGTGCTCGCTCCTCCGCTCCATGCTCTAGGCGTGCAACCTCATCTCCGAGCTATGTAGCCTCTGCTCGATGGCGTGTAGCCTCATCCTGTAGAGTCTACACCTGTGCCTGGAGATGGACAGTCTCCACCCGGAGAGTAGCCATCTCACTACTCTCTCCTGTGTCCACACCCTTGCCCTTATCGGGCGATGGTGGCCTCTCTCTCCATGGAGAAGGGGGTCTATCCTCCCTCCTCTCCTGCTACCATGGCCTCTGCTGAGCCTGTGGCCTCCTCTGCTCTCTCCCGTCATGACCCTGTGCCACCTCAATGGCCGCCTAGCGCCGCCTCCCCATCCGATGCACAACTACATGAATCGAACCCTGAGCCCTCGTCATCCGAGGAGGGCGGATGCCTGTGTACCAGGCATCGTAGCCGTCGGCTACCCCTACGTCATCCCCATCCACTGGCTGGATCGGGGCATCATCCACGTCCTGACTCCAGAAGCACTGCATATCTGGAGCCCCGCTAACTATAGTGTTATCCCGGACGGTCCGGGAAAACTCGTAATCTCTGAGAGATGGGATCCCCTACTGTAGACCGAACTGCCTCAAAACTCGGTCATAGCGGTGGAGCTCCACCTCTCCCCTCTCCATCCTCAGCCAGCAGGTTCGCCTAACGTGAGCCAGCTCCTGTCCATCCTCGGCCCACCCTGGATGATCTCTCCAAGGCCTCCAGGTGATCTGGTCGGAGACAAGGTCATCAAGTAGTCTCCGGGACATTGGCAGATCTATCCGCCATTGTGACCCTCTCTGGAGCCACCAGTAGAAAGCTCGGGGCCTCTCCCCATCAATCCCTATCAGTGGGAGCCCTACCGGCCTCTGCACCGTGATGTGCTCCCAGCACCAAACCTACAGTAGTGATGTCATGACCAGACATCGACCGCCCTTGTATACGACCCCATGCAGGATCCTATACAATCGGCATAGTACAAAGCTCCCCCAAGAAAACCTGTACCCGTGGTCTCTCATGTCGTAGACCACATCTGATAGTAGCCATGGTACTCTGCATCCACTCTGATGGCATAGCAACAGACCACCTACCACCCCAGCCAAAACCTGTGTCAGTCTAGATGCCCTGGGCATCTGGCGTAGCGACTCGATGTTCACTCCGCCCTTCTCCAGGGTGAAGCTCGGATCTCCGCATAGTCGCATCATCGCGTGGCCCTGATTGGCCATGGGAGTTATTAGCCATCCTTGTATGGGGATCCTCAAAATCCTCCATACATCCTCCAATGTGGGAGTCATCTCCCCTGTCGGTAATCAAAAATAGGAAGAACCCGGATACCACCTCTCTGCTAGGGCTGTCAATAGCCCCATATCTGTAGAAACCTATGGCATATCTGCCACATGCTACAAGCCGACTTGAGCCAACTGATCTCGCTCTGCCTGAGATAGAGCTGCCAAGTCATCCCTTAGCCCGTCGTATTTCCATTCTCTGCTCTTTAGTAATCCTCTCTACAACATAAACAACAAAACAATAAAAATCATTAATAAAATAGTGATTAAAAATGCAAGTAACACAAGTTCAATTTGAGCAAATTCGTCTCCGATTTTGCAAGCCGAAATCGTCCCTTATTTGATGAAATCGTCCCCATTTCATCGATTTCGCCCCTGGATGAAATCGGCGATATCGAGATGATTTCGATGAAATGGAGACGATTTCATCCCGATGACGTCGACGGCCCAAAAAATGGCCGTGATGCTCAAAAATCATTCAAAATTAATCTAAAAAGCATAGAAAATCAAAATTAAAGCATTCTAAACTAAGTTAGACTCTTACCCGTAGCCCGCGTCGGACCTCTGTCGATCTGTGCGCTGTCTCGACCATTTTGTTTGCAAAGCTCTAGAAACCAGAAAATGAAAATGAATAGTAATAATGAATTAGGGTTTTCCCTATTTTTCTTAATTTTATTCAAAAACAATTAAAAACATTTTAATTTTGCTTTTCCGCGTTTTTACCTCAAACGTTCGATTTGGGTAAAAACACGGAGGGGGCACCATAGTAAGCTGTCGTACGATTCGACCTAGAATCATCGCCTAAAAATGGGAATAATTTTTGCTTTCTCGTAGATCGAGAAGAACTCATCTTTAACGCATTTTCTTCAAAAATTTGCTAAAGAGGGGGCAAAATGTAGCACCCCAAAATTGGCGTAGTAAACCTTAGCAATAATTAAAATTATCTTGGTAATAATTCAAATTCAAATTTTCAACCCCGAACACTTGTTAACCGCCTGTTAAACAACTTTCCCCATTTTTCGTGCCATTTTTAGGATTTGTTGTGACCGTTGGACGATATCGTCTCCGATCAGACGATATCGCCTCAGATCGAACGATTTCATCCGGAGCAGAACGTCCAGACGATCTCGTCCCAAACTGATTTGTGCATAATTAGCTTCTGTTTCAACGACGTCTCTAACCGGGGCAAAAGCGTGTCTGCATTGTTAGAGACCTTCCCCATTGGAGATCTCCCAAATTGGGATGATCTCCAACCTCCCAACCTCCTTCCTATGCCTATTTAATCTTAGGCCCTCCCCTTGACATTCCCCTGGCTGAATTTTTCTGCACTTCGAGTTTTACATGCATTAGAATATCCTAGACTATTGTTTGCCTTTGTCCCTTTTCAAATTTTCTTGCAGGAACTTTGTTATTCTTCAACTAGAGCAAGCTCAGATCGTCATAGACGATCCTGTCCAATTCGAGACGATTTCGTACCAATCCGAGATGATTTCGACTGCAGTCAACATTGGGGGCAATCAGTGCCCTGAGTTTGCATTCTTTCTCCATTATTTACTATTTTGCTTTGCATTAGTTAAACTTATTATTATTTTGCATCCTGGAGTTCACCCATATAGTCTTAATGCATAATAAAATCATAAATTGTCATTAAATCATTGTAATGCACTCGTGTTTTTGTTTATTATTATCATTTTAATATTATTACTGTCATTCTACATCATTGCCCTCTGTTGGCATAGCTGCATTTTCTGTATTTTGTATCTATTTCTCCGATTGCAGGTCTCTCGACGAATTCGTCGGATCTCAGACGATCCTGTCTGATCGCAGACGATCCTGTCAGATCAGAGGCGATCCTGACTGCTTCAAGAATCAGAACCTCCATCAGACATCCAGATCAGGTATGGCTCTTTAATCTAGCTTATTCTCTCTATTTTTTGTTCAAATCTATTTTTTGTATTCATTTAAATCTGCATTTCATATAGAACAACTTAAATTCATTTGGCCAAACCTAGGAGTTGAATGATCAAACATAAAATTGAACACATCAAACACATTCCCAACCTAGGCGTGGAAACTGCCATTCAAAAGTTTCCTGGTGAACCCACCATCCATCGAAAAATCACCTTAATACACCTCCCCCGAGAGGCGGGACCTTCGAAAGGCCTCTCAGTCCGAGGTATTGTCCCATCCTTCCCGCATCCCCCTTTCGGGCGCGGATCCTTTAGCCTGAAGGTAAGGGTGCAAAAAATTTGGAACGATACAGTTCCTGTGACTTCACTCCAAATGACCTACCAAATGCCATATAAAGATAAAAAGTTTTCTCTGCCATTTATTTCCAACCACACTTGCCACCAGATGAAGTTTTATCTATATGTCCCAAATATTAATTTGATTCAAATCACCATTGATTTAAATTCTATAAGATAAAAACCATTGCTCCCCGATTTGATATGTGAATGGGAACTCAAACATCAAGTGATCAAATGTTTCCTCGCTCTTGTAGCATAAAATAAATTAAGATGGACCAATGATTCCCCTAAATTTGAGATTATCAAAAGTAAGAATTCCATTGTGCATGAACTGCTAGGCAAAAAAGTTTACTTTTGGCCAACCCTTGGATTGCCAAATATTTTTCCAATCCTCAACCTAATATGCATGAGGAGGAGGCTCTGGCAGGATCTTATCATATCCAACCTTCAGTATGTAGACACCAAGGCTCCCATATCCCCAAGCTAATTCATCCTCCTCATCTCTACCTATGAGAAATATTTCTGCCAATATTTTAGTCATGATGGGTGTCAATTTTGGAGGGATTGGAATTGGATTCACAAATTATAGTTAATATTATCAATAAAAATGGATGTGGTGATTAGATAAAAAATAATATTATTTCTAATGTTCATCAATTCTTGTTGGAGGTAATCTCTTGGAAACATGTGCATTCCTATAGAGAAGAAAAGTGAGTGACATATAATTTAGCCAATAGTAGTGTTGATATTTGTCTTGTTGAAATTCAAATTTTAGAAGGCAACCAGTTGAGTGAGATACCTTAATGAAAATGATGTCAAGGAACTAATTATGAAAACATAGTAGCTTGAGGAAGATTAAGAATATATTTGATATAAATGAAAATGAAGAATATATTTGATAAAAAGCCAAGCTAGATGTAGTTTATACTTATTATTTTGATGGGAGTGGTCCTACTAAAAGCTAAAAATAGCTTATTTAAAAATAAAAATAATAAAAAATAAACTATTTTATGCTTTAAAAACTAAAAACCCTATTCCACATGTTTAACACTCACATGAGTAAATTTGAATTTACTTTTTGGACCAAAATTAGCCCTCATAGTCTTCCATCTCCATTTTGAATAATTTAGTTAAATTAGCATATGAGAAATCTATACCTAAAATATGATGAACCATTCAATTCAAACATATTTTACTACACTAAATGTTTGAGGGGTCAAATGACAAAATTCTGGTCTAAACTCATTTTATAGGTACACTATGTTGTTAAAATTATCTTGATGAAATTTCAATCCAATATGATGCCACATGGTGGAGTTATAACTTTTACATTTTCTTCCAATAGTTTTGATAAAATAACTAGCTATGTCAATCTCCTAGTCGTTTATTACTCCATAATGAGAGTAATTATAAAAATATGGTGATCCACAAAACATATTTTTGACTAAAAATTATTTAATGTGTCTAGCTTTAAAAAATAAAAATGAATACTATATTTGTATTCAAGAAATTATGAAGGTTTATGTCAATTACTTTTGATGTACTAATCAATGCATATGAATGACAAAAACAAAAATTAAAAAACAAACGCTAATTAGGAGTCTACATAAGCCCCTATTAAAGGATGACTATAAAAGGCCTAAGTGGAAGGGAAAAAGAAGAAAAAATAATGAATAAACAATATTGTCTCTACTATAAACTATGTAATTCCTCTTATCATCCTTCAAGCTCATAATCTAACAATATAATACCCATCTTTAGACAAGTTGATGTCTTCCTCAAGAGTTCAATGAAAACTGCAAGGTATAAGATAATTTAAAGGTGGTTAACACTCTAAAATTTAATCTAAACTATATATATGAAGGATAAAATGATGAACATTTTGAGGAGAGGGAAATTTATATTATTCAAACTCATAAATAAGCATATTTCTTTACCAATGTAATTGAGTTTAAAAAATTATCATTGTTTCTATAATAAGTTACAATCTATATTTATAGTTAATAATATATAAAAATTATAGCTCATAATTTTTCTCTTAGAATATAAGGTGAGAAAGTTTTTTTCTTTTTAATATAAATCCACAAGATTGAATTCCATAAATAAAGGATAGTTGATCATCCTCCATGTATTTTCTCTATCTTTTAGGAGATTCGTCATTTATAAACATATTGAATATAGATGTAAACTATTAAAAAAAATCACTTCACTCTAACAAGAGGGAAAATAATATGAAGACAAACATGGATGGGAAGGAGAAGGCTTTCTCTTCCAAACAAAATAGAAAAAATATTTTATAATCAAAGCAAAAATTAAAGCAATAGTATGAGAAATAAACTTTGGAAGAAAAGTTATATTCAAAAAATGATAAAAGACAAGAACAAGGCCAAATAATAAAAAAATGTGGTATAAAAGTAATAGTATTGTTGATTAACAACACGCTGGTAAAGACATTAAAGTGATCACCTAGACATATATTTATCAAGTAAACTTGGGAGAAGGCAACACATAATTAGAAGGAAATATCACTTTATGATGTAGAGATAAGAATATATTATTACTCTCAATCATGTTAATAAGCCTTTTTTAGTTTACAATGTTATTATCACATCTCAAATGAAAAAGAATTTGAACTCAAAAGGAACATGGCCAAAAATTATGTCATGAAAATGAAGTATTTTTATATTGGCACCATGTCAACTTGATACTTTCCATTCGATGCTATTATTTAGTAATTTCTATTCACTATGGAACTTAAATTTTGTCAGCTTATGTATTGCTTATCTAATAATAATAAGTAAAAGATAATCCACATGCAACTAGTAATAAAGGATACCAATAAAATTTGGCTTGGTTGTGATGTTAGTATGGTAAATAAAACAAAATGAAATCCTATAACAAAAATCTAAATCAAGCACAATCTTGGGTTATAGCACTTATAATTTATGCAAGATTATAAGTTCTAGAGCTTTGTGAAGGATTAGTTTTTTTTTTAAAATCATCTCATATTTTAGGAGCCATATATTCGCGAAGGGTTATCTGATTCAACTGATTCTTGGACCAAATTATGCAAAACCCAAGCAATATTGAGGGACATATGATCCTATGAAGTAAACCATATGGAACAAGGGTAGTACCGATTTTTCAAGTCACAAAAAATAAAATTACAAATATTTGTCAACTAGGGTTCGGGTGATGGAAAGAGCAATGAAGGGCTAGGACTTTGGTGAGGTAAGAAATTCTATTTGGACAAATTAATTATTTAGCTAAGTTTTTTTTCCCTTTATTTATCTTAGAAATTGTGCATGCAAATTATTAAATATTTTTTATCAAATATAATATTTGCTATACTCCATTCAGATAAATTTCAATAGATTTTGAGTTGTAGTTTTCTTTCCATGGATCTATTTATAGTTAAATCATTAGAATCATATTTAGTGGTAGAGGTTAGTGAGTGCACCTTAGAGAGAGCCTCGTTGCTCTAATATAGGGTGGTTTTTGGTAAATTTAATGGGTATTGGTCAGGGGCTTCAACCTTGAGAAATTAGATTGATAGGAGTTGGAAGTCTCTAGGAGTGATTCTATAATTTCTTCCCAAAGGTTTCTTCCTAGCCATTTTTTGTTATAGAGGAAAGAAATAATATTCTAAAAAGGGATCCTTGGTTTATGGGAAGAGAATGAATCTTCCTTACCTGCTGGTATGAAGGCTTTTCACATGAAAATATAAATCTATCCCTAGTACCAGTCTAGGTTATGATGTTTGGATTACCCATTAAATTTTGGGAAATAGATACATTTAAGGTAATAGGCAACACTTTAGGAGAATTCCTTGAGATTTCAGGTACGAAGAAAGATGGATTCTTGGCTATTTATGCTCGAATATTGGTCATGATTGATATAAGTAAAGCTTTAATAGAATCAATCATTCTTAAATATGAGGATAAGATGTGGATCCAAACCATAGATTTTGAAAACATATATTTTATATGTAGAAGATGTCATGATGTGGCACATTTTGAGAGATCATGCCCTAAGAATATCCCAACAAAATAATTCGTAGATAATTGCAAGAGACATATACAAATGGTTATGGATGAAGATGGTTTTCAACTTCCAAAAAATAGATCTAGAAAAATGAAAGAAAAAAAAAAGTAGAGACCGGTAAAGAAGGATATTGGAAGAAATACCAACTCTTTTGAGGTTTTAGCCTATGAAGAAAAAGTAGATCAAAACTTAGAGGACACAATACAATAGTTTCAACATATTAACAAGGAACTATCTATTAAGTATGATCCTAATTTAAGGAAGAACATTCTTGATGAACCTAAGGAATATGTCTCATTAGATTTTGAAGACTCTCTTGAAGTACCATGCACCATTTAGGAGAAAAAAATTGGTAAAGAAAATGTAGTTTTAGAAGTTAATACCTCTACCATTAATAAGGAAATACCAAAATATGAGCAGGACAAGTTCAAAGCTTCTATAATAGAGCTATGAGAGGATAAATATGATGAAAAATAAATTTGTGAAAGAATATTGAGGAAAACAATAATAAGACCTACTCCTGATATAGGCAAGGAAAAAAGAGGAAAACCCTCAAATTATCAATCAAGATCCAAGGAAGCAAGAGTAAACACAGAGAAAGGAACACAAACTAAGTTGGTTGAAATTCTCTTTACCAAACAACAAAATGATATTAGTAATAAGTAGGCAGGGCCAAAATCCTCTAATGAGACATGATTATCATCTCATGGAATATAAGGGGTGCTAATGCCCCCTCAAATTAGAGGTGTATTAGGGACCTATGTTTAAGTAATAAGCCTAATATTATTTGTATTCAAGAAACTAAAATGACAAAACAAGAAGTTTCAAAAAATATGAAAGCAGTATGGGCAATATGTGAATGGGATGCTATGTATTTCGAAGGAAAGGGAGTTGCTTAGTGAATATCATAATATTTTGAATAAGGAAGAGAAATTTTGGAGATTAAAATCAAGACATACTTGGTTAAAATGAGATAAAAATCAAGACAGACTTGGCTAAAAAGAGATGAAAATACAATTTTTTTCATAGGATGGTTATAGTACATAGATCAACATCTAGAATTAGTAGAATTAAATCAAATAGAAGAGGTTTGAATTGAAGATCAAAGTGAAATTAGAAAAAAGGTAAAGTCTTTTATTAGAATATTCTAGGATCATAGGAGATTGAAGTTCTTAATGATAAACTTCTTCAAGATGTTCCTTCAGTTATAATGAATGAATACAATAGGAAACCAATGGTGTAAAAAACCCTTTCGTTACTCTTCTTATCCATTGAAGTATTTTTTTTTGACATATACAAATGTTCATCTACATATGGCAAATGACCTAATCCATATCCCAAGATAGGCATATTCCATTGGATTATAAATTCAAGGCAAATAGCT
Source organism: Wollemia nobilis (assembly GCA_028583015.1). NCBI lineage: Eukaryota > Viridiplantae > Streptophyta > Pinopsida > Araucariales > Araucariaceae > Wollemia > Wollemia nobilis. Next base: position 9,267,848 of record JAQPPZ010007509.1, on the reverse strand, counting down.
TCATGAGATATAGAGACTTGATTAGAGTCTCTTTAAGTAGAAGTGATCAGCTTCCATGAAACCCTCATACCCCACTTAGTATGAGTACACTGGCAAAGCGTTAGGTTTCATCCTCACAAAATAAAGAAATCACCAAATGGTCCACATAGACCAGGTGAATGCCTTGAAGATGGAGAACCACACCCATGGTAAACCATCACAGATGAAATGACCACACCAATGGTTATTCATATATCTTAGCTTCGATCCATTCCATTTATAATGGAGTTCTAAGACCACTATATTACTTTTATGATAAACGTCCTTGGAATGCCTTATTAAATATGGTTACCTATCATGTTGGTACACCCTTTGCTTAGGCAACCTTCTTATTGCCCACATTACAAATGAACATTACTTGTTCCTTACGGGTGTTTTCCTCCACAAGTAACCCTAATACTTTAGTGTAGAGTGTAGGGTCTATCTTGGTTTGTGAATCAAGGTCATTTTGCCATCTTGAGAGTTTTATTCCACAATATGATCTCAACTAAACCATCTTGAATGCATTAAATCCATGAAGCAAGATTCATTCCATCTTATACTTATGTTTGAAGAACTATAGTAGACTTCTTATAAACAAGGTTTATGTTGCATAAATCCCATTATCCCCATTAAGATTTAGTTCTATAATATGAATGTAAACGGTGTTGCATATAGAAGGGTGCATCATTCATAAATAATTACTCCACAATATTATAATAAATTAGACAAATGCCTTTGATTCATTATCACATTTAAGTAAACATCCATCCTTCACATGAGATTATTATTTGAGCAACTCTACCTACTAAAATCATTCATCATTCCCCATTAAATTACAATATTATCAACATGATATAATTTGAGCCTACATTTCTAGCATCCATACATATTTAACCTACTGAAAACTTAGCATATATTACAGTGCATGAAATTTACATAAATATTTCTACTTCAAATATAAATGCAATATCCACAAGATATAATGAAACAATCCACAAAGTAACATGATGCATAGATTTATCCTAGGAAAACCTTGACGGGAAAAACCCAACCTCCAAAATAATTTCTTCCTCATTTTCATAAAATTAAATGGTTAATTTTTACAATGATAGCAGGGCATCAACAGTCCCTTCATTTCAAACCTAGATCAAGGAGTACAATGCTTCATTTTGACCTTTTAATGTAATTAAAGAATCACCCAATTCCCTTATGACATCAATATAAAAATCACAATACCATTAAGGAATCTCCAGTTCCTTTAGGTTCCTTTCTCTAGGTCCTCTAAAATCTTGTATTGTTTATGAAAGTCATTGGAATTATATTTTGGAGAAATCATGTTTTTAGGGAGCCCTATAGGTCCCCTTAAGAGTGAATTTCAAGCCACTCTTCATAATTGATTTACAATCAACCCCTTAAGTAATGGATTTAAAGTCCCATACCTTTAAACCCATCAATAACTATATCTTAATAACGGTTTCCAAACTTCATCTATTTGATTACATCCCATTCAGTCTCTTGAATTTTGAGTTCCTATTCCATTCATTTAATCAATTAAGTTTAACTAAGCTATCGAATAAATTACTACATAAATCATCTAATCCTTAGTCCAAGGTATTATAATTTCCATTCATTAAACAACTAAATTTAACAAGTCATTGAATAAATTTTCCTCTTAATATTCAAATAGTTTAACAATTAAAACATACCCCTTTTACCTCATTAGCATCATAATATCTTTATAATATTGACACCTATAATCAACAATTAGGCTTGCTACCTTTAAAACTAACCCCCCACCTTTTTTTTTTTTCATTTTCTTTACTTGTACAAAAGGTAACTAAACTAACACCTATAAGTTAGTCAATGTGCATACCGAAAGTATTAATAATTCCATGTTTGGAAGCCCACTAGCCAAGTAACTTTCGAAGCTAAGTTAACCCAGACTTTGGTTTGAAGTTAGTCCTTTTTTGAAAGCTCGTGTTGGTTTCAAGTTCCAAAGGTATACTCCTAGGAGTATCATAGACAATCCCTTCCGTGTATGCTAATACCTTCAACGGCCTTTGTGACCAACGATTATGCAGAAGGTTTACCATATGATCCAAAGGTCACATCCAACGATGGTCTACCTAGTGGTCTACAAGAATTAACCATTATAAACTTTGTTTCAGATCCTATACGCGACGCGATATGAGTCAATGCATTGATTTGCTCATGCTAAAGTAGGAACATGATGGGTCGAGCCCAACAACCAAGCATATCAAAGGAATTCAAAGTGCCATAGGTGGACTTCTAATTATATTAGGGTATTCCATTCATCATTCATGGTGTTGCTAGTGTGTTTAGTACAACTTATATGACAACCATTTTCGAATATCGAGTAAGTTACCATTGGATTCATGGAAATCCCTAAATAGCTTCTTATTAGACTATCCAAACGACAGTGATATAGGCGACGACGAATTCAACCTAGGTTCCAAAGATTGGCGGTAAACCCTTGAAAGTTTTCTACTTCGACTCAACACAGAATAAGGAGGTCCTCTAACAACGATGATCCAGACTGACCTACAAATAAAAAGGGTCTTTGGAGGAGTACCGCTGTCTATTAGAGGTGGGTAGCGAACGACTTATCACTCGAATAAAGCCATCCGTTAAAAATGGGGACTAGTATATGACTACGAGTTAAACTGTAGAGATGGGGATTTCAACCCAAATCTATGTCAGTATGTTTCCTATAATTGTATTCGTTACCCCTTTCATAGTTTAAACATACTATTATGGTGATGTGGTATTGTAATGTTTGATCTATGATTTTCTTATGTCGAAATAGTGTTTTAACAAAATGATCTTTCAAGCACCAAAACAAGGAGATCGATCAAAAAATCTAAACCCCCTTGTAGGCTACTCTAAAGGTGATTTGGTAAGTATGTCATTCTTTACAGCAAAACAATGGGCTATATCATACATTTTTCGATCTCAAATAATTCGACTTATGACTATTTTTACGGGGTCAAAATTGGTCCCCTCCCATTGGTGCTCTTGATCGCGGGGCTTTCTTGTCGATAGTGGAACACGAAGGCTCTAAGATCAAATCTATTGACATAGCTACCACTTTTATGATAACATCGCATCGGATATTTAAACCCCTACCAATTTCCTTACTGCATTCGTAGAGTATGCCAAACATACGTAGTAATCAGATTATCACATTACTTAATAATGGTCATTTAGTACTATCGACCAATATGTGGAGTATAGTATAACTCTTTTAGTTTAATAAGTCATATATAATAGATTTCAAATTCAATATCGAATTCATTCCATACTTATTAATAAAATAAAAGCTTTTATAATAGGTGCAATCCAACCAGTTCTTACCTTCCCCTTAAGGTCTGTTTCATTCCCATTTCCAATTTGGTTGCTCACAAACGACCGAGTTTTAGTTTAATTAACGAAATACAGAACATCTCATGAGTAGAATTGCTTGTGCTAGAAGGTGTGCTATCTACCCTACGAAGGTATTAGGGAAAGTCACAGTAAAGATTTAATGTTTAGAACCCCATTTATCCTCATGACATACAGAGAATACCTCTCGTGCAACTATGTGAAGGCCATAGTTTTTATGTAGAGAGAATACAATTTGCCACAATGGTCTCATGGTGGGTTGAATTGTTATGTAGTGACTTGATGTTTTGAAAATAGAGCTATACGAGGGATTTTTAAGCTGAACCCTTTTTAGAAGCGTAAGATGTAAGTAAAGCATTACATTCACATTGGAATCATAGTCTATATCTGAAACTTACACCAAATCGAAAGCCTTACATATATCACAACAAGAGTCAACTTCAAAATCATAAGGAGGCTTTGTATTATCCTATGCTAACAATAGGACTTAGTGAAAAAAAGAAGAAGGCTCCAACTTGTTTCCCTTTCTTCTTGAAACCTTGGAAGCCCTACTTCTAGCCCATATCCATTTTCTTCTAGTCATAAGATTCCTTCAATTTATCTCAAAGGACTTCTAGTTTCTAATCCACCCAAGGGTGGAGAGCATACTCCCTAGTCCTCCAAGATTTTCTCCATAGCTTGTTCCTCACTCTAACTAGGAAATATTTCAAGTCTTATGGTTTCTGATTCACCCCATGGGTGAAGAGCATACTCCCTAGACCATTAAGAACTCCTAGAACCTAGATGGCCATTTCCTCCCAAAATACCCTCTATTTATAGGGAAATTCTCCCCTCATGGGCCAAATAGTGGCCACATTATAATAATATTAAAAATATGCCTTGGACCCATTATGACTTCATCATGTCCTTCAAGGGTTCTCTAGGGATGAGGTGAGTGACAAAACTCATACTATTGAGGCATAGGATAGTTACAAGGTTAGAACTATTTTTGATAAGCTAGGAGATTCCTCTTTTCCACCAATATAGGGTAGCCACATGAGTACTTCCCAAAATATAGGATGACCCATAAGTTATTTAAAAATTCCTTAGTCCTTTCTAGGTCCATCCACATTGGGTCCACTAAATCTACCCATTATTTATTATATGGTTATAATTTTGTAAAATATAATTCCTCAAATTTATCTTTTACTAGACCTCATAAATAACCCTTAAGTAATTAATATTTCTTGTTCCTTATAAAATTATTTTATTAGAATTTTTGTAGGATTCTTTAGGGTCATGCCCCTTCTATTAGGCATTAATTGATCCCCAAAATCAATTAATATTTTTTAAATAAGGTAGGAGGGTAATGGGTCATGACATACACCCCCCTTAGATTAAACACAGTCCTCTGTGTTTGAACATATATCTTACAAAAACACATTTGTCTAGCAAAAGCTAGCATTTATTCTACTGTTTTACAATCAGATCTTCTTTCATCCAGTACTTCAATCTTAATAGCAAGCTCTATCTTCCATCCAAGTGAGTACTTGGACCTACAAAAATGCAAAATATCAGTAGTACCATGTCCTTGTAAACAATATAACATCCATATTGCATATCAACAAGTATTGAAAGCATCATCAATACACAATATTAATAAAAAACTACAGTTTTAACTCATTTCAAATTGCACCAACAATTGATCTAGAGAACTGTAGTATTAGAATTTTGCAAAATGATGTTACAAGGATATCATGAAATTATGCATTTGTACCTTACTAGACATAAAAAGTCTTGTTAGTTTTATCAAAACTCCCACCAAGGAGTATCACAGTATAATTTGGTTAACCTTTGGCTCGAATTAACCTGATAAAATCAAATGCTAACAAAGATACAACATAATTTTAGAATCTCAATTTAGGATATTTACATATATCCTAATATGCATTTTAATGCCAGAGCATCCACCCAGATGTATCTTGGTTTGTATCATCATAAAATCATGGAGAAGTCCCATACCTTCTCCAGAATGGACACCAATCCATTCCTCATATTCATTTAATCAGACAAGATTCAATATTCATGCATTCTTTTGTATTACATAATAACTAATTAAATCTACCATAAACAATAATATTCATATAACCTTCAAATATAAAATTCAAAAGTTGCTAATGTTTATGCCTCATCCTTGGCATTAATAGACTACTACAAAATGATGGTCTATAGAGTGGGTGTCCTAAGGACCTTAAGGTTGATGCTCCCAGATTTTTTTTCCTCCTTGTATTGTGCTTTGGTACTTACGACTGGAGATGGTGGTGGAGCTACTGCTCCAGCAGCTGCTTGATCACTGCCTCCCCTTCTCCCATGCTGATTACCAATAGTTGGTTGTGGTGGAAGAAGCATACCATGATTTAACAATGCAACCAAACAAGATTCTAGAAATACAACATTAAATTCTTCCCTTAGTTGATGAAATTGGGGATTTTTTGTGAGCATGGCTGCCATCGTTGTTGCTCTCTAGTTATTTCTTTGTAATATCTTTGATCTGAGCTGATCCCACTCTGCTATGGTAGCATCTCTCTCTGATATTAACCTCAATATTTCCTATGCCCAAGCATCCTCCTGAGCATGTTGCACTGGAGATTTCCTCTTTGTTGCATTGATGTGTTTCCTAATTCTTACCATGATTATTACGCTTGCTAAATCTTGCATTGCTTCAAATTACCTTCTACTCTTCAGGGTATGTGCAGCAATAGATCGGTAATCAAAAGCAAAAGAATCATAAAGCATATAATGGGATTCATTCCACTTAAAACCAATATCATCCAGGTGACTCCCACCATAAATATGATCGTGTTGGATGTCATGGGCATAAAACTTCTCCAATACTCAAATGATCGTTAGGTCCATCTATATCTATATTTTTTCACACATTTACCAATCGTATCCTGACAATCCCGAGGTGAATCGTTCATCTTCCATGATACACCCTTTTCTTTAGCTTGATTGTCCTATCGATGATTTTGTGTTGACTAATCAAGGCACATCACATATTTTTCAATTTTTGAGATGGCATGTGTCCTCTTATTTTCACGTGAAGTCCTATCATTGCCTTCTTTCGTAATCCCATTAGCTTTTATCATGCACTCTTATTTTTAGTGCTTTATCCTCTAGTATGCTTTTCCAAATCTAGACAAAATCACTTATTGATATCAAGCATTCTTGAAGAGAAAGATATTCCTTTACCTCCCTTTGATTGGAAACCAATTTAGCCACAATGTTTATTTATGAAGAAGCTCAACATGAATTCTATGAGTCTCTAGTTTGGAATCCTCGATACTTGCCTCGACAGAGGGAAGAATTGCATAATTTCTTACAAGATCAAGCTATCGAAGCTTGAGATGCCCTCCTATCCATGGATCAGATTTATTGCAATACTTCTATCCAAGATTCTCACTGTGATGTTTGGTTAAGGGACAATTCCCATAATTACTTAGCATTTGAGAGTCCTTTAAGTCTTTTTGAGTGGTTTGATCAATTTTTTAGTTGGCCTAACTGGACTTTCCATGTCTCATTTGGAAATTCTTGGTTGCATCCTATAGGTGATCCTTTAAATATCCCCTTTCAGTTTCTACCATCATGTTATTTGGATGTAGTGAAGAAATATGTTCCCGAGAAGCTAATTTTAGTAGTGGTTACTAGAGCCTTCTTTATCAGAGGTATGTGTAGACTCACTCATTTTGGGAGATTGAGAATAGATTTGCTCAGACTCGGTGTCTGACAGAAATGGATCTTCTATTGCATAGATCTCATGGCACTCCTTGGCCATACTATGCATTTGATAGATACTTAGTAATCCATTATAATGTTCCACCTCCATTTATTTATTTTGAGCATGACGGTTCTCCAAACCAGGATGTTGATAGCTCAGATTCGGATTGGTAATATAATGGTTTTTCATCTATCATTGTTAATATGTCCAGATCTTAATTTTGGCATCTTTGTATTCAAAGTACTTCTTAATAAAGTATTCTATGTTTCGGTCCACTATTTGATGTTCCATTTTCCTTTGAAAAATAATACCACATGCATGATGAGTTGATGAGTTTCCTAATTTAAATAGCGTAGTACGCTCCTATGCTTTCGACCATCGCCCGAGTGGTCGGGTGGCATACCTTACTATCAAGTTGGGATACTCGGATTATTGGAGCTGATTGGTGGAGTTCTGATACAGGTCTCCCCAAAATTTCATGTCAAGAAATGTATGAAGTTTCGAGTGAAATTTGGGGCGGTTTCCATGCCTAAATGTGTCCTTGCTTCCTTTCACCATACTTGGGTTTCCATGACTTCCAGAGTTATGGTCCTCCTCTAGCATATCGAAGTTTCAGGTTCTGGTGTTGCTAGATGGCTTCTTCCGCCATTTCCTACACCTTAACCTCTAATTGGAAAACCCCAAAGTGTATTGTAACATTGATCAAAAATCAAATAAAGAAAACATTATTTTACTTATTTCTTGCTCTTAAATTACTAGTAGTTAGTTTTCAATGACTAACTTATATTCACCCGTGGTGATAATTCCTAAACTAGATTTTAGTCATTTTTGACAAGAGCTTTATCTCTTTTTGGCATTTACCATCGGGTTCTCATATATAGAGGATAATACCACATGCATCACTTCACGTCTTGTTTTAGTGCTAAAATATCATGAAGCACATCCATTAAGTTACAACAAATAAAGTGGTATTTCTAACCATGGTAAAGGTTCAGGGTCATGACTATCTTTGGGTGAACTGTTACTAATCAGAATAGTAATCCACCAGAGTTCATTGTATTTGGTATGTTCAGTCTCATGGCCTAAGGCCAAAATGTAACAAAAATTAATTAAAGAAAACATTCTTTTAATTATTTCACTAGCTCACACTTGAAGATAAGGAGTAGGCAACCAAAAGATGATGTCGAGTGAATTTCCAAAATAGTCTAAGGTACACCACTTAAAACCCATACATGAGGGTTCACTTAGCTCTTCCACTTTCGAACGATTGTGGATCTACTCGTGGGGGATAGGAACTCAGACATCATCATCCCAAGCACTTACCAAGTGTATATTTTAAAGTTGTGGAATTTTATCTCAAGTTTAGTTTCATGCCCCAAGTCTTTGCTAACCTAGACTTTCACTAGAGCCTATCAGTTAGCCTGGGCTCTGATACCAATTGTAACGAACCCATTTGTTACCCTTCTTATCCATAATATTTTTTTTACATATATAAATGTTCATCTACATATGGCAAATGACCTAATCCATATCCTAAGATAGGCATATTCCATTTGGATTATAACTTTCAAGGCAAATAGCTTCATGAGCTATAGAGACTTGATCAGAGTCTCTTTAAGTAGAAGTGATCAGCTTCTATGAAACCCTCATACCCCACTTGGTATGAGTACACTGGCCAAGCGTTAGGTTTCATCCTCATAAAAGGAGGAAATCACCAAATGGTCCACCCAGACCAGGTGAATGCCTTGAAGATGGAGAACCACACCCATGGTAAACCATCACAGATGAAATAACCACACCAATGGTTATTCATAAATCTTAGCTCCGATCCATTCCATTTAGAAGGGAGTTCTAAGACAACTATATCACTATCGTGATAAACGAATCCATGGAATGCCCTTTTAAATATGATTACCTATCATAGTTGGTACACCCTTTGCTTAGGCAACCCTCTTTATTTGCCCATCTTGATTTTATTACAAATGGACATTACTTGTCCCTTACAGGTGTTTTCCTCCACAAGTAACCTTAATCCTTTAATGTAGAGTGTAGGGTCTATCTTGGTTTGTAATTCAAGGTCATTTTGCCTTCTTGAGAGTTCCATTCCACAATATGATCTCAACTAAACCATCTTGAATGCTTATGAGGTGGATTTAATCCATGAAGCAAGATTCATTACATCTTATCCTTAGGTTTGAAGTACTATAATAGAATTATTATTAAACAAGGTTTGGGTTCCATTCAAGAATAATGCATAAATCCAATTATCCCCTTAAGATTTGGCTTCTATAATATGAATATAAACGGTGTTGCATATGGAAAGGTGCATCATTCATAAATAATTATCCCACAATATTATAGTAAATTAGACAAATGCCTTTGATTCATTAACACATTTAAGTAAACATCCATCCTTCACATGAGATTATTATTTGAACAACTCTACCTACTAAAATCATTCATCATTACCCATTACATTACAAAATTATCAACATGATAGAATTTGAGCATACATTTCTAGCATCCATACATATTTAACCTACTGAAAATTTAGCATACATTACAGTGCATAAAAATAAACATTACATATATCATTTCTATTTCAAATATAAATGCAACATCCACAAGATATAATAAAGCAAACCACAAATTAAAGTGACACAAAGATTTATCCTAGGAAACCTTGACGGGAAAAACCCAGCCTCCAAAATATTTTCTTCCTCATTTTCATAAACTTAAATGGTGAATTTACAATAATAGCAGGGCATCTACATGCCCTTCTTCTCAAATATAGATCAAGGAGTACAATGCTTCCTTTTTGACCTCTTAATGTAATTAAGGAATCACCCAATTCCTTTATCAACATCAATATAAAATTCACAATACCATTAAGGAATCTCTAGTCCCTTTAGGTTCCTTTCTCTAAGTCCTTTAATATCTTACATTGTTTATGAAAGTCATTGGAATTATATTTTGGAGATATCGTATTTTGAGGGAGTCCTATAAGTCCCCTCAAGAGTGAATTCCAAATCCACTCTTCATAATTGATTTATAATCAATCCCTTAAGTAATGGATTTAAAGTCCCATACCTTTAAATCCATCAATAACCATTTCTTAAGAACGATTTCCAAATTCACTCTATTTGATTAAATCACATTCAGTCCCTTGAATTTTGAGTTCCTATTCCGTTCACTTAATCAACTAAATTTAACAAAGCTTTTGAATAGATTATTACATAAACCATCTAATCCTTAGTCCAAGGTATTCTACTTTCCATTCATTAATCAACTAAATTTAACAAACCATTGAATAAATTTTCCTCTTAATATTCAAATAGTTTAACCATTAAAACATACCCCTTTTACCTCATTAGCATCATAATATCTTTATAATATTGACACCTATAATCAACAATTAGGCTTGCTACCTTTAAAACTAACGCCCCCACTTTTTTTTTTTTACTTTCTTTACTTGTAAAAAAGGCAACTAAACTAACACCTATAAGTTAGTCAATGTGCATACCCAAAGTATTAATAATTCCATGTTTGGAAGTCCACTAGCCGAGTAACTTTCGAGGCTAAGTTAACCCAAACTTTGGTTTGAAGTTATTCCTTTTTTGAATGCTCGTGTTGGTTTCGAGTTCCTAAGGTATACTCCTAGGAATGTCATAGACAATCCCTTCTGTGTATGCTAATACCTTCAACGACCTTTGTGACCCACGATTATGCGAAACGTTTACCATATGATCCAATGTTCACATCCAATGATGGTCTACCTAGTGGTCTACAAGAATTAACCATTCTAAACTTTGTTTGAGATCCTATGCGTGACGTGATATGAGTCAATGCATTGATTTTCTCATGCTAAAGTAGGAATGTGATGGGTCGATCCCAAAAACCATGCATATAAAAGGAATTCAAAGTGCCATAGGTGGACTTCTAATTAGATTAGGGTATTCTGTTCATCATTCATGGTGTTGCTAGTGTGGTTAGTACAAATTATACGACAACCATTACTTAATATCGAGTAAGTTACCACTAGATTCATGGCATTCCCTAAATAGCTTCTTCTCAAAGTATCCAAATGATAGTGATATAGGTGACAATGAATTCAACCTAGGTTACAAATATTAGTGGTAAACCCTTTAAAGTTTTCTTCTTCGACTCATAGCACAAAATAAGGAGGTCCTCCAAAAATGGTGATCCAGACTAACCCATAAATAAAAAGGGTATTTGGAGGAGTACCAATGTCTAGTAGAGGTGGGTAGCGAACAACTTATCACTCAAAGAAATCCATCCATTAAATAGGGGGACTAGTATACGACTACGAGTTTTGCTGCAGAGATGGGGATTTCAATCCAAATCTATGTTAGTCATTTTTGTGTTTCCTATAATCATATTCGTTACCCCTTTCATAGTTTAAAAATACAATTATGGTGATGTGGTATTGTAATGTTTGATCTATGATTTGCTTTTGTCGAAGCAACATTTTAACATAATGATATTTCAAGCATCGAAATAAGGAGATCGATCAAAAAATCTAAACCCCCTTATAGGCTACTCTGATAGTGATTTGGTAAGTATGTCATTCTTTACAGCAAAACAATGGGCTGTATCACACATTTTTTATCACAAATAATTCAACTAATGACTATTTTCATGGGGTCAAAATTGGTCCCCTTCCCATTGGCGCTCTTGACCGTGGGGTTTTCTTACCGACAGTGGAACACAAAGGCTCTAAGATCGAATATGTTGACATAGGTACCACTTTTATGATAACATCACGTCGGAGATTAAATACCCCTACCAATTTCCTTATTCCATCCGTAGAGTATGCTAAAAATGCGTAGTAATCAGATTATCACATTACTTAATAATGGTCATTTAGTACTGTCGACCAATATGTGGAGTGTAGTATAACTCTTTTAGTTTAATAAGTCATATATAATAGATTTCAAATTCAGTATCGAATTCATTCCATACTCATTAATAAAATAAAATCTTTTATAATAGGTGTGATCCAACCAGTTCTTACCTTCCTGTTAAGGCCCGTTTCATTCCCATTGTAGGTGTATTCACATTTCCAATGGGGTTGCTCGCAAATGACCGAGTATCATTTTAATTAACAGACTACAAAGCATCTCATGAGTATAATTGCTTGTTATAGAAGGTGTGCTATCTACCCTACGAAGGTATTAGGGAAAGTCACAATAACGATTTAATGTTTAGAACCCCATTTATCCTCATGACATATAGAGAATACCTCTCATGCAGCTGTGTGAAGGCCATAGTTTTTATGTAGAGAGAATACAATTTGCCACAATGGTCTCATGGTGGGTTGACTTGTTATGTAGTGACTTGATTTTTCAAAAACAGAGCTATACTAGGGATTTTTAAGCCAAACCCTTTTTAGAAGCATAAGATGTAAGTAAAGCATTACATTAGCATTGGAATCATAGTCTATATTTGAAACTTACACCAAATTGAAATCCTTGCATATATCATAAGAAGAGTCATCTTCCAAATCACAAGGAGTCTTTGTATTATCCTATGCTAACAACAAGACTTAGTGAAAAAAAAGAAGGCTCAAACCTATTTTACTTTCTTCTTGAAACCTTGGAAGCCCTGCTCCTGGCCCATATCCATTTTCTTCTAGTCACAAGAGTCCTTCAATTTATCTTGGCCAAATGCCCATAGGAGGCTCTCAAAGGACTTCTAGTTTATGATCCACCCAAGGGTGGAGAGCATACTCCCTAGTACTCCAAGATTTCCTCCATAGCCCTCACTTTGAATAGGACATCTTTCAAGTCTTCTGGTTTCTGATTCATCCCATGGGTGAAGAGCATACTCCCTAGACCTTTAAGACTCCTAGAACCTGGATGGCCATTTCCTCCCAAAGTGTCCTCTATTTATAAGGAAATTCTCCCCTCATGGGCCAAATAGTGGCCACATTATAATAATATTAAAAATATGCCTAGGACCATTATGACTTCATCATGTCCTCCAAGGGTTCTCTAGGGATGAGGTGAGTGATAAAAATCATAGTATTGAGGCATAGGATAGTTACATGGTTAGAACTATTATTTATAAGTTAGGAGATTCCCACCAATATAGGGTAGCCACATGAGTACTTCCCAAAATATAGGATGACTCCTAAATTATTTAAAAATCCATTAATTTTTTTTTTAGGTCCATCCACATAGGGTCCACTAAATCTACCCATTATTTATTCTATGGATATAATTTTGTAAAATATAATTCCTCAAAATTTATCTTTTACTAGACCTCATAGATAGCCCTTAAGTAATTAATATTTCTTGTTCCTTATAATTTTTTTTTATTAGAATTTTTGTAGGATTATTTAGGGTCATTCCCCTTCTATTAGGCATTAATTTATTCCCCAATATCAATTAATATTCTTTAAATAAGGTAGGAGGGTAACATGTCATGACAGATGGAGCCTATTACTCTAGAAGAAGTTCATTTAGCTCTTTTATCTTTTAATAAGAATAAATCCCTAGGTCTAGATGGGCTCTTTGTAGCTTTTTACCAACATAATTGGGATATAGTGAAGGATTTTTTATTGGTGGCAATGGAACAATTTAGGGTAAAACAATACATACCTTATAAAATAAATGCAATATATCTTACCCAAATTCCAAAAAAGAAGGATGCTGAATTGTTTGTTTCTTTTAGGACCATAAGACTATGTAATATGACATATAAGATTATCTCCCAAATAATGGCGAATCGATTAAGGCCATTGTTAGACAAAATAATTTTAAAAGAGCAAGGAGGATTTGTGAAAGGGAGACAAATTCTGGATGGGATCATAGTAGCTCATGAAGTTATACATTCAACAACTTCAAGAAAAGAGAAATCAATTATCTTAAAACTTGATATGAGTAAAGCCTATGATAGGGTTAAATAAGATTTTTTTTGTAGTTTTAAAAAATATTGGATTCAGGAAGAAATGTGTTAGATGGATTAAAGATTGTGTCTCTATAGTTTCTTATTCAATGTTGGTCAATTGTTAGTAACATACTATTTTAAAACCAAGAGAGGCCTTAGACAAGGAGATCCTCTATCTCCTTATTTGCTCATTATTATGGCAGAATTTTGAGTAGGAACTTAAATAAGGCTTAAAAATATGGGATTATAAGTGGAATTAATGTTAGTAATAACATTAACAATATCACCCATCAATAGTTTGTAGATGATACAACCTTTTTTGGAAGGGCAAGGATAAATGAGGCCAAAGCTTTGAATAACTTTTTAAAGGAATATGAAAGAGCTTCAAGGCAAAAATTTAATAGGACTAAAGCCAAAATTTACTTCCTTAACTCTCATGCTAATATCAAAGCAAGAATTTACATGTTGCTTCAAATGGAGGAGGCAAATTTTCCAGCAACTTAGGGATGCCTTTATTTGAGGGGAGAATGAGGATAGAATTATGGAATCTAGTTATAGTAAAGTTTAGAGTAAACTTCCAGCTTGGAAAGGTAGATCATTATCATTAGTAGGGAGAGTGCATTTAATGAAGTCAATATTATAGGCCATTCCAACATATTATATGTCATTGTATTATATGCCAAAATCAGTTGGAAAAAATTTAATCTATATGATGTGATCCTTTTTATGGCCAGGTTTACATGATAAAAGAAAAATTTCTTTGGTGAAATGGATCAAGGTGTGTGATGATAAAACTAGGGGAGGTCTTGGTTTAAGAGTTCTTATAGATGCAAACTTAGCTCTTAGGGGAAAAGTAATTTGGAGATTATACAAAAAGAGTCAAAGACAATGGGTAAGAATTCTTCTAAGTATGTTGATCCCAATGACCCAAGTTTAATATTTATTGCTTTCTCTCTACCAAATGGTTTTGCTCTTTGGAATGGTTTAAAAAAATCTATTGATCCTATGATTAAAGGTTTAAGATGGGTGGTGGGAACTAGAGAAAAAAATATTTGGATGGATACTTGGTGTGATAAAAAAACACTCAATATAGTTTTATTTTTGAAACCTTGGATGAGATTGCTTGAAGATAAATATGGTGATAGGGTTTCAAAATTTTTGTACAAGTATTAGGAAGGAAGATACAAATGGAAAGAAGATATTTTAAAAGTATACAAGACATTGATGCTAGGAGGTAATTTAGTAGAAATATAACTATGATTATTGTGAGGGGAACTAAGGATAAATTGATTTGGGAGTTGAATAGCTCAGGTTAATACACAACAAGAAGTGGATATAATGTACAACACCTGCAAAATCATAATATCATTAGAATATGGAGATATAGTTGGGATAGCCCAAGCATTACTAAAGTCAAAATGTTTGTTTGGATAGTAGGTCATATAAGAATTTTATTTGAGGATAACCTTATGAAAAGGGGTTTTCATGACCACTCTCAATGTGTTTTTAATAAAAAGGAGGAGAGTATAGACCATCTCTGGAATATTGCTCAATAGTATGGAATCTATGGCAATGGATTCTTAATATGTTTGGTAAATGCATGGTGATGAATAGCAGAATTGAGGATTGGTTAAAGCAATGGCAAAGCAATGAGGCTTTACAAACAATATAGGATATATCAAAAGATATAATAATTTGGGATGTATGGCTAGAAAGAAATAGAAGAATATTTAAAGGAAAGGAAAGTAGTCTAGAGGTAATGAAAAGTAAGATATGTTTAGCCATAGAGGAGTCTAAACCAACCCTATCAACTTGCCCATTCCCTAATCTAGAAGTAGAGAGCCTTGATAGATGGAGTCAAGTCATTAAATGGAATTATGATGTTGGGTACAAGAGAAGCAAAAAGAAGGCAAAGAATATAAAGTGGAAACCACCAGATGTGGAGTGGGTTAGATTGAATTTTTATGGAGCATGTAAAGAAAATCTAGGACTAGTAGGAGGAGGAAGAATAATTAGAAATAATAGAGGAGAAATTTTGTCTTATTACACTTTTAATAGTGGATTTAAGATAAAAAATGAATCTGAAGCTTGGGTGGCTTTAGAAGGGTTAAAAATATGCAAATAAATTTAATGGAACAAAGTATGGATGGAAGATAATTTTCTCATAGTAATAAATGCAATTTGAGGAAAGCAAAAGCTCCATGGAACATACAAGAGATTATTGTAGAAATTCAAGATCTTGCTAAAGAGTTTGAAGAAATCAGGTTTACACATACTTTAAGGGAAGAAAACAAATGTGATATGCTAGCCAATAGAGGGGTTTTGATTGAGGATCATGAAGTTAAATTATCATTTCCATGGTTAGAAGAAGTAGACAGTTTAGTTAAAACTGACAAGAAAATATTGATTGCCTGAATCAATTAATGATTAAGATTACTTTAATGTTTTCCATTTGTAATATTTGTTTTATTTTGTAACAATAATATGTTTTCATATAGACTATTTATTATAATTTTTGTGGTTGCACTTGTGTTTCAAGAAGGAAACTAGCAATCCATATTTGGTAAAGTGGACTATGCTAATGCGATGTTTTGGAAATATTACGGAGGTAAAATATCAAGAAGGATGCTAAATTCTAGAGTATTTGTATTCGTATAGAAAATTGAAAAGATCCAGAAAATGAAAATCAAGAATTCAAATATTTTATGTAAAATGTTATAGGTTTCTAGCTATAACATCTCAATTAAGATGAGAAGTGTATCTATTTGTAAACTCTTAAGCTCTAGAGAAGAGAGTTGTAATTTTTCAAGGGTGGGGGACCTGAGTACAACCGCTTATTAACCATTTAAAAAATAAAATCCAAATCAAGCCAAATAAATTTCCCATGGTAACACAACTATTCATGCAATTGTCTTTTATCAATATTTCAATGATATCAATTATTTCTTGTCAGTCATTGATTATTACTCGCAAAAGATATCTATGTTTTTTAAAGCATAAATTT
Organism: Wollemia nobilis; assembly: GCA_028583015.1. Classification (NCBI taxonomy): domain Eukaryota; kingdom Viridiplantae; phylum Streptophyta; class Pinopsida; order Araucariales; family Araucariaceae; genus Wollemia; species Wollemia nobilis. The sequence continues at coordinate 9,250,752 of JAQPPZ010007509.1, read as the reverse complement.
TGAGTGAAAATTAAACAAACGAATATTTTTATTTAAATGACTCAAAAGGTAATAGTTAATATTTTATTATCCTCCATAGTATAATTAATATTTGAGAGATAATGAGTATATAAAAATAGGATGGTGCATTAAAAGATAAACAAGTAATGCTAAACTGAATGTGATAAATATAGTCATGAACTTAATCAAGCCCAAGAAAGTTTTGGATGATACAACTTCTAAAGAGGTATGGCCTAGATAAAAAAACATCATAAAAGACAATCATAATCAATAGAAATACAAGTATAAAACTTATTTTAAAATAAAATTGGTGAATCCATTAAGTGATTGGGCTTACAACCCAAAAGTTTTACTTAAGGGGCATGATATTGAAAATTCTTACTTAAAAGATGTTAAGAATTAAAAGAAATAAGTTAAGAAAAAATGTTAACTAAAACTCAAGTTGTATGAGTCAAAATCAATTGGCATTAGCTCAACCGGTTATATTCCTCAACATTTGAAGGAGGAGATCTAGGTTCGAATCTTGACAAATGATACATGGATAATATCTAAGCTTTGTTGTAATACCACTATGTGTTGATTATGTAATATAGGTGGGATCCGTTTCAATCCAATATAACCCATTAAAAAAGAAGTTATATGAGTCAAAGATTGAAACAAAGACTAAAGAGTTCATTAAAAATACTGCCCAATTTATACATCATTATAATGAACAAAAACTTGGAATAGCCACTCACTATCACTAATAAAATTAGAATAAAAGGCATTGCTTGACAAGAGATGAACCTCACATTAATGAATGTGATATATGTTCTTCTAAAGCAAACTCTATCATACTATAATAAAAAAATACAATAATGTAACAAAATAGGAGGATGGTACTCTTTTCAAAACTTTAAATATAAGTTTTATCTCTATCAAGATGGAAAAAGTTATTTGGTTGCAAATAATTTTTTGATACTAAGTATGAGACAATCAACACTATTAAAAAGTACTAATATTTATTGGTTTAGAAGATTATATAAATAAAGATATGATCAAATATGAAGTTTAGACCTTTGACATGATGATCAAAATCATGTTCATTCTTACAACAAAATTCAGATGACTCATCCACCAAATGGAAGTGAAGAGTACATATTCAAATTTATATTTTCAAAGAATAAAATACAATAAACCAAGTATTTGTGGTCCAAAACAAGATAGGATCTAGTAAGTAGATTAGTCAAGTCAATGTATAAAGTTAAGCCAACCCATCGTGCCTAATATATTAATATCAATGAATGCATGTATGTGTAGATATCAATTAAGTACATTTACTAAAAATAAAGGATATCATATTAACTATATATCTTAATTCTTGTGGGAGACAAAATGGTTCATACAAGTCTATTAACTAACACCCTAATAACCAAAAGAAAACAAGTTATTTTTTTCAACTTTTGATCATGCCCTAAAGTTTTTTCTTTATTACATGTACTTTTGTATTCTTAAAATTTTAAAAATATATGTTATATGAATATTGATTGGAGGAAAGAAATTATACATGAAATGATACTTGATCTCATAAACCTACACACGTATATACATACATATATATAACTAAATCAAGGATATCAACATTGGTAACTCTTTGAAGGTAACCCATTTGCTCTTTGTAGATGATGTTTTACTTTTTGGAAATAGGACATTGAAGGAAGCCTCAAAGGATAAAGAAGTGTTGGAATTATATTGTATGGCCATATGAATGGAAATAAATATACAAAAACTAGAAATAGCTTTCAATAGGTTTTAGCTAGGGCAAATAGAAGTAGTAATGAGAATTTTTGGTTTCAAGAAAGTAGACTTTGATAAAGGAAAAAAATAGTTACGTTTTCATCTAAAATCTATTGACTATGGGTACTAATATGATCTAGTTATACACAAAAATAGAGAAAAAGATCACCACTTGGTGAACAAGGTAGCTATCATTGGGGGATTACCTTATATTGGTGAAATCAGTCTTGGATTGCACCCTAGTCTACTAGCACTCCTTGGCTTACATTCCCATCATAATAGTAGAAACAATAAGGAAGAAGTATTTCCAATTTATTTGGTTAGGGAACAAATATAAGGATGCAATGTCACTAAATAAATAAAATAAAATAGCTAAACCAAAATCAGATGAAGGAAGGGACCTCAATAATATACATAATTTTGAAAAATCTTTATCAACAAAATTTTTATGGAGATTGATAACCGCAAAGAATTATGGTAGGAAGTAATTCAAGAGAAACATTTAGGCATATTATACTTTGCATATTGGATTAGATTGTAGAATAAATCAGTTTCAAAATTCACATTTATTTAGAAAGCACTAGTGAGAGTTGTCCCATTAGTTAGGAATTTATTGGTATGGAAAATAAAGAATGGAAAGGAAGGATAGACAAAGATCCTTGGCTAGGCAACAAGGGATATTGTTAGTTCCACAAAAAATAATAGATCATATCTATAGATAAGGAAATATGGTATTGGCACAGGTGGTATCGAAAGAGAACATTAATTTATGGAAACAAGGATGACTCACAACATAATAGTTAACATTGGGAGGAAATGAAGCACATATTTGGCATGATTACACAAAGGAATTGGAAAGAGCAAATATAAGACTAAATCAACAAAGATACTTTTTGATATGGTCCAAGAATCCAAAAAGTGGGTAATACACAACCAGAGAAGGGTATAATTTAAGCTTTGAAAAAATTAAGAAAAACTTTGGTGGTGGAGTAGAATATGGAAGGTAAAAAATTTCGTAAAAACTAGAATCTTTGCTTGGTTAGATCTAGCAAAAACAACACTAACATGGTATGTTCTTCAAAGGAGGTCCTAGCAAGGACCAAGTTAGTGTGTCATGTGTAGAAAGGAAGAAGAAAAATGGACCATATTTTGGTTCATTGCCCTTTTGCAAGAGAAGTGTGGAATTCAATTTTACCTTTGACTTAAAGGAAAGGAAAGTGGTATGCTAGAAACCTTTTAGATAACATGCAATAGTGGTTCAAATAAAGAGGACTAAAGGAGTATAGATGTGTCCTTTGATAGTGGCATGGGGTTTATGGTTGGCTAAAAATGCTAGGTTGTTTGAAGGTAAGGAAATTCTAGTGCTTCAGGTGCAAATATAAAATAAATATATTTTTGAAGTCTAAAAATCTCTCAAATAATCAAAATTGAGCAGACATATAGGAAAAATAATAGTGGATCCTATCAAGCCATAGGCATTCTTCAATAGAGCTTGCCATGATAGCCTAGGTTGGGATGGGAGAGCACTTTACTTAAATAAAAATTATAAGATCACTTTCAAGGCAGGTTTAGGGAAAGGCACAAATAATATGGAAAAATGGAAAGCATTGATCCTCTTGATGAGAATAGCAATGGAGAAAGGAATTACAACTTTACATATTTATGGAGATTTAAAATTAGTGATAAGTTGGGTTGTAGATCATGTTGAGATGAAAAACTTGCTCCATAATCCTTTTTATGAGCAAGTTAAAACATTAGAATCTTCTATAATAGAAATTTCATACAAGCACATCTATAGGAAACTAAATGTAGAAGTAGATTATCTTTCAAAATATGGTTTGAACCTTCTAGTAAGAACTTGGCAGAGGGAATAAGTGGTTAAAGGATTTGGGGTTTCCTCATAGTCCTCTTATTTTTTTGAATAGGTTGAAAAGTTGAGGGTACATTGAGGGCCACCCTCCCTATAAATTGAACTTGGGTCTTTGCTAGGAGAGCCAAATACCTTTTTACATTGTGGTGTCCCTGTCGGGACTATAAAACCTTAATTTTTTTATTACGGTAAAAAGAGGTTTTAGGGTCCCCAAACCTATACATCAAGTGGCATAAGATAATACAATATGCTGCAACAACCTTACAAAATACTATCATCCACTTACTACTACGGTTGAACATTAGAATGCCACATATCGATAAAAAAACCTCCAAAAAATGACAAATTAGTAGATCACTTCCAAAATAGCAACTTAGAAAAAAAATTATAGCTACCACCCAATCATAACAAAAACAATTTTCCAAAACCATTGGGGCTATTACGGAGTTCATAGTTGATGGATATTTTTATTGTTTTTCTTCTATAGAATAGGTTCTTCCTCCTTCAGAGTGGTAAGATCTGAGAATGCATTTTTACACTTCAAGCTCTTGAGGTAATATCTAGTTGTAACACATTTTGTATGATCTTCATTTTTAGAAAACTAATTGTCATCGATTGTTTCATAATTAGCTTCAAGAATACTATCTAAGGTGCTAATATTTTCCATGGAACTAATTGGATGGTCTTTAGTAACCATTTGGATTTTATCAATAATGTGATTTGAATTCTCCTTTTGAGGTTGTCTTTTGTTGCTTTCTTCATTCCTACTGGAAAATTGGTGTAGCTAGACGATGAGATTCTTCCTTGTGAATTGGGACGATTGAAGGTTTAGGACCATTTGCATGTAGGCCCTTATCCTCCACCAAGGAGAAATTAGAGCATTATTATATGACCGAGCATCTCTTCTTTAGGTGGCCATATTGCTAACAATCATAACATCTCAGGGAGAAGTTTTTATATTCAATATTTTGGATCCATTTCCATTTGCTTGAGGAGATAGTAATGGATTAAGGCCAAGGAAATTAAACATCCATCCAAACAACTAATCTTGCTTTACTCATATTAATTTTATTTGACATATTTTCCTCTATTTGGGTATCTATATATTGGAATGCACTAATGACGTTACCAATTTTAGTAAATATCTTCTCTCCCCAAAACTCCATAGGGAGAGCATATAGATTCACCCAGACTAGGAAGCCATCAAATTATTCTATAAGGGGGTTAAAAATAGGAGTTCAAGGTCATATATAGACACCCCTTTGTTCAAAAAACCAATTGTATCTATAATAGATTACCCTATATCTATCCACTAAATTAGAAAAAAAAATATAAAAGAAATTTTTGGGTAGTAGAGTTACTTGGAATTTATTGGACCACCAAATTTTAATGTATCCTTTGAGCTCCTCCAGGTCTAGTATTTTACCCCTAAGTTTGAAGATAACTATTAAGGCTTCATGATCAATTACAACCTAAATTCATCCTCTAAAATCTTGATAGAGGGTAGAGGTTCATCAAAAAGCTCCACCCACAAACCCAAAGCTCTTTGAGAGATATTTCTTCTAATCAAAGAGGCTTTCTCATAGATTGAAGATCGACTAATATCCTCCTAAGTACAACAAGTTGGGTGTAAATAATCCTCTTTTTATAATCTTTGACTACACCTAGGGTTTGCACCCCTTTCACTCCATACCATCATCATGGCCTCTTGAGTACAACAAGCGAGCTGCAAACAACCCTCTTCTTGCAATGCCTAAAAACACCTAGTTTTTGCACCTCTTTTTCTCTATTCCATCCCCATGTCCTCCTGAGTACAATGAGTGAGCTATGAAAAACCCTCTTACTACAATACTTGACTACACTTAGGGTTTGTACCCCTTTTGCTCCATTCCCTTAATAGTCCTCCTCTTTTTTAGGATCATATTAGATATCCATTAATAAAAAAAAGGGATTTGAAAGGGATCCTTGATATTATTCTCTAGAAAAAAGGCTTTAGAATAGTCTTAGTCTTCAAAACTAAAACTTGAGATCTTAGTTTTGGAATTTAGGCAATAGTCATTCAAGAACTGTGATTGATCAAGAAGTTACTCTTGCTTTCCACTTGTCAGTTTTATTATTAGGATAATTTTTTGTATTGTAAGCTAACTATAGGTTATTACAGTAGGGAGGCCAATACTCCTCTCAGTTCAGTTTAGACTAGCTCATAGATGTGATGTAACTAAAGTTCTTAAGGGTACTTCATATCCGTAGCATTATAATTTTTTTCAAACTTAGAAAGGAAAATTACAATTTTTTGAAGGAATATATATATATATATATACTAACTAGATATATATAATATTTTTAGCATTAATTATGTTTAACATAATATGTGTATATTTTTTTCAATTGAATATATGGGTTGAAATGGGCCCCACCCGTATTACATCGTCACCACATAGTGGTATTACAACAAAGCTTGGATATTATCCATGTATCGCTTGACAAGATTTGAACCTTAGTCTCTTTAAATATGGAGGAATCTAACCGGTTGAGCTAATACCACTTGATATTATATGTGTATATTTACTTAACAAAGTCTTGTCATTATATTGAAGTAATAATGTCTAGATCTGAAAACACCATATTTTATCTTTATAAATGCATGTCATCCCAAGTACTCTTTTTCATTATACTTATGTTATTTTTCCAATTGGATTTGGAATAAAATATTAAGCTTGCACCATATCCTCCATATTAATAATATAATAAACCAAAAAAGCTAAAGCATATTGTGATCATAGAATTGAGAAAAAAAAGCTAGCATCCAAAGGATTATATGAGACATATGTAATAGTGTGTAACTCGAAGGTGTAGTATAACTATCATACCATATAAAATACGTGTAATGTGTAGGAGGAAGATTCATAAATTCTTGCTACACATGACATTAAGAATTTATCATATAGCTAGCATATGGTATGAATGCAATATGACATTTATTTAAAATTAATTGTTCATTATTATTTTTATACTTTAGGATGCTAACATATCCTTTATTATGATATATATTTTTATTTGGTATAATATTATATTGTATTTTATTTACAATAAAATAATATTTTCAATCAAATTCAATAATATTGAACTTTAGTTTAAACATCTTGTTTTAAATAATATGTTAAACCATACAATCTCTTCAGTATCCTCCACAAATAATAAATTATAAATTTGAAGTTGCATGATTCATAAAATTAGAACTTGCTACAATATTTGTTAATAATGTGTAGACACCAAAACAACACCAATCCGATTATGTGACTTCAAACACTGATCGCTTTGACACACACAGCCCCAAGGGCAGCCCCCAGAGGTTAAACAATGGTCCTAACCACTCTCACAGTAGTTTTGGAAGGTCAGAGATCAGTTTGGCACCTTCAGGCACTTTGCTCAATATCCGTTCCACCCTGGAATGAATTCAAACTGGGATTCGCCCCACCCAGGGACGAATTCTGAATTCGCTCCAGGGTGGGGCGAATTGTAGGTTTGACGGGCAAAAAGTCAAATCTTGACAAATGGCAGCTCAGATCCGCCACTCAATGCTTCCTTCATCGCATGGGAGTATGGGTGAGCATTTTCGAGCGTTAGAGGCATTTGCAAGGTCAGTCATGAAGTCCCAATTCAGGGAGGAATCTCCTTCCCCTTGGGAGGGCATGGTTGCCATGTGGCGCCTCTGCATGCCCATTTCAAGAGACCTCCAAGTCTATAAATTGGTGAGTTTCCTCACCCCAAAATATACAGAGAAGGAGAATTTTAGAGCAACGAAGTGCTACCATTTTATTTACATGCCTCACACCTTTTGGATTTGCGCCTTTCACATCCTTGATCTCCTTTAGAGGGGAGGTCATCGGGTGACTATTGGAAGGTCAAATATTGAGCCCAAAACCCAAAATTTGGCCATAGAATACCACCCAATCTGTCGACAACACCTTGTAAGGGATTTTGGACCCATCCCAAGTGGATTGGTGCCGAAATCAGGTCCCAAACGGTGGGCGGCCCGCCTGGGCGCCCCCGCACTGCCGCAGGCCTAATCGCCCTTTTTAGGAATGATTGGGAACATGTAGCATATTTTCCTTTCTATCATTTTCATTTCTTGCATTTGATTTCTATGTTGTTTAGATAGTTTACAATTTTGATTTCATTTCGTTTTGATTAATTGCCATTATGCTATCACGTTTTCGCTCTCACTAACTTGCAGATAAGCATCATCAAATTCCCATTGATGGAGGTCAAATTGGGAAAATCCGACCATCTGGGTCTTCCCAAAATGCCCCCAATTAGCTAACCCCAAGTTTGCAGGTTTTTTGGAGCTTTCGAGGTAGGACATTGGAGACAATACCTTTTTGGCATTTTGTTGCAGGCGAATTCGTCCCACCCCGAACGAATTCAAATCGGTGAGGAATTTCCCAACTGTTCTTTTTGTAGTGCCCTCCTGGTGATATCTTGATACCCCTATCAAATTTTTAGAGCATTTGGATTTATTTTGGTCATAGTTTAATTCATTTTTCTCATTCATTTATCGTAGGCTTGGGGATTGCATGCTTTGTTTCATCCGCAGGTGCTATTGATCATCTTCTGTTTCTTTGAACGTAGGATCAGAACATCGGAGGAGCAGCAAGGAATCAAAATTCATAGACACAAGTGGCGGTGACATTTTGGTCCACCCATATTACATGTGGGCACGCGGAAGAAGGAAGGCTATCCATGGATGTAACCAAGAGATGAATCTAACGCTCCTCGCCCTTGAAAAGGGAGGATGCGAATTGTAACCGAGTTGTGAAATACATCAATAAAAAGAGAAGGGCTGTTATTTCATTTTGAGTTTCAATTCATGCTTTCTCCATTTCATGCATTTTTAATTCGTAGGATTTAGCGTTAAGCTTAGTTTCAATTTTGCATCATGCTTGGGAGTTTTTCCTTTTTTGTTTCCGTATCCTCGTGCTTTCAGTGGCGATCATGGTGGGACTCTGTCCTCTACCTTTTTGGGTCAGAAATTTGATCAAAATTTACCTTGCTTGCAGGTATATTTTTTTGGAACATGGGACTGCTGTTTGTTCCAGTCTGTGGCAAACACAGAATTGTAATTCGTCTCACCCAGGGACGAATTGGAATGCGCCCCACCCTGGAACGAATACAGTACTATAATTCATTCCACCCCGGGATGAATTCCAGTCTGTGAAGTTTTCAAGAAAAAACTCAGGACCGACAGATGCGGGCAGAGAAGAGGTAAGGATTTCGCATGTTCTCTGTCATTTTCTGTTCAGTGTTTCTTTTTTTTGGGTTATTTGTTTGCTTAGGGAAAGTTTTCTTTTTGTTGTTTGCTTGTTTCCTTTTGCAAAATAAAAAGAACCCCACACACCACGTGGCAACTTAAAAACCAAGGAGCTGGTCGTAAAACCCCAGCCCTTGATCAAGACCAACGGTGGATTTCATCACCACCTTGGCTTGAATTTTGCATCCATTACCCCGATCACAACTATTGCTAGACATAAATCCTAACGAAAGCTGACCGAGTGTAGCTGGGGTGATTCCCAGTGCACGAGGATAAGTCTTCTATGGTAGGTTTCATAAACAGGGCGATTCCCCTTCCGTACCACCTACGTTCCACGTACCATCTGCTCTCACGTACCTATAGTTTCCCTCACATAAGGGCGGGTATATAGAGAGGTTGGTATATCAGCCTGGCAATGGTATATCGAAGGGGCGACCAATTTTGGGAGTCATAAGAGCCCTCATTTTGCATTTAAATGCTCTTTAAAAACCTTCAAAACCAAAAACAAAAAAAAAAATCAAAACACACTAAACCAGGTTTAGGACACACTCTCAATATTTAAACGAGATAATCACTATTTGTGTATGTGTGTGCTCTTTTCTATTTAGTGTAGCATAGAAAAATCATAAAAGAGAAAAAAAAAATCTACATAGCTTGTAGGAAAGCACCACCATGGTGTACACACGTAGCCAAGCCCAATCAAGGGCGAAAGCTACGGAAAGTGTACAAGGGGGCACAAGTCACCTCCGCTATAGCACCAAGGACTTGGTCATACCGCCTTGGCGGCCCGACCCGCAAGAGAGTCCGCATCAGTCCATGTCAAGATGGAACTATAGGGACACCCCTTTGAGGGACACGCCCATTCATCATAGCCCCTTTCAGGAGGAGTCCTTACATGTGGCACTCAACATAGACAAGAAAGCTCCCTTAGAAGCTCGATATGAGTGGCCACCGCACGATGAAGTGCTAGAGCGGCATAGTTTCCATGAGGAGAGGCCACATGATGATGGCTTCCCCCCTTTGCCCCCCATCACTGTTAGAACCAATAGACAAAATCCAGAGCGTAAGGCTCTTCAAACCGGGCGAGCTAACTCTGCCCACCCCTTTCACACATATGAAAGGGAGCACGAGGAAGATGATTACATTCCTCAAGAGCAATATACAACGCGGGGGCCATGCGCTTCCGCACCAGCTAGATACCATGATCACCCACTGAGGCCAGAGCCTCGGGTGAATGCCACCAACCTCGATAGAGGGAAGCAGCCTATTGAGATCTCGGATCATCACGACTAAGGTAAGTGCATAGGAGAGGCATCCAGGCCTCCTAGGCTCAAGATGGCAGAAAAATTGACCTGGCAGTCACCAGACATGCCGCCCGCCAAGCGTAAATCATGCGGCTTGAGCAAGATCAGTAGCAACTAGAGCATTTATATCGCCTTAGCAAAGAGCACATTAGGCACCAAATAGATGAGCTGCTACATAACCCAGTGCCTGAGAGGGTTCCAACCCCGTGCACCCAAAGGGCGGAACCATATGAGAGGCATAATCCCTTGGTGCGAGATAGGTCTCCGCGACCTTACCAAGTGCTGCCTCTGAGACCTCCTAGACCTGAGCGGGAGGCCACTCCCCGAAACAATGATGGGTACCCTCCACGGAGACCCACCCAGGGTCATAGGTCTCACCTAGAGACTCCTCAGGAAGCTTACGAGGAGTACGAGCAAGAAGAAGAGCGGGCTAAAATGCCCTACCTAGGTGGAGGAGTTGCCATCCGGCCACCCCTTCAGAGGCCTCAAGTCTCCCACAACCCACAATGGGAGCAAACTAAAGAGGAAGAAATTAAATCTTCGGATGCATACAAAGCGCTGCCAGAGCTGGAGACTGGAAACCAAAACTTTTGGGCCTCAAAAGCCCACTTTACGCCAGCTCCACAGTCATCCTGTGCATCCGTCAGTGCCAGCACCTCCTTACCCCGAGCACTTTAAGCTGCCTCGGTTGGCAACCTTTAGAGGGGAGGAGGATGCTCAAGAGCATGTGACAAGGTTCCTGAGCCAATGCTTCGACATTCAGGACAATGATGCTTTGTTATTGAGAACATTTATAACCACATTCGTAGGCCTTACCTCGGATTGGTTTACTCAGTTACCAAAGCACAACATTAACAATTTAGATCAGTTAGTGGATGCGTTCCTTGAATGCTTCACCTTCAATACCAAGAAGAAGGTGTCACTAAGTGACTTAGCCAACCTCAAGCAGTATGAGGAGGAGACCATGGCGGCCTATGGGAATCGATGGAGGACATTGCTCTCAAAGCTGCCCTACCTCCCTCCTATGTCCGACCTCACTCAGATGTTCTCCAAAAGTTGTTTGAGATCGATCTCTGTGCTATTGCAGCTGCAACAATATGCCACCCTAGAAGAATCTCTGGCACAAGCCAGAATTATTGAAGAGATCAAAATATAGGATGGCGAGATAGCCAAACCTAAGAAAAAAGAGTGGACTAAAAACACTAAAGTCGGGACCATGCAACAAAAACCCGTTGCGGTTAACCAAGTTGCAATCAATGTCCCTAAACCTGTGCAAGCAACTCAGCCTCAAAAGGCTAATTATCAGGCAGTGCCTCCCAAAAACTATGACAGAGAAAATTAGAGGCAAGAACAGGGTCAACAACGTCGCCCTAGGCGACAATTCACACCCTACACAGAGTCCAGGGACTCCTTGTTTGACCGCTTGTTAGCGGAAAACCTAATCAACCTGCCAGAGATTCAGACTATAGATCCCAATGCACCCAAGCCTAAGGGGTATAGAGAGGACTTGTACTATAGGTTCCATAGGTGGCAGGGACATGACCTAAATGCCTGTTGGAAATTTAAGGGCTTGGTGCAAGACCTAATTGATAATAAGACCCTAGCGGTGGATAATCTCGTCGCACCAAGCAATCAACAAATGGAGGTCTTCAAAGACCCCTTGCCTACTCATGCTCCGCAGGCAAAGACCCTACAAGTTAACGAGGTCACACAGAACTGCCCCATGCAGGGATACGTAGGGATGATCAGTATAGTGACTCGAAACAGGAGGTATCCGAGCACGAATGCTCCTGCGACAACGGCAGGAGAGGTGCCAACAACATCGCAACCACAATAGCACCTTGCACAACCTCCTTCGCCTAAGTCGGTGGCCACACTTCGGACCAAACTAACTCAGAGTTTGAGGACCACCTCGGCTAGGCTCTCCATATACGAGCTTATACAACAATCTATGCCCCATCGAGAAGCTCTAATGGAGATTTTGAAAGCCATCGAGTTGCAGCCCCATGAGACAAATTCTTTCAACAACTTTGTGGGGCATGTAAAACGATGCACTGAGCCGATCATCACATTTCGAGAAGACGAATTAAGATCAGTGACTGATGACATGGCGGATCCACCCTTGCACATTATCGCGCGGGTCAACGGGATCCCATACAAGAGGGTGTTGATAGACACTGGCTCGTCCAGCAACATCATCACAACTATGGCTCTCAAGCATCTGAAGTTGCCCGCATCTCACATCACAGCTTCCACCTACACTCTGTGAGCATTCAATGACGCAATCTGCTCGATAGTCGACACAATAGTCCTACCAATCCAAGTGGGACAAAAGACCATACCCACATTGTGCCATGTATTGGAGGGTGAGATGGCCTACAACATCTTGCTGGGCCGGCCATGGATCAGGGACATGAAGTGTGTCCCTTCGATAGCTCACCAATGTTTAAAGTATACATTTGAAGGGGAGGTGCATGTAGTCTCGACGGACTTAGAACCCTTCAAGTATTGTAATGCGGTGCAGCTGATGCCACAATCGACCCTGCCATCAACGCATTTGGATTTTTAGTTAAATCCATCTAAACAGGGTCCGATTCCATAGGCATCCCCGTTAACAAGTTCTTCAAAATCCCAGTCGGGTTCATCTTCATCATCTGGTCCTCCACCAACGACATCATCTATGGGGGCCAAACAGAAGGACAAAGGGAAGAAACCCCTGGAAGAGGCAAAACCTTTGGAAGAGACATTGCCATCAGTATCAACTATCTCTACTGAGGAGATGCCTAGCCGGATGGAAGTCGAGGCTTCTAGCCCACCCGACATGGAGTGGACTCAAGGAGAACTTCCATTCCCTCCCCCTCAACCACCAACGATCATCGTTGAAATGGCCAATACGGGCCTGGGGGAGTATCTGGTGTGGAATATTGTAGCAACACCCGCACTAGAGTCCATGCAGGACATGGGGAGACCTCGCCTTCCCATTGGCACTATTGTTCCCCTAGGCTACCCATCGAATCAGAAAAATTTTGTGTATGGGGGCCTTGATCATGGCATTGCACCATGCACGCAAGAGGACGAAGACGAAGAGCCTTTTGCTGAAAATGTCAACTATTTGTCTAACCCAGACTTTGCTCTGAGATACCTTGGCCAATGCAATTGGCACGGATATGGGTTAGGCCGATATGAGCAAGGGATACGTGTTCTTTGCCAACCAAGATACCAAATGCCATATGACAAGTCACGAGTAGGGTTCAACCACCCCCTCCCCTTGGACATCTTGGTGGAGAACATGCAAGGCCTAGGGATAGGCAACAAGGGGGGATTGGCATCAGATCCATATGCCAACCCTAACACCACATATACATTGAGGGATTATCTCCCATTAACGACAATCAACCTTGTTGGCTCTAGCAATCCCTTCCCTTCGCTCGAGAGAGGAGAAAGCTCGAGAGCTCATTTTCAAGGAAGGTCTAGACAATGTCAAGAAGGGTCCTCGGAGGACGAGTCGGAGTATGAACCAGGTCGTATGACCCCTTTGAATCAGATAGCGATCACTCACAGGTGATCCCCATGGATGAATATCAAGAAAGCCTCTTGACAATGTTCCCCTTGGATGCTCCCATCGAGCAAGCATCGCTCCAAGGAAATCAAGTCCCCCTGTAGAGAGCAAAACAACCTAGGTGGGACCACATTAATTTGCTTGAGCAAGGCAAGCCTTTAATGTCGCAAGCAGTCAGAGCCAACGAAGGCCTTTGGATCTCCAATAGTGATTATGAAGATGAAATAGAGATGGCATATCTTAATCACATGTGACAGATGCAGCATCAGCACCCCTTGGATATTAACAACATATTTGAACAATTAAACATAGTGCCGGGGCATGAGTGGTACGTAGACCCAGCACGTGGGACCAAGTGTTGGATCCGCTACTCTGGGCATACGAAGAGCACCTTCGCCAGAGTCCTATAGTGACATCGGTGTCAGGGTAGACCCTGTCTTCCTATCCGCACATAGCATCCATGTGCTTTAACGAGATCTCATCGAAAAGATCTCCCCTGTGTCGTCCGGCCATCACACGTTTATCATAACGGCCACAAAGTATTTCACCAAGTGGGTGGAAGCGGTTCCGCTAACCTCTATGACTGGACCCCGCATTGTGGAGTTCATTTTGCATAACATCATATGTCATTTTGGTATTCCATCCAAGATAATCTCGGATAATGGGACGTCATTCAAGAACAAATATGTGCATGCTTTGACCACAAAGTACAAAATTTAGCATAGTTTTTTGACACCCTATTATCCGCAGGCAAATGGGCAAGCAGAGGCGTCAAACAAAATGCTAGTTGCTATCCTTAAAAAGACAGTCACAGATAGTCATAAGGATTGGCACATCCAAATCCCACTTGCCCTATGGGCTTATCGCACTAGCATTCGGACGCCCACCGGGGCCACTCCATTTTTGCTCGTGTATGGCTCCGAGGTAGTCATGCCTCTCGAGTTGGAGATTCCCTCCCTACGCATATCAATGCAAGAGTTCATCGATGATGACACTACACGGCAGGCCCGGTTAGACCAGCTTACGTTGCTTGATGAACGACACGTTAATGCTCTCGAGCATTTACATATCTATCAAGAGCGACTTAAGAAAGCATACAACATGAAAGTTCACCTGAGGGACTTTCGGATTGGTGACTTGGTCTTAAAAGAAAACCAACAGAACTCTAGTTTGCCGTCCCATCTAAGGGACAAGTTCACGGAAAATTGGTTAGGTCCATATGTAATTGATAGCAAAATAGGACCTAGAACATACCGGCTAGCCTCTCTTGACGGAATCAAGGAACTAGAACCCTTGAACATCAGTCACTTGCGGCCATTCCATATTTAAAGGAGCCATAGCCCACCCAAAAAGCTCCAAGGATTCCCATAATCGCTTGGTCAACCCAAAAAGCTCCAAGGATTTCCATAATCGCTTGGTCAACCCAAAAAGCTCCAAGGATTCCCATAATCACTTGGTCAACCCAAAAAGCTCCAAGGATTCCCATAATCGCTTGGTCAACCCAAAAAGCTCCAAGGATTCCCATAATCGCTTGGTCAACCCAAAAGGCTCCAAGGATTCCCATAATCGCTTGGTCAAAAACAAGAAAAATTCAAAAACAATAAAATCATCAAAAATAACAAAAATTTGCATCTCATTTCCATGCATACGCAACATCGTCATAACAGTATAGAGCTCTTTTGCATCTCATCTGCATACTCACAAACATCAATCCCTCAAAAATACAAAAATATATAGCCGCATTAAGCATCACATCCATACAGTGCATATTTGTGGTCATACAGGTCATAGCACCATAGACTGTCATTACTTGGCAAAAACCATCATCTTCCGCATTTTTCGCTTTATCAATAGTTCATCGCCTATAACCACCATTCACGTTATTCTCCCACATCATAGTCAGTTGTTTCTAATGTATCAAGAGTTTTCATCATTCAGTCGTCATTAGCTGTCTAGCCACATACTTGTACCAAGTCAGACAGATTTTACGTAGGTAGAATTCTACTTGGATCACACCTTGTTACGTAGCATCCCAGCACAAGTTAAAACATATAACAAAATTCCCAAGTTGTGTGAATGAAAGATGAACCCTGCAAAGCAATCCAGGTCACCATAAGCGAAACGGTTATCTTGCTCATCCCCCTGTGCGAATGACCCCAAGAATGTTGAGAGTTGGAAAAAGGACAAGCATCCTCCCTACCCAATTCCCCAAGAATCCCAAGTTCTCAAAAGTTGCAAAACATCAACAATTTGCAAACGTCAAAACTCCAAAAAAGTTGACATCACAACCAAAGTGCATACCTCAAGAAAGGCACAAACAATAGTGATTCTCATCACTCCACATCCTAATCCCTTGCTCAAAAGAAAAAAAATAATACAAAAATAAACAGTGATTTTTATCACTACAAAAGAGCAAGTATCCCAATACAATTGAAGAAAAGAAGGGAGTCGAACTTGAATCCCTAGAACTCTCAGCATTCCGACAGGTCATGAGGCAAACCTCAGTATCGGTTTGGTTGATAGCCTATCGGTCACTGGTGGTAAACCTCCCGCATGACGATATATCTGTCACATTAACTTGTGTGCAGATCAATGTTTGCATGTGGATGAGCTAGCTTATGGTATCCTACGATAGCACCGTAGATCAATCTGACTAAATACAACAAAGGAGTTAGTGGAATTAATCGGGTGATCCTCAATACAGGTTTGGTTGATAGCCTATCGCGCACTGGCGGTATCCTGACCAACACCACATAAATGAACTCAATTGCACACACAGGGATGTGAAATAACTTGGTCCAAAACAAGTCCGATTCATACCTTGTTCAAAAGTCTTGTGAGATAAAGTACAGTCATGGCTAGTTAGTTAAAACATCTGAGTCTCAGAAAACCTTAACTACATTTGAAACCAACTTGCTATATTTTAGTCTCGCCATACCAAAAAAAAAAAAAAAAAAAAAAAACATGTATGCCTACAAAGCTATTCACCGCAGCAATCGCCTAGGACAAAAAGCCATAAAGTTCTAAAACAGTCTATGGTGTGCCTACCAAACATCACAAATTCAATTCATCCATTCCATTTGCATATCATATCAATTACAAACATTCACATTTTAGCACAACATATGCATTCATCACTATAACTTAACATGCATACATCCATATTCATCAATAATCATGCATAAAATCAAATCATCACATGCGCATAAACAAAATAAAGTATGTATATATATATCAACAAAAATGCCCACAGGCTACAAAGAGCTGGTCCTTTGACCCCACACCAAAATCCAAAATCTCAAAACCCCCAAGCCTAAGGCGTCGGCCACCATGATCACGTAGGATCGGTGCAATGGGAACTACCCCCCGTGGTGTGGGTCCTATGGGACCCCTCAGGGCGGCTGCTGCTAGCCCCCGCATCATGCCTACTACCCCCTCCCTCATCCAATCGCCTGTGATGAGATGATGCTGACTGCTCAGTATCACTGCCCCTTATCCGGCGTGACGACCCACCTCCCGAGGGCTCAGGTAACCGCCCACCAAGGTGGATAATCTCTCCCTCCATATCCATCCGATGCTGAGACCAATCTGTCTTTTGTCGAGACCAATCTGTCTCCTGCCGTAACCACTCTGCCTCCCACCGACGGTAGTAAGCTACTGCATCGTCATGCTACACCAGCTGTGTCCGTAGGAGATCCCTCTCCTATGCAACACTGTTGTCCCCATCCCCTCGATGGTGCACAACGAATGCGCTCTCCCGCTCCACCAGCTGAGCCCGTAGGAGATCCCTCTCCTGCAAAGCTTCCCCCAACTCCTCATCCCGCCTCCGTAGTAGCTCCGCCAACCATGCAATCTCTATGCATAGCCCGGACTCCGTGTCCTCCACTCTCGCCTGAGGCGTAGGCATATCTGGAATAACATCCTGCTCTGGCTCCCACTGCTCCATGATGTCCTACATCTTCGACTGATCCGAAACCCCCACATCCTCATCCTCCACCTCCACCATATCTGCATCCTCCCGAGGAGCTCCCCAAGCATCTCCTGGTGCCTCGACACCCTCCCTACCCATGGCTACTGCCTCCGTGCCTCCCAGTGGCCCCTCTCCCCGCCATCACCGTAGTACCCACCACTGGTCATACTCTACGGTAGTCCCGACGTCATCCACGTCCGGGACGTCGATCATCGCATCTGAATCCTCACCTAGTGGCATGATGACCGGTCGATCCAGAGTCCTCTCGTCCCCTCGATGCCGATAGACCATGGGCTCACCAGGAAACCCCTGGCGCACCCCAAAATGTCGTGTCACCCGACTGTAAGGGAAGAACTCATGCTCGGTCCCGTGCCACCCAATCAGCCATCGCTCCCTGCGTACCCGTCAGAGCCACTCTCTAGCCTCTGGCCAGGCTGGACAGTCCCGATAAGGATGCCAAGACACCTCCCCTAGAGTAAGCCCAGCGAAGGCATCGACATAGTGCCCTACAACACCTGCCCACCGTCGACTCTGTCCCTGCTCCTCAGACCGCCACCACAGAGCCGCATAATCGATATCCTTATCCACCATCTCCACCCACGTCATCCACGGTAACCCCCCTGGTCTCTCCACCGCTATGTGCTGCCAACCCCAACTCTGAAACAGATAGCTACAGCTGATCCCCTTTTGCTTTCGGTAGCAGACCTCATATAGCTCCCCATAGAGCTACGCCAGCAGCGTCTGTCCCCATCTCAGGACCAATGGCTCCTGCATCGAACACTCCACCAGCCGATAGACCACATCCAGTAGGTTCCATGGGAACCTCGCACCTGATGAGTCAGGTAGCAGCATGTTGGAAATGAGGCCCATGAGCAATGCGTGCCTCACTCCCAACACCCCCTCTCAAACCACCATCGAACCAGAATCCCACCCATATGGCAGTCAACCTCTGCCATCTCCACTGGACCATCCACCCCCAACTCCTCCCCATGCCCGAAGCATCGTATCAGCATCGTTGTCCATTGATCCCGTGGTGTCATCTTGATCGACAGTCCATCTATCGAAATCCGTAGAAGCCGATAGACATCCTCCAAGGTCATTGTCATCTCCCCTATTGGGAGATGGAAGGTGTTGGTCCAGGGATCCCACAGATTGATCAGGGCCATCAGATAGGCCCGATCCCCGACCACAAGCTCTAGTCGAGCCACCTGCTTGAGCCCAAGGGCATCAAGCCACTCCCAGTCAGCCACAGTCAGCGCCCCCCGTGCTTCCATGAAAGCAATAGGTACACGATACCGGCTCTTCACAACCTGCAAAAGAAAACAACACAAAAACATTAAATTAAAAAAAAAAAACAAATTTTCACCTAGGTTTTAACTACGTTTTCCGCTCAGTTTTAAGCTAAGTCTTGATTTGTGTTCATCTCAGTTTTAGGGTTTCAATTTTAATTTTGAAAAGCAACATAACAAAGAAAATTACACAAATCACTTACAATTTTAAAACATATAACAAAAGCAATAATGCTAAGGAGCACTTACTGGTCTCGCTTCGGCTCCGCCGCTCAATCCGGTTTGTGCACTCATAGTGTCGGGAGAAATTCGACAGTGCTTCACTTCGCAGAATTGACCTCCTCCTCAGAGCTCCAAATCGCCAAAAAAAACAAGTGCAAATGAGCCCAAAACCTAGTTTTGGCCTTTAAATAGGCTTTTTGAGCCTGTAATCATTCCTCCCTAGAATGAGCACTCTGGTTAGCGCTCGTTCCACCCTGGGATGAATACTACATAGGAATTCGTCCCACCCTGGAACGAATTCAGCACACAAATTTCAAAAATAGCAAAAACATGCACAAAAATGCACCAAAAGAAGTAATAAACCTGTCCAATGAGAGTGCTTTTGCACTTGACATTTCGGGCATGCAAAACAGATGTCGGGGTCACAAATCCTCACTATCCTACTCCCTAAGAAGGCTACCATAGCCGGACCGCTCCACGGGAAGATGGATCTTCGAGAATTTCATCCCCAAAAGGCATCGCCAAAAGGGTCAAAACCCACCCAAAAATAGCAATAGAGTTGCCGAACGAAGACGAAGGCGCCTTCGTGCCGACATTCTTGGCATCCAAAATAGACGTCGGGGTTATAAATCGTCACCATCCTACTCCCTAAGAAGGCCACCATGGCCGGACCGCTCCACGGGAAGACGGATTTTTGACAATTTTAGCTCCAAACGGCGTCGCCAAAAGGGTTAACACCCACCAAAAATAGGTCTAAATGTCGAAAAACTGCACACAATTCAAAGATAAATCTCTGAAGGCACCCTTACCTAAGTCATCTTGGGTCAAGTGACTCATCACTTTTCTCATGTAGGTCATTCCCTCATCGATTCGTCGCTTGAGGGGGTAGTCACACTTAGCCACCAATCAACAAATACACACCCAATCATGGAAATAGCATGCATTCAAAGAATCATTGACAAAGACAATCATGCCCCTGCTTGGGGCAGTAAACAAGCAATAATCACAAGCTGATCAATCACTTGGCATTCGTGAATCATGAACTCAAGGTTCCCACAGACAAAAGGTTGCGCCCTTTGCCTATTCATGACTGATCAATGTCCAAGCTCAAGTAACACCTCACCAAAAAAGGTTAACACTTGAACTGAGTTCCTTCGCTCGTCAGAAGCAAGGATTCAAGAATGCATGCCCTTTTCATGCTTGGGGCATCAAAATTTGGTTAGGTTACTGAGAAACCCTAATCATTAGTGCTTTGGTTATCTATTTTTGCTCGACGCTGCGCCATGCATAGCGCATCCCAAAAAGGGGCATCTGTAGACACCAAAACAACACCAATCCGATTATGTGACTGCAAACACTGATCACTTTGACACACACAGCCCCAAGGGCAGCCCCCAGAGGTTAAACAATGGTCCTAACCACTCTCACAATAGTTTTGGAAGGCCAGAGATCAGTTTGGCACCTTCAGGAACTTTGCTCAATATCCGTTCCACCCTAGAACGAATTCAAACTAGGATTCGCCCCACCCAGGGACGAATTCTGAATTCGCTCCAGGGTGGGGCGAATTGTAGGTTTGATGGGAAAAAAGTCAAATCTTGACAAATGGCAGCTCAGATCCGCCACTCAACGCTTCCTTCATCGCATGGGAGTATGGGTGAGCGTTTTTGAGCGTTAGAGGCATTTGCAAGGTCAGTCATGAAGTCCCAATTCAGGGAGGAATCTCCTTCCCCCTAGGAGGGCATGGCTGCCATGTGGCGCCTCTGCATGCCCATTTCAAGAGACCTCCAAGTCTATAAATTGGTGAGTTTCCTCACCCCAAAATATACAGAGAAGGAGCATTTTAGAGCAACGAAGTGCTACCATTTTATTTACACGCCTCACACCTTTTGGATTTGCGCCTTTCACATCCTTGATCTCCTTTAGAGGGGAGGTCATCGGGTGACTATTGGAAGGTCGAATCTTGAGCCCAAAACCTGACATTTGGCCACAGAATACCACCCAATCTGTCGACAACACCTTGTAAGGGATTTTGGACCCATCCCAAGTGGATTGGTGTCAAAATCAGGTCCCAAACGGTGGGCGGCCTGCCTGGGCGCCCCCGCACTATCGCAGGCCTAATCGCCCTTTTTAGGAATGATTGGGAACATGTAGCATATTTTCCTTTCTGTCATTTTCATTTCTTGCATTTGATTTCTATGTTGTTTAGATAGTTTACAATTTTGATTTCATTTCGTTTTGATTAATTGCCATTATGCTATCACGTTTTCGCTCTCACTAACTTACAGATAAGCATCATCAAATTCCCATTGATGGAGGTCAAATTGGGAAAATCCGACCATCTGGGTCTTCCCAAAATGCCCCCAATTAGCTAACCCCAAGTTTGCAGGTTTTTTGGAGCTTCCGAGGCAGGACATTGGAGACAGTACCTTTTCGGCATTTTGTTGTAGGCGAATTCGTCCCACCCCGAAACGAATTCAAATCGGTGAGGAATTTCCTGACTGTTCTTTTTGCAATGCCCTCC
Organism: Wollemia nobilis; assembly: GCA_028583015.1. Classification (NCBI taxonomy): domain Eukaryota; kingdom Viridiplantae; phylum Streptophyta; class Pinopsida; order Araucariales; family Araucariaceae; genus Wollemia; species Wollemia nobilis. Next base: position 9,228,930 of record JAQPPZ010007509.1, on the reverse strand, counting down.
TGGTGATATCTTGATACCCCTATCAAATTTTTAGAGCATTTGGATTTATTTTGGTCATAGTTTAATTCATTTTTCTCATTCATTTATCGTAGGCTTGGGGATTGCATGCTTTGTTTCATCCGCAGGTGCTATTGATCATCTTCTATTTCTTTGAACGTAGGATCGGAACATCGGAGGAGCAACAAGGAATCAACATTCGTAGACACAAGTGGTGACATTTTGGTCCACCCATCTTACATGTGGGCACGCGGAAGAAGGAAGGCTATCCATGGATGTAACCAAGAGATGAATCTAACGCTCCTCGCCCCTGAAAAGGGAGGATGCGAATTGTAACCGAGTTGTGAAATACATCAATAAAAAGAGAAGGGCTGTTATTTCATTTTGAGTTTCAATTCATGCTTTCTCCATTTCATGCATTTTTAATTCGTAGGATTTAGCGTTAAGCTTAGTTTCAATTTTGCATCGTGCTTGGGAGTTTTTCCTTTTTTGTTTTCGTATCTTCGTGCTTTCATAATGTTGTACTTTTATATTACAATACAAATGCATTGATTTACATGTTTTCTTGATAAATTGTATGGTTATATTATTATCATGGTACTTTTAAACTATATTTTTTATAATTTATAATTTAGGCTGCACTCATGGTTCTCCACCAATTAGCTTAATAACTTTTAAGATTATTTTTTAATCTCAAAAAAGTATATGATACTATATTAGTAGGAATTGATATAGTTTAAAGATGATCAATAGGTGTATGCTTTGTCCTAGTCTGTGAATATACTACCAACTACATGTGCAAGTAAAGGAACGACTATTTTTGTTGTTATATCTCTATTGTAGGTATTAAATAGATACGTGGTACTTCTTATTATTATACAACAATGAAATAAGCATCGTTAAGGACTAGCCACTACATGAAACTTATTACTAGTCATGTTGTTATCATCGAGAGTAATAAAGAGCTAAAATTAGTGGTGATGTAATATAATCAAGTTCTTCTCAATAATAGACCTTATTGCATTGCTTATCCAATAAATATTGATTAAATATTAGATAATGTTCAAGTTCATATAACCTATAATGATCATCTAAAAATTATAGATGTGCTGCAATAAATGGATGATGTTTTTAAAAATTAATATTGTAGCACACAAAGATGACAAGTTTTACTTATAGGGTAACTTAAATATAGACTAAACATATTCTATTGATGATGAAATATCAACATCGAGATAGAATACATTAGGTAAGTGAAAAAATAAATGTTAGTTTTCCTTTCTCGATTAGGATACATGATCAAAGAGATCTATTTACAAAGTGATATTCTAAGTGATAAACAAAATCATTTAAACTATTGATTGCTTTATTGTAATCCAATTGAATATCTTGATGAAGAAGAAGAACCTAATTAACTTGTTTTTCACTTCATGAAAGAAATCTACAATCATGAGAATAGTATCCCATTAAAATCACATTATAATGTCCTTATATATTGCCTTACACCAAATTTGTGTAGAATCAAAATTAAATTATCCATCATTAATAAATCATATATGGCAATAATAACAAGTTCTTATAATTTAATATTTTATTTCTATGGTCCCATTCAAATGATGAGCAATGTTGAAGAATCTAACCTTTCAATATTGTCCATGATCAACATTGAAATTTTAATGTATTATTGTTTGACCTATGTCCCATCTTCACCTTACAAGTGGTACTTCTATTTTATTGTGATATAATAACATCCCAATTTTACTATATGGATATGTGATATTGTATCATGGGCAGTATTTATATTTTCTCTTATTTATGATTTTATACCTTCTAGATCCATTTTATTACTAATGGGATATTATTGATTTCTAATGATACCACATTATATATGTGTGTTCCTTCACTATATTCTCTTTCAATTTTTGTGGTGAGAATTTGGATAATGTATTGATTCAATTTTGGTTGTAATGATAAAATATTTGTGGTATGCATTGGATTTTTACAAAATTTTATAACAAAATAAAATATATAATGTCCCCTTTTTTTACCAATTGATAAAATAATAACCATGGATGACTATTGGTATTGTAGAAAAATTATTGCATAATATTATTGATTCAAAAATGTCATTAAACACATACAATAACAATACAATCAATTTTATTTAAGATCGATGATTGTTACTAATGAGGAGATCATTATGAATGATGCTTTATCTATAATGCAAAAATAATATGATAATTTACTCCTAACAATACCTTATTACATTATTTGGTAACATATGACATCACCTCTTATAAAATAATGTATCTCTTGTTTCACTAGCTTGGACTTGGACTTGAGTTCAGACACTAACTTTTGGCTCTAACTCTTGGTTGTTGGCTTTGGCTCTTAGCTCTAGCTCTTGGCTCTAGCTCTACTTTTCCCTTCATCTCATTCAACTCAAAATTCTCAATGTGAACTCTGCACTTGTATTTTATTAAGGAGTGTTAGGTGCTACTTATCATGCACTCCATAAAAAATAAATCATTTTTTAAAAATAATATTCTATTGTTAAAAACAATATTTTTTAACTATAGAACTATATAATAAGTAATTTATTTTAAAAACTATTATATTTTTTTTAAATTTCCCCTTTTCAAATATCAAATGTGCCCATATGTGTCACTTTATTTAGAGGGGTCAAAATCCAAGTCATTCACAATTTGAGGTGTCAAATTTTCAATGAGCTTTAAAAGGTTATTTATGACCATGACAAGGCACATGCTAAATATATTCATATCAACTTTGTTTGCCAACCTATTGGATTACACTGAAGCATCAAGCTTCCCTTCAGCTTGGGCAACTCCTTATCCCTAATTTAACAAACCTCCACGTAGCGAAGGGTAGGGTTTGGTAGTGCCTATCCATGTGCACCTTCTATATTGTAAACTCTTAGATATAACCAAATTGAGACCCCCATGCTCAAAGAATATACACATATAATATTGTAGTGTCTATGGCACCAAATGGTACCCCCAACCACCAAGTGGGACCTACTAGAACATGCCCCTTTACACATTGTGATGACTAGTTTTATTGGATTGTATTCACTAGGAGAGTGTGCTATCATAGACGTGGTGACTCTCTCACCTATGCTACATTGAAATGCCTATAATAAATATTGCTCTCCATATATATATACCTCTTACTCTCCTCCACAAACCTATGGTCTATAGGTTTAGATAGTAAGTTGAGTTGACGAGACCTAGGAGAGATCTCCAACATTATTTTTGTGCTTGCCTAAGGACACTTGTGGGGTCTACACACCTACATAATCTCAATGAGATATTATCCTTGCATTCATTTCTATGATTAGATGTGCCAAATGCGAGCCTCTACATAATATATATATACATATATTGTTTTTTCCTAACAAGAGTGACATACTTGTTCTCTATATTAATATAGGTAGTTATGACAGTGGACAAGGTAATGCTATGGTTGTGGCCATGGATCTTGGGTTCCACGGGGCTCATTGACATGCTACAAATGGACAAGTGTAATTGCACAATGGACATTATTCCATACAAGGTGGTGTTGGGCATGAAGCACATGACATACATGATGAAGTCAACAAGAAAGGGTTTGATCATGTGCATGGGCAGTGTGTTCTCCATGGTCATGAAACCCCATTCATAAACCATAAAAAAACCTCCATGTTTAAGCTGATGCACTCTATGGCCATGGAGCTCTAATGCTTTGATATCCAAATGAACATGGTGTTGCTCAATAGTGTAGCAATGTCCATCATGACACATGCTAAAAATATTATAGTTGTTGATTTCATGCCTGCCATGAACAATATTACTCATCAATGTACTGATGGAGGACTTCAACTAAAAGGAATCATCATAGAGATCAAGGGTCAATGCACATGTGACAACCCTATGGAATTTTTAGGTGTTGAAGCCATGCGTCTATGGGTGTTGTACTATGATTACATCTAGATTAGAATTGTTGTTTGTGGGTTGTTTCATGGAGAAGCAGTCATGGATTTAAATATTATACATAATCAACCATATCTAAATCCAATCCTGATAGATCAACACCACAACTTGGTTGACTTGATAGAGGCAATTTGAGTTGCTTGACATGATGAAAATATCCCAAGATAGTGTTGATGCCTAGGAGGATTTTGTGAGTGACCACACTCAAAAATTGCAATACAATTAAGTTGAAACCTTGATTGCTTCTTATTCTTCTTTATCCTCACTCTCTTTTATTATGGATAAATGTTGATTCTTTAAGGTTAATTATCGACATTCTTCAATCAAATCGCAGGACAAATCCCGACCTTCTAGGAAGCAACAAAAATTTGAATCTTATCAATTGATAATAACTTGTAACAACAATGACAATTTTTGTTAGGCTATAAAGATATGGGAAGGGGAGAATTTCCAAAGAGACAATTCCCCCTCAAAATTCAAGTAGGAAAGAACCTACTTTGATACTAGTGTGGGAAAACTATTGCATAATATTATTGACTCAAACATACCATTTAATACATATAATAATGTTACAATAAATGACTGTTAAGGTCATTCATCATTACTAAGAAGGAGATCATTATAAATGATGCTTCATCTATAATTCCAAGCTAATGCAATAATTTATTATTAATAGGTATGATATGTAGAGAAGTATGATATGGATAAATAGTAGAGAAGTATGATATGGATCATTATATGATTAAGAAATAAAGGGTGTTAATATGATATACCATACTTTATGATATCATGTTAGAGTAAATATGATTTTTTTTTTTTGCATAAGGGAATAGGTAACACCTTTTGCTTGATGTGGGACATAATTTTGAATCAAACTCGGATGCCACCACTATAAACCCTAGCCCATTGGGTAAAGATAAAGTCAACATGATCTTTGCGGTCCAAGGAATCGACCTAGGACAATTATATATATATATATCTATATATATATATATATATATATATATATATATATATATATATGATATGATATGATATTAATAAACTAGAGTGTATATTGATGATGCTTTTATGAAATTATATTAACCATATGGGCAAAAAAGTGTTCATTTTTTTATAAGTGAAGACAAGAATTGAGGATGAGATAAATTGGTTTTAAAACTATGTCTTACATATTACTATAGTATTGCCATGTTTCTTGCAAACTAGAAATCAGAATATAGTGAAACTTATATTGTATGTATGCATGTACCCTATCATGGCAAGGAGTTGTTATTACTAAGGCAATCAAATAGAAAATTGAAAATTATTTATGTTTTAAATGATTACCTTTATACTTTGGATTATTTTAATAATATGGAGGCTTAGAAAGTCCCTAAGTTCTCAAATAAAAATATCTTGGAAACATTGTCAACTAACATACTATTCACCCACTTCTAATTAAACATTAAAAATAAATTTAAAATAAAATATTGAAACCTAATCAATTCCACTTTTCTTCCATGAAATTATTAGCCATTATTACATTATTTAATGTTTTGTAATTATTAGGGAATGATTGATGATTTCACCTCATATGAGACTCGATAGTCACATCTCCTATGAGCATGAGAGAAGATGAAAAGAAAAAGTTGAAGGTGAAACACCAAGGGGTGAAAACATCAAAGATTCTATTGAAACTAAGAGACACATTATTGTATAAATATACATGTTGTACATAAGTTCATGTTGGAGAGAAATAATATTATATTATTGTGATTAAAAATTATTGCCTACTTCTATTAATTGCAACATCTGATAGGAAAATAAGGAGAGTTGTGTTGTTTTGCTATAAGGTTTTCAAGAAGGGATAACCATTGCCATATGACGACATGCCTTGTGTGTGTTTTTATATTTTTCCTTGAGAAACCATTTGAGAAGAAAAATATTCAAAGCCATAGAAATTTGAAGGTATCCCAAGAAGGTTAGAGACATTTGAAAGCAACCTAATAAGATACCTTTGGTGATAATATTATATTAACATGCTATAAACTACAACATTTACTAGGGCATGAGAGCCTAAGAAGCATTGAAATTGTTATCAAGATGTGAGAGATAGAGGGGTGTTGTAGCTATTTCTAGGTCTTAAGAACCTAAGGAGCCCTATATAAGTCTAACAAAACCAAAATAGAAACCAAAATCATATCCAATAAATTTGTTTTAAAATTCACTTTTCTATAGATAATATTCTTTCTTTCTATCTAAGTCACGTTAATGATGTTTTTATTTCCATATACCTGTGCCCAAATGCAAAGGAAAATTAAAGTAAATTTGGCCTTTGAAACCAAAGGAGAATTGAAAGAAAGTGCAACAAGAAAATCCCTTATTGTAAGGTGACCAAAATTCTCATTTTGAGGCAGAATAATGTCTAATTAGAAGACAATTTGAGATGTCTAATGCAAGAGAGTGAAATATTTATAGCAACATTCAAATTAACATGCATATTGATATGTTTGGCGAGTAGTTTGAGTAAGGACCATACTAGTTTTGGCCAATGTTTGGCTAAAAGGTATAATACCTTAAAATAAATTGCTTTCCATTTTATGTTATAACTTGCATAGGAGGGAAGTTGGTGTTTGAAAGAAAGTTTAAAATTTTTAAAAACAAAGTTATGGGTTCAATTCACATAGAGGACATTTTTTTATTAAAAAAAAAGAAAATTTGAAAAAGAGGGCAAGTTCAAAGAAATTTGATTTTTTTTTTAAGATAAGATATCCTATAGTTTATAGTGAATATTTTTGCAAGAAGAATAGTATCTTTTTGTAAATGGTGCATTTTTGGTAGTGACCGACACCTTAATTTTTTAAATATTTTTTATGCCTAAAAAATAATTTCGTACACAAAAATCAAAACATATTCTTTGCATAATCACAACGTTCAATATAAATAATACCTCTAATTTATGTTTACCAATAATGTTATCATGTTAAGTTACTGCCTCTATAGCCTAATATACCTACCATAACAACATCTAGGCATCTACGCATCATCCCTATAAATTGTTAGGTAGAAATCAACACATATCTTTGTATTTTTTGTTTCACTCCACTCTTACCCCATTTGTTACTATTGTTAGACATAAATATTGAAATTGAGAAAGTTCATGTATATAGGGAAGTTATGCCTGTTGGAGTTAATTACATTATTTGGTACATGCTAATGTACCCCCATAGTACCTTCATGGTACATCTTGTAAATATTATACTAGGGCTGAGTCTTACTTTAGAGTGTGAGTAATATTTTATGTAATGTAATGATGTGCAGGAAATTCACATATGTTATGTAAGTGTGTATGTGCAGAAAATGCACAAGTGTCATGTATGTGTGCAAGTGTAATGTGAGTATATGTGCACAAGTGTATTATATGTGAGTGTACACAAGTATATTTAGATTAGAGTGTGTAAAGTGAAGAGTCATGTCTAGGTGTGCATACAAGATAGAGTCATGTGTATGCAAGTGTCAAGTAGAGAATCCAAGATTCATGAGACTTGGGATATGGAAAGGAATAGTCAAGTACCCAAAGAGTCATTCTACTATGGATATATATTAATCCATGGAGGATCATTAAAAATTCATATCAAAAAAAAAAAAATATATATATATATATATATATATAGAGAGAGAGAGAGAGAGAGAAGAAGTTATCAATATTATCAAGTGTAGAGAGAAGTGTTATATTTGTAAAAGAAATAGAAGTAATAAAGTTTACATACATTTGAGCAACTAATATTGTAAGTTGTGTTGCATGCTTTGGACATGTATGATTCAAGCTATTTACATTCATATTACTGCTTCTTAATGAATTTTAGTTGATATATTATAAGCCTTGATATACATATTAGTTTGCTCATATTATTCTATTTACATCATTATCTTGATCTTAATATATTATGACTATATTATGTGTGATGCTATGGAATTTATCTTGTGAGTTTCATATTGATATTAAGGCTTAAAAATTCATCAATGCCCATGTATTAGGATTTCTCTTTAAGTAGGTATAATTTAAAGAATGAATCATTTTTAGTGCTACCTTGGAACCAAGTATCACTCTCTTTATGCACCATAAGGTCTCTCTCATATAAGGTCATGTATATCAAGAGGACTAGCTTCTTCCATGTACCATCAGGTATATAAGAAGAGCATATATATTGAAAGGTCTGGTATATAGGACTGGTGGCATATAGAAAATAGGACCATTTTAGGAGATATAAGGAACCTTTGCCATGGCTACATCAAACATTTTTCTCATAAAATCTCAATTACTCAAAGATCCAAATTTTACACCTTGGAAAACAAAAATGAGGACAATACTAGTGGTCAAAAAACTCTAGGATTTGTTTACCTAAGGAGAATATAGTTAAGCAAAAGTATGATGGAGGAGATGCAAGGACACTTATGCTCATAAATTTTGGAGCGGTAGATGAAATACAACCACATATAAATAAAAAAATATTAAAATATGTATGGGATATACTTTGTACTATATTTGAAGGAAGAAATGAAGTCACAATTATATATATTAAGGGTTTAGGATGGGGAGAGTATAGAAAATTTTCTACAAGGAGTTGCAAATTTGAAGATAAAATTAAATACCATGGAAGAATATATATATGAAAAGATCTTAGTCTCTGCTGTACCTAGAACTCCCCTTGAATCATTTCAAACATTAGTTACATCTCTCCAAGTATCAAATAGAAGGGTGTTATTTGAAGAATTGGTAAATATCCTTCAACACTAGGAAATAGAAAATCAATTAAGAGGTGAGTTGTCCAATAATGATCTTATATCCACAAAGAAACCTCAAAAGGGTTCAAAGGGGTCTTTCCACTTGATCTTTGTCACAAAAGTGACCTCAATGGAGAAGGAGGTATTTTCATATTTTTGAAAAAATGACATGACACCAATTTTTGTAAATATAATTTTATGAATCTTGGGGCTCAATCATGTAGACCTCCTCAGAGGAAGCAACAATTTCAATCACAACATCAACAAGGGCAACAACAACAAGGGTATTTTGTTTAGAAGGAACCATAATCAAATTGTGAAGAAGAGTGTGAAACAACACATAAGGTACTCATGGCCAAGGAAGTGACAAAAACAAGAAATAAAGGGGTTAATAAACAAGCCAAGAAACAAAGTGAAATTCAAAAGTGTGGGTCATCAAAAACTAGTGAAGGTGGAGAATTTTCAAAACTTAGGTGTTGTTTACAATTTATCCTCAAAAAAGTTGATACTTGTGAAGAGTACTTTGAAAATGGTGTGACAATATCTATTGGCACTATAATAAGAATGTGCATGGCATTATTTACTTTTAATATCCTTAAGGTATAATATAGAAAAAAAATAGAAATAATTGAAAAGTTAAAGGACAAGCCCATGAAGGCAAGTGTTTGTTGTGACACAAATGACCTTCAAAGGTCAAATTTTGCTTGTGATACAAATGATTTGAATCCTACAATTGAAAATCTTTGTTGCTATATAAGTGATCTCATATAAGGGATACATATAACTTGTAATACCAATGATTTGAAGATTGTTGGTAAGAAAAGATTTTGTATAGAAGATGCTTGTATTGGCCATGACAAAGGCCATATTATCAAAGTTTAAAGTGACAATGACAGTTCAAATTGTGTTGAAGGTCATATTGATGATGATGTGTGGTATTTGAATGTTGTTGATGATAGAGACCATATGAGATATGAGGAAATCAAGTGTTTTGAAAAGCATACCAAAGGAATTGATTCAAAACTAATGAGAAAAATGGGATACAATGGTACATATTTTGGAAGATATAGGTAAGGTATGCAAATACCCATAATGCTATATATAAGGTCAAATAATGAAGGCCTTAGATATATTGGTCAAAAAAAAATCAGTGACACTAAATTGTAAAAAAATATTCATATGCAAAGAATGAAGCTCCTAGGATGAGTTGTTGCAATCATTATGGATGATTTGAACATGTGATAATTAGGTATTGAAACCTACATACTTGTGATATTTGTGGAGGTAATAATAACTCTAAAATAAAGTATTGACACAAAAATAAAGTAATAAATAAAATTCATATAAATTATAGATGGATGAATGTGTCAGAATGGTATTAAGTAAAAGAAATGTTAAATGGATTCTATAGAAAAAAGTGAAACTTGGTGGTTGAAAAACATCATAGTTTATCAAATGCAATTTTTCCCATAGAGAAATGTAATATTGAAAACTTGAAATTAAAATATGACCCGAGCTATGGTCAAAAGACCTATAATAACAAGATCTATGATGAAACATTATGTGGAATATTTTAAATATGTGGATTGACACAGAAGATATAATTTAGTGGTAATGTCCCAAAGGTGAGTACCTAAAGGTAGATCTAGAGGCTGACCTAGAGGCTATCTAGATTTGATCATCTAGAGGTAACCTAGAGGTGATGACCTAGAGGTGACCCAAAGGCAACCCAAAGGTAAATATCCTAAGGTAGACCCCGATACATACCTAATGGATATTACCTAAAGCAAGAGCCAAATACAAAACTAGATTCAAATATAGAGCCAAAGCCAAAGCTAGAGCTAGAGGAAGAGCTAGAGCCATAGCTAGAGATAAAGCACAATTATAGTTTACCAACCCTAGAAATTATGGGGAGTAATGGTCTTTATACCAAATAATGTAATAAGGGTGGTGTTATCCATTAGTACATTATTTGATAATTTATAATTATTAGGGAATGATTGATGAACTCAACTTATTTAAGGTTGGATAGGCACATTTTTCATGAGCATGAGAGGATGAAAAGATAAAGCTAAAGGTGAAACACTAAGGGGCAAATACAGTGAAGAGCCTCTTAAAACTAAGAGACACATTATTGTATAAATATGCATGCTATACATAAGTTCATGTAGGAGAGAAATACTATTATATTGTTATAATAAAAAAATTATTGCTGGTTTTCGATGATTAAAAAAAAAATTAGATCCACATGGAGACTAATCTAAAAGTGACAAGATTACTCCCTTAATCACTCTTCAAATAAGGTTGGAAGTGAAGAGAAACAAAGGGATAAAGTGCCAAAAAAGACCAACAAATAGAAGAAATAAAGTAGAACATAACAAATAAGAGAAGGAGATTTGGAAAATTAACTAAAAATAAGGAAAGAATTGAATTCCAACATGAAAAAGAAAAAGTTGTAACTATAAAGCCAAATAGAAAGGTAAGAATTTATAGTTTAAATTTAATAAGCCTATAAAAATACAAGTGGAATTAAAATTATCCAGCAATAACCTTCTCCTTGGCCAAGGCTCTGTGTTATGTGAATGAATGGGGTCAAGTGGTCTATGTTTTGTCATCATAACCAAATAATGTATGCATGTGAATAGGTCCTTGGTTTGATATAATAGTATATTTATTGTACCATCCTAAGGTGTCTAATGTGTTTATAATTATAAAAAATAATGTATTTAAGTTTCAAAAATGGCGTTAGGTTGAAGGGTAGTGCATCAACCAAAATGTTTAACACGGAAAAAAGTGAATAAATTAAAAAAAACACCCTTTTTATTTCTAGAACATAAAAAATAAAAGAAGGGGATTTGGAAAATTAACTAAAAATAAGAAAAAAATTGAATTCCAAGGTGAACAAGGAAAATCTATAATTATAAAGCTAAATAGAAAGGTAAGGCTTTATAGTTTAAATTTAGTAAGCCTATAAAAGTACAAGTGGAATTAAAATTATCCAACAATAACCTTATTCTTGGCCAAGGTGCTCTATGTTATGTGAATGAATTGAGTTAGGTGGTCTATGTTTTGTCATTAGAACCAAACAATATATGCATGTGAATAGGTCCTTGGTTTGAGATAATAGTATATTTATTGTACCACCATTAGGTGTCTAATGTGTTTATAATTGTAAAAAATAATGTATTTTAGTATCAAACATGGCATCAAGTTGAAGGGTAGTGCATCATCCAAAATTTTTGACATGGAAGAAAGTGAAGAAATTTAAAAAAACACCCTTGTTCTTTCTAGCCAAGAAGTAAAATACAATTAATACAATTCAAAATCATAAATGCTTTCATAAAGCACTGATTTATTTATAAAATTACAACTAAAGTATATATAAAATTGCAACAATACATACAACTAAAGATGTCATAAATTATTTAAATTTAGCTATAAAACAACATTGTAGTCCCTTATTTTAAATGTTACAACAACAATAAAAATAAACATTAAAAAAAACTAAAACCAATAATAATATACCAACATGAAGATATCACAATATTTTTAACAACTCCCATAACTCAAAACTTCTATAAATGCTTCCCTTTCTGATAGTCTAGAATTGTAGCAATACATCTAATTTATGATTTTCCAACAATGGAGAATGGAGGTCGAACTGCCCCTTTCTTCTTAAACTTATTCTCTAAAAATATTTTAGTTTTTCAATTTTCCTTAAGTCTAAATTTCTCTCTTTTTGATGTTTAGTGTTTCTTATGCTCAACCTAGTTTGACATGTAAATCGGCAACAAGAAATCTTAGTAACAAAAATCCATTTACCAGTTGGAGAGATCAACATCAAATACCAACATTCTCCCCCTTGATGTTGAGTAGATGAACAATCTTATCTTTGAGCTTTAGGAACTAAAATTTTGCTACACCTTTAGTAAAAATATCAGCCAATTGTTCATGAGTATTCACATACCTCAATTCAATTTCTTTCTTCTAAATCATGTCTCTAATGAAGTGGTACTTCAAGTCAAAATGCTTATATTTGCTATGATGAATTGAATTATTTTCCAATTTTATAGTGCTCATATTATCACAAAAGATTATTGTTGGATAGCATTGCTTCTCCCCAATTTATTCTAAAACTTTCTTGATTCATAGTGCTTGTGCATGAGCTAACATAAATATATTCTACTTTTGTAGAATAGAGTGCAACCAATACTTGCTTCTTTGAAATTCAAGTGATTATCCATGAACCAAGTGTTAAAAAATTATCAGATGTTTACTTCCGATCATCTAATCTATCACTCCAATTAGCATCATTTTAACCAACAAACTTAATATTGTCAAATGCATGATAATGTATTATAAAAACATTATACTTTTTATATACCTTAATATCCTTTTATCTTCCTTCAAATGTATCTATGATGGCTCACTCATATACCTAGAAATAAGGGATAGCATATGCAATGTATAGTCTAATATGAGGAATAAACATCAGTATTTCAACCATGTTTCTATAGGTTGTCATGTTTATTTTACTAGCTCCATCATCTTTGCATAAAACTCCTCCATAAGAAATTTGAGTTGGGACTGGTTTTCATTCTTCTATGTTGAATATTTTCAACATATCCTTGGCATGCTTGGCTTAATAAACAAAAATATGATTTTCATTTTGGTATACTTCTATTCCTAGGAAATATTGCATCATCTCTAAGTCCATCTCAATTTTTTTCATCATAGCACTTTTTAATTCATTTTTCTTAGAATAACTAACCATGTCTATCAAAGTATCAACATATAACAATGAGAATATCATTATCTTACCTTTTGTAGTAGGGAGTGGTTTGAATATTACTTCTAATATAAATACTTTCCTAAAAAATGCCATCATTTCGGGCATACCATGCCCTTGAGCTTGCTTGAGATCATACAAGGCAATCCTCAACTTGTAGATTTGAACTTCTTTACCTTGAACTTCAAATCCTTGTGGTTGTACATAAAATTCCTCCTCTAAGTACCCATTTAAGAAAGCACTCTTCACATTCAAATGATGTATGCTCCATCTTCTTTGGGCTGCCAATGAAATCACCATTCTAATGGTCTCTTGTCTTGCCACCAATGCAAATGTATCTTCATAATCTATGCCATATATTTGAGTGAAGCCTTTTGCAACTAGCCTTGCCTTGTGTCTTTCAACACTACCATCACTCTTGTACTTAGTCTTGTAGACCCATTTAGTACCAATACATTTCTTATCATTTGGAAGTTGTACAAGCTCCCAAGTATCATTCTTATGAATTGAATTCATTTATTCTTCCATTACTTGCACCTAAACATCATTAGTACAAGCATCCTCAAAACATGATAGTTAAAAATCATCTTGTGATAAAAAAACATAGTTTAATATCTCACATTTTGGGTCTTCTTCATCATCACCATAAGTTTACAACCTTTGCAATCTTGAGGTCTCATGATCAACTTCATGTGCTTGGCTTCTTGTAAGTCTTATTTCAAAATTTGTATCCAACATTTGGCTTGGAGGATGAGATGTAAGAATCCTCTTATCCTTCTTGCTTGTAGAACTTGATGAGGGGTTGTTTGGCTGATTTGCATGAGGAATTGACTCACAAGTGGGCTACTCACTAGCTATACCATCATTAACAATTTTTTTGAACTTATCAACATGGTCATTTTTCTGTTAAAATTTTTTCTTCATTAAAAATGACATCTATTAAAAAAATAACTTTGTTAGTGATGGGATTGAGAAGTACATAACCTTTGATTTATTCACTATAACCAAATAATATACAGGCCTCATTCTTTCTATCAAATTTATTTCTATGTTGATTAACAATATGTACATAAGCTAAACAACCAAAAACTTTGAAATGATTGACATTGGGCTTTTTATCATACCATGCTTTGTATGGAGTCATCTTCTTAAGTGCACTAGTGGGACTCTAATTGAGAATATACATTGTTGTAGCAACTTCATCAACCCAAAAAATATTGCTTAATCCCTTTGTTTGTAACATGCTCCTTGCCATTTCAACAATGGTGTGATTCTTCCTTTTTGCTACCTCATTTTGTTGAGGTGTATAAGTTGTAGTAAGTTGCCTTTTAATGCCAAACTTATCATAATAACTCATAAAATAATTTGAGCAAAATTATCCTCCACAATCAATCCTTAAACATTTTATTCTACATCCACTCTCATTCTCAATGAGGGATTTAAACCTCTTAAATGCATCAAATGCTTCATCTTTATTTAAAAAATAAACCCAACATTTTCTTAAGAAATCATCAATAAAAGTGATGAAATATGATGACTTACCCAAGCTCTTTATTTGTATTAAACCATATATTATAGGAGTGAATGAGTTGAAGTGGATAATGGGACCTCCGTGCTCTACCATTTAGAAACTATCTTTTAACACAACCTTCACAATCCTCCTTTTGCTCTTCTGCTTTTAACAAACCATAAACTAATTCTTGTAAAGTTAATAACTTTAGGCTTTGGAAATTCAAGGGGCCCTACCTTAGATGTCATAACCAGCTCGTCTTCAATGCTATATTTATGAGGTTGCTGCTATTGCCTCCAAAATTCAATGGGAGCATCCTATTATTTGACATTGGGACAATTATAACAATATTATTGCCTAAATTTTTGTCATATATAATGCATTGTTTATTATTAAATACAACCTGTTGAGTGATAATTTTACCCAATTGCAAAATCACACTCTCAATTAGGATTTTTTTAGAAAAACCCTCTCTTGCAAAGAAATTCAAATTTCTCCAAGGTTCCTTTTACTTAATATGTGTGCTTGTGGTGATCGACATAATCCCTACCTACGATGAAAGTTTAGGACACGTGTGATTTTTGTGATGGTGATCCCCCCTCGATCATTTCCTTATGCTGTCACCAGACTCCCCCACACTGATGGTCTTCTGTCCATTAGGGACTAGTGCGATACGCGAATATGGAATGCAAAGTTTCCCCATGACGTCGCCAAGCATTCTTGAGTTCGGGGACTGTGGTGACCCGAACCCTAGCGGGACTAAGTCGATGGAATGCGATCAAATTAGTCTGCTCTTAGAAGGAGACAAGAATCTCCATGCGACCCTCCAACTCTCCAAGTATGGAGTCCTTAGCGAGAAAGCATCCTTCACCAATATTTTATAAAAAAAGTGATTCCCTCCCTCATCCACGACAAACGAATTCATCACCCATGGAAGCGATGTTTTGTGCCCTAAAAGCCTTATGGAGGGCTATGAGTCTCGGGACACCCACTCCCTAGTGGGAAAATTTATCAAAGGTCACCTCGATATGGACATCATACGTAGATGAGCTGCATCCAAGTGGAAAACCCTAGGGAATATGGAGATCTCAGTAATGACCCAAGGGTTTTTCATGATCCAGCTCAACACCCAAGAAGACATTGAGCACATATTATCCGGAGGCCCATAGTTCTTTGAAAGGCAAAGTCTATTTCTAAAAAAGTGGCAAGCAAACTTTGATCCCAATTCCTAGAATATCAACTTCACCCCCATTTGGGTCAGGCTCCCAAATCTCCCAGCCCACTTCTTCTATGAAGATGCCCTCCAAGGTCTTTCCAAGGCCATTGGTGAACTCATGGCCATTGAACTAGCCACTTGTGCAAGGACCCATCTAACCTAGGTGCATGTGTGTGTAAATGTGAATCTAGAGAGCTAGCTACTAGATCACCTGAACCTAATTTACAGGAACTTCAAGTGGAAACAGATGCTCATGTATTAAAACAAATTGGTTTTTTGCTCTGAATGTCAATCCCAAGGTCATATCCATTCACAGTGTTCCAAGCTCCGATTCCCACCCCAAATAGCCCGCTCTGAGGATTAGCCAAGAACGACACACCATCACCAGTCTTCCATTCCTCTAGCGTAGAATAAAACCACCACCAGACCCACACTGAGATAGCTCTCTCATAAGGAAAGTACCTTTATTTGCATGGCCAATAAATTCAAGGCTTTGTAAAATTCTATTTCTATTGAGGACATTGAGGAAGGGGAGATCCTAGGGAGCTATGAGTCGATACCCATCCCCTCGATCCTCCAAACCCCTTCTGTCATCCCTCCCTGCCCTTCCCAAACCATTTCCCTAGCCAAGAAAACTTCCATCCCCCCTCCCTCCTCAAGCCCTAGCTCCCCTAGGAACCCTTCGAAGATTCCCTCTAACCCACCCCATATTTCTCCCCACCCGATCCGTGAAACCCTAGCCTCACCAGACCCCTCCGATCCTGTCACCTCTAACTATGAGGATGAGGATTTGTCATCCCCTGAGCAAAGGAGCCCCATACAAACTTGAAGCTATAGAAAATCCCATATGGATGTGGGAAAAGAAAAAAAATAAGGGCAGACCGACGAATTTAGGTAGAAGGAACAAAGACACAACGGAAGACATAGCCAATGAGACCTAAAGAACGCTCTTTTAGGAAGGGGTAAGCATCTCAAAGGATGAAGGCCAAAGAACCAAATCCCCTGCTCAGTAAGGAAAAGGGGGTAGGAAAACTTCCAAGAGTTCTAAATGAAAGTCCTCTCATGGAACACGAGAGGACTAAATGGGGCAGACAAATAAAGACTGGCTTCAACCATGAGAAGAGAGCATAACCCAACTATATTTCTAATTTAGGAAACAAAACTAGGCAATCAATGGTCCCCCAGAATTGCCAGAAAGATCCAAATAAACTATGACTTCGTGCACTCCCCAACATCTAGGACGTTAGGAGGGCTCCTTTTCCTGTGGAACCCTACCAAAGTTTAGATTAACCTCATTTCAGGATAGGACAGGATAAGCAATATTTTGTTCCATGATCTTGAGTCCCAAATTTCTTGGGTAAGGTTAAATGTGTATGCCCCTAATTCCCCTTGGGAAGGTAAGCTCTGTAAAACACGCTCACATCCATGAGGTAAGCCTTTGATGGAACCCCATGGATCTTGGCCAAGGATTTCAATTCCTCCCTACACTTTAGTGACAAGAAGGGCAGAGCCAGAATCACTCACAGGGATACTAATGCTTTCAGGAACTTCATTGATTCCAATGTCCTCATGGATATCCACCTCTAGGAATCCCTCTTCACCTGGATCAATAGAAGGAAAGGTGGCAGTATCATCCAGGATCACCTATATAGATTCCTCCTTTCCCATGAAGCCCTCCCCTGGTTTTGAGATGCTAGTCTATGAGCCCTCCTAAATATTGGTTTTGACCATAGCCTGCTATTGTTAGAATCAGATACCAAGTCATAGTTCAAGACTCCCTTCAGGTTTGAATCAATTGGTACCCACCACCCTAACATCAAGGGGCTTATTGAGTCATGGTGGAAGCAAAAATTCCCAGGGTCTGCCACTAACCAGGTCACCCAAAAACTCATATTCATCAAAGGAAACCTAAAGAAGTGGAATAGGGAAACCTTCGAGAATATATTTGAATCTAAGCAGCAGGTCAAATCCCAAATTAGCCAGATCGAGGACACATTTTAGAGAGGGGAAGGCAGTGATAGCCTCAGGGATGAGGAGCGTAACCTGTTGGATGAGTACCACAATATCCTCTCTAAAGAAGAAATATTTTAGTACCAAAAGTCAAGGCAGCTATGGCTCAAGGAATGGGATTCCAACACCAAGTTCTTCCACATTTCAAATATTAGGCACAGAGGAGCCAACAAGATCAAGAGACTAGTCACTCAAGATGGGGCAGCCACTTCGAACATCCATACGATCAGGGATGAAGCTGTTATCCACTTCAAAGACCTCCTAGGCCCCTCTTCTTCCCAATCCTCTTTGGCCATGGAATCCCTCTTTGCCAATATCCCCACCCTCATTTCCTAGGATTCCAACGAGTTCCTCCTTAGCCCTCTATCCCATAAATAAATCCACAAGGCCCTCCTTTCCATGAAGCCTTACAAAGCTCCCAACCTGGATGGATTCTCGCCTAGGTTTTTCCAAACCTTTTGGGATGTTATGGACCCAAAAATCTGTAATTTAGTAAGGGAAATGCAATCTTCCAAAACCATTCCTAGAGATGTTAACTCCACGTTCTTGGATCTTATCTTCAAAGGAGCTAATCCTCTATCCCTCTCAGACTATCACCCCATCAGCCTTTGCAACATCATCTACAAAATCCTTACCAAAGTCATAGCCACCCGATTTTCCAACATCCTACTTGCCATCATTAATCCATGCCAGGGAAGTACAGTCAAAGGCCGCAACATTCTAGATGGGGTAATCACCATCCATGAGTTGATTCACTCTGCCCATATGTTCAAGACCACTACTTTTCCTCAAACTGGACATGAATAAAGCCTTTGATAGGGTCAACATGGAATTTCTTAGCCAAGTCCTCCTCAAGTTTGGGTTCCATGAGGCCTGGGTGAATATGGTCTACAATTATATATCCTCTTCCTATTTCTCGGTTATGGTGAATGGTTCTGCTGTAGGGTACTTCCCAAGTTACAGGGGCCTAAGACAAGGAGAATCCTTGTCTCCTATCTTGTTCATCATTCTTGCTGAAAGTTTAGAAATAACTATCAAAGAAGCTTGTTCTAGCAATAAAATCTTTGACATCAAAGCAGTTTCAGGGCTCCCCCTCAACCCACCAACAATTCGTGGATGACCCCCTGCTCGTAACCAAAGCCTCCATTGTAGATGCCATCATGATTAAGGATATCCTTAACCTATTTGAAGAGGCTGTTGGGCAGAAGATCAACTACACTAAAAGCAAGCTATTTTTCATCCACACCCTGATCATAAGGTAGTGCAAGATTACTAGAATTCTAGGATGATCCATAGCAGAATTCCCGACCACCTACCTTGGCCTTTCCATGTTCTAGGGAAGGGCCTACCCTGGCATGTGGGAGAATGTCATGGACAAGATCCACAACAGGCTAGTATGGTGGAAGGACGTTCTCCTCTCCAGTACAAGGAGGGTAACCCTGGTAAAATCGATCTTGCAGAGTATTCCCATGTATTTTTTGTTAGTTTTTAAAATCTCGGCGACAATATTAGGTGAAGCCATTGAAAAAATTTAGAAAAAAATCTTGTGGTCAAGGTCTGAAACCCAGAAGAAGTTCCACCTTATGGCCTGGGATAAAGTTTGCACCCCCAAATATCAGGGAGGCCTAGGTCTATGCCACATCAATATCACCAACCTAGCGCTCTTGGCCAAGCAAGCTTGGAGAGTGGTTACCAATGCTAGCACTGAGTGGGTGAACATTGTGAAAAGAAAGTACCTCCAACATCAACCCTTTCTCCAAGCCACCATACCCCGTAATTGCTCCCATTTATGGAAATCCATTTTGCTCTCCCAAAGCATCATCCGTGAAGGGTTTGGGTGGATTTTGGGTGATGGCTCTAACATCAACTTCTGAGAGGATGTATGGGCTAGGAAAGAAGCCCTCAACAACAATCTCAAGTTAGCTATAGTTAGGCATATGACCGACAACAAGTTCAGGCCCAGAGTTGCCGACTTCATTTCCTCTAACCAAGGGATCTAGGATTGGAAGTCGATCAAGTTCAGGATTACTAATGATACCATCACCACGGTAGTAGAAGGGATCTAAGAGGTTCTAAGGTCGATTTTTCTCCCCCAGTACAGGAAGGAGGATGAACAATACTAGAATGGCACCATCGATAGGAATTTCTCAGTCAAGACTTCGTCTCACCTCTGTGAAAGGAAGACCATTGGGGAAGGCTCCAACAACAGGAAATTGGTTGTCCAAAGGATATGGCTCAGGTCCCTCATCCCCAAAATAGCCCACTTTTTTTGGAGCATTGTTCATAATAAAATCCTCACCATGAACAACCTAATTCGTAGAGGGGTCATGGTCCCAAACAAGTGCAACCTTTGCATGCAGTATTGGGAATCATCACACCACATCTTAATGGACTATTACTTTTCTAGGAAAGTGTTTTCTATAGCCACTGATAGATTACAGGTCTACTGGGCATGGCCCAGCTCAGTCAAAGGGTTGATCAGTCAATGTCCAAGACCCTTCAAGCATCAGACTGAGTTTCCTATGGAGTTCCATCATCCACCACATTTTTTGGTAGATCTGGCTAGAACGTAACAAGAAAATTTTTAGCAAAGAACCCAAAACCCAAGATACAGTGGTTGTTAAAGCCTTGGCCTTCGCCATGAAAAATAGTAGTCTCATCCCCTGCTAGTTCTTGACTCTACCTGGGATTGAAGAGAAGCTCTGTTATTCCCTTAAGATCCCTCAAGACTATTGTAAAACCAAGAACCCCTCGAAGGATAGAGCCCTGGTCAAGTGGAATCCCCCCCTCAAGGCTAGCTAAAGGCCAACTTCGATGGAGCATCCAAAGGGAACCCAGGAAAAGCTAGGGTAGATGGAGTCATTAGAGATCATAAAGAAAATATCATCAAGGCCTTTGCTGAAAACTTGGGCACCCAAACCAATAAATTTGTTGAGGCTAGAGCAGTTTGGAGGTGCATGGATTTATGCAAAAACTTGGTGAACCCAGTTATCTATGAAGGGGACTTTGAAATCATAGTGAACCTCATTTAGAGCAGCAGTAGGGGAGCAAAAAATATCTAAAATATCATCCTAGATTGCCAACGATGGATCCACAATAGGGAGAGAAACCAAATCAAGCACATCTACAGAGAATCCAACCAAGTGGTTGACATCCTTGCCAACAGAGCTATAGAGGAAGCTCCCTCATCATTTGGGAAAGGAATTTTCCCATCGAAGTTATCAAAAAGGTTAACCATGATATGGGAAAAATACCCACTAGTTAGCTCATGATGAGGGTCACTGAGGAGCTCAAGAGGCTCCTAGCAATCCTGGAGGCTCTCCTTCCTGGCGGTGACAAGTCCCAGGAGACTGGAAAATAAAGGTGGCAGTTCCAGTGGTTTTAGAGGGGGGTTTCCTTTCTCTTTCTATGTTGCTCGATTACATATGTTTTTGGTTTTGGGATGCCCGGGTTAGAGGGCTTGTTTCTTTTTGGATTGTTGCCAGCCTCGTGGCTTGGCCTGTTCCTGTTTGTATTGTCCACAACTTTTGTGTAGCTATTTCATATGTAAAGAGGGTCGGGCCCCTTAATCCCGTAAAGTAAATAAAATTTACTTTTACCTACCAAAAAAAAATGTGTGCTTGTGAAAATATGTCAAAATAAGTGCTTAGAATACCTTAGTGATTTGCAAGTAATTGTTAACAAGGGGCTTGTGGTTAAAGTGATTTTCCATTCTTTATATCAATTAAAGGGCTTGATTTACCTTATGTGCAGAAATAAATGATGAATGAATGCTTGAAATTGATCCTAATTTATTTTATCTCTGATTTGTCAAAATTATTTACCCATGAATCCCTATGCCAATACTATTTAATTTTATCTTAAGTTTAATGTGAAATTATAGTTAGTATTTGCTATTAGCAGATTCCTTTTATCTCATATTAAAATGTTGCTATTAGCAAGTGCTGTGGAAAACCACTTCATTTTATCTTTACCTTAATGTGAAATTGGACTTGCTGTTAGAAGATTTCTTTTATCTCATATTAAAATGTTACTGTTAGAAAGTGTTGTGGAAAACCACTTCATTTTATCTTTGCATTAATGTGAAATTGGAGTTAGTATATCCCTCCCATGAATGCAAATTGATTTTTATCTTGGCCCTTAGTTGATAAAAGAAGTGCTGAAAATTTATGAAGTGCTGATTTCTTTTATTATTGGCTTTAAATGATCTACAAATAAATGAAAACCCTATGGAGTGCGAATAAAAGAAACTACAGAACCTTAAAATGAATGCTTTAATTACTTGGATGTCTAATAACTTCAAAATTCTTAATTTTAATGTAGAAAATTACGAACTCATTAGGATTTTGAGTGCTTGATAAAAAAATAAAATGAAATGATAGATAAAAAATAACAAAATCTAGGGTTAGAGAAATAAAATTTAAAAATATGGAATATGGATCAGAATATGGAAAATGACCAAAGAAAAACTACTAAAAACTAATTCGGCCTATGCTGCAAAAAATGTTAGATCTTGAACATTAAACAAAACTGACTTAGACCTGCATCCACACAATCCAAATCCGATTAAGTGCAAGAGCCTAAGGAATAAAACATGCATTAAAACACACCAATGATGCTACCATATCTATGCATAAAACACCATTAAAATATACTCAATACATGTGGAAAAATATGCAATAAAAACTTCTATTATGTTCAAAACCTCTTTGTTTCTGCATACAAGGTGAGACCAAATATCGGTAACAGTTTACATCCTTCCAATCCTTCTTCCTATGCTTTTGCTCCAAAAAATCCAGCCCTTTCTCCTTTGCTTGCATAGCTTTTTAAAACTTTCCAACAATAAAAGAAACTCTTCATTTCCCTCTTCCTCTTGTTTGGTTGGAATTCTTTCTATGATGTGGCATGTGGCAAACAATATCTTCATATTCTCATAATGCTATTACCAAGTGGTATTTACATATTAACGTTACACTTTGACTCATCATTTCTATTGGTAACATTTTTTCTTTTAGAGTGCTGCTACTTTTTTCTTTTCTTAGCATTTTAACGTTACACTTTGACTCCTTTATCTTCCTCAAACTTGTAACTGCCGCATAATCATTTCTATTGGTAACATTTTTTTCTTTTAGAGTGTTGCCACTTTTTTCTTTTTTTAGTAGTAGCTTGCAATAAAAAACACATAGATTAAACTTTCCAAAACAAAAACATTAATAAAATTAAATTAAAACAAAACTATAGATAAAATTAAATTAAACTTTCCCAAAACAAAACCATTAATGAAATTAAATTAAACTTTCCAAAAAACACATTGATGGCTTTATATATATATATATTTATTATTATTATTTTTGTTTTTTGTTTTTTTATTTTATTTTATTTTCATGATTTTTATTATTTATTTATTTATTTATTTTTTCTTTTCTCTTTTTAATTTTAATTTTATTTAATTAATTTCAAATGTTTAAATTGATTTAATTCAAAATATTAAAGTTAACCAAAATATTATAAACCCAACCAACACACTATACACTTCGAAATCAATAAAAAAGGGACCCTAACAAACCTCCAAACCTAAGAACCTATATTGCAACCCCATTGGTAGAAACCTATCAAAATTATCACTCAAGGAAAAACAAAACTCCCAAAAAACTCAAAATTTAAGGTGGGTCTCCAAATTTGGGGCAAGTTGTGCAATGGCCACAATAAATGGTGATTCCACTAGGAAATACTCTTGAGCATTTTGGATGAAGAACCCAATCTGAAACAAGAAAACCAAAGATCAAAGGAATAAGAATTATTCAACAATATCCAGAGAATATGGGGATAGATAGCTTCAAATGAAAAAAAATGAAGCATTTACCTTTTCTCGGTGTGTAAATCATGATTCATTTTGACAATCCTAAAACAATCTAGATTCCATAACTTGTTTTACATTTAGGTTCTAGAGTATCACTCATTAAAAATGTACCTCTGCATTGCTCCACTGCCAACCAGGTATCTATAGCCCCGATGGAGATGACCTTGATCTCTTCTAGACCTTGCTCTATTGCCAGTCGAACATCTATAGCCCCGATAGAGATTGTCTGAATCACCTAGGTGTCTAATTGATACTTTGCATTGCTTTCTTTCTTTTTACTTTGTCTAGACATAGCCCTACTTCCAGTTAGGCATCCATAGCCCTAGTAGAGATTATCTAGACCTTGAGAATGATTTGGCATGTTTTCCCTTTTCCTTTTTTTCTCTTTTTATTAGGCATCATATTGTCATGCAAAACTTGTACACCACCTGGGTTAGAGACCACTTAAGGTTAAAGATAGAGTCTAAATTTTTTTTGCCTTAATTTGCAAACCAAAATGACTTCATATTTCAATATTTCAAGGCATGCCCCTTAATATGATGTGTTCATGTGTAGCTTTAGTAAAATTATTCATTGTTCCAAAATTTACTATCTTAGTCACAAAATCTAGGAATGATTACTAAATAATTTCATCCCTTGATTCACATGATTCCAAAATAGGCAATTCACACTATATGATGAAGGAACAATAAAAACCAACCAAGAGGCCATAAATTAGTAGCCACCACAAAACACTACCACAAATCAAGGGAACAGACCCAAACCTTGAAAATGTAAAGCATAGAACTCAAAATAAAAACACACGTAAAACTGCGAAACACCCTACAAAATATCACATAACCAAGCAAGAAAGTATATACAAAACCAACTAGACATAACAAGCCAATGATTATTTACAATAGTATACAATATAATACAAATGGTGCACGAATTCAACCATCACTTTCTTGGATTCCAAACTCAAATTATATCATAATTGGAAAGACTTTTAACATGATAGACACACCAAATTGTTTGAGCATCATCCCATAATACTATCAGATCTACAAGCACAAAAGACTTTAATTTACTTCTTTCACCCCACCATTTTAATCTAGTTTTATTAGTAATACCATAGTGGAGTTTCAATTCATCAAATTTATAAGACAATAATTGGTTTTCAAAATTTTCTTGTCTATTCCTTAAAATATAGATTTCAAAATTTAATTCATAATTTAGAATTAGGTCCTCCTTTTCAAATATGAGGTCTTGCAAGTAGAAGCCTATTTCTAAAATTTTTAAAGCCAAGTCATTTACATGTTTTTAGGTTAATCAAATCCATGCAAAAGGTGACAAGCATCTAGGATATTTGACATATGAGGGTCATTATAGTTTTATATCCTAGGCTCAATAATTAAATATTTATGAACTTGATTTAGCACTCCAAATATGTTTTCCTCCATTTTATCTGATGTGTCCATCTTAGAAATTGCCTCCAATTTGTTGTTGAAAGTATATGAAATTTCCTTATCAATTGCATTTGAATCTTCAAGGGTATCATGCAAATCCTTACCAAAATTTTTATTAGTTAATAAATAAGGTGAGAATTCTACCTTTTTATCATCCCTTACTAATAAAACATGAGTAACATTTACCATTTCTCTTTCTTCATCTTTTTTTTTTTGTTAATTTGAGATATATTTACAAATCGGGTTTTGAAAGGAACCCAAAAACCTTATTACAAAAAGGGCTAGGCTACCGCACTTAGAAACCACATTTTCAAATCAGTTTTACCACCTATTACAAAAGCCCTCACTAACTGAGATCGGGCAAGAAACCACTAAAATAGTAAAACAGCAGGAAGGAAAACATAAAGTAATAAAAAAACCAGAAAACAAGGTCCCGAATACCTTTAGACAGGGGTAAACACCAGAAACATGGTGAAACGGTTTCAAAAATTTCTTTTGATGACTGACATAAAAAATATCTACATCATCAAACCAAAGCCAAACATCATGCTTGCATCCTAGGGAGAGGGTCCCTCTCCTATCAGTATTTGTTATCTCCTTTTTTCTTCATGACATAGCGGGTCAGCATTTTGGAGGCTTCCTCTAGGTATTTGATTGAGGTATTGATGGTGGACGCCACTAGCTCCAACAACATTTGGGAGCTCTGATCCTCCCTGTCACTATTAGAGTCAAAAATGACGTGGGTGGAGGATGAGGATGGCTCCACCTTAGGTTTCTCAAGTCTAGCCAAATATTTGCCCATCGGGGGTGTTCTAGAAACCGTTGGGAATTTTCTCTATCTCGTGCTCTTGATAGGGGAGCCTTTGGGATGCCCCCCACTATACCAGGGCCACCAAGGGACTCACCAGGGTGGTTGGGTGATAGGGGAGCCTCCTCAGGGGGGCTGGCAGAAACTAGTTTAATGTTATGGACTGCAGGTCTATTGGCCAAAGCATATTTGTAGATAACAACTAACAACCCCTAGTGCAACGGTTTCCCTCTGGACTTTTGATACTTCTCCAAGGTTAGGGACAAGAAATATAATAGATATTTAGGGACACAAATAGACCTACCATCCTTGATATGGTTAATGAAGTATATATGGAAGCTTCTTAGTGGCTTCTCTGGGTCATCACACGTAACAAACTATATAATGGACTATGGTGACGTTCCAGGGGAGGGAGGGATGACACATGCAAGGTAGACTTATACCACACTAAAAAATTCCCCTTGTTAGGAAATTGGTCTATCTCCTCTTCCCAATTATGCTTGTCTCACCTAATGAAGCACCTAGATAGAGGGAAGCTCATAATCTTTGCAAGCAACTCAATTATGACCTTGAAATAAATCTCTTGGACTGCAACCTCATCTCGGTTCCATGTATAGATGAAATATTTGGTAATGTTGTCATCTATTCTAAAGAATTTCTCTAGGAAAAGAGTAAACCCCTTGGCATCCATAAAAATTTTAGCCGCAGAGTCGAGGTTAAGTTGGGCGGGCTCAAAAAAAGTCATGCTTGCAGGGGAAGGATAAGGGCAAAAACAAGATGACCAACAAAGCCAAAATAGGGAAACTAGATAGGGAACATCCACTGAGGAGACTAGCAGAGCATAGGAAGGGGAACCAAATGGATAGGGGGTGAAGAGATTGGGATTGAGGCTGGTTAAATGGTGATGGGACAAAGTTAGGTGGGTGGGAGCAGTTAGAGCATATTGTATGAACCAACGGTGGGAGGCATGAGATGCCCTTCGGTGGGTAACTGAAGAGCATGAACAACCATTCCTAACCATGGATAAATAAACCTTGATCGATACAAGATACGGATGATTAGGAGTTGCACGCAGGGCCAAGGAAATGTCCAAAAACAACTCTAGCATGGGGGAAAGATTGCTAGGAAAATCCAAAGACAGCTCAGGAAAGCAACAAATACTAGAAAAAAACCTTGAGATTGGTCAAATGGAGGTGAAAACACCTCTCTAGGAAGTTATGTCTTGTCGCGTGGCAAGGAGCTTTTCTATCACTAAAAACTTTGAGTACCACAGCTAGGATAGCCTGCATGCCAATGGTGTTGAGTTCTAAGTAGCACTTTAAATCTGCTGAGTGGGGAGTGTGCAAGTTTCTCCACAATTGGCCATACCTATACGTGATATTGCTAGAATGATTGGTCCACATGTGGTAATTTCTATCAAAACAAGGCAACGATCGACCAAGCCCACCCATGGTAAGAAAAATATATGCACTTAGGATTGGTTTATGCATAAACACCTTGAATCCTGCCATCTTAGAATTTTCTTCTCTCTCAATTTTCTACATCAGCAATTTCCTTTGAGATATTATCTCTCCATATTATGAGGCCATTTGACATGGCTTCTAGATTGGCGATGATGTCATCTAGTTGGTTGGCTTCCCTTAAATTGTGTAGATGATTGATTGAGGGAGCCTTTGAAGAATTTTCCTAGATTCCTGGATGGAATTGAAGACTCTCCAAGATGGGGTCTTATTGCTAGTCATGTAGTTGATAATGTTTAGGATTCATCCTCAATGATGGCTCTTTTGGGATCTTCCTGAAGTAGGACAAGGCCTCACCATAGAGCCATGGCATCCGCAAAGTTTTTGGTCTAAACATCAAGAAATTTTGCATATGCTAGAATGATGGTGCCTTCATGATCTTGAATGACACCTCCTACCCCTACAAGCCCAAGGTTTTCTTTGGAGGCTCCATCGAAGTTCAACTTAACCAATCCTTTTTAAGGTGGCATCCATTTGAGATTGGATATGGGATTGGGCCTAGGTTAGGATCCAAGGTCATCATCAAGAATGCCCAGGGACTTGAGAAGAGTGAGCTCACTCTCCTGGGAAGGGGTTGGGTAACCGAGGATTATTCAAAGGTTTTTGATAGCGTAGGCAATGTATTTGGTAGCCATAGCTATGGGATACCTAGGGAACAATGAAAAGGCTATTTTCTAGATCAAATGGTGGAGGTAGAAGGACCAAAATGTGTAGAGCTTGGGATGGTTAAATGGATTCGACCACTGGGATAACAAGTCAATAATGGAGTTGAGCTCAACCCACTGAATGTGAAAGGAATTGATCAAGTGGCCAAGGGCTTCAGGCGAGAAGGAATATATGGTGAAAAGTTGATTTGTGGATTCCCAAATTGAAAGGTAAAGGAATCACTAGTTTATTATCATGAACCCTATTTTGGCTAGATTCTCAATCATGAGAATTTTTTTTTGGATGGCTTTCCAAGAGAAGAAACTGATTTTGAGGATGAGTTTCTTCCTCCAAACCAAGTCAAAAGGGATATTAGCTACTTGATCTTCCTCTTGGAAGGTGTATATATACTTGATAGAGAAATACCCCTCATCCATCCCTCTCCATATGGGCCTATCCTCCTCCTCTCCCGTTGGTATGGTGGCTGCACTGAGTAAGCTGGAGAGGCCAACAACTTGGTGAGGAAAGTTGCCACCATCGATGGGTTTCCACATGGGCTTCCCATTGTGGTTGGAAATAAATTTTGCAACCTTGCTTCCCATGCTGGTGTTAGTGGATGCCTTAAGAACCCCCAACTCCCTATCCTCACTCAAAGGTTCTTCTTGAAGCCACCTGTCATGCCAAAAGTCAATGGTGCTTCCATTCCCCAGAATCTGAGGCTTCTAGTTTGGGTGATGGACTTTCAAAATGTCAACCTATTTTTTATGTCCTTGATCACTTAAGAACTAATGGTTTTGCAAGTATTTCTTTTTGACTATCTGAACCCACTCAGCCTCATTGCTGGTGTAAACCTTCCACGCGTGCTTGGCTAGGAGGATGAGGTTCATCTAGGAAATTTTTTTGAGCCTGATGCTCCCTTCACTATTACTATAGAAAACTAAATCCCAGGCCACCAAGGGGATTCTTTTCTTCTCCTCACTCTTGGACTAGAGGAATCTCTTCTGGATTTGATCTATCTTGGCACTAATAGAGTCTGGTACTCTGAAAATCGATATGAAGTAGATTGAGATACTC
Source organism: Wollemia nobilis (assembly GCA_028583015.1). Taxonomy (NCBI): domain Eukaryota; kingdom Viridiplantae; phylum Streptophyta; class Pinopsida; order Araucariales; family Araucariaceae; genus Wollemia; species Wollemia nobilis. Next base: position 9,199,297 of record JAQPPZ010007509.1, on the reverse strand, counting down.
TATAGGCAGGCCGAAGTGAGGGTGGCTTTGGCTTCCTGGGAGAGGAGGTGGCATTTCCAAGAGGCCAAATTCCTCTAGATCCTTTCTATGACATTATTCCACATGGGTTTGGTTGGATTTCTTGAGAATAGTGGAAGCCCAAGGTAGGAAGTGGGGAGAACCTCCGGAGAGCACTCAAGGATCCTTACAATATTCACTTGCCTGGTCTGGGGGGTGTTGATGAAGTAGATCTTGCTCTTGAGAAGGTTGATATTCTGGCCTACAAAATTCTCATAAAGGCATAGGATGTGTTTGATGGTCTTGGCTTGGGCAACATAAGTTGAGGTGGCCAAGATAGTGTCATCAAAAAATTACTGATGGGTAACTGGATTGAGCCTCGAGGCAATTTTGATATCAGTTATGAGCCCTCTTCTATCTACACTTGTAATGGTCCTCCCTAAAGCTTCATCCAGGATGATGAATAAGATAGGGGATAGGGGATCTCCCTACCTCAGTCCTCTAGAACTAGGGAAGAATCCTACAGGGGACCCATTGACTAAAATAAAGAACCACAGGGAGGATATGCATCTTTTGATTAAATCCACCCAGGATGGGTGGAATCCAAATTTGAGGAGGACCTCAATAAGAAAATCCTAGTTCACCCTATCAAAGGTTTTTTTCATGTCCAGATTGAGAAGGAAAGTTGGTTTCTTGGCCAAGGTGGTTGAGTGCAGGGTCTCATGGATGGTGATCACTCCATCTGTAATAACTCTTTCTTTGACTGAACTACCTTAATAGGGATCGATGATGAGAGGGAGAATACCCTTGAGCCTGTTAGCTAGAGATTTGATCAGGATTTTATAAAGGATATTGCAGAGGCTGATGGGATGAAATTCAAAAAGAGATTTGGAGGCTTGGACTTTGGGGATCAAAGCAATGAAGGCGGAGTTGATTTCATGGGGAATGGCCTTTTCCAACTGAAGATATCTAATAATAGCACACACCTCAGCCTTGATCAGGTCCCAAAACACTTGGAAGAAATGCAAGGGGAACCCGTTCATAATAGGGGATTTGTCAGGCTTCATAGAGAACATGGCCTCTTTAATCTCATCAACCAAAAGGGGGTTGATGAACATTTCATTGGTGATAGGAGGAATGTAATGAGGGATATGGTCTAAGAGGACCCTAGTCTCCTAGGGGTAGGAGCAAGCAAGGGTATCTAGGAGGTACTGAAAGAAGCTGGTTGACTCATTTTGGATCTCAGAGATTTACCTAATGACCCTGCCATCACTATAGGTGAGTTTTGAGATTTTATTGGAACTCCTGTTCCTCAAGGTGGAAGCATGGAAGAATTTGGTGTTTGAGTCACCATCCCTGAGCCACAGGGCCCTCAATTTTTACCTCCAAAATATTTCTTCTCATGCTAGGATATTGTGGAAGTCTGCTAGTAATTTACTCTCTTTAGCCCTGGAGTTGTTGTCCTGAGTACCTTCCTGGAATTGTTGCTCTATGAGTTCTAACTTTTCTTTGATCATCATTTTTTTCAAAAATGTTAAATAATGTTTCTCTGTTCCATAATTTGAGTTTATCCTTTATGAATATGAGTTTTTGATATAGTTTCCCAAACGGGGATCCTTTGAAGGGATGTTGCCACCTTTGGGCAACTTGACCTCTAAAGTCCAGATGGTGGAACCGCATCACCTCAAAGTGGAAGGGGATCTTGAAGGAGGGAGTTCTATCACTTTCAAAGAGGAGGGGACTATGGTTAGAGCTAATTTTGGTAAGGGTATTAAGGGTGGCATAAAAAAAAAAAGGTATGGCCTCCCTTGAAAGCAGGACCCTATCCAATTTAACTTGAATAAGATTTGTTTTGGACCTTCTATTGGTACAAGTAAACTTTACTCCCTTTAGGTGAACATCCATGAGTTAATTCTCATCAATAAAAGCCCCAAGTTCCTCCATAATTTTGGTGATTAGGGTGTTGCATCCTGTAGATTAAAAATACATGCCAAACAGAAATAAAATCACAGTGACAGAGTACAGAATAGTTGCACAAAAACAAACGATTTCTATTAATCGATGGAGTTTAAAAACTCTTTTTTGAATACAACTGGGCATGTAACCCTTTATTTGTGATACACAGTTACAAGTTATGCTAGGGTTCTCCAAAACCCTAGCTGGCACAAATGGTGGCGCTTCCAAAGAACGTATCTTCAATCCCAACAGAGTGAGTGGGCTTTGTCGTATCCCTTGCTTGGACCACTCCAGCTTAATCAGCTGCCATCAATAAATTGGATCTGTTATCAAAAACCTGCACACATTAACACTATCAAGGAGTTAGAAATTAATGAGAGGGCTCCACTGCGTGAGCCCTCAGAAACAATCTAAAACCCTATAAAAATGGAATGCAGGAAATCAATAACAGATTAATACATAAAATACGATTACTTGCTTTAAACTAATTTATACCTGTTCTCTATTAATGCAGCTAGACCAGGCGACACTTGGAAGTAATGTTGTTGTCAGAATAGGTTGCGAAAGGCACCCTGGTGCACTCACTGAACGCCCGCGTGCTTTTGGATCTGGGTTACAGACGTCGGTCTGAGTCTGTGGCTGTAGGTAAACGCCCACGGGCACTTGTTAAACGCCCGTGGGCACTTGGTAAACGCTCGTGGGAACTTGGTGAAGGGGAAAACGCCCGCAGGCACTTGTGATAGGAATGGGAGATTTTGCAGAATGCTGCAGAAGAAATGGCGGCGAAAGCGGCGACGAAAGCGGCGATGGATGCGGCAAAAGGGTAGCAGAAGAGAGGAAATAGCAGTAGAAGAATTAGAATCAGAGATAGCGCATAGGAGATAGAAGTAGCAAAAGACATAGGTCAAAAAGATCGAGTTTGAGCCATCAAGGTGACTCAATTTATAATCTACTCTTAGGGCACACTTTAGGGTTTTAACGACACTTTGAACGTGTGGCTAAGATTAAAGTGGATCCAAGGGTAGAGAATAAATCTGGGTTGTGGAATGGATTAAGATGGATGGACGGATGAGATTAAATGAAGGATGGACGACTCAGATTAATCACTTAAACTATTATTTAAATATATATATTAAAATATTAAAAAATATATATATAAATATTAATTTAAATAAATTTGGGGATGAAAAATGGCGGGAAAGGTGAAATTGGGCCAAATAATGGTGGGAAAGTGTGGATTTGGGCCAAATAATGGCGGGAAGGTGGATGACCGACACGTGGCTGACAGGAAGGTATAGATGAATTGCAAGTGGCTGGATTTTGGTGTCTACAGATGCCCCTTTTTGAGCTACTTTGTGTGAAGGAACAATGCAGCACAAAAACTTAGGACACCTGAAAAGCTGGATCAGACGCAACTCTCTCTCAAGACTAAAGCACAACTTTGAAGACCAAAGAATAAAAGAATATTTAAAATTTATCAGCTTACCCCCTCAATTGGTGAGCGAGAATGGTTCTCACAAGCCAATTGGAAGAAATTTGGAAGAAAATGAACCGTTTTTGCCCCAACGGTGAAAAAGGGGTTGGTGTATGAACCATCTGTTTATGTCCCAACAGAAAAGGGGTTGGTGTACAAACCAGAAAATAATATGATTGAAGACGATATGAGTGATGTGAAAGATGAACCGTTTTCTGCCCCAACGGTTATAAAGGGATTTTTGCCAAATTGTAAGTTCCATGATCATGTAAGATGAATTCCACTATTAGGAAAGTTAAAAATTGATAACGGATGCCCCAACTCCTGTGGGTGAATCCATATCGTTGATGAAATTGCCTTGTTGGCGCCATTGATATGGAGAGATGCAATATGAAAGAGTCCGAACTTCGAGAGATGCTCCTAGTGACTGTATGGATAATTCCTCGGGTCGAAACCAATCAACCTAGGTAGCCTTAATCTCTAGCAAGACTCAAAATAATGATGATATTGAAGATTGTCCACGTTTAAGGCCCCATGAACTAGGCCATCAATGACAACTGTTGAGAAAATTAATCTTGGTATGAGGTCACTTGAAAAGTAGGATACCCAAAATTGATTTTCAATTTTCAAACAGTGAAATAATTGATGATGATAAATGGTAAGTGTCCTTATGGTGGTTTAATCCTCTTACCGAATTGCATGGATGCAAATCGCTGCAATCGCCAAGGTGATAGAATATACCACTAGATACGAGGTTTGCTTTAATTTAATTTGGCAAAAATATGCATGATGAAAGAAGAATGAATGAAATTGACGATAGATCGGAAGAATTGATGAATGTTGTTAATTTTGTGAAGGTTTTGAATGTTTTTAACCCAATTTGTAAATCAATGATGAATGATGCGCTTTTTGAGCAAAATGACAAAATTTGTTTCCAAAACCGTTGTAACCTTCACAAAATGTTTTATTATGATAAGAAGAATGGATGGATGCAATTTGATGAAATTTTGGGGAGGTAAGCTTCAATTTTGTAAGTTTTGTTCTTTTATTCAATACTGACACCAAACGCCGGTATGCATTTGGAGGTGGCAGAAATGCCCACCGGTGTTTGAATGCATCATGAAATGCCCCACTGCGTCTGAATGTGCCATGAAATGCCCCACTACATTTTAGGGTGCAAAAACCAGCTATTTAAACAGTTTCAGCGAGAATTTCGCTCATTTGTGGATTCAAGCTTGAGAGAAGTGCATCTGAGGGAGTAGAATGAAGTGGAGTGAGAAGTTGTGAAGCACGTGGGAGCTATGGCGGAGGTGGGAGGGGACGCGCCAGTGCAACCATCTGAGGTATTTTTTTATTTAAGCAAGTACTTTTATTTGTTTTTTTTTTTTTTTTGAAAAAAAAAAAATTTGTAACCAATTTTTGTTTTGTTGTTTTGCAGCTTAGGGTGTTAGAGGCACGACACCGATTCTCCCCTATCATTTCGAGGATGAGGAGGTCATTGTCCCAGGAAGACTGGGAGATATTGGAGGCAATGAGGGCTAGCGGAGGCAGCCCGGTTGGAGGTAGTTTGGGCAGATGAGGGGTACCTTTCGGCTTTGGCCGAGAGGTGGGATCGAGATCGGGGGACGTTCCAGCTCCCGACTGGAGAGATGACAGTGACGCTTGAGGATGTATACCGCATCCTCAAGGTGCCCATGGAGGGGGCACGGGTGGAGGTTGGACGATATAGGGCTGCGGAGATGGCCAAGTTGTTTGGGGATGACTAGAGGGAGATCTAGACGGAGAGCGGGGGATCCCATACTTGGCCATGTATACGGCCAAGGAGTTGGTAGTGATGGAGGCTCTGATGATGTTCATGTTGACCAATATTGTGGCCCCAAACAACATCGGGTGTAGGTTCCCATGGAACCTGATGGGTGTAGTGAGCGAGATGCTCACTAATAGGGTAGTGTATGCCTGGGCGCCCGCTTTATTGGCATAGGTGTATCGGGAGTTGTATGAGGTTCGGAGATGGGGCCGGAAGGGCCTAGGTTGTAGTGTGGTTCTCTAGTGCTGGGGCTAGGAGCACTTCAGAGTGGCCCGACTGGAGGGGTTGCCATGTGCTTACTGGGACATGATCCAGGCTTATGGTAGGAGATGGCCAATGGCAGAGGAGAGACAGCCGAGCCGCCCCGTGAGATCGGGGCAATGGTATAGGAGTTTATGGGCAGACTTGACAGATGCCCAAGTCATTTGGAGGCCCTGGTGGGAGGCAAGGTCGATCGGGGATGGAGAGCATCTGAGACGAGTGCGACAAGCCAGATGGGTAGTGGGTCGGGGCCACAGCGAGGCGGAGTACATACAGATGTCTCGAGTGCTCCGCCAGGTCGGATTGAGACAGGATGTCCCCGGTGAGCCAGTGCGCTACCGAAGGCACAGATCAGAGGGGGATTTGCCATGTGTCGAGCCATGGAGGGAGGCGACAGAGGATGATGAGGACATGGAGATCCTCGACATGGATGACGTCGGGGTGACAGCTGAGTATGCAGCATGGATGGCCGCAGAGCCAAGGTGGGAGCCACCATTGGTGGCTGTTGGAGCTAGAGAGGGTCCTCGCATTCGAGCTGACAATCGAAGGCGAAAGGGGAAGATGGTACAGTAGGCATCGGGGAGCAAAGATGATGAGGAGGATGATGGCGAGGGCCTAGGAGAGGCTGTAGGAGAGACTAGGGAGGTACCCCCTAGCAGGCACGAGGATGATCTAGCGCAGCTGCAGTAGCAGATAGCAGAGCGCGATGCTATGCTAGCTATCCAGGATGAGAGGATAGCTCGATTGGAGTAATAGGTTGTAGAGAAGGATGCCCTGATAGCTGTTCAGGAGGGGAGGATGGCCCAGATGCAGGAAAACTTGGATGGAGCGACTAGGGTGCCCCAGGATGACAGGGTGACGAGACTCCAGGCAGAGCTAGCGGAGCGGGAGCGACGACACGGGATAGACATATCTAGACTTAGGTCTAGGACTCGTTATATTGAGGCTCTAGAGGACACATTGTTTAGGCATCACATTGTGTTGCCTGATCCTCCATCCTCCTCTGTCTCTAGGCATAGTGAGTCTAGGCACACCACTAGGTCTAGGGCTCCTACTAGGTCACATGGGTCCTCTTTTGATGGTTAGCTTAGTGCTTAGATGCACTCTTTATGAGCCTTGGTGCTCTATTGTATTTTGTAGCCTTTTGGCATTCACTGTACGTTTTGATCTTTATACATACATATACATGGCTTTTATTTTTAGTGTTTTACTTTCTTTTGTGTGAATGCCTATGTTTTTGTGATGCATGTTTTTATATGTTTTAATGCATATGTGATGGAATGGAATGCAAACTTATAGATGATTAATGCGAGACTAAGTAAATGAAATATGCACTAAGAAGCACTCATACTTTTAGATAGTTAGATTTAGCCAACTGTTATCATAATTGTTTAATCAGGGGCACCGAACTTGGTAGCTTGTGAATGAATGACGTATGGAATGACATGAATATGGAAGAAGATATGGAGGTTGATATGGAAGAAAATATGGAGGAAGACTGTTTTACAAAGACTCAAACATGCTAGTGGTATCAAACAAACTTACTAATACTGCCTAATTCAACTAGGACCAAATGTGTGTGCATGTGAGTTCATTAACCAAATCAGAAGCATGGTAGTGACTCTAGGCAATCAAAAACCTGTGTGTGTGCAAGTGTGTTCATTAACCTCATCTTGCACAAATTAGGTAACCCTATTATGGAGAAGACCCCGAAGCTAGTTTGTCCGTATGAGCATTCAGAGGTCTCTCTTTGAGGAGAGACATGTCGCCACGCAATGAGTATACTCCACTGCCAGTCAAGCGTCTATAGCCTCGGTGAAGGTTAACTCCATAGTCCATGTTGTTTTTGACCTTTGTAAGCCTTGGGGATGACTACCTATCCGTCTTCATCTGGACAAGTAGTACGATCCTTACAACTTATTTGGGATCAGTGGTGTGTGAAAAATGTTCATTTCCTTAGAGCTTTGGGGAATCGAATTCTCAACCGAAGTATGATGAGAATTTTACCCTATCCTTACTACTCTGTTTATATTTATATTTTGTGATTGCTTGTGATAGTGGTAAGAACCATTGTTTTATGGACTATGTTTGCATGATAGGACAAACGAGGATTACCCTTTTCACTTCAAGGCACAACCCAAGGATGGTGTTATCTCTCTTTGACACAAGATGTTTTTAAGATGTGAAAATGTGATAGGTTCAAGACCACTTTTGAAATCATTTCCCAATACTCAAGATTTTATTTAGTGTCATTTGTGATATGGCCCTAGAGAATTTTGACATGCATTTCGAAGTTTGCTTAAAACACTAGGAATGGCTGAGTGACTGAAAACATTTTGGCAATGTAAATATGTGCAAATGGAAAATGGATGTACGAATGACAATTCGGTTTGATGGATTTTATGAAGGTGCCCCTGATTAAGGCAACATGACTTTTGCTTGACCAAATTTTATATCCAAAAGATAGAATGGTCTCTAACATGATATGCAACTATGGCTGAAAATGAAATGTTATGGTTTTGAATGAGATGTATGCACATGAAATGCAATGTTTTTGAATGAGATGTATGCAACTAACAATGAAATGCAAATTCTTTTTATTTTATTTGTTTTGTTTTGTTTTTTTTTTTTTTTACAAGCCATGTATATATGTACATATAAAATTCAAACTATGCGTAGAATGCCCTCAAGTGTATAACATTAAGTGGTTCGGGTTCTTTCTCTCCCTCTAAACTGGCAAGTCTATAAGTTCCATTACCCACTCTTTCAGTGACCATATATGGACCTAACCAATTAGCCACGAATTTATCTCGAAGATGCGACAATGCATTGGTGTTTTGTTGATTCTCTTTAAGGACAAGATCCCCTACTTGAAATTCTCTTAGATGAACTTTGGCGTTGTAAGCACGTTTCAATTGGTCTTGATAAACTCGCAAATGCTCTAAAGCATTGATTCGTTTTTCATCTATGAGTGTGAGTTGATCAAGACGTGCTTGTCTAGCAGTATCATCATCGATAAATTCCTACAAATAAATTCGCAAGGAAGGGATCTCAAGCTCAAGAGGCATGATTGCTTCAGCTCCATAGACCAAAGAAAATGGGGTTGCCCCAATGGGAGTTCTGATGCTTGTTCTGTAAGCCCATAATGCCAAGGGGATTTGTGTATGCCAATATTTATGATTTTCTTTAACAAGTTTCTTAAGAATAGCAATTATGGTCTTATTGGAAGCTTCAACTTGTCCATTGGCTTGTGGGTAGTAAGGAGTTGAGAAACTATGTTGGATATTATACTTTTTGCAAAGAGCTCGAACATCCTTATTCTTAAAAGACTTGCCGTTATCAAAAATTATTTTAGAGGGAATACCAAAACGACAAATGATATGGTGAAGTATAAACTCCACAATTCTAGGACCTGTCGTACTGGTTAGAGGAATAGATTCAACCCACTTTGTGAAGTATTTAGTGGCTATAATGATGAATGTATGCTGTCCTGAATAGCTTCAACCCACCGTGATCGCCATTTGTAGATTAAATATACACGCCAAATAGAAATAAAATCACAATGACAGAGTACAGAATAGTTGCACAAAAACAAATGATTTCTATTAATCGATGGAGTTTAAAAACTCATTTTTGAATACAACTGGGCCTGTAACCCTTTATTTGTGATACACAGTTACAAGTTATGCTAGGGTTCTCCGAAACCCTAGCTGGCACAAATGGTGGCACTTCCAAAGAACGTATCTTCAATCCCAACAGAGTGAGTGGGCTTTGTCGTATCCCTTGCTTGGACCACTCCAGCTTAATCAACTGCCATCAATAAACTGGATCTGTTATCAAAAACCTGCACACATTAACACTATCAAGGAGTTAGAAATTAATGAGAGGGCTCCACTGCGTGAGCCCTCAGAAACAATCTAAAACCCTATAAAAATGGAATGCAGGAAATCAATAACAGATTAATACATAAAATACGGTTACTTGCTTTAAACTAATTTATACCTGTTCTCTATTAACGCAGCTAGACCAGGCGACACTTGGAAGTAATGTTGTTGTCAGAATAGGCTACGAAAGGCGCCCTGGTGCACTCGCCGAACGCCCGCGTGCTTCTGGATCTAGGTTACAGACGTCGGTCTGAGTCTGTGGCTGTAGGTAAACGCCCGCGGGCACTTGTTAAACGTCTGCGGGCACTTTTTAAACGCCCGTGGGCACTTGGTAAATGCCCGTGGGCACTTGGTGAAGGGGAAAACGCCCACGGGCACTTGCGACAGGAATGGGAGATTCTGCAGAATGCTGCAGAAGAAATGGCGGTGAAAGCGGCGACGAAAGCGACGATGGATGCGGCAAAAGGGTAGCAGAAGAGAGGAAATAGCAGTAGAAGAATTAGAATCAGAGATAGCGCATAGGAGATAGAAGTAGCAAAATACATAGGTCAAAAAGATCGGGTTTGAGCCATCAAGGTGACTCAATTTATAATCTACTCTTAGGGCACACTTTAGGGTTTTAATGACACTTTGAACGTGTGGCTAAGATTAAAGTGGATCCAAGGGTAGAGAATAAATCTGGGTTGTGGAATGGATTAAGATGGATGGACGAATGAGATTAAATGAAGGATGGACGACTCAGATTAAATCACTTAAACTATTATTTAAATATATATATTAAAATATTAAAAAATATATATATAAATATTAATTTAAATAAATTTGGGGATGAAAAATGGCGGGAAAGGTGAAATTGGGCCAAATAATGGCGGGAAAGCGTGGATTTGGGCCAACTAATGGCGGGAATGTGGATGACCGACACGTGGCTGACAGGAAGGTATAGATGACTTGCAAGTGACTAGATTTTGGTGTCTACACATCCTTTCTTGTCAAAGGGGAATAGGGGCTATTAAAATCTCCTACGAGGATCTAGGGGATGGTTTTGAAAGAGTTTCTCATGAGGTTGATGGATTCCCAAAGCATACCTCTTTCCAACGGGTTATTGGGGGCATAGACATTGGAAAGGATCCAAGTGGTGTTGTTGGCTTTACAATGAAAAAACATGTTAATGATTCTACTAGAGGAGAAAATTAATATTCCTTCAACTATAATTGAGTCCCACAAGCATAACAATCATCCAAATGTTTCTTGGGTCGAGGTGAAGACAAAACCACACCCACTCCAAATAGCTTTGGAAACTCCTGGGAATGAAATCCCATACAATTTGGTTTCTTACAGGATGATGATCGAGGGATTGTGATCTTTCCTTAGGTTTACGGCTATCCAATTCTTGGGGGCTCCATTAAGCCCTCTCACATTCCATGTGAGAATCTTCATTTAAAAATTTTGAGGGATTTTTTGCCTCCCTTCCCGTACTAGGAAGGAGGTTTGGATTGTTTTGGTTCATCCCTTATAAAATTGAGAGAATTAGACAATAATGTGGCTTGAAATCCATTTTATATGTCATATTCCACTTCTTTCCTTCTTTGTTCACTAAGGGTACGGTGTCTTCTCTTCTTGTCATTGCCAAATTTAGTAGTGGGATTTTTACTACAGGTTCTCTTGGGGTTAAAGCCTTTTGAGGTTGAATGGGATGGGACATGACTTCCCTCATCATCATCATTGAACTGGCAGGAGGTTGGTTCGGAAGTTACAAGTGGGGGAAGGGAGGGACATAATTTGGAAGGGGATTTAGAGACAACTATTTCTGCTGGTTTTTCCTAGGGGGATCAGAGAGGGATGGGGGAAGAGGGTCATCCAAGGGGGTCCACATTTTCATTGATGAACAAAGGGTTAGTTTTAAAAGTAGGACATACCTGATCAGGACCAACTTTTATTTCCTTTACCTTCAAATGCCTCACTTGTATTTCATCAGAGAGCTTGGTTTGATTGGGCGGCTTGGGCAGTCTTCCAAGGCCTAGGTCACTCATTCTTTGGATGATAATATCGAGGTAGGAGCAATCGATTCTAGGGTCTAGGGTAAGACTTCTAGAAAGAGTCACCAACCTCAGTTTCCTCTACTAGTTTAGATTTTAAGAAAGGACACTTATTTCGAAGGTGACCTTGCATGCTACACTAGACAGAGAAGGTTGGCTTATTTTCATACTCTAGCGGTTAATGCCATCTAAAGGATACCATGATTATATTAAAAAAGGATGGAATATTAGACTTGAGATTGGTATTAACACAAATACGAGTGTGAACCATTATAAATCCTACTTTGATTGCAAATTCAATGGCCACCAACTCGCCAACTATTCTGGTAATAGATTTCAACACCTCTTCTTGCCATATATGGAATGATAGATCTGGGATGCAAACCCAGATGAGAGAAAAATTTATACTCTAGGTATTAGGATTGAAGTTTTCTACCTATCACCTGAGAAATAGGCTCCTCCTACCTAGGAACCAGGGCCCTCCTATTAGGATGCAACTTGCATCATTGTGGTTGCCAAGTTTAATGATGAAGAAACCCCTTGAAAGGGCTACGATATCCATGTTTCTTGAGGTATTTCATATGGAGAAGGCCCACTGCCTTATGGTATCCATGTATGGTCGACCCCTAAAAGACTTCCCGATCAAGGAGTAAGAGGCATTGGAAACATAGTTGGAAAAAATGTCTATTGGGATGATGATATCAGGTCCTACCTGGGATAGGTAGGAATCTAATATTTTTGGGAGGTTTGCCTTACTAAATGTGACCTGCACATAAGTTGACCTACTAGGGCTCCTTGGAATGGGACCCTCATCTGGTTCCTTGTCGGGAGGCTCCTTGTCCCAAGGGTCCATGTGGGACGTCCCTCAGGGTCTCACTTCACCTACATCGCTCTTACCCGGATCTAGTCCACTTGCTCCTTGCATTGTTCCTGAATTCTAGATATCGCTACTACCATTGCTACCCTTCGTCTCCACCATCACTCTATTTCTTGAGTGCATCCCCCATTCCTATTTCTTCATCTTTAATCAACATGTGATTTTCCAATTTTGTGGGAACTAAAGGCTCCTCTCATAGGGTAGCATCTTTAATGTCCTTCATACCAAACGAAGAAAATTTTTCATTAGACAATGTAGGAGCAACAAATGATTCTACATATTTCTTCCAACAATTATAATAATTGTCATCTAAACCCATGGGATGAAATTCTATTGCGTATTCCTTTTAATATTTAGATTCTTCTAGAAATTATTTTTCAAATTTACTGTTAATCATTTTTGGTGGCTCAAATGTTTCTACAGTGGAATCAATTCTTGTATTCATATTTACGTGATCACCATAATCCTAATTTTTAACCCACCTTTATGAATTGTCTTTTGATGGCTCACTTGTTCATAAAAGTAGATCAATCTTTGCATTTAGTTTTCTATGATTATATCAATCCTCACTTGTAAATAATGAATCTAAGACTTTCATTTCTAGTTTGTCATAGTTTGGCTCATGTTGGATATAATAATTTGGAGCATGTTGGATTTCTTGATAGTCCATTTCAAAAATTTCATCTAAGTTTATGGAAGGTCCTAATTTGTCATATGTTTCAAGACTAGTTAACTCTAGGACCCCTCCACTATCTAAAAGAATATTACTTTTAGTATCTTTGACCTTTGTCTCATGAGGATAATTTGTAGCATTATAAAGATGCATACTTTGAGGCATGTGCTCCTATAATTGAGCTATGTTTCTTTTAAGCCGTAGAACTAGCCTTTGCAACTTGTCCTGTATATCAGGTGAAGTAAGCATTTCATCAGAAAGAGCAACTAAGTCCTCTCATTTATTCCAACAACTATAATCTTCTAAAACTAGGGTGTGACGTTCAACCACTTCTTCACAATATTTAGATTCAATAATAGATTCCTTTTCAAACTCACCTTCATCCACATTTGAGGGCTCAATTGTTTCTAAAAGTGGATCAATTCGTGCATTTAGCTTTCTATTATTATCCCAATCCCCCATTGTAAATAATGACTCTAAGCCTTTCATTTATTTCTGGTTATTATTTTATGCATGCTGAAGGTTTTGATCATCAGTTTTAATCATCTCATCCAAATTTATGGAAGGTCCCAAATTATCGTATGTTTCAAGGATAGTTAATTCTAGGATTCCTCCATTGTCTGAGATAGTACCATTATGAAATTCATTGAAATTTATTTCATGGATATGATTTGAAATATGATCAAGATGGGTATCTTGAGGCACTCATTCTCATAATCGATCCATATCTCTACTAAGTTGTAAGAAGAACGGGTGCACAATATCCATTTTAGAGTTGGTGTCATTAACGTGAGTTGTAGTAGTCTGATGCATTCCATTATCCAAAGACATTGGAGTGTTTTGACATTGATTTGGATTTGAGGTTGGTTGTTGATTCTGAATGATATATGGAGATGAATAAATTTTTGGGTGGGTAAGGGAGGTATTAAATGATTGAGGATTATATGATTCAAAACCCACACCACAACCTTGAAAACTCAATCATTTTTCAAATTCTATTGCTTAGGTACAGGCTTGGGACAAAGATATGATTTGAGGTATCCTTCACAAATACATGGAAGTTAATGGGTCAAGAGCATTGAAATACACTTGGATAGCAACTCCCTCTGTAGGAACATAAGGTACCACCAATTGAGTATATAACCCATGGAACCTTTCGGTGAATAACTTCAAAGATTCATTTGGTCCTTTACGGGTAGTGACAAACTGATTGTACATGAGGATTGGGTCAACTAGATTTTTGTTAAAATGATTGAGGAACATTACCTCTAGTTGAGCCCAAGAAGTGATAGAACCTAAAGGTAGGTTGATAAACCAGTCATATGTAGACTCATTCAAGGTATAAGAAAATATTTGACAAACAACACTTTCATGCAAAACTTGTAAATGAACCATAGCATCTTTGAATGCATGAATGTGTGCTTCAACTGACATCCCTCCATCATGCCTAAATTGGGGTAGAGAAAATTTAAACTGTATAGGCACAATAGGTGGAGGTCCAGGTATGTTTAAAGGACTGCCTATCTTCCATGGAGAAAACATGGCTATTGTGACTTGGTTCCAGGATTTTTTTAACCATTTAACCTTGTTATGTGAATATCTGCATCAAAATAACAGATAGCAATTAGTGAAAGGAGATGAAACTTATGCATGAAAAATGAGATACACCTCAAATTTAAGAAACTTGAAATAATATAATGCAAATACCTCAAATTCAAGTTGTCCCTTCAGCACTGATTCTATTGTGCATGAGGGAGGCTAAAGATAAGCATTAATTTTTAGTTTCAAAATATTCTAGCAACAATGAATAATAATCAAAGCAATTTAAATCCATAATAACAATAAAATTAGCCATCACAATTTAGACCATCCTTCTAGTGCTAATTCTATTGAGTGATAATTTTGTCCAACTGTAAAATCACACTCATAGTTAGGATTTTGTTAGAAAAACCCTCTCTTGCAAAGAAATTCAAATTTCTCCAAGGTTCCTTTTACTTAATATGTGTGCTTGTGAAAATGTGTTAAAATAAATGATTAGAATACCTTAGTGAATTACAAGTAACTGTTAACAAGGGGCTTGTGGTTAAAGTGATTTTCCATGCTTTATATCAATTAAAGGGCTTGATTTCCATTATGTGTGGAAATAAATGATGAATGAATGCTTGAAATTGATCCTAATTCATTTTATCTCTGATTTGTCAAAGTGATTTACCCATGAATCCCTGTGCCAAGACTATTTCCTTTTATCTTAAGTTTAATGTGAAATTGTAGTTAGTACTTGTTGTTAGCAGATTCCTTTTATCTTAGATTAAAATGTTGTTGTTAGCAAGTGCTGTGGAAAACCACTTTATTTTGTCTTTGCCTTAATGTGAAATTGGAGTCAGTACTTGTTGTTAGCAGATTCATTTTATCTCAAATTAAAATGTTACTATTAGCAAGTGTTGTGGAAAACCACTTCATTTTATCTTTGCCTTAATGTGAAATTGGAGTCAGTAGATCCCTCCCATGAATGCAAATTGATTTTTATCTTGGCCCTTAGTTGATAAAAGAAATGCTAAAAATTTATGAAGTGTTGATTCCTTTTATTCTTGGCTTTAAATGATCTACAAATAAATGAAAACCCTATGGAGTACGAATAAAATAAACTACGAAACCTTAAAATGAATGCCTTAATTACAAAAATGTCCAAATAATTGAATATGTCAACCTTAAACAACATAATTACTTGGATGTCTAATAACTTCAAAATTCTTAATTTTAATGTAGAAAATTATGAACTCGTTAGGATTTTGAGTGCTTGATAAAAAAATAAAATGAAATGAAATATAAAGAATAACAAAATCTAGGGTTAGAGATAAAATTTAAAAATATGGAATATGGACCAGAATATGGAAAATGACCAAAGAAAAACTACTAAAAACTAATCCGGTCTATGTTGTAGAAAATGTTAGATCCTAAACATTAAACAAAATCAGGTTAGACCTGCATCCACACAATCCAAATTCAATTAAGTGCAAGAGCCTAAGGAATAAAACATGCATTAAAATACACCAATGATGCTACCATATATATGCATAAAATACAATTAAAATGTACTTGGTACATGTGGAAAAATATGTAATAAAAACTTCTATTATGTTCAAAATCTCTTTGTTTCTGCATACAAGGTGAGACAAAATATCGATAACAGTTTGGAGCTTTCCAATCCTTCTTCATGTACTTATGATCCAAAAAATCCAACCCTCTCTCCTTTGCTTGCACAACTTTTTAAAACTTTCCAAAAAATAAAAGAAACTCTTCGTTTCCCTCTTCCTCTTGTTTGGTTGGATTTTTTTCTATGATGTGGCATGTGGTAAACAATATCTTCATATTCTCATAACACTATTACCAAGTGGCACTTACATTTTAACGTTACACTTTGACTCATCATTTCTATTGGTAACATTTTTTCTTTTAGAGTGCTGCCACTTTTTTATTTTCTTAGCATTTTAACATTACACTTTGACTCCTTTATCTTCCTCAAACTTGTAACTATTGCGTAATCATTTCTATTGGTAACATTTTTTTCTTTTAGAGTGTTGTCGCTTTTTTCTTTTTTTAGTAGTAGCCTGCAATAAAAAACACATAGATTAAACTTTCCAAAACAAAAAACATTAATAAAATTAAATTAAAACAAAACTATAGATAAAATTAAATTAAAATTTCCCAAAACAAAACCATTAGTGAAATTAAATTAAATTTTCCATTTTGATTTATTTATATGTATATATATTATTATTATTATTATTTTTGTTTTATTTTTTTTAATGATTTTTATTATTTTTTTTGTCTTTTCTCTTTTGATTTAATTAATTTCAAATGTTTGAATTGATTTAATTCAAAATATTAAAATTAACCAAAATATTATAAACCTAACCAACACACTAGACACTTCGAAAGCAATCGAAAAGAGACCCTAACCAACCTCCAAACCTTGGAACCTATATTGCAACCCCATTGGTAGGAACCTATCAAAATTATCACTCAAAGAAAACCAAAACTCCCAAAAAACTCAAAATTTAAGGTGGGTCCCCAAATTTGGGGTAAGTTGTGCAATGGCCACAACACAACCTTACCTTCTCACAGAGATATCTAACACTCAACAAATTATGTTTGAAATTTGAAGTGTAATAGATATTATTGATATGTTTCTTACCTTTGTTTGTATTCACCTCCACAACTCCTTTTGTGGCAACATCCAAAAATTTATTGTCACCAAGCTTGATCTTCATCTTGAATATTTCATCCATTGTAAAGAACAAGTCATTATTGTTAGACATATGGTTAGAGTAGCTACGATATAAATACTAGAATTCTTAAGGACTATTTTTAGCTTTGTCATATAATAAGATAAGTGGCTTGGTGGATCATCCTCATTCTCATTAGCATAATTATCTCTTCTACCTTCATTGCTAGCTTTAATTCTACATTCTTTCTCAAATTACCCATAAGTCTTGAAATGATAACATTGGACATTTCTTTTATCAAACCTACCTCTTCCTCTTGTAGCTAAACCTCCTCTTCTACCTCCTCTTCCTCTTGGGGAATTCTAATTTTGGCCTCTTCCTTGGCCCTGCCAATGACCTTGACTACTAGTGTTGGCACCTTCACTTTTGGAAATTCTCAACTTTGATGCAAATGCTTTCTCTTCACTCTCTTCAAATGTATCTCTTAGTCTCTCCTCATGAGACATAAGAGACCCAACCAAATGATCAAATTCAAGTGTAGCTAGATTTTTACATTCTTCAATTATAATTGCTACATGATTCCACCTTGGTGTTAGTTTTTCTTAACACATTCTTCACCATAACCTCTTCTTTAATAGTTCCAGCAAATTTGGCAGTTTTTTTTACCACATATTTCACTTTGATAAAATAATCACTTACTCATACTTCATGTAGTCTTAGATTTTTAAATTCTCTTTTAAGGGTTTGCAATTTCACAACTTTAACTTGGTCACTTCCTTGTTAAACCTCCTATGTGGCCTTCAAAACATTTCTTGTTGTCTTTGCATCTGTTATTCTAGGGAATGGGCTCTTATCTAAAGTAGATTTGATATGGCATAAAGTTAATGAGTTCTTCTTCTTGATATTTTTCTTAGTTTTCTTGTCATTATGTGGTACAATGGTCCAATATTCTAGATCTTCATAACCAACTTCATCTATTTTTTATAATTCCTTCCCTGTCAACAATATTCTTAGTTTTATACTCCACTAATCATAATCTTATCAATTGAATTTTGGATTTGAAGTGAATTTGTGTTGGCCATAATCAATTGTAAGAGATATATGAAACACAAACTTCTTTCAACCTAGATATTGATCAACCTTACGCTTTGATATCAAATGAATTTTTTTAAAAGAACATGCCTGTTATTTTTGGCCAAGAAGAAGTAAAATACAAACAATATAATTTAGAATTATAAATGCTTTCATAAAGCACTAATTCATTGATAAAATTACAACAATACATACAACAAAAATATGTCATAGATTCTTCAAATTTATCTATAAAACAACATTGCAATCCCCTATTTTAAGTGTTACAACAACAACAACAAAAATAAACATTAAAATAAACCAAGACTGGTATCAATATATCAACATGAAGATGTCTATCTTTTTTCACTACAACAATATATTTATCAACTCTCATAACTCAAAACTTTTATAAATGATTCCCTTGTCGATTGTCTGGAATTACAACAATACATCAAATTCATGGAAGGCTAAAAGTCATGCCCCTTCTTCAACTTATTCTCCAACAACCTTTTAGTTTTCAATTTCTATTTAAATATTAAATTTAACCTTTTTATGTTCTTTTATGCTCAACTCAATCTGGTAGTTGAATTGGTAACAAGAAATTCTGGTTAGTAAAATTAATTTGGTAGCTATAGAGATCAACATCAAATGCCAATAGAAATTGTCTTGTTATCCATTGTGCAACATGTGGTAAATTATTGCAATTTGTATGTAAGGCATATATTTTAGCATTGTTTTTTTCATCAAAAGCACATTACATATATCTTCTAGTATGAGTTATAAATATTCAAAGTTGAGTTTAAAAATATAATTATTTTATTGAAATTTTGAGTTACATGAATTAATGGAAAGACTATATAATATATAATATAGTACTTTAAAAATATTAATTGTAAATTTAAATCATTAGCAAGTCTCTTGAATGGGAAAATGGATGAATGGATATTGGTTCTATATTACATTCATGAATTAAAGTTTACTAAGGACAAAGATTAAATGAAATAATAATGAATTCATTAGAAATAATATTACTTATGGAATGCAGAGGAAAAATTTAGGTTTCCTCTTTGTAAGTAGGATAGGGTTTACAAAGGAAAGAATATTGGAGGAGTAGGCTTGCAAAATTGTAGACTTATGAATTTGGCAATAGAAGCAAAAGCTTGGGTGGAGATTATTTAGAGATCAAGGAAAAAATTGGGCAAAAATATTACTTCAAAAATATATAGGTTCTCTTGATGCAATGATTTTTTTTAGAAAAATAACTCTTCCCAAAGGATCATCAACATGGAACTTCATATCAAAGAATTTCCAATTGATAAAGAAATATATTATATGGTTAGTCAATGAGGGAAGTTATGAAATTTTTTGGTTTGATGCTTGGTTGAAGCCTTATCCTCTTATCTCTAACTCAAAATAGAAACCATTGGCTCAAGCATACCTAGCATGTAAAGGTCCAAAGGTCAAATATTATATTATTATGAGAAAAAACTCTAGATCATGGATTTTTTTTAGTAACCTAGTTGAAGGAGAGGAACTCAAACAAATTGCAAATAAACTTCAAGAGATGCTTCAAGAGTTTTATTAGCTGATTTTTACATGAAAGGATGAGTTGGTTTGGAATTTATCAAAGGATGGTGGATATTCAGTCATGTTGGGATATGAGGATTTAGAACAATCAAATTTTCCTTCTTCCAAAGATTTTTCTTGGAAGAATGTTTGGTCATTAGAGGCTTTCCCTAAGACCTCAACATTTCTTTGGTTAGCATTTGAAAGTAAGAGAGAGAGTCTACAAAGAAGAGGATCTTATGGATCCTTTAGATGTGCCTTGTGTGAGAATGATTTAGAAACATTAGACCATTTACTCCTTCATTGTTCCTTTGCTCACACCATTTAGATTGTTTATTTTTTTAATATGAAATTATATTGGTTAGCTCCAACAACATTGAAAGAGTTGATAAAATGTTGGATAAATTATTTCAAAGCTAAAGCATTATGTATTATTTGGAGGATTGACCCTACCATTATTTGTTTAAATTTATGGCTTTAAAGGAATAATGAAAATTTTAAAAGTAATCTCAAAATCATGCCCAAGTTTGAAATCGTATTATTATCTCTTGCAAAATGTATATAAATATGGTGCTCAGCATGGGAAGTCTCAATTACAGAAAACAAGTATTAATAACTTGGCTATAGGATTTGAACATACATGGAAAAGTCATCTATGATAATGGAATTAAAACAAAGGATCTACTTCAATATGGTAAAATGGAATTTTTCAAAAAATGGGTTTATCAAAATTAATTTTGATGGTGCTTCCAAAGGAAATCTAGGAAAAGTCGGTGAAGGTGGTGTTTTTAGAAATAATGAAGGCAAAATTCTCCTCAATTTTTTAGAATCATGTGAAACTTTAACTAACAACCATGCAGAGGCTAGGGTACTTCTTACGAGGATTAAAATTGTAGTAGAAAAAGGATGGAAATATATTTTAATTGAGGGGGACTCATAAATTATCATCAAAGATATTAAAAAAAATGGATGTGGAGATTGGATACAAAATAACATTATTGTTGATGTTCATCATCTATTACTAGAGGTAATATCCTGGTAGTGTGATCATGTTTATAGAGAAGTAAATTGAGTAATAGATAAATTAGCGAATTATGGTGTTGATCTTCACCCTGGTAAAATTCAAATTTTAGAAGACAACTAGCCAATTGAGATTTTATGTCAATAAAAATGATGTCAAGGAGCTAATTGTGGAAACATAACATTTCAAGGAAGTTGAAGAATATATTTAAGAGAAAAAAGAAATAAAAAATTGTGATAAAATGTATACTACAACAAATGTAATATTTTGGTATTTTGATGGAGTGGCCCCCAATAGTAGGCACATAAAACCTATTATGGAATATCATATATAAGTTTAGTCCATATATCTCTTGTTCTATACATCCATTGAAAATGTATTCGTTTCATATTCTATTTAACATGCTAATCCATAAGATTTTTTGACCAAGGAATTGATGATTGTAGTTCAAAATTATGAAGTATTACAAATTTTCTTTAGTAGAATAGATTTCCCTTTTGGGATGAATAGACCAGATTTGTAGATGAGAGTAGTATTAACCTTGAATATACTTCTTGTTTGGTTTTTGTAAACTATTAGCTTCCATCAAGCAAGTTATCTTCTTGGATTTTCAACAAGGACTATATCCTCCTAGTAGAACAAACCTTACAATTATTATTTGTCCATCACCATGGAAGTAGGTTGCATAATTGTTTATAGATATTATACTCTAAAAAATAAACTTTCTTATTTTATTCCATACTTTGTACAGCTTGTCTCCACATTATGAAGACAAGTTTATGATTTTTTCAACATTACGATGATGTTCCCTAATTGTATCATTCTTTCGTGGGTCATAGACACCAAGATAAGATAAATCCATGTGAATAAAGACATCACTAGATAAAGAGTTGTCCTTAGAAAAATGTCAATAAGGAGTCCATATCAAAAAACTTAGAGGACATGCTTGTACGAGGGTGTAGCATTAGTACGACATCTTGGCCAACTAATGTCTATAGTCATAAATATTTTTCATAACTTGCATCTCTTCAAGTAGCTATTTATAATTATATATTCATAATAAATAAAATGATTATTATTATTATTTTTAAATTGGTTATATGGGATTGAAACAAGCCCCACTCATATTACATCATGATCACATGGTGGTATTACAACAAGCTTGGAAATTATGCATGTATATTTTGGCAAGATTTGAACCTTGATCTCTTGCTTTTTTTATTAGGGTAAAAATGGGATTTTGAAATGGCTCGAACCCTTTTATAACATAAATTCAACCCATCAACTAGATAATTTCCAAGGGCAAGTAGCCAAAAATCCCTTGGATACAAGACAAAAAGTATCCATATTGGACCCCAATTAACTACAGTCTTCCCTTGTAAACTTTTCTAAGTCCTCATGGACCACCCCTGGGGGGATCCATCTCCTATCTTCTTCTTTAATGACATCAAAGTTTGCTAGCCATTCTGCTAGTTTACCTTCTCTAAAGACATGAACAAAGTCAACTTCTTCAAAATGCTTTACAATCTCTCTAATATATTGCACAATGTAATCAATTTTCCAATTAGCTTCTCCCTCATTTTTCAAAATATTGATAATATTCAAGGAGTATCCTTCAAAGATATTTTTTTAGCACCTAGATCCTTAGCTAGCTTTGCACCCATATCTAAAGCATTAAATTCAACTTTATAGTTAGTAGTAATTCCCAAAAACTTGCAGAATACCCACACCAATTTGCCCTGACTGTCCCTCAATTGCTCTTGCTTTGGACTTACTTGGGTTACCTTTGGATACCCCATAAAAATTTAACTTCAACCATTCATCTCGAGGTGGTTTACCTTGATTGTTCTTCTGTTAAGGGAATGTCAGTCAAAGCACCCATGCAATGAGGGTTGCAACATTTACATAAAATTTACACATATATTTGAGGCACTTTGTGAAGGGAATAGCAGTCAAAGAACCCATGCAGTGAGAGTTGCAACTTATAGGATTTTGGATCTTCTCATTCAGGTAAGCAACTATTTGACCTACTTTTTTATCTAATTCTAACTGTATGTATTTGCTTTCTCTTCTGGTGCAATCCATTGGACAAGGATACTGAAACCTAATGATATTAATGTTCTCTTCAATGTGCCAGGGGTATTTACTACTACTTGCAGGTCACACACCAAACCCAAAGTGCTGATATTTTCTTGTTTTGTTTGGTCTAGGGTTTGTTTAGGGTTACAATGGTTGGAATTTTTTTGTTAAATTATTGTAATTGAGGTTGAATGTATTTTATTTTTTGTCGAGGAATTTGTTAGGGTTTAAAGGTAGCAACGTTTTAGTTTTTTATTCTTTAAATGCGTTCAAAGAGGTGTATAGTGTTTGAATCTCTAAATGTGTATAGTATGAATAGATAAATACGTAAATAACCACATTGTGCATTGTGTCATATCGTGTATAAGTTGATGTATGCTAAAGTTTTTTTTTAATTTGTTTAAAACATGATTATTTTTTGTTCAAGGGTTTGATTAAGGTTTGAATGGCTAGAAAAATGGGCTTGAATTATTGCAATTAGGGCAAAATATATTTTTTGGTCTGGGTTGTCTAGGATTGCAGTGTAGTGCTTTTGTTTTGTTTGTGAAGAGTTTTTGTGACCGTTACAGTGTGAAGCATGTGTCGGGGTTTATCAAGAATGCCTTTGTTTTTTGAGACTCAACACTTTATTGTAATATTGCTAGAGCTTTTCAAAATCTAATGCCGCATTCTCCCATTCTCGACATTGTTGAATTTTCAAAACATTCTCCCATATTGATTTTTGTATCTTCAAACTTTTGTACAAGAAGGGATTTATCGTTGGAAAGGGAATTTATTAAACCCCTATCATGGTTTTGTCATGCCTTTTTTGACTCAATTTCAATACAAGTTCATGGCACTTGTGTTCAAATTTATTCTTTAGCAATTTCAATTTAGATAATTGTTCAACATAGTCTTTCATTTCATTTTTCAACTTAATATTTTCTACTTCCAATTGAGATAATTTTTGGTCTTGATTTTCACACTTGTGCTTCAACGCAATATTTTATGCTCTCAATTAATGTAATTCTTTTACCTTTTCTTGTTCTATTTGAGATAATTGTTTGTCATATTCTTTGCATTTAAGGTCCAAGTTAATATTTTCTGCTCTCATTTGGGATATATGTTCATGATGTTATTTATTATTACAATTCAAGTAAATATTTTCTATCCTCACTTGAGATAATTGTTCATTACATTCTTTGCACTTGTGGCTAATATTTTCTTCTTTCAAGTGAGATACTTGTTCATCGTATTCCTTGCACTTATATTTAGTTTCCTGTAATCTGCAAGATAATTGGTCATCATAGTCTTTGCACTTACTTTCCAAAATAATATTTTCCACTCCTAATTGAGATAATTGTTTGTCATATTCTTTACATGTATGCTCTAGGTTAATATTTTTTGCTCTTAGTTGACTAAAATTTTTGGGGCCAATTTTATTTTTGGAGGAGGCAAAGTTCTTTTGCTAGATATTTTGTATAAGGGGGAACTTTTAAGCTAATGAATGCTAAAGGTTGTTTTAATTTGTTTAAACAATATTTTTTTGGTTCAAGGGTTTGATTAGGGTTTGAATGACTGGAAAAATGGGCTTGAATTAACACAATTAGGATAAAATATGTCTTTTGGTTTGGGTTGTCTAGGGTTTTAGTGTAGTGATTTTGTTTTGTTTGTAACTGAAGAGTTTTTGTGATTGTTACATTGTGAATCATGTGTTGGGATTTATCAAGAATGCATTTATTTTTTTGAGAGTCAACACTTTCTTGTAATATTTCCAAAGATTTTTCAAGATCTAATGTCGCCTTCTCCCATTCTCGGTGTTGTTGATGAATTTTCAAAATATTCTCTGATAATTTTACCATCTTGATTTTTGTATCTTCAAGCCTTTGTACAAGAAGGGCTTTATCGTTGGAAAGAGAATTTATTTAACCCTTATCATGGTTTTTTCGTGCATTTGTTGACTCAGTTTCAATACTAAGTTCATTGCACTTGTGCTCCAAGTTATTCTTTAGCAATTTCAATTTAGATAATTGTTCATCATAGTATTTTGTTTCATTTTTCAACTTAATATTTTTTGTTTCCAATTGAGATAATTGTTGGTCTTGATTTTCACACTCGTGCTTCAATGTAATATTTTTTGCTCTCAATTGACATAATTGTTTTGCCTGTACTTGTCCCAATTAAGATAATTATTTATCATATTCTTTGTATTTAAGGTCCAAGTTAATTTGTTTTTCTCTTAGTTTGAATATTTGTTCTTGATGTTCTTTATTATTACGATCCAAGTCAGTATTTTCTATCCTCACTTGAGATAATTGTTCATTACATTCTTTGCACTTGTGGCTTAGGTTAATGTTTTCTTCTTTCAAGTGAGATACTTGTTCATCGTATTCCTTGCACTTATTTTTAATCTCTTGTAATCTGCAAGATAATTGGTCATCATAGTCTTTGCACTTACTTTCTAACATAAGAATGTCCACTCCTAATTAAGATAATTGTTTATCATATTCTTTACATGTATGCTCTAAGTTAATATTTTTTGCTCTTAGTTGACAAATATTTTTGGGGCCAATTTTATTTTGGGAGAAGGCAAATTTCATTTGATAGATATTTTATAAGGAGGAACTTTTAAGCTGATGCGTGCTAAAGTTTTTTTTTCTAATTTGTTTAAAACAATATTTTTTTGGTTCAAGGATTTGATTAGGGTTTGAATGGTTGGAAAAATGGATTTGATTAGGGTTTGAAGGGCTGAAAAAATATGCCTTGCATCTAAAATGTCCACTTTATGCATTATTTTACTTTTATAAACTCCTAAGTTGTAAAAGTTAAATAATCACTTGTCTCATGTTATTAACAACTAACTAGTTGGTCAAGCAACCTAAGAATCATAAAAATGTTTGTGGGCTCATTTTTTAGTAACATGTTGGTAATGTTTGGGTCCAATTTTATATATAAAAGAGCAATATTTCTTATACTATTTGCTACTGTAACTTTAAGTTATATGGATTGTTTTATTCTAGAAAAGCTCATTTTTTGGGACTTTGAGTGGATTCAATACAATTCCTTCTTGTAGTTGAAGAATTTACGTTTTAATAAGTTTGAGATGATGTGAAAATATTTTGAAACCTTCAATGAGAATTTATGTTTTAGGGATTCGGTTCTTCTTCCTACCACTAGTCTCTCTTCTTGTCTTGATGTGATAAAAGCATTTGGTCATCTCCTTGGTACAAAGGAGTTTCCTGCCAACTGCTAGTTGTGCTACCTCACCCATTTAAAGTTAATTTTTTTGGTTCCTCATTATATCCCTCTCTATTGGAGGGTAACCCTACCTATTGGTGTTTTGGGCTTATTTAGGCCTCTTTGTGTCTTCAAACTAGACTAACAACTCTTGAAATTGGGTAACAAATGGAAGCACCTAAAAATGTTTAAATGGTTGGAAATTTATCATCTTCAATGAATTGAACAAGTTTACAAGTCTCTGGTGCATGAAACCTATAAATTGGTTTTGAATGGTGTTTATTGATAGCCTTTAGAGCATGTATTGGCCCTGCTATTGATCTTCCATGATGTGTATTTGCATTAAAATGCTTCATGGACCCTTGGAAGCCATTTCTATGTTTGTCTTGTATCCCTGGATAAGATAGCGTGAGAGGGATAATTTTACCATGAACTTTTTAAAGGCTATGATACCAATTGTAGAAAATAAGAGAAGAGCAAGGCAAATCTCTCTCATTTTATAGATCTGATATCAATTATTAAGCTTACAATATTTAATTGTGACACCATTATATCACAATAGAAACACTTTTCCTTGAATTTAAACTTAGAAGATTTGAAATCTTCTTCTTTCTTGGTAGGTTGGTCTTTTGTCTTCTTCGAAAAGTTCTTTTGAGCTAGAGTTTGAAGAACACAAGATTATACTGAGAGGGAGGTGAATAGTATAAGACCACTTTTAAATTTTCTTTTCTAAACAATATTATCCAATATAATCAATGGCAATATCAATAGCAATAACCAAAGCAATGCATAAATCATCACACATAATAGAGACACCAATTTAACGTGGTTCACCCAATGTGGGCTACTCCATGGAGAAAATATTTCACTAATATTTTCTCAAATAAATTCTCTTGGGAATCATTTCCCTACAATGTTTATGGACCTTTGTCCAAAGGAGACACCAATCATATAATCAAGTTAATGGATCTCTATCCATAGGATAACTCCTTTCTCCTAAGATCTAACTGGTGATCTTCTAGAAGAATTGTTACCCCCATTGCTCTGGCTAATGGATCTTTATCCACTAAAGACACCTGTCCTTGCTGCCATGGCTAATGGATCTCTATCCACTGGAGACTATCATCCTATATACTCTATCACATTCAAATATTTATCTCAAATATATACTAAACTCAGTCCTTCGGTCTAGCACAAATCTACTCAGTCTCTGTCTCTAGTCTGGCACAAACTTGTCCTAAAATCTACACAAAAATCTATCCTTGAATTTGTACTAAACACAATCCTTCGATCTAGCACAAATCTATCCTCAATATTTGTCCTTTGATCTTGCACTAAACACAATCCTTCGGTCTAGCACAATTTTATCCTCAATATCTGTCCTCTGATATTACACTAAACACAATTCTTAGGTCTAGCACAAATCTGTCCTCAATATCTATCCTCAAGACTTAACTCAAAGTTTGAATTAATATCAAACCAACTCTGCTAGATCTGCCCTAAATATTAACCCAAGGTTTGAACAAATCAGTCAACTCTACTCACAAGTCTTCTCAAAGACTTCTCTCAAATTTACCTTGTAAGCTTCCACAAAAGCTCACACTAATATATCCATAAGTCCTCTCTAGAACTTGTCCAAATATTCTTAATAAGTCCTCACTAGAACTTATCCAAATCTGCTCAATAAGTCCTCACTAGAACTTATCCAAATCTGCTCTCAATCTATATTGTAAGCTTCCACAAATGCTCACCCAAATCTGTCCACTAGTCTCCTCAAAGACTTACCTCAAATCTGCTCAACAAATCCGCACTATAACTTGTCCAATATCATAGAAACATAAAGAGAATTGTTAGAGACTCAAAATGCTTCATATTCACCACAATGCTTAATTACTTTCAATCACCTTTTAGAAATAATATAGATAATTGTTAGAGACTCAATATGCTTCACATTCACCTCAATGCTCAATTACTTTCAATCACTCTTTTGGAAACATACAGAGAATTGTTAGAGACTCAATATGCTTCACCACAATGCTCAATCACTTTCAATCACTCTCTTTACCACATAAACATACAAATAATTGTTAGAGACTCAATATGTTTCACACTCATCAACACTCAACCTATTTCTCAAATCAATTCAGAATATAGAACAATTTGTTTCATAGAACTTGAGATATCATTTCACACACTCACTTGGCTAGGCTCAATCAAATCTACTCAACCAATCACTTCAATGAAATAGTCCTTGCTTACAAACCCTAGTCCAAGCATATGAATACTCACTCAAAATGTTTCCAACAATGCTTATCAACCAATATCACATAACAATGATACTCATAATCTTTTCAAACCCTAATTCAAGTTCCTCACTTAACCAATGGCTTCAACAACAATGTTTATAAAACAAGGTTTTATCAACAACTATTTATTCCAAAAAACCTTGAAGTATTAATTCAAAACACACTCAACAATGCTTATTAAACAATCTTCACATATACCTCAACAACTCAATAAGGAAACCTAATCAAGTCATTTTCACTCCAAAGTTGTTTTCCAAAAAACTAACTAATCAATTATTTCAACCAAGGAAGAATATGTCCATACCATTTTCTTTGATGTAGAATGATCTTCAAAAGCCTAGATCAATTATCACAACTTTCTTTACCAAGTACAAAGGGTTAGATGACAAGAATTATCACCCAAACACTTTTCACAAAACACAATGATAAATCAAATCCCAAATACACCTTATTGCTCCTTCTCAAAAATAAATTTCAGCATCATAATTTTCATCAAAAATCCTCTTATAAAATATAACACAACTTCTACTTATAACTCCTTTCTTAAATTACACTTATCAAATAAATCAATTTCTCTTTCCTAAGGTAAAAACAATGTTACCCTAGCAACATTCACTATTTACCACTTAGGTAAATAAAATAATTTATTTACACCTTATCTCTCCACACAACTTTGGCAAAAGCAATAATTAAAAATAAAATTATAAAAACCTTTTTCTACCCTCTTCGTGAATTGGGGGATTCGAACTTGCACCACTTGCCCTACAACAGTGCCTTGGCCGTGGCTTCCACGTTGTGTGAGCCAAGCACTCACCTTGCACACCTAAAGCACAATAAGCGCTTTGTTATCTCCGCCTTGCCTTAGAGCCTATTGGCTCCCTCTTTGCCTTCTCCCACGTAGCACTTCGAAGGTGATTCCCTCATGAAATATTGCATGAGCCTTTGCACGATGTTTGTGGAAATTATGGTGCTTCTTTTCACGAAATATTGCACGAGCCTTTTTCACGGAGTTCTCAAAGATTATTCGAATGCCAATATTTAGGATTTGGCTAAGGTATAAATACCTTTACCCTTCCATTCCATGCACGTCGACGGAGGTGAGTTTATGGAGGTCGGCGCTAAGGTTTTTGTATTTAAATATTTTAATTTATAAATTATTTAAATTCTTTAGAATTTAAATTTTATAAATTAATATTTAAATCTCTTAGCCTTCTTAGGTTTTAATCAAAACCTTTTATTTTTTCCCATTATGGTTTTTAATAAAACCTTTATTTTGTCCACTATGGTTTTAATAAAAACCTTTATTTTTTCCACCATGGTTTTAATAAAAAACCTTTTATTTTTACCACCATGTTTTAATAAAAACCTTTATTTTGCTTCATATAATATTAAAAAGAATATTACAAAGCCCTTTTTCAACATCCTCTGAAATTGCTTATTTTGACCTTTTGACATCATCGGTGGTTCACTTCTTGGCATCAATGACAACTTCATGCCTTGACATCACTGACAACTTTATGGACTAAAAATGTCCAAAAATATCCCCCTTTTTAATTAATGGTAACCCAATAACTTTTTACCATTTCCTTGACCTTTTTATCTTGCTCCCTTGGGACATTGCTCCCCCTGACTCAATTCTCTCTTCTTAAATCAAATCTCTCCCCCTTTGACATCAATGGCAAAGGGTCACCTTTGGGGCTCGGGGCTAAAAATGAGTCTCTTAGCTTAGTCCCTCCCCCACCTCCTCTTGAGGTGGTTAATTCTAGGGTGGGAGTATTTCTACTCCCAACAAGCACTGGTATTTACCTTTATCCTCTTTTCTTCTCATATGATCCTTCTAATTTCTTTGACTATTTTTGTTCATGTTCCTGTCCATGTCCATATTCCTATTCTTGTTTCTGTTTATATCCATATCCATATTCCTGTTCCTGTTTCTGTTCATGTCCATGTCTATATTCTTGTTTATGTTCCTATTCCTGTTCATGCTTGATTCTGGAATGTTTGCTCTACACCACTTTGTTGTGTGTCCATAATTATTGCACTTATAACACTTAATGTTATTATTTCTTAAAATTGCAAATATCTTGTAGTTCCTCCTAGTGAATCCATATCCATTCCTATCATGAACCCTGTAATTTATTGCCTTGTGACCAAAATTATTACATGAGTAGCAATACCCATGGAAAAGTTGCCTATTTTTGAAGTTCCCAATTTCTTGTCTTTCATGTGTACTGCACTGTGAAGCCATGTGCCAAAATTTGTGACATGAGAAACATATTCCATTGAAGTTTCCTTATCTTGACCTCATTGGTCTCTTAGTCTCTCTTAACCTATTTTGATTGTTGTTCCATCTGTTTCTCCTTTGTCCATTGTCTCTTTCCTTGTTGAACTTTCTATTATCCAACCTATCCTTAGAAGTCTCACTCTATGTTACTTACATATTTTGATGCTTCTTCTGCTCTGGTGCTTGATCTTGACTCTCCTTTTTCTACTTCCTGTTTCCCTTGTTCTTCTTCAAAACTAAGTCCTTTTTTGGTGACTGATGATCTTTATGCATTGATAATCCTGTCCAAAGTCTTTGATTTTTTCTCAAACTTGTGTAGCTTGTCCTTGGAGATTTTTACTTCCATACTTAGTGAAACTATCTCATGTTCTAATTTTTCACATTCTAGACCTTTTGTCTTTAATTCTTCAGTCATACCTTCTTCCATTTTCCTTGCTTCTTCAACCTTAATTTTGAAGCTAGTAAGCTCTTGTAAACACTTTGCTTTTGCTTTCTCATCTTCTTGAGCTAGAATCCTTAAACCCAAGTTCTCCCTTTTTAGTTCTTCAAGAGTAACCATAATTCTTTGACATTCTATCTCTTTTACCTTTGACTATTCAACCATACCTTTTTCAACTCTCCTTGCCTTTTCAACCTTATCTTTCAAGTCAGAGAGATCTTGTAGAAGCTTTGTCTTATATTTCTCATCCTCTTGTATTTGAGCCTTTAATTCTAAGTTCTTCCTTTTCAACTCAACAAGTTCCTTAAGAGTAGCTTCCTCATTTTATTTTTCTAAATTTCTATCTTTTATTTGGTCCTCAATAGGAGCATTTTCTTCTATTACTGAAAGTAGAGTTTCTTATTCACACCTATTTTGATTGTCCTTGTTATATTTTTTTGAACCAACCTCTAGGATTTTAGTTTTGAGAGTATCATCTTCATCTTCACCACTACTAAACCCATTGCAATAACCTGCATCATGATCGAGTTGACCACAAACAAAATATTCTTCACCTTATTATGGACAATAAGTTGCATGGTGACCTGTATTCCTACATCTGGTACAAAAATTTATTAATCTGATATGTTCTCCACTGCTTGATTCATCTCTTGAATCTATTTTCATTTTTCCTCCCAAAATAACAACATTGAATTCATCCTCCTTTTATTTAATGAACATGTGTGTTCTTTTCTTCTTGTGTCTCATGGTTCTATTTTTGCCTTTCTTTGCCACTTGTATTCTTGTAAGATCTTCCTTCAAGTCATTAAAACTTTTCTGAAGGAACCAAATCTGATAACAATTGAAGAACACAAGCTTATACTGAGAGGGGGTGAACAGTATAAGACCACTTTTACTTTTCTTTCCCAGATAGTATTATTCAATATAATCAATGGCAATATCAATAGCAATAACCAAAGCAATGCACAAATTATCACACATAATAGAGACATCAATTTAACGTGGTTCACCTAATGTGGGCTACTCCATGGATAAAATATTTCACTAATATTTTCACAAATAAATTCTCTTGGGAATCATTTCCCTATAATATTTATGGACCTCTATCCAAAGGAGACACCAATCCCCTAATCAAGTTTATGGATCTCTATCCATAGGAGAACTCCTTTCTTCTAAGATCTGATTGGTGATATTCTAGAAGAACTATTACCCCCACTGCTCTGGCTAATGGATCTCTATCCACTGAAGACACATGTCCTTGCTACCCTGGATAATGGATCTCTATCCACTGGAAATTGTCATCCTTTATACTCTATCACCTTCAAATCTCTATCTCAAATCTATACTAAACTCAGTCCTTTCGTATAGCACAAATCTAATCAGTCTCTATATATGGTATGGCATAAACCTATACTCAAATATGCACCAAAATCTATCCTTGAATTTGTACTAAACACAGTCCTTCGATCTAGCACAAATCTATCCTCAATATTTGTCCTTTGATATTGCACTAAACACAGTCCTTCGATCTAGCATAAGTTTGTCCTCAATATCTATCCTCTGATCTTACACTAAACACAGTCCTTTGGTCTAGCATAAATATTTTCTCAATCTCTATCCTCACGCCTTAACTCAAAGTTTGAATTAATCTCAAACCAACTCTACTAGATCTACCCCAAACCTTAACCCAAGATTTGAACAAATAAATCAACTCTGATCACAAGTCTTCTCAAAGACTTATCTCAAATCTACCTTGTAAGCTTCCACAAGAGCTCACACTAATCTGTCCATAAGTTCTCTTTATAACTTGTCCAAATTTGCTCAATAAGTCCTCACTAGAACTTATTCAGATATTCTCAATAATTTCTCACTAGAACTTATCCAAATCTGCTCTCAATATGTATTGTAAACTTCCACAAAAGCTCACCCAAATCTGTCCATAAGTCTTCTCAAAGACTTACCTCAAATCTGATCAATAAGTCCACATTAGAATGTGTCCAATCTCATAGAAACATAAAGAGATTTGTTAGAAACTCAAAATGCTTCCTATTCACCACAATGCTTAATTACTTTCAATCACCTTTTAGAAACAATAGAGAGAATTTTTAGAGACTCAATATGCTTCACATTCACCTTAATGCTCAATTAATTTCAATCAATATTTTGGAAACATACAAAGAAATGTTAGAGACTAAATATGCTTCACCACAATGCTCAATCACTTTCAATCACTCTCTTTACCACATAAACATACAAAGAATTGTTAGAGACTCAATATGTTTCACACTCATCAACACTCAACCTCTTTCTCAAATCAATTCAAAATATTGAAAATTTTATTTCATAGTTATTGAGCTATCATTTCACACATCCACTTGACTAGGCTCAACCAAATCCACTCAACCAATCACTTTAATGAAATAGTCATTGCTTACAAATCCTAGTCCAAGCATATGAATACTCACTCAAAATATTTCTAACAATGCTTATCAACCAATCTCACATAACAATGATACTCATGATCTTTTCAAACCCTAATTCAAGTTCCTCACTTAACCAATGGCTTCAACAACAATGCTTATCAAACAAGGTTTTATCAACAACTCTTTATTCTAGAAAACCTTGAAGTATTAATTCAAAACACACTCAACAATGCTTATAAAACAATATTCACATATAGCTCAACAACTCAATAAGGAAACCTAATCAAGTCCTTTTCACTCCAAAGTTGTTTTCCAGAAAACCAACCAATTAATTATTTCAACCAAGGAAGAATATGCCCATACCTTTTTCTTTGATGTAGAATGATCTTCAAAATCCTAGATCAATTATCACAACTTTCTTTACCAACTAAAAAACACAATGATAAATCAAATCCCAAATACACCTTATTGCCATGTCCACATCATTATTTCTAGATGTATACATAGATAGATAGATGTATATATAATACAAATATTAAAGTATATTAATTACAATTTTCAAAACCCTGATATTTTTTTCAATGAGTTTACATTTTTATAAGGGGTCTTGGTCCCCTCATACTGAGTGGGGTTTGAACCTTGGATCTCTGAAAGAGAGGCCAAAGCCCTTACCATTGCAATAAGCTTACAGCTTTTAAAATCCTAATTACTTATTTCAATTGGTTACATGGTATTGAAACGGGCCCACCTGTATTACATCATCACCACCTAGTGGTATTACAACAAATCTTGGATATTATCCATGTATCACTTGGCAAGATTTGAACCTTAGTCTTCTCCTTAAATGTCGAGGAATCTAATTGGTTGAGCTAATACCACTTGATTTTAAAACTATAATATAAATTAAAGGTTATTAATTAATTAATCATAATGTACATGGATGAAACATAATATTTAAAATAATAATGACAATAGTTTAATTGATAAAATTTCTCAATTTTTAAGGAGATCCAGGTTCAAATATTGTCATGCTATATATGTCTAATAGTCAAGTTGTTGTAATACCGCTATACAGTGATTGATGTAGTATAAGTGAGACCTTTTTCAATCCCATACAACCTATTAAAATATGGTCCTAATGTAGTAACATTAGAAAACCTAGATTCCTTAATATATTCTTCATGTAAAGATCTTCTTGTTGAAAATATTGTGCAGCAATACATGGTGAGTTACAAATATCTATTTATCCAAATGGTTATTTTCTTGTTTTATTTGCTAATAATGAAGATAGAGAGAAAACTTTTCAAGGGGATCCTTAGTTTTTTGGAAGTGCAGGGCTTTTCATGAAGCCCTGGCATACTAAATTTAAAGTCGAAGAAGATATGCCTTCTATAGCTCCCGTGTGGGTTAGACTCTTTGGCCTCCCTATTGAATTTTGGAATCCTACTATTTTTCTTCAATTGAAAACTCTTTAGGAAATTTTATGATGATTGCTGATTGTACTCAAAATTTTGAACATATTATTTATGCTCGGATTTGTGTTTTAATGGATTTTGAAAAACCCCTACCTATAAATATCACATTACAATTTGGGGAAGACACTTGGGAGCAAGTAGTGGACTATGAGAACATTCATTTTTGTTGTAGAATTTGCCATGAATATGGTCATTTGGCCAGTGCTTGTCCAAATAAAATTCCTGATCAAAAGAAAGAAGATATAAACTTAGCAGGTTTCCAAATACCTAAGAAGAAGAACACTCAGAAAAAACCAGTTATGAAGGATCAATCAAAGTCATCTGCTAATATGTTTGAAATCCTCTCCACAAATGATGTCCCAAGTGAGGAAGAGGAAATAATGGAAACTGAAATCTTAGAAACACAATTTAAATATGAAGGGAAGAACTCAGAGACAAACCAACAAATCAAATGTTTTCAACAGAAAAAAAGGAGACAATTTACACAAGAAAAACAATCTTTCAAATGTCAAAACTTCAAATAATGCAAATCCCAATATAGAATCCATTGAACCATCTAGTAAAATTTTGGCTGTGTATGAGCATTCTTCAAGGTTAGAAGCCATCTCATATTCAATTGGAATAAGTCAAGAAACAGGGAAAAAAAAATTGAAGATGGATTCTAATAAAAAAGTAGGTCACAAGACCAATCAATATCATATGGTAAAAGAAGGTGAAAATATTGTAGAGGAAGGTAAGATTAATGCCCTTCCCAAATTTTTTAGCCCTGGTATTAATGAATATCATCACTTGGAATATTAGAGGACTCAAAGGGAGTCTTTCAAAACAAAATAAAATTAGAAGAATGATTCAAATAAATCATCCACATATTGTTTTCCTTCAAGAAACAAATATGTCAATGGAGGATATGGACTTAATTGCCAGTAAAATTTGGCCTGTTGGAAAAGTGGTTTCCCTTAGTTCCCAAGGGAGTTCGGGTGGCATTGCTTGTCTTTGGGACCCAAAATAGGTAGTTATTCACCATATGGTTGGCAGTTGGGGTTTTTTGGCTATAGCTTTTCAAAGTAGACATTCCAACCAGATTATGCTCTACATTACTATTTATGCTCCGAATTCTTTGGAGGAAAACAGAAGATAGTGGAAGGATATTACTCATATTATCTCTCATTTTCCTAAATCTTGGATCTTGATCGGAGGAGATTTCAATACCATCCTCTCTCTGGATGAGAAAAGAGGACAAAATAGAAATTTGGACAAAAGCACTGACCTCATGAGCGAATATATTGCAAACCTCCATCTTGTGGATATCCAACCATATAATGGCCTTATGACTTGGTCTAACAGAAGGCATGGCTTAGCTTGTATAATGGAGAGTTTGGATAGGTTTTTTCTCTCTAAAAATTTCTTAATCCATGATCACATTCCCAAAGTGAAGATTCTTAATAATGCTGGTTCGGATCATTGGCCAGTCATGGTGGAAATGTGGAAAGCCAATGTGAGTTTATCTCCTTTTTGTTTTCAATTAATGTGGCTTAGAGAAATTTCCTTTAGACCTTGTGTGCAACAATGGTGGAAGGAAGGTAAAACTAGGCATGGGACTAAGATGTTCTGTTTTGCCAAAATACTGCAATACATTAAATCCAAAATCAAGACTTGGAACTAGAAATAGTTTGGGGATGTTCATAAAAAAAAAATGAAGTTATTGCTCATCTTGAAAATTTGAATAAGAAAATCCGTTTAGATGGCCTCATAGAGAAGAGAAGTGCAGATGAAATTAAACTCACAACTCAGTTAGAGGAATAGGAAAAAAGAGAAGAAATATTATGGAAGCAAAAATCTAGAATTCAATGGCTCAAAGAAGGAGATTGAAACGCAAATTTCTTCCATAAATCTCTTCTAGCTCGAAGATCTCACAACTTTATTTCTTCCTTAAAATCATATTTTGGAGATGTTGTTTATACTTGGGATGACATGGACTCTATTGTTGTTGATTACTTTTCCAATATTTTTGCTGCTACTCCTCTTGACTGAGCTTCACAACAAAATGTTCTTCAAGCAATCCCTTCTCTTATCACTTCTGAGGAGGACTCTATTTTGACTACTCCTGTTACTATCAATGAGCTTCAACAAGTATTTTTTAAAATGCAAAAAGGGAAAACCCCAGGTCCTGATGGTTTTCCCATTAAGTTCTACCAAGAGTTCTGGGATATCCTTCATGTTGATTTATTAGAGGTGGTGGAAGAAGCTAGGAAAGCCAAATAAATTTTGAAGGTTATCAATAAAACTTATATTACTCTTGTTCCTAAAGCTCAAGAGGTTGATCATATCTCATCTTTTAGACCTATTGCTTTATGTAATGTTCTTCTCAAAATCATTACTCAAATCATGGTAGAAAGGTTGAAGCCTCTTTTGCATAAGATTATTTCCCTAGAGCAAGGGGGTTATGTGGAAGGACGTCAAATAGTAGATGAGATAGTTCTTGTTTAGGAAGACATCCATTCCATGGATATGCAAAATTCTCCTTCCATGTTCATTCGGTTAGACTTATCCAAAGCTTATGATAGAGTGGATTGGCGCTTCCTTATCAAAGTTTTGAGGCAATTTGGTTTCTCTAAGGATTGGATGGATTAGATTATGGGATGTCTCTCTTCAATTTTCTACTTAGTTCTTATCAATGGTAGACCTTCTCAGTATTTCCCAGTTCCCAGAGGTATTAGGCAAGGTGACTCGCTATCCCCTTATTTATTCATCATTCTTGTTGAATGCTTGGGTAGGACTATAACCAAAAATAGGGAAAACAAAACCCTTGAGGGAGTTACCATTGCTCATGGAGCTAGACCTATCTCTCATCTTCAATTTGTGGATGAATCTACTATTTTAGGTAAAGCTACAGTTAAGGAAGCTTCTAATATTAAGCAAATCATTAGATGTTTTTCTAAGGCTATTAGGCAATTGATCAATGAAGAAAAATCTAAAGTTATTTTCTTTCATTGTGTAGACACCAAAATCCAACCACTTGTAAGTCATCTATACCTTCCTGTCAGCCACGCGTCAGTTATCCATCCTTCCCGCCATTATTTGGCCCAAATCCACATCTTCCCGCCATTATTTGGCCCAAATCCACATCTTCCCGCCATTATTTGGCCCAAATCCACACCTTCCCGCCATTATTTGGCCCAATTTCACCTTTCCCGCCATTTTTCATCCCCAAATTTATTTAAATTATTATTTATATATATATTTTAATATTTTAATATATATATAAATATAGTTTAAGTGATTTAATCTAAGTCGTCCATCCTTCATTTAATCTCATCCGTCCATCCATCTTAATCCGTTTCACAACCTAGATTTATTCTCTACCCTTGGATCTACTTTAATCTTAGCCACACATTCAAAGTGTCGTTAAAACCCTAAAGTGTGCCCTAAGAGTGGATTATAAATTGAGTCACTTTGATGGCTCAAACCCTATCTTCTTCTCCTATCTTTGCTATATTTGCTATCTTTTGGACCTATTTCTTCTATTTCATCTATCTCTTCAGCTATCCATCGCCGCATCCATCGCCGCATCCGTCGCCAACTTCGCCGCCATCTCTTCTGCAGCACTCTGTAGAATTCCACATTCTTGTCGCAAGTGCCTGCGGGCATTTACCCGCAGCCACAGATGCAGACCAGCATTTGAAACCTTGATTTAGAAGCACATGGGCGTTCAGCGAGTGCACCAGGGCGCCTTCTGCAGCTGATTTGATAGCCACATTACTTCCAGGTGCTGCCTGGTCTAGCCGCGTTAACAAAGAACAGGTATAAATCAGCTTAAAGCAAGTAACTTCTTTTCTTTTATTAATCTGTTGTTGAATTCCTACATTCTATTTTTCTAGGGTTTTAAATTATTTCTGAGGGCTCACACAGTGGAGCCCTCTTATTAATTTCTAACTCCTTGATAGTGTTAATGTGTGCAAGATTTTAATGGCAGATCTGGTGTGTTGATAGCAGTTGTTTAAGCTGGAGTGGTCCGAGCTACAGGATACAACAAAGCCCACTCACCTTGTTGGGGTTAAAGATATATTCTTCGGAGACGCCACCCATTGTGCCAGCTAGGGTTTCAGATAACCCTAGCACAAACTGTAATTTTTGTATCAAGAAAAGGGTTACAGGCCCTGTTGTACTCAAAAGGAGTTTTTAAACTCCGTTGATTAATAAAAATCGTTTGTTTTGTACAACTGTGTTCTGTCTTACTTTTTATCGTGACTTCTTTATATTTTGTTTGGTGTTGTATCTTTAATCTACACATTGCTCTGCTATACAGGAATCCATAGTCTTGGATAAATTAAGATATAAGAAGACCTCTCTTCCAATCACTTATTTAGGTATTCCCATAAATATTTAAAGGCAAAAAAATAAATATTGGAATTGGTTGTTGGACAAAGTCAAGAAGAAAATTGGAAAGTGGACCAACAAGTGGCTTTCTTCTGGAGGTAGAATCACCTTGGTAAAATCAATCCTTCAAGCTATTCCTATTTATGTTTCTTCCGTTTTGAATATCCCAAAGGATGTTCTTCGAGAATTGGATCAAATCAGTCATCGTTTCCTTTGGAGTGGTACTAAGGAGAAAAGAAAATGGGCCTTAGTGAAATGGGATACTCTGTCTTCCTAAGAGTAAAGGGGGGTTAGGATTACGGTCTTCAATTAATAACAACAAATATTTAGATGCTAAATTATATTGGAGGATTTTGCATAACCCCAATGCTCTTTGGGCCAATAATATTCATGCTAAATATGCCGAGAACAAAAGTCCTGAAGACCTTGTTCGCTATCAACTTCCTACCAAATGTTCTCCCATTTTAGCAGTTCTTAAGACTGGTGAGGATTTGATAAAGAAAAAATTATTTTGGATCATTCATAATGGTCAACATGTAAATTTTTGGACAGATTCTTGGGATGGTCACAAGCCTTTGATAACTCAATTTCCCGATTGGAGGCCTTGGATGGAGGAGCTTCACCGAGCTAATTGGATAAAGGTGGCTAATTACTGTCGGTACCATATTGGTAATTCAAAGGTTGGTAGATATTGGATCCCTATTGAGTACTGGCCTATTCAAATCCCAGAAAGGCAAAGACAAGATATCCAAGGCATCTTTCATATGAGATCCCTCTCTTGGTCCCATGAAAAAGATTGTTTTGGATTGAACAACACTACTAAGGGTGATTATTCAGTTGCTCAAGGTTATTTGACCTTATGCCATAATAATCCCAACCATTCTTCTGACATATTTCATCGATTATGGGCTCAAAATATCTGGCCTAAGGTGAGGTTCTTTAATTGGCTTTTATTGCATTGTAGGGTGCTTACTGGTGAGCAACTTATGAAGCGTGGTTTTCATGGCCATTTTAGATGTGAAATGTGTGAAGAGAATGTAGAAAATATCAACCATATTTTTATTTAGTGTACTTTAGCCTCTGGGCTATGGAGGAGAATGGCCACTTTACTTGGCTTACAGTGGTTCAATTTTTTTACTTTTGAACAACTTTGGAGGGATTGGCCTAATCAAGAGGGTATTGATCTTTTTATTAGGAAGTTAGTTTGGATGGGTTCTACCATTCTTCTTGGGAATATTTGGAATGAAAGGAACAACCAAATTTTTAATGAAGATAGGAAGGATATTCATTATATTTGGCAAAAGGCCATAGCCAACTTAGTTGAATCAGTCCATCAACTCCTTAATCACCCCCAAAACTCCCACCAAAGATGGGATCAAGTGATGCAAAGATTAAAGATTAAATATTCTAAGGGTAACCAAATTAAAGGGAATGTGAGTATTAGTAAGATGGATAGGACTAGAAATTGGCAACCTCCTCCTAAGGATTTTGGAAAAGTCAATACTGATGGAGCCTCTAGAGGGAACCCTGGAAAAGCCAGTGTGGGAGGAATTGGTAGA
Organism: Wollemia nobilis; assembly: GCA_028583015.1. Taxonomy (NCBI): domain Eukaryota; kingdom Viridiplantae; phylum Streptophyta; class Pinopsida; order Araucariales; family Araucariaceae; genus Wollemia; species Wollemia nobilis. The sequence goes on along the minus strand of JAQPPZ010007509.1, from coordinate 9,158,287 downwards.
CTTTTAGATGACTCCTTGGTTTTTACTTTTGCTGAGAATTTGGGTATTCTTTCCAATAACCTTGCCAAGGGGTATGGTATCCTCAAAGGTCTTCAGGAGGCTACTAAGGTTGGATGGGAAAAGGTGTTAGTTGAGTCTGACTCTCAACTTATGATAAATATCTTGAAGACTCCTTCTAAGAATCATAAGGTGGATTAGAGAATAAAAAAAATTATTGAGAAGATTCAGTTAATCCAAATGGGATTTTTGAAAGTTGATTACAATCATGTGGTCGAGATCAAAACAAGAGTGTTGATGCTTTAGCTAATTGGGCTTTGGACAAAGGTGATCTTACTTGTTATGGCCACCCTCCTATATGGTGGGCTTCTCAAATTAGGGAAGCTCTTCTTTATATCATTTCTTTGGATGGCTCTAGTTTTGAAGGTACCTAGTTTCTTCTTGTTTTTTTTTGCTTCTCTTTGGTTCATTCAGTTTTTTTTAGTTCCCTAGCTCATTCTATTCTTTATTTTTTTCCTCTGTTGATTCTTGCCTTAATAGTCTTTTGGTCTAGATAGGTCATTGTTTTGTTCAATTTTTTTTTCTTTTTTTAGTTTTTTTTTTTAGTTTTTTAAGGTGGGTGGGTTCTTTTCTTTTGTTTTGTTTTTGTGTTCTTTGTGTTGTTTTTTGTTGTTCTTGTGTTTTTGTTGTTGTTTTTTTTTTTGTTTAATGTTTTTTGTTATTGTTCTTGTGTTTTTTGTTCTTGTTCTTGGGTTTCTCTTTGTTTGTTGTATTTCGTGTTTTTATGTGTGAGTGTTTTCTATGTTTTTTGTTTTTGTTTATTGTCTGTTGTTGGTTGTTTTTTATTTTTATTTTTATTTTATTTTTTTAATTTTTTTAGGTTTTGGTTGTGTTTATTTTTCATGTTTTTTTTGGGTTATGTCTTTGTAGTGTTATGTTGTTTTTGTCTTGTTTGTGTTTTGTTATGTAGTTCTTGTGTTTTTCTATGTGGTTTGTTTTGTGGTTTCTTTTATCTTATTGTGCGTGTTTGGTTATGCTTTTGTTTTTGACACACTCAAGGAGCATGTTTTTTATTTTATTTTATTATTTTTGTTGTTATTTACTTATTTTTAAATTGGTTTTGTGTGTTTGTTTGCTCCTTGAGTATGTCAAAGGTGGTAGGCCAGGTTCGAGTCCTGGGCATTTTTGGTGGAATGGATACCCTTGCCTCCTTGGGTCTTACCCAAAAGTGGCATCCCTTTTGGGATGTTTTCCACAAATAATAATAAAAAAAAGAACTTAGCCTTGTCATAAAATGATGTAGAAAGTATAATATGTATTTAATATATGACTAGTAGGAAAATTTTAGGATATTATCTTAAAAAATAACTATTAAAATCATCTTGTTAATATTATAATTTGATAAAATTTATATGTAAGGAGATGATACACGTAATCATAGGATCAAATTAAAATGAATCTTAGAGTATAATTAGGATTTATATAATTAATAGGTTTAATTTTTTTCAAATTATTTATAAAATTTGTAAGGAAGAATTTTTAAATAAATGTTATATATTTGTATTAATTTTTAAATGTCAATTATTACTTATATTAAAATCTATAAAAAGAATACAATAGTTGCAAGTTTACTGTAGTGGTAAGAATTTTGGCCTCTCTTTGGGATGTCCAAGGTTCAAACCCCACTCAATATGAGGGGACCAAGACCCCTCATAAAAACATGTGTAAACTCGTTGAAAAATCAAGTGGCATTAGCTCAACTGATTAGATTCCTCAATATTTAAGGAGGAGACCAAGGTTCAAATATTGCCAAGCGATACATGGATAATATCCAAGCTTTGTTGTAATATCACTATGTGGTGATGATGTAATACAGGTGGGGCCCAACTTTGTTGTAATACTACTATGTGTTGATGATGTAATACAGTGGGGCCCGCTTTCAATCCCATATAACCAATTGAAAGAAAAAAAATTATAAAAGGACAATTTATTTGAGTTAGTTTAAGCTACAAGCTTATTAGGATTTTTTTAATCAATAATTTGAGGTATTAATCATTTACATAACCAAATATCCAAGATTTGTTGTAACATCACTATGTGGTGATGATGTAATACTGGTGGGGCCCAACTTTGTTATAATACCACTATGTGGTGATGATGTAATACAGGTGGGGCCCGTTTCAATCTCTTATAACCAATTGAAAGAAAAAAGAAATTTATAAAAGGACAATTTATTTGAGTTAGTTTAAGCTACAAGCTTATTAGGATTTTTTTAATCAATAATTTGAGGTATTAATCATTTACATAACCAAATATCCAAGTTTTGTTGTATACCACTATGTGGTGATGATGTAATACGAGTGGGGCCCGTTTCAATCCTATTTAACCAATTGAAAAAATAAATCTTTAAAAGGACATAGTTTATTTGAGGAGTTAGTTTAGTAAAGCTACAAGCTTATTAGGATTTTTTTAGTCAATAATTTGAGGTATTAATCATTTAAATAACCATAATTTTTTTTTTGAATTTACATGGTGGAATCGGTAGCCGCCACGAATTCGAGCAGGTTGTCCAATTTTTATGGCCGCCATAGTATTCTGTGTTGTCCACCCCAGAAGCCGCCACACAGATCTTCGCGTAGTCCACCCCTATAACCACCATGCCACAATCATTTAAAACCTTTTACGCCACTGAAAGCACCAGGAAAGGGACACACGTTCAGTCCGATGAGGCCCAAGATTTGAACCTTGGACCTCCGCCCCATTATGGGGTTTGGATGAACCAATTGGTCTACACCTCAGACCTATAACCATAACAATATTACAAGTGAAAAATTATAAATTAAATCACTAGTGTAGTTATCAACATATTGAAACCTAGTAACAAAGCCTTATGTGCATGCATATTAGAAGGAACATCTATGTCAAAACATTTGTACAAAACTAGTAAAGAGGACTTTAGAATAGACCATAAATAGAAAAATTTTGGAATGAAAAAAGTTCTAGATACCATTCATAACATGATTACTATTTTGCTGAATCAAATTCTAGAGAATCCAAATGTAGATGGTCAATAGAAAGGAGAAATAAATGAATACCAACAAGGGCGAGGTCAAAAAAGTCAACTCCATAACCACATTAATCAAGGAGTTGGTCAAAGAAATATTTTAAAAAATCTTAAATAAGGTAGAACCACAAAAAATTCTTGGGGCCAACCGAAGGGAAACTAGCCAAGCATTGGCTTGTCAAGATGTAGTGTTGCTTTAAGGTTGATAGTTATACAAGTCAAAAGAAGTTTAAAATATTCACCTTTAAGCTAGAGATATCTATAGACATATGGTGGCATAACAAAGAGTTGATAAGAGGTACGATGAAGTTGATGTAACTTGGGAATTATTTAAAGGAAACTTTAGAAATAAGTATATATCCCAAGTGTACATTCAATGAAGAATATAAGAGTTCTACAACCTTTGAAAAAGGAATACATCAATTATGGAATATAAAAAATAATTTTAGAAAACTCTTAAATGAAATACCTCCAATTGTAAATTAGGTTATGCAAATACATTGATTTTTTATGGGGTTACAATAGTTAATAGCACAAATTGTTAGAAGCAATCCACTGACTTGGAAGAAGATTTATTAACAAGCCTTAGCCATGGAAGATGGTCCTGGTGGTCCATTTGAGGATAGAGGAAAAATTTATTATCAAATGTCTAGCAAGTTCCAATGGTTAGTACAAATTCCTCCTAGCTCTAACCATAATCCTCCTCAATAACAACAATATCAAGCAAAGTTTAAATTTTATAAATTCTAGGGAAATTTAGAGGAGAATCTTTTATGGGAAGAAATTGGGAAAAGTATACCACTAAGATCTCTCTCAGCTCCTCATTGATCCCCTATTTTCTAATCTAAGGTCCCATAATAGAATCATAATAGACCCACTTCAAGTGGTCAAAGGAGGATGCTTTTATGTGGGGTCCTTAGTTTGTTATAAAATGACCTTAATCTAGATATAGAGTAGTTCAAAAATATAAATCAACAACAATCTCTTCAAATAAGAAGTAATGCATCGAATCAAATTGAGTGTATGCAATTATGGGAAATCACCAAGCCAAGCACCAAGCTTCTATGATTAAAACTTTAAGTAATATCTTGGGTCACCATATATCTATTTTGATCAACCCTATAACTTATACTTCATTTACTAACACTATTTTAGTAGGTGAACTTACTTTAGTAGAGCAAAAATCAAGTGAAGATGGCTTTATGTACTCTCGAAGCCATTAAGAGCAAAGTGAAGAAGTGTGAAGTCAATTTTTAAAATTGAATCACATGCTCAAATATTTTGGTGACACTCTTGGGTTCATATAATAATATTATTGGCATGGATTAGTTAGGTAGTCATAAAGCAAAACTCAATTGTTAAATTAAAGTGTTGAATATATCTATGATTTGAAAAGGATCAAAAGAATAGATCATCCTATTAAAAATGATTTCAACAATACAAATTAAAAGAAGCTTTACAAAGGAATTCCAACTATTTGTTATCATGATTTAAGATAATGAGAGTAAGAAGAAAGAAACAACCACATATTCCCATATAGTTCTTAAGAAATTCAAGGATGTCTTTCTTGATGAGTTGTCAGGATGAATTGTAAGGTGATTTGATTTCTTAATAGAGCTCATGCTTGGAACTAAACCGATATTCAAAGGTTCCTTGCAAGATGACAACTATCAAATTAAGTGATCTAAAGATATAGCTTCAAGAACTACTAGATAAAAGTTTGACTCCCCCCTAGCATTTTTTCCATGGGGATACATGTAATATTTGATAAGACAAAGGATGGATCAATGAGTCTTTGCATTTATTATATGTAATTGAATAAATCCTCCATCAAGGATATGCACCCTTTTCCCCAAATTGATGAACTATTTGATTGAATGCAAAGAGCAATTTGCTTTTAAAAAAATGATTTCAGATAAGTTTATCATTAATTGTGTATAAAGGATGTTGTTAACCACAAAAAAACATTTAGAACTTGCTATGAGAATTATGAGTTCATTGTCATTCCTTTTGGACTAAATAATGTGCCACCAATATTTATAAGCTCGATAAACGATGTACTTAGAAAGTACCTAGATAAGTTTTTGGTTGTAATTATCTATGACATTGATTTACTCCAATAATGAATAAGAACTTGAAAAGCATGTAATACAAGTTTTGTAATGCCTTAGAAAATAACAGTTATTTGCAAAATATTTGAAATTTTTCTCCCTTCAAAAAGGAATACAATATCTAGGATATATTATATCAAAATAAGGAATACCAATCACCCATCAAAGATTGAGGCCATTTTTAATTGGTCAATTTTACCAATGTTTTAGAGGTTAGAAGTTCCATGGATTGATAGGATAGCACTAAATATTTATTTAAAATTTTTCTAAAATAGTTAATCCTATCACATATTCAAAGATAAAAGGAAAGAAATTTGTTTAGAAAGAGACGTGTGATCAACATTCCAAGAGTTGAAATGGTTGTTGACTAGTGTACATATTTTGGCTATACCAAATCTAAATAAATACTTTGTATTATGTATTGATGCCTCTAAGGAAGAATAGGGAGCATGTTAATTCTAGACAAACATGTAATGGCTTATGAGTTATGAAAAATCAAGGATTATGAAGTGAGTTACCTTATACATAACCTTGAATTATCTATAATTGTTCATGCTTTAACAATGTAGATGCACTATCTACTCGAAAAGAGATTCAAATTTAAAGTCAAAAGATATATTGTGGATGTATGCAATGGACCAACCTAAGCAATGGAAGAAGTATGCGAGTTTGTTTGTATTTATTTATCATAGTAACCATCATAGTTCTATTAGAATGGCATCCTATGAAGCATTATATAGAAGACCTTCTAGGATGTCTCTAAGTTGGAATCAACTTGAGAATAGAGTTATCATTGGATCAAATCTATTATAGGATGTGGAGAATCTAGAAACCATAATCAAGTAGAGAATTAAACAATCCCAATACAAGCAAAAGAACTACGCTAATACATAGGGATCAAAGAGGAGTTTTCAATAGCTCTACTAAGAAAATCAAATTGGCAATATTTTAAAAGATTGCCTTAACAATTTGGATTTTTTTGATAATTATAGAGGCTTAAAAAATATCAAAACAATTAAAAAATAACTTAGAGCCATTGAAAACCAACATATTACTAATCCACTTATAATTAAATTTTAAAAGTAAATAAAAAATAAAACATTAAAACCTAAGTAATTCCACTTTATGAAACTAGATCCACATGGGTAATAATGGAAAAGTGACAAGATTACTTCCTTAGATATCATGCAAAGGAGGCTTCCAATTAAGACAAGGGAAGGAAGAAAATACCAAAAAAACAAGAGCAAACACACAAAAAGGAAGAAAAAGAGAATATAATAGATAAAAAGGGGATTTGAAAAAATAAAGGAAATATAATGATTAATTGAGAAGAAGGAAAAATTGCAACAATAAAGGTAAAGAGAAAAGTAAACCTTCATAGTTTAAATTTAATAAGCCTATAATAATTAAGTGAATTAAAATTGTCCAACAATAACCCTCTCCTTGACCAAGACTTTATAATGTGTGAATGAGTTCGATCAGATAGTCTATGTTTTATCATCAAACCAAAGTAATGTATGCATGAGTGGATAGGTATTTATGTGTAAGACACTTCTATTTGTTGTATTAGGCTAAGGTGTCTTATGTGTTTACAACTATAAAAAAAATAATGTATTTAAGTTTTAAAAATGATATCAGGTTAAAGGGTAGTATGGCTACCAAAATGTTTGGCATGGAGTAAAGCAGTAGCTTCTCCAAGGTGAAAATGGAAAAATTATGCTAGAGAAAGTAGGGCTTATTTAAATATGGATGTGATATATACATGCCAACCTGACCTATGATGAAGTTAGGAGCTCAAATACAGGATCACTTGTTTATCATATGTTTATGTTCTTACTTAGTGTTTTTTGCATGTCTATGTTTCTCCAAGGTGAAAATGGAAAAATTATGCTAGAGAAAGTAGGGCTTATTTAAATATGGATGTGATATATACATGCCAACCTGACCTATGATGAAGTTAGGAGCTCAAATACAGGATCACTTGTTTATCATATGTTTATGTTCTTACTTAGTGTTTTTTGCATGTCTATGTTTCTTAAATTGTAAGGTGGTAAATAGAATCCATATAAAGTCATGTTTTTGGAATTCTTATGGGACTTGGAGGTAGGGTGGGTGGTAAAGCATTGTCCTCAATTGTGGTTGTCTAGGATGGTTGTATTTTCAAGAGGAGCTATCTAGTCTAATACCATGAAATGAAAATGTTCCAACTAATGTCATTGTACAACATGTAGTTAAATTGTTGTCCAATTTGTATATAAAGCACATAGTTTTTTAAATTATATGAGATTTAAATGGGTCCCACCCATATAACATTATGATCGCTTAAAAATTATGCATGTATCACTTAGCAAGATTTGAACCTCAATCTCCTCCTTGAATATCGAGGAATTTAATCGGTTGAAGTAATATCATTTGATATATAAAGCACATAGTTGTAAATGCTTGTATTTTATTTTTTATAGGAAATATATTGCATAAATATTTGAATGAGTGATGAATATTCAAAGTTGAGTTCAAGAATTTGATTAATTTATTTAAATTTTTAGTTTTATAAATCAATTGAAGGATTATATGATATATGATACACATCTTAAAAATATTTATTATATAATTAAATCATTAGCAAGGGAAATGAATTATTGGATATTGATTCCTTAATGCATTCATAAAGTAAAATTTCCTAAGTACAAATATTAGATGGAATGCTAATTAATTCATTAGTGATAAGAATAATTATATTTATTTGTGGCGGAGGTAGTAGATTGATTAGTTTTTGTTGAGTGTTTTCGAGCTTGAGGTTGATGGTTCCAATCCCAAGACTCTAATCAAATAAAAAAATGATTATATATCTACATATAGTATGCATATATCCCTTACTCTACAAATCCATTGAAAATGCATTTGTTTTCATTATTGTATTTAATATATTAATTCAAAATAATTTTTGACTAGAGAATTGATGATTGCAGTTTAAAACTATAAAATGTTTTTATAAATGTTCTTTATTGGATTAGATATCTTTTGGTTGAATAAATCAAATTTGTATATGGGAGTATTCTTAGTCTGACTATACTTCTTATTAAGTTTTTGTATACTCTTATCTCATATCTAGCAGGTTATTTTCTTAGATTTAAACCAAGGATTAAATCCATCTAGTTGAATAGACCTTGTGATTACTATTTGATTCCATTCCTATGGAAGTAGGTCATGGAATTGTTTAAAATATTTACCATTCTAAAAAGTGAACTTTTTGCCTATGATGGACACTCCATATAATATATTTGCAATATAGTTTATGTTCATCAAATAATATGATGGCATTTCCTATTTGCATCATTTTTTTTGGTTTCCAAGTGGATACGAACATTATTAGGCAAAGTGTTGTCCTTAACAAAATGTCAATAAAAATTCCATATCCATGTTATAGATAATTGCGTAGACATGCATGTGCAAAGATTTAGCATTACTATGACATCTTACTGGCTTACATCTTTGAAAGAAGTAACCATTTACAATTATTTAGTCATAGTAAAAAAATATTTAAATGATATGATTTCAATTACATTACAATATATTATAAAACATCTTTGCAAGGAGTAAATATTTTATATCTTCTTTCTTCCTCTATCAAAGAACCTAGCATACCTTTTCTCATGCACACAAAATTTACCTCTGTATTATGCGAACAATAGCCTCTAGATCCGCCTAATAATATTACCTTGTAAATGATTATTATCTCTTTTAGACATATATTCAACATCTCTTTTTAATTTCTTGCATTAATATATATATATATATATATATATATATATATATATATATAATCTATGTGTGGTTTCTATTGGAGGCCACTCCCATTACAAAAAAAAAATAGTGCATTGCTCTAATTACATTTATAACAAGTTAATTAAAGCATACCTATTTTTGTCTTTCTATCAAAGATATTTTCCATCTTCATCAAATTGCTAATTTTTCATAATAAACTATTTTTTTTTTAGAACTAACAACAAGAACAACCCTTACATGACACATAACTCCAACAGATAGAAGAAAAATAAACATAACAGTCATCAATCAAAGAGGAAATTAGTTCAATTATTTTTCTTTTGTAGCTGAGGTTATTCCTCCTTTAGAGAGGCAAGATATGAGAATGCCTTTTTTCACTTCAAGCTCTTAAGGTGATATCTAGTTGTAACACATTTTGTAGGATCTTCATTTTCAAAAAACTAACCATCATTGATTATTTCATAATTAGCTTCAATAATACAATTTGAGTTGTTAATATTTTTCATGGAAATGTCTAGATGGTCTTTACTAACCATTTGGCTTTTATCAATGATTTGAGTCAAATTTTCCTTTTGGGGTTGAGTCTTTTGTTGCTCGCATTATTCTTGCTGGACAACTAGTATATAAAAATATTATCTCTTTTAGACATATATTCAACATCTCTTTTTTAATTTCTTGCATTACAAAGTATATATATATATATATATATATGTTTGGTTTCTATTGGCTACCACTCCCATTACAAAAATAAAATAGTACAGTGCTCATTATATTTCTAACAAGTTAATTAAAGCATACCTATCTTTGCATTTCTATCAAAGATATTTTCCATCTTCCTCAAACTGCTAAGTTTTCATAATAAACTATATTGTTTTAGAGAACTAACAACAAGAACAACCCTTACATGACACATAACTCCAACAGATAGAAGAAAAATAAACATAACAATCATCCATAAAAGAGGAAATTAGTTCGATTATTTTTCTTTTGTAGTAGAGGTTCTTCCTCCTTTAGAGTGGCAAGATATGAGAATGCATTTTTCCACTTCAAGCTCTTAAGGTGATATCTAGTTGTAACACATTTTGTAGGATCTTCATTTTCAAAAAACTAATCATCATTGATTGTTTCATAATTAGCTTCAATAATACCATATGAGGTGTTAATATTTTCATGGAACTGTCTAGATGGTCTTTAGTAACCATTTGGATTTTATCAATGATTTGATTCAAATTTTCCTTTTGGGGTTGAGTCTTTTGTTGCTCACATGATTCTTGCTAGACAATTGGTGCATCTGGAGGATGAGCTTCTTTATTTTGAACTAGGATATTTGAAGGTTTTGAATCATTTGCATGCAGGGCCTTCTCCTCCACAAAGGAGGAATCAGAGCAATGATCGAATGATCGAGCATCTCTTCTGCAGGTAGTCATATTTCTGACAGTCATAACATCTTAGGGATAAGTTTTTATATTCAATATTTTGGATCCATTACTCTTTGCTTTAGGAGATAGTAATGGATTGAGGCCCAAGAACTGAAACATCCATTCGAGTAGTCAATCTTGCTTTACTCATATTAATTTTACTTGATAAATTTTCCTCTATTTGTGCATCCATGTACTAGAATACATCAATGATATTATCGATTTTCATGAATATATTTTCTCCCTAAAACTCCATAGGGAGAGCATAAAAATTCACCTAGATTGGGAAGCCATTAACTTCTTTTGTAAAAGGGTTGAAACTAGGAGTTCAAGGTCTTATATAGACACCCCTTTGTCCTAAAAACCAATTATATCTATAATCCATTACCCTATCTCTATTTGCTAAATTAGAAAAGGAAACAAAAAATAATTTTTGGGTAGGAGAGTTACTTGGAATTTTGTACTGGTCCACCAATATTTATTGTATCCTTTGAGCTCCTCTAGGCTTGGTCTTTTTCCCTTAAGTTTGCAGATAATTTTTTGGGCTTGATGATCAATTAGATCTAATCTAAATTTATCATCTAAAATCCTGATAGAGGGTAAAATTTTCTCTACCAATGAACCCAAATATCCTTGAGAAATATTTCTTTTAATCAAAGAGACTTTCTCACAGATTGAAGAGACAATCTATGAACAACCCTCTTCCTTCAATGCTTGACTGCACCTAGGGTTTGCATCCCTTTTGCAAAGACTATAGCCAAATTTATTGCTTTGTTCCATCACTTGACTACACCTAGGGTTTACACCCCTTTTGCAAAGACTGTAGTCATAGCCAAACTTCTCAAAATATATCTATATTTAAATATATATAATAGAAGTATTAAAGTATATTAATTACTACTATTAAAAAAGTAATATTAAATAAAAATTATTAATTAATCGGTTCTAATGTCACATTAAATAGCATTAACTCAGTCAATTATATTTTTCAACATTCAAGGGGACCTAGGTTCGAATCTTGCCAAGAAATACATAGATAATATCTAAGTTGTTGTAATACCACTAAGTGGTGATGATGTAATACGGGTAAGACCCGCTTCAATCCCATAAAACCAATTCTAAAAATGGTCCTAATGTCACTACATTAGAGAGTCGTACCTTCCTTAATACATTCCTCATGTAGAGATTTTCTTGTGAAATATAGCATGTGTGGAATGATTATCGTGCATCATGCTTGTGTGCAAATGTATATTTGCAACCCATAATTCATGAAAGTACTTATGAGAATATATTATGGGAATGTATTGTGGGACTACACTCGTGGTAATGCACTTGTGGGGCATAATAAGTAAAGGTTTATTTTTATTTAAATTATATTTAAAAGTGGCAAACATGAATGTTTAAATAAATGTGATATATTTACATTAATTGTTAAATATCAAAAATTACTTTTTAGTTGAGATCTATAAAAACACATGGTTTATTTGAGGAGTTACTTAATGCAAAGGTACAACCTTGTTAGAATTTTGTTTAGTTCGCTATTTGAGTTATTAGCTATTTAAATGAACTTAACAAACAATATTACAAGTAATTACAAAATAATTTAATGTTTTTGTGGGACACCGCACTGGTATGGCTTTGGGATTTCATTCAAGAGACCTAAGTTCAAACCACGATGGGGTTTGTGAGTGTGATTAAAAAAATTATTTTTAGGGACAACACAATAGTTTGGGGTTTGGCTCTTCTTTGGAAGGTCCAAGGTTCAAACTATGGTGTGTGTGTGGCTATGTGTTAATCCCTTATTGATAAGTGTAGCTCTTAGTCTTATGAGGGGTCAAGGTTGGGAGGGGATTGCTCAACCCTATGCATCGATTGTAGGGGTTTATCACACTATCCAAAAAATAAATATGGATGGGTTTTTTGCATCGGTCATAGGGGTTTATCACACTACTTGAATAAAAAAAAAATATTACAAGCAAACAATTACAAATTATACCATTCTCATAAGAAGCCTTATGCACTTGCATATTAGAACAAACACTTTTTTATGCAATATTTTTAAACATCTATTTCAAAATCTCACTATAAAATTTCCTTAAGTTCTTGTTAGTGATTTTTCAATTGTAATTAATTTTGAATGTTGTTATCAATTATCTTTTTCATATTGTAAAATTAATTGTATGAATACAATGATTATGTAATGTTAATCAAAATAAAAAGAATTATAAGGTTTAATCATATTTTAGCCTTGTTTGTTTGACTTATGAAGGGTGCCTCATAGAAAAACCTTAAAATTATCAAATTACATATCAATATACCATAAAAAGATAAAATAAAAGTAATTATTTTATTTTCCCATCTTCAATCCTCACTACGACATTGGCCAATAGACTCAAGAAGGTACTTCCAAGGATCATCTCTTCTATGTAGGGAGGTTTTTTTCAAGGGAGACAAATAATAGATGGAGTAATGATAGTACATGAAACATTTCATTCGATGGATAAGAGGCATGTTTCATGTATGCTATTTAAACTAGATATGAATAAAGCATATGATTGGTTGTCATAAATATTCTTGGATAAGGTAATGCATAAATTTAGTTTTGATTTTAAGTGGAGATAGTAGATAAAAATATATCTATCTTCAACAAAGTTTTTTATCATAGTTAATGGTAGATCAATAGGTTTCTTTAGGAGGCAGAAAGATCTAAGACAAGGAGATCCTATATCCCCATATTTGTTTATCATCATGGCTGAAGCTTTAGGTAGAAATTTGGGAGTAGCCATTACCACAAAAAATATAAGAGGTATTAAACCTATAGGTAATGTTGTAGTAGTGTTTTACCAACAATTCATGGATGACACTATCACCTTGGGTGAAGCCTCAATAAGAGAAGCAAATGAGATAATAAATATCCTACATCTTTATAAAAGAGCTTTCAATCAAAGTGTCAATTTAAAAAAAAGTCATGTTTTTTTTCTAGCACATCTAGACCGATGCAACAGAGAATATCTAGGATTTTGGGATGCAACATAGCAAAATTTCCATCTACCTACCTTGGATTACCTCTTTTTACAAGTAGAATGAAATAAAAATGTGAACTCCAGTCATAGATTGGATTCAAATAACCTATGCATTTGATATATATATCATTCCTCCCAACAACGGAAGCGTTGGATCCTAATGCTTTCATAAGAATTTGGGAAAGAAGATATTACAAATAAAAGTTCCCAAAAATGAAATCCTCCAAAGTGGTTCAAAAAAGAAGAGAGATAGACGATGTACAAGAGCCCCAAAGAGATCACCACAACTCCATCAAAGGGAGCAACAACGAGAAAATATAGGCTCAAAGGGGTCCAAATAGGAATCCTCAATGGGATCTCAAGAGCATGTTGGAGTGAGCACTACAATGCCTAAAAAGGATCTTGGAAAAATGTCTTTCAATCTTCGAAAGTCGCAACTCTTCATACCAATCATGCTAAACCATAATCATGTACCCAAAACTAAGTACAAACAATCCTGTTAAGCAAGCATCTTGTAACTATAGTTGGTGGAGGAAGAGTGGAGGAAAAAACCATCAAGTATCCTTATGGTAATGAAATCATCTTACCGGAATGCATGGATAACCAGTCGCTACAACCACCAAGTGTGATAGAGGAGATTACTAATTATGAGGTTTACTTGAGGAAATAGACACATGTCATGGAGATCCAAAACCAGGCAAAGAATGAAGTGTCGGCTACCACCGAACTGCACTCCTTATTACAAAAACATAAGATTGAGAAGAAGAAGCTTCTTAAGTGTCAAGGCTCAAAGGGTCTTGAGAAGTGGTCCGAATTGTCAAAATATCCGTAGTCTTCGAAGATGTGGAAGCGATGCTTGAGATGGTGCTGGTAGCTGAAAAATCCACAAAGAGACAAGCCTACTAGGGGCAAAGACAACTCCAATGTGTGGAGTACCCATGTGATATCCCTGATCACATAGAAAGGGCCAAAGGTCTTATGAAGGAGAATGCACTCCAAAATATCTCAAAAGATGATGGTGGATTTAAGGAGTGTTGGATTCAACCGAGAATGCACTCCATCTTACAAGAATTTGTTCAAGAAAGAAGGTTTAGACAACACAATCTTTTGAGCACCATAATATCAAGAAAACCTTTACAAAATAATAAAATAATAATGCTATTAGAACCAAATCGAAAAGAGCTTTCCAATGACTATATGTAAGCCTATACTTGCAATAATATCAAGCCTCAAAAACTAAGAAAAACATCATGGATCTACTGCAGCAAAACAAAAGGGATAAAAATATCCTTTATAATTTTAGATATAGAATATTCCCATGGAATATTTTGTAAAATAACATCCCAGCGAAAAGAATATTCAGCAAAATATGTTTTAAAAGGTGAAAAATAAATAAATTTTTTAAACCTCGAAGTAATGTATGCGACGCTAGGGATAGTTGAATGACCAGGTAGGAAAAACTATCCTATTCATATCCAAATCGGCCACCAGTAGCAATATTTAGGCCCATACAGTCAGTCCATCATCATCTAAACTATCAAGTTATAATTGTGTCCTCCAATGCATAAGGGGCCAACCTTATCGGGTGAGTAGTTAAACGTCCTTCTCGCAAAATATTTCAAGGATGGAATAGCCATTTGCCCCACGAATGTGGGATTTTTCCTCTAGCATGAACACCACCAAACATCTTCCCGCACACGCGCCAGGAACTATTATGCACCTATTGGTGGATGGGAGAAGTGCACCGTTGATAGTTTGGGCTAGGTGGTAGACGATGCGGTGTTGACAAAGAAGCCATTATTGATTCCCAAATAAAAAACAAACGCAAAACCCTAATACCATTATCAAAATGCTGCCACATGGCTGGACCTCACTGGAGAGTGGCTGCACACGATTTGATTGACCTATTTTCCACCTTAGGATTGCATATTTTTAATTTTTTTGGTTCATTATTCGGCATCTACGTTGATGAAGAACAACACGAGGTTCGTCTGTGAATTGATGGAGATCCCACCAGGCTGTATTTGAAGGTCGAGCAGAAGGCAATGTCGAAGAAACTACACGACCGCATCAATGTCGAAGGGTTCATCGACACCGAAAACATAGAGACAGCATAACAAGATCAAGACGACCACATCAACCAGAAATTGCATCTCATCGACATTGGTAGTAGCGCCTTAATTTCTAAAATCAATTATCTTCCTTAGAGGTAAGTGAAACATTGATCCAAATAAAGTATTTCAGGCAGGCCTCTGTGCAACCAGATTGCACCGACAACACCAAATGTATGGGAAAATCCTTTGTTATCACTGAAGTCGACATCGAAGAAAAAATCCACGATGGAGAGCAACGTATTCCTGAAGTCAATCTGTTAGGCTTCGAGCCCCTCCACAATCATGGCAGCCAACAATCTGCTACTAAAAAGGTCTCCCACATGCAACAATGTGTGGATCGTGTTGTTTTGTGATTGTAGAGGGTGTACGCTGAAGTGGGAGGAATACGTGGCTAATGAAATCCTCAAGAGGGCAGCTTCAGCAACAATTAATGGCAACAAAAATACATCATCAACAATATCCTATAGAAAATACCAGATCCATGAATCTACACGACCAAAGAGGTCTTCAAATCGCAAATTGAGGTTTACTACTGCTCTGGGATCTGCATAATCTATCGTAGAATTTGAGAGCTGTAGGTTTTGATATCTAGAAGCTACAAGGAGGATTGACCTCTTATTAGTCCTACTTCTATCAGGGCTGAGCCAACAACCTCCTGTCATCAGTGGCTATGGACCGATTGGTAGTAAGGCTCTGGAAAGGGCAGGTAAAACTGTGTCAGGCAGAAGTGCTAGGGGTCGAGTCGATGACCTCCTATCGTCGATAGATAGCTATCAACCCGATTGTTACCGAAGCACTAGGAAACGCAGCGTGCCTCATAGATGCAGGTGTAGTGCGGGCGTCAAGGTAGATATTCCTCGGTGTTGCTGCTGCAGGCGGCAGGTGGGTGCGGGCCTTAGAGTTTGGTCCTGCGCTGCCCTTTTTACATTAAATTGCTTTTTTTTTTTTTTTTTTAAGAAACTTTTTTTTTAATAAAACATATTAATAAGAAAGCTTTCAAAAAAAGTAATTGGAAAACAATTTGTATTTCCAAACAACCAATTACTTAAAAAATTGGTAAAGCTTGCACATAAAAATTAAAATAGTGAATGAAGTTTTTGCCAAGGGTAGTAGGCAACAATTTTGAATAGCAAGGTGCAGGCAACAAGGGTAACAAGATAGCCACCAAAGAGATTTGATTTGATCTCAATCTTCCTCTCTAGCTTCTTAAATAGGATTTCTTATTGGTTGGCAATAACCCAAAGACAAACAAGCAACATAAGATTGGAAATGATCCAAAGCCTCTCCAAATCCTTGAAATCAAACTAGAGTAACAAAATACGAAAAGAAGAGGGAGGTTTCCAGGAGGGAAATCCCCCCTCATAGGTCAGGAGCCCAGAAGGCTCTAATACCAATGATAAGGAATTATTTTTAAATTCCTAGATAATTTACATTACAAAATAGGTGCTTAAATAAGCATAAATTATAATGAATTATCCTTCCAAATAGACACCAAATATCAAATTTGGAAGATACGATGTTATCCCTAAAACAAGAAGGATAAGATAGGCTCTAACCCTATCTACATGACAAAAAAGTCTCACAATAACTATTAAAAATAAGACTTATGACTAAGTCCTAACCTAAGGTTTTATTAAACCTAAACATAACCTATGCCTATGATATCCATATCACTAAAAGATCCCTTGGTTCAAAAATATGGACCACTAGTCAAAGATTACATAGAATTTGGAGAAGGTTAGAGGTTTTAGAAAGAGCTAACTTTGGATTTTGTTGATTTGAACCTGCAACAATCTTTGTTAAATCTTAACAAGTTGTTGCAATAGTACCACTAACCTCAAAATGAAGATATGGACTCTTTGATCTAGTTCCCTACTTCCTCAAGGGAATTCTCTATGAAATCAGCTTATACCTTGCAGTTCGGAGCTGTGGAGGGGGACTTTCTTGTAAATAAAATTTGGAAGAATGAGTTAATCCATAAATTGGCCTTCTTTCTCTAGTTATGCTTACAAAATAAAATTCTAACTCTAGATAACCTAAGTAAGAGAGGTTTTCAGATGATAAATATATGTTCTCTTTGCATGAAGGATGCTGAATCAGTTGACCACTTGTTTATTCATTGTGAGTTTGAAAGTAAGGTACTTAATAATCTAATGAAGCTATGTTCAGCTCTTGGGTGGTCCCTAGTACTTTTAGGTAGCTTTTTAACCAATGAAGATGCCCTTTTAGCAACAATAGATTATCAAAACTCAAGAATTTACTATTACCTCATTTTTGTGGGGTGTTTTGTGGGAAAGAAATTAGAGAGTATTCAAGGGGGAAAGTTAGGATGAGCTTTCAATGTCTAACAGAATTAAAATTGCAGTGAGGGAGAATTTGCTTACCTTTGATAACAGTGTAGACTTTGAGAACAATTTGGAAAAGAGGATCACTATTGAATGGCACTTCTGAGAACCTAGAGCAACACCTTTTCCAATTAGTTTGAAAAGAGCAAACACTAGATGGATAAAACCATAGGAGGGTTGGGTAAAGTTAAACTTTGATGGAAAAACAAAAGGTAATACAAGTAGAGTTGGAGGAGTTGCTATTCAGAATGATAAAGGTGAAGTGTTATGGATTTATGTAGAAATTTATGAGATACAAAGCAATCACTATATGGAAGCTAAAGCCCTATACTTTGGTGTTATGTTGTTGAGACATAAGAGTGTAAGAAAGGCCATCATAGAAGGGGACTCTATGAATATTCTAAGGGATCTTAAGAAATGAAAAGCTAATATCTGGTAGGTGTCAGGTTTAATTTTAGATAGCTCATCCCTATTAAATAAATGACAAAGGTGAAGATATTACATATATATAAGGAAGTAAATGTTGTAGTTGATTGTTTGGAAAACATTGGAGTTCATTTTGATTAGAGGAAGATGCGGAAAAATAAATTTCCCTTATCTCTTTTAAGGATTACCTCATCAGAGGTAGAAGAAAATTCTATTCTATAGGGTGTTATATTTTGATGTTGTTGGTATTGTTGTTGCTTGTGGGATCTTTTGGTGCTACTGAAGTGACTATATGTTGTTGTTATTATAGTAGTTGTAGTTCTAGCAAATGCTATTGTAATGTGAATATGCTTTTGTTGTTTCTACTTATGTTGCATATTATTGAGAATTGAAGCGATTGTTACTACTATTGGTGTGGAATGGAGGAATAAACAACAATCAAGTTGACCTTTTCTCCCTTGCTAGAAATAGATTTTGATATCAACCAAAGTATTGTTTTATATCTGGTTTTATTCTGAGATTTTTATTGCAACTTTAATTTTTTCTCATGTTATCTAGGGAGGAGGTTGATATTTATCTTGTAACCTTGGATAACTTAATTCTCTAATAGGGTTGGGACCCCTCCAAAACCCCTTTTTTTCATCACTACAAAAAAAAATAATATTATCCTCTTAATTTCTAGAACAATGAAAAGGAAAAAATAAAATGTTCATAAACATCTACAACATTGTATTAACACTTATATTTTAAAAAACAAGTGAAGACTATATGTGCACTTTAGAGCAATATAGTGGTTGAAGCTTCCACATCATGATCCAAGGTTCAAATCCCATGGGTGAACCTTAAATTCATCAAATGGTATGAGCTCACCTAAAGTTCTCAACTTTCAAGGAAGCCTAGGTTTGAATCTTGCCAAGCGATACATGCATAATTACCAAGTGGTTTGAATACCACTAGGAGAGATACCATAGTGGTAAGTCCCTGGGTTTTCATCTAGGAGACCCAAGTTCAAACCCCGATAGGAGGGGAAGAGACCCCTCATAAAATTTTATGCTTTACCCTAACATTTTAGTCCATAAGGACAACATAATCGTTAGGGATTTGGCCTCTCTTTGGGGAGGTCTAAAGTTTAAACCATGATGTACCCAAAAGGGGATAAACTAGATGGTAGCAACCGAGTGTTTGTTAGTTGACTGGCCTAGTTTGATTCCATAGAGGGTCAAGGTCCCCTTCACTTTGTTTTACCCAATAGGCTAGTGTTTATAGATGTAACATCCAAAGGTGTTAATGATTTCCATATATATAAAAATACCAGTACTTGGTTACAACGTAACATAGGTGGGGCTTATTTTAAGCCCATAAAATCCATTAAAATTGAGTGAAAATCCAAATTTTATTTATAAACATTGGTTGTCTAATTTTGCATAATTTTTGAAAGGTGAAATTAATTAAAATTTGTACACATATTTTTTTGTTTGTGGAAAACACCCCTTTTAGGGTTCCATTTTTGGGTAAAATCCAAGGAGGAAGGGGTATCTATTCCACCAAAATATGTCAATGTCTCGCACCTGGCCTACCCCCTTAGATACACTCAAAGAGCATACCTAAAACAACAGTAACACAAATGACAAACAACAACAAAAAAACACAAAAACACACATAAAAACACAAAAACAACAAAACACAGAAAAACAACAAAAGCATAAGAAACACAAAAACAACACAAAACACAAAAAACAACAAAAAAAAAACAAAAATAAAATACAAAAAAAACAAACTCACATACACTAAAATAATAAAAGAAGGAAAAAATATATTACATCTATTGCCAAACCAATCCAATAGGCCTTTTAGCCAAGATTCAACAGAGGAAACATAAGAAAGATATATTTGAGCAGGGAACTGAAAACCTTGATTGAACCAGAGAGAAGCTAATACAAAGAAAAAAGGAATAAGGTAATATTATAATTTGAGTCAAACAGAGAAGAGCATCCCTAATTTCCAAAGCCCACTAGACTTTTCATCCTTGATTTGCACTTTCCCCTAATCATTTCATCCAAAAAGCCTTTGTTAGACAACTTTTCCCCTTCTTTTTGAATTTGAACCACATTTTTTTTTCTTCCTGCCTTCTGGTTTGTATCCAACTTTATTTTTTACTAGATTTTTGACTAACTCCTAATTGCTCTAGATTTAAATCTATTTTTGTTGATTGAGAATACATGACTAAATCTTGATTCATAGATCCCTAGGATCCTCCTTGAGAACTAAAGCCTTGTTTGACCTTCTTCTCCATTTTGTGTTTTGTTAGTGAGTTTTTTCCTGCTAAGGACAAATATCAAAATTACTGTTAACTAGACCATTGGCTATCTCTGAGGATTTTTTGAATATTTTTGGGTGGGGAATCTGTGAGCTATCCAAAAACTAGGTTTCCAAAATCTCCATCTTCATAGAATCATCCACATCCTCTAAATCATCTTCCACTACAAGTTTTGAAAACCTATTATCTAAGGAGGTTGACTTATCTATAGGCTTCATTTTCTTAGTAACATGTTTTTTTTTAGGAATCTGATATTCCTATTGACCTTACTCTTTATTTGTTTTCTCTAAGGCTAAATATTTGCAATATTTTACTAAGTGGCCGTATTCATGACAAACCCAACACCTAAAGGGAATATTTTCATAATCAACTTCTTGCTCCCAAGTTTCTTCCCCAAACTACAAAGTGATTTTTTTGGTAGGGGATTATTGAAGTCTTTGAGAACATAGATTCGAGCATAAATAAAATGCTCAAACTATATTGTGCTATCTATTATCATCATGTAGATGCCTAAAGTGTTACCTAAACAACACAAGCTTATACTGAGAGGGGGTGAACAGTATAAGACCACTTTTTACTTTTCTTTCCCAATCAATATTATGCAATGTATAGATAGCAATATTAATAGTAGTAATCAAAGCAATGCATAAATCACCACACACAATAGAGACACCAATTTAACATGGTTCACCCAATACGGGCTACTCCACAAAAAAAATATTTCACTAAAATTTTTGCAATCAATCTCTTGGGAATCCTTTCCCTATTACAATGTCTATGGACCTCTGTCCAAATGAGACAACAATCCCCTAATAAAGTTCATGGATCTCTATCCACGGGAGAACTCTTTCTCCTTAGCTTTTACTGGTGATCTTCTAGAAGAACTGTTGCTCCCACTACTCTAGCTGATGGATCTCTATCCACTGAAGACATATGTCCTCACTACCCTGGCTAATAGATATCTATCCACTGGAGACTATTGTCCTCTATACTATTTCACCTCCAAAGCTCTGTCTCAAATTTACACTAAACATAATCCTTTGATCTAGCACAAATTTGCTCAATCTCTATATCTGGTATGGCACAAACCTATCCTTAAATCTACATCAAATTCTATCCTCTGATATACACTAAACACAGTCCTTATATCTAGCACAAATCTATCCTCAAACTTTGTCCTTTGATATGTACTAAACATAGTCCTTTGGTCTAGCATAAATTTATCCTTAATCTCTGTCCTCTAATTTACACTAAACATAGTCCTTCGGTCTGGCATAAATCTGTTCTCAAGACTTAACACAAAGCTTGATCCAATCACAAATCAACACTGCTAGATCTACCCCAAACCTTAACTCAAGGTTTGAACAAATCAATCAATCAACTCTATTCTCAAGTCTTATCAAAGACTTGTCTCAAATTTGCCTTGTAAGCTTCCACAAAAGCTCACACTAATTTGTCCATAAGTCCTCTCAATAACTTGTCCAATCTGCTCTCAATATATGTCCTCAACAATGTATTGTAAGCTTCCACAAAAGCTCACATAAATCTATCCACAAGTCTTCTCAAAGACTTACCTAAAATCTACTCAACAAATCCACACTAGAACTTGTCCAATATCATAGAAACATAAAGAGATTTTTTAGATACTTGATATGCTTTACATTCACCACAATGTTCAATCACTTTCAATCACTATTTTTACCATAAAATCATATAGAGAATTGTTAGAGACTCAATATGTTTCACATTCACCATAATGCTCAATCACTTTCAATCACTCTTCTCAACCAATCATTCAATAAATTAATCATTACTTACAAACCTTAGTCCAAGCATATGAACACTCACTCAAATGTTTCCAATAATTCTTATCAATCAATCTCACATAACAATGATACTCATGATCTTTGCAAATCCTAGTACAAGTTCTTCATTCACTTACTTCAACAACAATGTTTATCAACCAATATTCACATAACAATGACACTCATGATATTTGTAAACCCTGGTTTAAGTTCATTCAACTAATCACTTCAACAACAATGCTCATCAAACAAGGTTTTATCAACAACTCTTTATTCCAAAAAACCTTGAAGCATTTAATTCAAAACACACTCAATAATGCTTACCAAACAATCATTTTCACTCCAACTTTGTATTCATAATATTCAACAATCACTCACTAGGAAGATGTGCCCATACATTTTTTTTGATGTAGAAGTGCCCTTAAAAAACTTGTCTCAATCATAATTTTCTTATTTCCAATTTTAATGGTTAGATGACAAATATCACTCCAATACTTTCTCAAAATATTCCTTAGACACAAAAATAATCAAAGCTCAATTATACCTTATTGGTCCTTTTTGAAATTAACATCCATCAAATCATACATGAAAAATAATTATTTGGATACACCTTATAATCTCCAACTTAAAATAATAGCCAACACCAAAAAACCTCAAACAATATTCCTAAAACACCTTATTACCCTTTTCAAACACTAAAGCAAATAACACAAAACAAATATTTTGTATCAACCTTATAAATCTCCTTACAACCTTACAAGCCAAATAAATTATGCAAAAATTAATCTTTAATAGCTCAACTAATTCCTCTAAAAATTTTGGCGCTCAACTAATACATACCTTTGTCTTCTCCCCAAAAGGGTTTTAGCGTGATTCGAACCACCGTATTCCCAAGTGCCAAGTGCCTTAGCGCTTTGGTTCCCACCACGTGGGCTATAAATGCCCACGTGAAGCAAGATAGACTTCTTTCCTTTTCAACCTTCATTCACCGTCAATTTCAATACAAAACAAAAATAGTCCTCCCGTAGATACGAACCTGCACCAATTGCTGCCCTCACATCTTGCTTCCACTGTGG
Source organism: Wollemia nobilis (assembly GCA_028583015.1). NCBI lineage: Eukaryota > Viridiplantae > Streptophyta > Pinopsida > Araucariales > Araucariaceae > Wollemia > Wollemia nobilis. The sequence continues at coordinate 9,134,805 of JAQPPZ010007509.1, read as the reverse complement.
TTGCCAACTATGCTACCAGCGCTTGGTGACCAAGGCTCCCTCCTTGGTGGGTGAAATCCTTTTGCCTCCTCTAAGCACTTTAATAAAAATGAAATCCTCTTGTTGCATAGCACGATTCGCACAAGCTCGCATAGCATTAAATTTAATTTGAAGGCATAAGAGACTTTGGCTAAGGTGGGGTAGTCCCCCTTTTATACACACTTGGTTAATTTGCTCCCCACGTTGGCGCTCGATGTCGAATTCAAATTTTCAAATTTCGACTTAATAAATCACCTTAGAGTTATTTAAAATTAACATAAATTAACTTATAATTAATATTAAAACTAGTTAATAATTAATTTAAATAACTTATAAGTTAAGTAAATTAATTAATAAATTAATTTATAATAAATATTATATTAATTTATTTATAATTAATTTAAACTTCCCTGTATAATATTATAAAGAAATATTTTAATATTATTTACTTGGGCTTATTCTTTGCACTTTGGACCACATCTGACTTCTTGGAATCGGGTCTTGATCAACTAAAAATGAACTATCCTTTTTCACTTATTAGAGAACCTAAAACTGATGCTGCCCACTGAAACTGCTACTAAATGGTGCTGAAAGCTTGACATCAATGACCACTCACTCTTTACATCAATGACAACTCATCTACTCAAAATGTCCAACAATATCCCCCTTTGTCATTGATGGCAACCCAAATTCCTTTTACCAAAACTTGACCTTTTTCCTATTCTACGCCCCCTGGTAAATTGCTCCCCCCAACTCAATGCTCTCTCCTTAAAGCAAATCTCTCCTCATTACTCAAATATCTCCCCCTTTGACATCAATGGCAAAGGGTCACCTTTGGGGCTCGGGGCTAAGAATGAGTCTCTTAGCTTAACCCCTCCCCCACCTCCTCTTGAGGTGGTTAATTCTGGGGTGGGAGCATTTCTACTTCTAGCAAGCATTTATCTTTACCTTTATCCTCTTTCCTTCTCATTTGATCCTTCTGATTCCTTTGACTGTTCTTGTTCATGTCCATGTTCCTCTTACTATTCATGTCCACATTCCTATTTTTGTACCTATTTATGCTTGATTCTAGAATGCATTCTCTACACCACTTTGTTGTATGTCCATCATTATTACACTTATAACACTTAATGTTATTATTACTTGGAGGTGCAAATATCTTGGGATTTCTCCTGGTGAAGCTATATCTATTCCTGTCATGAACCCTATAATTCATTGCCTTGTGACAAAATTGATTACATGAGTAGCAACACCCATGGAAAATATACTTGTTCCCGAAGTTCCCATACTCCTATATTTCATGTGTCCTACACTATGAAGCCATGTGCCCAAATTTGTGACATGAGAAACATTGTTTATTGAAATTTTCTTGCCTTGACCTCATTGGTCTCTTAGTATATTTTTTTTTGTATTGGTTCTTGTTCCATTTGTTTCTTCTTTGTGCATTGTTCCTTTTCTTGTTGAACTTTCTATTACCCAACTCTTCCTCAAAAGTCTCACTTTCTCTCACACTGTCTTATTCTAAAGTTTCTTCTTTTTTAGAACTTGATGTTGAATCTTCTTCTTGTTTCTTTTGAGCCTATTCAAAACCAAGACCTACCTTGCTTGATGTATGCTTTTGTGCCTTTATTATCTTATCCAAATTCTTTGAGCTTCTTCCAAAATTATGTAGCATATCCTTAGACTTCTCTACTTCTTCCCTTAATAGGGCTACTTATTCTTCTAACTTTTCACATTCTAATAACTTTGCTTCTAACTTATCCTTGAACTTCTTTGTCTTAGCCATTGACTTGTTTAGATCCTCTATAATATTTCCTTTCTCTTCATCATATTATTGAAACTGAATCTCAAGTTGGGAGTTTTGCTTTCTTACCTTCTTTAAAATTTTAAGAGCATAAATAAGCTCTTCCTCAAGAATAAACTCCTTTTTTTTTATTCTTCCTCTATTTGTTTGCCTTTGAGAACATCTTCATTTTTTTCTGACTTGTCTTTTATAGGATCACCTTCTTCTTCTTATAGTTCCATTAGAATATTATCTTCTGGTCCTTCAATTGCATCCTCATATTCATCATCACTGAAACTGAAACCATTCCTTGTACAACTATATTCAAGATGTCCAAAGTTACCACATATAAAACACTTGAAAATTATTGTTGACCTTACTATTATCACTATCACTTGAGTACTTACTTGCCTTTTTTGCATAGTAGCTCCTCTTTTGTCTTTAAAATAACTTCTTCCCTTATCTGCCTTGTCCATCCTTACCTTTATTTTGGTACCTATATTTTTCTAATTCTTTGTTCTTATGATCCTATTTTTCTTCATCATTGTTATTTTTGGATTCTTGAAAATAAGTTGCATAGTGACCATACTTTCCACAATTGAAACATCTAATAGATTTTGCATCTTTAAATCTTCTTGAATCCTTATTCATTTTGCCATAATTAGCTTCTTTATCATTGGATGAATCATTGCTTGAATTTGACTTTTTACCCTTTGTCTTCTTAGTAGCTTTGAATGTTGCTTCCTTCTAGATATTAGGTTCCTCTTTTGTTCTTAACTCAAAAGTTGTAAGAATACCAAGTAACATATCTCTTGTCAAAGAATCACCATCTTTTGATTCTTCTATAGCAGAAATATTTTCACTAAATATTTTTGGAAGAGATCTTAAGACCTTATCACAAACATTTGATTCTTCAACCTTAAGTCCAAGTCCATGCATGGCATTAACATCCTCATATACCTAAAGTAGATAAGTACTAATGTTTTCCTCATCCTTCATTCCTAATTCTTCAAATTTTCCTTTGAGATTTCATATCTTTACCTTTTTGAAACTTTTATCTCCTTCATATATGCTTTGTAACTTATCCCAAATTCCTTTTGCATCTTTAAAATACATAAATTTTATGAATTCTATTCTATGCAAACCTCTCAAAATTGCATTCATTGCTTTTGAATTGTAATGTTGTAGAATCTTACCTTCCTTATTCTATAGGTGGATCAACCGGTTGTATGTATCCATTTTCAATTGCTTCCCAAATTTCATTGCCAAGTGCCATCAGGTGAATCTTCATTCTCATACTCCAAAATATATAATCGCTTCCATCAAATACTTGTGTAGAATTATCTAAGGATCCATTCTTAGAATCCATTGTGTTCTTGAAGCTTTTCCTTCAAGATGTTAAACTCTTCTGAAGGAATCCACTCTAATACCAATTGAAGAACACAAGCTTATACTGAGAGGGGGGTGAATAGTATAAGATCAATTTTTACTTTTCTTTCCCAATCAATATTATGCAATGTATAGATAGCAATATCAACAAAAATAATAAAAGCAATGCACAAATCACCACACACAATAGAGACACCAATTTAACATGGTTCACCCAATGTAGGCTACTCCACAAAGAAAATATTTCACTAAAATTTTCTCAATAAATCTCTTGGGAATACTTTCCCTATTACAATATTTATGGACCTCTATCCAAAGGAGACACCAATCCCCTAATAAAGTTCGTGGATCTCTATACATAGGAGAGCTCTTTCTCCTTAGCTCTAACTAGTGATATTCTACAAGAAATACTACCCCCACTACTCTAGATAATGGATATCTATCCACTGAAGACCCCTGTCCTCACTGCCCTAGCTAATGGATCTTTATCCACCGGATACTATCATATTCTATACTCTATCACCTACAAAGATCTATCTCAAATTTGCACTAAACACAATCCTTCGGTCTAGCACAAATATGATCAATATCTATCTCTGGTCTGGCATAAACTTGTCCTCAAATATACACCAAACTTTATCCTTTGATCTACACTAAACACGGTCCTTTGGTCTAGCACAAATCTATCCTCAATATTTGTCCTTTGATCTGTACTAAATCTAGCACAAATATATCCTCAATATTTTTTCTCTGATCTACACTAAGCACAGTCCTTCGGTCTACCATAAATCTATCCTCAATCCTTAACACAAAGCTTGATCCAATCACAAATCAACACTGCTAGATCTGCCCCAAACCTTAACTCAAGGTTTGAACAAATCAATCAATCAACTCTACTCTCAAGTCTTCTCAAACTTATCTCAAATATGCCTTGTAAGCTTCCACAAAATCTCACACTAATATATCCACAAGCCCTCTCAAGAAATTGTCCAATATGCTCTCAATCTCTCTCCTCAACACTGTATTGTAAGCTTCCACAAAATCTCACATAAATCTGTTCGCAAGTCTTCTCTAAGACTTACCTTAAATCTACTCAATAAGTCCACACTAGAACTTGTCAAATATCATAGAAACATAAAGAGAATTGTTAGAGACTCAATATTCTTCACATTCACCACAATGCTCAATCACTTTCAATCACTATTTTTATCACAAAAATATATGGAGAATTGTTAGAGACTCAATATGCTTCACATTCACCACAATGCTCAATCACTTTCAATCACTCTTTTTTTTTTATTTGTGGAAAACATCCCAAAAAGGGATGCCACTTTCGGGTAAGACCCAAGGAGGCAGGGGTATCCATTCTACCAAAAATTCCCAGGACTCGGACCTGGCCTACCACATTTGACATACTCAAGGAGCAAACAAACACACAAAACCAAATTAAAAAAAGAAAATAACAACAAAAATAATAAAATAAAATAAAAAACAAACTCCTTGAGTGTGTCAAAACCAAAAGCACAACCAAACACGCACAATAAGATAAAATAAACCACAATACAAACCACATAGAAAAACACAAGAACCACATAACAAAACACAAACAAGACAAAAACAATAGAACACTACAAAGACATAACCCAAAAAAACATGAAAAATAAACACAACCAAAACCTAAAAAGTAAAATAAATAAAATAAAAATAAAAACAACCAACAAAATACAATAAACAAAAATAAAAAACACAGAAAACACTCACATAAAAAATGAAATAACACAAACAAAGAGAAACCCAAGAACAAGAACGAAAAAAACACAAGAACAATAACAATAAACATAAAAAAAAAACAAAACAATAAAAACACAAGAACAACAAAAAACAACACAAAGAACACAAAAACAAAACAAAACAAAAGAACCCACCCACCTTAAAAAACTAAACAAAAAAAACAAAGAAGACAAAAGAAAAAAAAAATGAACAAAACAATGACCTATCTAGACCAGAAGACTATTAATGCAAGAATCAACAGAGGAAACAAAATAAAGAATAGAATGAGCTAGGGAACTAAAAAAACTGAATAAACCAAAGAGAAACAAAAAAAAAAAACAAGAAGAAAATAGGTACCTTTAGAATTGGAGCCATCCAAAGAAATGATAGAAAGAAGAGCTTCCCTAATTTGAGAAGCCCACCATATAGGAGGGTGGCCATAACAAGTAAGATCACCTTTGTCCAAAGCCCAATTAGCTAAAGCATCAACACTCTTGTTTTGATCTCTAACCACATGATTGTAATCAACTTTCAAAAATCCCATCTAGATTAATTGAATTTTCTCAATAATTCTTTTTATTATCCAATCCACCTTATGATTCTTAGAAGGAGTCTTCAAGAGATTAATCATAAGTTGAGAGTCAGACTCAACTAACACCTTTTCCCATCCAACCTTGGTAGCCTCCTGAAGGCCTCTAAGGATACCATACCCCTCAGCAAGGTTATTGGAAAGAATACCCAAATTCTTAGCAAAAGTAAAAACCAGGGAGCCATCTGAAAGTCTACCAATTCCTCCCACACTGGCTTTTCCAGGGTTCCCTCTAGAGGCTCCATCATTATTGACTTTTCCAAAATCCTTAGGATGAGGTTGCCAATTTCTAGTCCTATCCATCTTTCAATCACTCTTTTTACCATAGAAACATATAGACAATTGTTAGAGACTCAATATGTTTCACACTCACAAATACTCAACTTATTTTTCAAATCAATTTATAATATAGAACAATTTGCTTCACAGACCTTGAACTATCACTTCAACACATCCACTTGACTAGGCTCAACCAACTCTACTCAACCAATCACTAAATGAATTAATTCTTTCTTACAAACCCTAGTCCAAACATATGAACACTCACTCAATTTTTTTCAACAATGCTTATCAATCAATCTCACATAACAATGATACTCATGATCTTTTCAAACCCTAGTATAATTTCTCACTCACTTACTTCAACAACAATTTTTATCAAACAATCTTCACATAACAATGATACTCATGATATTTGCAAACCCTAGCTCAAGTTTATTCAACTAATCACGTCAACAACAATGCTTATCAAACAAGGTTTTATCAACTCTTTATTCCAGAAAACCTTGAAGCATTAATTCAAAACACACTCAATAATGCTTACTAAACAATCATTTTCACTCCAAACTTTGCATTCACAACATTCAATAATCACTCACTAGGAATATGTGCCCATACATTTTGTTTGATGTAGAAGTACCCTTAGAAAACCTGTCTCAATCACAATTTTCTTCTTTCCAATTTCAATGGTTAGATGAAAAAATATCACTCCAACACTTTCTCAAAATATTCCTTAGACACAAAAATAATCAAAGCTCAATTATACCTTATAGCTCCTTTTTGAAATTAACATTCATCAAATCATAATGAAAAATAATTATTTGGATACACCTTATAATATCCAACACCAAAAAACCTCAAACAATCTTCCTAAAACACCTTATTACCTTTTTTAAACACTAAAGAAAATAACACCAAAAATTTATTTTGCATCAACCTTATAACTCCCCTTACAACCTTACAAACCAAATAAATTATGCAAAAATTAAATTTTAATAGCTCAACTAATTCCTCCGAAAATTTTTATGCTCAACAAATGCATATCTTTGTCTTCTCCCCAAAAGGGTTTCAACGTGATTCAAATCGTTGTCTCCCCAAGCTCCAAACACCTTAGCACTTTGGTGCCCACCGCATGGGCTATAGACATTGATTTCAATACGAAATAAAAATAGTCCTCCCGCGGATTCAAACCTATGCCAATCACTGCCCTCACATATTGCTTTCACTACGGTTGCCAACTGCACTACCAGCGCTTGGTGACCAAGGCTCCCTCCTTTGTGGGTGAAATCCATTTGCCTCCTCCAAGCACTTTAATAAAAACAAAATCCTCTTGTTGCACAACATGATTCATACAAGCTCGCATATCATTAAATATAATTCGAAGGCATAAGAATCTTTGGCTAAGTGGGGTAGTTTGCCTTTTATACAAACTTGGTTAATTTGCTCTACATGTCGACGCTCGATGTCGAATTCAAATTTTTGAATTTTGACTTAATAACCCACCTTAGGGTTATTTAAAATTAACATAAATTAACTTATAATTAATATTAAAATTAATTAATAATTAATTTAAATAACTTATAAGTTAAGTAAATTAATTTATAATAAAAATTATATTAATTAATTTATAATTAATTTAAACTTCCTTGTATAATATTATAAAGAAATATTATAATATTATTTACTTGGGTTTCTTCTTTGCACTTTGGACCACATTTGACTTCCTGGAACCGTGTCTTGATAAACTAAAAATGGACTACCCTTTTGCACTTATTGGAGAACCTGAAACTGATGCTACCCACTGAAACTGCCACTGAATGGTGTTGAAATATTGACATCAATGACCACTCACTCTTGACATCAATGAAAACTCATCTACTCAAAATGTCCAACAATATTCCCCTTTGTCATTGATGGCAACCCAAATTATTTTTACCAAAACTTGACATTTTTCTTGTTCTACTCCCCCTGGGAAATTTCTCCCCTTGACTCAATGCTCTCTCCTTAAACCAAATATCTCCCCCTTACTCAAATATCTCCCCATTTGACATCAATGGCAAAGGGTCACCTTTGGGGCTCGGGGCTAAGAATAAGTCTCTTAGCTTAGCCCCTCCCCCACCTCCTCTTGAGGTGGTTAATTCTGGGTGGGAGTATTTCTACTCCCAGCAAGCACTAGTATTTACCTTTGTTCTCTTTCCTTATCATCTAATCCTTTTGATTCCTTTGATTGTTCATGTTCATGTCCATATTCCTATTCCTGTTCATGTCCATATTCTTGTTCCTGTTCCTCTTTATGCTTGATTCTAGAATGTCTACTATACACCACTTTATTGTATGTCCATAATTATTGCTCTTATAAAACTTAATGCTATTATTCCTTGGAGGTGCAAATGTCTTGGGATTTATCCTAGTGAAGCCATATTTGTTCTTATAATGAACCTTGTAATTCATTGCCTTGTGACCAAATTGATTACATGAGTAGCAATACCATGAAAAAGCTACTTGTTACTGAAGTTCCCATAATCTTGTCTTTCATGTGTCCTACACTGTGAAGCCATGCACCCAAATCTGTGACATGAGAAACATCATCCATTGAAATTTCCTTGCCTTGACCTCATTGGTCTCTTAGTATCTTTTTATTTGTATTGGTTCCTGTTCCATTTGTTTCTTCTTTGTGCATTGCTCATTTTCTTGTTGAACTTTCTATTATCTAACTCTTTCTCAAGAAGTCTCACTTTCTCTCACACTGTCTTCTTTTGAAGTTCTTTTTTTTTTTTTTTTTAGAACTTGAGGTTGACTCTTCTTCTTGTTTCTTTTGATCCTGTTCAAAACCAAGACCTGTCTTGCTTGATGTAGGCTTTTATGCCTTGATTATCTTATCCAAATTATTTCATCTTCTTCCAAACTTACGTAGCTTATCCTTAGACTTCTCTACTTCTTTCCTTAGTAAGGCTACTTCTTGTTCTAAATTTTTACATTCTAAGACCTTTTATTCTAGCTTATCCTTGAACTTTTTTGTCTTAGCCATTGACTTGTTTAGATCCTCTATAAGATTTCCTCTCTCTTCATCACATTCTTGAAACTGAATCTCAAGTTGGGAGTTTTGCTTTCTTACCTTCTTTAAAGTTTTAAGAGCATAAATAAGCTCTCCCTCAAGATCAACTCATTTTTATGATTCATCCTCTATTTTTTATCTTTGATAACATCTTCGTTCTTTTTTGACTTGTCTTATATAGGATCACCTCCTTCTTCTTCTAGTTCTATTATAATATTCTCTTTTGGTCCTTCAAGTGCATCCTCATATTCATCATCACTGAAACTGAAACCATTCCTTGTTCAACTATCTTCAATATGTCCAAAGTTACCACATCTAAAACACTTGAGAATTATTGGTGACCTTTTCTTAACTTCTTGTTCTTCAATCATAAATAGGACTTCATCTTTATCATTTTTTGATAAACTATTATAACTATCACTTGAGTACTTACTTGTCTTATCTGCATAGTAGCTCTTCTTTTGTCTTTGAAATAACTTCTTCCCTTGTCTGCCTTGTCCATCCCTACCTTTCTTTTGGTACCTTTATTTATCTAATTCCCTATTCTTATGATCCTATTTTTCTTCATCATTGCTATTTTTGGCTTCTTGACAATCAGTTTCATAGTGACCATACTTTCCACAATTGAAACATCTAACATATTTTGCATCTTTAAATATTCTTGAATCCTTATTCCTTCTGCCATAATTAGCTTCTTCATCACTGGATGACTCATTGCTTGAATTTGACTTTTTACCCTTTGTCTTCTTAGTAGCTTTGAATGTTGCTTCCTTCCGGAGATTAGGTTCCTCTTTTATTCTTAACTCAAAAGCTATAAGAATACCAAGTAACATATCTCTTGTCAAAGAATCACCATATTTTGATTCTTCTATAGCAAAAATATTTTTACTAAATCTTTTTGGAAGAGATCTTAAGACCTAATCACAAACATCTGATTCTTCAAACTTAAGTCCAAGTCCTTGCATGGCATTAAAAAACTCATATACTCAAAGTAGATAAGTACTAATGTTTTCCTCATCCTTCATTCCTAATTTTTCAAATTGTCCTTTGAGATTTTGTATCTTTACATTTTTGACACTTTTATATCCTTCATATATGCTTTGCAACTTATTCCAAATTCCTTTTGCATTTATAAAATGTATAGATTTTATGAATTTTGTTCTATGTAAACTCTCAAAATTGCATTCATTACTTTTTGAATTGTAATGTTGTAGAAGCTTACATTCCTTATTTGTAGGTGGATCAACTGGTGGTATGTATCCATTTTCAACTGCTTTCCAAATTTCATTGCCAAGTGCCATCAGGTGAATCTTCATTCTCATACTCCAAAATATATAATCACATTACATTCCTTATATAAGTAATGAATGAAGATTATATATAATCTTCATTCATTACTTTTTGAATTGTAATGTTGTAGAAGCTTACATTCCTTATCTGTAGGTGGATCAACTGGTGGTATGTATCCATTTTCAACTGCTTTCCAAATTTCATTGCCAAGTGCCATCAGGTGAATCTTCATTCTCATACTCCAAAATATATAATCACTTTCATCAAATACTGGTGTAGAATTATCTTAGGACCCATTCTTAGAATCCATTGTGTTCTTGAAAGTTTTTCCTTCAAGATATTAAACTCTTTCGAAGTAACCCGCTCTAATACCAATTGAATAAAACAATCTTATACTGAGAGGGGGGTGAACAATATAAGACCACTTTTTACTTTTCATTCCCAATAAATATTATGCAATGTATAGATAGCAATATCAACAATAGTAATAAAAACAATGCATAAATCACCACACACAATAGAGACACCAATTTAACGTGGTTCACCCAATGTGGGCTACTCTACGAAGAAAATATTTCACTAAAATTTTCTCAATAAATCTCTTGGGAATCCTTTCCCTATTACAATTTTTATGGACCTCTATCCAAAGGAGACACCAATCCCCTAATCAAGTTCATGGATCTTTATCCATAGGATAACTCTTTTCCCTTAGCTTTGATTGGTGATCTTCTAGAAGAACTGCTACCCCCACTACTCTAGCTAATGTATATCTATCCACTGAAGACACCTGTCCTCATTGCCCTGGCTAATGGATCTCTATCCAATGGAAACCATCATCCTTTATACTCTATCACCTCCAAAGCTCTATCTCAAATTTACACTAAACATAGTCCTTCGATCTAGCACAAATCTGCTCAATCTCTGTCTCTAGTATGGCATTAACATGTCCTCAAATATGCACTAAACTTTGTCCTTTAATCTACACTAAATACAATCTTTCGATCTAGCATAAATCTATCCTCAATCTTTGTCCTCTGATCTATACTAAATATAGTCCTTTGGTCTAGCATAAATCTGTACTCAATATCTGTCCACAGATCCGCACTAAACACAGTCCTTCGATCTAGCACAAATTTGTCCTCAATATTTGTCCTCAAGCCTTAACACAAAGCTTGATCTAATCATAAATTAACACTGCTAGATCTACCCCAAACCTTAACTCAAGGTTTGAACAAATCAATCAATCAACTCTGCTCTCAAGTCTTCTCAAATATTTATCTCAAATTTTCCTTGTAAGATTCCACAAAAGCTCATACTAATCTATCCACAAATACTCTCAAGAACTTGTCCAATATGCTCTCAATATTTGTTCTCAACACTATATTGTAAGCTTTCATAAAATATCACATAAATCTATCCACAAGTCTTCTCTAAGACTTGCCTCAAATCTACTCAACAAGTCCACACTAGAACTTGTCCAATCTCATAGAAACATAAAGATAATTGTTAGAGACTCAATATGCTTCACATTCACCACAATGCTCAATCACTTTCAATCACTCTTTTTACCACAAAAACATATAGAGAATTGTTAGACTCAATATGCTTCACATTCACCACAATGCTCAATCACTTTCAATCACTATTTTTACCATAGAAACATATAGAGAATTGTTAGAGACTCAATATGTTTCACACTCACAAATACTCAACCTATTTCTCAAATTAATTTAGAATATAGAACAATTTGTTTCATAGAACTTGAACTATCACTTCAACACATCCACTTGACTAGGCTTAACCAACTCTACTCAACCAATCACTCAATGAATTAATCCTTACTTACAAACCCTAGTCCAAGCATATGAACACTCACTCAAATATTTCCAACAATGCTTATCAATCAATCTCACATAACAATGATACTCATGATCTTTGCAAACCCTAGTACAAGTTCTTCACTCACTTACTTCAACAACAATGCTTATCAAACAATATTCACATAACAATGATACTTATGATATTTTCAAATCCTAGTTCAAATTCATTCAACTAATCACATCAACAACAATGCTTATCAAATAAAGTTTTTCACTAAATATTTTTAGAAGAGATTTTAAGACCTTATCACAAACATTTGATTCTTCAACCTTAAGTCCAAGTCCTTGCATGGCATTAACAACCCCATCTACCCAAAGTAGATAAGTACTAATGTTTTTATCATCCTTCATTCTTAATGTGAGACAAACAAAGTCTCCCCAAGATCAAAGAATGCTCCATAAGATCAATCATACACAAAATAGAAAACCCCACAACACCAATATTAAGTGGTAAAAGCCTACTTCAAATGAAGAAGGGAAACATCCGCTATGAAGCTCACTATATTACTCAATGATTCAATAATACAAGAATGCTTCAATGTTATGCAACAATATGCATCAACATGATATATCAAGATGTAGTGGACAACACCCTTATTTAAAGAGAAGCTTTTTCTACTACAACCCTAAAATTACCCTAATCTTATCATAATCTTATATTGAGATGTGTGACAAATCTTATCACAATCTTATCTTGAGATGTGTGACAAATATTATCACAATCTTATATTGATATGTGTGACAAGTGACATCTATAAAATATTAAAAAGTGATTGGTTACTTTTTAATATTTCCTAGAAAAGAGAAAATAACTTTTTCTCATAAATTAAATATTCTTAGCACCCTTATTTTATTTATTAATTGGGTGGAAATATTTTTACATAAAATAGAATTATTTTCTAATTCAAATATTATTCTTTAGACTTTATATTTTAGTCTAAGAATAATTTACACAATTTTGCATTACATATTCCAACACTCCCCCTTAATGCAATATTGGGGAAAGGAATTATGAAACAAAGAAACATTCTCCCCCTAAAGATGCAAATGGGGATGAGAATCAAATGAGTAATATAGTTACAATAAGATTCTATGACCAAGAATGGTCTACAATAAGGCACCAATACAAAATGGGCCAAAATGAGACTACAAGCCCCCAATAGAGTAGCTTCAGATAGAAGCATCTTACAAAGCCATCCATCAACCACGAGTGATTGCAAATGATAAGAAGAAAACATCACAAGGGTGTCTTCAGTAAGCCTGCAAAACCCTAAACGAAAGTACCTGTAAGATACAAGTAGCTCAACATAAGATCAGTTAGATACATCATCATAAATATATTCATCACAACTTATATGAATATCCAAAGATGATAACAAAACTGATTTAACAAATAGTGAACTATAAGTCATCACAAAAATATGCCAAGCCATACTTATAGTCACGTGCTATATAGTTGATCAAAAAATATCATGTACAAAGTTTCATAAAACTCTAAAGTACCATGTACAAAAGTTTCATACGGTATATGAAAATAATAAAGTGTGCACACCGGTTGCATAAAGCCAACCATAAAATATCATGTACAAAAGTAGCATAAATACTAACAAAAAAGTACCATGATAAATAAATTGCATAATCCCAACTACATAAAAACATGTACAAAGTTGCACAAGGCAACAAGAAAGTACCATGTAAAAGATTCGCATAAAGAAATTGCATCATATACCATAATTGCACAATGCCATCTACAAAGTAATATGTACAAAATTTGCACAAGGCAAACAAGAAAGTACCATATTAAAAAGAGATGCAAAAAACAATTATACCACCAAAAATCAACTCATATATATAGCACAAAACACCTCATAAGAATGAAGTTGTCATCACACAAGTGTAACTACACTTTATCCCCCCTTCAGGATAACTTCACCAAACCAAGTGAGTCCCTCAGCTTACAAAAATGCTCCTTGGAAAGAGGTTTGGTGAACAAATTAGCAGAATTAGAAGATTATGGGCAATACTCCAACTGAATAGTCTCATCCAATAACTTCTCTCTAATAAAGTGGGCTTGGAATTCAACATGCTTTTCTTTGATGCATTACAATATTTTTAGCCAAGGCAATAGCTGATTGATTATCAAAGAGCAAACGTGAAGGACCAAATTGCTCAAAGCCAATTTCCTTCATGAGGGTACGAAGCCAAACCGCTTCCTGTGCAACTACTGTCATAGCCTTATACTCCGCTTCTATTGTAGAAATAACAATTGTATCTTGCTTCTTGGAAGACCAAGAGATAACTATAGACCCAATACTAAAAACATATGTTGTGGTAGACTTTTTGTCTATTCTATCCCATCCAAAATCAGAATTAGCATAGCCAAAAAGAGCAAAGGAAGGAAGCCTAGAACACTTGAGTGTCAAATCTCTAGTACCTTAAAGGTACTTCAAAATCTTCTTGGTAGCTTATAAGTGCTCAATATAAGGTTTCTGCATGAACCTAGCCATCATACCAACTACAAAAGCAATATCTGGTCTTGTGATGGTAACATAAAGAAGACTACCAATGAGCTACCTATACAATGTAGCATCAACCAACTGAGAATTTGTACTTACTTCCAACTTAATCCTTGTAGAAATGGGAATGGAAGTAGGATTGTCATCCTCCAAATTAAACCTCTTAAGAAGATCTTCAATATACTTGAATTGACTCAAAAAGGTACAATACTCATGCTGATAAAATTGCATGCCAAGATAGTAGTGTAGAAGACCAAGGTCAAACATTTCATACTTTGACCTTAATTTGGAGATGAAACCAAAAATGGCCTCATTCTCATTTCCAATCATAACAAGGTCATCAAAAAATAGAGAAATTAAAATGACCAAGTTATCCTTCCTAAGCACATAGAGATTTGTATCTGAAAAGCATTTATCAAAACCAAGAGATAAGAAGTAACCTAAAATATTCATGTACCATGCTCTAGGTGCTTGCTTCAGACCGTACAAGGTTTTCTTTAGTTTATACAAGTGTTTCCTTACCTTGTACAACAAATCCTTGTGGTTGACTCATGTAGATATCCACATCCAAATCACCATTTAGAAAGACACTTTTCACATCAAGCTAAAAAATTTACCAACCTTGAGCAGCAACAATCACAATGAGAAGCCGAATGGTGGGAATTTTGGCAACTGGTACAAAGGTTTCATCATAGTCAATGCCATGTTTTTTAGCATAACCCTTAGAAACCAATCTAGCCTTATACTTTTCTATATCTATTAGAATTGTACTTGATTCTATAGACCCACTTGTTCCCAATAACATTTTTCTTATTAGGATAAGGCACTAGATCCCAAGTTTTATTCTTTAGAAGAGAATCCATCTCAACCTTCATGGCATCAACCCAAAAAGAGTGTTGTGAAGCTTCTTGGTAAGAAGTAGGCTCATGATCATTCTCTATCTTAGCTAGAAGAGACATGTTAAGGGTCATACTTTTAGTTATCATTTTGCTAACTGAATTCTGCTCTTTAGGACCCCTAGAATGATCCAACCACTTGGTCCTTTTGACACAAGGCCCACCCTTTTCTAACTCAAGAAGGTCTTCATTGAATTTGACATCTCTTGAAACAAATACAATGCGTGAAGAAGGTGAGTATAACTTGTAGCCCCTATGTTCTGCATCATAGCCAAAAAAGATGCATTTTTGAGACTTTTTGTCCAATTTATTCCTCTTTTCTGAAGGAATATATGAAAATGCATCACATCCAAACACTCTTAAGTGTGAAAAATTTGGTTTCTTACCATTATAAACCTCATAAGGAATCTTTTCCTTAACTGATTTTGAAGAACACCTGTTAAGAATGTAGATTGTTGTACTGGCTGCTTCACCCCAAAGAAATTGAGGTAAGTGGTCATCAAGCATGCATCTTACCATCTCCATGATTGTCCTATTTTTACTCTCTACAACACCATTTTTTTGAGGAGTGTATGAACAAGTAAACTGCCTTTTGATCCCATGAGAAGAACAAAACTCATTGAAATCATTGCTATTGTACTCCCCTCCATTGTCACTTCTAATAATTTTCATATTTTCTCCCTTTTGATTTTTCACCAAAGCTTTGAACTCCTTGAATGTCTCAAAACAATCTGATTTATTCTTAAGTAGATACCCAAAGATCATTCTTGAATAATCATCTATAAAGGTGAGAATATAGGATGCACCACCAAGTGATATAACATGTAATGGACCCATAATATATATATGAATGAGTTGAAGAATTTGTGTGGCCCTTTTTGACTTGTCCTTTGTAAACTTTTGTTTGCTCATCTTGCCTAAGATGCATGTTTCACACAAACCATGAATAGGTGAAATGTTAGGCAAGCCTTAAACCAAATTTTTGGACTTCATCATTTGAATATTTTGATAGTTTTTATGGCCTAAACTTAAGTTCCAAAGCTTGCTACTAGGAGAAACATTAGTTGCTAAACACACTTTAGGAGGAGCATCACCTAACACAAAGATTATTCTTCACATAACCTGTAATGATTGGTAGCATGCCTTTCCTAATGCTCCATGAAGTTGCATTGAACTCAATAGTGTGACCACTTCTAGCAACTTGCAAAACTAAAATTAAATTTCTCCTAAGGTTAGGCACATATAGGACATTATCAAGTAATTTCCCTTCAATTACAACATTGCCAACACCTTCTACTTGAAGTCTAGTATTATCACCAATGACAACTAAATCTGAAGAGTGCTTATGAAAGTCCACAAACTTATCATTTTCAAAACATATATGGTTAGTGCATCCATAATCTAACACCCATTCATTAGAAGTAGATGAGTCAATGGAGTAGAGGGAACAAACAGAGGCATTTTTATTAGAATTTTGCTTTACATTTTTGTTCTTTTTCTTTCCCTTGCCAAACCATTTCTTAGGTCCTTGTCCCTTAGCCTTTTCTTGCTCTTCCTTTTTTGCAATCTTCTTCTTCTTGAAATAATTTTATTTCTTGTGGCCTTTCTTGCCACAAAATTTGTAAGTGAAATCAACTCTAGGCTTGTTGGATTGGAAATTTTGATTTTTTATTTCCTTCTATTTCTTCTTGAAGGAAGCCTTAGTGGCACTCAAGGCAACATTCTTCTCCTTGACAACTTGACCATTCACTTTGTTTCTATTAAGAGACTCTTCATGTTGAATCAATAATTGTGCAAGAGTGTTGAGAGGAATGCCATCCTCTTCTTGCTCTAGCCTAGTCTCAATAATGGTGACAAAATTCTTGAACTTGCTTGACAAGTTCCTCAAAATGATAAAGCTTAAGAGCTTCTCAATTATCCAATCACAATTAAAATCCAATAGTTGAGTTCTCATATATTTCATCTTTGAGAGGAAGATCAAGGCACTTTCTTCTTCACATTGCATAGTACTAAGAATTTTGGACAATAAAGTGAATTTCCTTGATGTTTTGGACCCTAGATGGACTTGTTTTATCAAATCCCATGCATATTTAGCATGCTCACAATGGCTTATAGTGAGAAATATTTCATCACTCACACTATTGATAATCATAGAAAGTGCAAGGTGACTCTTGTTATTATATGTCTCAAGTTCCCTTGCTTGGGTTGGGATTGCTTCATCTCCATTCACAATGGGCCATAACTTTCTTGCTTGAAATTCAGCCCTCATCCTTGGTTCCCATATTCCAAAATTTGATCCATCAAGGATGTGCTTAGGTGTGAAGGAGATTCCATGATCAACCATTCTAGAAAGTGAACATAATCAAAACATAAGATGCATTGACAAAGGAAATAAATGATGCAATAAGAAAGTAGATAAACATACTTACATATTAAAAAAAAACATAACTTTCAAGTAATCTACTTTTCAATCATCAAAGATAATCATCATGAAAGATAATCCAAATTAAGCATCATCAAGAGAGATAAGCATCATCATAAAAGATAATCAACATCATCAAGAACTACTATAACCATCTTGCAATAAACAACTATAACCATATTGCAATTGAATAAAGGAAATAAACCAATATCAACTTGCAATAGATTAACTTGCAATAAGAAGGTAACTAACCATAACAATCATCTTGCAACAAAATAAACTAACTTGAATTGAACCATAAAATATTTGTTAAATGTTAGATAGTCAATAAGTTAGTAAGTTAGTGTTCATTTTAAGGTTTTGCTATAGCCTAATGAATTGCCAATTCATCTCACCTAAGGTCAACCAAGCTACCCAAAAGGGTACGGGTACGAGGACCCGAAAAGGACTTGCTACCGATAGAGTGGATTCTTTTGGATTCAATAGGTGTTTAGTAAATATAAACTATATTGCAAGATTAAGTAAATTTTAATCAAATACTAAAGTTGTGGTTAGTAAGTTGATTCATTTTTAACCTTCTTGATTAATATGAAAATTAGTAATTTTTAAGTTAGTTGGTTGGTAGATTGTTTAGTAGCAAGTTAGTAAGTAATTAATTATATTAGTTGAGATGCAAAATAGGCAAAACACAAATACTCTCTCTCTCTCTCACTTTCATTCTATTTTACTTTCATTTTTTTTTTTTTTTTAATAGCGAAAAATCCCTTGTGGGGCCACCTTGGTCTAAGAGACCATGAACAGGGGATTCTACACCGTCAAAGTCACCCGGAGTCGCACCCGACCCTGCTCGCACCAACATTATTAATTGGATTTTGGGTACCCAATTCAGCTTTTTGGTAGGGTGGAGATTCGAACTCGGGACCTCCCTTGGAGGATTGCCCTCTCCTCTCCAACTCACCTACAACACCTGGGTTCTCTTTTACTTTCATTATGAGAGATACAAGTTACATTAATTTACATTATGCTTCAAGAAAATGCTTGAGAGAGATTAGAAGAAATTAATAAAAATAGGGGGAAGAGAGTGAAAAAGTTGATCCAAAATTGCCTTGTATACTCCAAAACATACTTGGATAACCTTGCAAAACAAGCAAACTCATAAACAAGAATTGTTAATGTGAGAAAAAAAATGACTATAAGGTCTAAATTATTTGACAATTTGACTAAAAATTTGCCAAAAATTGCATAAAAGGATTCTAGTTGCATTATACAATAATAAAAAATGCATTTCAATTTATGCAAAAAAAATGACTATTAGGTCTTAAAATAAAATAAATGACTGTTTTTTAATTAAAAAATAGAATAATAAATGACTGTTTTTTTTATTAAATGACTATTTTTTTTAATTAAAAAATAGAATAATAAAAAAAATGATTGTTTTTTTATTAAAAAAATAGAATAATAAAAAAATGACTGTTTTTTATTAAATTATTATTTTTTATTAAAAAACAAAATAATAAAAAAAATTCAAACTGTATAGCAAAATGGGTAGGGGGCCATTTGGCCCCCAAATAAAAAAAATTTGCCTCAAATTTATTTTTCATCAAAATAGGGCAAATAATATATGGAAATAAGGTTTTTGGGCCTTTCAAACGCAACCATGGGGTCCGTTTGGCTCCAAAACCCTTCCAACAAAAGCTCAATGTCAAAAATTTATAGATTTAAAATGAAAACACCATTTGCAAAAGATATAACAACTAGATAAAAAAAAACACAATAAATCTATAAACCCTAATGGCAGATTTGCAAAATAAGTTTGCCCAAATATCAAATGCATGCATTAAAACAAAAAAAATACCTTAATGGGTTTTTCACCTCAAATGATTGAAGACACTTGATGGAGATCCCAACCACTCTGATACCAAATGTGAGACAAGCAAAGTCTCTTCAAGATCGAAGAATGCTCCATAAGATCAATCACACACAAAATAGGAAAACCCATAACACCAATATTAAGTGGTAAAACCCTAATTCAAATGAAGAAGGGAAACATCCACTATGAAGCTCACTATATTACTCAATGATTCAACAATACAATAATGCTTCAATTTTATACAACAATATGCATCAACATGATATATCAAGATGTAGTAGACAACACCCCTATTTAAAGAGAATTTTTTTCTACTATAACCTTAAAATTGCCCTAATATTATCACAATCTTATTTTGAGATGTGTGACAAATTTTATCACAATCTTATCTTGAGATGTGTGACAAATATTATCACAATCTTATCTTGAGATGTGTGACAAGTGGCATCTATCAAATATTAAAAAGTGATTGGTTACTTTTTAATATTTGCTAGAAAAGGGAAAATAATTTTTTTCCATAAATTAAATATTCCTAGCGCCCTTATTTTATTTATTAATTGGGTGGGAATATTTTTACATAAAATAGAATTATTTTATAATTCAAATATTATTCTTTAGACTTTATATTTTAGTATAAAAATAATTTACACAATGTTGCATTACATATTCCAACACTTAATTCTTCAAATTGTCCTTTGAGATTTCGTATCTTTGCCTTTTTGACACTTTTATCTCCTTCATATATGCTTTGCAACTTATCCCAAATTCCTTTTGCATCTTTACAATGCATAAATTTTATGAATTTTGTTCTATGCAAACCTCTCAAAAATTGCATTCATTGCTTTTGAATTGTAATTTTGTATAAACTTACATTCCTTATATGTAGGTGGATTAACTGGTGGTATGTTTCCATTTCAACTACTTCTAAATTTTCATTGTCAAGTGTCATCAGGTAAATCTTCATTCTCATAATCCAAAATATATAATCACTTCCATCAAATACTGGTGTTGAATTATCTGAGGACCCATTCTTAGAATCCATTGTGTTCTTGAAAGCTTTTCCTTCAAGCTGTTAAACTCTTCTAAAAAAACCCACTCTGATATCAGTTGAAGAACACAAGCTTATACTGAGAGGGTGGGTGAATAGTATAAGGCCACTTTTTACTTTTTTTCTCAATCAATATTATGCAATGTATAGATAACAATATCAACAACAATAATCAAAGCTTCCATTACGGTTGCCATCTACGCTACTAGCGCTTGGTGACCAAGGCTCCCTCCTTGGTGGGTAAAATCCTTTTGCCTCCTCTAAGCACTTTAATAAAAACAAAATCCTCTTGTTGCACAACACGATTCACACAAGCTCACATAACATTAAATTTAATTTGAAGGCATAAGAGTCTTTGGTTAAGGTGGGGTAGTTTCCCTTTTATACACACTTGGTTAATTTTCTCCCCATGTTGGTGCTCGTTATCGAGTTTGATTTTTTGAATTTCGACTTAATAACCCACCTTAGGGTTATTTAAAATTAACATAAATTAACTTATAATTAATATTAAAATTAATTAATAATTAATTATAGGTTAAGTAAATTAATTTAAAATTCCATGTATAATATTATAATATTATTTACTTGGGCTTCTTCTTTGCACTTTGGACCACATCTGACTTCCTAGAATCGGATCTTGATCAATTGAAAATGGACTATCCTTTTGCACTTATTGGAGAACTTGAAACTAATGATGCCCATTGAAATTGCCACTGATTGGTGTTGAATGCTTGACATCAATGACCACTCACTCTTGACATCAATCACAACTCATCTACTCAAAATGTCCAACATTACCAATAGCTGAGAAGATTGTAGGATTCCATAATTCAATCGATAAACCAAAAATTCTGACCTAGATAGGTCCTACTAAAGGCATTTCCTCTTTAGCCTTAAATAAAGCATACCAAGGTTTCATGAACAAACCAACTCGACCAAAAAACCAAGGACCACCCTAGAATATTTGTTGTCTATCCTCTTCATTAGCAAATAACACCAAAAAATACCCATTAGGATAATTTGAGATACTAAACTCACTTGGAGTTTGCCATTGCTGCAAAGCCCAACTTTTAAAAGTAGGTAAGGATGGCCAAAAGCCCAAGAATCAACAAATCAACCCTCGTTGCTCCATTGTAGCAATTCCATCTTGAATGTCATATTGTTGTAGATTAACAACTGGAGATCCATCCATTGCTCGCATGCAACCAAAGTCTATTTTCTTGGGATCAATCCTTGGCATATGAAGAGGTTGATGCAAAAAATCTTGTCAACCAGTTGGAGTTATTGGAGGTTGAGCACCCCTTACAACATCTTTAAATTTTATTCTATCCATAGTTCCACCTGGTCCCTTCCTTGCATCCTCCCTCCTTTTGCGGTTCTTGCTCTTCAAACCCTTATGCGGCTCTTGCTCTTCAAACCCTAGTTCTCAATTTTGTATTCGAACAAGTCTTATCATATTTTATTATTACATTGTGTAATTCTAATGATTAACATTTGTACAATTATTAATGACTAAAAACAACAAATAAAAAATATATTTTAAAAATACTAAACAATAATTTTAGGAATATTTTAAAATATATTATAGGAATAAGCTAACAAATACACAACCCAAGGGGTCTCAAGCAAGTACTAGCAAGCAAGGAGCTTTAACCATAAACCAAGGTCCAAATGCTATTAGTAAACCTTAATATTTAATAGTTAAAGCATCAAGTATTCTATGAAATATTGTATTGGTGGTTAAGCTTCACTTGAGACCACGATCAATTTTGTATTATATTCTTTGTATATACCCTTTGGGACCTTGTACACCTTATATAGGTGAATTTCTTGTAATATTTTATTATTTAACCTAAATGTGAGTTCCTTAACCTTAACCTAAAGGTATCTTGTAATTAGGTATAAATACCCCTCATACCAACCATTTTGTTATTGGTTGGAGTGTATTATATTTTCCTTTAGTGAGATCATTTGGTGTATGCGGGCACCCTCTTATATCATGTGCATTGTTTTCTATGAGTTATTTTTAGCATTTCTAAGTAATGTGTTGATTTCGTTCATTTATGAAAAGTACTATAAAATCTAACATGGTATCAAATGAGTGTGAATCTCCATTACTCGATTGCTTTTCTTCAACAAATTAGCTTCTATGACATCTCCTAAATGTAACATTTTTTGGGGTAGATAGAAGAATATTTATGAACCACCAACAATTTGTAAAGAGGTATTTCATAAAAAAACCCTAGATGGAGTTGGATCGCAAGGATCTCACCAGGTTAACATATTTGCTCCAAGAGTAATATTCATTTCTATCTTAACACTCTATCTAATATTCTCTTTTTATTTTGACCTGATGAATGCTCTAATTTTAGGATTGATTTTTTCAAGGTTTTTTAAAATCCTCATTTATCATTTTCAGATTAAAATTTTTTCTTTTCTCTTCTGATATTTTGTGTCTAATAGCAATATATATTAGAGGAGATCTTGCATGACCATCATGAAAGAAAAAGTAAAAGCCTACATACTTTTTGAGAGTCCTTGAATACCAATGAAGTCATAGGCAGACTTTTTTGTATGGCAAAGACCTTTGAGCTACTTGACAAAGTTTTTTTTTAATTGGTTATATGAGATTGAAATGAGCTCCACTTATATTACATCATCACAACATGGTGGTATTACAACAAAGCTTGGATATTATCCATGTATCATTTAGCAAAATTTGAACTTGGGTCTCCTTCTTTAGTGTTGAGAAATCTAACCAGTTGAGCTAATACCATTTGATGAGCTACTTGAAAAAGTTGCATAAATGGTTTGATAAATTTTTTCTTGTATTGCGGTGAGAGGATTTCCTAATTGGTTATGTTTAACCAAAAATTTGTGTAGGATGAACATTGATAGATATGAATGAATGTGAATTATTTTGGATTATTTGCAAAAAATTAGGGGCTCTTAGTTCAACATTTTTCTCTATTTTACCTCCACATACCTATTTTTCTATGTCAAAATTTTTACTATTTTCCTACATTTTAATTTTTTAAAATTTAAATCGCAACAACATTCTATGGAATGTTCCTATGATAGTGGGAATAGGTGTGTACATAGGATAGTTACATTATCATGATGAAAGTTTACAAATAAAGGAGGTTAAAATGGGGAAGTGCCTTCATTATATTGTGAGCCTCCATTATGATTTTAAAGCATAACCACACCAAGGGGCTAGGGGAGCCTCCATTAGGGCATTATGCGTTAGAGGTCTACCCTACTAGCCTATTCTTTTGAAAGACAATGATGATATCATCCAAATTGATGACATCAATAGATTTGATGTGGTAGTATGCAAAGATAATGTGGCATACATTGATGATGTGGCTTTTAATGATGACATAACCCATTTTCACATGTATTTGTTGATGACATGGTAATTGGAGATGATATTACATATAATAATGATATGGTGCATGATGACATGGTAGTTGATGACATGGCACTCACTAGCGTGGCACATGATGACATGGTGAGATATGATGTGATATGGGATGTCATGTCAAAGGTTAACATGGTTGATTAAGCACTGCATGACATGTACAAAAATAGGTTTGACCAACCACACTACTACATTAATAAACCCGTTGACCATACAGTCGCATAGTCAATAGTAGGCTTGGCAAATCATAAATTTTAGAATGAATCAAATATTGACAACTAATGCAGTCTAGTTTGTAGGTTGTAGAGTGAATTTAAGCACAACAAATGATGCAATTTAGATTGCTAGTGCATTGCCTAGTGACCTATATAGTTAGCATCTAGTTATCAGCCCTTATTTGAGACAATGAAAAGTGGCATCATCCCATTCATTAATACAAGGTATTGGTAACAAGTGACAACCTTCCATTTCCTATAAATATATATATTTTCAAAATTTTATAAGTTATAAAGGTATTTTGAGTGATTTTAGGGCCAAACTTCTAGGAACCATAACTTTTGTATACAAAAGTGTTATGAGCTCTATTTTAAATTGTATGACTTTTTAATATCTTTGTATTGATAATGTTGTTTTTGGTCATAACTATATGTAGGATTTTATATTTTTAATAGGAAATTTAGGGATCAACATGTGTCCTTGCTAAACAGTCTAAACAATGCAACTTGAAAAATTAAGATTGAAACTCTCCTACAAAGGAAGGGGTTGCTCAAATATGTGAATGATACACCTTTAGAGACCAATTCTAAAGAGAGATAGGAGTTATTCATGGATAATAATGACAAGGCTCTTCATGTTGATAACATATATGACACCTATATTAGTGACATTACGAATCCCAAGCAATTATTTAGCAAGTGTCAAGAGTGTGTGATAGAATTCACTACACATAAATTAGCATATTAGAGGTAGATCTTGCTATCTTATATGGAATTTGATATCATTGATGATATATCAGTAAATTGAAGTTGTAATATGATATACACATTTCTAGGGGTATTCCAAAGGGGACATGACAAAAAAAGAAGTTGTAAAACAGTGAGAAGAATATTGAGTTTCTCAACATTATGTTTAACAACATATCAAAGTCATAAGATAGTTGTTATTATATTTGACATGATTTATATCTACTTCTCAACTTCTCCTCTATCATTAGTCTTGAAGACAATGAAATAAGGGTCATCCTCTCATCAATTAGGCTCATGCAAAAGAAGTGATTTAGGCTAAGAATGACAATAAGAAAATGTAGAATGATAAGACTTAGAAATATTTATACAAGAAGTACACAAAGTAGAGTTTTTTTGGACTTGCATCAATAAGCTTAAGGAAGCAACCAAAAAAGGGATGTTACTACTTTATTCTATACACAAGGTGAGAACATTCATGATGCTGAAACCTCACAAGCTCATCCAAATATTCATTTAGCATATTAGGCATCCACCTTTTTCGATAAGGGGGTCATCAATTTAGAGGCAACAAGGCACATGATCAAGCATAGACACCTTATGTATGATTATAGTAGATTGCACTACAAAAAGCATGTTGTTATTGGATATTATTCTTACTTACAAGTGACAGGTTGTGGTGAGCTGAGTATTACATATTCTTCATCATATGAG
The DNA here is from genome assembly GCA_028583015.1 of Wollemia nobilis. Taxonomy (NCBI): domain Eukaryota; kingdom Viridiplantae; phylum Streptophyta; class Pinopsida; order Araucariales; family Araucariaceae; genus Wollemia; species Wollemia nobilis. The sequence continues at coordinate 9,108,900 of JAQPPZ010007509.1, read as the reverse complement.
GTTCTTCATATTCCTTGCGTTGACTCCAATATTTTATCTATTTATCACATCATACATACAAACAAAAAGGTAGAATTTTGGCCTAGTCAATAAGATGTACAAGTTTGGTGATAGATAGACTCCCCTTAATGTTTCCTCTTGGAAGAAAAATTTTATAGCCATGATAACACAAGTAGATGATGAGAGTCAATGATGACATCATAGACTTTGGAATCTTATCTATGGGTCATTGAGGTACGAGTCATCGTCTATTGGATATTGAACTCCCTCATATTTCATATGGGTGCTTGTGAGGGATGTATTTTTGGAAAGCATCATACAAAGTCCTTTCCAAAAGGGACAACGAAGCATACCACACGATCCTTGGAGCTCATCCTCAATGATGTATGTGGACCCATGGGTATAACATCTATTTTAGACAACAAGTGCTTTCTTCTTTTCATTGATGACTTCTATCATTATGTATGGTTGTATAATATTTGTACTAAATATGATGCTTTTGAAATATTCAAGGCAGTGAAAACACAAGTAGAGAATCAACTAGAAAGAAATATCAAGTGTCTTAGGACAGATAGGGGAGGTGAATACCTAAGCAATGTTTTTGTAGAATTTTATGACTCTTCATGGTATTTGCTTTCAAAGGGATGTTCATTATACTCTAAACAAAATGGGTAGTCTGGAAAAATAAGGTAATTATGAAGATGACTTATTGTATGGTTTATGCTAAGGAGATGGAGCATAAATTATAGGGTGAAGCTATCACTTGTGTAGTGTACATCATCAACAAAGTTCCTACTAGAGCAATTAATGTATGACACCCCTTGAGAGGTTGAAGGCGATAAACCTGATGTGTCCCAATTTAGTATATTTGGGTTTTTAGTATGGGTTCACATACCCAAAGTTTTTTAGGAGGCATAAAAGAGCCTATCTCTAAGGTATATAGTCTTTATATATCCTCAAATACATGAGATTATTACTCAAAGAGATGTGATTTTTTATGAGGTTCTTCTATTAGTTCCATCAACTTCTCCACTTGAGCTTCTAAGCAAATCCTCTTTTTTTCTGTGACTATTGCAGTAGATTCTCCAAATATTCTTATGGGAACTATTATTATTGGGTCCTCTTCACCTTCTAATAAAGACCTTATACCTATAGATTTGACCTTGTATTGGGTGGCACCATCTCCAACACCTTCAATCTTGGATTATGGGAATGATGAGCTTGACACACCAATTGTATATGCTATAGTGATGGATGTTGAGGTAGGTGGAAAGTATGATTTGGATGCTTCCACTTTGGCTTCTAATGATGCTTTTTCCCAAGATATGCCTAGATATTTTGTGGTTTGTCCAACACCCAAGTAGGTTTAGACTCTCCTACATGATGCTTAGACCATTATTTCCACGAAACGACATCAAAATATCCCTTTGCAAACCTTGCTTTCAAAGGTTTATAATTATGAAGATTCTCTCACCTACCAAATTAGAAATATGTCATGCTTGTTGAGTACGAGTCTCTAATAAAGAATCATACATTGGTTATTATTCCTCTTCCAAAAGGGGAGAATATTTTTGGTTGCAAATGGCTCTGTAGGACCAAATATAATTTAGATGGTCAAGTAAAGAAGCACAAGGCATGCCTCATTGCTAAGGGCTTCTCTTAAAAGAAGGGAATTAGATCTCAAAGATATTTGCCCTAGTTACTGGAATGGAATTTTTTCAAATGATTCTATACTTGCATCAAATGAATGTGAAGAGTATCTTTCTTCATGGTAAACTTTAGGAGGAGATTTACATGCAACAACTACCTAGCTTTGATCTTGATGGTTCCACCCTCTTGGTATGTTGATTGAAATAGTCCTTGTATGGATTTTAGCAAGCATCAAATGCTTTGTATCAGAAGATCCACTCCTTTCTTAGTTGTGAGTTTCACAATATGAGGTCGAACATGATGTTTACATCAAATATTATGATGAGGAAACTTTGGTGATTGTGCTATATATAGATGATATTCTCATTATGCGTAGCCCACCTGTCTTGATTCAATACAAAGTCATGACTTCATGCTATCTTTGAGATGATAGATTTGGCACTTTTGTACTATTTCTTTTCTTATGGGATCACTATGTTATAGCTTATATATGCTTTAGATCTTCTACACTTCAATATGGAGGATTCCAAGACTACTCTAACTCCTTTTGCTTTAGTATTGAAGCTTCGAGTAGATTGCATGACTCCTTTGGTGGATGTCACTCTATATCATTCTCTTATGAGAGGTCTTTACCTCACTCACATGTGATCTGCTATTACATTTGCTATCAACTATTATTCTAGCTACATGTAGGCACCTCAAGAGTCATAGAACCATAACCAAGAGGATTCTTAAATATATTAAAGGTACATAATGGAGGAATATTAATTATTAAGTTTGATGCACCTCTTATTTTGATAAGATTTTCATATGAATATTAGGTTGGTTTTTGGATTAATGATGCTCCACTATAGGTTTTGGTTTCTACCTAGGTTACAATCATATTTCTTGGTTTCTAGATGATAGTCCACTATTTTTTAGTCTTCCATTAGCTTATTTGTGTTTCATTAACAAACTAAGCACATTGAGATTTGAATACATTATGCGGAATAACTTTATGCCCACGAGATGCTTGATTTAATTATTGTGTTATTAATAGAGTAAGCAATTAATATCTTAACCAAGGTCATGCATGAAGTTCCTTTTGTACACATGTAGAAGCTACTTAGTGTAGGAAAGTGTCACTTAAGGGGATGGCTAGTAAAGGTCTCTTTGTGTGCATGTTGAAATATGTGGTGGTTAAGCTTCACTTGAGGCCACAATTGATTTTTATTATTACTAACACACTGGATAGAGTGGATGGGCATTGGATTGGAACAAATCCATTAGGTCAAGGAGGTTCAAAATGAGGAAACTGTAACCACTCAAAAGGAATTGGTCGCAATGGAAGAAGAACTATAGAAAAGTAGAATTGTGGTAGAAGAGAAAATAAAGAAACTGGAGGAAGATCTGTCAGGCCTTAGAACTATATCCAAAGCCAGAATTAGCATGCTTGAAGAAGAAAAGCAACAGATCTCATAGATGATAGAGGACAAGATTAAGGAGTTGGAGGCACAACTCAAAGGAAAGGAGGAGTTGATGACAACTCAGTTGGCTGAAAAGAGTGAGCAAATGGCAACACAAGCCAAGCAGATAGAAGATATGATGAGGGACAATAAAAGGTTGAATGAGATGGTCATGGAAAAGCAAGCTCAGTTGAAAATTAAGGAAGATCATGTTTTAGCTATGGAGGCCGATATCAATTATCACCTGCAAACCATTACTGAAAATAATGAATAATTGCAGGCGGTAGCTCGAGTAAAAGCTCACTGGAAGGAGAAGTTGAAGAAGAGTGTCTAAGATTGTGAAAATTAGATGATGCCTAAAGACTGCTAAATAAAAGGTCAACTTCCACGAGGTGAAAGCAGTAGATATGGGAAGTTACGCAGCCAAGTTGAAGAATGAACGAGAAATGTATAAGTCACAAGTCAAGGACTTAGAGGCTGTAGTGGCAAAAAATGAAGCACAATGGAAGAAGAGAACGAGTCAACAAGGACACTAACCAAATTAATTGGGAGGGCAGATGTAGGTAGCAAATCCACCTCTCAGAAGAAGTGATCAAAAGGGATTTGCTCAATTTTGACAATTTTGGCACAAGTGATAGTTTGCCTAAGTTTTGTAAACTGTACAAGTTAGACAAAACCATACAACTGGCGGGCAAACCGTACAACTGGATGGGTAAACCATACAAGGTAGCAGCAAATCATACAGGGTGCACTGAAATTCATCCAAATGCATGGGAAATGTAATTTTAGAGTGAAATGACACATAGATTTGCTAACTAAGGTGTTAAACTTAGTAAAAAAGCCAAATTAATGTATTCAGTTGTATATAGGTAGTTGTAAATAACAAATTGTCTCATGAACCACTTTGGAATGGCCTGGGCAACGTTATATAAGGCCCCATTTTCAAATTTTTAGGTCTGGTTGCTAGAGTTAATAGAGAGTACTTGTTGGTTGTTGATTTCTCTGAGTTATTGAAAATACATTGATAGATTTTCCACACTGTAATTCAATCCATGATACATCAATGAGAATAATTATGGTTGTGGATGACTGTGTACGATTCTAGTAATTATGGATGGTGATTTGTGGATGAATTCTAATGTGTGTGTTTTCTATTGAATGTTATAGGTTAGTTTTATGCATTGTTGCAATATTTTAGTAGAATATGGTACTGGTGAAACCTGGAGAATGATATAGAGGCATGGCAATATCAAGGAAGACGTATTGAAAGACGTGCAATTTTTGGATGTAATCATGCACATGGAATCTCTCAACAGTCTTGTTAAGATGTTTTGCCTATTGTGGAGATTGTATTGATTAGCATATCAAACCCTTACAAACATCCATGAGGGAGATTGGGGCATTAGAATACCTATACTAGCATCATATTGCACCATTGGTTCGTATAAATCATACATTGTCATCCATACAAATCGTACAAAGTACTTTTACTTGATTTGGTAAAATAGATGATTGAGAGAAACTTACCCGATTTGGCAGTTTTGGGGAATCAACTTGAGCGATTACAAAACCGTGCACGGCAGCCTCAAAAACTGAATCTATCAATTTTTTTGAGTGTAAAATCATACCATATACGACACTGTACGATTTGAGATCGTACAGTGTAGGCATTTGATGTTCGTACAAGGTGATCATTATTCGTACAAGGGTAGTTTGGAAGGTCTTAAGATTGTACGATTTGGTAATTGAGTTGGGCTTAGCATATTGATCATTCTCAGTCTTATAAAATACCTCCCCACCGGGAATACTCCTACAATAAGCTATGAAAGTATGTCGCTTGGCAAGAAGTGGGCATAGAAACACAACCGATCAGAGAATGACCAATAGCGAATGTAGAACTTAGACATAGCATGGTTGTCTGGGGGTGGAATGCACAAAAATGGTGCAAGATTCTATACAAGGACCTTGGTTGATTTTCTTGGTAGAGTTAGAGAAAATAGCCGCCTTAAACAATTACGAAGTTGTGTAAGCCATGGAAATTGTGGCTGGTGTAGTCTGAGCTACGGGGGTGGTTGGTGATAGTCAAAGGATTTGGGTAGAGTTGTGAGCATGACAACTCCAATCAACTGTAATTTCATCTTTCACAGATATAGTCAATCAACATGGAGTTCTAACAACACCTCGTTCAGTAGTAGTGGAGGCCACATCTCTATAGATGATAATGATGATTGTAGTAATAGATTTTGAAAGAGCCATAACTGTGAGACCCCTTTGTAATGCACAGAGGTCCTTACCAGCTAATGAAATCCATAAGCAAAATCATATGTCCTTAGGTTGGCTGTAAGAAAACTAGGCATTGTACTGGCAGCAAAAAGAATTTTATCAACTTCAGCTTTATGGTCTTCATTAGAAAGATTTTTTAGATTTTTCTTGCTCTTCACTAGCAATAGCAAAAATAATTTCTTCAACTTCGGCTCTATGGTCTTCGTTAGAAAGACTTTTAGACTTTTCTTCTTCACTAGCAGCAGTGAAATTTTTTTCTTCAACAAAAAGACTTTCTTTTGCCATTTCTTCCATCATGACAACTTTAATAAACATAATTTCAGCAAAGAGATTCTTAGCTCGTTTAGATCTCTCTTCTAGAGAGAGACTAGGTATATTGATACCGAAGCAGGAGCAGGAAAGAACTGCTTTGATACCAAATGATTTGGAACACAGAGACAAGATTGTAAATACTTATCTGGTATTTCATTGATCAGATCTTGATTTTATAGGTTAAGAAGGCTTTAGAAAACAACTGGAGAAACTACAACCATAGTAGAAAACCATGGATGGTTGCCAAACGGTTGCAGCTCTGACATTTAAAAAGTTGTCTGACAAAGTTGCAAAGGATAAAATCGATGGAGAATAAGTAAAACCTTAATTAATTAAAAACTAATTAATTACATCTAATTAAACATTAGTTTAATTAATATTTAACTAATCCCTATTAGTTTTTGTAAGTGATGAGTGTATAAATGGCGTGTAAGGCATTGTTTTCGAAACAAGCAACCAGTCTATTATTCCTATCTCTTATTTCTCTTTTGGACAAATCTATTTTGTGGAGTATCCATTACACTACATGCACACACTTTGATAGCTTGGGCCGAGCACCAACCTTTGACAGTATTGATTCCATGGTATTCTCTATAGCTTCTAGGTAGTTTAGGTCATCTTGATAACTACTTTTGTGTTGTGAGAGATTCTTGTATCTCTAGTAAATATTTGAGAAATCCTTAATATTGTCAATTATCTATAACTGTTGTATTGTTGATAATTAGGATGGCGTTCGCAGATTGGATTTTACCCATTTTAGTTTTTGTGAGCAGAATGTACTAGATAAGAATACTTAAAGAGTACAAGACACTAGATGAGGACTTTGAATTCAATATTTAACATCAAACCAATATATAAAGCCTTTAGAAAAGGTGAATTAAATGCATGGTCATGTCAACTTGAGTTCATATGCTTCGAAGCAACTTTAATTTACTAAAAGGTGGATTAGCCTCGATAAGAAATCATCTGTAATATTTGCACTAAATTTTGTTATGACTTGGCCATTTAATGCAAAGTGGATCAGTTACCAAAAGTAATTAATATGGGTTGATGACACATTGTTAAGGTGTATAATTCGACAACTTGGATTAATCATGATTACCCATGCATTTATGAGACAAGAGCAAGCGATAAATAAAGGTCTACTCATCTATAAACTTTTCATTCCTTCCTTCTTCGCATAAACCAAATATGACAACTCTAAGATAAGACTTTTGGGCTTCGCGAGGATGGAATGCAGATGATTTGAAGTCTTAGAACAGGTTAGATAGTCTTTAGCTTCTTTTGCCTCTGTATGTGCAAATTGCCCTTTGCAAATTTTGGAATGACTTAGGTTCTTAATTAAAACATAATAAAAGTCATGAAATCGCATTGAAATAGAAAAAATAAAAATAAGTTAGAGCCCATTATAAAAAAGGGTTTAATGTGGTAACATTTTGGTGACACTTCAAGACTAGTTATTAGAACTTGCAGGTTATCTCTCCCTCAAAATAGGAGAATGAAAGATTCAACCATTTAATGAATGAGGTAAAGCAATACTATATTAACCCTAATGCTCAATTTTTTCTTCACTCTTGATTACTTGGGTTTGAGATTTTTTGCATATTACCTTAGATTTGCCTTGCTCTAGGGTTTGAGATTTTTTGCATATTACCTTAGATTTGCCTTGCTCTACCGCTAGCTGAGTGTCTATAGCTTTGGTAGAGATTAGATAGCTCAATAATAATAATAATAATTATTGTTGAAATTCAATTTTTGTGATTTATTGCCAAAGTATGAAAATAGATATAATACCCTTGAGATGTCTAGGGAAGACAAAAATTAGTTAGAGCTTTTGGGTAAATAGCACCACTGACCATTTACATCGTGGGTATTTAATAAATATTTTCCTCTTCTTAGAAATTGATAACCTAGATGAATAAATTACTTGAGACTAAAATAAAAAATGACCAAATTTCATAAAACCATGAATAGGTCAATGAACTGACTGCTTATTTTTCCAAGGTTTAGATATTATATCAAACACATTATACAATTATGAGTAAATAGCTCAATAATAATAATTATTATTATTGTTGAAATTCAATTTTTGAGATTTATTGCCAAAGGATGCAAACATATATACCCTTGAGATGTCTAGGGAAGACAAGAATTAGTCAGGACTTTTGGGTAAATAGCACCACTAAACTATTTGCATTGTGGTATTTAATAAATCTTTTCCTCTTCTTAGAAATTGATAACCTAGATGAATAAATTGCTTGAGACTAAAATAAAAAATGACCAAATTTCATAAAACCATGAAGTCAATGAACTGACTGCTTATTTTTCCAAGGTTTAGATCTTATAGGAAACACATTATACAATTATGAGTAGAATCAAAAGAAATTAAAATAAGAAAGTATAAAATCAAAACATATGTACAACAATGTGTCTTGTCACTCAAAATAGTGTTTTAGATGGTAACCATTCATAGACAAATCCAAAGGAATCCCTTCCAAGTTTTTGTAACTTTAGTGTTTGGGCTACCTTTTCAGCAATTTGATAGGGACCTAACCACAAATAATCAAACTTACCATGTTTGCCTTTGGATTCTCTGGCTTTATCCCTTAGCAAGACTAAGTCTCCTCTTCTTCAAGGTTTCTTACCAAGGCCTATTCATCAAATAATTTCTTGATTTGTTCTTGTCTACATGCAACATTTTCTCAGGCGTTTTCCCTATCTTATTTTGCTTTTAGAAGTATTCACCATTGAATTTTATCTAGTCCTTCTATCTGAGCGTCAACAACCATTTTTAACGAAGGCAAAGTGATTTGGACAAGAAGTACAATTTCTTTCTATACACCAAAGTATATGGTGAATATCTCGTTGCTAATCTAGAAGTTATTCCGTCCGTTCAAAGTGCATGTAATAATGCCTTGTGCCATGTTCTAGATTTCCGTCAACTGTTATTTTGATAATATTCACCAAGTTTCTATTGGAAGATTTAGCCATACTATAAAGGATAATAATTTGTTATCTAGTCCTTTTATCTGAGTGTCAACAACCATATTTAATGAAGGCGAGGTGATTTGGACATGAAGGATGACTTTTTTCTATTCACCAACGTATATAGCAATATCCCGTTGCTGATTTAGAAGTTATTCTATCCGTCCAAAGTGCATGTAATAATGCCTTTTGCCATGTTCTAGAATTTTTGTCAACTGCTCTTTTGATAATTTTACCAAGTTTTTATTGGAATATTTAGGCATATCATTCCCTTGCGGATATAATTGGCTTTTTACTTTACCACGATGTTGTATTTCTGGGCAAATTCAGTTAAATCGGTTTAGTGAAAATATGACCCATTATCAAAAACCAGAGAATGAGGTACGTCAAATCTTGTAATGTTATCTTGTTTAATGAATTTGGTCAAGGTTTTTGTAGATGTATTTTTTCGTAGGAACAACTTCAACCCAACGGGTAAAGTAATTTATATCTATTAAGATGTATTTGTGCCCTATTAATATGCTTTATTCTTCAACGTTACTATGTTCATTTTGCTTGCTTACCATATCTTGTATTAGTTGTGCTTTCTTTATTCTCTTCCTAAAATTAATTATTATTTCCTTATGCAATATTTGAGCTCACTACAAGTTTGTTGCCTTAGAATTTGACTGGTATCCAATCATTCACCTTGATGACTATATAATCAAGGGTCCCCTTTTTTCTTTTTTGTTCTTGTTTTTAGTAAGCGGTGGCTTCTATTAGGTGCCACACCCTTTAAAAATATTAAAACATTACATTGTTGTTATTAAATTGCTATCAAGTTATTTGAACATCCAACTTGCCCTTTTTTATCTAGGATACTTCATTTGCCTTACTATCAAAAATATTTGTCATCTTTCTTAAACTGCTACGTTTCCACAATCAACTTCTTGATATTGCTTTTATTAAAAGATCAATTCTCACTCATCCAGTTGCTTTCTAAAATATTTGCAACCTGGTTTCTATATCTATAAATATTCTGACTATAAAACATGTCATTTCCCTAAAATCTATTTTTGAGGGTCTTATTCATGCCTCTAATATTCCAAGATATCATTTTCATCTCACTTTTTATTTTTATTTGTGGGTTTAACCCCACTTCTTGTTAACACTTGTGATATTTACTTTTGTTTTCCCATACCACTATCCCTCATAGTGTCCTTTATTTTTGTTCTTGTTTCTTGGCTCTTCCTCTCTTTTTTATTACCACCAATACTTTCGTCTTCATCAATCTCTTCAATTTTTTTGCATTGTTCATAGTAAGACTTATCATCTAATAGGTTTGTCTTGCTTTGAAGGGTTTGAAGTGCAAGGAATAACCTCAAAGGCCCTCTCTTCTTTAGCAATTACCTTCATATGCTGTCCAAAAATCCTAAAGTACTATGGATATCCTCCATTGACATTTCTTTATTATGCTACTCTTGAAACCCTGAAGTGCAAGGGATAATGAAGAGAAACCCCTACGGGTTCTCCTATCAAACGCACTACGACATTTAATTAGTTAATAAATTAGAACATGCATGCACAGTGGAACCAAAATTCTAATACGATAATGAATAAGATAACTCAAATGAATAACAATCAATGAATAATTTCGCCACTCCGGGAGGGAAAATCCCCACCTCGTAAGGGCAACAATAATGCAAACAACAAATGAGTAATGATAATAGATGATTTAATAAATCTTTCACTTGGATAGCTAAATACCTAAAAGTAATAATTTACTATAATATAGTCGATGACTATATTAGTTTTGGTGTGTAACATGACTCTCCTCCTCGGAAAGCTTTGTCCTCAAAGTTGGAAATGTCTGGAAAATACTTTCAGATTCCCATGTAGCATCTTCTTCAGGTAGGTCCTGCCATTTGATGAGAAATTTTTGGATGTGACTAGATCTTAGTATGCATTTTTTGCTTTGTAGAATTTCTTCAGGCTGGAGATAGATACGTCCTTCTTCATCTAGTATTGGTAATTCTGACTGAGATTGCACTTTCTGGCCGATCACCTTCTTGAGATAGGAAACATGAAATACTGATTGCATACATGATGAGGGAGGCAACTCTAGTTGATATGCCATGTTTCCAATGTAGCGCATAATTTTGTAAGGACCATAAAATCGTGGAGCCAACTTCTGACTAGACTTGATATTCAATGACAATTGTTTGTAGGGATGCAATCATAGGAACACCATATCACTAATATTGAATGCTCTTTATGAACGGTGTGTGTCTTGCTGCTGCTTCATACGTTTTTGTGCTTGGACCAAATTTTCTTTGAGAATGGTAAGCATTGATTGTCGTTGCTGAAACCAATCATCTACTTGGGCCACTTTGGAGGATCTTGGTACATAATCTGCTACTATTGGTGGCTTAGTTCCATACAATGCTTCAAAAGGAGACATCTTGATGGAGTAATGGTAAGAAGTGTTGTACCACCATTCTACCAATGATAGCCACTGACTCCATTGATATTGTTTATCCTGAACAAAACATCTTAGGTAGGTACCCAAACATTTGTTAACTACATCCATTTGGCTATCAGTTTGTGGATGGTATGTAGAAGACATTTAATTTGGTACTATAACAACCCTCTCAAATACACCAGTTAGTTTACATGTTTTATTCGCAAGAATATGGTACTGTTGATGGTTCGATGGATGCAGGTCCAGGTAGAATCTGTTGAGGGATCTAGCTAGCAAGACAGACAAGATGGATATCCACTCCCGGCAGAGACGGGAGATAGAGAAAAATAAGGATTGTATCATCAGGAGCATGTGTCCATATTCTGGACTAACAAGGTGATATCAAGTGGCTAGACAAGGCGTTATCTAGTGGATCAAGTACCCCTCCTTCAGGTGGCAGATGAGGAGGCGACCGTGAGAGGTAAGGAGGGATATGATGTAGGTGTGGAAAACACCACGGTCCGAGAGTACATGGAAGCTCTCACAGGGAGTATTCATATAGTTGCATCCATATGATTGCATTTTATGAATGAATAGAATCTTATATATAGGTTTTGCTTATTTTAAAATAAATAAAGAATTTTAAATCTCCAATGGCAAAGAAAGTGTTGAGAGCACAGGAGCTACTCTCTTCTGGTAGATAATAACATCAATTGCCAGAAGAGAGAAGAATTGGAGAAAATCTAAAGTGGTGATCTAATTTGTTGTTTGATGTTATGTATAATAACAATAATATAAATAAATAAGTACATAATATAATAAAAAATAAATATATATATATATATATATATATATATATATATATATATAAGATAATAATGATAATAATAATGTTTGAAGGTTTTGTTTTGGGGTTGTTTTATTTTTCACGACCTTAAATATTTTAGCTTCAATTTGTTTCTTTGGTGTTGTTTGTAAAAGATAATATTGTGTGTGAAATATTCATCTTCATCATTGCATGATGCATGATCTAGTTATAAACTTGTATTTTTATATATCATTTTGTTCAGATATAATAAAAAAAAAAAATACAAATGTAAATATGGAAAACATATGTTTTCTTTTAAATGCATATTGGATTATGTTTGCATGTTATATTTGCTTCAAAATTGGAGTGGGTGTACCACTTGGCTATTGCTTGACGGCTACCACTTGGCTATTGCTCGATAAAGGAATTTGCATGAAGGTCCCACTTGTCAATAAAAAAATATGTAAATACTCTTAATATTTATACATACGGGGAAGAACTATCGACTTTGGGGGGTCTACTTTTTGGGTCATGGTGTCTGATATGCGTGAACAATAACAGAGTGGATTTCAAAGCCTGTACTCTACACTTTTTTTAACCAAATCAGACTCTTTGACTATTTCTGTTGTTTTAATTAATTTGATGTCTATGTTAGTTTTTGTTATCCTGGAAGAAAGAAACTCTTATAAACTATAAAAATGGTTGATTTGCTTCAATAAAAACTTGTACTTGTGTACTTATATAAAAATAATGTTATATGTTGAGCGAATTCATTGTTGCTCAGTTCAGAAGTGTGAACAAAACTTAAGTGCTCCTAGATTATGTATTATTAATATTGTTACTGTTTCCAGTAAGAGTGTATCTATATATAGATAAACAATTTGGTGTGAAGCCTTGTGAGAAGGTCTTTCGTAATATGTTTTCTTTTGTATGGTAAATGAGAGGTTGAAGCAATCATGGCATGCCCAGATAGGTAAATTTGTGGGGAATGTTGGTCTGCATAGTAAAACATATATGAATGAAAAAAAAATAGAACATGTTTTAGCTTTTTAAGAAAAAAATACTATGAAGCCCAACTCCACCTGGTGGTAGTTAAAGAATGCAGAATGCATGAGCCATCCACATGTCACAAAAACCCTACCCTTGTGTTTCTATAAATAATGTCCGGAGAAACTAGGGACATGGTGGGGAAAGTGGTGAATTGGGGTGGATTGTGAGCTTTGGTGTGGATGAATTATGTGGATTTTTGGAAGATTGCAAGGATTGAACTCAGGTAGGGCTTTTAACTCTCTTGGATGTTTGCTTGTTCAGTAAAAATTAGAATACATAAGTGCTTTCCTTATTTGAAAATATTCAAGACTATTGAAAGAATTTATTTGTTTTAAAACCGGTTTGGCTAGGTTATACAATGATTAATTCCTGTGTAAAAATTACCCGGATAATGTATTGGATAGCACTATAAAAGCTTGGTAACGTAAGTTTAATTTAGGAATAAACTTTGTCTTGATTAATGTGGTGGATATTTTGTAAAACCAGTGTTACTGTGTGCACTTGATGTTGAAAACAGTGTTTATTGAAGGGTTGAGGTTGTACATGTTTAATTGGGGAAAGAATGACCGCATGTTTATATAAATTGTTGGTTGAATATCATATGTTTGTTTGTACATTGTATGCAATAAAAAAAAATAGGTATGCATTGCATTCATTTATGCGCCGATCTGACCCAACATCCTATCCTCTCTCGGTCGCTGCCATCAAGAAAGGTGTCACAGTGAAAATAGGAAGATGCGTTGGTGGATGCAGGAAGACTCTTGGCTAAGGGGATACTGAAATATTCCTCACTTGGGAGCGAGAGAGATTTTTCTTCTTTGAGTCCATCATTGTAATACAAGTAAAGAAAATATTTAGTAAATATTTAGCTTTATATTATATGTTTTCTACAACCTTGAGTATTTCTGAAAATGATAAAAATTGTGGAAGACGTTGATAACTGTATACAGTCATGGAATGGAAGTATATTTGGATTGGTGAAATTCTTATGGTTCTTAGTTTGGTTGAGTTTGCCTTTGGAGGTTACTGCGTGAGTTATCTAGCAAATGTATCCTCTGCATCATTTTATCTGTAATATTATTAAAATTAGGAAAAATGTAGCTGCCCAACACCAGGAAATACCTCTTTTGCATGTCACCACCGATAGGTCATGATGGTTGTAGATATTGTTATATCTCTTACCGGATTTATTTCTTGCATTATGACACAACTGATTTATGGCCAAGGTATCACTGATAAGTTGAATTTAAATTTAATTTAATTTAGTAGCAAACCTGAGATAGCTTGAACAAAAAAAAAAATGTGAACTAAACCACCACTCCTTTTAAGATAATAATCTTCTACTTACCATTTATTGGATAGTATTGCTATTAAATGGATTCAAGTTATTTTAAATTTAATATTTGTAAGGTGAGATGGATCTATGTCTAATTTGTTTTAAAGATGCTTTTAGCAAATAATTATATAAATGCTTTAGCAAGTAGCAGTCAGGTTTGAACTTCAATTTTGCTAAAATTGACCCTATGAACTCTGGTACTGTGGTAGGAAAGGGAATTTGGTTGGGACTCTTCCGTCCACTTTGGTAAATACCATTAAATTTTATTAAATCAAATAGCAAAATCAAACACGAGGAAAGAGAAGGATTTATTTTAAAACTTTAAAGAAAACTATATTTTAGCTGGTGAGGTTATTATATTCTGGACATGAAAAACATGAAAGCTTTGGTCAAACAAATACTTGTTGTATTTGACTTATGGGTAGCTTATTAAACCCTCTGTATATATGAAGGGTACATAACACTTATAAAGAATTAGATGATGAGCCATAATCGTTGACTTTTATGATTTGAGGGCTTAACCCTTAACTAATGGTTAGATGAATAATTAGAATTTATTTGTTTTATTAGTTTATTTAAACTTAGTTTCCTTTAATAACTTAAAGAATTTAATAGTATAGTAGTAGCTTTAGAAAGGAGTTATGCTTTTCCTTAATGATAGGATGAAAACATACTAAATATTGCATAATATATTTAATCTATCAATGTAACAATATTCACTATATTTATTCTATCAAGGTAATAATATTCACTGGTAGTATAGAAAGCCTTTGATTGATATAATTAGTAGCTTAAAGTATTTGATGGATTTGTTTCTCTTAAAAATCAGTATATTGAAGGGTTTATTTTAGGATGTTAAGTTAATAATATATGTAATAGCATAGTGTAACTTAGCATAGAGTAATTATGTTTATATTGTGCATTATGTACGACTTAATGTAATAATAAAGCTAGTAACGGAAAGGCTTTTCTTCAATTTACCTATAAACTCATACAAGCATTGAATACTTAGACCAAAAGATTTTAAAATGGTATAAAAATTATGAAGAGACAACAAAGAAGTTGTGGGAAGACAACTTTAAAGATTGTGGGTAGACAATCAATATGGAAGGCATTCATGTCTCCAGCCTTTGAATGGGGAGCGGAGCTCTCATTCAACTCTGGTTAAGTCAAACTCCGGATATATAAGGAGAATAAAAGATTTATGATATGGGCATAAATCTTAGACTAACCCATCTAGAATCCAGACAGAGGTTTTAAGGGAGTCTGTGTAATGATATGGGCTTATGCAGAATTAAGACCTCTGGAGTGTGAGCCAGGTATTGGTAACCTCATGATGCCATTCAGGGAAGTGAATTGTCATCAGTCCTAGCATGCACACGCTATTACCTCACTGTAGGTATAGGGGAAAATAAGCATTCAAGCTCCAGGTGATATGGGCCCTGGAGTAGGAGAACCCCTGCCAATACTTGGTTACTCGGGTAGGAGTGGAAGTATGACATGGCATTTACAACTAGGATCTGGCCAATCTCACCCTCTCGGATATTCTATCTATAGCAGAATGGCATCCGTTTAGGTTTATGCATGCTTATCTAGATGATAAAACAGTTGGTTGGCATAAAAACAAAGAAAAATTTTCCTTTACCTTTTCCTGACCACTGGAAACCAAGTGGGTTGAACCTGGGTTTTTACAGGTACCACTAAGTCGAAATAATTCCCTCCAAAAATTGCTAGTAAAAAAGGGATTTCGATCACTTACAATATTTTTGGGCATTCCATGCAATTTGAAAATTGAGTCCATAAATACCTTAGCCATTTTGCTTGTTGAAAATGGATGTTGTAGAGCCTGAAAGTGAGCATATTTGGAGAGGCGATCAACTACCACGAAAATTACTGTTTTACCTTCTGACTTAGGAAAACCTTCAATAAAATCCATGGAAATGTGTTCCCACTAATGATCTGGAATGGGTAATGGTTTAAGTGATTGGTTTGCCCTTATTGCGTTGGCATACTTCACATTAAGCTACCCATTGTTTGACCTCTGCTTTTAATCCTTTCCAATAAAATGATTGTTTAACCCGCATATAGGTTTTCAAAAAACCTGAGTGATCCACTGATGGAGAAACATGTGACTCATCTAGAATCCTTGATTTGATTGTTGAATTGTGTGGAATGTAAATGCGATTATTCTTTCTTAATATCTTGTCTTCATAGGAGAAAATATGGTGCTTGGAAGAACCCACTGACAACTCTTGAATTATTTGAGCAGTTTTACTATTGGACAACCATTCTTCCTGTAACTGAGACACCCATTGAGAAAAAAAACCTGAAATAGCAATAATGACCACTTCATCTTCATATTTTTTCGATAATGCATCTGCTGCTACGTTTTCTTTCCCTTTCTTGTACTCAATCATGAAATCATATCCCAACAATTTAGTCAACCACTTGTTTTGTTCTGGATAAGAAAACCTTTGTTCTAAAAAATGCTTGAGACTACTATGATCTATTTTTATAATGAAATGACTATTGATTAAGTAGTGTATCAATTTCTCCACTGCATGTAAAACAACCAACATTTCTTTTTCATATGTAGATCTTCCCAAATTCTTTCCCGATAGTTGTTTACTTTCGAATGCCAAGGGATGACCTTCCTGCATTAATATTGCGCCAATACCTGTTCCTGAAGCATCACATTCAATGACAAATGGTTTGTGAAAATCTGGAGTTGCCAAAACTGGAGTGGTACACATTGCTTCTTTGAGAGCTTCGAAGGCTTGAGTGGTTGTTTCTGACCAATGAAAAGCATCCTTCTTTGTTAAAGTTGTGAGAGGAGCTGCAATTTTACCATAGTTACACAGAAATTTGCAATAGTAGCCAGTGATACCCAAAAACCCACAAAGTTTCTTGATGGTTTTAGGTAAAGGCCAATCCTGAATTACCTTAATCTTATTGGGATCCACTTTAACACCTGCCTGAGATACTATATGACCCAGATACTCAACCTCTTGAACACCAAAAGAGCATTTAGAGCGCTTGAAAATAACTTTTCCCTGTGTAGGATATGAAGAACTCTTACCACATGTAACAAATGATCCTTCTATGATTTACTATAGATGAGTATGTCATTGAAGAAGACTAGGACAAATTTGTGGAGGAATGGACGAAACACATGGTTCATGAGGCTTTGGAATGTGGATGGGGCATTGGTGAGACCAAAGGGCATGACCAAGAATTCATAATGGCCTTCATGAGTGCGAAAAGTTGTTTTGGGAATATCCTCCTCCCTAAGTCTGATTTGGTGAAACCTTGAATGTAAGTCTAATTTGGTAAAACATTTTGCACCATGTAGTTCATCTAATAAATCATCAATGACAGGAATAGGGAATTTATCTTTGGTGTTGATTTTGTTGAGAGGACAAAAATCTGGATACTTACACCAAGAATTGTATTTTCGATGGGCCAAAACTACTGGTGAAGAATAGGGGTTAGTGCTGTGACGGATGACACCATGTTCTAATAGTTCTTGTACAATATTCTCAATTTCTATTTTTTGGGGTTGGGGATATTGATAAGGATGAACATTAGGTGGAAGACTTCCTGGAAAAATGTGTATGGCATGGTTATGGGATATTTTGAGAGGTAGTCCTTTTGGTTCTTGAAAAACCTCATCATAGTTGGCCACAATGTTTTGTAGATCTTTTGATGGGATTTCGAGCATATCTTGTGCTAGCTTTTCCATGCAATTAATTTGGGCCATGAATCCGTAGCCACCTTTTCTTAATATTTTTTCCATGCTATGTGAATTATTATTTTTGATGGGGGTGTTGGCATTCCTTAGAGGCGAATGGTCTTCCCATTCTCTTTCCATTCCACAAAGCGATGCTTGTAATTAAAACCAACCGTGGTTTCCATTTGTTCTAGCCATGCAACTCCCAAGATAACTTTTGAATTCCCTAATTCCATGACAAAAAGAGGACCATGCCAAGTATAACTTCCCATTTGTAATGAAATTGAAGATGTCTTACCTATGCATTGAGAAGTTTCCTTGCTTGTCGTTCTAACTTGAAATTTATCTTAACTGGAAGAGTAGATGTACAATTTTAATGCCCTGGCAAGCTTTGAGTCAATAAAGTTGTGAGTGCTTCCTAAATCAATTAATACTGTTACCTTCCTTTGTCGAATGAATCTTGCTACCTTGATTGTATGGTGAGATGATAACCCCATAAGAGCATGTACTAAAATTGCCATGGTATCTTCCTCAGCTACAACCTCCTCATGTTCAATTTGGTCTTCGTCTGTGGGATCATTAGGTGAGTTGTGTTCATTTATTTCTTCATCTTCCTTGTCAGCATATTCAATTTGAAAGTTCTGTCATGGTATACATGCTTGATGTTTTGAATGATGATTGCGACATTTATAGCAGAAATATATTGATGGTTGATCATTTCTGCAAAATGAGTTGTTGCGGTATTGAGGTCGACCATATGAATCACGTCTTGTGGATGTTCCCATTTGCACCTTATTCTCTGCCAACTTGGCAATCCTTATACAATAATCTATCCTGGATGGATCTTGTAGGTCCACTTCGACTTTAATATTCTCTTTCAACCCATTTCTAAAAGCAGCTACCACTACATCTGGTTGTAAGTGTTTTGCATAAGAAAGCATACTAGTAAATTTTGAGATATAGTCCACTACCGATCCCGTCTGCTTAAGTGATAACAACCGCACCATGTAAGAAGATGTGGAACCTTCATCAAATCTGTGAAGAAAATATTTGGTGAAATCATTCCAGTAGATGTTGTTTCCCTTCTCGCATTTGAGCCATACAAACCATTGATAGGCTTCAGTGCCTAGTTTGGATGCAGCAAAAGGAACTTTTTCTGAATCTTGGAATCGGTATAAATCTAAAATGCCTTCCATTTTGGCTATCCAACCACATGGATCGTGACCCTCAAAGGTGGGCATATCAATGCGTGGAAAATTGATTCCATTAGGACCTCTTGATTGGTGGTAAACTTCGTGTCTATCTTGGTCCTCGTTATTCCTCTGTCTATGGAAGCGATTTTGGGAAGGTCTATCAGAACCCTTTTGTTGTTCATAAAATTCCTCGTTTCCCAAATCCTCATTATTTCTTTGTCCATTGAAGCGATTTGGGGAATGACCATTATGACCTCTTTGGTGTGTATAAGCTCCATACTGATCCTCAGTGCTCCAGTGGTTTGGGCTAGGAGGATTTGGTTGGACTTGTCTTTCCAATAGTTGGGTCATCTTGTCATTCATGCTTTTAATACTAGCCACTAAGGATTGTAAGACCATGTCAGTGGTCATGGGGCTTCCTGTTTCCTCTTGTGTGATGTTCTCATGGGAAGAATTTGGGGAGGGATTGGACACCATTTTGTTAAGCAATGGATGACCAGGGTTAAAACTAGTAATTCCTAAAGGAGAAGAAGAATTTTGTGTACCTTTGCTTCTAGGAGGTCTTCTTGGTGATTTCAAGATCCCTTCGTTTGAGTTATCCGAACTCGACAATCACTCGTTTGGTCCTTTTTTCCACCGTCCGCTCATGCACTCTTTAGAATTTCCTGCTTATAAGCTCTTGTGCTTCAATTTTCTATAAAATTTTGGTTGAAGTTGGTAAAAATTTGATTTTTCTCCATTGCTATTGTCGCTCCAACTGCGACGCGGATTTGAAATTGTTTGAGCTCCCTCTTGAGGTTTTGGCTTTTAGCAATTTTCTCTACCACTTTAACACACTCTTTGAAACCAATTGAGACCACAATTTTGAATTTGGACACTCTTATGACATCCAACGTTGACAACTATTTTGATGCTTTTATGTGACGCGACCAATTTTGACAATGACACAACAACTAATTACGATCGACAGCACTCGAGGACTCATCAAATATTTCCAACTTGAGATGAGGGACAAATACCAAACACGGATCACCATGCAACGCAACGGGTGATGCAGTACGACCATCGAGGTTTAGGTAGAGGACACGAATCAGACCAATATTTGACTATGTTATTGGACCGACGTGGACGCGACAACGTAACACAACACTCGAGACCACTATAGGAGGACTTAACCGAGATGCGAGGACATGCTAACGACACGCGACTCGACGTGATGATAGGCTAATGACATGTGACTCGACGTGAGGACAGGCTAATGACACGTGACTCGAGATATGAGGGAAAGACCGAATGGGATGGAAGACCTTGGAATGGAAAAGTGCTCGCAAGGAGGGCTCGTGTGGCCTAAGCCACAGACTATTGAGTGGGTGAACGCGCTTATAAACACAAATTGCTCTATTCCTTGGACTATGTGGGATAAAAGGAAACTACCGATGCAAGAATTAAAGCTATTACCTTAGGACTAAATAATGTTTTAGGGCTACCTGGCTTGCGTTTATTGGATGGCGCTTGAGATTATAATTGGCACCCGATCTTCTTCGGTTTGGATGCTTGCTTTGCGTAAAGCAACTGGATGTGCCCCGAATATTGTGTCATTGTTCAGTCGCTCAACGCTCGTAGCTGGTATTGCAAACCCTAAACCATTTTTAAGGCTTCCTGGAATTCGTCTTACCGCCTGGTAATATGTCCTGGTGTGAAGACGCTATGATATGTTCCCGCACTACTCGAAATTGCACTGTTTTATTTATTTGCCATGCAACCGCCTTTGGAACTGGAGCTCTGTCTATGCCTATTTAAGCTGACGCTCGAGATGTCTTAGCCACCCCGCCCTTAAGTGCAGTTCAAATTTTAACCGTACTCTGGTGCGCGTTGTGATAGTGTCTGAGGTTGTTTGTTGATGATTGCCTGAACCAAACCGATCGACGCTTGTGGATGCCTGACTTGGATGTGCATGGGAATTTCCGGTACTTCGAACCCGTCTCCTGATACCACTTGAAGAGAAACCCCTACAGGTTATTCTATAAAACGCGCTATGACCTTTAATCAGTTAATCAATTAGAACATGCATGCACAGCGGAACCGGAATTCTAATACGATAATGAATAAGATAACTCGAATGAATAACAATCAATGAATAATTTCGCCACTCCGAGAGGGCAGATCCCCGCCTCGTAAGGGAAAAAATAATGCGAACAACAAATGAGTAATGATAATGAATGATATAATAAATATTTCACTTGGATAGCTAAATACCTAAAAGTAATAATTGACTATAATATAGCCGACGGCTATATTAGTTTTGGTGTGTAACAAATAACCTCTACACTACTTCATTTCTATTGACAAGAGAGGGATTTATCCTACTCGAGGAAAATGAAGATGATTTAGATTTCTTTTTCCTCCTTTGTTTTAAATTTCTCCTCCATATCTTCCTTTGCACCTTTAATTCTGTCTGAATTTGAACTTGCACATTATCCTTTTATATCCCTTGTATCCTTCTTTGTTTTTTCTAATGGATTTGAGTCAACTATGCCTTTTCTATCTGATGCTACAGATAGGCTTTCTTTGCAAAGGTCTTAAAATATCTAAAGCAACACGCATATTGGGGTATATACAGCATGCTTTGGCTCCTTAATTATTGGCCCCTCCTTGATGAACTCCCCTTGGGGTATTTCCAATATTCTTCAATAAGTTGTTATTGATAAAGCTGATATGAAAGTTCATAAAGCCTGATATGGAGGTTTGAATCCGAGAGGAGGTGGGGTTCTACATCATACTCTATTATGTTTGGATGAACACTTGGATAACGACATTGTCCCATGTGGCCTATGGCCTTGTGGACATTAATAACTACTTCACTTTACTTTGTCACAACAAATGCAACAGCTTGAGCATAAATTCAAAGAATTTTCCTTGAAAGATGGAGATGTGGCCTGTGACAGAGTAGGGCATTGAGAGGAATGTCATTTGTCTCTGTATGATGTTACTGGATATTTTACACTCACGTAGGTTTCCTGACCCAGGTATTGGGGTTCCTGACCCAGGTATTGGGGTTCCAACGCTTTTGACCTGAGGTTCCACGTTCCTGCTCTTATCAAATGTAAGAAGAATAGCAGTCCAAGACTTGGGATATATACCTGTTTAAACCATCACCAAACTAGTGACATCTGTCATGGTAATCTAAAAGAGATTACAGCCCTTCCTGCTTGCAGGTTTGTGTTCCTCTCCATCCATTCTGTTTCACTAAATGTCTCTTTGAGTTCGTTAAATGGATGTTTGTTTGGATGTTTGTTTTAGTGGGTACATAGAAAGTTAAATGGAAAATTTCATAGAATTATTTGGCCAAGATTGGAAGGACAGACTTCTTCATTGCTTAAATAGTTTCAAGATATGTGACCATTCTATAACCCACGTCATGGGATTCAGAGAGGTCCAAATCAAATGTAATAAGAGAAGAGACTAGCAAAAGATGTCATGAACTTGAAAATTGTAACTCATCCAACTTTAAACAAGGTATATATTCTTACGAACATTATGGCTCTTTGGTGTTCTCATACTTCTGGAACACAATTTGAATGAAAATTCTGCACACAGCTGATATCACTGCATTCTACAAGTAAGGAGATCTACCATCAAGAATATCAGTTATTCCAGCCAGGGTGAAAATTCCATGAATGTTGTAGTAATCTGCAAGTTTCAGTGGCATGGTAGCATGTTGCACGTTGTTTTCCATTGATCTTGGGGCCCGGCTTGAGGAATAGTGATGTTCCCACAGAGGTATGATTCTTGGGATTAGGATGTGCAGCACTGGCTGACAACTTCCATCTTTACTCAACAATCACTAGCTGTGTTTCATATTTCAGTTGGGTGCTTCTCCCATTGCCTATTACCAGATCTATGCATCTTTATGAAGAAAAAATTAGCCTTTTACAGATGGGTAGCACTCTAATGATGTACATGGTGCATTGCAGACCATTTTGTATTATCCTCAAGCTCAAACTCGTATCATACAGAAAATTCGACTGATAGAATTGGGTAGCAGAAAAACATATCTAGGTACTAACCTACCAAGGTAAGGTTGGTGCTGGCCAGTCATGCATTCAGCACACACTGGATTTCTGTTTTCATTGGTGTATCTAAGAAGTCAAACACTCTTTGTGAGTAAGAAAATCCTTGATCTTGTTGAGTTGAGTGAACCAAAAAAGGCTGTTAACAACGTTATTGTCACAGCGGTTCTCCCATGCTTTGAGAGAGACAAAATAATCTCAAGTATTTCTTTGTTCCCGAGAAATCAGATCACATATGACATATTTTTTAAGAGGAGAGGAAAGACACATTTCTACAGCGAAGTGTTCTTTGCATCTGCCCCACAATAGTCATGTCAAAGGTTGCACGGTTTTTATCATCCCATTCTCTTTTATAATGTTTCATACTCTTTCTTTCCAGTGTTTCATACTCTGCTCTAAATATATTTTATTAATTCAAGGTGTGGGCAATTGCAGTGGAAACAGAATGAGACATGATTTTGCTTAATTCAAGGTGTGGGCAATTGCAGTGGAAACAGAATGAGACCATGATTTTGCAGTGTGTCATTTTTAAAAGATAATTAATAACTTAATTTTAATATATCATTTGTTTGCCAGTATGTCTGCTTAACTTAATGTTGTTATAAAAAATATTTCCTGTTTTTGTTACTTTTTTTTTCCAAATATTAAAAATAAACAATTTTATAACTTTCACAAAATGTATTTTATATGCAAATGTAAAAAAAAATCAAAAAATGATTGGTTTACAGCTTAAACTTTGTAATAATATGTAATAATTCTCACTAAGCTAGGTCCAAAAACCTTATAGCGTATCTTGGTATATATATATATATCTGACAAAATTTGAAACTGGGTCTTCCTATCAAAAATCAACGTTTGAGCTAACACCATAACCAAGTTAATTAATAGTCCACTAAATTTAACCTAATCCAACTACCACTATGAGGTTATATTTAGGGGTTTGATTGGTTTATTTTGCCTTACACCCATTAAGTAAAAGCCTCTACCCTATTCCTAAATTTAGTTGGAATAACCATTCTGTTAGATTTATAATATACTCAATAATTCAAACCTTTAGACAATATTAGAATATACCCAATAATTCAAACCTTTAGATAATATTTCAATTTTAGATTTTAGTGCTTTCATCATTTCACAGTATATATTTCAGTGACATTCAATATCTAAGCTATAGGTTCAAAATGCTTGCCTCTTAAAGCTCAATACTGGAAATGAAGATAACTCGTTGCAGAATGTGGCTATTCCTTGGTTCGCACCTTATCCTTGCACCCAGCCAAAACTTTTAAAAAATGTAACAATGGTTTAACCCTTGTATATTTTATATGATTTTACAAAGAAAGAGCCTCTCCAATCATGGTTTAAAATTATAATTCAAAGCAGCATTAATGCAATGTATACTGTTCTTATTGCTAGGGATTTTATTGTGTGTGATTACCATGAACATCCTGCTGCAGACTAGTACTACATGATATTTGAAGCCAGGATAAAGAGCATATAATTAAGAGGAATTGCCCTTGTATTATTTTGACAGCATGGCTTGTAAACATTTGTTGTAATATGGATTGAACAAATTATGATGATGACCACATATGCAAGTGAACAGTGGTACTGCCGAATAAAGAATGTTGTGACTACTAGTATCAACCCCAAAATAAAGTTATTGCTTTTGAATCTCTGCAAAGACTTTAGGACTTTATTAGAAACCATTTAAACATTTTAAAATTTGGAAGAATATATCTTATCATCAATTAACAATTTAACAATGATATTCAGCAATACAAGTTATATATTTGTTTTAGCATATAAGTGATTATACTATCTTTCTGCAAACACTTTATTGAGAACCTGATCAAACATTTTAACAATCAGAAGAATATATGTTATCATTAATTAAAAATTATATCCAACAATAAGAATTATATATTTGTTTTAGCATTAAAAAAATCATACTTTGTTTCAAATTTCTTAGTAATTCAGGGAATATAGAGCTCATTATAGATGCATAAGAATGTGCAAAGACTTTATTGAAAACCTGTGCAAACATTTTAACAATCAGAAGAATATATCTTTTCATCAATTAACAATTATATGCAGCAATATAAATTATATATTTGTTTTAGTATAAAAATAATTGTACTTTGTTTTGAATTTCTTAGTAATACGGGGAATATAGAGATCATTATAGATGCATAAGAATCGATGCAGCAGTATTTTAGATATACAACTTTCATAAATTAGAATTATAGAATTAAAAAAGTTGGAGTAACTGTTTGCAGGTTTCCAAAAAAATAAAAGTAAATTAACGTGTTTTGTATAAAAAAACTTCTTTCCTTTCCTTTTTTTAAGAATTGGTTACATGTGATTGAATCTAGCTTACTTTAATTATACACAATATCTCAGCGAACCACATTTTGGCAGTAATGCATCATTACTTGATGAGATTTGAACTTAGGTCTCCACCTTAAAAATGCATTTACTAGTTGAGATGATGTCCTTTGAATTTGTAAAATGAATTTGATATCCATATATTTGTTTATATTTTTCAATTTAACATTGGTTTGTCTTTGACTTTATGTTTTTGTCATGTTTGTGTTAATAATTACAATGTCAAACTTCAATCCAATTCTGAAGCTAGATTCTCTAGCAAATAAGGGTATTTATCTTCCAAGTATATACATGGTTTAATTTATGGAGTTATTTTCTTTACTTTGGATGCAACCATGCTTTGAGACTGATTGTTGATGCATTTGCTTCATTTTATATACAGCCCATTTTGTAAGAGAGGAAGTTGGGTTGAAAAACTGTGAACATAAAAACTTTGTTTATATGTTAGTGTGATCTTGTGTGCTGTTGAAATCTTTTCTTTTCTCAGATTTAGTATGTGATATGAAGCTAGACCCATTTTATAAGAGAGGAAGTTGGATTGAAATACTGTGAACATGGAAACCGTTAGAAATATTAATCCAGATTTCACGCCTCTGCCAGACTGCGCTCCGAACTTGGGCGAAGCCGGACTGCGTTCGCGCAGTCAAGGATCCTGACAAAAAGGTTTGACATGACGTTGCACTTACCCTCTGACAGATCCGATCACCGCAGAAGTTAATGCCAGTTCGACGATTTAATGCTAGTTCGGCGATTGGTCAGAAACCCTAGTTGAGGGCCTGTCAGAACCTGTCAGAGGACAAACCCTATTTTCCTCTTCTCGTGGCTATATAAGGCAGTTTGGGTTTTTTAGTTGAGAAGTGTGAGTGTGGATAAAGTGTGGAGAATAGAGCAGAGAAAGCAAGGAGAGCGTTTCAGTGAGCAGTGTGGCTCATCTGATTAATGTCCGAGCAACCGACTCGACATTTTTCCTTTTAGTTTATCCTGCAACTTAGTCTGCAGATGTTGTTATTTCCTCAGTTGAGGACTTCTGTAACCCTCGTTTCATATGAATAAATTTTGTTGTTGTTTAAGACATCTTTAGGGTCTGCAGTTATTTCTATGTGCAGCAGTTGTTATTGCTGCCCACCCCCGCCCCATTCCCACCCTCAAATGAGGGTGGGGGTGGGCAGCAATAACAACTGCTGCACAGTTTGAGGGTGGGGGTGGGCAGCAATAACAACTGCTGCACTCAAATGAGGGTGGAGGGTGGGCAGCAATAACAACTGCTGCATTGTTTGAGGGTGGGGGTGGGCAGCAATAACAACTGTTGCATAGTTTGAGGGTGGGGGTGGGCAACAATAACAACTACTGCAGGGTGGGCAACAATAACAACTGCTGCACGGTTTGAGGGTGGGGGTGGGCGATAATAACAACTGCTTGCACGAGGGTGGGGGTGGGCAGCAATAACAACTGTTGCAGGGTGGGCAGCAATAACAACTGCTGCACAGTTTGAGGGTGGGGGTGGGCAGCAATAACAACTGCTGCACTGTGCAGCAGTTGTTATTGCTGCCCATCCCCACCAAATATAACAACTGCTACATAGTTTGAGGGTGAGGGTGGGGGTGGGCAGCAATAACAACTGCTGCATAGTAAGTCGTACAATTTTTGGTAAGAAGCAATAAATATGATTTTATAGTAAGTCGTACGATTTCTGGTATGCTTTCGATTGCGAAAATAGGTGATGTGGATGTTAAGTTAATCGATGAGATGTTGGAGGAATGATATCAATGGAAGAGTTTAGACACCGGTTAAGGTGGATTGTAGCCAATAGGGTGGAGAGATCACCAGGTCCATTGCATGAAAGAGAAGCATACCCACGGCAACACCAAGGGTAGCAGTTGCAGTCCCGCGATTAGCGTGGTAATCGTCCTTGGAAGAGAGGAGGATATAGGCCGTGGAGGGGACACAAACATTGGCAGGCTAATCCGAGGACGCCACTCAGACACTAAGAGGAGAGAATGGCACAAGAAAGAACCTCACGAAGGGAATTGAGGAGTGAAATTCACCTGCCAGATCAAGAGGAGCATTTGAGCAGTGGACATGAAGAAGGCCAGGTTGAAATCATAAAGATTGCATTTGTACAACATGGAGCGGATGCATGTAGAAAGTGGTGGAACGACGAGAAGAATAGGAATCATCCTTGGAGGAAGACGTTTGAGGATGTTGGTGTGACAGTAATTGCACAAGTTTTGCCATTCCACAAAACCTTCTTCCATAACTATCTATTGCAGATAGTTCAGGCATATAACCCTACGACCCGAACTGCCTGTCAATATGGGCAAGAGGTCAGTGAAGGTGGATATTTCGACAGAGACGTTTCGAAAGACATTTGGCTTGTCGTAAGATGGCATGGAGGTCGTAAAAATATTGGTAGATCCAATAGAGGCATATCACCTTATCACTACCCTTGGCACTGTCAAATTACTGAGGCGAAGATCTCAGGTGCAGGAACACGAGGCATCAAACAGAGCCAGTTGAAAGGGGAGCATTGGCCATGTGCAATGAATACAGTCATGGCTAGAATGTCAAGAGATATAAGGGCCACAAAAATGCCAATGTGGATGGCACAATATGCAGAAGGTATCACCAGGGGGATTCAATATGATTGGGGTACCTTTCTGGAAAGAAGAATGCATGAGGCATTGACGAAAAGGCCAACAAATTTTGGAATGACTTTCCATGCTATTGGATTGTTATAAAATGTGGTCACTGAAGCGGAAATCCAGTTTCCAGGATTGACGCCACCTCGAGAAATAAGGCCACGACAACCGACGATATTGAGGTGGGCAAAGTCAGTGCCAATATCAAAAGTGACCCCGGAGAGACCTCGAACGAGGAGTGAGCGACATATCAATGAAGCTCAAGAAGATACTACTTCAGAGGAGGATGCTAATGTGCACCATAGGAGAAAAAGGCCTAGACGGTTGGAACCAGAGCTAGAACAGCAAGCACCTAGGCAACGGTAGCAGGAGCAGCCATCCATTCAAGAAAGGGAGAAGAGGCATGGAAGCCCCATATGTATAATGACGAGAAGGCAGTGGGAAAGAATGACAAGCAAACCAGTTCCAAAAGTACAGGAAAAAGAACAGTCGGACTCAGAAGCGACGGAACTGGATGAGTTGTATTGGACAATGGTGAAGAGGATAGTGCAATCTCTGCAAATATTCCAAAATTTTGAGAAGATGAATGCTTAATTTTTCAAGGGAATTGAGGTAAGGGAAAGATGGAATAGCCACTACTCAGGAAGAAGCAGAAGTAAGAATAAATACCGCGGAGGTAGAGCCCAAGAAGAAGCCTCGTTACAGGATTCTAAGAGGAGGCTCAAGTAAGAGAGATGCACTGGAGAACACAGAGGCATCACATGAAAATGAAGAACTTGTTGAACAAGTCACAACAATGAACACCCGACAAGTTCAGCAAGAAGTGACAGAGGAACAACAGGTGGGCAGTATTGAGCAAGAAGTAGCCCAGGAGAATACTGAAGAGCAATAGGTGGGCTCGACCGAATCAGAGAAGGCTCAAGAACAAGTTGAGCAGTAGCAATCTCAAGAGGATATTGTAAATATTGAAGATAGTGAGGAGGATAAAAGGGTAAAACAGTCTCCATCTCAGGAGAAGATCGATACAGAGAGAGCACTTCAGGAGCTTGGGGGAAGCTCTGGCCACCTTATGGATGAAGAAGATGTAAGAACTCCTACAGAGGAAGAACGATGAGGGATGCAATCCAGTTATTTACTGGAAGTACCTTGGTTCACCAGAATTACAACTGAGGAGGAGGCACGTGGAATAGAGGATAAGGTGGAACACTTATTTTTTCAGTTAGGCCATGTGATTAATAGTGCCAGATTGGAATTTTTCATTGGCCATGTGCGAGAATTGAAGTTGTGGGAAGAACAACTGTCTCTCGAATTGGAGAAAATAACAGAATGGGTGAGCAGTGCAGAGCATACGAGGAAGATAGCAAATATTCATGCACAACATCCATGGAGGTTACCCAGGGAGGAGGTAACAACAATGTTGGGAAGGGAAGACTTACCAGAATATGATCTAATTAACTTAAAAATCTACTAGAATTAACTCTCACTAAAAGTCACTTATAGCTCATTGAATTAACAATTAACCAATACACATCCAAAAGGTTTGAAAGAAACAAAATAATAATAATAATACGTAATTTCATTGAATTGCAATTAAAAAGTACACATGAAGGGGATTGAAAGAAACAAATTAATAATAATATTACATAGTTTATTTGACTGCATTAACTACAATCCTATATTATAGGAGATTTCCTATCATAGTCCCATATTGTTTATTTGTATTATAAATAGTTATAGTTAATCGACATATTATTTATTTTTGTATCTTTTGCATTAATAGTTATAGGTTTTCCACATTATTTTTTAAAATATATATGTTAAAGCAAACAATTCATCCAAATATATCAACAATTTGTAATTTTAAACTTAGGCAAAACATTCCATAATATATAATTTGCCAATTTAACAAGACAAAAATTAATAATATTTTTTTTTGCATGCATTGACCTCAATACTATATTAAGACATTGAATTCAAGGTTCATGCATTCTTCCTTAAAGAGAGTAAATACATCCTATTTATTGCTCCACATGTTCCTTATTTAGTATATGCAACTCAAGAATACTTTATCAAAATTGATCAACAATTTACCACTTTATATAGTGTACTTAAGGAAAGAATTGCATAATGTAAATTGCATCTAATAATAATAATAATAATATATTTGAAAGCATTAAACAAGCTTTCTTTGCATTAATAATTGCTCCACCCATTATTTGTCAACAATTTAAAATTAGTAATTTTATACTTAATTAAACCATTCAATAATGTATATTGCAAATTAATATTAGCCACATTATCAAGACTAATTAATAAAAAAAATTAACATGTATTGACAGCAATACTACAGTACACAATTTCATATTTTTTAAATTTGTTATTATAAAACAAATAAATAGAGTTAAAAGAGAATTAAAATTATATAGTTGGTTGTATGGAAGATAAATGTCCTCTAAATAAAACCATGGGAGATGTGAAGTTGTCTACCGATCAAAAAAATAACATCATCTCTTTAATAAAAGAGTTTTAATATTCAATAAATTCAGATGCATCATTTCACAATACTGAATTAGCCGACTATAGGTTTCATTGCAAAGTTTAAGTTCAAACCTAAAATTCCATAATTTCAAATGCATCATATCACATACTAAATTTGAGAAAATATTTCAACGGCACAAAAGCTCACACTAACGTCTGAACAAAGTTTTTGAAGAATTTTATTTTCGATTCGTCGAAGTCCGACGTCGGGGGCGAAGACCGAACTTTGGGTGGTGTAGGGCGAAGGAGAAAATTTTCCTAAGTGCGATAGTGGAGCGAAGGGCGAAGTGCAGACAGCGCACGACGATTTTTCAAAGTCTGACTTTGGGAGCGAGGAGTAGGAGCAAGGAGCGGAGTGCGCAGGGTGCAGTGCGAATAGTGCACAACGACTCAAGCTTCGCTTGCGCACCCGAAGTGCGCTCCTGTGGATTGTGCAACCGGGTTGCGCTTGCGCTATTGGGCTATGCTCGGATCTCAGGCGCAATCGGGTTGCGGCAGCGAAGTTGGAAGAGCACTTTGAACAGACTTAGCCAAATTTGGCCTTGCAAGATCTGTCTGTTGTCCGGAGGCTTGTGCGGAAACGGTGATGGCTTGCTTGGTCGGGAGGAGAGAAACATTGAAACTGAGAGTGAAGTCTCGAATCTGAGCTCTAACTATAGAACCCAAACGAAATCGCTCTGAGGCAATTTGTACAAAGAAAAAATGAGGGTGGGGGTGGGCAGCAATAACAATTGCTGCACTATGCAGCAGTAAATGAGGGTGGGGGTGGGCAACAATAACAACTGCTGCACTATCCCTCATTTGAGGGTGGGGGTGCGTAGCAATAACAACTGCTGCACTGTGCAGCAGTTGTTATTGCTACCATTTGAGGGTGGGGGTGGGTGGCAATAACAACTGCTGCACAGTGTGGGCAGCAATAACAATGCAGTTACCTTGTGCGGCGGTTGTTATTGCTACCATTTGAGGGTGAGGGTGGGGGTGGGTGGCAATAACAACTGCTGCACTGTGCAACAGTTGTTATTGCCACCATTTGAGGGTGGGGGTGTGTAGCAATAACAACTGCTACACTGTGCAACAGTAAATGAGGGTGGGGGTGGGTAGCAATAAAAACTGCTGCACTAACAACTGCTGGATAGTGTGGGCAGCAATAACAACTGCGACACAGTGTGGGCAACAATAACAACTGCTGCACTGTGCAGCAGTTGTTATTGCTACCATTTGAGGGTGAGGGTGGGGGTGGGTAGCAATAACAACTGCTGCACTGTGCAACAGTTGTTATTGCTACCATTTGAGGGTGGGGGTGCGTAGCAATAACAACTGCTGCACTGTGCAGCAGTAAATGAGGGTGGGGGTGGGTAGCAATAAAAACTGCTGCACTATCCCTTCGCTCTGGCCACCCCCACCCTCATTTACTGCTGCATAGTGCAGCAGTTGTTATTGGTTAATTTTTAATTCAATGAGCTATAAGTGGCTTTTAGTGAGAGTTAATTCTAGTAGATTTTTAAGTTAATTAGATCATATTCAATTTACTTTTTTATCAAACATATTTTTTATCTTTATGAAACTACTATTTTCTTTTTTTAAAAATACTTTGTGGAAGATTCCCTTCAAAAATTTACACTGTTAAGACAAGGATCTACTTTACAATTGACTAAATTATTATTCTCTTTAACCTTGTTTCCTATAAATTTATTGATATTTCCTTGATGTTCCACTTACTATATTTTTAACATAAATAACAATATGTGAGTTAACTTCAAATGAAGTATATCTTTATCCTTAAGCTTGATTTCTACAAATATCCTAACCTTTAGTTTGCTTCGAGTTGAGGAGATATTTATTTTTGTTGCTTCTAGAAATAACGTCTTTTTAAAGCTTTCCCAAGATTTCCTATGGAATTATTCTCATTTTAACATAGATCAACAAATATATTTTGTATTAACTCTAATATCATAGATAAATTTTGTGTATATGTTCAGATATTATAGCTAAGAAGTTGGGAAATATTTTTTCACACTTGAGGTTTGTTAATGTATAGATCATGCTTATCAATTTTAGCATAAGAGGTAACAATATGATTATAAAAATTGGATATAATATTTAGATTCACCTTATAAAATATTTTTATTCCATTTAATCAAAAAGACCTAATAAGTAATGATAAGGGTAATATGTAGGACTTTACAATAATTTGCAAAAAATGAATTGATTAAACACATTAATTTCTCTCACAAAAGAATAATATATTATACTTGAATCAATAACGAAATTTTTGATATATTTATATCCAATTACAATTTACCTTAAAGTCAAAAGTTAAAAACTGACCTTTAAGTTAAATAATAAAATATTATAACGTACAGTCCAAAGGGCATATATAATGGTTGATATGTACAAGGGTCCAAAGAGCATATATAATAGTTGATACGAGAGGTATTTATATCCAATTGCATTTTACCTTTAGGTCAAAGGATAAAAATACATAATAAAATATTATAAGATATTCAATTTGTATAAGGGGTACAAGGCTCGAAAGGGCATATAAAAAGAATATAATATAAAATCAATTGTGGCCTCAAGTGAAGCTTAACCACCACATATTTCAACATGCGCAGAGAGAGACCCTTATTAACCATCCCCCTTTAAGTGATACTTTCATACACTAAGTAGCTATATTCAATCTGTAAATGTGTACAAGGGTCGAAAGGACATATAGAAAGAAGTTAAACTTCCTCAGGGTGATAGCCAATCCCATAGCAACCCTCTTGTACTCCAACTCTATCGTATTTGTGGGATAGGTCGGATGATTGGCTCTATCCAAGTACATCCTTGGATATTTCCTATAATTTGTTACCACCCCTTCTAGTAAGTCTTCCCTTCCCAAAATTGTTGTTACCTCTTCCCTGGGTAACCTCCATGGATGTTGTGCATGAATATCTGCTATCTTCCTCGTACGCTCCACACTGCTCACCCATTCTGTTATCTTTTCCAATTCGAGAGACACTTGTTCCTCCCACAACTTCAATTCTCCCACATGGTCGATACAAAATTCCAATCTGGCACTATTCATGACATGGCCCAATTGAGAAAATAAGTGTTCCACCTTATCATCTATTCCACGTGCCTCCTCTTCAGTTGTAATTCTCCCGAACCGTGGTATTTCCATAAGATAACTGGATTGCATCCCTCATCGTTCTTCCTCTGTAGGAGTTCGTACATCTTCTTCCTCCATATGGTGGCTAGAGCTTCCCCCAAGCTCCTAAAG
This sequence comes from Wollemia nobilis, assembly GCA_028583015.1. NCBI lineage: Eukaryota > Viridiplantae > Streptophyta > Pinopsida > Araucariales > Araucariaceae > Wollemia > Wollemia nobilis. The sequence continues at coordinate 9,074,771 of JAQPPZ010007509.1, read as the reverse complement.
TGCTCTCACTGTATCTATCTTCTCCCGAGGTGGAGACTATTTTACAATTTTCTCCTCCTCACTATCTTCAATATTTACAATCTCCTCTTGAGATTGCTGCTGCTCAACTTGTTCTTGAGCCTTCTATGGTTCAGCAGAGCCCACCTGTTGCTCTTCATTATTCTCCTGGGCCACTTCTTGCTCAATGCTACCCACTTGTTGTTCCTCTGTCACTTCTTGCTGAACTTATCGGGTGTTCATTGTGGTGACTTGTTCAACAAAAGTTCTTCATTTTTCTGTGATGCCTCTGTATTCTCTGGTGCATCTCTCTTACTTGAGCCTCCTCTCACAAACTTGTAACGAGGCTTCTTCTTGGGATCTTCCTCCTGAGTAGTGGTTATTCCATCTTGCCCTACCTCAATTCCTTTAAAAAATTTAGAAGCATTCATATTCTCAAACTATTGGAATATTTGTAGAGATTGCACTATTCTCTCCACCTCTGTCCAATACAACTCATCCAGTTTCGTCGCTTCTGAGTTCGACTATTCTTTTTCTTGTACTTCTAGAATTGGTTTGCTTGCCATTCTTTCCTGCTGCCTTCTTGTCATTATTTGTATGGGGCTTCCTTGCCTCTTCTCCCTTTCTTGAATGGATGGCTGCTCCTACTATCGTTGCCTAGGTGCTTGCTATTCTAGCTCTGGTTCCAACCGTCTAGGCCTTTTTCTCCTATGGTGCACATCAACATCCTCCTCTGGAGTAGTATCTTCTTGAGCTCCATTGATATGTCGCTCACTCCTCGTTCGAGGTCTCTTCAGGGTCACTTTTGGTATTGGCACTGACTTCACCCACCTCAATATCGTCGGTTGTCTTGGCCTAATTTCTCGAGGTGGCATCAATCCTAGAAATTGGATTTTTGCTTCTGTGACCACATTTAATAACAATCCAATAGCATGGAAAGTCATTCCAAAGTTCTTTGGCCTCTTCGTTAGTGCCTCGTGCATTCTTCTTTCCAGAAAGGTACCCCAATCATACTGAATCCCCTTGGTGATACCTTCTGCATATTGTGCCATCCACATTGGTATTTTTGTGGCCCTTATATCTCCTGATAGTCGAGCCATGACTGTATTCATTGCACATGGCCAATGTTCCCCTTTCAACTGGCTCTGTTTGATTCCACGTGTTCCTGCACCTGAGATCTTTGCCTTAGTCAATGATTTGATAGTGGTAAGGGTAGTGATGAGGCGATATGCCTCTATTGGATCTACCAATATTTTTACTACCTCCATGCCATCTTATGGCAAGCCAAATGTCTTTCAAAATGTCTCTGCCAAAATATCCACCTTCACTGACCTCTTGCCCACATTGACATAGGCAGTTCGGGTCGCAGGGTTATACGCCTGAACTATCTGCAATAGATAGTTATGGAAGAAGGTTTTGTGGAATGGTGGGACTTGTGCAATCACTGCCACACGAGCATCCTCGAACATCTTCCTCCAAGGATGATTCTTATTCTTCTCATCGCTCCACCACTTCCTACATGTATCCACTCCATGCTGTACAAATGTAATATTTGTGACTTCAACCTAGCCTTCTTCCTATCCACTGCTCAGATTCTCCTCTTGATCTAGAAGGTGAATTTCACTCCTCAATTCCCTCCGTGAGGTTCTTTCTTGTGCCATTCTCTCCTCTTGGTGTCTGAGTGGCATCCTTCTTTGATTAGCCCACCAATGTCTCTGTCCCCTCCATGGCCTATATCCTCCTCTCCTCCAAGGATGATTACCATGCCAATCATGAGACTAAAACTGCCACCCTTGGTGTTGCCATGGGTATGCTTCTCTTTCGTGCAATGGACCTAGTGATCTCTCCACCCTATTGGCTGCAATCCACCTTAACCGACATCCAAACTCTTCCGTTGAGATCATTCCTCCAACATCTCATCGATTAGCTTAACCTCCACTCCTGCACTATTTTCGCAATCAAAAGCATACCAAAAACCATACAACTTACTATAAAATCGTACAATGTACGATTCTTTGTACCTCTTGTATGATTTCACCTTCATCAACCGCTCCTAGATCGTACACTACCAATTTTTCTCGTAGTTTGATTTCTAGCCGTCAGTCTTAAGACCGTCCTATCTTCACCAAATTGTACATCTACAACCTGAAATCATACAATACGATAGTACTCTATATAATGTCTCTTTTTGACTACCTTCCCCTTTGGAATCCGTATAATTTCGTATGATTACTTGAAAACTACCAAAAATGGCCTGAAAATCCTCCAAACTTCACTATTTTTCCTGGAAATCGTACATGCTGCCCCCAAAATCATACAGTATGACTTTTCAACTCCTAGGTTATGAAAAATTTGAAATTTTGGTCTCCTTTGTCGAATCCTTCACCGACCCATTTGCCGGATTGCCCCGATCTACCGTTTTCATGCTTTTCAAGAGCAATTCCTCCACTCTTCTAACCCTGGCACAATTTATTTCAAACTGATAAATTTTTAGCTATATTTTTATGGTTGTACAGACTTCTCCTACCTCCTCACACATTTCTCAGCTCGCTTTTTGCTAGATTTCACCAATTTTTAGGGTTTAAATCTTCACTATCTTGCAATTTCCATCATCCGACTTCAATATTTCACTTCCCCGGACTCCCAACAACAATTTTTCACTTCTGCATCCATACTTTGATGTATTCTATTGTACTTTGTTGCTATTCTTGGCTGAATTTCGAATTTCCCCTTTTCATGGAGTAAAACCCTAGTTTTCTTCTTTCGATTCCTCTCCTAGGTTGAATCTTTGAAAATGAAAAGAACTCCCTGGTGCTAATTAAAAATGGGTCCTTAAAAATTCAGAGTGTTGGTGAATATTTGCTGCCCATATGGTCTTCTTCATTCAATTGCATGCTTTCCACCTTCGTCCTCCAGAGAATTTTGAATTCACTTGTACGATTTACTGAAATTGCAAGTCTGCCTTCTTATTTATAGCATTTCGAAACCCTAATTCAATTAACCCTAAATTGTGCCACTTTGCACATTTTCCCTCCATCTTGCATGGATGATTGACAACTCAATAGATTTTTTAAATTTCATCTTTTTCCCTCACTTTTTCCTCCAACCGCTGCTTTCTCCCGCGCATGCCGCATTAAATGGGTAGTTGAAAATCATACAACATGCTTGAAATCATACAATGTATGATCCAAATCATACAACATGTCATTTTGTATGATTTCCCATGTTTCTATGTCGATTTTTCTTTGTACGATCCATAATTTGTACGATTTCATCCTCACTTTTGTTTTGTACGATCTTTATACTTAGAGAATTTTTCAAATTTTTCTCTCTCTAAGAGGCCGTCATTTCCGGTTTTCAACCACTTCCTTCTTAATTGCGTCCCGAGGGATTTTCACAATTAAGGCACACATTTTTTTTTTTTTCTTTATTTTTTTTTTCAATCCTAATCTATTTATACTTACCTTCTTGGCAATCGTACAGTGACATTCACTTGTACGATCCCATCAAATTCTTCTCTTGGGGCTTCAACTACAATGTTCGGAGTGGTTGTGTCACCTATCGGTATTTGTTCTCCTAGGCCGATTCCTCTCCACTTGTGATGTTACCGAATCCTCTGGCCTTCCTCTTCCATGTGTACAATTTGGAATTGTACAATTGCAAGTTGGAGTATCCTCACCTGGTGTCCCTTCCTCCTTGTTGTACAGGTGATTGATCCCTTGGTAGCGGTGTCCTTACTACTCTACTATCATTCGAGCGACTTCTTCGCCTATCTCCTCGGATCAATTCTAGCTCCAGACTTGGCGATCGGATTCTTAGTTGTCCCTAGTTTCTTTCATCTGCAAACTATACTCTTCCCCTACCAGCAAGGCCTCTTCCGCGTGAGTGTCTCCCCCATCCTATTCCTCTTGGCATTGGGTTTCTCTACATGAATGGTGATTCCTCCCTTCTCTGGAGTAATCCTCTACCACCCCTCCCTCGTTGAAATGGTTGTCCCCATGTATGTTGCCTTATGGGATTTGGTAGGATTCCCCTCAATCCTGGTAATCCTCGCAGATTTCTTGTCCAGTTCATACAAGCTAAGGGTGTATCTCCTGGCCATCTAGGAGTAGGGGGTCAAAATCTTCCTTGCCCTCTTCCTCCTCTAATTGTAACATCACCTCATATTTGTTCATTTTGTAGTTGAATACCTCTCCCCCTTCTTGGCTGAAGTCTTAGGGGTCTTTCTCTATTTCTTCCTCCCCTTGTTCGGGTATCAGGAGTTATCTCTACCAACTCGATGTTGGCTAGTGGACTTCTACTTCTTCTTGCACTTGGTGACAGTTGTCGCAGTGCTCTGATTCTCTGATCCGCATGAGCTAGGTGACGTCTCCATATTATTTCTTCGAAGTTTCTTTGTGGTGATGATGTTGCCAAAACTTCTCTATAAGCGTCAGAAAAGTCCGTCTCAAAACTTGAATGAATCTGATTCTCTTCTCTCTGTTTCACCCAATTGGTTGGAAAATTCATCCTTCTCTCCAATCTTCGTACTTCTCTTCGTTGTCTTCACAACTATCGATAGGCTATTATATAATCTTGTGGTCCAAGGTTGGTTTGAAGTCCCTGTGTTCTCCCCACTTGTCGTTGTGTCCTTGTAACTGCTGGAGAATCACGATTACCTTGAGGGTTCTAAGGGTTCTCTGGGCGATTATCTTCATCACTACTTCATGTACTAGATTCCATTACAAGCCAAGGCATACCTTCGCTACTGGAGTCTATCAAATCCAATCGTGTGTTGCCTTGTGGTTCGGGTGATGTAGTTGCCTCTTCAATATCTCGCCATAGTATCTCCACATCTTCGTTTGTCATAGGTGGATCACTTGGTGGTACTTGTGAGCTTGTGTTGGCGCCCTCATTTCCTCCACCACTTCTTGGAGTTAATCCTTCCACCTCTTCCAGTTACCTTTCATCCTCTTGTAGCCTAGCTACCCTTTGTTCTTCCAACCTTCGCATCGTGCCATCCAACTCCTAGATGATTTGCTCTCTCAACATTGCATTATGACCTCTCAACATTTGATATTCTTCTTGCAATTGTTGAGTCTGGACTCGCATTCTTTGTTGTAACAGCCCTATCTGAGCCAATGGAGTAAGTCCTACCAATTCCTGATCAATAGTCTCATTCCCTTCCTCTTCTGGGACTTCCATTTCAAATGTGTCCACTCTATCTTCATATCGTACTGTTAGCCGTATCCTTCTTCGACCATCCCTTTTTTGTGGTAGTTCTCTCCGTTCTACCTGAGGATACATTCTATTTCTATTTACTAGGGTTGCTTCGTCCAGCCTTCCCCTATTTCTGGGTAACAGTACTATCTCTTGATGTTCTCTTTTATTTGGAGGAATCTGTTCCTCTTCAACTCACTTTAGTCCCATCAACAAATCTGACATGTACTCATAATCTTCTTCTTTCTCCAGGTCGAGGTACCAACTCCTATTGTTCTATGGTTGGTCGTAGTTCCTCCCCTTCTACAAATAAGTGTGCGAGACCTATGTCAGGCTCTTCCTGTGATGGACCTGGCTCCCTTTGAGCTTCATCTTGAGCTTCCGCTCATCTTCGTCGTTCAATATCTTCTGAAGCAATGAATAAACAATGTACCTTGTAAGGCTTCAACTTTGAGCCATTTACAGTATCGGGCACCTCTGTCCCATTCAAGTTATGTAACTTGACTGCTCCATTATCCATTACTTCAACTACTTTGTAAGGACCAAGCCATAACATCTTCAGCTTACCCGGCTTGATTTCCCTCTTTCCATTAAACTTTAGAACTAAGTCACCCGGACTAAGTTCCAACTTCCTCAAATGTTTGTCATGCCACGCCTTCCATATTTTTTGAGCTATCTCAATTACCCATTGTGCCATGACTCTTCTTTCATATAACTTAATCAGTGTCGTCAGTCACTCTTCCAAACTTTCTTGATCACCCAAGCGATGCTCTACCGTGACTCTCAAACTTGGTATCAAGAATTCGATTGGTACCACTTCTTCCTATCCATACATTAGTTGGAAAGGTGTGTGTTCTGTTGTAGGTTTAAAAGTTGTTCTATATGCCCACAAAATGGATGGTAGCCTTTCCTCCCAGTCTGCTCCCTCTATTCCACAGGTTTTATATAGAGTAGATACTAAGACTTTATTTGTTGCCTCCACTTGCCCATTCGCTCTAGGGTAGTATGGACTAGACAATGAGTGTAAAATCTTGAACTCTGTTGTCAGCATCTTGATAATATCATTAACAAAGTGTCCTCCTCGATCACTTGTTATCCTTAGCGGAATACCAAACCTTGTGATTACCTGTTCGTACAAAAATCTTGCTGTGCTTTTAGCCGAGTTATCAGGTAATGCTCTTGCTTCCACCCATTTTGTCAGGTATTCTGTTGCTACTACGATGTATCTACACTTCCATCTCTAAGATGTCTTCAATGGTCCTACGAAGTCCAATCCCCACCGTTCAAATAACTCTTGTGGTTGCGATGGGTGTAAGGGCATAAAGTCCCTCTTGACTGGCTTTCCCGCTCTTTGGCAAGTGTCGCATGCTTTCACATGCTCCTTTGCATCATTATACAGTGTGGGCCACCATAGTCCTGCTAGCAATACTTTTCTAGTGGTTGCATCTGGTCCCATATGTCCTCCTGCTAAGCCTACGTGAGCTTCTTTCAATGCCACTTTGACTTCTTCATCCATCACACATCTTCGTAAGATACCATCACTTCCCATTTTATACAACAATCCTGCTATTATCTGGAAGGGTGCTGACTTCATTATTACTTTCTTCTTCTTGGTTGCCGTCATTTCTTGTGGTAACTCTCCTGTGGATAGATATTGGCCAACCAACTTGTACCATGATGGAACAACGTTGATGGCAAATAATTGTGCATCTAGAAATTCATCAAGAACTCCTGTTCCTATAGGTTCTCCTGATCGTATCCGAGACAATTGGTCTACAATCACATGCTTCTTACCAGGTCTCACCACTACTCGAAATACGAACTCCTGGAGGGTGACAAGCCACCTGCTGACTCGTCCTTGTATCATCGGCTTATTTATCAAGTACAACAAGGCTTGGTGATCCACATAGAAGGCAAAGGGATTCGCCAATAGGTAATGCCTAAACTTTTGAACTACATATACCATTCCCAAAGCTTCTCTCTCTGTTGTACTATAATTCCTCTCCGGCCTTGACAAAAGGTGACTAGCAAAGAAAATAGGTTGATCTAGCCTAAACTGTCCTTCTTGTGCTAAAGCACATCCAATTGCGAAATTCGAAGCATCAACATGGACATGGAATTCCTTATCCCAATTAGGAAACACCAAAATCGGGCTACTCACAAGCTTAGCCTTCAGCTCCTCGAAGGCTCCTTGGTGCTCTTCTGTCCATCTAAAAGGAACATTCTTTTTCGTCAAAGAATCTAGTGGGTAGGATACATGTGCATAATTCCTGATAAACCTTCGATAGTACCCCGTCGATCCAAGGAAGGTTTTTAGTGAACTCACATCAAATGGTTCTTCCATGTATAATATCACACGGATCTTATTAGGATCTGTCTTCAATCCTTCACTGCACACAATGTGTCCTAACAGTTTCCCATACGGTACCATCAAAAAACATTTCCCTGGGTTTAATGATATTTGTGCATTTTTGCACCTACTCATGCATTCACTGAGGGCAGGAAGATGCTCCTTGATCTTCCCATAAATGGACCAATCATCCAAAAATGCTTTAAAGTTCCCCATTGCTAACTGATCAAATATATACAGTATGATACGTTGGAATGTTGTTGGGGCATTACAGAGCCCGAATGGCATTCGATTGTATGCATAGATGCCATTCTCCACAATGAATGTGGTCTTCAACTTATCCTCCTCGGCTATGCTAATTTGATTGTATCCTAAGAACCCATCCAAAAATGAATAAATCTCATGCCCTGCGACTTCTTCCAAGATAGAATCTGTGAAGGGAATGGGGAAGGGATCCTTAATAGTTACAACATTGAGACTCCTAAAGTCCACGCATATTCTGATCTTGTCTACTTCCTTCTTCAAGGTGATCACTATGGGTGAAACCCATTCACTATTTGTCACTCTAAAGATAATTCCTGCTTCCAACATCTTTTCTATCTCCGCATTCACTAATGCAACATACTTTGGGTTCATTCTATATGGTCTCCTTCTTACCAGTTGAGCTCCAAGACATTAGTGTAATCTTGTGGACACACAATTCTGGTGGTACTCCTTTCAGGTCCTTATATGTCCAGGCGAAGACATCCTTATATTCCAAGAATATCTTAAAAGTTGTCGCCTTCAATACCGGATTCCAATCATCGCCGCAATGGATCATCCTAGGTTCTTCCTCTGTTCCTAGATTGATGTCCACTATCCGAGGTCCTTCATATTTGATATTTTCTGGCTCACTCGTAGCTTTCTCTAAATTCTCGAGGTGTGCCGAAATTGTATCAATCTCTGCATCTCCTACTGTATACTCTGCAAAGCTTTTCAGAAATGTCCATTTCTCTTCTGCTTCTTTCTTAGGTTCCTGGCTAACCTTCGATTTGTCTTGTTTTTCCTTGATCTCCTCTGACTCAATATAGAGGCAGTTGGGCTGAAACATTTTGTACTCCTCCATTTTCCAATGAAGGAGTCCGCTATCAGATCTAGCTTCATCTTCGCTACATTCATCTAGGTACAACATTCCTTCTCCATCGGGTTCATGCCCTTCATCCCTTAAGGAATTTTTTGATTCATCCATCGTAGCTACATCCTCGCTAACTCTTTGATTAGCTAGATTAATCATATATTTATGTTGTCCCTTCTTAAAAGTGATCTGATTCTTTCCCCAATTGTGATTGACTTTGGCTACTCGTAGCCAGCCTCTCCCTAAAAGAGCATCGTATGCAGGTTTCTGCATTGTAATCACAATGAAATCCAAGACAAATTCTTGGTCAACTATCACCACTTGTTGTGCGGTCAAGACTCCCTTTATCTCGATGCCATTCTGATCAGCACCATATAATCGAAAGCTCGGTGCCCATAGAGATGGAGCACCTAGTTCTAGCCATGTTCTTTCAGGTAGCACATTGACGCTGGATCCTCCATCCACAATAACTTGTGTCAATTTGTGCCCTAAGATCTCCATATGAACTAATGCAGGTTTCTTCCCCACATCGATCATTAATACCGTTGGATCCATAAATTGATCCTTCCACTCCTCCTCCTAAATCGGTTGGCTCTGCACTTCCATCACCTTCTACGGTTGTATTTCTTCCACCATTGCCTTCTGTAATGCTAGAATAGCTTCCAATAGGTTTGATACCTTAACTTCTACTGTGGTATCCAAAACCTGTGCTGCTAGATTTTGCACAACTATCTCCTGGTCTGATGGTTTCCTAAGTTCCTTATCAGCTGTTGACTCTTCTCGCTTAGTCTTCTCAGCTTCCTCTTGCAATATTTTCTTTGCTACTTGCCAGCGTTGCTTTTCCTTTGCTGGCTCTGGATACTTATCCTTCTTAGCCTGATTCCTCATCATGGCTAAAACTTCTTGGGTATCCTCCTTAACTTGAGGAACCTCTATGTCCAAATAACTAACGTTCTGTGGGTTACTCGAACTCGCCTATTTTGGACAATTCTCTTCTTTGTGGTTCCTCGGACCACACCATCTACACATATGTGTAGTGCTTGCTTGTGGTGTTTCTTGCCTCTGAGGTGCAGGATAATTTTTTGCAAAATGCCCCCATTCCTAGCAATTGTGACATTGTATGATCGGTCTTCCTTCCGAGTCATACTGCAAATGACTTTGTCCTCCTTGTCGATTACCTTGATTCGGCCTTCCACCTCGTCTGCTGTTTCTATAACCGCCACTCGTTGCTTGTTGCCTGCTTCCTTGGGCCTTTGGTTTCTCTTCCTGCTCTTGGATTGACAATACTTGTGGTCGTACTCTTGCATTATATGGGCATAACATTACTTCATGTCCCATCACATTACAAATGTGGCAATAGTCATTCCTCAGACACTTCACATTTGTATGGCCTTCCATTTTGCATTCTGTGCACCACATGTCATTTTGGTCCGGTTTGATCTTTTGTTCTTTTATTAGTTTATCAAACTCCTTGCAAAATGATGCTATTGTCCGTTGTATAGTGTCATCTTCTCCACTATCTGAATCATTCAACTTGGGATGAGATAAAATTCCTGTATATGTTTGTTTTGATTCACTCTCAAAATTCTTTGCATGCTTCAGTGCTTCTTCATATGTTTTTGATGGTACTGCCTTCATATTTTTCTTATACTTTGGGAGTAATCCATCTACAAACCACCGCTTTACTAGAACATCTGCCAGAGGCATCTGCATCTTATCGACTAATTGCTTTAGTCTACAGTTATAGGACTTCACATCTTCATCAGATTTTTGCTTTATCATGTAAAGTTCTATCACAATGTCTCCATCATCCTTTAAAGGTCAAAATTCTTCAATGAATTTCTCCTTTATCTGGTTCCAAGTTTTTCCTCCCCCCCTCCCCTTTTTCTTCTTCTTTCTTTCTCCAAATGGTTATGCAAGTTCCTATATGCCATGTGGGGTCTTCCTTACCCTCACCTGAAAATGGTGGACATCTCTTTTGGCTACCCTATTAGCCATCTTAGGAGAGTCATCACTCTCACTTGAGGTGTCTTGTGGAATCTCTGACTGATTCCTCCTTGGGGGTGTCTTACTCCCGTTGTCGTCAAAAGTGTCAATTTGAGGTATCTTATTTTGTCCCGCCACTCGGTGACCAAACTCTCGTGCATCTTCACTTAGCGACCTCCTTCACTGATGTGAGGGAGATGGTCTTGGTCTTTCCTCCTGAGACCTCGTTGCTCTAGTGCCTGACTCCCATCCTCTGCACTCCCTTGCAACCCTTCTACCACTTTCTCAGGTGTCACCATCCACTCTCCATCGTCTTGCACTTTTTTTGTGTCAACCCTTGCCTCTACACTTGGCGGTTCTACTTCCTCGTCTTTTGTCTCTATCAACAATACCTCAAAGTCTCCTTCCTCGGATGTCCAAACTTGCTCTATCTCTGGTTCTTGAGTACTATGGTCTGAGTTACTTGTGTTTTCTCTTTGAGAAATCCTTGTGCTCCTTCTTACTAGAATGTTCTCTCTTAGTTCCTGTCTCCCACGGTTTCGTGCACTAGTGTCCATCATTCACCTCCAACTTGTAGTATTCACACTTCATCAATTTGACCCGTTTTAACAAAATTGCCAGATTCGATAAGGCAACGACACCAAATGTAGCACAGGGGTGGAGTATTCCCATTGGGGAGGTATTTTCCAAGGCTGAGGATGATCAATATACTAATCCCAACTTAGTTACCAAATCGTACAGTCATAAGACCTTTCAAACTACCCTTGTACGACCAATGATCACCTTGTACGAACATCAAATGCATACACTGTATGATCTCAAATCGTACAGTGTCATAGATTGTACGATTTTACACTCAGAAAAACTAATAGATTCAATTTTGGAGGCTACCGTACACAGTTTTGTAATCGCTCAAGTCGATTCCCCAAAACTGCCAAATCGGGTAAGTTTCTCTCAATCACCTGTTTTACCAAATCGGGTAAAAGTACTTTGTACGATTTGTACGGATGATGATGTACGATTTGTATGAACCAAAGGTACAATACAATGCTAGTCTAGATGTTCTAATGCCTCAATATCTCTCCTGGATGTTTTGTAATGGTTTGATATACCAATCAATACAATCTCCATAATAGGAAAAACATCTTAATAGGACTATTGAGAGATTCCATGTACATAATTAAATCCAGAAATATACAATGTCTTCCTTGATACTACCATACCTCTAGATAATTCTCTAGGCTTCACCAATGCTATATTCTACCAAAAGGTTACAACAATGCATAAAACTAACCTATAACATTCAATAGAAAACACACACATCAAGATTCATCCACAAATCACCATCCATCATTACTAGGATCGTACATAGTCATCCACAACCATAATTATGCTCATTGATGTATCATGGATTCAATTACAATATGGAAAATCTATCAATGTATTTGCAATAACTCAGAGAAATCAACAACCAACAAGTACTCTATTCTATCTCTAGCAACCAGACCTACAAATTTGAAAATGGGGCCTTATATAACGTTGCCCAAGTCATTCCAAAGTGGTTCCTAAGGCAATTAGTTATTTACAACTACCCATGTACAACTGAATACATTAATTTGACCTTTTACTAAGTTTAACACCTTAGTTAGCAAATCTATGCGCCATTTCACTATGAAATTACATTTCCCATGCATTTGGATGAATTTCGGTGCACCCTGTACGATTTGCTACTGCCTTGTACGGTTTGCCCATCCAGTTGTATGGTTTGCTCCTACCTGTACGGTTTACAAAACTTGGGCAAACTGTCACTTATGCCAAAACTGTCAAAATTGAGCAAATCCCTTTTGATCACTTCTTCTTCTTCTGGGAGGTGGATTTGTTGCCTACACCTGTTCCACAACTTCCTACCAACATATACTGAACACTATCTATCATCACCCTGTTCCTTGGCCACCATTGCCTCTGCTTGCCCCAACCCGTTGTGGCCTGTCCTGATCACACCCTTTTCAGCCATAGCGCCTGCAAACTTATCGTGCCACGACATCATTTTTTCTCACTACTCCTGATGAATTTTCATGGTACTTTTCATTTCAGGGTAGGGAGCAATTTTTGCCCAAATCCACTCAAATGATATCTTAAACAGTTTTTGGTTTCGATGTTGTTTGCATAACTATGTTCTACGTAGATCTGCATGTGGACGCATAGGTTAATCTTGCTCAATCCAAAGTTCCAACAATCCAACATGTAGTTGACTCCATTCCAAGGCAAGTGGCTTGTTTTGTTCTGTTGACTATAGAAACATCTGCCACCGTCACGGTCATTCCACCATGTTTGATCCTGATTTCATGTGTGCTAGGTTTGTTGTTGGACACATTCAAGTTTTTCGCCTCAATCACCATGATTTGATTTTTATTACGTAGGGACATATTTTTATTTAAATGTATTTGAAAATGTGGCTTCTCCCAACCATTTTCAAACAACTCGCAAAACTTCAAAAGGAGGCCCAAGAAAAACTTCAAGAAGCAAACATTTATAGAACAAGTAGTCATGGAAGATGTGAATTCAACACCAAAAAGCATAGAAAAGCACAATGGAACAAGCAATGACCAACAAGAAGAAAATATTGATGGATCCATTGGTCTATCCACAAAACAAAACATCTAAGTCCTTCAAAGGGAAATACTCAAGAGGAAGAGGTCTAAGGACAATGTTGTACTCGAAAGAGTGCAAGAGTTGATTGTTGCCTCAACAAACTAAATTAAGGGGAAGACAATAGTCATATACATATAGAGGTGGCCAAATTAGAATGAGACAAATTTCATGACCTAGAGAAGAGGATCACTAAACAAATCCATCATGAAATATGAGAACCTTTGAGAGGGTTCATGCTGGAATACTGATGGAGAGGGTCTCAAAATTAGAGAAAATCATAGCAAATAAGGAAACACAATTTATATATAGTGCAATTTCTCACCTCCCAAGTCGACGCCTTAAAGGAACAAATCTCCATTGCAAACACTACTAGGCACCTCAAGGACCTTATTGTAAGTGTAGCCACCAAAGCCATAAAAACTAAATCTAACTTGAATATTGAGTTTTGTAGGCACCAAGAGAAAGGTTGGTCAAGAACAAGAGAAACCTATTGTGGTACAAGAAACCATCCTACACACACAAAATGGTCTCTCAAAAATTAGATGACAAAACACAAATCCTAGAAACAGCTCCCCTTTGCTTGATGTCAAGATGCACAGATGCTTTAAGTGAATCACGTTTGTGCAAGATAAGATTAACCATGCTTATGGAATGTTGTTGGAGGTCGAGTCCATTATTGACAAGGTTGTTGAAGATATGAACGGCTTGGCAACAAAAATCAAAATTGAAGCACCATACAATAGCCATGAGACCATGGTTGAGGAGCGATATACTGAAAACGCCAAAGCATGTCAAACCAAATAATTAAAGGAATAAAGTCTACGAAGAGATTCTCTCCAAAGGATTTCCAAAGGTGGTTCATGGATCCGAAGTTTAACAATGAGAAGATGCATGGCTACCTAAGTAGGTTTCTCTTGATCAATTTATCACTTGAGGTGAAGTTTCTAATCCTGTGCATTTCAAATTATGACTATAAAATTGTTCAAAAGTCCTCCCAAATTTCAATTTATGACCACAAAGACATGCAAAAGTCCTCCCATTAAATGGAGGCAATTCTTACATTAGGAAAACAAAGCTATTTTTGTAGTCAAGGCCGCAAGTGGCTGGTGTGGATGAGGCCACACTAGGATAGATTGATTCTTCTCCTCAATTCATCCTGTTGAGGTGAGAATATGATACCAAATGTTGAATATGAAAGATTATCATTGTATGTCGTAGGGCTCATAGTAGGTCATTGAGAAGTGCTATTAGAGCCATGAAAGAAAGGGCCACATAGAAGCTGTAGAACAGGTCCTTTTCAATGAAGATTTCAGTAAGCTTCGAGCAAGCTCCATCGATTGTTTAGGCCCATGTGGGAAGTCGGGCCTCTTTTGCCCTCTATATATAACATCAGCAACAATAGTATTACCCACACTTACAATACCTTCTTCAAGTACAAGCAAAGAATCCTACTTCAACTGTTCTCGCCTAGGTGGAGTGTCACAAGTTCCTTAGTTTGTGAACCTCAAGCGGCAAGGGTACTGAGAAGTTCTTTGCTATTTTCCAAAAAAAATGGAGGCCTTCGAGTTCGATCTTGGCTTGGAATCTGATTTGCTATGGGGTGTAGCTCATGGCACATAAAAAACCCACGTAGTCTTGCATGCCCATTTCATAAACCAGCCCTGGCGTGAGCACCCTCTATGGGTCCACATGGCCCGCACCATGGTCAAAGGGCATGGAGTCGTTGCCCATGATGATGTCCCTAAGGGGCGTGCTTGTGTTGTCCACTATGTAGGTCGTGGTCATGAGAGTCGACTGTATGGCCATGGGGCTCCACCCAAGTTGCACCCCCTTAAGCAGGACCACCACATCACTCACGTGCAAGCACGACATGGATGTCCCAAGGATTATGTTGAAGTCTACCCTACAAGTGTCTGCTTTCAGCTTTGACGGTCCATCCACCATTGCTTTCATAGCTCAAATCACCGTTTCTGAACTATGGCTATCGCATGCATCTTTGTAGAGATGCAGAGGAAAATCAAAGTTTAGAGCAAATGGAACCTCACTATGGTGTCCATTAAAACTCCATAGTTAAGCATCCTTGGGCCAGAGGAGTGTTGGGATGAATGACCTCCTGGGAAGTCTCGGTTTTGCAATATTTTTTTTAATAAAAAATTCCAAACCAAAACCTGGCAAAATTCATGGCTCCAAGCATTGTAGCTTCAAGGGCAGTCATGAATTACTCTCCATTGGCTTTTTGGTTTCTAATCTACTTATAAAGTGGAGAGCATACTCCTTAGGATTTTGGAGAAGATAGGAGAGGAGGTGCACCATCAAAATTGGGGAGGGGATAGTTGCCAAAGAGGCAATTTCCCCTAAAGGGATTAGATAGGGCAAGAGAGTGTCTAGCTCTGATACCAAATGTTGAATATGAAAGATTGTTGTTGTATTGATTCATGAAATGAGGTACGTATTTTTAGCATATGAGCCTATAACACAAACAATAAACTAGTACCCACTAATGTGGGCTAGGCTATCCACTATGATAGTGGAGTGAGCACTCATTAAGTGTTGTACATAAAATAATTAATCCTAAAAAATGGAATATATCCTAACAAGTATTATGTCAAATTGATTAATATTTGCTCAATGTTTTCAAATCCACTCTTCAAAATATTCCTAAAACAAAGTTGTTATCATCCTCTACTTCATCTGTTTCAACCCTCTAGACCTGTTAATTTTTTCAAGTCCACCTTGCTAAAGTTCATAAACTAATGACAACTATTTTTTGTTTTCAGGTTGGATATTGTGTTTGTCAAGATTAGACCCCTTCAAATATTTAACAATGCTCTTAGGGCAGATTCAAATTTCTTGTCTAATTATTGACAATTATCATTTATCGTGGGCAGTTCTACATCCTTTCATGTGATAACTTCAGTCATTTGAATGTTACCTACCATCCAATATTTGGTTCCATTGCGTGTAACATAACTATGAAGATCCTTTACCTAATATAATTTTTAAAATTAAAATTTAATTCCATCATCAAACCTCTTAACACAAATGCCTCTTCTTTATAATCTTTGAAAAACTTTAAAAGATTCTTTAAGTACTCCAAATCTCAATCTTTCAATTACCTTCAATCATGTTGTCACCTTTGAATCCTATGGCCTCAACCTAGGTAATTTGTTTTCATGGCATCCCATCCATTATTCTCATCCCTATTCTTAATACCTTTGTTCTTTAATACTTCAATAGCAAGCAATAATTTAATGAATTTCAATGCATCATCAAAAAGAAGGCATAGTCAACATATTTAATGTTTTGAATTTGAAAACAAATAGATTATCTATCTCTTCCCATGTACTAAGTTAAGCTTTGACTCAATCATTTCTTAGATTCACGTCCTCATATACCATAGACTTTAGCTTTGGCCTTACTTAACCCCAAAGACCTGACATTGACTTTTAATCAAACATGAGATAGGATTCAAAGAAAAAAAAGTGTGATTGATTTCAATAATTATAACATTAAAAAAGTTACATATCAATAATTATAACATTCAAAAAAGTCACATGCACACCTTGTATATTAGACAACCATAACCACCATGTACCCGACTCCAAGATGATTAACCTAAACCCTGTAACTTAACTGCTTTGAGATGTTTTAACTGTTAAACCTATAATATAACAATCCAAAGTTCTCTTATACCACAACTGCCACGATATTTGAATGCACTAGCTTCAGTTAGATGATCAACATTTAAAAAAAAAAAAAAGTGAATGGACAAAAGACAACACTTTAACCTTGGTCATAATTGGAAGTTCAGGTTAACTTGCTTGGGACATCATAATTGGAAGTTCAGGTTAACTTGGAAGTTCAGGTTAACTTGCTTGGGACATCATAATTGGAAGTTTAGGTTAACTTGCTTGTCCCACATTTATATTTGTAATTGGAGGCCAGTTTTTTAATTAGAACTCATAATTGTTACACCACACACTTCGCTTCATCCACGCATTCTAAGATTACATTAGTGAAGTGATAGTCCTCTTGTATATTTATATTCATAAGAATTAAAAGACAATCTTTGCAAATATATAGAACAAAATATTCATTTGGTTAAAGTCATTTGCGCCCATAATTCAAATCTGTAGCACTGTAACGAGTAGTAATTAATATTTATCAGGCCACATAAAGGAAACGTGAACAAGAAAAGAAAATCTAGGAGTCACAAGGGCATTATCCCTAAAATCAAAGAATCTGCCAAAGGAAGAATTTTCATTCCCTATCCAGGGGACTCAACAAATCAGCTGAAGATATAGTAGAAATTATCTGTCTCAAAAAGTCAGATGATGATCTCAAAGCTGTATCCTTGGTTCAAGGAGTTACTAGATAACATGGTAGATAATCCACAACTGTGGGTCAATACCATCATCCAGTTACAGATTAAAATCATCAAAGATAAAGGGAACTATTTGTATTTATTTTACACATTTTATACACACTTCGTGTTCTAATAAGAGCAAATGGTCTTTAACTTCCAATCTCATTCAAAGTTGGTGAAAGGATGATTATCTGTTCTCAAAATAAACATCTACAATTTTGGTGAAAGGATGATTATCTGTTCTCAAAATAAACATCTACAATTATGTTCACTGTTGATTAATCAACAAAACTAAGGAAAACAAATGTGAATCTACCAACCTTACAACAAGAGGGCACACAAAGATCACAATGCACAGAGCTAAGTGGGGTTATCTTGCACTGAAGCTTCATTATTACACTCATGAATTTTTTTTTAACAATATTGACACACTCTAGAGCCATATCCACTTAACAATTTCATAGCTTAAATATAAGGGTAACAGGGACAGTTCTTTTGGCATAAAACATAGAATAAGCATGAAACGTTAGTTCAAAATCGTCTGAAACAGTTAATAAATAACTTTGAAGAAACTCGATACACCTGAAATAACTAAGACACACCCTATAAAACCCATTAAATAATTAAATAATATTGAAATAATAAAGGATTGACAGAAATGCAATGGCCATAGGCAGAAAGGCCAAGAAGAACATTGAATAACCAGAAAACAACTCAAATAGAAAAATGTTCTAAGTATTCCTTGAAGTAGCACTCACACCTGTCTTCGACATCCAGCTTGGACATAATCTTGTGCTCCCCTGCCGCTATAACCATCAATCTGTATTGGAATGCATAGGAATAAGAGAAAGGCCAAATAAAACATAGAATAATCAGAAAACAACTCAAAAAAGAAAAGCAGCTGAAGAACTTTAAAATGTCCAAAATAGGCCTTGAATAGGTAGGAATCACACCTGTCTTCGATGTCCAGTCTGGAAGTAATTTTGCGCTTCCCTCAATGATGAAATTTTTTTATACCGACTACCGCTATAACCATCAACCTGTATTGATACACTTTTTCAGTAGTTTCTATGTTAAATTTTTTGAGAAAGATTCAAGAGATATAAACAATATAAAAGATGTATGTTTATGGTAAAATTTCATACAACCTCTCTCACACACACAAATCATATAATGCATTGTAACAACATTGACAAACTGTCACATTCGCACATAAAATTCTTGCATGGTTGTTTTCCATCTCATCAACAATGGTCATTCATAATGCCCCCTGGGATCCAATTTCTGAAAAGTATCAAACTCCTAATCCTAGAAGGTTAAAAAAGTGCATGTACTTGGTCTAAATGGGTGTAATGGTAATAAAAGACACTCATAAATAAATGACTCAAGTACAAACCATTCTCACCACAATAAGGTAGCCCATTATCCCTAACAATATATGGCAAGGTTGTCATGTAACAAATACCGTGATAGAACCACAATAAGGAACATTCTAGGTTTGAAATCTCAAGAACATGGCCAAAGATTGCCTAACACAAGAATGCGAGCAATGTGGCTTTTATTAGGTTGTGGCTTATAACCACAGCCAGTTATGATATAGTACAGATTATGATAGGTGAATATCAATTATTAATTGATAAATGGTGTAGCAGTAATTTAACATTATGTGAAAAATATTATGATAGGTGAATATCAATTATTAATTGATATAGTCCAGCAAACTGAAATCCAAATTTTCACTGGCAAAAAAACGTACACTTTTACGAGGACAGGGCTTCTGGTTATCTTTTCTCTGAAAATTCTTCTTGCAAAAATCCCTGTTCCCATTGTTCCTGTTTCCGAAATTTGGGCCTTCTCTTGGGTTTCCTTTGCTTCTCTTGTTTTGTTTTTTGTCCCATCTTGCAAACCCAAGACTCTTCCTCTTCCTGAGTTCCTGTTGATTTCCCTTCGCCCGTCGAGCCAAATCATATGTTTTTTTTTGTAGATTTTTGGGATTTAATATATAGATTACTGTTCCAATATTGCGATCTAATCCCAAGATGAACTTTTGTACCTTCAAATGCTCGTTAAAATTATGTTCAAGGACATATTTCAAAAGTTTGATAAATTTTGCATAATATTCTTCCACAGTCAAGGTGCCTTGTTGGAGCGTAAAAAATTCCTGAATTTTCTCTACGTAAAATTCATCAGGCAGAAATCTTTTTTTGAATTCCCTTAGAAAATCATTCCATTTTAGATACACCGTTTGGTTTCCTCTACTCCCCTTGAATGTATTCCACCACTCCAACGCAACACCTTGGAGATGAAGAGTTGCCCAAACAGTTTGGGTTTGTGATGAGTAATTCGTCGCTTGAAAATAAATTTCCAACTGATCCAACCAAGACTCCGCTGCATCACCCCCTCCTTTTCCACTGAATTTGGGTACCGTGAAATTCAGGAAGTACCCGGCAAGCTCAATGTTAACCCGAGCTGCTATACCCTCATCCTTCTCGACTTCTCTATCAAGATTCTCCTCTTGTCTACACTCTGAATTCCTATTATTGGATTCTCGGTTAACAGGTGTTTCCAACATTTTCCCTTGTTGCTCCATCTGGTCTTGTAGTGTTTCAAACATTTTCCGTTGCAGCTCCCTCTGCTCCTTTTCCAACTGTACCAACGTATCTATGGCATTTTCCATCAACTCGTTGGAATCCCCTGATCTTTTAGCGGGTGTTTCCAACATTTTCCATTGTTGCTCCTGCTCTTGTAGTGTTTCAAACATTTTCCGTTGTTGCCCCATATGCTCCTTTAACAACGTAACCATGGCTTTTTCCACCACATTTTTGGAATCCCATCTTTTAATCTTTTAACAGGTGTCTCCAACTTTTTCCATTGTTGCTCCTGCTCTTCTAGTGTATCAAAAATTTTCTTTTGTTGCTTCATCTGCAGCCGTATCAACGTAATTATGGCTTTTTCCACCACCTTGTTGGAATCCCCTGATCTTTCAATTTGTGTTTCTTTTCTAAGTCGAGCTGTAACTTCTTCCTGCATAACCGGCCTCGATCTCAAAGCAGGTGCCATTTCTTCCTGAACACAAAAGGAGTTAGGTTAGGTTTTGATCCCCAATAAGAAGTTGTACCTTCTAAGATTTTTTCCCAAATCAACTTAATGTCCTTGGCCGTTTTGAAAAGTAGCACATCAAGTTCATGAAAGCATTGAGTCTTACAACCTGGGCTCAATTCAAGGAAGCATTCAGTCTTACAATGCTAGGCTCAAGATACCCCTTGCGAAACAACTTTTAGGACACGATATGGACACTATGAATTTACAGTTCAAAATTCACGAAGAAGACACACGTGAAACAGCTTTCACAGCTTTCAAGATATGGACACTATGAATTTACAGGAAGTCGCTAGCTAAACAACTTTCAGTACAAGATAAGGACACTATAAATTTAGTGTTCTACAGTTTGGGTTGACAAATGCACCAGCAGCCGTTATAAATCTAATGAGTATGACATGAAGAAAAAACAAAAAGGATTTTCTCATAATCACATAGCACCTACATATTTCAGAACATAAAAATCCATAAGCCCATATTTCTTGATCTTTAAGAAACAAGCAAAGGTCCAATTTATCATGAGTATCTTCGAAGAGTTGAAACTCAAAAATTGATAAGATTTAAACGATATTAAAAAATACCAAAGGGAAAAAGATGGCAAAAGTGCGATGACATTAAAGATCCATAAATTCAACGGGCACATACTTCGCATAAAATTTAAAACACTACAAACTACAAAGCTTGAAAGGCAATGTGATGCAGGGTTATTTATCAAATGAAGTGAAATTTTCGAAGTAAATGAAGTGAAATGTTCGAAGAAAATAAAAAAGACTTACAAAATTAAGGGGACCTGGTCTTTGCAGTCGCTCCAGTTATCGTAGACGCCAGCGGACCTTCAGTTGCGCACGGCATAATACTTGGAATCCATAGTTTCTGCTCAGAGGCTGTCTCTTCACCTTACCTACTCCACACACTCCGCCAACTTAACGCTGGCACCCTTTTTCGACTCTACAGTATTTTGATGGGAAAGATTATGAAATACGACTTTTAAAATTTGACATCTGTTCGGCAAGCTTAGGGAAGGGTGTCCTGATATGTTTTTTATTTTTTCTGGTTTTTAGGATTTATGAAATACGATTTTTACCAAATTTAGGATTTATGAAATACGATTTTATTTTTGCATGTAAGTAAATGTACTTTTATCTATATCATTTTTGTTTGTGCGGGTTATTATATGATATATATGTATGTGTTTAAGTCCTTCACTTTAAATTGTATTTAATTTAAAAGCATAGACGCTCCTTAAGAATAAAGGAAGGTATTCCTATTATACTATCTATTTACAGGATATACATATCCTTATTCATATTAAAACTTTTATTGTTAACTTTGGATATGCATATCTTTATTTGTATTTTATTTTTTATTATTAAACTTATGGTATGTATATTTTTCCATATTTAATTTTTATTGTTAAATTTAGGATATGCATATTTTTATTTATATATAATCTTAGAAGTGTATTTATTTTTTTTATATTTCTTATACACATCCAACATGGAAATTGATTTTTTTTTATTGTTAAAATATTGAAGTTATATTTTATGTCATTTAATTATTTATAATGTTGAAGAAAATTTGATATAATATTAAATTAATTATTCAAAGTTATAGTTTTATATATTTTATAGAAGGATGGTTATTTAATTATTTGTTAAAAATATCAAAATCATCATGGAATATTGTTATTATTATTATCATTGTTTATAAAATATTTAGAGAAGTATTTATTATAAGAAGTCTTATGTGTGGAAAAATAAGTATTAGGTTCTATAAGTTCTGATTATATATGATAATAGAGTTAACATAAAGAATTTGCTCTCATCTATGGTAAAATGAAAATACCTAAAGGTTAGATTCACTCAAATTAATTTTTATAATTATTTTAAATGAAATTGAGAAAAGTGATGAAGGTAGTGTCTTTAAAAATAATGAAGACAATATTCTTATTGTCTCATAATTATATGAGACTTCAGTTGTATATCATATAAAACTTCAACTAGCAATCATGTAGAGGTTAGAGCACTTCTTCTAGGGATCAAGATTACCACTTGGAAAAAAGTGAAGTATATTTCAAAATAAGAAGGATTCACAAATTATTATTAATATTATCAAGAAAAATGGGGGATTTAGATAAAAAAACAACTCATAATATTTTATATCCAATTATTATTGGAGGCAATATTTTAGAAATGTTAACATTAACTACATATAAGGAAATAGGGTGGCAAATAATTTAGACAATCATGATGTTGATCTTCCTCTTAACAAAAATCAAATCTTAGAAGGTAATTAGAGAAGCAAGATTTGTTTTTTTTTTTTGCTATTGGTAAATAGTAGGGTTTTGAAAGGGGCCCTTTCCTTTTACAATTATTGGAAATCCAATTTTAACAAATGAATCAATCTAGGCACAAAAAATAGCTTAGATTCTTAAAAATAAAACTCCGCATTTTCTAAATAAAATAGCCTTTTCTAACCAAAAGTGCAATGACCAAAACAGTAACAATAATCCTTCTTACTGTTTTTCTACATCTGTCATCTGAATTTTTCTATAGTAACCTGAATATCCCAAAATAGAAAATTTATTTTCTATTAAGTTGAGGACGTTTTCCTCCTCCCAAAGTTAAAATTCTTTGCTTCCCATTAGCTACATCCTTAGCAATAGCTCTGGTTCTCAATTCCCAAAGATTAGGCCTTCCTCAAGAAACTAAAATTTTCAAATCAACCTTCTTAGATTTCCTTCTACTTCTAGTAGAAAATTTAAAATAACCTTTTCCAACTTCGAATAACTAGTAGAAATTCATTCTCCTCCATCTTCTTCATCCTCGGATCCATTCTGAATAATGTTAATATTTTTATTTTATTTTTCTCCCATAGTCAATTAGTTTCACATTCTGCTAAGGATTTGTCTCTCCCAAAACCCTCGTTTCTATGCTCTTTATCTTTAAATTTGTTAGAGAGTGTGGCTTTTTTTCAATATTCTCTTCTACATGTAAAGAATAATTCTTTTCCATTTCAATCGAAACCTCAATCACCAGTTAATTAATACCTCCAAGTTGAGTTTTTGGAACAAACTCTTCCCCTCCAACAATATCATCCCCATCAAGGGTAGAAAGAACCTCAAATCTATTTGAAGATGGACCCTTACTACTTTCACCAAAAAAAATTGCCATAGAACTTCTCCTTGCATAGTTTCTTTTTTCCTCCAACCCTCAAAGGCTATCCATTTATGTTTTTCATAACTTTCTCCTTAGGATTTTTTGGGCATGTTTTCCAAATATGCCCTACCCTTTTGCAAAGGTTACATAAAGGAATGAGAGTTTCATATTGAATCTCTTGTTCTCATTCCCTAGAATCTAAAACTAGTCTAATAGATTTAGGCAATGGTTCAACCAGATTTAACTGTACACAAAAATAAACTGTTATCATTTTGGTCCAAGATTTAGTAGTTGAATCAAAAGTAATTATTTTTCCAATCGCTTCAGCTATCCCAAGAATAAAATTGTCATCCCAAAATTCCATTAGAATCCCTAATAGACTCATCCATAAGGGCACTGATTGAAGAGTGGTTGTGGTTGGATTAAAGCCCTGACTCCATTTTTGTAAAATTAACTCTCCTCCCAAAAACACATGGGCACCTCTAAAAAACATTTATCATCCAAATTTGCAAAGTTAAATAGCAAAAAATTATTAGGCAAATCCACCACTACTTCCTGTGTTAAAAGTTTCCATTTATCACGAACCCAATTCCTTATTGTATATAGATTTGGTCTATTGTCCAAAAATTTCTTGACCAATTTTTTTTTCCTTTTTGAATCACTTTGTCAACCAAAATTTTTGGGACCTTAAGAGTAAAACCCTTTTCATCCCGATCCAGAGACAAAACAAATCCCTCTTCTTGCAAATTTTGACCTCTCTTCAAAACTTGCACCCAAGAAGTGCCTCCCTTTGACATTTATGTTGTTGTTGAATTTGGATCTATTGCTCATGGATCCCAAGGGTTAGAATCTCTCCTATTCACATCCTTAAGGGATTATACCATAATAGAACCCTCATTTATCACCTTTCTTGCTCCTTCTATCCTTGTCTCTTCTTTCTCTTGGTGTTCTTTAGATTTAATAATTTTCCAAAAAAATACTGTATGCATTCATGGTAAGAGTTTGAAGCATTGATGTACTCTAGATGAACTCACTGCTCTTCTACCATATGAGCCTTCCAATGAGCCAAGTTCGTAGCACTTGATTTATCAAAGATATTCTTCATTTGTCTTTGTATAAAAAATATTTTTCATCTTCCTCAATTTTTTTAATTAGGGTGAAAAGAAGGGATTTTTGAAAGGGTCCCAACCCTTTTTTACAATACCACTCCTCTACATTAAATCAAACAATGAAGAATTAGAGAAGTGTAGAAGTAAAACAAGATAAGAAGTCACATAGACCCCTTACAGGAAAAAAACTAAAATGCTTCACTTCCTATGACTACAAGAGGTGAATAAAGCTTGCAACCTCTAATTAATAATTTAACCATAATTTTGTCTATCAAAACCTTGCAACTCCATCTCAACTATACTCCTCAGCTTGCTAGGGAAATCATCCCTTCATAAAATTAGTTCAGGATTGTCTACACCTTTATTGGCCAACCAATCTACTACTTGGTTGCCCTCTTGATAGATATACACTATAGTAACTTCCTTTAAGGTTGCAATGACTATAGTCATTGCACCACTCAACAAGAACCTACCACATAACAATAAACCTATCATAGAACAATATCTCGTTGCATCACTCAATAGGAACCCTACCACATAACAATATCCCACCGTTAAGATCATAGTCATTACATCACTCAACAAGAACCCTACCATAAAATAATATCCTACAAAATGTTGCATGGGCCACACTAATACCACACCTCATTGCAACCATCATCAAGACCATAATTGTCGCATCGCTCAAAAGGAATCCTATCATAGAATAGTATTCAGTCGTTGAGACTGTAGCCATTGCACTACTCAAGAGGAACCCTACCCATATATTCACAAGTAATAATCTTACTATATTTCTTTGATGATGAACAACCATCCTTTATTTTGAAGGGGCATTCATGACCCTTATATTCTAGGAGATAATGTTCATTTTTACCCCTTGTGGAAGTCTTCCTTCCACTCAAATTCAAAATAATTTGAAATTTCTTTCATTGCTTCTTTGTTTCGAGCTCATTATTAGTTGGTCTACCTGGTTTGGCTTCAACCCCTACATTTATTATTTTTCTAGTATTCCTAATGAGTCTCACTAAAATATCATCTTGTTTAGAGGTCAAGGGTTTATTTTGAGTAGAATTTTTTTACTCATACAAAGAGCAAGGAACATAATCAATATTTTCCATACCTTGGTTGGGAGCATTCTTTGGCTGAGATTCTACTTTAGACTCTTGTGGCTTTGTTCCCCTAGAAATTGGGGTTTCTAGAATTTTAGTCACCTCCTCCTCCATTACTTTTGGTTGTTACTGTTAGAATAAGTGAATATTCTCTAAAGTTCTACTAGGATAAACACACTTGAGTTTCCACTCCTCCATGTGTGAGGAGAACTCTTAGTGGTGTCTTCATCAGGTTTGATGAGTTGTAATCCAACGACTCTCAATGATCAACTTTGTTATTTATACAAAGTTGATCCTTCAAATAAATCAATCAAGTATTAGTATTTTCTAACATTGTATCAGAGTGGGCTTTCCCTGCCCTGTGTACCCGAGAGAGGATTTCCCTCATGGGGGGTAGGGAAATCCCTCCTCACATTTTTTCCTCCCAATATTTTTTAGTTTTTTACCGAGGGAGTATGCTCTCCATCATTTGATATATCAGAAACCAAATGGTCAAAATTTTAAAGTTTGGGAGGTCTTTTCAGAATTTTTTAGTTCGTGATGGCGTCATGTATTAGATCCAATCTGTTTTATCGACACCCTTATTTTCATGGAGGCAGCGATGGAGCAAGATATTTTTGTGGAGGCAGCGATGGAGCAAGATCTTGTACTGGATTTGTTTTGTTATTGTCTCATGTGTTCATAGAAGTGACCAGCCTGAACTTGTTTTGAGGCGCATGCTATGGCTGGCGATGGAGCAGAGAACTATGCTCTATTCATGTCTACTCAAACGAAATGAATATCGTTTGTGGTTGTCCTCTCGTGAAGAGTTCGAAATGGGCCCCTTTTTTTCGGTTGGCGGTGATAAATTGAAAATTTTTATCATAAAAGATATTTTATGGCCACTAAAAGGCAACTGAACATAATATAAATACAAAATGCATGTTTAAATTGCTATGAAGGCAGCTACAGGCAAAAGCAACTATATCATCAAACTGATGGATAGCATTTTTACATGCTTTAAAGATATTTCTCTTTTGATTTGTTGCATCATTCATAAAACGTCACCTATTTGGATCAAAAGAAATATGTTGGACCTACTAATATACTGATTAACAAGAAAGTTCTTAATTCAAGATATGGATAGATATGAAGAAATTTTAATTGTTTTTTTTTGTTTTGTTGTCAGGAGCGATGCCGAAGTCTGGAAGTGACTGGTCAATGCCCGACTATGCTGGTCAAAGGTGCGAAGTTGGGTTGCGCTGGTCAAAGGTAGCGAAGTTGGGAAGACAGCTCCAGACTTAGCCAAATTTTGGCTTTTGCAAGATCTTTCTGCCTTGTAGACTTTTGTTGTCCGAAGGCTTGTGCGGATTCGACATTGGTTTGCCTGGCTTGGAAAGGACTGTATGGAAGAGAGAAACACCAGATCTGAGTGCAATGTTTCAGATCTGAGCTCTAACTTATAGAACATAAACAAAATTGCTCTAAGGTGATTTGTACAGAGAACAACAGACTTTAGCACATAGAAATAACTGTAAACCCTATAGATGTCTTAAACAACAGCAAAATTTATTTATATAAAATGAGGGTTACAGAAGTCCTCAACTGAGGAAATAATAGCATCTGCAGACTAAGCTATAAGATGAACTAAAAGGAAAAATAAATGTCGAGTCGGTTGCTTGGACATTAAACAGATGAGCCACACTGCTCACTAAAATGCTCTCCTCTCTTTCTCTGCTCTCTACTCCACACTTCCACACTAATGTCTGAAAACCTGAACTGCCTTATATAGCCGCAGGGAGAGGAAGATAGGGTTTGTCCTTTAACAGGTTCTAACAGAACCTCAACTAGGGTTTTTGACCAATCATCGAACTAGCATTAAATTTTGCGATGATCGGATCTGTCAGAGGTAGGTGCGACGTCATGTCAAGATTTTATCAGGATCCCTGACTACGCGAGCGCAGTCCAACTTAGGCGTGAAATCTGGGTTAATATTTCTAACACCCTCCTTTAAGCCTAATTTCACGAGCGCTTTGACTCCAAGCTGCTCTCGCAATCTGTTGAAGTCTTCCTCCTTCAAAGGCTTCGTGAAAATATCTGCCAATTGCTTCTTGGATCTACAAAACTGCAGTTGAATTTCTCCAAACTTCACCAACTCTCTGATGAAGTGATAATGAATATCGATGTGTTTTGTCCAACCATGGAACACGAGATCCTTTGATAGTGCAATGGCCGAATTGTTATCACAAAAAATTATTGTCACGCCTTCCAGAGGATAATTCAGTTCACTCAGAACTCTTCATAGCCAAACTGCCTGGCATGCAGCTGACATGGCAACGACATATTCTGCTTCAGCTGTGGATAGCGCAACGATGGGTTGCTTCTTGGATGCCCATGAGACTGCCCTTGATCCGAGATGGAAAGCATACCTAGAGGTGCTCTTCTGATCATCAATGCTGCCAGCCCAGTCATTGTCTGTGAAGCCCACCAGTTCCAACTGGTCCTATTTGGCATAAAATAGGCCATTGTTCCACGTCCCGTTGACATAGTGCAAGATCCTCTTGCCTGCTTGCCAGTGTGTGTCCTTCGGAGTCTCCATGAAATGATTGATCAGACTGACTACGAACATCAGATCTAGCCGAGTTGCAGTCAAATACATCAAACTGCCAACTAGCCTCTTGAACAGGGTTGGATCTACATTCCTCCCTAAATCCAACTTGCTCAGCTTCAAACCTGTGGCTACAAGTGTGATGGCAGGTTTGTTGTCCTCCATATTGAACCACTTCAGGACATCCTTTGCATACTTGCCCTGAGAAATGAAGATGCCATCTATCGATTGGTCAACTTCAATGCCAAGAAAATACTTCATCAGCCCTAAGTCCATCATCTCGAACTCCTTCTTCATGGTTGTTTTGAACTGATCAAACAGGACATTGTTGTTGCCAGTATAAATCAAATCATCCACATACAGGCAGACGATAATGAGCTCACCTGCCTCATTTGTCTTCATGTACAGGGTGTGCTCATATGGGCATTTTACAAATCCATTTTGCTAAAAATAACTGTCAATCCGGCTGTACCAAGCCCGGGGCACCTGCTTCAAACCGTACAGGGCCTTTTTTAGCTTTAGGAATTTGCCCTCCTGGCCTTCAATTTCGTAACCTGGTGGCTGGTCTATGTAGACTTCTTCCTCCAACACTCCATTGAGGAAGGCTGACTTGACATCCATCTGGTACATCTTCCAACCTTGTTGGGCTGCCAATGCCAGGATCATCCTGACTGTGTCAAGTCGGGCTACAGGCGCATATACCTCATGGTAATCAATGCCTGAATTCTGCTTATAACCCTTTGCCACCA
Organism: Wollemia nobilis; assembly: GCA_028583015.1. Lineage (NCBI taxonomy): Eukaryota > Viridiplantae > Streptophyta > Pinopsida > Araucariales > Araucariaceae > Wollemia > Wollemia nobilis. The sequence goes on along the minus strand of JAQPPZ010007509.1, from coordinate 9,045,296 downwards.
ATCTGGAATTATGCTTGTCAACATCTCCTTGGGCATTGAACTTTGTCTTATACACCCATTTGACCCCAATGATCTTCTTTCCTACTGGAAGATCTGTCAGTTGCCATGTATCATTCTTTTCAATGGCTTCAATCTCTTCGTCCATCGCCTGCACCCACTTCTAATTTTGACTTGCGTCTTCAAACTCTATTGGATCAACTTTAGTAAAGAATGCAAAGTCAAAGTTCTCTTCATCTACGTGGGTTTGGGTTTCCTCATAGATTTCTTGCAAGCTCCTTGTCTTCGCTGGCGTCACCAGGTTCTGGATTTTACTTGCACATGGAGGCGATCGAGATGGAGTGGTTGTGCTACTGCTGGCACCACTGCTACTACTGGAGGTTGTAGGTTTTTGCACACTTCCTTCTTCCAAGTCAATAGACTCTACCACTACTGGCTCTGACTGGCTAGTCTCTGACTTCCAGTTCTAGGCTTCATCTTCAAGAAACTTCACATCACGACTGATGATGATCTTCTTCTTCATAGGGTTGTATAGCCTATATGTCTTCGCCTACTCATTGTACCCTATGAAAATGCACTTCTCAGCTCTATCATCCAACTTCTGTCGCTTCTCTTTTGGAACATGTGCATATGCAATGCACCCGAACACACGCAAGTGAGCCACACTTGGCTTCACACCGCTCTAGGCCTCTTGAGAGATTTTGTCCTTCACACTTTTGGTGGGACATCTGTTCAGCAGGTAGACTGCACATGTTACAGCCTCTGCTAGAAATTCATGTGATAATCCCTTCGCCTTCATCATGCTTCGTGCCATCTCCATGATGGTTCGGTTCTTCCTCTCAGCTATGCCGTTCTGCTGTGGCGTGTATCTGGCAGTGAACTGCCTTCAAATTATGTGCTGCTTGCAGTAGTTATGGAATTCATTGGAGATGTATTCACCTCCACCATCCGTCCTGAGAGTCTTGATTTGATATCCGCTTTGTTTCTCCACTAGAGCCTTGAACTCCTTGAATCTGGAAAATGCTTCTGACTTCAACTTGATGGCATAGACCCAAGTCTTCCAGCTGAAGTCATCTATGAATGTTAAGAAGTATTTGTTACCAGAAAATGTGTTGGTCTGCATCGAATCGTAAATGTATGAGTGCACCAGCTCTAGTAGTTGTGATGCTCTCCAAGACTGACCGAAAGGGAACGAATCCCTATGTTGTTTACAAACTAAGCAGCCCTCACAAACTTGATTTTTCTGCTCTATTAGGGGTAAACCCTTCACCATATGCTTCTTATGCAGTTGGTTTAGGCCACTGAAGTTCAGGTGACCAAATCTAAGATAACACAACCAGGTAGCATTTTTCACAACTGCACTCAGAGACATCAATGATTCATTTTGAATCTGCAACGAAAATATTTTATTCTTCATCATGGACACTGTAGCAATCTGCCCATGCGACTTGTCTCTGATGATGCAAGATTCATCTTTGAACTGGACCGTATGTCCCTTCTACACAAGCTGTCCAATGCTCAACAGGTTGTGCTTCAGGCCAGGCACATAGTAGACATCACAGATCTGCTTTCGTTCGTCATGCCTGGTGCAGATGAGGATATTTCCTTTCCCCATTATGGGAACCTTGTTGTTGTTCTCCATCTTCACCTCAGACTGGATTGTTTCATCCAGTTGGGAGAACATCTCCTTGTTCCCCGTCATGTGGTTGCTACACCCATTGTCTAAATACCAGACATTCTTCTGGCACTCCTTAATGTTGCAAGTCAACAACACATTTCCACCTACCACATATCCAATTTCATCCGTGTAATGGGCTTGCTATTGGTTCTCCTTGGCCATTCGTTTTTTGCATTGTGAGATGTAATGGCCAAACTTCTTGCAAAAATAGCACTGGACCTTTGACATGTCCTTCTGACTAGATCTAGCTTGCTAATTTTTCAAACTGCCTCTTCCACCTTGTTGATGGAAATTACAGTTGGTCTCTCCTTCGCTAGGGTTTGACCGTCCTCCTTACTTGTTGCCTTTCCCACGCCTTCCTTTGCCTCTTCCTCCGTGAGAACTAGAGGCACCATGGTGGGAATCTTGTCTGTCGTTGTCTCGGAATGAGACCTGAGACCTGAATGCTTGCTCTAGAGAGGTCTAAGACGAACGACTCAGCCTCTGTTCATGTGTCTACAACGAACCCATGAGCTCGTCTGTCGAGAGGGTTGTCATATCTCTTGACTCTTTGATTGCTATCACAACCGAGTCAAACTTAGCAGGCAGACTTTTGAGAATTTTCTCCACAATTCTCTAGCTCTACACATTTTCTTCGTTCAATCGCATCTGGTTGATAATGTTCGTCGTCCGGGTGAAGAAATCACTCATGGACTCGGACTCACTCATCTGAATATTTTCAAACTCCCTCCTGAGAATCTGTAGCTTCACCAACTTTACTTTATTGGTGCCCTGGTACGAGCTAGCCAGAATCTCCTAGGCCTGCTTCGCCTTGGTGGCTGATGTGATCTACGGGAAGATGGACTCCTCAACCGCTTGCATGATGTAGAAGAGGGCCTTCTGGTCCTTCTTCATGTTCTCTTTCAACAGGTCCTTGTCCGCTTGAGAGAGGGCGACCAGTGCTGCTGCATCTGCTAGTTCTGGGTAGCCGTTCTCGACTAACTCCCATAGCTCCTGAGATCCAAACAGGATCCTCATCTGGATGCTCCAATAATCGTAATTTTTCTCATTGAAGCACGGGATCTGCAACTGCAAGTTGTTGCTACTGGAAGCCATTCTGCTTCGGTCTTCACGTCAAGAGATCAGTGGCTCTGATACCAATTTGAAGATTTTTGTTTTGTTTTGCCGTTAGGAGCGATGCCGAAGTCTGGAAGTGATTGGTCAACGCCCGACTGCGTTGGTCAATGCTCGACTATGTTGGTCAATGCCCAACTGCGCTGGTCGAAGGCAACGAAGTCCGACTTCGCTGCGAAGTTGGGAAGACAACTCCAAACTTAGCCAAATTTTAACTTTTGCAATATCTTTTTGCCTTGCAGACTTTTGCTATCTAGAGGCTTGTGCGGCTTCGACGTTGGTTTGCCTGGCTTGGCAAGGACTGTATGGAAGAGAGAAACACCGGATCTGAGTGCAATGTTTCAGATTTGAGCTCTAACTTATAGAACCCGAACGAAATCGCTCTAAGGTGATTTGTACAGAGAACAACAGACTTTAGCACATAAAAATAACTGCAAACCCTATAGATGCTTTAAACAACAACAAAATTTATTCATATAAAACGAGGGTTACAGAAGTCTTCAACTGAGGAAATAATAACATCTGCAGACTAAGCTGCAGGATGAACTAAAAGGAAAAACAAATGTTGAGTCGGCTGCTCAGACATTAAACAGATGAGCCACACTGCTCACTAAAACACTCTCCTCTCTTTCTCTGCTCTCTTTTGCACACTTCCACACTAATGTCTGAAAACTCGAACTGCCTTATATAGCTGCGGGGAGAGGAAGATAGGGTTTGTCCTCTGACAGGTTCTGACAGACCCTCAACTAGGGTTTCTGACCAATCGCCGAACTGACATTAAATCGCCGAACTGGCATTAAATCGCCAAACTGGCATTAACTTCTGCGGTGATCAGATTTGTCAAACGTCACATCTGTCAAAGGGTAGGTGTGACGTCATGTCAAGCTTTTATCGGGATCCCTGACTGCGCGAGCGCAGTCTGACTTTAGCGCGAAATCTGGGTTAATATTTCTAACAAGATATTCTATTTGCGATTTTGCTGATCTGTTTTACCAGCGAGAGATTTTGTATTTGCAGATTGAAGTGCGTGAATGTATTTTGGTGCGAGCGGCGATGGATGTCGGTTTGGCCGCTTACTTGTAGCTACGGAGATGATTTGCGGCTCGACGTTCGATTGCCGCCTGTTGCTACGTGCCAAACGCTCAGCAAAATTATGATGAGCATCAACTATGGCCCTGTGAGGATTCTACAGCCTCGTGGAGGCGATTCGGGCGACATCGAAGGAAGTGAAAATCATCATTGAAAACTCCGTCACCGTTGAGATAGAGTGATCCGAATAAGCACCGCCAACATCGGGTTCTTTCAATGAAAATATCTGGCCATTTTGTTTTCGCGTTTATGGGAGATCATCGAAGATAGTGGAAAACTGCTCCTGTTCGCCAAGCCCACGATGACGTATTCATCATCCACTATGCCGTTGATGACATAATTGACCGTTGGATATTTTTTTCTGGTTCCAATCCACAACTATCACTCCTGTTGTATAGGTCAAGCATCGTCACTGGTGATGTGCATCTCAGAGTGACGATGCATCTGTTAGGTGGCTTTGCTCTAGTGCATCCGCGATGTGTGCTTATGTTGGTCTCTCAGTACGGGGAAACATACTTGTTTAATGGTGGCCAAGAAAATAGTTGGCTACGGGCGGTCACATCGATAACGCTATCGAGTGGGTGAAGATGCAGACCAACAATTTTTTTTTTTTTGCACCGCAGTCACATGCTGCGATAGTCCTCCACCAAAGATTGCAATGAAATTTGTGTTGAGGTGCTGCTTCGAAATTGTGCTGGAATGCCTTAGTGACGAGTTTATTGCTGTGGCAGAGTGCGGATTGGAAAACTTATAGGAGTATTAGTGACTCTTGTTGGTCGTGAGTATTTGACCAAAGTCGTGTCAAGCATAATGATACATTCAAACCAGCCATTTGTTGTAAATGACTGGATTCAAATGAAAAATTGATGGCACTGAAGTTTGTTGTTGGTCGTGGACTTTTGAAATGCCGAGCTACAGTGAACTATGACGTACCAGGAAATTGACTGGTGCTGCAATTGGTTCTCCCCATCATCTATTATGCAGCAACGTGGATTATCTTTTAGCAACAACGTGTCGGTGGATCTAAGGCGTGCACATCCAACCGACAACCTTGCTGACGTAAAAATGTATCTTTTTCCATGCAGTACTGCAGATGGGGTAGTCATGGTGAGCACAGATGTGAGGGGTTTTTTCATCTGAGCCTAGGAACGAGTTGAAGAGGAGATTGACAGAATAAATGCAGTATGATAACATTATGTATTTTTTTTTATGAATGATGTTATCCATCGGAGCACCGCAACCTCCCAAAGCGCAGATCTGAGATACTCAGCAAACTGTTTTTCAAACTATAAGCATCGCGACCGTTTTTTTCTTCTGATCATGAGGGACATTTTATTATGATGGTAAATTTTCATGCTTTGATCTTGTTTTTTATTAGAGAAACTAATTGGTTTTGTGGGTGTTTGAAGCGGGTCAGTTTGGGTTTGTGGGCTGCTTTTGGTTGGTTATGAGCCATTGTTGTTTACTAATTTTGGATTTGGTTTCTGCCATGCTGTTTGGAAAAAAAAAATCTATTTGGTAATTTTTGGCTATTTGGGTTCGTTGGGTAGTGAAATTTTGTAAGTGGGTGTCCTGTCTGATCAATTTTGGCAGTTGCGTTCTATGCCTCATTTGGTTTTCCTTGTGGGTTTTAGCTTCAAGCCTGTCTAAGCAATTTCGGCATTTGGGTTCTTTGCCTATTTTGAGTAGAAATGTGGGTTTTATTTGCAAGCCTGTTGGGTGAGATTTGGCATGTGGGTTGTATTTTGAAAGCCTGTTTGATCGGTTTTGCACGCGGGTTCCCTGCCTGATTTGATTTTTGTAAATCAATGCTCGAGGATGAGATGTCACGGTGCTATTTTTGTGCCAAGTTAATCTCAGGTCAGCCTTCAGATGATCATGTAATTTTTCTCTCGAAGTCACGCGAAAACAGTCAACCAACAGGTGTCTTTTGTTTGCGAAAGATAGACGAGTTTACTGGTGGCCCGATCGACATTTTTCTGGTGCGTCGGTGTCGTTTCGGACAATGGAGACCGCAAGTTAATTTTTTTTCTTGCAGTCGGATACGTGGGTTCATGTCTGTGATGGCCAAAGACGTCCATATGGTGCAAAGATCTACTGAACATATATCAACAACTCCGTAAAAAGCCATGTGATGATCTGCCCTGTTTAACTACGCGTGATACAGAGTCAAAATAGTGAGGCAATAGTTTATTTTGTGAAGGAGCTTTATAATTTCTATGGAGGAGGCCACCTGTTTCAATCAATGTGCCCTAGTCGACATTGGCTAGATTCGCAAGGGCCACTCTATTCCTTTTAAGTAAGGGCCACTTTATTATTTTCAAGTGTGACCACTTTATTCACTTCAAGCCTTTTAAGAGAGGACCACTTTATTTTTTTTAAAGTGAGGCCTATTCTTTTAAGTGAGGGCTACTTTATTATTTTTAAGTGAAACCAGTTTATTCAATTTAAATGAGGACCTATTCCTTTTAAGTGAGGGCCGCTTTATTATTTTTAAGTGAGGGCTACTTTATTATTTTTAAGTAAGGGCTACTTTATTATTTTTAAGTAAGGGCCTATTCCTTTTAAGTGAGGGCCACTTTATTCACGGCCTATTCCTTTTAAGTGAGGGTCACTTTATTATTTTTAAGTGAGGCCATTTTATTCACTTTAAGCGAGAGTCACTTTATTATTATTTTTTTTTAGTGAGGGCCTATTCTTTTTAAGTGAGGACCACTTCATTCACTTTAAGTGAGGGCTTATGATCTTGTAACACTTTTTTGAGTGCATTATCAGTTGAACCCGACATTTTTAATATTTCATTTTTTCTTGATTTTGTTGTTCGTTTTTAAGTTTTGGACATTGTTAAATAACCTATTGTGTTAAAATAGGTAAAAATCAAATTTTGTGTTTGAGGAGTCATTTTGGACTACCCTTGCGATAGTGGTGCATCTTTTTCCATCCTATCTTCTCACCCTTTCTTGTGAGACACTATGGTTTTAGGGGGGATTTTTCCTTAGTGATCTTTCTTCTTTTAAGATCACATATTGTACATGGGTACCTAATCAAGCCTTGTTTCCAAGACTCATACTTGAGGAAATACCCCTTGTTTTGTTGTTTGTCCACTCCTTTTTGGAACATGTTATTCAGCCCATTGTGTCATACGGGTGGATACCACTACTTATGCTTGCGGAGTCAATTTGGACATCCCTTGCAGTTTTTGTGGTTCTTTATCCATCCTATCTTCACATTCCTTTTTGTGAGACACTTTGGTTTCAAGGGATTTTACTAGTGATCATTTTTCATGGTTCACAAGCACCAGTCTAGGAGTATGAATTCATTTCTGCAACAAGTCTCTAATTTTTTGAGACATCTGATGGGTCCATTGTAGGCTTCTAAAAGGACGTTGTCCTAAGGGGGGATTGAAGAGGCTCTTTCCTTCTTCTCAATCCTCCATGCACATATTCCTTATTCTTCTATTTTGGCAGGTGGTTTCCCCTTGAGGTTTTCTACCATTTCCCTTGTTTTGTTGGTTGTCCACAAGTTTTGGATCTTGTTATCAACCCATTGTGTTCATATAGGTGGAAACCACATACTCATGCTTGTGGAGTCATTTTTGGACTACCCTTGCAATTTTTGTGGTTCTTTCTCCCTCCTATCTTCACACTCCTTTTTGTGAGACACTTTGGTTTTAGGGGATTTTTCTTTAGTGATATTTATTCTTTTGATCACATGTTGTAAATGAGTACCTTATCAAGCCTTGTTGTCGGGACTCATTTTTGTGGCTATACCATCTCTATTGTACATGAGTACCTTATCAAACCTTGGTGTCGAGACTCATCTTCTGTGGGTATACCACTTATTGTTCATTACTTTTTTCACTTACCCCTACTGTCACTTAAGGGGGGGTGTTAAAGTATCTTGGTGCACAAAGTTTTTTTACCTCTCTCTCATTCTTCTTGTTCAACAGAGGACAATCTTCCCCATTCGAAGACATGCCTCTATCAAGGATATTTTTTGTGACAGATGGTTTTTTCCCAAGGGGGTTTTTTCACCATCTATACTTTGTATATGAGTACCTAATCAGACCAAGTTGTCGGGCATAACATTATTTTTATAATAAGAGGACAATATTCGTCATCAAAAGACAAGCCTCTTTACTTGTGATAGTTGGTTTTTCCCCCAAGGGGTTTTGTCACCATCTATATATTGTATATGAGTACCTAATCAGGACAAGTTGCTGGGACTCATCATTCTTTTGTAGTAAGAGGACAATCTTTGACATTTGAAGACAAGCCTCTTTTCTTATGATAGTTGGTTTTTCCCCAAGGGATTTTTTCACCAACTATATATTGTAAATGAGTACCTCATCAGGCCATGCTGTCGGGATTCATATTTCTAATTGTATTAAGAGGACAATCTTCGCCATCCGAAGACAAGCCTCTTACTTTATTTTTTGATTGATGGTTTTTCCCATTGAGTTTTTACCATCTCTTAAAAAAGGAAGTCCTTGTACATGAGTACCTCATCAGGCCTTGTTTTCGGGACTCATCTTTCTTATTGTATTAAGAGGAAAATCTCCGCCATCCGAACAAAAGCCTCTTACTTAATTTTTGATTGATGGTTTTTCCCATTGGGTTTTTACCATCTCTTTAAAAAATAAGTCATTGTACATGAGTACCTCATAAGGCCTTGCTGTCGGGACTCATCTTTCTTATTGTATTAAGAGGACAATATTCGCCATCCGAAGACAAGCCTCTTACTTACTTTTTGATTGATGGTTTTTCCCATTGGATTTTTACCATCTCTTCAAAAAGAAGTCATTGTACATGAGTACCTCATCAAGCCTTGTTTTCGAGACTCATTTGTACAAACCTCCCCTAGTATCACTTAAGGGGGGTGTTAGAATAAGTGAATATTCTCTTAAGTTCTACTAGGACATAAACACTTGATTTTCCACTCCTCCATGTGTCAGGAGAACTCTCAGTGGTATATTCATCAGGTTTGATGAGTTGTTGTAATCCAACGACTCTCAATGATCAACTTTGTTATTTATACAAAGTTGATCATTCAAATAAATCAATCAAGTATTTGCCTTTTCTAACAGTTGCTCTACATCGTCTTCCTATTCTTTCAAATTTTCATCTTCTCTCCCTAGGGCATCCTTCTAGGAATTTTCATAAGAGGTTATTAGCCTAATGTAGGCACATACTAAGCACAAAAAATAAGAACCAAATAAGGAATAAACCGTCATAAAAAATTGTAGCTCCTATAGCTGAACACAACCCTAGAAAATGCTCTTTACACCTACTAGATCCTTTCTCCTCTGATTCTCAATTGTTATTTTAAAAACCATAGGCTATGAACATTATTTTTATTTTTCTTTTAGAACTCTACAAACCCTCTTGCGCATGATAGTTGTTCTACAAACCCAATCTAAAAACCCTAGACTACAAATATTAAATGTAAATATATTATTTTTTAAAACTCTACAAACCCTATGGCTCGTCACTCTATAAACTTGATCTTCATGCCCACTCTACAAACCCACTCTCCAAATCCTAGGCTAGGAATTCTAAATTTATAATTATTATTTTAAAACTATTCAAACCCCTCACAATCACAGTGCCTTGTTGGATACTTGTTTGACTCTTGGTCACTCCTCTAAAGAAAAGGGGTAAATAGTGACTACCAAATCCTATAAAAAAAATTAGGTAAAAAAAACAAGCACAATAGTCTAGGAATACCATTTAGTTGTTCTTTGTGTTTTACAATAAAATTATGCATATAGATATATTACAATTAAATATTTTTTAGATAATAAAATGAATTATTTTTCATTCAACATTCACTCATAATAGATCGAAAAGTACTTAATCTCAACCAAAATAGAAATGGGATAGTAATAAGAGTATTCTAGTTGACCTAATTATGTAAAATTAATACATTGTGCCTAAATATTAAGGAAAAAATACTTATTAATTAAAATTGATATTATTTTAAAAATGACCTTGTTAAAATAAAGCACGTCCAAAAAGGTTCTTTTATCATATTTTATGAAAGAGTGCTAATTTCATTGTTTTTAGTATTTGATGGAGCATTTAATTTGAGAGCATTTTTTATGACCAAGAATCCACTATGGTCCCAAGTGTTTACTAATAGTTATAAAAATCAAGTAATTGATTACATTGAGAATGCAAATTTGAAATAAAAATAAGTTATTTTCTCCCTTCTATTTCAAAAAGGTTTTTATTCTAAATAAAATTTTGTCTTAAATTATGATCCTTTTATCTCCTAAAACTTTAATACATATAAATAAAAATTAAGATCAATCTATGTTATTAGATATAGTCATCTAATTACATCAAAAGTAATCAATGACACATTTATCGATTTATTGAATTACATGATCGGAGAGAATGATGTAATATCTAGATATTGAAAAATGAGAGAATTATATCTGCAATGTTAATATGCTTAAAGAAGTCTAAGAACAAGTAATTAAGAAAAAAAATGTTGTTCTATCTTTAAGTAATCTTAATAATTTTTTATATCTCCAATTATAGAATTAGACTATTATGCACATCCATAAAAAAATAAAATGGAAATATTTGGAATAAGATTTGGTTGAACTAGTTTTTGATGGACTTTCAAAAAGAAATCCAAGAAATGTAGATGGGAAAGGTATTTTTAAAATTTATAAATTATACATCATATTATGGTAAAAATCATATAATTTTTAAAAATAAATGACAAATTTATTCAAGATAGAGTTACCCTAAAAATTTGCTATTATAATTTAAATATAAAATGAGATTCTTTAAAGTAGAAAATTTAGTATAAATTAAAAAATTTCTTTCAATAATCAAGGATGTTGTTCAATATGGTTATAGTCTTGGAGATAATTGCATGTCTAGGTAACCTAATGCCTTGGTTAATTATTTGGCTAATACTAGGGTTTAATTGGATGCCAATATTTTTTCTAAAATATCCTATCCAATTGCATCCTTGAATAGATGAGATGATGTATTTACTCCAAGGAGTATCCATTAGCTTGAAATTAATATCATGCTAGATAGTGAATAATTTGATAATTGAAACATAGTTTATAATGTTGGTAGTTTTTGTTTATATAACAAACATCCTTTATTAAAAGAAATACATTGAAAATTTATAATAGTTAAGAATATAGATCTAATTCTCATGATAACATTATCACAAAATTTTATTATTTTGTTACGTTAAAAATCTTTATAAATAATTTATTTTATCAACAAAAACTTATAATAATGTTTAATTAATAAAACTTATCAATGAATTTGAATTGATACTGTAACACTAGAGAATAAATAACTTTATTATTTTAAGTTATATGTGGATTTTATTTAAAACAACAAAACATTAGATTTTTTGTTGGTTACATAGGAGAGTTGGTAACAACCACTATTTTTAGTAATTGGTCAGTGCAGGGTTCAAACCACAGGGATTGCAACCACCAAACCTATCCATCTCGTTAATTGTTGATCCAACGTGAGATGGGGACCACCAGTCGCTCGGGGTTCGTATCGTCGTCGTCGGTTTGACGTGCACTCAGAGGATTCAAAACATACTACTACATTTGCAAACTCGCACCACAAATATTTGAACCAAGGGTCTCTTATTAGCAAGTTCCCATCCATACTAACACTTACCAATCCACCTAGCCCTTGGGGCTAACAAAACATTACATTTATTATTAGTTTAATTAGATCAAATCTAGCTTTCCTTTCTATCAAAAATATTTTCATATTTGGATTTGTTAATATTTCTTTACTAAATTTTAGATATCATTTTCACAAAGAAATTGAATTTTTCTTGACCAATTACCCTCTAAAATTTGAATTTTATTAAAATAAAAATCAACCTATGATTAACTAAATTATAAAAGAAAGTCTTACTACTATAAAAACACTATCAACATTTTTTTTTTGGTTGGAAACACACCCCTTGCGGGGAGGAAACCTTGGAATTAGATTCCATGTATGGGGGGTTATCTTCTGTCAAAGTTATCCAGGAGTCTTACCCAGTCCCATCCATGCTAACTGGCCTAACGAACCATCAGCTAGACTTTGCATATCTGTAACATGTGAGGGGGAGAGATTTGAACTTTGGGTCTCTATTTTTTCAACTCGAGAGTTTTAACTACCCACTTGCTCTCCAATTCCCCCGCATGAACAAATAAAACACCATCAACATTTAATATATAACCTTCCTACTAACTTAAAGGTGTGATTAATGTTAAAATAATTTCAATCAATAATTTAAAAACTAATAACTTTAAAAAAGACATTATATTAAAAAATTAACAGAATACGTTTAAAAAAAGAAAAAAAATGGATAAACATGCCACTATTGCTATTAGCCAAAAAAATCCATCCTCGTCAAAACAGAGGGAACCAAAGCAAACAATTTACAATTAATCAACACTGCCTATCGGTAACCCAAGCAAACAATTTATAATTAATCAACACTACCTTACAGAACTGATAAACAGTAAAATTAACTGATTACATAATGATGATGCTTTATTATATAAGTTTAACCACCCCTAAAACTAATTGTCACCCAACATTAAAAAAAATTAAAAACAAATAAAATAATAAATAAAATTTCAATTTGATGGACAAATTATAGGGTTTTTGGTTCTAGGTTTTTATTCAGAGATCTGAGGCCATGGCGACAACAACAATGAGTATGGGCGAAGACGACAGTATTGGTGAAGATGACACGGGTGAAGGTAGCAATGGTGGATCATAGGGGAATGCTTCTACAGTTCCTCTTAGGCTATCAGATGATAAAGGCCCTATCACACTTCTTGAATGTGGGCCACTCTACCGTGGCTCCATGGTGGGCTCTAGTGGGTCGATTGCAGGTGGATCTACCAATGATAAAACTCTGGAAGGTTTCCCTATATCTAACAGAGCTAGATCTAGGAATATAGGCAACAAGGCAAACCCTGAAGGAGAATCTTTTCTACCCCTTGAATCGATGATTCCCAATGAAGTTGTTCTTTTGACAGAAGAAGTGAGGGGTTGTGAGAAGGATATCCCCAAACACATAGCTCTTTTGCGGATATGGTGAAGAGCAACTCTATTTCAAACCTAGCCCACCTAGCCCTAGGGTTGAGCTCCTCCCTTCAAATGGATCCCTAAGAATATCACCCAAGCTTATGTCCTTTGTTGTTACCCATAACTCCCTTTCTCTTGTGGGTAAATTCCTGGGGTCATGATATGACATGGAATTGATCCATAGGTGGGCTCTATCTACCTAGCATCCTTTAGGATCTTTGGATTTAGTTGCGCTCCCTAGGGGTTTCTTCCTTATCCGACTTAATAACTCCAACAATTCAAGATGGACCCTTACAGGCGGGTCTTGGTTTTTTGGAAGGAGAGGACTCTTCCTAAGGAAATGGGGTGTTGACTTCAATCCAGCCACCCAAAACATCAATTTTACACCCATCTGGGTTTGCCTCCCAGGCCTTCCTATCCATTTTTGGCACGAGGATATTCTCATAGGGATTGCATGGAATATTGGAGATTTAATCGCTTTTGATCCAACAACAAAAGTTGGTACCCGTATGGTCCATGTACGTATATGTGTAAAGGTAAACATGGAATCTACCCTCCCTTCTTCAATCAACATGTCATTTCTTAGGTCATTGAATATGAAAATAAGTCTGTATTTTGTGACGAATATTCTAAGCAAGGCCATCTTCATTCTTAGTACCCTAAAGTTTCCATGGTGCATCTGAACAATATCAAAAATAGGCACCGATAGCATCAGATCCCTCATCGATGCTCCAAATCGTCCTTCCCAACTCTAGATCAAGTTTCAAACTCCTAAGGCCATTTTGGGGAGGAGTCGTTGGCCATCGGAGCACGAGGAGCTCCTGTTAATCTATCGAATCATCACTCGACACCCAAGGTCTCCAAGGATGTTGTTGTAGTTTCCTCTATTCCTCCTCTGATGCAACATGATTTATCTTCCTCTCTTAAGGCATGCCTTCTCATTCCTGTTTCAAATCATTTATCTTCTCTGATTTATGGTGATCACACCCTTGCTTCTTAGAATGCTTCCGAGAATCCCATCCTTATCCTCCTTTGAGTTCCCCCCTTTCCCCCAAGAGCCTCCTTAGCTCTCCCACCTGTAACCCTAAAACCAGAAGTCATAAATGTCCCTCAAAACCCTTCTTGGAGAATGAGTTTCTTTGCCCTAATCCACGAAGCCTTAAAATAGGATTAGCACATGTTGGGGTAGAGCATAATGTTGGAAGACCATCAACTAAAGCTCTGAGGAAAAAGGAGACATAGTCAGAGATCACCAATGGCTTTTAGTCTTTATTGAAGATGTGTGTGGAAATCCTTTTCAAGCCTTTGCTAGGAGAAAAAGATTCAATCCCAATTTTTGTTAATGTAAATTGTTTCCTGAAGCTTTAAACAGCAGTTGAAGTTTTCACAAGTCTTAGGTACTGTTTTCAAAACAATAACTGGTTTTTAGTTTAAGTTTGTACTTATTTCTTGACTCTCCAAGGTAGTTTTATTTCTTGTTATTTTCTCTTGGTTTTTCCTTGGAAGCTTCTACTTATTTATTGTAAAAATTTACCGAATCCTTTGAAAATCTATCTTACCAATAAAAAAAATCAATTTATGATTTACAATTTAAAATCATTTACCTAATTAAACGACAACCACTTTGCGGATTACTCTATACTTATAGCAATTCGCATTTTAACAATAGGCTTTTGTGGAGTATTTGTCTCAACCAAAATTTAAAATTTTTAAATTATAATTATATAAATTAATTTTAAATATTATTTAAATTAGTTAGGGTTGGTTTTTGGGTAGTATTTGTCTCAAACAAAATTTAAAATTTTTAATCTTATTTAAGTTTAATTTTACATATCATTTAAATTAATTAAAAAACATATATAATAATAATTTAAATAATTAAATTAAAAAAAATCAAATAACTTGCTAGGTGTTTAACCAAGTTTTCATTTTTTTTGTTGCTCCTCTTTCACATAATAACGGTGAGAAGTCGCTCCTGCCTTGTTGAAAAGAATTGACATAATAAAAAAATGACTTTCTTTATATCTATGGGCACTGTAAACCTCCATGTGATGTCTGCAGCAGAAGACAGTGAGTACCTTGTGATCCGATGGAAAGCCAATTCATGTCCCGTCACTGCGCTTGTAATATTATTTGTCATATTGCACAAGTGCTTTCTAACTTGGGAACAACGGGAAGGCATGCAACTCTCGTTGTCCTTTGGGCTTTGAATGCCATAATTCTGAGGACTCCCTCGTGGGCCTGTGCCCATCCGTGGCTCATAAAGTTTTTAGTGTATTACGTTTTCAGAGTTAGTTATAACTACATTATTTATTTTAGTTTATTTTAAAATAATATTAGGTTCTTATACCAATTCACTTAATCTTTATCACTTCTTCATTATTAATATATTAAAAATTTCAAAATAAAATACCAAAATAACATGGAGATTGCCCTAAATTTTAAGAGTTCTAATATTTAATACAAATATTTTCGATGTTTTATATATATAAAATATTAAAAATATTTTATAAAGTTAAATTATTAATAAGAATAGAAGAACCAAAACTAAATACAAAAATGCTAATAAGGAGGGGAAGGAATGTTAAAAATAAAAATCATTATAGAGATAACATCTTAGAATATTTAAGTGTGACTATGACTTAAAGAAAATTTGATTTAATTTTAAAATTATTTAAACATACAAAACCAAAAGAAGGAATGTAAGGGAGTATTTAAAAATATTTAGAATATAAGGAATACTCAGGTATTGTAACATTTGTGAGAATCACAAACGAGATCATTACTTTTTAGAAAATAGAAAAATATTTTGGGTTATTAGTTTATATTTAAAAATTATATATGTCCGTCTGATCCATGAAATTTTTATAAAAATATAATCTCTTGTATATAGTTGTGATTAGAAGCAATGTTGTCAATGCTAAGAGCTAAAATAGAGTGTTGATTTTAAAGAAGGGCTGAAAATGCTTTTGTATGCCAAAGTTATTATTCTCATAATTTTAGCCTAAAAAAAAAAATTACAGATTTTAACCAAGGTATTTTAGACGTTTATTTATAAGATCTTAATATACATGTTGAGGTAATATACAACAATGGATTTAATAAAAAGTCTACATAGATTCATGGTAAAATGAAAACCTTTAAAAGTTGGATACATAAGAAATAATTTTGATGGTGTTTCCAAAGGAAAACTTGGAGAACCTTGCAAAGGTAGTGTTTCTTAGGATAATAAAGTCAAAGTTGTCCTTACCATGTTAGAAGCATATGGAACTTCAACAAATTATTATGCAGTGGATAGGAAAAGGATGGAGAAGGATGAAATTTTTTGTTTACAAAATCATTAGATGTTTGAGAAGGATGGAGACTTTTGTTTACAAAATCATTATTTTATATAAATTTATTATAATTTTTTAAAATTTTAAATTACTAAATAAGAAATTTATTTTATTTTATTTTTAATAGTAGGATTTCGAAAGGGTTGCCCTTTCATTTTTATATCGATTATATATTGAGCTATTTGATGCCATGAAAATTTGAACCTTAGTTTGGGCTACATCAATTATTTGTTCCAACCCTTGAACCAAGGATTAGTTGAAAAAAATGTAAAATTAAGTTTTTAGTCATAGCATAATTATAAAATAAAAATAATTAATAATGAGTTTCACATCATTAATCATTGTTCTAATTTCATGGTGAACCTCTAACATTTTATAGTCAAATGGTATGAACTCAAGTGATTAAGCACATTGATTTTTAAGAGGGATTCTTAGGTTTAAAGAGAGAAGATTTTAAAGAAGATTTTAAAATAAAGAAACAAATTGTTGAAGAACCAAAGGAAACAACATGTTAGATTAAGGTTGTAGCATATCAACATCCAGCCCATAGCGGCAACAATCTTGGAGACATGTCTTAAGGCATCAATATTATAGATCTATATGAAGTAAAAAAGGCATCAAGTATGGTAAAATTTAGCAAAAAAAAATCATAATGGTCCTTGCAATAACATTAGGGAATAATATGACCAACCATTCAAAATATCATAGCAAAGCAACAGAAACATGGAGCCAACATGGCAGTTATGAATATTCATATGACACAATGGCAGCTTGACATTGTTGAAGACCACCATAATCAAGATTCCACTTGGATGGATGTATGATGCTGGAAATATGAGCAAGATTTGTTGTCATTGATGTCAAAAATATTTTTGTGCTATGTTCGTCATTAAGTGTTTCTTCCAAAAGCAATAAGGTCTTGAAAAATAATAGGTTATAATATTTTATTTTTAAATATTATATACCCAGGACGGCCCAAAGGATAAAGACCCAAGGAAGGAGAAACAAGTTCAAATTAAATAATAATATTTGTAATTATTATTTCGGGCCAAAAATCAAGCTGAAGAAGATCAAGGATCAAGTTGAAAAAGACCCACAAGCAGATTTAATTTAAATTAAAATATTTTAATTTAAATAATGATGGGTGCTAAGGTTAAATATTGATTTAATATTTAAAAGTAATTTTAATATTTGAATTCAAATACGAATTCGAATGTTTGTCGACGTATTAAAGACAAAGGGTAAGCATATAAATAAGGAAATGATTTCATTTCCAAAGTTACCAAGCAATTTTTGATGATCTCCAATTTATTACATGCACTGTGTTGATTCATTCGCTGCATCCGAGGAGGAGGGAACGATTTTTTTGTTCCATGCACGTGAGGGTTTAAGGTTTTTGGACAACGTGGACTTTGGCTATCCCATCGATGACAATAAACACAAGTGGCAGGTTTAAAATTCTTGAAGCTTTACTTGTGGTGTGACCACAGTTCAACTCCCGCGATCGACGACGTTAGTGCTTACCATTTTACGTTCGATGTGTTTTGTGAAGAATCGTTGAGGAGTGAGCATCGAGTGTCCCATGTGGGTACGCAACCCTTGGAGGGCCTAAGTCGTGGTCGAAAGCATCAAATATTGTGGAGGAAATAAAAGGTATGCAAGTTTAATATTTTAATTTTTATGGATGCTAAGTGTTAGGGGAGTTATAAGGTGAAAAAATTAAAATATTTTTATTGTGACATTTGTGTATGTGGTGAATGATTTTATTATATTGAGTTTGGTGATTATATTATGTACAAGGGAAATTGGTATGTATGTTGTTTTTGATGAAATTGTTGAAGTGAAATATTGAGTTTAGAGATTATAAGGTGTACAAGGGAAATTGCTATGTATGTTATTTTTTGATGAAATTATTGAGTTAAAATATTGAGTTTGGATATTATAAGGTGTACAAGAGGACTTGATGTTTTGTGTGAAGAAGTCATAGTAACTTAATCCTTGAGATTGGTAAATATTTTGATCTTGTTAAAACAGGTTTTGAAGTCTACTCTTCATAAAGTAAAAGATATGGGCACATTATTACTTGGTTGAAGTAATTGATTGGTTGAGGTTTTTTGAAAATAAGATTGAAGTGAAAAGGACTTGGTTAAGTTTTCATTTGTTCGTTTGTTGAGTTTTCTGAAATGGAAGTAAATACTATAAACTTTGTTTGATAAGCATTGTTGGAGATTTTGAGTGAGTGAATGCATGCTTCATTTTTGGGTGATTAAGATCCCTTGTTGTTGAGTTTGAATATTGGATTAGGGTTTGTGCAAGAACATGAGTATCATTGTTATGTAAAGTTATGAACTATATTGAACTAGGGTTTGTGAAAGAACATGAGTATCATTGTTATGTGAGATTGGTTGATAAGCATTGTTGGAAATATTTGAGTGAGTGTTCATATGCTTGAACTAGGGTTTGTAAGCAAGGAGTATTTCATTGAGTGATTTATTAGTAAGCTTTTGTGAAAGCTTATAATACAGGTTTCAGGCAAGTATTGGTAAAGGCTTGTTGACCAGATTAGACAAGTTCTAGAGAGGACTTGTGGACAGATTAGAGGTAAGTATTTTGGAATACTTGTGAGCAGAGTTGATTGATTAATTTGTTCAAACCTTGGGTTAAAGTTTGGGGCAGATTTAGCAGAGTTGATTTATGATTAAGTCAAGCCTTGTGTTAAGGCTTGAGGATAAATTTGAGGACAGGTTTGTGCTAGACTAGAGACAGATATTGAACAGATTTGTGCTAATCGAAGGACTATGTTTAGTGTATATCAAAGATAAATATTGAGTAATTTTATGCTAGATCGAAGGACTATATTTAGTCTAGATTAGAGACGAATATTGAGTAGTTTTGTGCTAGACCGAAGGACTGTGTTTAGTACAGATCAAAGACAAAAATTGAGTAAATTTATGCTAAATAGAAGGACTGTGTTTAGTACAAATTTGAGAATAAGATTAGGGGATTGGTGTCTCCTTTGGACAAAGTTCCATAAATATTGTAATAGATAAAGGATTTCCAAAAGAATTTATTTGATAAAATTTATAAGGAATATTTTCTCCGTGGAGTAGCCCACATTGGGTGAACCATGTTAAATTATGTCTCTCATGTGTGTGATGATTACTACTTTATTACTGTTGATGTTATCATATGGATTAAAAACTAATTTTTTTTATCTTATACTGTTCACCCCCTATCAGTATAAACACATGTTATTCAATTGGTATCAGAGTGGGTATCTCCATGAAAATACTAACAACTTGGAGGAGGATCCATCGAAAACACACATGACTTCAAAAAATGAAAAATAGACCATGTTTGATATTATAGAGGAATTCTTCACTGCTCTCAGGAATTTGAAAAATATTAGAGAGAATAACTCAAGCTTGAAGGAAAAATTCTAGAGGATGAAGAGGCAAATATGAAACTTTTACAAAGTCTCACAAAACTCAAGATAAAGGTATAAGAGGGAAAAAAAAAATGAACAAGATATGACAGATCTATTAAGAGCAAGAGAAACAAAATGTGAGATATTGGAAGAAAAAATTGTTTATCTAAGGAATGAAGTTGAAAAGACCAAGGTACTACTAGATATATAGTTTGGAAAATAGAAAGAGGAGCGAAGTCTTCAAGAAGTAGAAAATTCAAATTGAGATAAGTAAGTGACGTATACTCCAGAAAGAAAAGACATTAGGAAGGAAGAAAGCAAAGAAGAACCATGGATGAGAGTTAATAACAAAAGGAGAAGCACTCAACCATATTTCCAAAGGCATCCAAATAGATTACATAATTTCTTCCATGGCTATTGTTTTTCTTGTAACAAATATGGTCATAAGGTTGTACACTGCATTGGTTATGTGAAAAATGATGTCAATAGAAATTTCAACTCTTTTGCACCTCTTATGAATAAGGATATTATATGTTACAAATGCAATAATTTTGGGCACAAGGCTAGATGGTGCAAAATGATACTTCCTGAGTATAGTAAAAGGAATACAACTTCAACAACTAGGAAAGAGAAAAAGGGAAATGAAAAGGCTAGATCAATGTTAGTTCAAACAACTCTTCATGCTCAGGATAAAGAAGAACAATGGTATCTTGATAGTGTTTGATCTAGACACATGAAAAAAGACAAAGACAAATTTATTGTACTCAAAGAAACCAATAGAGGATCAGTAAGTTTTTGTGATAATGGATCAGCAAAAATTGGTGGAAGAGGAACTCTGAGTTTAGATAATGGGAAAACAAGAACAAAAAATGTACTATATGTCAAAGGGTTAAAAAATAATATGCTAAGTGTAAGTCAACTTTGTCATCAAGGTCATATGGTGACATTTCACCTAGATAGATGTGAGATAAGAAAATCAAAAATAGGAAAAGTCATTGCAAATGCAAGAAGAACTCCAAACAATCTATATATGCTTAGTGATATCAAAGGGGAAAAGTGATTTCTATCACAAGAATATGAGAGTTGGTTGTGGCATAGAAGATTGAGTCACTTGAAATTTAACAATATAGTCAACATAGGCAATACGCAGGCTGTCAAAGATTTACCCAAGCTAAAAAGGCCACAAAGCACAATCTGTGCACCTTGTCAACATGGAAAGCAAACTAGAACAAGCTTTAAAACAAAGGGATATATGTCATCTGAGCCATTAAGTCTAATACATAATGATCTATGTGGTCCTACCAGAACACAGAGTATTCAAGGTGAGAGTTACTTCATATTGTTTATAAATGATTACTCAAAAATGGTTTGGGTAGCTTTCCTAAAAGATAAGTCAGAAGCATTTGAAAAATTCAAAGCATTTAAAGAACAATTTGAAAATAAAACTGGCAAGAGGATTAAGTGTTTGAGATATGACATAGGAGGAGAATTTACCTCAAATGAATTTTTAAATTTTTGTGAAAAACATGGAATCAAGAGAGAAACTCAATCGCAAGAACTCCTCAAAAAAATGGAGTAGTTGAAAGGAAAAATAGGACTGTTGAGAATATGGCTAGAGCTATGTTAAATGAGTCTAAAATTTCAGATGGATTTTGGAGGGAAGTAGTAAATACAACAATATATATAATCACGAGGACTCAAATGAGGGTAAAACATCATGACTCCATATGAGATTTAGAAAGGAAGATCGACCATTGTAAAACATTTCAAGATTTTTTGAAGCAAGTGCTACATAAGACGGGAAGAGAAAAACTTGGGCAAGTTTGATCCAATATGTGATGAGGGAATTTTTCTTGGTTATTCCACTAAGAGTAAAGCTTATAGATGCTTCAACAAGAGAACATACACTATTTTAGAATGTATAAATATAACAGTTGATGAGAGGATAGATTCAAGAGAACTAGTTCAGCAAATTGTGTATCAGGAAGATGTAAGTTGTCAAGAAGAGTTTCAAGAGGAATCAGATGATGAAGAAGAAGAAACACAAAGACTTCTTCCTAAAACTACATCCAGGTATGTACAAAAGCATCATCCAAAAGATCTAATCATTGGGAATCCAGATGAAAGACAGACAATGAGAAGTATAATAACACCATCTCAATAAGCAATTTTTTCTTTGTTATCTAAGATTGAGCCAAAAGACTTCAATCAGGCAAGTTAATATATGTTCTGGATTAAGGTAATGGATGAGGAATTAGATCAGATAGATAAAATCAAGACTTGGAAACTTGTTCCATGACCAAAGGACAAAAATGTGATCGACACAAAATGGGTATTCAAAAACAAGTTAAATGAAGATGGACAGGTAGTCAGGAATAAAGCAAACTTGGTGTGCAAATATTATGCATAGGTATAGGGAATTGAATTTGATGAGACATTTGCTCCAGTTACACAACTTAAAGCCATAAGAATGTTCTTATCCTTCTCAAGTTTTAAAAACTTCAAGGTATATTAGATGGATGTTAAGTCAACATTTCTAAATGGTGTTCTAGAAGAAGAAGTCTATATTGAACAACCAAAAGAATTCATATTAACAAATAAACCAGATCATGTATGCAAATTGAAAAGGCATTGTATGGTCTAAAATAGGATCCTAGAGCATGGTACTCAAGATTGGATAAGTATCTTCAAGAATATGAATTTAGAAAAGGAATAGCGGACAACAACTTATACATCAAAAATGAAGGGAATAACCTACTAGTTATGGTTGTTTATGTTGATGATATCATTTTTGGGTGAAACAATGATAAGATGTATAAAACGTTTCCAGAGAACATGCAGAATGAATTTGAGATGTCTATGCTTGGTGAGTTGTCCTTCTTTCTTGGACTTCAGATTTCATAATAAGAGAAAGGAGTATTTCTTTCACAAACCAAGTATATAAAAGACATGCTAAAGAAATTCAAGTTAGAAGATTGCAAACCAGTAAGTACCCCCATGGTTATAGGATGTAAGTTAAGTAAGGATGATGAGTCTCCAGAGGCAGATCAAATATTATATAGATCTATGAATGTAAGAGGTGCTCCATAGAAACTAAAGACCATTTGAATTAGTTGGTCGTCCTTCCTACAATTATTCTAGGTGAAACTTCACCCCCTGAAGGTTCACATCCATCAGTTCGTTGCTGTCCACAAAGTTAGAAATTTTTTTGTAGAATCTTCCAGTAATGGGGTTCTACCTTTCTTGATAGAGGAGGAAAGATGAGTCCCTCGCCAACATCTAAGCCTCTACTGAAAGCACTTCTCATAGTTGACTGAGGGATTCCCATAGAGATGATATATGAGAGGAAGAATTTGGAGCGTACACGTGTGATAGGACCCAACAGAACCCATCGATTTATTGTGGAACAAGATGTTGATGCAGCTATATGTCGTTGATAATACTATGTCTTCAATCTCGGTAGGGTCCCAAAGACATAGAATACTTCCAAAGGCCCCATCCGCAAGACTGAAGTAGGAGGGAAATTCCTTCTAAATATAGTTGGATATAGACGAAGCATTGTGAGAACCGAGTTTTATTTCTTGAAGAGAAGAAATATGGGTCAAATTTCCATCCTCATGGACTGAATAAAGCACTGCTTGCTGCACCTATTGATGCCTCTCACATCCTATGAGAGGATATTCATTTGGATCACCTGGTCAAGATGTGCTTCCCTCTCCCTATTGGAGGGGGAAGATTGGTTCTGTTTTTATCTTGGTTTTCTAAGAGTCGGGAGGACTCTTAAATAGTGATTTGGGTGCCATTGGCGACATTATCGAGAGCTTCTCTATTTATTATGTCTTGAATAGAGGGGCGACCCCTCTCTTTACTGAACCCACATCCATCATGACTTTGATCAAAGGATGGAAAAATAGAGTGCTAGAGGACTAGGATTTTGGGGATGGAGGAGGGGAGGTGGGGGAAGTCGAGGCTCGAGAAGGAGATGGAGGGGACTGGATGGAGGTGGACACAGAGGAAAGGTGAAGGCTTACTTAGAGAAAACAACAATGGGTTCATCAAAGGACAACATGGAGAAGAGGTTGGAGACAAGGAAAATTGGTCTGCAAAGGGGAAAGGGTTCCTAAGGAGGAACAAAAGGGGCCTCCTTGTTGCTAGGGCTCAACATGGGAGGCACGAGAAAATTTGGGACAGGTTTGGGATCTAGGGAGATGGGATTTTTGGGAGCTCGATGGTTCCTTTGGGGAGGGGCACCAGGGGCTAGGGAAGGGAACTTGAAGGGGAGGTGGCCCTGATTTGAACAAATATTGCAAAAATATGGTTTATTTTCATACTCAATAGGTTGGGAAAAGATACAAAACTTAGAAATAATATTGATAGCAAAGGCATCTCCGCGTCTAGAATGGCGTTCACACACATGTGAGCCTAGGTCATGCGAGTCCCTACACAGGTTGGAGGGTCGAAGGAGATGAATTGTCCAATGCTTCTAGCTATACCACGAAAGATGTCCTCATGCCAAAATTGGATGGGGAGACTTGGGAGGTGGACCTAGATTGGGGTAGAATTGATTTTTTGGGTTATTGAGTGGAAATCAACACCCCACTTGTAGATAAAAAGGCCTCTACAGCCATAGAACCATGGTCCTCCAAATAGAATCCATTGGGGATCTACAGGGTCACTCAGCCAGATCAGGAAAAAACCCCTTGTGAGAGCAATCAATTCCATAAACCCTTTTGGTCACCAAGAGATATTTGTCAACCTGTGGATAGACTCCATGTCGGATCGGGATCCGAGGAACTTCCCAACCAAAGCATTT
This sequence comes from Wollemia nobilis, assembly GCA_028583015.1. Taxonomy (NCBI): domain Eukaryota; kingdom Viridiplantae; phylum Streptophyta; class Pinopsida; order Araucariales; family Araucariaceae; genus Wollemia; species Wollemia nobilis. The sequence continues at coordinate 9,020,758 of JAQPPZ010007509.1, read as the reverse complement.
GCATAACGATCAAGGATGCTGGACATGACTTCGTAGGGGATCTCAAGATTTTTGTTGACAAGAAGTAATTTTGTTCTAGGACCAATTGACCGACTAGGGTTTGAGATCACTATCTTCGCGTAGGATGGAGATGGGCTTTTCCTTACCCATTTTGAGTCTGCATATTATTTATTTCGATCAAGAGGTTTCCTCTGCTCAAAATATAATATTTGTCCTTGGGTAGGGGGTCCTTGAGTGGCTTGGGAGGTGAGCCGCCATTGTCCTCCTATTCTACACAAGGGTTTTTTTGACTGTGATGTAGGGGTTGTGTAGAGGTTTGTTTACTTCCATCTCCTATCGATGTTCGATCTACGATTGTATTGGTAGCTAGAATCTTATTCGCCGCTAGGATAGTCCAAAATTTGTTTTATTTCTCGGGAGGGGATCGACGCTTGTCGCCTACCTGTCCAATATTTGGGTCACAATTTTCTCTTGCTTCTGGTGTGAAAACATTTGATGTCGCAATGTCCGTGGTATTCTTCTCCAAATCTGTCGCCCCTTTCATGCTCTGTTGCTCTTCGATCACCATCTCCTCATGAAGCATGATGAACACCCCCAATGTATGAATCTTACTAGATTTTTATCAGGACTCTTGTCAAGGTCTTATTAAAAATATTTTCAGTGTTTAATATATATAATATTAAAAAATTAATAAAAAAATAAGTATTGATAGGAATAAAAGAATCAAAAGAGTGGAACGAAGGTTATAAATAAAAATAAAAATGATTATAGATATAATATTTTAGAATAGTTAGATATGAATAGGATTCAAATAAAAATTGTTTTAAGTTTAAATTTATTTTAAATATAAAACTAAAATTAAAAGAAGGAATATAAAGGAATATTTTAAAATATTTGGAATATAAGAAATACTTAGGTAGGTATTGTAATATATGTGATAATAATAAACAAGATCATTAGTTTTTAGAAAATAGAAAATTATATGTGAAGAGATTCGAATCGTGGAATTTCCATTCAAAGGGGTTAGGTCCACCTTCCTCACTTGCGTTACAAAGGCAAACAATTTTTTTTAGGGTAGAGAGGTAGTGCCATCCCATCTAGGTATACCAATTTTTTTTTGTCCCCGTTCACATCGTAGAGGTTTGAACTGTGGATCTCTCGTTCAACGGGGCACCTTCTCCACTTTTGTTAGAAAGAAACCTCCAAATTTACTCTTAGGTGACTGAAAATGAACTCCCACCCAAGTATACCACTATCTAGAAGGAATTCACTGAAGATTTTTTTGTGTCCCCCTTCGCATCGCAGAGGTTCAAACCGTGGACCTCTCGTTCAATGGGCCAGGCTCACCTTCTCCACTTGTGCTACAAAGGTGAACTAATAAATTTTTGTGGTTAGTGTGATAAACCCTTACGATCGATGCATAGGGCTAATTAGTTCCCTCCTAACCATGACCCCTCATAAGATTGAGGGCTACACTTGTCAATAGGGGAATAACACAACCATTTGAATATCAATAGGGTGGGCACATGGGAAATGACAACTTGTCGGTCTCTATCAACACATAAGACATTTCGAGTTGCACCTTATATCTATAGGGTTGACACAAAGGGAATGGAACATGGGTCGACCTCTACCAACACCAAAGTTATTACCCTCAAAATTTAGCCCAAAAAATACAAAAAAATACAAATTTTAACCAACATGTTTTAGATGCTTAGTTAAAGTGTTTTAGACACTTAGTTATAAGATCTTAATATAGGTACCCAAGGGCTAAGTAAATTGGTAATTGTATCTCTGGCCAGGCACTTACCTAGAAGAGACCTAGGTTCAAACCTTTGGGGCATTCCTGTTTGCAAAGGTAGTAGTCTGATCCGAATCCTCTGAGTGCATGTCTGATGACGATGATACTAAAAATAGTGTGGATGTAACCAACTATCCTATGTAAAAAATAATAATAACGAGGTGGTATAGGCTTGTTGGAGGCAACCCCTATGGTTTGAACGTTAAACTTAGAAGTTACTAAAAATAGTTTGGATGTAACCAACTCCCTGTGTATATAAAAAAATCTTGTCTGAAAGGGCTAGGTGGATTGGTAAGAAGCTGGGCACTTACCAAGAGGAAACCTAGGTTCAAACCTCGAGGGAATGCCCAATCTAAGGCAAAGGTATTAGTTTGACTTGAGTTTGAAGAGTGTGCGTCATCTTGATGACAACGATACCAACCCTGAGCCACCGGGGGTCTCCCTCACTTCAGGTCATGCTTATTAAGGTGATATAGGGGTTATAGTGGTAGCACCATGATTTGATGCTACGATCGGAGGTAATGCGACTTGACCCTATGACCAAAGGTAGTTGTTGATTCCTCTATGTATCAAACAAAAATCTTAATATACATGTTAGGTTAATATACAACAATGGATTTAATAAAAAATCTACATAGACACATGGTAAAATGAAAAAAATATAAAAATTAGATGCATCAAAAATTAATTTTGATAGTGCTTCCAAAGGAAAACTTGGAGAACCTTGCAAAGGTAGTATTTCTTAGGATAATAAAGTCAAAGTTATCCTCATCATATTTTTTTTGTGTGGAAAACATCCCAGAAGGGATGCCACTTTCGGGTAAGACCCAAGGAGGTAAGGATATCTCTTCTGCCAAAATTGCCTAGGGCTCACACCTGGCCTACGACCTTTGACATACTTAAGGAGAAAACTTAAAACAACAAAAAAATAAGAACACACAAACATAAACACAAACACAAACATACAAAAAGATTAAAAAATAAAAAATAAAAAAACATGCTCCTTGAGTGTGTCAAAAATATAAAGCACAACCAAACACACACACACAATAAGATAAAAAAACACAACATGAACCACACAAAAAAAACACAAGAACAACATAACAAAACACAAACATAACAAAAAACAACAGAACACTACAAAGACACAACCAACAAAAACATGAAAAACAGAAACAACCAAAACCTAAAAAATAAGTAAAAAAATAAAAAAACAACTAACAACAGACAACAGAGAAAAATAAAAAACATAAAAAACTCACACACCAAAACACAAAAACACCAATTAATACAAACATACATAAACACAAACACAAGAACATAAAAAATACAAGAACAACAAAAAAAACACAAGAACAACACAAAAAACACAAAAAAAATCACACACATAAATAGAAAAAAGAAAAGAAAAAATAGAACACAACAATGACCTTTCTAGATCAAAAGACTATTAAGGCAAGAATCAATAGAGGAAACAAAAGAAAGATTAGTTTGAGCTAGGGAACTAAAGTACCCTGACCGAACTAAAGAGAAGCAATAATAAAGCAAGAAGAAACTAGGTACCTTCAGAGCTGGAGCCATCCAAAGAAATTATAGAAAAAAGAGCTTATCTTATTTGTGAAGCCACCATCTAGGTGGGTGATCGTAGCAAGTAATATCACCTTTGTCCAAAGCCCAATTAGCTAAAGCATCAACATTGTTGTTCTGATCTCTGACCATATGATTGTAATCAACTTTCAAAAATCCCATCTGGATTAATTGAATCTTCTCAATAATTCTTTTTATTCTCCAATCAACCTTATGATTCTTAGAAGGAATCTTCAAAATATTAATCATGAGTTGAGAGTTAGACTCAACTAGTACCTTTTCCCATCCAACCTTAGTAGCATCTTGAAGGCCTCTAAGGATACCATACCCCTCAGCAAGGTTATTGGAAAGAATACCCAAATACTCAGCAAAAGTAAAAACCAGGGAGCCATATGAAAGTATACCAATTCCTCCTGCACTAGCTTTTCCAAGGTTCTCTCTAGAGCCTCCATCGGTATTGACTTTTCCAAAATATTTAGGAGGAGGTTTCCAATTTCTTGTTCTATCCATATTGCAATTACTCACATTCCCTTTAAGTTGGTTTCTCTTAGAAGAGTTAATATTCAATCTTTGCATCACTTGATCCCATATTTGGTGGGAGTTTTGGGGGTGATTAAGGAGTTGATGGACTGATTCAACTAAGTTGGAAATGGTCTTTTTCCAGACATAGTGAATATCCTTCCTTTCTTGATTAAAAATCTGGTTGTTTCTTTCATTCCATACATTCCAAAGGAGAATGGTAGAACGCATCCAAACTAACTGCCTAATAAAATGATCAACACCCTCTTGATTAGGTCAATCCCTCCAAAGTTCTTTAAAAGTAAAAAAATTGGACCATTGTAAGCCAAGTAAAGTGGCCATTCTCCTCCAAAGCTTAGAGGTTAAAGGACACTCAATAAAAATATGGTTGAGAGTTTCCATATTCTCTTCACACATTTCACATCTAAAAGGGTCATGAAAACCATGCTTCATAAGATGCTCCCCAGTAAGCACCCTATGATGAAATAAAAGCCAAGTAAAGAACCTCACCTTAGGATAGAGCTTTTGAGACCACAACTGAGAGACGATGTTAGATGATTGGCTGGGATTATTATGGCATAAGGTCAAATAATCTTGACCAACTGAATAATCACCCTTAGTAGTGTTGTTCCATCCAAAACAATCCTTATCATGGGACCAAGAGAGATCTCATATGAAGGATGCATTGGATATCTTATCTTTACCTTTCTGGGATTTGAATAGGCTAGTCCTCAATAGGGATCCAATATCTACCAACCTCTAAATTACCAGTATGGTACTAATAATAATTAGTCACCTTAATCCAGTTAGCTCGGTGAAGCTCCTCCATCCAAGGCCTCCAATCGAAAAATTGAGTTATCAAAGGCTTGTGACCATTCCAAGAATCTATCCAAAAATTTACCTGTTAACCATTATGAATGATCGAAAATAAATTTTTCTTTATCAAATCCTCACCAGTCTTAAGAATTGCTAAAATGGGAGAATATTTTGAAGGCAATTGATAGCGAACAAGGTCTTCAGGACTTTTGTTCTTAGCATATTTAGCACAAATATTCTTGGCCCAAAGATCATTGGGGTTATGAAAAATCCTCCAATCAATTTAGAAGCTAAAGCTTTGTTGTTATTAATAGCAGATCGGAATCCTAACCCCAATTCATGTTTAGGAAGACATAAAGTGTCCCATTTCACCAAGGCCCATGGAACTTCAACAAATTATTATATAGTGGCTAGGAAAAGGATGAAGACATGTTATAATTAGAGCAAATTCAAACATTATTTTTTTTTAGTAAGGAAATCCTTTGGGGATTGAATCTTGGCTATAACATTATTATAGATGTCCATCAATTATTGGAGGCAATATCTTTAAAATACCAAGGTATCTACAAAGTAGAAAATAAGGTGGAAAATAATTTAGCCAATCATTAAGAGTTTTTTCATTGACAAAAATATGAGTTTAAAAAGAGAAATTATTTTCTTGATAAAAATAATATTAAGAATATAATAAAGAAAAAAATTAGAAGTTCGACAACAATGAAAATTTTGTATAAATTTATAATATATATTTTAAATTTTAGATTACTAAATAAGAATTTTATTTTATTTTATTTTGAAGAGTAAGGTTTTGAAAAGGTTACCCTTTCCATTTTACATCGATTTAATCACATTGAGCTATTTGATGTCATCAATATTTGAATCTTAGTGTAGGCAACATCAACAGTGGGCTACATCAACTATTTGTTCTAACCGATTGAACCAAGAACTAGTTGGCAAATATGTAAAATTAAGTTTTTAGTTATAGCATAATTATAAAATAGTATAAATCATTAAAATTAGTTAATAATGAGTTTCATATCATTAATAATTGTTTTAATTCCATGGTGAACCTTTAACATTTTATAATCAAATGATATAAACTCAATATGTATAATTATGAAAATTTAATTGTAATGTACCTTTATATTGTTTGTTAATAATCAAAATTTAATTGTAAAAAGCCCATATGGTTTGTTGAAATATTATAATTATTAAATCATATATGCATAGGTATCAAAAAAATAGTTATAATGCACCATTATATTATTAGTTAATAATACAAATATAGCTTTAAAATTACAACTTGTAGAAATATTATGGTAAATTATGATGTAAAGTGGGTGAAATCTATCATATCCCATTAATTATTTAAAAAGAAAATAATATAATTAAAATATTATGTATACTTTTAATTTATTTAAGCATTTTAAAATTTTACATAATATATTCTAAAATAATTTAGATTTTTTTACTAATTTATCATTATTTCATTTACTTTTATTTAATAATATTTTATTATTATTATTGGTTGAAGTAATATGAAGCGCAATTGGAGGCCACTGGAGGCCACACTAGGGGGCATAGCAACAAGGGACCTTCCTCCCCATGATTGGAATTAATGTCACAGAGATTAAACACCAACTACATATAATTGGAGTGTTCTTAGAGGGATAATAATATTTTATTATTGATAAAACAACTACTGCTTTGAAAAGTTAAACAGATACATGTTAAACAGATACATGTTTCTTGCTATAAAATATGTTATATTGTGAAGTATATATAATGATTTTGTTTACACAATACTGAGAATTAAATATTAAAAACTAACAAAAATAAAAACAAGCTATTTTGTAGTGATTGATGTTTATTTTTTACAACAATGGAGTTAAATTGTAAGCAATACACATCCATTAAAATGTAAATGCATAATTAATTTTTTTAATAAAATATAAATATTTGCAAGTTATAAAAAAATAGGTTGATTAAATTTGATAATTTAAATAATTTGATATTATATACTTGTTTTAACATAAAATTTAGTGTTTAAATAAATAATTAAATTGTTCAAATAGTTAAAATTAATATTTTAAAAATAATTTAATTATGCAATATCATTTTATTGAGTAGAAAAATATATTATTATCAAACATTTTTCTAATTCACATGCTTCATTTATGAATATTCATCTACAATACCAAAAACATCATTATGGAATGGACTACTTATTGTCATTTCTATAATAATAAAAAATAAACAATGTGTCTAACAAGGTCATAAGGTATTTCATGATGTTTGATAAGGATTTTCTAAAAGTTCTGTAGAAATAGATTTTGAGCAACGTGGGAACAATAATAGCTTGTTAAGCCATTCATAGAGCTGGAAGGTTATTCTGGGTCAGGCTTTCTCCCCGGCTTGTCTTCATGCAGCTGTGCCTCCATTCTGGTTATGCAGAATGTGAATCAGTCTCATTTATATATATAAAAGTTTAGGTGAAGAGGAAACATATTATAGAACTGGAGCCTTAATGTTTTTATAAAAACTTCTTCATTCATCTTTATTTTACGAAGACCCATCCACACAACAATCCGCGAAACTCTGCGAAATCCTTGTGATAATTTGCGACATCGATGACGATATGGCAATAACCTCCTCTACAAAATCCTCAATGTTTTTATCCGAAGTTCCGCCCTTAACCACCGCCTCACTTGCCAGTGTCTTCCACCGCCGTGCGTTCTCCCTAAGTTGAACACCTTCTTCGCTTTCCATATCAGTCCTAATAGATTTCTCCACCTCCACTCTCCCAATCTGCGCGTTCACTGCCTTATTCAATCTTAACCCCGTCTTCCACTCCTCTTCCACATACTTAGATATTGTGGTCTGATCACTCCACTGAGGAACCGCAATCATGGGAACCCCACAGGTCAGGCTCTCCATCGTCGAATTCCATCCGCAGTGCGTCAAAAACACACCCACCGCAGGGTGAGAAAGGACCTGCATCTGAGGACTCCACGGCACCACAAGTCCCCTGTCGGCGGTTTTCTCAAGGAATCCCTAGGGAAGATCTCCTGTACAATTTCTTTCTCTTTTGTTGGAGCCTGGACGGACGACCCACAAGAAATTCTTATACCAAAGGTAGTGTTTCTTTGGATAATAAAGTCAAAGTTATTAGAAGCATATGGAACTTCAAGAAAATGGTTAGAAAAAGGATGGAAACATATTAATTTTTTTATAAGAAAATAATTTTGGGATTCAATCTTGGCTATTACATTATTATAGATGTCTATCAATTATCGATGGAGATATTGTATTGAAAATATTAAGTATTTACAATGTAAAAATAGAGTGGAAAATAATTTAGTCAATTATGAGGAGTTTTTTCTTGTAAAAAAAAATTAAAGTTTAAAAAGCAGCTAACAAAGGGAAATTATATTCTTAATAAAAATAATATTAAGAATTTAATAGAGGAGAAATTAGATGTTGGAGAAGGATGGAAATTTTTGTTCACAAAATCATTATTTTATATAAATTTATTATATATATTTTAAATTTTAGATTACTAAATAAGAATTTTATTTATTTTATTTTTAAAAGTAGAGTTTTGAAAGGAGAGTTTGCTCACTTATCCCCTTTCCCAAGAGGGGTCCATCTTTTGGCAGAGCGTGAGTAAATTCAGATCAGATTTAACTCTTGTCGCTCGATGGATCATGGAGAATGGTAAATCCATTGATTTCTAGCAGGATTCATGGCTCCTTGAGCACCCGCTACTCCAGCATACCAACCTATCGCCTATAGCACACTTGGATGGTCTAAAGTAGAGGATTTTATTACAAGTGTGAGGGGCAAGAGAATCTAGAAATCAATCCCCACCTCTAACTGCAGTAGGGAGGAAGCTAACGCTTGGGTCACCATCTCAAATTTACTCAAGCTCCAAGTTTTGAAAACTCATGAAACCAAGGACTCTCTCATTTGGAAAGGAGAAAGTGAGGGCTCATTTTCAGTCAAGTTAGCCTACCTCTTCATCGACTCTAACTCTCCTCAATGGTATCTGCCTGGTAAAGTTTGGATGAAGAATCTGACCCCCAAAGTAAATGTATTTTATTGGTTGGCCATACAAAATAGATGTCTCACTCTTGAGAATCTTCGTAGGAGGGGTATGTGTTTACCCAACATGTGTTATCTCTACGAGGCTATTGAAGAATCATGCCTCCACCTATTTTTCCATTGTTCCTTCTCTGCTATAGTGGTAGCCCATGTTTTTCATACCTGGGAGTTCATTGGGTCTTGCCAAATTCTATTTCAAAGGTTTGTTTGTAGTGGGGTTTGTCTTTTAAATCTCCTCACTTAATCAAATTCAAGACCTTCTTGCTCCCCCATTTATTTTAGAGTATTTGGTGGGAGCGCAATCAAAGAGCCTTCAAGAAATCAAAGCATGATCTTGAATCTATTTTTAGTAGAGTGATTGGGATATATGTGGAGAATGTGGCCTTTTTTTTTAGATCTGCATGGTGGGCTCCTTGATGAAGCCTCGGTAGAGCTCAAGTTTGGTTTTCCTCAGCAAACTATGTCTAATGACTTACCTCCTCCCTCTTTTAGATCCTCAATTTTTTGATCCTCTCCCCTTGTAGGTTGAGTTAAACTCAACTTCAAAATTGCTTCTAAGGGGAACCCGGGCCTTGCTATGGTATGTGGTATTCTTAGAAATGATAAAGGGGATATGCTAGGTACCTTTGCCAAAAATATTTCAATTCAAACCTCCCATTTTGTGGAATCTAGAGCACTCCTTAAAGGCCTCTTATTGGTGGAATCCTTGGGTTTTAATAAAGTTATAGTGGAGGGGGATTCGTTAAATATTGTTAATCTAGTTAAGAAGTCTTGCACCCTGCACTAGAAGATAGCAAATATCATGGCAAAAGTAGTCATTTTTTTTTGCTTGAGATCGGAGGCTCAAATTCAACATATTTTTCATGAAGGAAACAAAGCGGAAGACCTGATGGCGAAGATTGAACTATCGCAACAAGGCCTTATAGTTTGGATGATAAACTTTCCCCCGTCTTCAGAATTTAATTGCGCATTATCATGGTTAGGCATGGGTGTTGATTATGGGAGTTTAGGATTCCAAGGGGGAGAATTCCTATGCTTTTTGGAGCATTTTTTTTTCAATGTTTTTCTACTGGTAGGGATTTGGTGCCATCTATAGGTGCCTCATGTACAACGGGTGCCAGTTGACTAGGAGCCTTGTCTTCTCAAGGTATCATGCTCTTTTTTGGTGGCATATGTGGATGTGTTCCTTAAACATGTGGGGTCTCCCCAAAGGGTAGCGAGCTTCTTTTTTGTATCTTGTGATCTCCCTTTGGATATTACAACCAAATTTTCCTCACTTTGTTTTACTTTTGAGGAGTTTGGTACTAGTTTTATATATGAATATGTTTTTTTCTGAAGAATTATTTTCTCTGATAATGTTGCATTGTCTCTTGCTCTTTCTCATTCCCATATGTATTATATTTAGGGATCCTTTAAAACCCCTTCTCTTACCTAATACAAAAAGAGGTTGCCCTTTCCCTTTTATATTGATTTTAGTCATATTGAGCTATTTGATGCCATCAAAATTTGAACCTTAGTATGAGTTACATCAACTATTTGTTCCAACCCTTGAAAACCTCTAATATACATGTTAGGGTAATATACAACAATGGGTTTAATAACATTTTTACATAGACTCATGGTAAAATGAAAACCTTTAAGAGTTGGATACATAAAAAAATAATTTTGATGGTGTTTCCAAAGGAGAAATTGGAGAACCTTTGCAAAGGTAGTTTTTCTTAGGATAATAAAGTCAAAGTTGTCCTCACCACGTTAGAAGTATATGGAACTTCAACAAATTATTATGTAGTGGCTAGGAAAAATATGGAGACATGTTCTAATTAGGACAAATTCAAACACTATTAATTTTTAATAAGAGAAATAGCTTTGGGAATTGAATATTTGCTATAACATCATTATAGATGTCCATTCATTATTGATGGAGTTAATATCTTGAAAATACCCTAGTATCTATAAAGTAGAAAATAATTTAACCAATTATGAGTTTTGTCTTGGACAAAATTTAAAGTTTAAAAGGCAGCTAACAAAGGGAAACTTAATAAAAATAATATTAATAATTTAGTAGAGAAAAAAATTAGATGTTCAATAAGGATGGAAATTTTTGTTTACAAAATCGTTATTTTAAATAAATTTATTATATATATTTTAAATTTTATATCATTAAATAGGAATTTTATTTTATTCTATTTTTAAAAGTAGGGTTTCTAAAGGGCAACCCTTTTCCTTTTATATTGATTTAGTCATATTGAGCTATTTGATGCCATCAAAATTTGAACCCTAGTGTAGACTACATCAACTATTTGTTCCAACCCTTGAACCAAGGTATAGTTGGAAAATATGTAAAATTAAGTTTTTAGTCATAACATAATTATAATACAATTAAAATATTATGTATACTTTTAATTTATTTAAGCATTTTAAATTTTATATAATGTCTTGTAAAATAATGTAGATATTTTTTACTAATTTATAATTACTTCACTTTTTTATTTAGTAATATATTATTAATATTATTGTTTGAAGTAATGTGAAGCACAATTAGAGACCACTCAAGGGGGCATAGCAATAGGTGACGTTCCTTCCCAGTCGAACTATGGTCATGTAGATGGAACATCAACTAGGTATAGTTGGGGTGTGCGGATAATAGTATTTTATTATTGATAAAACAACTACTGCTTTGAAAAATTAAACAGGTAGATATTTCTTACTATAAAATATGTTACATTATGAAGTACAGAAAACTAAATATTAAACATTAACAAAAATAAGAACAAGTTATTTAGTGTGATGTTTATTTTTTACAACAAAAATGGAGTTAAATTTTAGGCAATACACAAACAATTTACATACTTTAAAATATAAATGCACAGCCCATTATTTTTATAAAATATAAATATTTGCAATTTATAAAAAAATAGGTTAATTAAAATTTGATAATTTAAACAATTTGATAACATGTACTTGTTTTAACGTTGAATTTAGTTTTTAAATGAATAATTAAATTGTTCAAATAGTTAGAATTAATATTTTAAAATAATTTAATTGTGCAATATCATTTTATTAAGTAGGTAAATATATTATTATCAAACATTTTCTAATTCATTGGCTTCATTTATGAAGCATGTACAATAAAAAACCATCGTTATAGAATGAACTACTTATTGTCGTTTATATGACAATAATAATATAATCAATGTGTGTAACACGGTTATAAGGTCTTTCATGGTATTTGATGAGTGATAAAATTTACTTGTAGGTGAGTTGGAGAGGAGAGGGCAATCCTCCAAGAGAGGTCCGAGGTTCAAATATCTACCTTACCAAAAAGCTGAATTGGGTATCCAAAATCTAATTGATAATGTTGGTGCGGGCAGGGTCAGGTCTCAGGTTTAAATCTCCACCCTACCAAAAAGCTGAATTGGGTATCCAAAATCTAATTGATAATGTTGATGCGGGCAGGGTCGGGTGCGACTCTCGGATGACTTTAATGGTGTAGAAACCCTTGTTCGTGGTCTCTCAGATAAATTTTTCGCAAGGAGTTTTTCGCTTAAAAATAAAAAAAAATGATAAATTTATATTCAATATCATTATTTTGTTATGATATCTATTGTCCCTAAAGTATCATATTATTAGGTAGGATTCATATAATATAGACCCGACCCTCGGATGACTTTAATGGTGTAGAAACCCTTGTTCGTGGTCTCTCAGATAAATTTTTCGCAAGGAGTTTTTCGCTTAAAAATAAAAAAAAATGATAAATTTATATTCAATATCATTATTTTGTTATGATATCTATTGTCCCTAAAGTATCATATTATTAGGTAGGATTCATATAATATAGATATCAAAGTTAATTAAATAATAAAAACTTTGTTATATAAAAATAATTATAATTAAAACAAAAATAAATTATTTACATCCGCTCATGTAGAGGAGTTGGAGAGCAGGTGGGTAGTTAAAACTCTTTAGTTATGGAGAGGCCCAGGTTCAAATCTCTCCCTCGCATGTTGCAGATATGTTGTATATAAAAGGCTCCTCATAAAAAAAAAAAAAATATTTACCTATATTATCTAATTGGTTGATAATTTAAGGGAATTATTTTGCATGTATAAATGGTGTATGATTGTTATTATATATAACACCAAAACTTATTACATTCCACAAAATTAAACTAAGAGTCTAGTTTTAAAATTTTCATGCAAGATTGTATAAACAAGTAACATAATTTCCTACTTCTGAATAACATACTTAATTAGATGTAAAACTAAATAATCATAATGAATTTAATTAAAAATAATAATCAAGTTCACTAAAGTCAAATAATTAAATTGATTGGTAATTTATTATTACATTATAAAATAGATAAATATATAATTACTCCATCAACATTAGAAGAAATAGGAATTAATTATTTAAAATTTACATTATTAAATATTTTGTGGAGGATTTGCCCTACCATTATATTTTTTTAAATACTTGGATTGAAAGGAATAATAAAGTTTTCAAAATTCAATTTGAGAATCAAATGAAAGTTTAGATTCATATTCTTCCCTCTCTTATACAATGTTTGTAAGTGTTTTGCTCATCATGGGAAGTATCAATTATAAATTCAATGTGTTAGCATATTGGTTATAGGATTTGGGGTTAGGAATTAATGTTAAATATGTACATTGGATATGGTAAAGTAGTAAGAATCTAAAGAGAAGCAAGAAAGAGTTATGGTAGGGGAAGAAGTTGAAGGACCGATAAAAGACTTAAAAGTTAAATTTACAACAATAGACTTCATGGAAGAAGTAACAACAAAGTCCAAAGAATCCCTATCAAAAGTGCACAAGGACACACAAAAAAAAGAATAAGAGAGAAGATTTTAAAGAAGAATTAAAAATAAAGAAACAAATTGTTGAAGAACTAAAGGAAACAAAATGTCATGTTAAGGTTGTAGCATATCAAAATCCAGCCCAGAGCGGCAACAATCTTGGAGACATGACTTAAGGCATCAATATTATATATCTATATGGAGTCAAAAAGACATCAAGTATGGTAAAATTTAGCCAAAAAAAAAACTATAGTGGTCCTTGCAATAGCATTAGGGAATAATAGGACCAACCTTTCAAAATATCATAGCAAAGCAACACAAACATGGAGGCAACATAGCATTTATGTATATTCATGTGGTATAATGGCAGCTTAGCATCCTTGAAGACCCCCGTAATCAAGATTCCACTTGGATGGATGGATGAACACAAGTTGAAAATTTCAAGAAGGATCCTAAATATTTTTATTTACAAAGAAATTGAATAATCCCCCCACAAAAAAATCAAGAATTCAAACTTAAAAAAAAAAAAATGTAGGCATCTAGCTATAACATCTCAGTTGAGATGAGAATTAGATATGTTTATAAACTCCCAAGTTCTAAAAGAGAGAATTGTGAATTACGGTAAAGAACCTAAGAACAACCCTTTTTTTCCAAGTAAAAATAATAATAACTTTTTTTAAATTAAAAAATAAATATATTAATGTTATTAATCTGATTAAAATAAATTTTATTTATAAAATTATTTGACTTTTGTATTAAAAATGTTTTGATAACCCTCATAGTTAAATATAAAAAGAACAATTTATTAAAATATTTTAAAAACTCTGCAACTCTGCAACTCTGCATGTTCACTCTGCAACTCTGCATGTGGGAGATTGACTTTGCATGTGTGAGATCCAATTCACTACGGGATTGATTTTGTTCTGAGTGTGCTTTAACGCCGCCTTGGGCAGGGGTAAGGCTTTTTTTAATGGCGGCCGCTCATACGGCCCCCTCAATTGATACTGCAGTGGATGGAGCACAAGATGGCACCAGGGAAACATCCTCGGAAGCTTGTTCTGCAGAATTTTCACGAGGTAATACATCTGTTCCCACTGTGGTCATTCCTATTCAAGAATTTCATTCTGCATGCCAATGGTTTGAGTCGCATACTTTAGTGGGCTATTTTTTGGGTCGTATCCCGAATGACACACTTCTACGTACCTGGGTTAATCAAATCTGGAGCCCTTATGGAGTTAAGGTCGAAAATGTCCAAAATTTGACTAAGGGGTATTTTCTCTTTCGTTTTGTGGATCCTGCTCATGTACAGAAGGTGCTCAATAAAGGTCCCTGGACTGTTCGGAATTCGTTGCTTATTCTGCAACCATATTCCAGGGATTTCCAAGTTGGCAAGGTTGCTGCCCTTGAGGTTCCTGTGTGGGTGGAATTCCCTGGTCTTCCAATTCCTGTCTGGAACTTCTTGCCTTCCTTAGTTGCTCCATTGGGTCATTTTGTTTGTTTTGAACCTGTTTGTTTTTTCTCTGCTCGCCCCACTCGTCGTGTGTGTGTCAAGATTGATCTGACCAAAGACTTGCATGATTACATTGATATTAAAATTGGTGATTCCATTTTGCATCAGAGGGTTCAATATATTAATCTCCCCGATACTTGTTATCGTTGCCAATCTAAGGGCCACAAAATTAAGGATTGCCCTCTCATGATGGGTAAGTTTAATCAAGTTCCTGTCTCTTCTGCCAATCCTCCTCCTGTTCAAGCATCTGGTGCTACTGGAGAAACCTCTCAAGCGGATTGGCAAGTGGTTACTCGTCGGCATAGTAAACAACATCAATCAGTTCCTCCCAGTTCTTCTCAGCCTCCTTCGAATTCTACTGTTCCCCTGCTCCCTACTCCATCTGTTCTTCCTTCATAGCCCCCCATTTCTCCTCCTTCTTCAATTCCTCCAATTTCTAATTCCTCTCCCTCTCTAGTTCTTCCCCATGGTAATTCTCTTCGGTCTGGATCTTCTTTTGCCTCAGTTGTTGCAGACAATTCTATCCCTACTACAGTTAATGGATCCTCTTCTTCTCCTGAAGAGTTTGTTTTCTCTGTTTTCCAACAACCTATTGCAGAAGATCGACAGGTTTACAAGGTTCGCCGCTCTCGCAATCCACTGAGAGTTGCGCGTAACCGACATTCTGATAATATGCATCCACTTGAAGAAGGGAATTTTGGCAAGAATTCTTTTGGGTCCCTAGATGCTTTGGAAGACTCAGAGGATGTTTTGGAGGCAGCCCACCCTAACCAATCCTCATGATTTTCTTCTCCTGGAATGTTAGGGGTTTGACGGACCCAACCCGAAAATATACGGTCCGTAGCGAGTTAGCCAATGCTTTGCTCGTTTGTTTGGTGCTCTAGATTTTGTCTGTTTGCAAGAAATTAAGATTGTTGGATTTCTTCTGCAGTGTACATGTAGCTTTTTGTGGCCCCATGGGCAGTTTTTTGCTACTCATCATTCCCCTGGAAAAGGAGGAGCTGTCACTTTCATTGCATCTAAGTGGCAGTCTAATATTGTGACTTGGGGTGTTGATCCTTCACATCAAGCAGTATGGGTTTTGTTTGAGTTCAACGGTAAACCTTTTGGAATTATTAATATTTATGCTTCCAATGATGCTCCACATCGATGTGCTTTATGGCGATGGTTAGCTTTTTCCATGCCTGCTGCCACATGGATTCTTTGCGGTGACTTTAATATGGTTGAGAAAGCTTCTGACCATTTCAGTCACGTGCCAATGAGATGGTGTGTTGGTGAGCGTGAAGCCTTTTACTTTATGAAGAATAAATTGGCCCTTCATGACCCCAATATTTGTTTTTCTCCTACTGATTTCTTAACAGCTCAGTGGTTTACCTGGTCTAATTTCCAGGCTGGGGAATCTCGTGTTCTAAGACGTCTTGATAGAGCTATGATTTTTGAGAGTTCCTCTTTTCATATGGCTCGCCTGTCCCCTTCTTTGCCTACTATTTTTGTTATTCCTGATACTTCACTTTCTGATCATTCCCCCATTCTGTTTTCTGTTGAGTCTCATTCTCAATCTTCTAGCCAATTTCAATCCCAGTTCTATTTTAATACTTCCTTTCTTCAAAGTGCAGCAATGAAAGCCCATATTTGTAGAATCTGGAATCTTATCCCCAGGCCTTCAGGTCCTTCTGGTTGGATCGAGTGGTGGAATGATGCCATCAAAAGAACAACTTTTCTTCTGAGAACTCTGGGAGTTGAAGTTGCAAGAAGAAGAAAAAAATCAAATATGGTTTTGAAATCTGAGCTTGCCAGAGTCTCTGTCAGATTGGAGTCTGACCCTTTTAATTCAGATCTTCAAGCCTTTGCAGCTTCTATCCGACATGAGATGAGAAAAGCTGAGATTTATGAAGCTAAAGGTGCTCAGTTGAGAGCTCGCCTTCATTGGCTTAAAGTGGGTGATCGAGTGTCTAAAGAATTTTTTAAAAGACTACGCCCTCCTCCAAATATTACTCAGTTTCAAGCTTTACAAGTGGATGGTGTCAGACTTACTTCATTGCAAGAGATTTCTACAGCTTTTGTCCGACATTATCAACATGTTTTTGCTTCACAACCTTTAACTCCTGCAAGACAACAGGCTCTTGATGAATGTTGTGTTGCCATCCCTTCTAGGCTCACTCCAACTCAAAGGGATGTTTGTGATGCTCCTCTCACTTTGGAGGATCTTAAATCTGCTCTTTCTCATATGGCCAATGATAAAGCACCTGGTCTTGATGGTTTTCCCTGTGAGTTTTATAAGGAGTTTTGGGACATGCTTGGGTCAGATTTACTCAATGTGTATAAGGAAGCAATATCTAATGGCTCTCTGGGATCACTTATCAACAAAGGTAATGTTAAATTCATCCCTAAAGAAGGTGATCCAGAGATTATCACTAATTGGCGGCCCATTACACTTTTGAATGTTAGCTATAAAATTATTGCCAAAGCTCTTGCTTTGAAACTCCGACCCTTGCTTCCTCTTATTATTAGACCAGAGCAAACAGGATTTGTACAGAGCAGGTATATTTTAGATAACGTTATTGTTATATGGGAAGGTATGGAATGGGCTAATGCTTCTTCTCGGGATGTCCTTTTTATTAAGATTGACTTTGAAAAAGCATATGACAGAATTGAATGGTATTTCATCTTAGCTATGCTTAAGGCTTTAGGTTTTGGAGATAATTTTATTCATTCAGTTCAAATGTTGTTTCAAGATGCTTATGCTGTTCTTACTCTTAATAAAGCTCAATACGAAAGTATTCCTTTAGCTCGATCAGTAAGACAAGGATGCCCTTTAGCACCTTCTCTATTCATTTTGGCAGTTGAGGCTTTTGGTTATCTGCTAGCACATAGAGCATCTCAAGGGCTTATTAAAGGGATCTCCCTGCCTCACTCTTCTCAGCAGTTGATTAATGGTCATTTTGCTGATGACTCTTTTTTGACTTTATCAGAAGATGAGATTTTTGTTTCTCATGCTTTAGCTTGCCTTGAGCTTTTCTGTTTAGCTTCAGGATCTAATGTTCAATGGAGAAAAACATCTTGTTTCAGACAATCTTTGAAACCTCTTCCTCCCTGGTTATCTGATAAACAATGGAAGTGGATACAACCGGGTGAGATGTTTAAATTTTTGGGCATTCCATTTGCATTTCAGGGATCTCCTGCTCAGCTTTGGGGATATGTAGTGCAAAAGGTAGAGAAAAAGATAGCTTATTGGACTTCTAAAAAGCTGTCTCTTGCAGGTAAATTCCAAATTTGCTCTAAAGTTTTAGCTTCTACACATGTTTATTATTCTTCTTGTTGGGTTCCTTCCAAGAATTGTTACAAGAAACTTGAAAAGCTTCTTCGGGATTTTTTATGGTCTAATGTTGTTGGTAAAAGAGGATTTCACGAGTTGCTTGGGATATTTGTTGTCTTCCTAAGCACTCGGGTGGTATGGGTTTGTTTGACTGTCAAAAGCAAGGTTTTGCTTTATGTGCCAAATGGATAACTCGTTCTTTGCAAGGAGATGAGGCTTGGAAAATTTTACTTAGAAATTGTATTTCTTCTAGGCTTCCCTTGGGCAGAAAAGTTTGGAAAGGCCTCAATCTTCATACGCTTATTACTGCCCCTGTTCCTGTCAAGATTTCAGGGTCCTTCGTGGCTAAAAGCATTTGGAAAGCCTGGGAAGCTCTCAAACCTTGGTTATCCTGGAAGGGCTTTGGCAGGAAAGTTGGCCCTTCTATCTCCTTTCTGAATGTATGGTGGTCTCAGGCTATTTCTTATGAAGGTTTGCCACTAGCACAAGTGCAATGGGTTAGAGCCCAACGCTTTTATAAAAAAGGAATTGCATTACTTTCTGATTTTGTTTCCTTTCATACTAAGAATTGGATCCCTTGGGAAGATTTTAAACACTATTATGGTTTGAAACAAGATGATAAATCCACTTATGAAGTTGTTATTGATCACACTCCCTTTTGCGTATGGTCCAAGTTGTCTAGACATTTTCAAAAGCCATGGTGGTGTGATTGGGAATGGCCTAAACATGTTTCATTGCTTAAGTATTCTGCCCGTTTGGGTTATTCCTGGCTTTCCCCTGCAGTTCCTATGGCAGCCATGCTCAATGGAAGATGGAATTTAAATTCTTCTCAGTCTGTTTGGAAATCTCGGTTTCATACTGTATGGGCTAAATATATTGAACCAAAGCAGTCTTTTTTTGCTTGGAGTGTGCTTTTTCAAGGTTTGCCTATTGGTCAGCGCCTGAAATACTTGGGAGTTGATGATGTCTCTTGTAAGTTATGTGGTCAGGAGGAAAACTATGTTCATTTATTCTAGGAATGTTCTCGGGCTAGACAGGCTTGGTCTTGGATTCTTTCATTTTTCAGACCTTTTATTGTTGGTTCATGCTCCTGGAGGCATATCTTATTGGGAGACCCTCTTCAGTTCTCCACAAATCTTTCAGTGGTTTGGCATATATTCAGAATTGCTATTCTCTTCCACATATGGAAAACCCGCAACAAAGTTATTTTTTCCCAGCAAGAATCCTCTTTGTATTTTTCACTGTCTGATAAATATGAGGTTTTCTATGTTTGTTGGTTGCAGATTTTTGCCCAAATTAAGAAAGTCAACATGGAGTTTCAGTACCTTCGGCAACTTATGAACCATTGGCAGAACGCACCGGGATCATGGATCTGCAACTCCTCGTCACTGGTCTCAGTTCTTTCTACATGATTGTTGCTCTTATGTTTTCTGATAGCTGATTCCTGATATTATGTACAGAGATATGTTAGGTGATATGTTTGTTGCAGTTAGTGTGACTTTTCTTCCTAATTGTAATAGTTTCTCTTGGTTGATTGGGGTGTGTTAATCCCACCCACACTGTTTTGTATGATTAAGCTTTATTAATACAATTTTGGATTTTTCATTCAAAAAAATATAAAAAGATATGTTTTATTATCTATTTAAAATCAACTTTATTATCTCGTATATCCATATACACATATGGACATATAAGACAATTTAAAATTATCACACTTTTGAAAAGCCAAAGGAAAACATTCTATTCCCTGCTACAGCAAAAAATTAACACTATTTTATAAACCTTTTCCTATAAACATAATTCAATTATACAATGGACGATTCTATCAGTTTGTTATTGAAACAAGGATTTTCTAAAATTTTTGTAGAAATATATTATGAGCAACGTGGGAACAATAATAGCTTGTTAAGCCATTCATAGAGTTGGAAAGTTATTAAGGCTCTCCCCTATTGAGTTCCTCATTCATATTTATTTCACGGAGACCCACTCATCAACCCATGAAACTCTGCGAAAACCTTGTGATATTTTGCGATATCGATGGTGATGTGGCAATGACCTCCTCGACAAAATCATCAATGTTTTTATCGAAAGTTTTGCCCTACACCATCTCCTTGCTTGCCAGTTTCTTCCATCGTTGTGCGTTCTCCCTAAGTTGAAAACTTTCTTCGCTTTCCATAACAGTCCTCATGGATTTCTCCACCTCCGCTCTCCCAATCTTCCTATCCACTGTATTATTCATTCTTATTCCCGTCTTCCACTCCTCTTCCAATTTTGAGGAGTTTGGTTTATAATTTGATGCTTTATTTAGAGAAACCAAGTGAGTTTTAGAGCATATGTTTGAGATATAATTGTGTACACTTTTTGAGAAGGTTTTCCAATAAATGAAAAGGTGTTGTGCTAACCTCTTGAAGTAGCAAAAAGAAAATTATTTTGGAATAGATTTTGAGGGTTAATTTTCATCTAAGCAAATTAAGAGGTATGTTGACATTATTACATCTCTAAGGTGGTTGGTTGAACAAATATTTTAGAATTATAATGTGGAGATAAAATGGTTGATTAGTGTGTATTGTTGGAAATATTTGAGCTATGTTTTGAGATCAAATTGTGCATTCTTATTGAAATAATTTGTGAAACATTTGTGAATTGATGTGAGTGACATTGAATGTGAATAGGCAAGGGTTAGAGACCAGTTTTGTGAAGTAAAGTTATACACTAGTTTGATTTGATTTGAAAGGGATTTGCAAGAGATAGATATTGGATTGGATGAATGCAATATTTGTGAATATGAAGAACATATTGGATATTTGATAGTACATATCATTCTCTATATGTTCCAGAGGTTAAAAAAATTCTAGGTAGAATATGTCTAAATTGTCTTGTTGAAGAAAGCATTTCTGAAAGAGATAAATATTGTTTGTATGCAATATTTGAGAATGTTTGAGTAGGTTCTATGAGTAACATTGAGGTAGATTTGAGCAAGTCTTGTGAGAAGACTTGAAGCAACATTGAGGCAGATTTAAGCAAGTCTTGTGAGAAGACTTGAAGTAGCATTGAGGTAGATTTGAGCAAGTCTTGTGAGAAGACTTGAGGTAGATTTGAGCAAGTTTTGTGAAAAGAATTGAAGCAAATTTGGGTAGTAATATAGAGTAGAGTTGGAGCATATTTGTGCTAGCCTTGTGATGAGGTTTGGTGTAGATTTGAGATAGAGTTGAGAGTAAGCTTTGGAGAAAACTAGAGCAAAGGGGATAGATTTCTCCTATGGAGAGAGATCCACAAACTAGAGTAGAGGGGATAGATTTCTTCTGTGGAGAGAGATCCGCAAACTAGAGCAGATGGGATAGAGTTCTCATGTGGAGAGAGATCCACAAACCAGAGTAAACGGGATAGAATTCTCCTCTAGAGAGATCCACAAACCAGAGAAGAGGGGATAGAGTTCTCTTGTAGAGAGAGATCCATAAACCAAAGCAAAGGGGATAAAGTTATCCTATGGAGAGATATCCATAAACTATATCAGAGGGGATAGATTTCTCCTATGGAGAGAGATCCACAAACCATAGCAAATGGGATAGAGTTCTCCTTTGGATAGAGATCCATAAACCAGAGCATTGGGGATTGAAATCTCCTTTGGACAGAGGTCCACAAAAATTGTAATAGGGAATTGATTCCCAAGAGATTTGTTGAGAAAATTAAAAAGAAATATTTTCTTTGTGGACGCAACCCACATTATATGAACCACGTTAAATCTGTGTCTCTCATGTGTGTGATGATTTATGCATTATTTTGTTACTTCTATTGATATTGCAATTGTTATTGGATAATATTGTTTGGGAAAGAAAAGTAAAAGTTGATCTTATACTGTTCACCCCCCCCTCAATATAAGCTTGTGTTCTTCACCATTAACTTTTGTTTTTCTCTCTAATGGTTGTGGACTAATTCCTTGTTGGTGTGTTGTCCTTTTCCCTCTTCTTATCCTCTTCAAGTTAAGGCTTGGTTTTTTACCTTATTTTTTTCCTCTTTGTCTAGTTTCAATTAGGGCTTACTTTGTTGTCCTCTTCCCATCTAATAAAAAATAATTAAGTTCACGAAAGTCAAATAATTAAACCGATTACTAATTTATTTTTACATTCTAAAATCAATAAATATAAAATTACTCCATCAACATTAGAAGAATTAGGAATTAATTATTTGAAATTTAAAGTATTAAACATTTTGTGGAGGATTAGTCCTGCCATTATTTTTTAAAATCGAGGATTGAAAGAAATAATAGAGTTTTTAAAAATCAATCTGAGAATTACATGGAAGTTTAGATCCATATTCTTCTCTCTTTTAAACAATGTGTGCAAGCGTTGTTCTCATCATGGGAAGTATCAATAATAAATATAATGTTTTAGCATATTGGTTATAGGATTTGGGGTTTTGAATTAATGTTAAATATGTACATTGGATCTTAATAAAGTAGTAAGAATCCAAGGAGAAGCAAGAAGCAGTTATGGTAGGGGAAGAAGTTGAAGAACTAATAGAAGACTCCAAAACTAAATTTACAACAACAAAGTCCAAGGAAGCCTTGTCATAAGTGTAAGGACACACCAAAAAAGGGAATAAGAAAGAAAATTTTGAAGAAGAATCTAAATTAAAGAAACAAATTATTGAAGAACCAAAGGAAATAGAATGTTAGGTTAAGGTTGTAGTATATCGACATCCATATGAGCATGATGACAATATTGGAAGTATGGCTTAAGACATCACGTATGACAATGTTTAGCAAAAACCATAGTGGTTTTGGATTTCGAAGGGGTGTAATAGCATCAAGGAACAATAGGACCAATAATTTGAAATATCAGAGCAGAGCAACAGAAACATGGAGTCAACATAGTGGTTATGAATATTCATGTGACGCAATGGCAACTTGGTCACATCGAAGACCACCACTAATCAAGATTTTACTTTGATGGATGATGGACAAAAGTGGAAAATGTCAAGAAGGATGCTAAATATTTGTATTTACAAGTAAAATTGAAAGTTTTCTAAAAAAATAAATATCAAGAATTCATTTTTTTTTTTTTGAAAAAATGTAGGTATGCAACTATAACATCTCAATTGAGATAAAAATTGATTATATTTATAAACTCTCAAGCTCTAAAAGAAAGAGTTGTGAATTTTTAAAGGGTAAGAAACCCAAAAACAACCCCTTTTTCAAGTCCAAAAGAAATAATAATAATAAAAAAAATTATTAAAAAAAAACATATTAATGTTATTGATTTGATTAAAATAAATTTTATTTATAAATCATTATTAATTATTATTTATTATTATTATTATTATTATTATTATTATTATTTTTATTTGAATAGTGTAAGAAACCCTATGACCAACGCGGGTTGAATAGTATCATCCCAACCATGACCCCTCTTAAAACTGAGGGTTGTACTTATTAATAAGGAATTTAACACACAACCACCACATATAACTTTTGTATTTAAAATGTTTTGATAATCCTTATAATTAAATATAAAAATATATTTTATTATCTGTTTAAAATCAATTTTCTTATCTCGAAAGCATATACAACAATTTCATATTAATAGACCCTCTTCAAAAGTAAAAATAAATAAAATAAACACTTGACTTTACATGGAAAACATTTTACTCCTCGCTCCAACAAAAAAAAACTTAATACTATTTTTTTTTTTTTTTTGTTATATAGGTGAATTGGTTACTACAATTTTTAGTAACAAGGTTTAAACTATCAAGCGAAGCCTTCCAATACACCCATTGTCTCGTTAATGGTAATAAGGCATGAGATGGGGATCGTCGGACGTTTTTTTGGGTTATATAGGTGAATTGGTTACTAAAAACTTATACAATTCTTAGTAACAAGGTTTAGACTATCAAGCGAAGCCTTCCAATACACCCACTGTCTCGTTAATGGTAATAAGGCGTGAGATGGGGACCGTCGGACGCACATGGTTAGCACCGTCTTCTGCAGTTTGGTTTAACATGACCGCCGGACAAGCAGTAAACAAATTCCAGTCATCAATCAGATGCAACACGTAAAAAGTCGTATCAATTACTAGCATGTCCGTGGGATTGGAACCTAAAAATTTATAGTAATTTATAAACCTTTTTAATAAAAGGTAAGTCAATTATACATTGGACGATTCTATCAGTTTCGTCTTTGAAGGTATCCAAGTAACTCACAAAGGCAATACATTATGTAATACCTTTTATTCACCGTTAAAATACAATCAAGCTGACTTACGACAAACGTACAAAGACGCTCAGTCGTTGCTCCAAGGCAAAGCCACTAAAGAAGAAACTGTTCTTGAAAGGAGGATTTTCTATAAGTTTTGTAGAAATATATTTTGAGCAACGTGGGAACAATAATAGCTTGTGAAGCCATTCATAGAGTTGGAAGTTATTCTGGGTCAGGCTCTCCTGTCGAGTTCTTCATTCATCTTTGTTTTACGGAGACCCACTCATCAACCCGTGAAACTCTGCGAAATCCTTCTGATATATTGCGACATCGATGATGAGACCGCCTCACTTGCCAGTGTCTTCCACCGCCGCGCGTTCTCCCTAAGTTGAACACCTTCTTCGCTTTCCATAACAGTCCTAATAGATTTCTCCATCTCCACTCTCCCAATCTGCCCGTTCACTGTCTTATTCAATCTTAACCCCGTCTTCCACTCCTCTTCCCATATTGTGGTCTGATCACTCCACCGAGGAACCGCAATCATGGGAACCCCACAGGTCAGGTTCTCCATCGTTGAATTCCATCCGCAGTGCGTCAAAAACACACCCACCGCAGGGTGAGAAAGGACCTGCATCTGAGGACTCCACGGTATCACGAGTCCCCTGTCGGCGGTTTCCTCAAGGAATCCCGCGGGAAGATCTTCTGTAGAATCACTTTCTCTTTTGTTGGAGCCTGGACGGACGACCCACAAGAAATAATGCCCGCTTGCTTTGAGCCCCATTGCTATTTCCTCCAACTGCTCTTTAGAGAAAGAGGCTACGCTGCCGAAGGAAGCGTATACTACAGTGGACTCCCCCTTTGCATTGATCCACTCTACGCAGCTTGCCGCTTTCGAAAAATGTGGAACGATCTCTGTGTTTCTGGACTGTTTCCCTCCACAAAACCCAAGGGCACCAGACGACCCACGGTTCGGATTGGACCTACCGACTCCAGGGACTTTATTTCTCGTGCTTCCAGTTGTTCAAAGGAGTTTACCAGCACCCACGTTGTCTCAGACATGGTTTCAAACTGAAGCAGCACGTGTCGTCGCACAGTCCCGTGGGGACTTGAAGGATGTAGAAACGACGGACGTAGTTGGGGAAGTCCCGGTATTTCCACCACCTCTGATTCCTCCACCGTCTTGACTAAAAGATTGAAATCAAATCGAAGTCCACCTTCATCATCCACAACTTCATAAATTACTTCAGACGATGTTGATTATCCACAATTTCATAGTTTACTTGAAACAATATCTAAATGTTTATATAAAATAAATTTAACATCTATAGATGTTAAAATAAAAAATGACTATCTATTTATATCAATACAACCCTACTTTTAAGTTCACTAATTAAACCTATTACTTAAAAAACCAAAGTCTTAATTGTTAATTCAAAATCTTAGAAATGAAACAAACTTACTTAGTCCTTAGGTATTATGGTAATATAATGGTAATATACATAGTAAATTGTATAAGGCTGGTATCAAAGAAAGGTAGAAGGGATGTTAAATTTCTTTGTTATCTTCGACAATCATTTTTTTAGGATTTTATTTTAATGTTATTTTGTAATTTTAATTATTATGTGATGATCTACTTTCAACGTGAGGATTCTATTATAATGTTATTTTGCAATACTTTATAATGTCTCTAGCAAGTAAGGCACCTAACCAAGTGGTAACATCTCATGTAACTGTTATGAAGATTGTAACTAATGTTTGGTAGAAGATTCCAGTTCGAGTGATATTTTGCATTAAGCTAACTCTTGAGTCTTTAGAGAGGGTTGCATGAAGCTTTCTATTTAAAAGACATGAAGCCATATACGAATGTATCTTTTGCAAGTTAATAAAATATTGAAGGAGGTTGCCCCCTCGAAGAGGCCTACGGTTCTGAGTTATTTTTGATATTGTTTCAATTCTGCAATTACTTTATGCATAGTGTTATTTTGTAATTTCATGTATTTCAGTTATCTTTCAATATTTTGTGTGTGAGAGCTTTATTTCAATAGTAGGTTATTTACAAGTGGTATCAAAGAACTTTTCCAAGGTCGAGTTCTGCTACAACTACAAAAATTCTTTCTCAACCATTTTCACTTGTTAGGTATAGTTTTCGTGTGTTTTTTCATTCTATTTTCCTTTATTCAAAAAGCCAAAAAAAATTGTAAAACCAAAAAACCCAAAAAAATACAGTCTTTTTTTTAGTAGTTGAGTAGGCTAGAAACCCTGTGTCAGGGGTTTTAAAATATCGCAAAGGAGTTGTTGTTATTGGCTAAGCTAGATAGCCCATAAAGTATCTAGTAAAGTGATAGGCAATTAGGCTCCAATACCCAGGCCTCAGACAACACTCACACATGGAATCAATCTCCCATGCATCTTCAGGTGTATCAGGAGACCATTCTAGATTAAACAAAATTTTATCCAGTAGGAAGCTTTTCGAGCTTGTATCATCCATAGTCCATGGGACACAAAATCTCGGATGATTACCCTCCCATATCGTCAGATGCAAATAGTGTTCTCAAAGGTATGTATGGAATCCTCCTTGGATTATGGCCTAAAATATTGGTCCAAGCACTATTGTTTGTCATTTTAGTATAATAGAGGGCCTATGGGTGTTACATACTCCTTTTCCTAGTATACCATAGTTTTGTTAAAAACTTCAACCTACAAAAACATCTCCATAGGAGGATACAACATGCATTCACGATCCCAAAAAATGAGCATACAAAGGACTTCTTTATCACAAGAGAACACACTTTGCATGCACCAACAGTTAGAATAGAGTTTGCAAGTGTCTATAATAGTATGAAATATTTCAGTACCATCCGAGTTAGTGACAACAATAGTCGGGTCAATGACAATATAAGTTGGGTCAGTAACAATAATACCAGTCGATCGTAATAGTAAAAAAATATAGGTGGTTAGGGTCAAATATAGAACCGTTAGTGTCAAGAACTACACAATACAAAGAATCCTTGGGTTAGTGATGTGAACAGTGTTAATAACTACAATACAGGTGATAGGACAGTGACAAGGTGGTCAGTTGACAAAATGCACAGATCAGAGACAATTGATCTAGTACCCAATTTTTGAACCATAGGTCCAAATCAAAAAATTAATTGCATCAATAGACTCATCAAAATAGAGAAAAAAAATCGTGCAAATCGGAGCTATAACGAAGAATTTGTAGTGATTTCATAATTACTCTATTTTGATTAATTTTTAAACCAAAAATAGGGAAAAATAGCATTAAAAAAGTCATACAAAGCCCTAGACAACCAAAAAAATCCTCAAATTTGTTGTGTTATCTTAGTTAGCCTCTTCTACACCTTTCACAAAAAATTTGAGTCCTAAGTCCTTATTTTCTTGAAATTTCTCAAATTTATCATTTTTCCGCTACCCCTTTTGGTTAAAATATTCCACAAACAAAATTTGATCCTGAAAATACTTTTTTTATTCCTAGCCCATTGTGATCATCTCGTCACACTGATCATTTTTATATATTACACCCAAGCACTTTTTTGGACTCCTTACTAAAAAAATTGTAACTCCTAAAAACCACACTTCTATTTTTAGTAATTCAGTTAAAAAATTCAAGACTATCCAAAATGGTTGGTGACACTTGTGGACAATAAAAAGAGATAGATTCAATCACTTCATTATTGAAAAAATTCCAAAGCACTGTTGATAACACACAACTTTCAAGTCAAAATGTGATGATAGAGCTTCAAAATATTTGAACTAATCACACTAACTCTAGAGCCCACATAGAAGAACAACTTACACAAGTTGAGTCCAAATTGCTAAGTGGTCCAAGCAAGACTGAGTACCATAGTGAACACTCATATTTTAACAGAGGTAAAGGAAGGACAATAGATGACTCTCATCCTCACTATGATCATGATCCTACACTTAAGATGCCCAAATTGGACTTTCCTAAGTGTAATGGGAAGGATGTGGATGGGTGGTTATGTCGTGTTGCTTAATTATTTAGCCTCCATGATGTTCCCATATATCATCAAGTTCAAATGACTTCCTTCAACTTGGAATTTGAAGCTTTGTAGTGGTACCAATGGTTGCAGAAAACTCACCCTAATACTTCTTGGGAAGACTTTGAGTCTTAATTACTCACTCACTTTGGTCGTAGTGAGTATGATGATTTTATAAGACAATTGAAAAAGTTGAAACAAATTTTGACAATTAGATATTATCAAATACAATTTGATAAATTGACCAACAAAACTATGAAAATGAATGAAGGGTTATTTATGAGTTGTTTTGTCAGCAGTTTGAGGGAAGATCTCCAAATTGAGGTCACTATGTTTAAAACACAATCCATGATGCAAGCTATCAAGTTGGATCATTTGGTCGAATCCAAATTTGCATCTCAGAGACGGATATTTAAAATTCCACAGGCTAAAACCTCTTTTCCTCCTAGATTCCAAAATTAGAATGAACAAAAACTTGTTGCACCCACTGCTGCACCCAAACGTCTAACCACTGCCAAAATGAATGCATGATGTGCCCAGGGGTTGTGTTACAATTGTGATGAAAATTTTTCTTGTGGGCATAGGTGCACCCAAAACAAGTTGTTCCTCATAGATGTTGATGAGCCTGAAACCAATGACTAGAGTCATGATGACATAGAATTAGTCGAGGAACCACCCAAATCAATAGAAGACAACCAAGATGAACCACAAGCTAAGATTTTTGTTCATGCTCTTGCTAGCATTACTACTCCCCAAACCATGAAAGTTGTGGTCTACTTCAAATGCCTACGTCTTACCATCCTAATTTATTTTGGTAATACACACAAATTGATTGATCCCCGCATTGCCAAGAAGGTAAATTGTTACATACATTCATGTAATTCCTTTGAGATTATGGTTGCCAATGATAGAACCTTACCTTGCAAAGGTAAATTCCATAATGTTAAAGTCAATATTAGGGGCTATAAGCTCAAACAAGATATGTTTGCACTTCAACTAGGAGGATGTGATATTGTGTTGGGAGCTCAATGGTTGGGCACATTGGAAATCATCTCATGGAACTTTGTTGATCTTTGGATGCAATTTTTACAGGATGGACAGTCCCACACTCTTTGTGGCTCAAAATCAAGGCCTTCACAAATTATCAGTTCAATCTGGATGGAGAAGTTGTTGAAAAAATCATCGTGGGGTGTCATAGCTCAGATATTTGTGATCCAACCTCACCCTTTATAGGAGGATTTCATCCCCACAAATTTACAACTTGTTTTGGCCAAGCACAATTCTGTGTTTGTTGGGCCATCAAAATTACCACCTCACCACTCTCATGACCATATTATTCCTTTGTTACCTGGAAATGCCATGCCCAACATTCGATCGTACCAGTATCCTGATGCTCTTAAGTCCAAAATCGAGAAGTTAGTACAAGAATTATTAAAATCTAACATCATTTGACCAAGAAACAGTCCTTACTCTTCTCCAATTTTATTGGTGCATAACAAAGATGGGTCATGGTGGTTGTGTATTGATTACTATGAGCTCAATAAACTCACCATCATGGATAATTTTCCTATTTCAGTGATGGATGAATTATTGGATGAACTACATAAGACTATGTACTTTTCCAAATCAGACCTTCATTTTGGATACCATCAAATAAAGCTCAAGGATGAGGATATTTCCAAGACTACTTTTCATACTCATGAAGATCACTATGAGCTTTTGGTGATGCCGCTTGGCTTAACTAATGCTTCATCCACTTTCCAAAGCCTCATGAACAATATTTTTTCCCATTCCTTTGAAATTTCACTATAGTTTTGTTAAATGACATTCTGGTATATAGTTTCTCATGGGAAGAGCATCTTGTTAATGTGGATCAAACTCTACAACAATTGGCACAACATAAGTGGTCCAAGCGTTCTTTTGGGTTGACAAAAGTGGAGTATTTAGGACATATTATCACCAAGGATGGCATCAAAGTTGATCCCAAGAAGATCCAGGCGGTTCAAAAATGGTCGAAACCTCGCACTCTCAAGGGTCTTCGAGGATTTTTAGGACTCACAAGTTTTTACTGTAAATTTATTCATAACTATGGTAAAATTGTAGCTCCCATCACTTCCATGTTAAAGGACTCTTTTACTTGGTTGGAACCTGCTGAATAGACTTTTCTAGAGTTGAAGCATGCTATGACCACCACTCCAGTATTAGCCATGGTAGATTTTTCAAAAAAAAAATTCATTGAAAGTGATGCTTTTGGTCGTGGTATTAGTGTCGTGTTGATGCAAGAAGGATGACCCTTAGCTTTCACTAGTAAAGCTCTCTCCAACCGTAATTTGGGGAAATCCACTTATGCCAAGGAGATGATGGCAATTCTACATGCAGTAACCCATTGGCGACTGTATCTCATTGGGCATCATTTATCCATTAAAATGGACCATCTGAATCTCAAATATTTTTTGAAGCAACAGGTTGCCACCCCCGAATAACAAAAATGGGTCTCTAAACTAATGGGCTATGATTATGATATCACCTAAAAGAAGGATAAGGAGAATATTGTGGTTGGTTCTCCCTCTCATCAATTTGAGGTTCTTAGTATGTTGTGTGCACTTTCATCGCTTGTTCCCCAATGGATCGATTCCTTACGCTAGGAGGTACTTTAGGATTCTAATTTGTAAACTTTGGTTGCCTCCCTATCCATGGAGCCTACTTCATGTTAGGGCTACACTTGGGATGGCCATGATTTGTGTTACCACCAATACCTTGTTGTTCCCCACAAGTCCCCACTTTGAGAACTCCTCATGCAAGAACTGCACATGACCCCATCTGCAAACCGTTCAAAATTTCTCAAAATATATGAACGACTTAAGTGCACTTTTTTTTGGATAGGTATGAAAAAGGACATTCAAGATTTTATGGTAGCTTGTGATACCTGTCAACGGATGAAAGGTGAAACAATGCATTCTCTAGGTACTCTTCAACCCTTGCCCATTCTTGACCAGGTTTGGACGAATATTTCCATGGATTTTATTGAAGGGTTACCTAAGTTTGAAGACAAATATGTTATCTTCATGGTAGTGGATCATCTTTCAAAGTATGATCACTTTTGTTTCCTATCTCATCCTTACACAACTTCCACCGTTGTCCAAATTTTCCTTGATTATATTTTCCACCTTCATGGTATGCCTAACTCCATTGTGTCTGATCATGACCCCACCTTTACTAGTTGTTTTTGACAAGAATTGTTTAAGTTCCAGGTACCTCAACTCAAAATGATTTCAGCATATGATCCACAAATAGATGGCTAGAATGATATTATCAACAAATATTTGGAGACCTACCTATGCTGCTTTGCATCTGCATCCTACTCACCAGGTGAATTCACTTCCTTTTTTTGAATGTGGTACAACACTTCCTATCACACAACAACCAAGGTTACCAATTTAGAGGTAGTTTATGGGTGCCTTTTACCCATGTCTTCCTCCTACATCCTAGGTAGCTCCAAGGTCCATGCAGTCGATACTACTCTCAGACAGCATGCCGATGTCCTCTGTAAACTAAAGCTAAATTTGGATGCAGACCAGAATCGAATGCACCAATAGGCTAAACAACATCGTTTCGAGTGTAGTTTTGATATGGGTGATATGGTTTCCCTATACTTACAACCATACAAATATTTGTCCCTCCAGCTTTGTAGGTGCCAAAAAATTGTTGTGAAATACTATGGGTCGTACCAAGTTTTACAACGGAGTGATGCCATAACCTACAAATTGACCCTTCCACCTACATCCAAATTCCACCCTATTTTTCATATTTCCTCTCTCAAAAAGGTGGTGGGAACTCAGGTACGGGTTCAATCTACACTTCTTGAGTTAGATTAAGAAGGTTCTATCTTTCTTGAACTCGAATAGTTGTTGGATCGTTAGACTCACACTCTTCGCAACTACACCATTATTGAGGTCCTTATTCAGTGGTATGGAATCCATCTAGAAGATGCTACATGAGAGTCTCTCCATCAGCTCCAGCACTAGTTTCCTCACCTTTAGCTTTGAGGACAAAGCTTTTTGAAGGAGAAGGATATGTTAGGATCCCATCCTAACATTATTTTGTAACTCTCATTATTATGTAATGACCCACTTCCAACATGAGGGATCCCATTATAATGTTATTTTATAACATTTTGTAATGTATGTGGCAAGTAAGGCACCTAGCCAAGTGGTGTCATCTCATGTAACCATTATTAAGATTGTAACCGATGTTTGGTAGAAGATTCCAACTCGAGTGGCATTTTGTATGTAAGCCAACTCTTGAGCCTTTGGGTAGGGCTGCATGAAGTTTTCTCTTTAAAAGACATGAAGCCATGTATGAATGTACATTTTGCAAGTTAATGAAATATTGAATGAGGTTTCCCCCTTGAAGAGGCTTGCAATTTCGAGTTATTTGTGAGATTGTTTCAATTACAATTATTTTTTGCATAGTGTTATTTTGTTATTACATGTATTTCAATTATCTTTCAATATTTTGTGTGTGTAAGCTTTATTTCAATAGTAGGTTCTTTACACATTCAAACCTGAAACTATTGTAAATTATGCATGATATGGGTTGCCCTTGAGAATTGAAGCTCTCTATGATGTGCTCTAAGGTTGCTGCTCCAACGGTGCACAACTGATGTAGTATCATGTCTATGTATTTCAAGAGGTCAAAATCAAAAGGAATTCCAATCAAGATTGTTTCAAATCAGAGATATAGTACTGTCGATGTCCCTATAGCATCCTATGTATCAAAAATATGCCTACTTGATATCTCGGTGATCACATACATGACACAAATGTTTTTAGATGTAAAATTTTAGCAAACTCCATGAGTGGATTTATGTGCCCCTACGTAGGAAAGGGTAAAACTATAATGTGAGGCTTATTGTTGTCCTCCAATGTAGATTTCATAGATTCCTCTTCCTTCTCTGCTAGCTCTGCTCTTAGCCAATTTGGCTGTTGTTCTTATTGACCTAGTTCTATACTGATGGAAGGATTATGCATGTGCTAAACAAGTGGTAACAATTGAGATGTACTAAACTAAAGCTTTAGTATTACATTTCACAGTAAAATTTAGGACCATGAGTGAAAGAGATGTTAATGGCAAAAAAAAATTGTCAGAGTGGTAAATGAACAAGTTTTGTATAAAAAATTTTAAATATTTGAACTGTTTTAGCATTCAAACTCGAATATTTTTAATATTTAGCAATACCTTTTTAATATTTAATAATATCTTAAATATTCATATTCCTCAATAACATTTAAAAACAAAATCCTAAAAATTTATGGCAATTAAAACTAAACGAGCATCGTGTGCCTCAGTGTCACTACGAGTTTCTTGGTTGCGCCTCAGAACACGAGGTCACCATGACTGTAGCAGTACTTGCAAATAAATGCATGCATCAATGAAAGACTTAAAACAAAAACATTTTAAATTATTTGATAATATATTTAAACATTTTTTTTGATACTATTAAAAAAGCGTTTAAATATATTATCAAATAATTTAAACATATTTGATTATTGTGAAACTTTTTATTTATTGGAACATTTATATCTTGCAAGTTTGACAATGAAATGTCATATTTTAATAACTAGATTAATTAATTAATTTTATATGAATATTTTTTAAAAGATTAATATTTCTAATTATTCTCTTATCAAATAATTCTTTCATGAGTAATGTTTTTAAATAATTATTATATATATTCAATCTACCATGACAATGGATATATAAACATTTTCTTATACCAAGAACTAATAAATATAAAACTAATTTTAAAATTTAATGTACTATTTTAAGGGGTAAAACTAATAACAATGTATATATTGGACAAAAATGTTCTCATAAGTAGGGGACCATAGGATTCATGAAACTAACTTTTGAAGCCTATTTTTTTTCTTAAATTTGAAATAACTAAATCAATAAGAACATGTGTTACATTTATGTTAATAAGTAAATTCCAATTCCTCATATTACCACCAAGGTGAAGAATGTATACACATATTTAAGAGCCTAACCCTCCAAAATTTAGTATTTGAGTCTTAAAGATGATCAAGGTCTAGATGGATTTGATGAGAGTTAAGGGATGAAGGGTGGCTAATTTTATATGGGAGATGTTTTTTCCATGGAGGTTTATGCAAATGTGGTTGTCATATAATGATAAAACTAACAAAGTAGAACAAAGATTCAAGACCTCATTATGTTGTGTTCTTGGCTTGCATGCTTTCATGATGTTTTTTCCAAGATTATTGTTCAATTCAATATCTAACACTGTCACATAAATAATGGGAGGATTAAGCTCATCAGCTATAGGATAAAAAGTTGGAGTAAGTACTAGAGAAGGGCTCATAAGAGGAGCCATATAAGCAAAACTTGTTGATGAAGTCATGTTCGTAGGTTGACAAGCTAGAGCAACTGAAATAGAACTATTGAGAATTTTAAATAGGAGAAATAGAACCAAAAGTAAAATTATAAATATGAAAGGAGTAGATGGAAGCAACTCATTAAAGATCACATCCCTTCAAATAATTACATACCACTTCATAGGAGCATACAACCGCTAAGACTTGGAGGTGTTAGAATATCCTAAAAGAATACAATAATGGATCTTGGCATCAAACTTATCCTATGCACAATCGTGAATATGATCCCATGCACTAGATATAAATATATAAAACTTGGAGATATCATTCTTGTCACCAATCAATCTCTCAAGAAGTGTCATACCCTAAATGACTTCAGTAAAAATTTAATTGATAATATGAGCTATCAATGCACTGCTTCATAATTATCTAGAGAAAATACCATGGAGAGCCAAAAATTGCCAAATGCATAACTAACACACTCACCTCGTTTATAAATCCTCAAGAACTTGATATCCCTCTAAAATTAGATCTCCATAAGAACCTTGAAGTCCTTGGACTTTTCAAAATCTTCATCTTTCGTGTGAATGGTGCACAACTAAAATATATCTATAGGATCCATTGATAAATATGATATTATCCTTATTCTAGGATAAAGAGAGACCCTATGGTCCCACATATCCTCTATGAATTAGATCCAAGAGTTGTGTATCATGAATGACTATTCCTTTTAGGAGTAATTCTTGATGATGCTTCCCCAAAATGCACCCCTCACAAACAACACAAAAAAATGAGATATGAGAAATACTAATAACCAGCTGATTTAGACTCATATACTTCAAGGATCCATAGCAAGTGTATCAAAGCTCATGTTGTCATTGCTTAATAGTATCATTTTCCCATGCCACCATAGCCATAAATTCTTTCTTCGTAGAGGAAGAAGAAGAGTGGATGCTCACCAAGCTTATCCATATGATTGAACTCATCATATTACTCTAAAAAAATTATCTTAAAGTCATCATCAATATCCTTAATCAATCATCAAGTAGGTTAAAAATTAACCTTCTTAATTGTATAGATGATATAATAAATCAAGTGAATATTAGTTCTTGCACTTAGAACATGATAAAATTCACTAAATGAGGAGGAACCGACTCTCTTCACCACATCGTATAAACTACAGTCCACAAATTATCATATATTATCTAAAATATTTCCTATTATAGTCATGCAAGAGATGGTGATGCTTAGTTGTAGGTCGAGTTGTCCCTATGCATGTAGTCCACTCTTAGGAAGAGTTGGATGTCTTGTATGTTGAGCGAATAGATGCACCAATGATGTCTCACCATCATGGTCATCCTTCCCTTAGGAAATAAGAGAGTGATATTAATGGTCCCCTTTTTGGATACCTGATCAAATATTTTAAGCTATAATCAACAAAACATTGGCCCATGTCACTCCTTGCAAAAACTAGAAATTGGCTTCTTGAAAGACTTTTTTACTTTCTTTTCTCTTTTCTTTAACTCCATTTTCATTATGGATTTAGCCACATCCTTTGCATAAGCCTATATGATGAGAGAATAATTCTTACATCATTGTTGTCACACTTGCTCATGAAGAAGTTATTTGAATAGATAATCAAGAGATATAGTAGGATTATTTAAAACTAATATTTGAAGCATCATAAATACAATAACATTGGTATCATATGCCTTCAAAAAGATGTTGAAAACTATGTTAAGAATATCAAGGTTAATTTGTAATTGATACCTAGTTTAGTAACATGAATGTTTTTTAAAAAAATTTTGAAGTAGTTGATTTACCCGTAAATAGTTCTTGAACTATATATATGAAAAGTGGTAAGCTCTAACATCAATATATTAATGTAGGTAGAGTCAATGTAGTAAAACGTTTGCTAGAAATTGTCTAAAAGCTTCTTTATACCCAACATCCTATTAAAAATGGTTGTCATAAATTTTGTCAACATGTAGAGCAATCACTCCATGGCCTTATTCTTCTCATATTTATATAACTACTTGTGTATTCAAAATCAACATATTTAAGGTCCTAATTTAGATTTTTGAGGAGTCCCTTACTTTGCAAGAAAATTTCAATATCAATTTAGTATATAGTATAGCGAGGCACATTGACTAAGGTAACATGCTAATCCATGAAATTTCAAATAAAAATAAAGTCTCTTCCACATAGTTGTGACTAGAAGCAATGTTCCCAATGTGAAGAGCTAAAAAAGTGTTTATTTTAAAAAGGCCCTAAAATGCTAAAGTATGAAAAAGTTATTACCCTCAAAATTTTAGCCCAAAAACCATAAAAAATGCCAAAAAAATATTTTATTAGAAATTATTTTTAGTGAATTGGACACTACCACATGTCATTGATCCAATGGGCAAGGGGTTTCCAACTTTATGTTGCCTAATATGTTAACTGAGCATAATTTCAATGAACAATTTTCCACCAAGTATCATTGAGCTAGATAAGAGTTACCGTTGAGACTCTGACTATGCATGTCATTAGATAGTGTCATGTGTCACCTTTCACAATTAAAAACAACCTCTTTTATACAAAGTTTGTTGTTGTTAGGGTAAAATGTAGTATAGTACTTTTACTACTAGATTATTACATTTACTTTTACTTTTTACCTCAAAGATATTCACTGTTTGGAATATCTTGTGGTAACTAGGTAAGTGGGTGACTATAGTCAACTTGACTACGTTAACCTACCTAGATGTTAGTTGTTAGGCACTTAATTATCTAAGCACATTTTTTAGCGAAATTATAGGAGATATTATTTCCTAAATATCTATCCTAATGTCTAATGTATTATTTAAGCAAATCTTTGATTAATACTAAGGTTAATTTTATTTCCCTACTCTAACATTGGTATCAGAGTGGGAGATTTTACCTGGATATTCTCGAGCATCTCTTGGCAAGATGGAAGGTCATCTCATTCCAGCTAGACCAAGGGGCATAAATCTTGAGGAGCGGGATCCCTTGGACAGGAATGTTTTTCGAGGTGTTTGTTCCAGTCAACAGATGCAGACATGACATTTTTTGGGATATTTTCTTGGGAGGGAGGCAAGGTCTTTGGCAGATTTTTCTTGGATAGTGACATTTCTTCGTCTCCATTAATCTACAAGATTTAATTCTAAGTTCTTCAAGATCCATAGTCCACCCATCGTAAGGCAGGTGGCCCATGTGGATAAGCTAACCGCCCACCTCCATGAGGGGATGCAAGTGACCCACTGTACATACCACTAGACAACCAAATTCGATGACCGACCCACTAAAGGTGGCCACCTCCCACCCTCCTATACATAGGTGGATGACCCCACAATATTCAAGTGATTGATGGTGACCGATCTATGGAGCACACCTCCCACTACAACAAGCTCCTTTGATTCACAACCACCTAGCATTCTCGATGGTGACCCATGATCCATGATCCTTTGCATGATTCCCAAGAACCTAGCACCACGTGGAAGCTGTAGAGCACCTCTACTTGGGAGATGACATGACTTTCGATGTAACACATAGTAGCAACAGAACCCCTCCATCTGGTGAATGACACAAATTTCAACGTAACACATGGTAGCAATAGAACCCCTCCACCTGGTGAATGACATGACTTTCGAGGTCACCCATGATAGTAGCAAACCCCTCCACCTGGAAAAATACACATATTTTGAGGTAACACGTGGAAGCTTAATGACCTCCTGTCTTGTGTTCGCATTGCGATTTATAATTGGTCCATCTGGTAAAACATGTGTCATAGTTGAATTTCCTGTAGGCAGTCGAAAGGTAATATGCATGTTTTTCTTTTTAAGCAAGTGAACATTACCCACATGGGCAATGTGATAATCATATCCCAATTTTTTCCTCACTGATGAGAGGGAAAGCCTTCAAAGTGAAGGCGCTTCCCTTCACTTATTGCCAAGCGGGCTAGCTCGACTGGCAGAAGTGCCAGTCGTAGGGCTAATACTCATGAAGACATGGGTTCAACTCCCAGTAGGGTTGATTAAACAAATTTTCCACAAAGTTTTTCTTTCATTTTTTTTATATTTTTTTATTATTTTTAGTTTTTTTTTTAATAATTTAATACATTATATATATATATATATATATATAATCACTTTTTTAATAAATCAAGTGATTTTTTTTATGAAAAGTATTTTATTATTAAAATTATGCTAGAAATTTAATAAATTTATGCATTAAAATTGAAATTCAAAGGTAATTGTTTTTGCAAAATATAAAAATTGATGTTTTTTGCTTTCTCCAAATCAAAGGGGGGATAAGAGACAAAAATCAAAGCACAATTTATTTTACAACAAATTGAGATTTCTAACACTTTGCTCCAAATTTTTCTAATCATTTTTGAGAGTATAAGTTTTGTCTCATGAAGAAGAGGCCTTGGATCCAAAAATATCTTCGTCATCTAAGAGTCATTTGAAAGAGAAACGAACTCCATCGTCAAACCACAAGATCCAATTTTTAACAGATGCTTAGAAGACATAGAAAGAGTTTACCCTGTTTCAATACTTACACAGATCCTTGGAAGGGTTTGGATTGAAGCTATGGTCCCATGAGGATTAGAGAACCTTTTAATCTTGATGCACCTCTAATTTTTTAGTATTAAAGCATTAAGGGTCCACTAAAACCATGTCGTATGTCGACTGGTTCTAGATAAACTTTAAAAAGCTTATCGTGTGTTGACTTGTCTTGAAAGGTGTGCTACTTTGTTATTTTTGCAAAACAAAGGGGGGATAATTGATAATTGATAATTGTCCTTTTGCAAAAATTGTAACACAAAGGGGGGAGAATTTGAAAATCAAAATTATGTTTTTTGCAAAACACAATCAATCTTTTTTTGCAAAAACTTGTAATTAGGTGCTTTTTTATATTACTCGACACCTTTATTAAAAATTGACATTGATAAATTAGGTGCATTTTTGGTTGCATCCGACACCTATGTGATAAAAATTTTGTGGGCACTCTTTGATTGATTATTGCATTTAATTTCTTGTTTTTTTCAATTATAAGTCATCAAAATCAAGAGCACTCAAAACCCCAAAATTTCACACTAATTTGTGTAAAATCATTGCACAGGTATAAAGCCAATTTTTCTTGATATTCTCTCCAAAACCAAAATCCCTAATTCACTCTTCTTTGTTTGATTTAATTCCCTCAAACTAACTATCCTTCTTCAGGAGGATTTTTAGGCAAGTGCCATTAAATATTAATTAGAGTGAATTATCTCTCATTTCTTCTTGTTTGGCTTAAATTTCCTCAAACTGATAATCCTTCTTCAAGGGTTTTTAGGCAGGTGCCATTAAATATCAAGTAGAGAGAAAGAGAGACCATCTTGGAACCATTCTAGAACCTTCATCATGGCAACTATCAACAAATACCTAAATGATACACAATTGCTTAAAGGTTCTAATTTTTTTGCATGGAAAACCAAGATGAAGGCCATTCTTACTATTGAGGAAATGTGGGATATAGTGGATGGCACTATTCAAAAACCCACTACAACAGGAGCAGATCAAATTGCATGGGATAAAAAGAACAATAGACTTCTCATGTTGATTTTGCTCGCCACTACTAATGAAATCCAGCCTCACATAAGTGAAGCTAAAAATGGTAAAGATGCATGGGACACATTATGTACCATTTTTGAAGGCAAGAATCAATCGACTATTCTAAACCTTCAAACTCAACTTCATACACTCCATATGAAGTCAAGAGAAACAGTAGAGTTATTCCTTTGTAGAGTGGCAGAACTAAAGTCAAAGTTGAATGCTTTAGGAGCAAAAGTAGAAGATACTATCCTAACTTTAGTAATATTGAGGGCTCTTATAGAATCCTACAAGATGTTAATAACATCCCTTAATGTATCTCAAAGAATAGTAACCTTTGTGGAGTTAGTCAATTTGCTTCAAACCGAGGAAGCAAATCAGCTCCAAAGCGATGAAGTGTTAAACAATGCACTTTACACAAAAAAATAGGGTGGAAAGAAGAAAGGTAACTTTCAAAGGGGAGGATCATCTTCAACAGATAAGGACAAGAAACCTAAATCACAAGGGATTATTGCACGAATTGCAAAATGGACAACCATGACACCAATCGATGTTGGTTTAAGAACAAACAAGACAAGAAGGGAAAAAACAACAAAGGAAAAATAGACAACAAAGAGGGCATGTTGCTATTGAAAATTTCAATTATAATTTAGAGAAAGCACACATACAACTTCTACACAAAAGGATTATGTTTGGTACATTGATTTAGGTGCCAGAAAACACATGACTGGCGATAAATAGTGGTTTGAGACATTTGTGGCAAGAGAAGGTAAACCAGTAACAATTGCTGATGATAAGACCTATCATTTTTAGGGAGAAGGAAATGTATCTATTTACCTTCTAGATGGAAAGTGTCACATTAAAAATTTTCTTTATGTTCTAGGATTGGTAAACAACTTGTTGTTAGTTCCACAAATCCTAGATAAAAAATATGGTTGTCAAATTCAAAGTGAAAAATGAACTGAAACTTTGTTATATCATAAATTAGGGTAAACACATAGCAATCAGTTCTTACAAGCATGGCTTGTTTACACTAGATGTTGTTTCAACACCTCATGTTTCCATGGCCATCAACATGAAGGAGGCCACTTCTATTTGGCATAAGAGATTTGGGCATCTTAGTACTGGGTATTTACTTGAGCTAAGTAAATATCAAATGGTGAAGGAACTTCCCACCCTTTCATCTACATTGCCAATTTGCTCGGATTGCTTAGCAAGGAAG
This sequence comes from Wollemia nobilis, assembly GCA_028583015.1. Lineage (NCBI taxonomy): Eukaryota > Viridiplantae > Streptophyta > Pinopsida > Araucariales > Araucariaceae > Wollemia > Wollemia nobilis. Next base: position 8,978,872 of record JAQPPZ010007509.1, on the reverse strand, counting down.
TAACACCGAGCACCATTCAAAGCTAGCTCTTCTAGAGCTAAGAGACCATTGGAGTTAGTGCACACTAATTTGTGCGATCCCATACCACCAAGTTTTGAAAGCAATAGGTATTATCAGTTGTTTGTGGATGATCACTCATGAAAGATTGTGGATGATCACTCATGAAAGATGTGGGTCTTCTTCCTCCAACTAAAATCAGAAGCATTTTCCTACTTTCAACAGTTCAAGAAATTGGTTGAAAAGGAATCAGGGTGCTACATAAAGACCCTCCACTTAGATCAAGGGGGGAATATACCTCAAATGAATTCTCTTCATTTCTAAAATCACATGGGATCAAAATGCAGCTAACCACAACATATTATCCATAAAAAAATGGAGTTGCTAAAAGGAGGAATCATTCCATCATGGAAATAGTTCGCAGTATGCTTACGGGAGAAAAACTTGAGCAACACTATTGGTTAGAAGCTTTCACAACGATAATATATCTTTTGAATACAACACCCACAAAGGACCTTAAAGGTATAACTCCACATGAAGTATGGAGCGGTAGAAAGCCCTCCATCTCTCATCTAAGAGTCTTTGGGTGTAAGGCATTTATGCATATACCTAAAGAAAAGAGAAAGAAACTAGATGAGAAAACATTACAGTGCATTTTCCTTGGATATGATGAATATTCTAAAGGGTATCGATTGTATGACCCTAGAACAAAGAAAATACACATAAGTAGAGATGTGGTGTTCGATGAGGTTTTCACACCTAACATCACATCCTCTGTATACTTGGAAGATGAGAAGCCACGGAAACAAACTCCTCCACCTCAAAAAAAGGTGTCAAAATGGTATACAAGTATAGTGAGAGATTCAAAGTTGACCTCACCTCCTAATATTACTCTGAATCATCCTCAAACTCGTAGCATGTCTCGATAGAAGAGAGTAGAAGCATCACCAATAGTTGATGATATTTACCAACATTTCGAAGAGCTTTCTATAGACAAAGATATTGATAGTGGAGAAGAGATGGGGATTGATGATGAGAGGATTTATATGTCTTTATATGATGAACATTAACCCACCACAATCAAATACGCACTTAGTGAGCCATAATAGAAGGCGTTTATGGATGCTGAATATAAATCTCTCATTAAGAACAATACATAGAAGTTGGTTGATTTACCTTCAGGCAAGAATCCCATAGGCTGCAAATAGGTTTAAAAAATGAAATAAAAGGCAAATGGAACCATTGAAAAACATAAGGTCTGCCTTGTGGCAAAGGGCTATGCTTAAAATAAAGGCATCTATTATGAAGAGACCTTTGCACCCACTGTAAAGATGACCTCCATTCATGTTCTTTGTGCTATGCAGCATAGTATGGATGGAAACTTCATCAAATGGATGTAAAGATCACCTTCCTAAATGGTTATTCGAACGAGGAAGTATACATGACTCAACCACAAGGATTTGTTGAGAAGGCCATGAACAACAAGTTTACAAACTGGTTAAATAATTGTATGGGTTGAAACAAGCCCTTAGAGCATGATATATAAAGATAGAAAAACCCCTTCTACATCATGGATTTAAGAGAAGTCCTTTAGATGCAAATATCTATGTTAATAACATTGGCTCTGAGATAGTTATGCTTGTACTCTATGTGGATGATTTGATCATAATTGACAACTCAGAGACATTGATAGAAACCGTAAAGAATGACTTGAGAGAGTCATTTGATATGATAGATTTGGGACTTCTCCACTATTATCTTGGTTTGGATATTGAACAGAAAAAAAATTACCTAAGGGTGACTCAAAAGAAGTACGCCAAGACACTAATCAAAAAGTATCGTATGACTGATTGCAAGCCAAAAGCAACACCAATGGAACAAGGGCTGTAGTTGTCACAATGCGATGATTCAGCTCAAGTAGATGGTAATATTTATCATCAGATGATTGGGAACCTTATATATCTGACAAACACTAGATCATATATCACATTTGTTATGAATTATCTTTCTCGGTTCATGCAAGAACCAAAATTTACTCACTAGAAAGCAATAAAGCGTGTTCTCCACTATATCCATGGTAGTGTGGAGTATGGTTTAGAGTATAGGAATAATGAATTTTTTTTCTTATAGGGTTTCATAGACTCTGACTATGCTGGATCAGTAGATGACTGAAAATCAACATTTGGATATGTTTTTTATCTAGGATCTGAACCTGTCTCATGGCATAGCAAGAAGAAATAGTTGGTTGTTATATCTTCAATAGAGGTAAAGTATTGCATAGAAAAATGAGTAGTGTGCAAAGCGATATGGTTGAGTCGCATTATGGTAAGTATGGGTTTACCCAATAAACTTCTAATTCACTTAAACTACAACAACCAGGGTGTTTTGAAATTAGTGAAGAATCTAGTTCACCATGAGCACACCAAACATATTGACACACAGTGTCATTTCATTCACGATGAAGTTCCTAAAAACAACATCAAGCTCCAATACATTCCTACTGATGCATAGGTTGCAGACATCTTCACAAAGGCACTTGGACGTGTCAAATTTGAGCTATTCAGAAACACTCTTTGTATATCAAAGAAATGTAATAAAGGGGGGATGTTAGGGTAAAATGTAGTATAGTACTTTTACTACTATATTATTACATTTAATTTTACTTTTTACCTCGAATATATTCACTATTTGGAATATCTTGTGGTAACTAGGTAAGTGGGTGACTGTAGTCAACTTGACTACGTTAACCTACCTAGTTGTTAGTTGTTAGGTGCTTAATTATCTAAGTGCATTTGTTAGCGACATTATAGGAGATATTATTTCCTAAATATCTATCCTAATGTCTAATGTATTATTTAAGCAAATATTTGATTAATACAATATTTAATTTTGTTTCCGTACTCTAACAATTTCAAACTGGTCAAAGGAAAGCATAATTAAGCTTATGAGATATCATCAATTGATTGATAAATATCAAATTTATAGTCAAATAAATATGATCAATCTATCAAAGAATTACATCTCATTTAATTTAATAGGCCATTTGTGTGGGCATCAAATATTTACTATCATGTTGGTCAACCATGTTGTGTCAATTAGTAAATTTCAATAATGAGATGAATTGATCCATAAATATGTGTAAGGGATTATAAAAAAATACCTCTAGGGTATCAAGTACTAGCATGCTCTCCTCTAGCCATTAAGATATCAAGGTACTTTTAATTCAATGCATCTTACTTAACCAAGAGGGCTTCAAACAAGTAGATATGAAATTATATCTTCAACACATTATCCTAATCAAGACAAAGGAGGTGGAATTTGAATCCACACCCCAAGGGGGGAATGCCTTAATGTAAGGCCTCCAAACTAGAACACCATGCAATGCATTGAGTCCAACCATGAAGAGAAACACATTTAATATTTTTTCGTCGGTCATATGAGGAAGAACATGCACTCAATAAGCATCCATTATTATTATTTTTTAAATATGACTCATTTTCTCTTATAAAAAATATAAACAATAGTCCAAACCTATGACCAATGGATATGAATTCATTTTCCATCAAACCAAGTCCTCTAATGATATTTAAGTTGAGACATTATAGAAGTAAATCCCATACACATGTAAAATTATTCTAATCATTAGATGCTTTTCATGATCCCCCATCCCCAATACACACACACATGTACATACATACATATACATATACGTACATACATATATACAAGTATATACGTACATACATATACATATATACATATGTATACATATATATGCATATGTATACATACATATGTGTGTGTGCATATATTTATATACATGCAACATCTTATCATATTCAACATTTGATCCTTGCATAGCCCCATGAACAATGACATTCTCAAGTAAATAGAAGGAAGAGTTAAAACACTACACCTAAGCTCTGCTGGTATTCTTCTCTAGTAAATATTTGTAGTGGTTATAAAAACACCTTACTCTTATCCATATTTATCATTATTGGGATGCTTTTTCATAGAGATTTAATATTTTCCTATATTCCTTCACCTCAGCTACAAATGGTTTACCCAACAAAATTGTGTCATCCATAAATTATTGGTGAATAATACCTTCTATGGATATATATGGTTTCAACCCACTTAATGCTCTTTCTTATTTTTCTAATCCACTGTACCTTCCCATATCTTTTACTATAATTATGAAGAGATATTGGGAAAATGGGTCCCCTTTCATTAAACCCCTATTGTTTCCAAAGAATCTAGCTAAAGAATTGTTCTATAATTAATAATTTGGGTCCCCCATAGAAGCTATTCACCCACATTTTTTAATGTCTACTAAATTCAAACTTCTCTAGGAATCTATCTAGGAAAATCCATGATACCTAGTTATAGACTTTGTTAATGTTAAGTTTTTACACCATTCCCTCCCTTGTACTAATTTTAACTGAATGCATGGTCTCATGGAGTGTGATTACTCCATGCAAAATTTGCGTACCCTTCACAAAACCCCCTTGCTACTCAACAATGATCTTTGGGAGAATAAATTTTATTCTTAATTTTTAATATTATTTTAATAAATGGTGTTATAAAGACTAATTTTCTTGAAGTCTTTAAATCCGTTCAATGTATACTTCTTTAGAATAAGCACTAGAAAATTATTATTATATTCTCTTAACACATTGCCTAATTGGTATGAGTCTCTTACTACTGCTACTACATCCTTACTCACTACATTCTAAAAGGCTTGGAAGAAACCCACATGAAATCCATTAGGCCCCAGAGTTTTATCTTTTCCCAATGAGAAGATCACTTCCCTAATATCCTCCTCACTCACCTCTTTCACAAGTTTTGTATTTATGTTTGAAGGTAGAATCCTAGGGATATGTTGAATTAATTATCCCATAGCTTCTTGATTATCATCCCTATCCTTTGTTAGAAATAATCTAAAAAATTCAATCATTCATTGTCTAATTTGATCTTCTTCTCTTATTATTTCTCCATATTCTTTTTGGATTTTAGATATCCTTATTGCACTTTTATGTCCTATGGTAGAGACATGAAATAATCTTGAGTTCCTATCTCCTTTTGTTAACCATCGGTTTCTTAAATTTTATTTCTAGTATGTTTCATCCCTTGCATTATTGTATGATATTTTGTCTGGATAACTTTCTCTCTGCTAAAAAGGACCCAGTCCATCTTATTTTTATTTATTTCCTCTTCAATTCAATTCAATTATTTCCTTAACAACTACTTTTACAAGATGATATTTTCAAAGACTTCCTTATTTCACCTTTTTACTTCCTTTACATATTTCAATTTCCTAACAACCACATACATCTTAGATCCTTGGATCAAATGTGTCAACCATATTTCCATTTTTTCATAAGTGCTTGGTGTTGTAGCCACATGAATTCAAATTTGAACGAGTTATTTTTCTTTTTATCCTCCATACTATACCAAAAAATAAAAGGGTTATGGTCTAATATTGTTCTTGGAAATGATGCCAAGTATGCTCATAATTTTCCTCAAACCATTTCAAGGATAGCAAAATCCTATCCAATATCACCTGGATCAACTCCTACTCTAACCTCCTATTAGCCCACATGAATGTATTGTCACTCAAATCAACATTATAAAGACTTGGTACTAATATAATATTGTTGAGGTCCTCCATACTCTCAATGAATCCTTGGGACCCTTTTTCTTATCAGTAGCCTTAATGGAGTGTTGAAGTCTCCTATCACTATCAATATTATCCCACTAACATGTTTTCCCATCTATTCTAGCTATTTTCCAAACATATTTCTCAATCTACTTACATTTGGAGCATAGACATTTGTAACGAGGAAAGCCAACTTTGAAGACTTGGTCAAGAAAAGAACAAACAACTAATTTACACTTTTAATTATGAATTCTCCCTCATAGAGGTCAAAGTTCCTTAAAGTGAACAATCCTCCTAAATCTCCTTTGGCTCCCTCTTAACAATTCTTACCCTTCTTTCATATTCCACATTAAATACATTCTCACCTTGCATAAGATAATTTAGTTTCTTATAATAATACTATTTCAGGTTGGTGGTCCTTCAATATGGTTTGGTAACTATTGTTCCTTGTTTTCCTCCCCACTTATATTCCCCTTCAATCGTTCTACCCATGTTTTTTTGTCCTTGTTCATGTTACTACTCTCATGTAGCAAATTTAGGTTTTGCTTTAGAATCAGGGGAGATGAATTTGATGGACCACGAGTATCATCAACTCCACATTCATAATAATTAGCATAAGAATGCTTAGATACATGTTATTAAATTATTGCCAATGTTGTAAAAGCCTCAACCACATGTTGATCCAACTTTGTGACTCTTATTACATCACTCTACACTTCAAGTTGATCATTATCTTGTGCTTTCAACTCTTGCAACTTCCATCCTACCTATAGCAACTCATTTTTTACCTCCATACTCATCATTAAATTATATTCCCTACACCTCCTCCATACTCACACTCTCAACCTCCTCCTCCTCTTGAAGCTGCCTGCTTTACTAAATTTGTTGATGGTCATATGGAGCTTCTATAGAAATTTTAATGATGAACTTGACCCCAACTTATGAATTCCTAGTGGCTTAAGGAAAGTTTCATTGCCCATAAAGGTTGTCTAAGTGAGAACCTCTTATTAATTACTAAAGGTATTCCACTAGGAAATACTTTCCAAGAAATCAGTCATGCGTGTGGGATTGTTGATCCTTTTCACTAGCAACACACTCAAACTAGTTACTCCAGGGTTATTGGGATACTCCTTAGAATACGTTTTAGAAAAGATGTTAACCCAAATACTTATCTCATTTAAGTGGTTAGAACTTGCACTTAATCCTACAAGAGGTCATTAGCCTAATATAGATTCCTACTACGCACAAAAAATAAGAACCAAATAGGGAATAATCAGTCATAAAAAACTATAGCTTCTAGAATAGAACACAACCTTGAAAAGTGCTCTTTACCCTTGCTATATCCCTCCTCCTTTGACTGTCAATTGTCGCTCTACAAACCCTAGGCTATGAACATTATTTTTATTTTTAGTTTTATTTTAAAACTCTACAAACCTTCTATCTCATGATCAATGCTTTGCAAACCCACTCTGTACCCATTTTCTACACACCTTCTCTATAAACCCTAAGCTACAAATTTTTAAATTATTTTTATTTTTTGCTTTAAAATTCTACAAACCCTCTAGCTTGCTATCATAGTTATACAAACTTACTCTATACAACCACTCTACAAACCTACTCTACATATCCTAGGATATAAATTTTAATTTTATATTTCATTTTTTTAAAAACTATGCAAACTCTTTGGCTCACAATCATGATGCTCTTTACACCTATTAGATCCCTACTCATCTGACTCAATCACTACTTTGCAAACCCTCGACTATAAATATAAATTTTGTTTTTAATTTTAATTTTATTTATTTTTAAACTCTACAAACCCTTTGGATCACGATTGCCACTTCATAAACCCACTTTACACACTCTCTCTACAAACATGCTCTATAAACTCTAGACTATGAATTTTAAGTCTATTTATTTTTATTATTTTACCTTTTTTAAAAACTCTGCAAACCCTCTAGCTCACAATCGTCACTTTGCAAACTTTCTCTACACCCCCCTTTAGCTTATTAAGCACAAAAAATAAGAACCAAGTAGAGAATAGACAACCATAAAAAACTGTAATTTATCCTTAGAAAGTGCTCTTTACCCCTACTAGATCCCTACTCCTCAGACTCTCAGTCTTCGCTCTACAAACTCTATGTTACAAATGCTAATTTGATTGTTATTTTATTTTTTTTAACTTTGCAAACCTTTTAGCTCATGACCACCACTCTACAAACCCACTTTGCATCCTCTCTTTACAAATGTGCTTTGAACCCTAGGCTATGATTTTAAAATTTTTAATTTTTAAACTTTGCAAACCCTAGGCTAAGAATTTAAAGTTTTTATTTTATTTTTTATTTTTGAAACATTGCAAATCCTTTGGTCCACGATTGTCACTCTATAAACTTACTTGCACACCTGCTCTAAAAAACCACTTTGCTAACCCTAGGCTAAGGAATTTTAAATTTATTATTATTATTATGTTAAAACTCTTTGTTAACCCTTTGGCGCATGATCAACATACTCTCTACCCCTATAAAATCCCTACTCCTCTAACTCTTGGCCACTGCTTTAAAGAAGAAGGGGTAAATAGTGATTATTTTAAAACCCTCTGGCTCATGATCATCACTTTGCAGAATCTGTTGTACTAAATCCTATCAATAATTAAGAAACAAACCAAATGCAATTTTTTCCTCCCCACTTCTCTTCCCCTTCAATCATTCTACCCATGTTTTTTTTTCCTTTTTCATGTTACTAATCTCATGTAGTAAATTTAGGTTCTGCTTTAGAATGAGGGGGGATGGATTTGATCGAGTACGAGCATCATCAACTCCACATTCATAATCCTTAGCATAAGAAGGCTTAGCTACATCTTTATAAATTATTACCAATGTTGTAAAACCCTCAACCACATGCTGATCCAACTTTATGACTCTTATTACATTACTCTACACTTCAAGTTGATCATTATCTTGTGCTTTCAACTCTTGCAAAGCCCATCCTACCTCTATCAACTCCTTTTTTGCCTCCATACTCATCATTAAATTATATTTCCAACACCTCCTCCATACTCACACTCTCAACGTCCTCCTCCTCTTGAAGTTTCCTGCTCTACTAAAGTTGTTGATGGTCATATGGAGCTTCTATAAAAATTTTGATGATGAAATTGACCCCAAATTATGACTTCCTAGTGGATTAAGGTAAGTTTCATTGCCCATAAAGGTTGTCTAATTGAGTACCTCTTATTAATTACTAAAGGTATTCCACTAGGAAATACTTGCAAATAGGCTTTTATTCAAAAAGGTTTATTTGGATTTTTATGAGAGAGTGCTAATCTCATTGTTCTTAGTATTTGATGGAGCTCAAAATTGAATGATAATATTGAAGTTGGGAGGGATTTTTATGATCAAGATTTCACTATGGTCCCAAGATAGGGCATATTTACTAATCATTGTAGAAATCACGTAATTATTTATATTAACAATGGAAATTTGGAATAAAAATAAGTTATTTTCTCCATTGAAGATATTTCAAATAGGCTTTTATTCAAAATAAATATTGTCTTAAATTATGATCCCTTTGGCTCCTCAGTCTATGTTACTGAATATAGTTATCTAATTACATAAAAAGTGATGATTGGTCCCTTTATTAATTTAGTAGAATACATGATTGGAGAGAATGGTCTATATTTAGAGATTGAAAAATAAGAGAATTATATCTACAATGTCATTATCCTTGAGGAATTCTATAAGAACAAGGAATTAAGGAAAAAGTATTTGTTCTATATTTAATTAATCTTAATAAAATTTAGATCTCCAATAATAGGGTTAGACTAAGATACACATCCATAAAAAATAAAATGAAAATATCTTGAATAATATTTGATAAACCTAAATTTTGATGGACATTAAAAAAGAAATCCAAAAAATATAGATGGGAAAGGCATTTTAAAAAATTATAAACTATGCAACAAAGTATGATAAAAACCATGTTATTTTGTAAAATAAATAAAAAATCTATGCAAGATAAAGTTACCCTACAAAATTGCTATTATAATTTAAATATAAAATGAGATTCCTTAAATATTGTAAGGACTCTAAGTAGAAAATTTTAGTGTAAATTAAAAAATTTCTTTCAACTATCAAGAAAGTTGTTCAATAGAGTTATAGTCTTGGAGATAACATCGTGTCTATTAAGGGTAATGCCTAGGTTAATTATTTGGCTAATATTGAGGTTTAATTGGATGCCCATATTTTTAAAATATATATCCTATCCAATATATGCAAATAATTAGATCCTTGGACAAGTGAGATGATGTATTTACTTCAAGGAGTATCCATTAGCTTAAAAATAATATCATACAAGATAGTGAATAATTTGATAGTTGAAACATAGTTTATAGTGTTTGTAGTTTTTGTTTATATGATGAACATCTTTTATGAAAATAAGTACATTGAAAAATTGTAATAATTAAGGATCTAGATCTAATTCTCATGAACCAACCCTTGTTGTAGAATAACATTAAACAAAATTTTAATATTTTTTGGGTTACAAATCCTTATAAATAATTTATTTTATCAATATTTTTTTTTATAAGAATAATGAGTATTCACATGTTGCGGATATGTTGTATATAAAAGGTTCCTCATCAAAAAAAAGAAAAAAGAATAATGAGTATTTAATTTATGAAACTTATCAATAAATTTTGAAATGATACTATAACATAAGAGAATAAATAGCTTTATTATTTTAAGTTATAAATGAGTTATATTTAAAATAACAAAACAATATATCTATTATTGAGTTAATTAGATCAAATCTAGTTTTTCTTTCTATCAAAAATATTTTCATCTTTAAATTTATTTATTTTTCTTTACTAAAATTTAAGTATCATTTTTTACAAAGAAAAAAAATTCTTAACCAATTACCCTCTAAAATTTGAATTTTATTAAAATACAAATCAATATATAATTAACTAAATTATAAAAGCAAGTATTACTACCATACAAATACTATCAACATTTAATATATACCTTCCTTCAATTAATGTTAAAATAAATTCATTTAATAATTTAAAAACTAATAATGCAACAAAAATAAAAAATAAAGATTTAAAATAATTATTAAAAATAAATTAAACAAAAAATAAAAATTTTCCAATTTATAATATTATAATTTACAATTAAAAACATTTAGCTAGTGAAAAGACGATCATTTTTAGGGAGTACTATATTCTTGTAGCAATTCGCACTTTATGGGTAAACTTTTGGGTAGTATTTATCTCAACTAACATTTCTTTTTTTTTTTAATTATTTAAATTTAATTATTATTATTTTATTATTATTAATTAAAAAGGTATATATTAAAGAATTAATAAAATATATTTTTACAATTAAAAAAATGTGGATAAACATATCATGTGGTTAACGCCATCAACCAAAACAACCATCATTGTCAAAATAGAGCAGAACCCAAGCAAACAATTTATTGTTATTCAATACCACCTTATAGAACTGATGAACAATAAAATAAAATGATTATAAAATGAAGAGGCTTAGCTACTCCTGGGACTAATTCCCACCCACCAGATTCATCAAGAGACTTTGGCATCGAGTCCCTCCCCTTTCCATAAGTGTCGGGAACATACAACCAACCATAAACTCTTAAATTATCCCAAGTGTCAAGTCGAGGAGTTGGAGGAGAGAGGAATAGTCATGTAGCCATGACCATATTTGTAAGGACCTTGAGTTGGGATAAGAGTGTAGTTTAGGAGCAAGCGACACTGCTATCTAGACTTGTACCAGCTTTGATGAGTTTTTTGATCAAGAGAAACCCAATTAACTAAGCACGATACGTTCCCCTACTGATCAATAAGATCCTGAAGATGAGTGACCTTCATGCCCACATTATTGGCCTGAACTGTAATCTAAAAATACACAGATGAAATAATATTAGACTTCTCAAAACCAAAGATGTGCAAAGAGAAAAAACACTTGCCAAAGATATAATCATTTCTAGATTTCCATATACTGAACATGGTCGGCATACGAAACAAGTGCCACACTTAAAAAAAATAGTCAGTAATGGCGAGGTCTCTCCCAAAATGATATGCTTCCACTCAAACATGGCAAAGGAATAGGGTCTAAAAAAGAAAAGAAAAACACTCCCAAAGGGAATGAGCACGAACACAAACCTAAAAAAGATGGAAAAAGTCTTCATATTGAATACAAAAAGGGCAAGAAGGATTAGGATACCTAAATTTTGCATACACTCCCCAACAACAAGCCCTTGGTGCAAAAGACTCTAAGAAAAACAAGAAAGTTTGGACTCCATAAAAGGAACCCAAATGGTCTGGAACATACACATCTAAACAGACCAAGGGGAGAATACCTTCTACTGTTGGTTGAACTTACCAATTATGAGGAGGCAAGGAGAGTGCCATCCATATCCCAATCAAGCCTTATAATATTATAGCAGAGTTTTTGGATACCACTTCCAATCTTTCCACCAAAATCAATGTGAAAACACGTTTAAATTAATTTTTTTTATTTGTGGAAAACATCCCGAAAGGGATGCCACTTTCAGGTAAGACCCAAGGAGGCAGGAGTATCCATTTTTCCAAAATCGCCCAGGACTCGAACATGGCCTACCACCTTTGACATACTCAAGGAGAAAAAAAACACACAAAAACATTTAAAAAAAAAAATTAATAAATAACAATACAAATAATAAAATAAAATAAAAAACATGCTCATTGAGTGTGTCAAAAAGAAAAGCACAACGAAACACACACACAATAAGAAAAAAAAATCACAACACGAACCTCATAAAAAAAATACAAGAACAACATAACAAAACACAAACATGACAAAAACAACAGAACACTACAAAGACAACAAAAAAAAACATGAAAAAATAAACACAACCAAAACTTAAAAAAAAAAAACAATCAACAGACAAACAAAAACAAAAAACATAGAAAAACTCACACATAAAAACATGAATTAACACAAACAAATAGAAACACAAGAACAAGAACGACAAAAACACAAGAACAATAACAAAAAACATAAAAAAACACAAAAAAAAGAACACAAGAACAAACAAAAACAACATAAATAACACAAAAACAAAACAAAACAAAAGAACACACACCTTAAAAAAATAAACAAAAAAATAAAAAAGAAAAAAATTTGAACATAACAATGACCTTTCTAGACCAGAATACTATAAAGGCAAGAATCAACAGAGGAAACAAAAGAAAGAATAGATTGAGCTAGGGAACTAAAATAACCTAATCGAACCAAAGAGAAGCAAAAAAAAAAAAAAAACAAGAAGAAGCTAGGTACCTTCAGAACTGGAGCTATCCAAAGAAATGATAGAAATAAGAGCTTCCCTTATTTACAAAGCCCACCATCTAGAAGGGTAGCCATAACAAGTAAGATCACCTTTGTCCAAAGCCCAATTAGGTAAAGCATCAACACTCTTGTTTTGATCTTTGACCACATAATTATAATCAACTTTCAAAACTCCCATCTAGATTAATTGAATCTTCTCAATAATTTTTTTATTCTCCAATCAACCTTATGATTCTTAGGAGTCTTCAAAATATTAATCATGAGTTGAGAGTCAGACTCAACTAACATATTTTCCCATCCAACCTTAGTAGCCTCTTGAAGGCCTATGAGGATACCATACCCCTCAACAAGGTTATTCGAAAGAATACCCAAATTCTCAACAAAAGTAAAAATTAGGGAGCCATCTGAAAGTCTACCAATTCCTCCCGCACTAGATTTTCCAGGGTTTCCTCTAGAGACTCCATCAATATTGAATTTTCCAAAATCCTTAGGAGGAGGTTACCAATTTCTTGTCCTATTTATCTTACAAATACTCACATTCCCTTTAAGTTGGTTCCCTTAGAAGATTTAATCTTTAATCTTTGCATCACTTGATCCCATTTTTGGTGGTAGTTTTGGGGGTGATTAAGGAGTTGATGGATTGATTCAACTAAGTTGGCTATGGTATTTTGCCAAATATAATGAATATCCTTCCTATCTTGATTAAAAATTTGACTGGTCCTTTCATTCCAGATATTCCAAAGAAGAATGGTAGAACCCATCCAAACTAACTACCTAATAAAATGATCAGCATCCTCTTGTTTAGGCCAATCCCTGTAAAGTTATTCAAAAGTAAAAAAATTTGACCACTATAAGCCAAGTAAAGTGGCCATTCTTCTCCATATCTTAGAGGTTAAAGTACACTCAATAAAAATATGGCTGAGAGTTTCTACATTCTCTTCACACATTTCAAATCTAAAAGGGCCATGAAAAACACACTTCATAAGTTGCTCACCAGTAAGCACCCTACGATGTAATAAAAGCCAAGTAAAGAACCTCACCTTAGACCAGAGCTTTTGAGCCCACAACTGAGAAAATATGTTAGAAGATTGGTTAGGATTATTATGGCATAAGGTCAAATAACCTTGAGAAAATGAATACTCACCCTTAGTAGTGTTGTTCCATCCAAAACAATCTTTTTCATGGGACCAAGAGAGAGATCTCATATGAAGGATGCCTCGGATATATTGTCTTTACCTTTTTGGGATTTGAATAGGGTAGTCCTCAATAGGGATTCAATATCTACCAACATTTGAATTACCAGTATGGTACTGACAGTAATTAGACACCTTAATCCAGTTAGTTTAGTGAAGCTCCTCCATCCAAGGCCTCCAATCGGGAAACTGGGTTATCAAAGGCTTGTGACCATCCCAAGAATCTATCCAAAAATTTACCTATTGACCATTATGAATGATCCAAAATAAAAATTTCTTTATCAAATCCTCACCAGTATTAAGAATTGCTAAAATGGGAGAACCTTTGGTAGGAAGTTGATAGCGAACAAGGTCTTCAGGAATTTTATTCTCAACATATTTAACACGAAGATTATTGGACCAAAGAGCATTGGGGTTATGCAAAATCCTCCAATATAATTTAGCAGCTAAATATTTGTTGTTATTAATAGAAGACCAGAATCCTAACCCCACTTCATTATTAGGAAGACATAAAGTGTCCCATTTCACCAAGGCCCATTTTATTTTCTCCTTAGTACCATTCAAAAGGGATCGATGACTGATTTGATCCAGTTCTCGAAGAACAACCTTTGGGATATTCAACATGGAAGATACATAAATAGGAATAGCTTGAAGGACTAATTTTACCAAGGTGATTCTACCCCAAAAGAAAGCCACCTATTGGTCCACTTTCCAATTTTCTTCTTGACTTTGTCCAACAACCAATTCCAATCTTTATTTTTCTACCTTTGAATATTTATGGGAATACCTAAATAAGTGATCAGAAGGGAGGTCTTCTTATATCTTAATTTATCTAAGACCATGGATTCTTGTATGGCAAAGCAGTGAAAGAAAACAACTTTAGATTTGTCTTAATTGATCAACTGCCCAGTAGCCTTAGAAAAATAGCTAATGATTTGCTTAATATTAGAAGATTCCTTAACTATAGCTTTACCAAAAAGGGTAGAGTCATCCACAAATTGAATATGAGAGATAGGTCTAGCTTCATGAGCAATGGTAAATCCCTCAAGGGTTTTGTTTCCCTATTTTTGGTTATAGTCCTACCCAATCATTCAGCAAGAATTATGAATAAATAAGGGGATAGCGGGTCACCTTGCCTAATACCTCTAGAAGCTGGGAATGAATGAGAAGGCCTGCCATTGATAAGAACTAAGTAGGAAACTGAAGAGATACATCCCATAATCCAATCCATCCAATCCTTAGAGAAACCAAATTGCCTCAAAACTTTGATAAGGAAGTGCCAATCCACTCTGTCATAAGCTTTGGATAAGTCTAACCGAATGAACATGGAAGGATATTTTTGCATATCCATGGAATGGATGGCTTCTTGAGCAAGAAATATCTCATCTACTATTTGATGCCCTTCCACATAACCCCCTTGCTCAGGGGAAATAATCTTATGCAAAAGAGGCCTCAACCTTTCTGCCATGATCTTAGTAATGATTTTGATTACATTACATAAAGCAATAGATCTAAAAGCTGAGATTGTTAGAATAAGTAATTATTCTCTTAAGTTCTACTAGGATAGACTTACTTGAGTTTCCACTCCTTCACGAGTCAGGTGAACTCTCAGTTATAGTCTACATTAGATTTGATGAGTTATTGTAATCCAACGACTCTCAATGATCAACTTTGTTATTTATACAAAGTTGATCCATGGAATAATTAATGATAGCCTTCTTACTCTAGGGCATACGTTCAATTCGCGTCTTCTATTTAAATCTCGAACTCAAGCGCCTTGTATTGGTTTTTTTCTTTGTTCCTTCATTTTTGAAGGTAAAACCTTACAAAATATCTCCTTACCTTTGTATTTTTCATTCTGACTCATTTCTTTACTAAAGCCTTTTACTTTTTCAAAAGTCTATCCTCTTAAAAAGTGAAGGAGTCATTTGTAACCTAATAATACAAAGGTCTTTTTCGAGGGGGGGGTTAAGGGTGCACAATATTGCACCTTCTTTTTTTTTGTCTTTTGAGGGGGGTTTTTCTTTTCTTTTGGTGTCTATCTTCTTTAATCTCTCTTCTATTTACTTTTATAGTGGTTTTTATATCTAAAAGGTGTATATTGTTTTTATCTCATTAAACCAATATATGTTTAAAGAAGGTACTCAATATTTTATACAAACCCTCATAAATATAAAAACAAATAATTTTTTATATAACATCATATAAATTTTTTAAGTGGCATCTATTGGTGTATAAAAATATATCTTCATCAATTTTTTTGCCTCTTCTTGCTTGTTACTTTCTCCTTCTTATTTCACCTTTTTTGCATTTAAGAAAGTTCTCTATATCTTAAAGCAATACCTAAATATAAGAAGTCTCTATCAATACAAACTCTCATAAAATTCATTTTTTTTTTTTCGATTTATAGGAATATTTTTTTACCTAAATCATTTAAAATTTATCACCTATGTTCCTAGTCTTGGAATTCTCAATAACCTACATTTTCCCTCTTGTAAGGGCGGGTTATTAAGAATCCGATAATAATGTTTTGGATGATATAAAAAACAACCTATGTTCCAAGTATCAATTCTCTTCTTTACTTATAGTTTCCCTCTCGTAAGTACGAGTTATTGAGAAGAAAATATATATAGTCCTGGCTTAACAATTGTTTCATTGGCATTTAATTTATCATACCTCCTCATTTACTTATAGTTTCCCTCTCGTTAGGGCAGGTATTTTGAAGAGATTGGTATTTACAAAAGGCCATTGTTACATTAAAAATTATAAGATCCATTAATTCATTTTTCATTACCCTAATAGATTTAGAAATTCTCCTCACTTACTTATAGTTTCCCTCTCATTAGGGCGGGCAATTGAGGAGCTTGGTATCTCTTAAGGGTTTTGTTCCATTCTTTAAAAGAACATTAAAATTTAAGTTAAGGAGGGGATTTTTGGTTTACTTCAATTTTATTTATCAAAATGAATACAATTTATCCACTCACCCCTCATAACTATCCTACCTAAAAACCTAAAATATTAAATCTCATTTCTCAAAAAGGGCTCACACACCTGCTAGAAGAGAAGCAACCTGAATTTGAAAAAGAATATAAAATATTTGTTCATAAAGGAAAAATGTATGAAACATTTGGTATTATAAGCACTAATGTAAATGAAAGCTTATGGTTTCACATTATGGATTGTAAAACTCCTTATGGAAGTTGGGAGAAACTAAAGAACTTATTTGGAAAAGTAGATCAAATAAGGTCAATGCAATTAGAGGCAAAATTAACAACATTATCTCCTGAAGACTTTAGAAATATTGTTGACTTTCTCACCAAATTTAAAGAAGTCCTTACTCAATTTAAAGGTAGTGGAAAGGATAAAAAATATGAAGAATACATCTATCTAATTATTTCTAAATTAAATGGTGTATTTCAAATATTCACAACCACCTTTCTATCTACAAAATATGCTCTTGGTGCAAGTTTCAAAATGCCCTCCTTAGAAGAATTTTGTGAGAGACTAACTAGAGAAGAAATAAAACTTGCAAAGTATGAGATCTCTTCCTCTTCCTCTAAAGCCTTAGTAGCATCCACCTCCACTAAAGAAAAATTTAAAAAGAAAGAAATAAGTCCCATAACTTGTACTCACTGCAAAAAGAATGGTCATTTTGCAAACAAATGCTGGAAAAGATTACAACAACTAGAGGCAGCTATGAAGGATCAAAATATAGATAGTAAAAAGCATATAGGAAAATCCCTAAATGTTCAAGGTAAGACCAAAAATACTTCATCTAATTACTGGGTCCTAGATTATGGAGTAACTCATCACATGATTGCTTCAAATGAGTCATTCTCTTCTATCTCCTCAAGGTCAACATGTAGCATAGAAGTTGGTGACTCTTCCTTTATCCCAATCAAAGGAAAGGATGACATATCCATTGATGGTGGCTCTATAAATAATGTTATCTATGTTCCAAACATTGCAACAAATCTCCTCTCCGTCTATCAAATTTGTACTTTTGGAAAGGGGAAAACTATTCTCTTCTCTCCAACAAGAGTTGAGATAAGAGACTTTCAAGACCCCCACTCTCTCATAGCAAAATGAGATATTTATCACAATACTCGCCTCTTTCACTTCAAAGTATTCAAAAATCTAGAAGGGGCCTCCTATTTTGTGGCTCATGGAGATCTTGAAAGCAAAATTTGGCATGAAAGGTTTGGTCATCTCAGTTATAACTACCTAAAGGAATTGAACACCCATGAAATGGTAACAGGTTTACCTCAAGTATCTTCTATTGATGGAGTATGTCTTAGATGTGCTCTTAGAAAGCAACATCAAGATCCTTTCCACCCAAGTGGTTCTCTAAAAACCTCATCCCCTCTAGAGTTAATCCATAGTGACTTGATGTTTTTCCCAGAGACTTATTTCAAAGGAGCAAAATATGCTTTAACCTTCATTGATGAATTTTCTAGAATAAATTGGGTCTACTTCCTAAAATACAAAAGTGATGTTCTTTCCCATTTCAAAATCTTCAAAGTCTTAGTTGAAAACCAGGCCTCTTGCAACATCAAGCAAATTCACACAAATAATGTGGGAGAATACTGCAATAATGAGTTCTCAATATTTCTATCAAGTCATGGCATCATTCATCAACATTTTGTCCCATAATCCACAACAAAATGGCATTGCAGAGAGGAATGAAATGGCAAATTGTATGCTCCATTCAAGAGATCTTCTAAAAGTTTTTTGGGCAGAAGCTATTAACTGTGTAAAATATATTCAAAATCGCACACCTCATAAAGCTCTTGACCATTTAACTCCTGAAGAAGCATGGACTGGATCAAAATCAGATGTCTCCTTCTTCAAGATTTTTGGGTTACTGCTTGGTTGCACATCCCAAAGAAGAAAAGGAAGGCTCTAGATAAGAAAAGAAAAAAACTCATCTTTGTTGGTTATTGTGAGTAAATGAAAGCATACAGGCTCCTTGATCCCTCACCTCATGAGGTATTTTCATAGGAATGCCCAATTTTATGAAACATTCCCTCAGAAAGATCCTCAACCATCCTCTTTCTCTATTGAGACTTCTCCTATAGTAGAACCTCAATATAATGAAGAACCAACTTTAGAGGTTATTTTAGAGATTGATGATCAATATGAGGAACCTATAACTTCAACTCAAACTCTTTCCACTCCTTCTACTCCTTCCACTATGCCAAAATGGGCTCGCACCATTTTTAAAGAAGCTACTCCTTACATACAAAATATTCCATCATCCAGATTAACCAAATACATAGGCACTGGTCTTGTTTGTCAGTATATTTCCTATGATCCTCAATCCTTCAAAGAAGCAACTGGTATTAAATAATGAGATGATGCCATGGAAAATGAATTCACTTCCTTACTAAAAAATGAAACTTGGGATTTAGTTCCCCTACCTAAAGGAAGGAAATTAGTTCGTTGTAAATGTATTTAAGGAATAATGGAGAAATCGACAAACACAAAGCTCACCTAGTAGCCAAAGGTTTATCTCAAATTGAAGGAATTGATTATGCTAAAACCTTTGCACTAGTTGCAAAAATGGATTCTGTTAGACTGGTTCTTGCTTTGGCTGCTTCCCAAAAGTAGCCTGTCTTTCAAATGGATATAAAAAGTGCTTTCTTACATGAGGACTTAAAGGAAGATATATTCATGGAACAACCTAATGGTTTCAATCAAGACTCCTATCTTGTTTGTAGGCTAAAGAAGTCTCTCTATGGCCTCAAACAAACTCCTAGAGCTTGGTATGAAAAAATGGACTCCTTCCTTCTTTCCTCAGGTTTTTCTCATTGTGAGTTTGATAACACAGTCTACATTTGGAGAGATGAAGGAAAAATCACCATAATTGTTCTATATGTTGATGATCTACTACTCACTGGTAGTGACTTCACTCACATTCAAACTATAAAAGACTCCTTCTCTAGAAAATTTGATATGGTTAATCTGGGTCTAGCTCATTACTTCCTTAGGATCCAAATAAATCAAACAGATGCAGGAATTTCATTGTGTCAACAAAAATACACTCTAGATCTTCTTCAAAGGTTTTAAATGACAGATTGTAAACCTTCTCCGACACCTTTTCAGTCTGGAGTCAATCTAAGTACTTCCTGTACACCCCCTCTATGTGATGCAAATCTATACTGTCAACTTGTAGGGAGTTTGTTATACCTTACTCATCCTCATCTAGATATCTCATATGTTATTGGCTTAATATCTAGATTCTCACATCAACCTCATTTCAATCACTAGCAAGCAACACAAATAATCCTCCGTTACTTGCAAGGAAATACTCACTTTGGGATCTTATATGAGGGAAAATCCATGGATATCATTGGCTACATGGATTTAGATTGAGAAGGTTTAGTAGAAGACATATGTTCAACTTCTAGCTATGTCTTTTGTCTTGGTTCTTTGCCAATTGCTTGGTTATGCAAAAAAAAACAAGTAGTGGTCTTATCATCTATAGAGGCAGAATACATGGCAACAATTTTAGCAAGTCAGGAAGCTCTTTGGCTTCATCAGATTCTAAGAGAATTTGGTTTTTCCCATGACAAAACTATTACTCTTTGGTGTGACAATCAAAGCACAATTCATATTGCATGCAATACAGTTGAGCATCAGCGCACCAAGCACATTGAGATACACATGCACTTCATTCGAAAACATATTCAGAATGGGGACATATACTTGGACTATATTCCAACTGAAAATCAAGTTGCAGACATCTTCACCAAGTCATTTCCTTCTCCGCGTTACATACGGTTGCGAGAGAAACTTGGAGTATTACAACTACATTGAAATAGAGGCCTTTTCACCTCTCCTTTTATTATTGTATTCTTTGGAGGATGGTTTTTTCCCATGTGGTTTTTTTTATCATCTCTCCCTTATATATTATACATGAGTACCTCATTAGGCCATGTTGTCGAGACTTATTTTTTTTGTTATTAAGGGCAATCTTCACAATCCGAAGACATGCCTCTTTATTTCATAGTAGATGGTTTTTTCCATGTGATTTTTTCACCATCTCTCATATATATCGTAAATGAGCACCTCATCAGGTCATGTTGCCGGGACTCACCTTTTTTTGTATTAAGAGGACAATATTCGCAAATCAAAGACATGCCTCTTCCTTTTTTCTTTTTTGATAATTGGTTTTTCCATGGGGTTTTTACCATATCTTCAGAAAAGAAACCATTGTACATGAGTACCTCATCAGACTCTGTTGTCAGGACTCATTTGCACAATACACCCCTAGTATCACTTAAGGTGGGATGTTAGAATAAGTAATTATTCTCTTAAGTTCTACCAGGATATAATTACTTGAGTTTCCACTTCTTCATGAGTCATGTGAACTCTTAGTTATAATCTACATCAGATTTGATGAGTTGTTGTAATGCAACGACTCTCAATGATCAACTTTGTTATTTATACAAAGTTGATTCATGGAATAATCAATCAGTTCTCTTTCTTCATATTTTGTGCAATGCTTTGTATGTCTATTTTGGGAAATTATAACAAAGATATGATCAAACTCTTGAGCTTTTGTAACAAGAGTAATATAAGTTTTATTGATAACCTTCAAAATTTCTTTGGCTTTCCTAGCTTCTTCTACCACCTCTAATAAATCAACATGAAGGATATCCCAGAAATCTTGGTAGAACTCAATGGGAAAACCATCAGGACCTGGGGTTTTCCCTTTTTGCATTTTAAAAACTACATGTTGAAGGTCATTGATAGTAACATGAGCAGTCAAAATATAGTTCTCCTCAGAAGTGATAAGAGAAGGGATTACATGAAGAATATTTTATTGAGAAGCTGAGTTAAGAGGAGTAGCAACAAAAATATTGGAAAAGTAATCAACAACAATAGAGTTCATGCCATCCCAAGTATAGACAACATCTCCAAAATTTGATTTTAGGGAAGAAATAAAGTTGTGAGATCTTCGATCTAGAAGAGATTTGTGGAAGAAATTTGTGTTTCAATCTCCTTCTTTGAGCCATTGAATTCTATATTTTTACTTCCATAATAGTTCTCTTTTTTCCCATTCCTCTAACTGAGTTGTGAGTTTTCATCTGCACTTCTATTCTCTGTGAGGCCATCTAAACAGATTTTCTTATTCAAATTTTCAAGTTGAGCAATAAATTCATGTTTTTTTTATGAATATGCCCAAACTCCTTCCAGTTCCAAGTCTTGATTTTAGATTTAATGTATTGCAATATTTTGGAAAAACATAACATCTTAGTCCCATACCTAGGCTTACCTTCCTTCCACCATTGTTGCACATGAGGTCTAAAGGATCTGTCTCTGAGCCACATTAATTGAAAACAAAAAAGAGAGAAACTCACATTGGTTTTTCCACATTTCTAGCATGACTGGCCAGTGATTCGAACCAACATTGTTAAGAATATTCACTTTAGGAATGTGACCATGGATTAAGAAATTTTTAGAGAGCAAAAACCTATCCAATATCTCCATTATACAAGCTAAGCCTTGCCTTCTGTTAGACCAAGTCATAAGGCCATTATTTGGTTGGATGTCCACAAGATGGAGGTTTGCAATATATTCGCTCATGAGGTTAGTTCTTTTGTCCAAATTTCTATTTCCCCCATTTTCTCATCCAGAGAGAGGATGGTATTGAAATCTCCTCCGATCAAGATCCAAGCTTCAAGAAAATGAGAGATAATATGAGTTATATCCTTCCACTGTCTTCTTTTTTCTCCAAAGTAGTCGGAGCATAAATAGTAATGTAGAGCATAATTTGGTTGGAATGTCTACTTTGAATAGCTATAGCCAAAAGACCCCAAATGCCAACCATATGGTGAATAACTACCTCTTTTGGGTCCCAAAGACAAGAAATGCCACCAGAAGTCCCCTAGGAACCGAGGGAAACCACTTTTCCACTTGGCCAAATTTTACTAGCAATTGAGTCCATATCCTCCATTGACATTTTCGTTTCTTGAAGGAAAACAAGATGTGGATGATTTATCTGAATCATTTTTCTAATTTCATTTTGTTTTGAAAGACTCCCTTTGAGTCCTCTATTATTCCAAGTGATGATCTTCATTAATACCAGGGCTAAAAAATTTGGGAAGGGCATTAATCTTACCTTCCTCTACAATATTTTCACCTTCTTTTACCATATGATATTTATTGGTCTTACGACCTGCTTTTTGATTAGAATCTATCTTTAGTTTTTTTCCTTGTTTCTTGACTTACTCTAATTGAATCTGAGATGGCTTCTAACCTTGAAGAATGCTCGTACATAGCCAAAATTTTACTAGAGGGTTCAACATAGTCTTTATTGGGTCCTGTATTATTTGAAGTTTTGACATTTAAAATATTGTTTTTCTTATGTAAATTTTATCCCTTTTTTCTATTGAAAACCTTTGATTTGTTGGTTTGTATTTGAGTTCTTCCCTTCATCTTTAAATTGTGTTTCTAAGATTTATGTTTCCATTATTTCCTCTTCCTCACTTGGGACATCATTTGTGGAAAGGATTTCAAACATATTAGCAGATGAATATATTTATCCTTCATAATTGGTTTTTTTTTTAGTGTTCTTCTTCTTAGGCATTTGGAAACCTGTTGAGTTTATATCTTCTTTCTTTTGATCAAGAATTTTATTTGGGCAAACACTAGCCAAATGACCATATTCATGGCAAATTCTACAATGAAAATGAATGTTCTCATAGTCCACTACTTGCTCCCAAGTGTCTTCCCCAAATTGTAATGTGATCGTTTTAGGTAGGGTTTGTCAAAATCCATTAAAACACAAATTCGAGCATAAATAATATGTTCAAAATTTTGAGTACAATCAACAGTCATCATAAAAGTTCCTAAAGAGTTTCCAATTGTAGAAAAAATAGTAGGATTCCAAAATTCAATAGGGAGGTCAAAGAGTCTAACCCACACGGAAGCTATAGAAGGCATCTCTTCTTTGAATTTAAATTTAGTATGACAGGGCTTCATGAGAAGCCCTGCCCTTCCAAAAACCAGGGAACCCCTTGAAAAGTTTTCTCTCTATCTTCATTATTAGCAAATAAAACAAGAAAATAACCATTTGGATAAATAGAGATTTGTAACTCACCTTTAGTTTTCCAGCTTTTTGCAGCCCAAACTTTGAAAGCAGATAGGCTCGAATGAAAACCCATGTACCGAAAAATTAGTCCTCTTTTTTCCAAATGTTTAATGCCAGTCTAAATGTTACCTATATCAAGATTAACAATAGGAGTTCCATCAACTGCTTTAAGACATCCTGATTCCATTTTCCTAGGATCAATCTTAGGCATTCTTAGAGGTTTATGGGAAGCCCTAATATTAATATTAGCATTGGGTTGAGGCTGTCCACCATGGAGGGCATCCCTAAAATTCATTTTTGGGGCTGAGTCTTCAAAATTCTTACCCTTGATAGGGGTTTTCACAGTAGAATTATTTTGTGGGTGCACCTTAGCACCAGATTCACTTGAGATCTGAGCCATTTTTTGATCAACTACTTGAAACTTGTTTTTAGTTCTCTTTAATCCTTGCCCTAGACACCGTGGAAAGGTATGGTTTTCACTTTTCTTTTGTGTAGCAAATTGGAAGTCGTTGTCACTTAAGTTCACAGCATGATCTATTGAAAGACAGATTTCTAACCCATCTTGGATCCCCTGCAACATATCCTGCTAAAATATTGAGCATAAACCATAAAAATATTGGCCGTTAGGGCCTGAAGGCCCTAAAAACCAACCTCTGGAGTTGCTTGCACTCAACCCAAATGAAATCCTCACACAACCACTTACCAAAAATTTCGTTCACACATAGGGATGCTCTAGGATTTGTGTTGCTTCAAATGATATGAAAATTGGTGGCGACGTTCTAAGGTTTTTCAAGCATCTACCCTCAAAATTTCAGCTCAATCCAATTCCGGATGAGTGAAATATGACTGAAACAAATTCAATATTTTCTAAATCATTTTCTTTAATCAATTAAAAGTCCCTCATTTAAATTAATTTTAAAAACATTAATAATAATTTAATTAATTATATTTAAAAAATTAAAATTTTCTTAACTATAAAATAAACTAAGTTATAAAAGAAAAAATGGTTACAAATTCCAATTTATATTAATACCCATTTAAAAATTTGGGTCATTCCATACATACTCAACATAAAGCTTAACCTTTATGTTTTGGTGCTCCTACTGTGAAATAAAGGTGACAACTTGCTCCTGTCTTTATTTTTTGTTGCTCCTACTGTGAAATAAAGGTGGCAACGTGCTTCGGTCCTGTTGATAATAATTGGTATCGTATATCTTTAAAAGGTTTGGTGGATGGGTAATTGTTTGTTTGGCTAAACACTATCTAAAAGGACTTGGATTCATACTTTAGGGTACCAATTTGTAAAGGTAGCAGTCTGCTCTGCAATCTGAATCCTGAGAGTGTATGCCACCTACAACCACTGTACGAAACGAGGTCAACAATAACAAAGGTTGTTGGAGCAACTCCTATTACACTTACCTTTTCTAAAAATAATGTGATTGTAACCAATTCCTTATCTATAAAAAAACATTATCATGATAAAAAATAATTTTTTTGACTCACTTTATACCTATGGGTACTGTAAATCTGATGTGATATGAGCACTGCAAACCTGATGTGATGTGATGTCCTCGGGAAAAGACACTGAGTACGGGACGTTCTGATGAGAAGACAATTCATATCGCGTCACTGCTCTTGTAATATTATTTGTCATATTGCGTAAGTGCTTTCTTACTGTAATAGTTCCGCTGGCATCTAGAACGGAAAGGCATCTCTTATTGTCCTTTAGGCTTTGACTGCCATAAATTCTGAGGACTCCCGTGGGCCTGTGCCTATCAGTGGATCTTAGAGTTTTAGCCTATCACGTCTCCATTGTTAGTATATTAGAGCTTTCAGGGTAGGATACCAAAGTAACATGGAGGTTGTCCAAAATTTTAGGGTTTCTAATGTCAAATTTATGCCTTCCACTTTTTATTTATTTATTTATTATATATAATTAATTAATGGTATATAATTTTTAAAAATAAATAATGAAGATAAAAGTATTGATGAGAATAAAGGAAGAAAGTCAAAATTAAATATTAAAATGTCAATAAAATGTGAGGAGAACGCCATAAATACAAATAAAAAATGAATATAGAGATAACATCTTAGAAAATTTGGGTATGAATATGACTTAAAAAAATTGTTATAATTTTAAATTTATTTTAACATACTAGACCGAAAAAAGAATGTAATGAAGTTTTTAAAAGTATTTGGAATATAAATAACAATTAGTTATTGTAATAATATTTGATAATCATAAATGAGATAATTAATTTTTAGAAAATGAAAAATTATTTTGGGTTACTAGTATCTTTTTTAAAAAACAACATTAGAAAATTATAAGTGTGTTTTATTTAAATATAGACACTTGTTAAGGTAACTATTGGAAGAAACTTGATGCTTAGTTTTGATGCTTTTCTTCGTTATATTATTTATATTGATCTATCTTGAAAGAATATGGTATTGCTAATGTATTATCCATGTGTAGGATTAGGTACATCCATGCGTGAAAGAGGTATAATTGACCACCAAGAATGGGGCACTTGAAAAGGGAAATGATGATTATGGCAACTCAAGGTAACATGAACGACTACCCTCATATAGATGCAAGATTCTTGTTTTGGTGGTCATAAATGATCCAACTATCCAGATCTTGAAGTTGGTAACCTAGAAGTTATGGTAAGTCACCGGTTGGGACAAGCAATTGGACTTGCAAAATAACCACCCACCTTGTTTGATGCATTTGATTACCTCCACCAAAACTTGTCGATGGCAAAATTTGTCGTTGGTTGAAACCACTCCAGCTAAGGAAAAATCCTCTTCCACCACCACTCGACCACTGAGTGGTGGTCATGTGTTACTAGGCGCCCCATAGGCCTTAAGGGTCTATGAAGCCCCCGCATAATGCGTGTGGGATAAAGCTTCGTGAGCCTCAAATAACTTGCACTTTATCTCACATGCATGGTGGGAAGGGTGTGGGCTCTATTTAAAAGGGCCATTGCACCCTTTGTGGATACCCAAGCCCATAGGATTGGCATAGACTATTGAAATTTTCTCTTTGTTTGTGTTTGCCATGGTTAACTCTTGTCCTATCACTATTTATCGCATGTTGGTTTCATAGTTGTTGAGGGTTGGTTGTGTTACACCTTTTGTTTTGATTGAGGATATAGTAATCCCACATGAATCATATGGAAGGCACAACACATCTTATTGTAGAATATTTCTTCCTTAGTAGTATAACCATTGATAGTGGTCATGCCAACCTTCAGGCCGACCACTATGGTGCCAGTTTTTAGGCACCAATGATTGCACCTATGGCAGACTTTGTCTACGGGCCTGTGTTTCAACCTTGGTTCTCAAACCGTCATTGATTGGTTTGCATGACTTGTGTTTACTTGTTGTCCATGGTTTAACCTCCCTTTTTGTGCGAAGGTCTTTAAATGATTTAGGGTGTTAATGAAAGATAGACTTTTTGATAATAAACTATGGACCTTTTGTATTAATGAAAAATGGACTTTCTGTTAATAAAATATAGAACCTTTTGGTATTTATAAAAGTTAGAATTTTGTTAAAAGAGATATGGTTTTTGTTATATTGAAGAAATAAATTGTATTAAGTATTTGATTGATTAAGGGTATGGGACCTTAGTTGAGTGAAGAAATAGATTGTATTAGATATTTGATTTATTAAGGGTATGAGACCTTAGTTGATTGAAGAAATGGATTGAATTAAGTATTAATTGACTAAGGGTAGGAGACCTTAATGGATTAAGAAAAATATATTTTATGTGATGAAAAGCATGAACCTTTGATTGACTAAAGGAAGAGTTGTGAATTACTCTGTATTCGATTAAATGATTCTCTTCTTTTATTGATAAAGATAAGAGTGAACATGTGGGATTCCTTATGATGTTGATTAAATGATTCATGATTGAATGCTTTAAGTAGTTTTGTATAGTTGAAATTTGGAAACCAGATTATATATGCACTTGCTTCATAAGTTACTTAGTAGATGCATTTATATGCATGCTTCATAAGATCCATGAGCTGTCCTAATCCCTTATTACCATCAATGAGCGATGGGATGACAAGAAAAACCAAAGAGGATACTTATATCGAAAGCATTAACTTTGACATTGGTTGCAATTATAAATTTAATCATTAGATTAGACTCTAGTTGAGAAATTTCCTAGAATGATGTAATACATTATTATTTCAAGTATGGAAGTTTTACCATACTTGGGTTATGTAAAGATCTAATGAATAAATGAAGGATGTATCTCTAACTTGTCATTTATGAAGAATCATGGTTGTGGTAGTTTCATAGCTATTCCTTTGTTTAAATGCTTTAATTAGATGATGATGTTTTATTTAAGTATATTCTTGGTGCTTTTGTAGGTATTATTCATGTTTAAATTTAGTAGGTAGGTTTAACCTTGTCATTTTAAATAGATAAGGGTTAGAGGATCTTATGTTTTAACATAGTTAGATGGTTGTTTTGTTATCCAAAAATGATTATTGTTTTTATGATAAGTAGAGAGAAAGGGACCTAAGGGATTATGGGATCCCTTAGGATAAAACTTAAGGAAGGAACTTGGAGTAACCTTGATTCTAGGATCTCTCTAAAGAATCTAGACTAGATAGATTCGCATAACATCTAGTAGTTCTAAATGAACTTAGTTATCACCAAGCGAAATCAAAGGAAATACGTTAGCTCATCATGAAGATGAGATTGATGGATTATTTACAATACATGTAGTACACCTACACAAACATAATTTGTGTATGGTGTGATGATGAATGTACCCCTTTTAATGCACCAAAGAGGATAAGTTAGCTCATGATGAAGATGAGATGAATAGATTTTTTGCGACACACCTAGTATACCTACACAGACGAACTTGTGTATGGCATAGGGATGGGCATATCCTTTGATAGATTAAGGGAAGATAAAGTTGATTCATTGTAGAGAGGACTATCAACTTAAAATATTAAGCTAGCTTAGTTAATTTTGTAGTAACACATGTTTTTTTTTTATTTGTGGAAAACATCCCAAAAGGGATGCCACTTTCGGGTAAGACCCAAGGAGGTAGGGGTTTCCATTTTGTAAAAAATGCATATGTTGGTCAGGGATATGAAAGTCCCTTTAGAGCATATGTTTGTTAAATAAAAATATTGCCTTAGTTTAGTTAGTTTTTGGGTCGTTACACCTACTAAATCAAAATATTTGATAATCTCAAGCAAGCAATAATAACTAGAACATTTAGCAAGAGCAAAGCTAAGGATACTTTGAGGAAGACCAACTGGATTAGGATATCCTATAGGAGAATAGATCAAATCTCTTGTTAGGGTGCAAAAAGAGGACCACACATAAAGGAACAATAACTAGATTTTGGTCTACCTACCTTACCTCATGCTCCAAAATTTTAGAATGTGTATTGTCCTTCTCTTGCAAATAAGTACAACATATCCAATAGGGCATTTGATGCATTAAAGACACCAACATGGGGGCTATCGAGAAGTGACGAAAAACTTGACAACATTAATTTCAACCAAGTAAGAATTTTGAAAGAGGTGTTCTGAATTATAGGAGGAAAATATTCCACTTTTTTCTATAAATAGTAATATTTTCCATTCTAAAAGGAGGTTGAATTGTTATCGTGCCTAGTATCTAGCCTTGAGCGATTTTTGTCTTATTTTTCTATTTTGTATATCAGTCTGAACTTGAGCCTTGATTCACTATATGTATAGTTTTTCGAGCATTTTTTAGTTTCATATGGTTTTAATTATGCTTTTAATATGAATACAAAGAGCTATGAATACTTCCAATTATATCATTCTTTGTGTGCATATATCTTCCTATAGAGGGTTGTGACTAGCATCAATCATATTTTTCATAAGAGATCTTTCGATTTGCAATCATAGTGAGTTGTGACTGTATTCATTTTAGTTGTTGTGTATTGATGCATTTGTTCACCAATTCCACTAGTATACAAAATAGAATTTGTAATCTTTAGCACATCATCATCCTTAGCTTAGACTAGTGAGTCTAGTTTGCATTTACTACTTTTTCCCTCTGTTCCTTTTCCTTGGCAAGAATATGATAGATTGGAGTAGCCTAGAAGGCGATACTAGAAGGAATGTTCTAAAGATAACATCCAAACAAGGAGTCGACCTTAGTGAAAGCATGAGATTCCGGAAATAAAAGGAAAACTATAGCTATGCAATGTAAGACAAAATATAACGCTTTAATCCTATGCCTTTGAAATGCACGAAACAAAGAAAGGAGATAAATCGAAAATGAAAGAAAGATGTATGGAAAGCACAACCCTTTTTATTCAATTTTCTTATCCTCGGTTACAAAGACGTCTCCTCCCTTTTTAGGGGCTAGGAGCGTTAAATAGATCTTGGTTACAATTGTGACTTAGTCTTCCTCCTTCCGCATGCCCACATGCAAAATGGGCGGGCCAAAGTGTTGCCGCCGCTGATGTTGATGAGTCCTTGGTTCTTGCTACTTCTCCTACGATCAAAGAAACAATAAAGGCGTTAGTAGCACCTGCTGCAAACGTGAAACATTTGTTCCTTGAAATTAGTGAAAGATGTATGCCTAAGACCGACTAAAATGATGCATGAAATGATCCTAAATGACCTGCAAATCTGACAGAGGTCAGAAGACATTACCAGAGGGCCACTGCCATTGAAACAATCGGCCAATCTGCTTTCAACTGGAATTCGTCCCTGGGCAGGACGAATTTTGACTGTTATTCGTCCCCGGGTGGGACGAATTCGATTGTGTTAGAATGCCGAGTTGATGCCGCTCCAATGTCACACCTCGGGATCTCCAAAACACCTACAGACAAAGGGGTTAAGTAATTGGGGCCATTTTGGGATGACCCAGATGGTCGGATTCTCCCAATTTGACCTCCATCACCGAGAATTTGATGTTGTTACCTGCAAGTTAGTGGGACAACAAAGCGACAAAAAGCATGATGAAATCTGATCAAAATGTTATGGAATTGAAGCTATGAATTATCTAGACAACATAACATGAAATGCAAGATGAAAAAATGATCTAGAATACTTTAGAATGAAACTTAGAAAATGCGGGGTGCCCGAGTGGGCCTCCCACCGTTGGCACTTGATTTCGGCGCCAATCCACTAGGGATGGGCCCAAAATCTCTTAGGATTGTGTTGTCGGAAAATTGGTGGATTAAGGTGGTCAAATGTTGGGTTTGGGTTCGGATCCACGCTTCCAAAAGCCACCCAATAACCTCTCTTGCGAAAGAGATTAATGGATGTGAAAAGGTGAATCGAAAAAGGATGCAATAGGGTGTTCGATTTGGCAGCACTTCGTTGCTTGAAAATGCCTCCAACCTCTTCTTTTTGGGTGGGAAAGTCCACCATTTTATAGACCCATGGGGTCTCTTTGGAGGGGCATGCAGGGATGCCATGTGGCGGCCATGCCTTCCCAAGAGGGAGGAGACTCCTCCCTGACTTGGGCTTCCATGATCGCCTTTGTGACAGTCCTCTAAGCGCCAACCTACCCACCTACACGCGCATGCACGACGAGGAGGCAATAATTGATTGTCCTCGGCTGCCACTTGGCGGCATTCTTCTTTTTGCCCGTTAAACCTGGAATTCGTCCTGACCAAAGATGAATTTAGAATTCGTCCCTGGGTGAGACGAATCCCAGTTAGTATTCGTCCCTGGGTGAGACGAATATTGAGCAAAGTGCCTGAATGTGCCAAATTGCCTCTTGACCTTACAAAATTGCTATGAAAGTGGTTAGGACCATCTGTTTAACCTCTAAGGGCTGCCCTGGGGGCTGTGTGTGTCAAAGCGATCAGTGTTTGCAGTCACATAATCGGATTGGTGTTGTTTTGGTGTCTATAGATGCCCCTTTTTGGGATGCGTTGTGCATGGCGCAACGCCGAGCAAAAATAGATAACCAAAGCACTAATGATTAGGGTTTCTTGGTAACCTAACCAACTTTTGATGCCCCAAGCATGGAAAGGGCATGCATTCTTGAATCCTTGCTTCTGACGAGCTAAGGAATTTGATTTCAAGTATTAACCTATTTTGGTGAGGTGTGACTTGAGCTTGGACATTGATCAGTCATGATTAGGCAAAGGGCGCAACCTTTTGTCCATGGGGGAACCTTGTGTTCATGCTTCAGGAAATGCCAAGTGTTTGATCAATTTGTGATTGTTGCTTGTTTACTTCCCCAAGCAGGAGCGTAATTGTCTTTGTCAATGATTCTTTGAATGCATGTCATTTTCTTTAATTGGGTGTGTGCTTGTTGATTGGTGACTAAGTGTGACTACCCCCTCAAGCGACGAATCGATGAGGGAATGACCTTCATGAGAAAAGCGACGAGTCGCTTGACCCAAGATGACTTGTGCAAGGGTGCCTTTAGATGGTTTATCGTTAAGCATGTGCAATTTTTCCAACATTTGGACCTATTTTTGGTGGGTGTTAACCCTTTTTGCGACGTCGTTTGGAGCTAAAATTGGCAAAAATTCGTCTTCCCATGGAGCGGTCCGGCTAAGATAGCCTTCTTAGGGAGTAGGATAATGACAATTTGTGACCCCAACGTCTATTTTGTATGCTCGGGATGTCAAGTGCAACAGCACTCACATCGGGCAAATTTATTGTCTATTTTTAGTGCATTTTTGTTCATTTTTTGATGTTTTTGAAGTTTCTGGCCTGAATTCGTCCCAGGGTGGGACGAATTCCAGCTTTAGAATTCGTCCCTGGGTGGGACGAGTGCTAACCAGAGCGCTCATCCCAGTAAAGGATGAATTCCAGCTCAAAGGCCTATTTAAGGGCCAAAACTTGAGTTTGGGCTCATTTGTGTCTAATTTTTCTTGCGATTTGGAGCTCTAGGGAGGAGGAGGTTAATTCTGCGAAGCGAAGCGCTGCCGAGATTTTCCCTGCCATCATGAGTACACAAACTGGTTCGAGCGGTGGAGCCGAAGCGAGACCCGTAAGTGCTCCCTAGAGTTTATTTTTGTTTTAAAACTGTAAGTGTGTTGTTTTTCTGTACAGTTCTTTTCCATGATTTTAATTTTTTTTTGAGTTATTTTCTTTTGCAGGTTGTTAGGAGCCGGTACCGTGTACCCACTGCTTTCACTGAGGCACGAGGGGCACTGACTGAGGCTGACTGGGAGTGGCTTGATGCCCTTGGGCTCAAGCAGGTGGCTCGACTGGAGCCTGTGGTCCCGGATCAGGCCTATTTGATGGCCTCGATCAAACTTTGGGATCCGCAGACCAACACCTTCCATCTCCCGACAGGGGAGATGACTGTGACTCTGGAGGATGTCTATCGGCTTCTTCGGATTTTGATAGATGGACTACCCATCAGGACATCGTCGCGTGATCAGCGGACTGCTGTACTGACGAGATGCTTTGGGCATGGGGAGCGGTTGGGCGTAGAGAGCCCAGTGGAGACGACCGAGGTGGATCGCCGAGTTGGCGAGGATTTTGGTTGGATGGTGGCAGGGAGAGGGGGTGTTAGGAGTGAGGCACGCATTCCTTATGGGCCTCATTTCTAACATGTTATTACCTGACTCGTCAGGCGCGAGGTTCCCATGGAACCTGCTGGATTTGGTGTGGCAGTTGGTAGAGTGCCCGATAGAGGCATCGCTGATCTTGAGATGGGGACAGACACTGTTGGCACAGCTCTACGGGGAGTTGTATGGGGTCCGCTGCCGACAGTGGAAGGGGGTCAGCTGTAGTTATCTGTTGCAGTGCTGGGGTTGGCAGCACATAGCAGTTGAGAGGCCAACCGGGTTACCATGGATGACTCGGGCGGCGATGGAGGATAAGGAGATAGGTTATGCAGTTTTGTGGTGGCGGTCCAGAGAGCAGGGGTGGCGTAGGGCACTATGTCGATGCCTTCTCTTGGACCACTCCAGGGGAGGTGGTTTTGCGTCCTTATCGGGACTGTCCAGCCTGGTCGGAGGCTGGAGAGTGGCTCCGACGGGTACGTAGGGAGCGGTGGTTGATTGGGCGGCACGGGACCGAGCATGAGTTCTTCTCATATAGCCGGGTGACATGATAGTTTGGGGTGCACCAGGGGTTGCCTGGTGAGCCCGTGGTCTATCGACATCGGGGAGATGAGAGGACTCTAGACCGACCGGTCATCGCGCCACTGGGCGAGGATTCGGATGCGGTGATCGACGTCCCGGACGTGGATGACGTCGGGACTACCACTGAGTATGACTCGTGGTGGGTACTACGGCGATGGAGAGGAGAGGGGCCATTGGGAGGCGCGGAGGCGGCAGCGGAGGGTGCTGAGGCACCAGGGGATGATTGGGGAGCTCCGTTGGAGGATGCAGACATGGTGGAGGTGGGGGATGAGGATGTAGATTTTGGGGCTCCGGATCAGCCGAAGATGCAGGACATGGCGGAGTAGTGGGAGCCAGAGCAGGCTACTGTTCCGGAGAGTCCCATGCCTCAGGCGGATATGGAGGAGATGGAGTCTGGGGTACGCACTGAGAATGCATGGTTGGCGGAGCTGCTGTAGATACGAGATCAGGAGCTAGGGGATGCGCTATGGGAGAGGGATCTCCTGCGGGCTCAGCTAGCAGAGCGGGATAGGGTTTTGGCGCAGCATGATGATGCAGTAGCTTACTACCATCGACGGGAGGCAGAGTGGTGTCGGCATCGGCTAGATTTGGAGAGGGAGGTCATCCGCCTCGGTGGGCGGCTACCTGAGCCGTCGGGAGGTGGATCTTCTCGTCGGACGAGGGACAGTGCTGCGAGCGGTCGAGCATCATCTCGTCGCAGGCGATTGGATGAGGGAGGCGGTAGTAGGCGTGATGTGGGGGCTAGCAGTAGCCATCCTGAGGGGTCCCATAGGACCCACACCACGGGGGGTAGTTCCCATCGCACCGATCCTGCGTGATCATGGTGGTCGACGCCTTAGGCTGGGTGGTTTTTGTTATATGATTGCGGGGTCAGAGGACCAGTTTTGTAGCCTGCGGGCATTTTTTTGACGATATATATATATATATATATATATATATATATATATATATATATATATATTATTATTACCGATTTTATTTTGTTTATGCACATGTGATGATTTGATCTTTATGCATGATGGTTTGATGAATATGGATGTATGCATGTTGATTTATTTTGATGGATGCATATGTTATGATGAATGCAAATGTTTTTGATTTATATGTGATATGCAAAATGAAATGGATGGATGGAATTTGTGATGGTTGGTTATGGCACCATAGACTGTTTAGGACTCTGTTTATTTTGTTTTTAGGCGATTGTTGTGGTAAATGACTTTGTATGTATACATGTGATGTTTGATGGTATTGCAAAGATGAAAAGTAGCACAGTTGGTTTAGAAATGTAGCTAAGGTTTTCTGAGACTCAGACGGTTTTAACTCACTAGCCATGATTGTACTTTATCTTACAAGACTTTTGACCAAGGTATGAATCGAACTCGTTTTTGACCAAGCTATTTCACATCCCTGTGTGTGCAATTGAGTTCATTTATGTGGTATTTGTCAGGATACCGCCGATGCCGGATGGGCTTTCAACCGAACTTCATATCGAGGATCATCTAATTAGCTCCACTAACTCCTTTATTGTATTTAGTCAGATTAATCTACGGTGTTATCTAGGATACCATAAGCTAGCTCATCCACATGCAAACATTGATCTGTACACAAGTTAATGTGACAGATATATCGTCATGCGGGAGGTTTACCACCAGTGACCGATAGGCTATCAACCAAACCGGTACTGAGGCTTGCCTCATGACCCGTCAAAATGCTGAGAGTTTCAGGGATTCAAGTTCGACTCCCTTCTTTTCTTCAATTGTATTGGGATACTTGCTCCTTTGTAGTGATAAAATCACTGTTTATTTTTGTTTTATTTGTTTTTCTTTTTGAGCAAGGGATTGGGATATGGAGTGACGAGAATCACTATTGTATGTGCCTTTTGATGTGTGCACTATAGGATGTCAAATTTTGGTGTTTTGACGTTTGCAAATTTTTGATGTTTTGCAACTATTGAGAACTTGGGATTCTTAGGGAATTGGGTAGGGAGGATGCTTGTCCTTTTGCCAACTCTCGGCATTCTTGGGGTCATTCGCACAGGGGATGAGCAAGATAATCGTTTCGCTTATGGTGACCTGGATTCTTGTGCGGAGTTTCATCTTTCGTTCACACAACTTGGGAATTGTTTTATGTGTTTTAGCTTGTGATGGGATGTTACGTAACAAGGCGTATTTCAAGTATGACTCTACCTTCGTAAAATCTGTCTGACTCGGTACATTACGTGGCTAAAGAGCAAAATGATGACTGAATTACGAAAACTCTTGATACATTATAAGACCACTGACTCTTAGTGTGGTAAAAAGCAGTAAATGGCGTTTGTTTGCTATTTTGTAAAATGGAAAAGTGTGGAACAAGATGGACTTAGCAGAATAATTACAGTCTATGGTGCCTTTGACCTTTACGACCACAAATATGCAATGTATGGGTGCGATGCTTAATGCAGCTATGTATTTTTTTTTTTGATGGATTGATTTTTGTGAATATGAAGATGAGATGCGAGAAAAGCTCTCTATTGATGAATTTGAGCATGCCTAGAAATGAGATGCAAATTTTTGTTATTTTTGATGATTTTTGGATTGTTTTGAGTTTTTGACCAAGCGATTGTGAGAATCCTTGGAGCATTTTTGGGATTGACCAAGCGATTTTAGGGATCCTTGGAGCATTTTTGGGATTGACCAAGCGATTTTAAGGATCCTTGGAGCATTTTGGGATTGACCAAGCGATTTTAGGGATCCTTGGAGCATTTTGGGATTGACCAAGCGATTTTAGAGATCCTTGGAGCATTTTGGGGATTTGGCTCTCTTAGATATGAAATGGGCGCAAATGACTGATGTTCAAGGGTTCTGTTTCCTTGATTCCATCAAGAGAAGCTAGCCGGTATGTCCCGGGTCCTATTTTGCTATCAATGACATATGGACCTAACCAATTTGCCATGAACTTGTCCCTTAGGTGGGATGACAAACTAGAATTCTGTTGGTTTTCCTTCAAAACCAAATCACCAACCCGAAAGTCTCTCAGGTGAACTTTCATGTTGTAAGCTTTCTTAAGTCGCTCTTGATAAATACGTAAATGCTCGAGAGCATTAACGCGTCGTTCATCAAGCAACGTAAGCTGGTCTAACCGGGCCTACCGTGTAGAGTCATCATCGATGAACTCCTGCATTGATATGCGTAGGGAAGGAATCTCCAACTCTAGAGGCATGACTGCCTCGGAGCCATACACGAGCGAAAACGGAGTGGCCCTAGTGGGTGTCCGAATGCTAGTGCGATAGGCCCATAGGGCAAGTGGGATTTGAATGTGCCAATCCTTATGACTGTCTGTGACCGTATTTTTAAGGATGGCAACTAGCATTTTGTTTGACGCCTCTGCTTGCCCATTCGCTTGCGGATAATAGGGTGTCAAAAAACTATGCTAAATTTTGTACTTTGTGGTCAAAGCACGCACGTCTTTGTTCTTGAATGGCGTCCCATTATCCGAGACTATTTTGGATGGAATACCAAAATGACATATGATGTTATGCAAAATGAACTCCACAATGCGGGGTCCTGTCGTAGAGGTAAGCGGAATTGCTTCCACCCACTTGGTAAAATACTCTGTGGCCGTTATGATAAACGTGTGACATCCTGACGACGTAGGGGAGATCTTTCCAATTAGATCGAAGCCCCATTGCGAGAATGGCCAAGCAGACTGGACTGTCTGCAAGGCTTGGGAAGGTACGTGCATCAAATTGGCATGATGTTGACACTTCACGCACTTCTTGACATATGCGCAACAATCTCGCTCTAAAGATGGCCAATAATAGCCCATGCGAAGAATGCGCTTTGCGATGGCCATACCACTAAAGTGGCCACCACATGTACCATCATGCGCTTGGGCGACTGCCCAAGTGGACTCTTGCTGGTCCAAGCAATGAAGGAGGATTCCTTCATAGCTGCGATGATACAAAATGTCTCCTATCAAGACATACTTAGCCGCTTTCCGCTTGAGTGCTCATTTTGCGGCATGCGTCAATCCAAGCGGGAGATTACCTAACTTGAGGTAGTCTCTAATGGGTAAATACCGAGTCTTGTTGATCAGAAAACCTCGATAGTATGAACAGACCAATCCCTCTTGAAGTTCATCCCTAGCGAACGTTGAATGGGATAGAACTTGTAAGAATAGCATTGTGTTGCTATTAATGGGAGTAGGGGAGAACAAGGACCCCTAGTTGGCACATTTCAGATGATCTTGGATTCGAGAGAACTTATCCGAGGATGGTTCAATCTGGATCATGTGGATTCCTGGCGTCAAGTCTGAGCTTGCACGCTCCATCGTGGATTGCGATAAGGTTTTGACTTGAATGGTTGTCATATCACCGAAAAGGTCTTGCGGGATTAGTGACCCCAAGGAGGCCATTGTGTCCGCAAAATGATTCGATGATCGAGGGAGTGCCTCGATGTCATACCACTCAAGTTTTGCTAGGAATTTGTCCACAAGGGCTTTATAAGCCTGTAGAACTGGGCATTTGCATTGATATACCCCTTTGACTTGATTGACTATTAACAACGAATCACCAAAGATGTTCAGTCGTTTGATGTTCATGGTGATTGCTGTCTGAAGACCTATGAGCAAGGCTTCATACTCTGCATTATTGTTGGTGCATGGGAAGTTTAATTTAAATGACAGGGGCATTGGAGCGCCCTACGGTGTGAAGAATACAATTCCCGTGCCACCACCTTGCTCACATTTAGAACCATCGAAGAATAGGGTTATGTCAGCCTGTGACTCAGGCTCATCGGAATCTGGCGATTCTGAGACATGGAAGACCCCATCATCGGGTAGTTCTATGACTAGAGGCTGATCGTCTTCAAGAGGAGCCTCCGCTAGTTGATCGGCTATGACTTGTCCTTTGATAGATTTTTGTCCAATAAACTCTATGTCAAATTTTGTCAACAACATGATCCATTTCGCCGTGCGACTACTATGATAAGTACGACTCATCATGTATCGCAATGGATTCTCCTTAGACACAACATACGTAGTGTTGCTCGAGCATGTAGTGGCGTAGCTTTTTGGTAGCAAACACCACTTGCCAAGCGAGTTTCTCGACGTATGCATAGTTA
Organism: Wollemia nobilis; assembly: GCA_028583015.1. Classification (NCBI taxonomy): domain Eukaryota; kingdom Viridiplantae; phylum Streptophyta; class Pinopsida; order Araucariales; family Araucariaceae; genus Wollemia; species Wollemia nobilis. Next base: position 8,939,407 of record JAQPPZ010007509.1, on the reverse strand, counting down.
AGTTCATAACCGACCAGGGTGCGGCTAAGATAGTAAGTAGCCTGTTCTTTGTGAAGTTCATTCTTCTGGGCTAGCATGGCGCCCAGTGCCACCTCGATTAGCTGAGATGTATAAGTAGAATGACACTCCTGGTCTAGGTGGTGCCAATACGGCGGCGAAGCCAGGTATTGTTTGATTTCGTCAAAGGCTGACTGGCACTCGTCATCCCAGTGAAATGTAACCCCCTTGTGCAATAATTTGTTCATGGGTCGGCACTTGTCAGATAGCTGTGCTATAAAGCGTTTAATCGACGCGACCTTTCCTTGCAGACTTCTGAGCTGCTTAATGGTAGTTGGGGGAACCATTTCAAGGATTGCCTTGACTTTCTTTGGGTCCACCTCGATGCCTCGCTTTGAGACTATGAAACCCAAGAGTTTTCCAGATGTGATGCCAAATACGCACTTCTTGGGATTTAGTCTAACTTTATGCTCCATGAGGCGATCGAGGATCTTGCTTAAGTCATCGATATGATTTGAGCGCAAAAGAGACTTGGCTAACAAATCATCCATGTAATCTTCCAAAGTTTTATGCATGTAGTCATGGAAGATGTACGTCATGGCACGTTGGTAGGTGGCGCCAGCATTTTTAAGGCCAAAAGGCATGACCTTATAACAAAATGTCCCCCAAGGCGTTGTGAACGCCGTTTTTAGTTGGTCTTCAGGATTGATACGAATCTGATTGTATCCTGAGAAACCATCCATGAGGGAGAGCATTTCGTGACCTGTTGTAGCATCTACCAATGCGTCGATGCTCGGCAAGGGGAAATCATCCTTAGGACTCGCTTTGTTTAGATCTCAAAAATTAGTGCATATGCGAATCCTCCCGTCGGGCTTTTTGACGGGAACCATGTTGGACAACCATGGCGGATAATCCACGTAGATGACAAACTATGCATCCAACAGCTTTTGCAATTCGTCTTTGACCATCAAGGCCATTGTTGGGTGCATCTTACGTAGTTTTTGCTTTACGGGCTTGATTGTCGGATCAAGCGTTAAATTATGCGTGACTAGCTACGGGTCTAGTCCTGGCATATCCTTGTATGACCATGCAAAAACCTCCTTCTTCTCTTTGAGAAGGGCAATGTAGTCGGCTTGCTCTTCGGGGGAAAGACTTACCCCCGACTTGAGAATCTATGGATTCATTGGATCTATGCCGATATCTACGTCGGTCGTCTCCTCGATCGACATGTGGGATCCGTCCTCCAACTGATGTGGAGTCGGGATCAAATGGATATCATTAGCTGAATTTAAATCTGCGTTGGGAACCTCGGGTTCCTCTTCAGCCTAAAAAATATCTTGAGTTGTCCCTGGGGTAAAATGAGGCATCTTACCGAAAGGCCAATACTCTGATGGTGAGAGAGGTGAATTGACGCGATCCCAGTCGATGGCATCTGTGTCTAGATGCAATGACCATGCTGGATCGAGCGGATTGCGGATGGGTGCGGTCAAATCAATGGAGATCATGTGGATGGAATGAATTTGGTCTCCATTACCATGGGTATGATAACTTGAACATTCTGGATGCTCCCTATACTCCGGATCTGGCTCTAGGGGAACGGGCACGAACGGATCGGCCCTATGTGCTGATAGGAGGACAGGGTCTTCCCTCGACACTGATGTCATTATAGGGTCTCGGGGTGGACGGTGCTCATCATAAATTTGGAGCCATGGATCCAACACTTGGTCCCACCCCGTTGGGTCTACATACCACTCATGCCCTGGTAGTATGCCCATCTATGCAAATAAGTCATCAATCCCTAAGGGACGCCGTTGTTGCACTTGTTGCCTTTGTTGCATCTGTCGCATGTGGTTGAGATAGGCCATCTCAGTCTCATCTTCTGAATCACTGTCGGAGATCCAAAAATGTTCATTTTCTTCCACAACTGTTTGCGACATTAAGGGTTCACCTTGTTCCATAAAATTAATCTGGTCCCATTGCGGTTGTTCCACACTTGGTGGAGGGACCTGATTCTCTTGACATAGCTCTGGCTCGACTGGAACCTCTAAAGGGAATAGTTTCAAAAAGATCTCTGGACACCGTTTATGTTCTCCTTGGGAGTTAGTGTCCGAACTTTCACCTCTCTCTAGCAAAGGAGAGGGATTACTGATGTTACCAAGGGTGTTTGTTGACCATGGGAGGTAATCTCCCAATGTATATTCTATATTTGGGTTGGCATAAGGATCTGATGCCAATCCACCCTTGTTGCCTATTCCTAGGCCTTGCATGTTTTCCACCAAGATGTCTAAGGGCAGGGGGTGGTTGAACCCTACTCCCGACTTATCATATGGCATTTGGTATCTTGGCTGGCAAAGGACACGCACCCCTTGCTCATACCTGCCTAGCCCGTATCCATGCCAATTGCATTGGCCGAGATATCTCAGAGCGAAGTCCGGGTTTGACAGATAATTGATATTTTTAGCAAAAGGCTCTTCGTCTTCGTCCTTTTGCTTGCATGGTTCAACACCATGATCAAGGCCCCCATACACAAAATTAGTCTGGTTTGGTGGGTAACCTAGAGGAACAATTGTCCCTATGGGAAGGCGAGGTCTCCCCATGTCCCGTACTTGATTCTAATGCGGGCGTTGCCACAAAATTCTGCACTAGATACTCCCCCGAGGCCCGTACTGGCCATTTCAACAGTGATTGTTGATGCTTGGGAGGGAGGGAACGGGAGGCCTTCCTGAGTCCATTCCATGTTTGGTGGGTTAGGAGTCTCAGCTTTCGTTGTGCTAGGTGTTTCTTCTGTTGATATAGTTGATATTGTTGGCAACCCCTCTTCTAGGGGCTGAGCCTCTTCCAAGATCTGTTTTCCTTTGTCCTTCTGTTTAGCCATGACAGGTGGCATTGGTAGTGAAGGAGCAGATGATGAAGACTCACCTGGCTAGGATTTTGATGATTTGGTCACCAGTGGTGCCCGCGGTATTGGACCCTGTTTAGATGGATTTAACTGGAAATCCAAATGCGTTGAAGGGAGGGTCGATTGAGGCATTAATTGCATCGCATTGCAATATTTGAAGGGTTCTAAGTCCATCGGGACTACATGAACTTCTCCTTCAAATGCATACTTTAGACACTGGTGAGCGATCGAAGGGACACACTTCATGTCCCCGATCCATGGCCGCCCTAGCGAGTATGTTGTATGCCATCTCGCCTTCCAAAACATGGCACAATGTAGGTATTGTCTTTTGTCCTACCTGGACAGGCAGAACAATTGTGCCGATTGTCGAGCATATTGCATCGTTGAATGCTCGCAGTGTGTATGTGGAAGCCGTGATATGAGAGGCTGGCAGCTTCAGATGTTTTAATGCTACAGTGGTAATGATGTTACTTGGACGAGCCAGTATCTACCAACACTCTCTTGTACGGGATCCCGTTGACCCGCGCGATAACGTGCAGGGGTGGATCTGCCATGTCATTCGATATTGTTTTAACTTCATCCTCTCTGAAGGTAATGACCGGCTCCATACATCGTTTCACATGTCCCACGAAGTTATTGAAAGAATTTGCTTCGTGAGGTTGTAACTCGATGGCTTTCAAAATTTCCATGAGAGCTTCTCTATGGGGTGTTGACTGTTGAATAAGCTCGTAAATGGAAAGCCTAGCCGATGTGGTCCACAAACTCTGCGTGAGTTTGGTCCGTATCGTGACCTCGGGTCTAGGCGGAGGCAACTACACAGGGCGTTGTTGAGGTTGCGACGTTGTTGGAACTTCCCTTGTAGCTGCCTCGGGGGCAACTCCTGGGTACTTTTTGTTCCTGGTCACTATGCTGATCATTCCCACAAATCCTTGCATGGGAAGATTCTGTCGCACCTCATTGACCTGAAGAGGTTTTGCCTATGCCTCGTGGGCAGGCAAAGGGTCCTTGAATACCCCCATCTGTTGATTATTTGGCGCTATGGGGTTGTCCACGGCCAATGTTTTATTATCGATCAAATCTTGGATTAATCCCTTGAATTTCCAACATCCATTCAGGTCATGTCCCCTTCGCCTATGGAACCTACAATATAATTCCTCTCTGTATCCCTTAGGCTTGGGAGCGTTAGGATCTACGGTTTGGATTTCTGGAAGGGTGACTAAATTTGCCGTTGACAAGCGGTCAAATAGGGAGTCCCTGGACTCCGCATAAGGGGTGAATTGTCGCCTAGGGCGACGCTGCTGATTTTGCTCCTATTTTTTATTATCTCTTTCATAATTAGGAGGCACTACCTGATAATTAGCCTTTTGGGGCTGTATTTCTTGCACAAGCTTGGGGACATTTATCGCAACTTGATTAACCATAGCGGGTTGTGATTGCGTAGTCCCGGTCTTAGTGTTTTTATTCCACTCTTTCTTTTTAGGCTTGGCGATTGCGCCCTCCCCTATTTTGATCTCTTCTATAACTCTGGCTTGCGCCAAAGCTTCTTCTAGGCTGGCGTATTGCTACAGCTGCAATAGCCCAGAGATCGATTTCAGACAACTCCGTGCAAACATCTGTGTGAGGTCAGACATAGGGGGAAGGTAGGGTAGCTTAGAAAGCAAAGCCCTCCATCGATTCCCGTATGCTGCCATTGTCTCTTCCTCATATTGCTTGAGGCTGGCCAGATCACTCAGTGATGCCTTCTTCTTTGTGTTGAAGGCAAAGCGTTCAAGAAACGCATCTACTAATTGATCTAGGTTGTTTATGCTGTGCTTTGGTAACTGTGTGAACCAATCCGAGGCAGGGCCCACGAATGTGGTTATGAATGTCCTAAGCAACAATGCATCATTATCTTGAATGCCGAAGCATTGGCTCAGGAATCTTGTGACATGTTCTTGAGCATCCTCTTCACCTTTAAAGACTGCCAATTGAGGCAACTTGAAATGTTCGGGGTAAAGAGGTGTGGGCACTGAGGGATGCATTGGATGACTACGGAGTTGACGTAACATGGGCTTTTGATGCCCAGAAGCTTTTGTCTCCACAGACTCCAAATGCTCTAATAGCGCTTTGTATGCATCGAAAGATTTGATCTCTTCCTCTTTTGTTTGCTCCCGTTGTGAGTGGTGGGAGACTGGAGGCCTATGGGGGGGTGGCCGAATGGCAGCCCTCCCGCCTTGATAGGGCATTTCGGCCCATTCTATTTCTGGTTCATACTCCTCATAAACTTCTTGAGGAGTCTCTGGGCGAGACCTATGACCCTGAGTGAGTCCCCGCTGAGGGTACCCATCATTGTTTCGGGGAGTGGCCTCCCTCTCGGGTCTATGAGGTCTCGGAGGCAAAGCTTGACGAGGTCGCGGAGACCTATCCTGCACCAAAGGGTTATGCCTCTCATATTGTTCTACTTTTTGGGTGCGAGGGGTTGGCACCCTCTCAGGTAGTTTATAACGCAGCTCATCCGCTTCGCGCTGCATGCGCTCTTTATTAAGGCGGTATAAGTACTCTAACTCCTGATGACCTTGCTCAAGCCGCGTGATTCAGGCTTGGCAGGTGGCATGTCTGGTCAATTTGGTCCGCCATATTTTGCTCAGGAGGCTTGAATGTTTCTCCTATGTGTTTGCCTCGGTCTTGATGATCTAAAATTTCAATGGGTCGCTTCCCTCTGTCGAGGTAGGCGGCATTTACTTGAGGCTCTGGCCTCGATGGGTGACCATGATATCTAGCAGGTGCAGAAACGCAAGGTTCCCATGCTGTATGTTGTTCTCGAGGAATGCGATGGTCTTCCTCGTACTCCCTTTCATGGTTGTGAAAGGGGCGGGCGGAGTTAGCTCGCCCTGTGTGGAGAGCCCTGCGCTCTGGGTTTTGTCTTTCAGTTCTAATGGGAGGCAAAGGAGAGATGACGTATTCACGTTGTCTCTCCTCATGGACACTGTGCCTCTCTAGCGCTTCATCGCGCTGTGGCCACTCATATCTAGCCTCAAAAGGCGATTTTCTATTTACATCGAGTGCTACATGTAAAGCTTCTTCCCGAAAGGGGCTGTGTTGAATGGGCATACCCCACAGAGGGGGGTCCCAATAATTCCTTCTTGATGTGGCCTGATGTGGACTCTCTTGTAGGCCAGACCGCCAAGGCGGTATGGCCAAGTCCTCAGGGCTAAAGCGAAGGCGACCAGCGCCCTCTCTTTGTGCACCTTCCGTAGCATCCGCCCTTGATTGGGCTTGGCTACGGGTGTACACCATTGTGGTGCTCTTCTACTAGCTAAGCAGATTTTTATCTCGTTTATGATGATTTTTTTTTTGTTACACTAAGCAGAAATGAACACACACATACACAAACAATGATTATCTCTTTTAAAGATTTAATGGTGTGTCCTAAACTGGTTTAGTGCATTTTGATGTTTTGTTTTGTTTTTGCAAGTTTTGAAGAACGTTTAAATGCATAATGTTGGCTCATATGACTCCCATAAATGGTCGCCCCTTCAATATACCATTGTCGGACCGATATACCAACCTCTCTATATACCCGCCCTTACGAGAGGGAAACTATAGGTACGTGAGAGCAGATGGTACGTGGAACATAGGCGGTACGGAAGGGGGATTGTCCTGTTAATGACACCTACCATAGAAGACTTATCCTCGCATGCATGGGAATCACCCCGGTGACACTCGGTCAGCTTTCGTCGGGATTTATGCCTAACAACGGTGACAATCGGGGAAATGGATGCAAAGCTAAGCCAAGGTGGTGATGAACCCACCGTTGGTCTTGCTCAAGGGCTGGGGTCTTACGACCAGCTCCTTGGTTAAAAACGTGCCACGTGATGTGTGTGTGGTTTATTTTACTTAAAATTGAAACATGCAAGCAACCACTACTTTCCCTAAGCACGCAAGAATTGACAGAAAATGAAAGCAAAAAATCAAAAAATGACAAAGACAGTTTTGGAACCTTACCTCTTTTCTGCCCGGACTTGCTGTTTCTGATCTTCGGCTCTAAAAATTTACAGACAAAAATTCGTCCCTGTGAGACGAATTACAGAACATAATTCGTCCCTGGTCTGAGACGAATTGGAATTCGTCCCAGGGTCAGACGAATTACGAGTAAAGTAATCATCGCAGTCAAAGACGAATAACGATCGTAAATAAAAAATGTACCTGTCAAGCACAAAACACAAAAATGGATCAGTTACTTGATCTTAAAAATGAGGGATCGGGTCCCACCGTGATCGCCACTGAAAGCATGAGATTCCGAAAATAAAAGGAAAACTATAGCTATGCAATGTAAGACAAAATATAACGCTTTAATCCTATGCCTTTGAAATGCACGAAACAAAGAAAGGAGATAAATCGAAAATGAAAGAAAGATGTATGGAAAGCACAACCCTTTTTATTCAATTTTCTTATCCTCGGTTACAAAGACGTCTCCTCCCTTTTTAGGGGCTAGGAGCGTTAAATAGATCTTGGTTACAATTGTGACTTAGTCTTCCTCCTTCCGCATGCCCACATGCAAAATGGGCGGGCCAAAGTGTTGCCGCCACTGATGTTGATGAGTCCTTGGTTCTTGCTACTTCTCCTACGATCAAAGAAACAATAAAGGCGTTAGTAGCACCTACTGCAAATGTGAAACATTTGTTCCTTGAAATTAGTGAAAGATGTATGCCTAAGACTGACTAAAATGATGCATGAAATGATCCTAAATGACCTGCAAATCTGACAGAGGTCAGAAGACATTACCAGAGGGCCACTGCCATTGAAACAGTTGGCCAATCTGCTTTCAACTGGAATTCATCCCTGGGCAGGATGAATTTCGACTGTTATTCGTCCCCGGGTGGGACGAATTCGACTGTGTTAGAACGTCGAGTTGATGCCGCTCCAATGTCACACCTCGGGATCTCCAAAACACCTACAGACAAAGGGGTTAAGTAATTGGGGCCATTTTGGGACGACCCAGATGGTCGGATTCTCCCAATTTGACCTCCATCACCGAGAATTTGATGTTGTTACCTGCAAGTTAGTGGGACAACAAAGCGACAAAAAGCATGATGAAATCTGATCAAAACGTTATGGAATTGAAGCTATGAATTATCTAGACAGCATAACATGAAATGCAAGATGAACAAATGATCTAGAATACTTTAGAATGAAACTTAGAAAATGCGGGGTGCCCGAGTGGGCCTCCCACCGTTGGCACTTGATTTCGGCGCCAATCCACTAGGGATGGGCCCAAAATCTCTTAGGATTGTGTTGTCGGCAAATTGGTGGATTAAGGTGGTCAAATGTTGGGTTTGGGTTCGGATCCACGCTTCCAAAATCCACCCAATAACCTCTCTTGCGAAAGAGATTAATGGATGTGAAAAGGTGAATCGAAAAAGGATGCAATAGGGTGTTCGATTTGGCAGCACTTCGTTGCTTGAAAATGCCTCCAACCTCTTCTCTTTTGGGTGGGAAAGTCCACCATTTTATAGACCCATGGGGTCTCTTTGGAGGGGCATGCAGGGATGCCATGTGGCGGCCATGCCTTCCCAAGAGGGAGGAGACTCCTCCCTGACTTGGGCTTCCATGACTGCCTTTGTGACAGTCCTCTAACTGCCAACCTACCCACCTACACGCGCATGCACGGCAGGAGGCAATAATTGACTGTCCTTGGCTGCCACTTGGTGGCATTCTTCTTTTTGCCCGTTAAACCTGGAATTCATCCTGACCAAAGACGAATTTAGAATTCGTCCCTGGGTGAGACGAATCCCAGTTAGTATTCGTCCCTGGGTGAGACGAATACTGAGCAAAGTGCCTGAATGTGCCAAATTGCTTCTTGACCTTACAAAATTGCTATGAAAGTGGTTAGGACCACTGTTTAACCTCTGAGGGCTGCCCTGGGGGCTGTGTGTGTCAAAGCGATCAGTGTTTGCAGTCACATAATCGGATTGGTGCTGTTTTGGTGTCTACACTTAGTAAAAAATCCCTAGAGGTCATCTAAATGAGCCACGTCCCATGCTTCTTGAACTTCCCAAATTGGATCTCCATGCAAGGTGTGGGAACCAAATGCACCCCATGAAGCACATGTGGGTGGTAACAGTGCTCAAAGCATAAGGTCCATTTCCACACACCAACAATAATAATTATTGAATTAAATAATTATTGAATTAAATAATTTATAATTATCATAATATTTATTGAACCTATAAGTCAATATGTAAATGAAGTGCACTTAACTACCTATTGTAATAACTCTTTCTATAAAACTAAAAGGTTTTTGGTATACCTTATGACATAAAATAAAATACAAAGAAATAAAAAGTATATATTCACTAATGAAAATAGTACAAAAACTAATATAAATTTTTATTTTAGATTTTATGAATAATATATTGTTTTTTTAGCTAGATTCAATCACAAGCCTCAATATCTAGGATCTGGAGTAAACTCAAATATTAGATAAATCAATATAGATGACCAATATCAATGAAATTAAAATTCATGAAAATAACAATAATAATGAATAAAAGGTCAATATCATTCATGCAATAGCATGAAGAAAACTTACAATAATATTTATCAAATTGTATACAAGCTTTATTTGATATATAGATGATTTTTTAATAACTCAAATTATATTTCTTAGAGTTTTATATCCATAATATAACCTTTTGGAATCTTTTGACTATTTCCCTCCTCACATATCCAGGAGATGCAACCTTTCGTGCTTCACACATAAGACAAGTTCTTTATTCCTCTTGGCTTCACATCTTGCCACTCGTAAATGTGACTCTACTCTTGACTCTCTATTTACTTGCACACTTGCACACCTTACTATTTGACACTTGTGCACATTCTCACTTTACACACTTGCACACATTACTCTTGGCTTCACATCTTGCCACTTGTAAATGTGACTCTTGACTCTCTATTTACTTGCACACCTTATTATTTGACACTTGTGCACATTCTCACTCTACACACTTGCACACATTATTACATGACACTTGTGTGCAACACATAAGAGAAAATATAAATCAAAGTTCTAAACTATAGATTCAAACCCTATTCTAATATTTATATGTACCATAAAATACCATGGAAGTACATTAGCATGTATCAAATAATGTAATATTCTCCAACATACCCATTTTTTTGGTTATTGAATACTTTAGTCCTCAATATTTATCTTCATCTTATACCTTTTGTTCATCCACTACCTCTATCTATTGTCTGTGCTAGATAATATTGGACTGTGCTTGATCCATCTATTTGCTTCCAATATTTCGGAGAAATTATACAATTCATCATTAATCCTTTATTAAGGCAAAATATGATTTAATATCTCTTATGAAAAAACCGTTCCATCTAAAGCAAATATTATATTCTTAATGGAACATGGTCTAATCATTTGAGGCCCTTCCTAAGCGTTAACATTTCTTTAGTGAGTACTGAGTAGTCTAAGACAAAATAAATTCTTTAAATGTGATAATTTAAAAAACGAAGATAGGATAGACCTTTCAAGCATGGCTTATGTAAGAAGAAGTTACAAATTTTATATTATTTACTTCTTTATTATTCCTTTGGGGACATGCTTTTAAATATATAAAAAAATCTATTGAGTTGCTCTTTTAATATTAGAAAAGTTGGATAAATTGTTTGAAAATGAAAGCATTAAACATTATATGGATTATTGAGTACACCATTACTTATGTGAATTTATGACTATAAAGAATAATAGAAATTTAAAAAATAAATATAAAATCCACGTCTATATTTATATTCATACTATTAAAATTCTTTTAGAATGCTTAAAGGCATGTTTCTAGTCATAGAAAGTCTTAATTATAATAAAAAAGATGTATTGGACGCTTACTTAAGATCTTAGTATACATTTTAGGGTAACATACAACAATAGATTTCCGACGTTCTAATAATAACTTCTCCGTTCATCATTTTACGGAGACCCACTCATCATTCTCATAAGTGTCTGTCAAACTCTGTGAAAACCTTGTGATATTTCACGACATTAATGATGATGTGGCAATGACCTCATGGACAAACTCCTCAATGTTTTTATCGGAAGTTCCGCCCTTCACCACCGCCTCACTTGCCAGTGTCTTCCACCGCCGTGCGTTCTCCCTAAGTTGAACACCTTCTTCGCTTTCCATAACAGTCCTAATAGATTTCTCCATCTCCACTCTCCCAATCTGCCCGTTCACTGTCTTATTCAATCTTAACCCCGTCTTCCACTCGTCTTCCACATACTTAGATATTGTGGTCTGATCACTCCACTGAGGAACCGCAATCATGGGAACCCCACAGGTCAGGCTCTCCATCGTTGAATTCCATCCGCAGTGCGTCAAAAACACACCCACCGCAGGGTGAGAAAGGACCTGCATCTGAGGACTCCACGGCACCACAAGTCCCCTGTCGGCGGTTTCCTCAAGGAATCCCTCGGGAAGATCTTCTGTACAATTACTTTCTCTTTTGTTGGAGCCTGGACGGACGACCCACAAGAAATAATGCCCACTTGCTTTGAGCCCCATTGCTATTTCCTCCAACTGCTCTTTCGAGAAAGAGGCTACGCTGCCGAAGGAAGCGTATACTACAGTGGACTCCCCCTTTGTATCGAGCCACTCTAAGCAGTTTGCCGCTTTCCAGAGATGTGGAACGACCTCTGCGTTTTCTGGACTGTTTCCCTCTACAAAACCCAAGGGCACGAGAGGACCCACGGTCCGGATTGGACTTACCGACTCCATGGACTTTATTTCTCGCTCTTCCAATTGATCAAAGGAGTTTACCAGTACCCACGTTGCCTCAGACATGGTCTCGAACTGAAGCAGCACATGTCGCCGCACAGTCCCGTGGGGACTTGAAGGATGTAGAAATGACGGCAGTTCCTGTCGATGTAGTCTGGGAAGTCCCGGTATTTCCACCACCTCCGATTCCTCCTCCGTCTTGACTAAAATCCATTAAGATTGAAATCAAATCCAAGTCCACAACTTCATAGATTACTTGAGACAATGTTGTTATAAAAACTGATTATCTATTTATATCAATACAACCCTACGTTGAAGTTCACAAATTAAACCTATTACTTAAAAATCCAAAGTCTTAGCGGTTAATCCAAAATCTTAGAAAAGAAACAAACTTACTCAGTCCTCTGGTATAATGGTAATAAACGGAGTAAACTGCACAAGGCTGGCACCAGAGAAAGGCCGAAGGGATGTTAAATTTCTTTGCTACCGCCGGCAACCATTCAAACCCGAAACTGCCGAAAACTATGCATGAGACGGGTTGCCCTTGAGAATTGAAGCTGTCTATGAGGTGCTCTAAGGCTGCTCCTCCAACGGTGCGCAACTGATGTAGTATCATGTCCACGTCTTTCAACGGGTCGAATTCGGAAGGAAGTCCGTCCGAGATTGTTTCGAATCGGAGATCTGGTACTGTCGATGTCCCTGAAGCGTCCTGCGTATCGAACATGCGCTTGCTTGATGTCTCGGTTATCACATACGTGACACGGACGTTTTTAGATGCGAGCCTTTTAGCAAATTCCATGAGTGGATTCATGTGCCCCTGCGCAGGAAAGGGGAGCACCATAATGTGAGGCTTATTGTTGTCCTCCATTGTAGATTTCAGAGATTCCTCTTCCTTCTCTGCTAGCTCTGCTCTCAGCCAGTTTGGTTGCTATCCTTATTGACCTAGTCCTATACGGATGGAAGGACTATGCATGTGCTAAACAAGTGGTAACAATTGAGACGTACCACACTAAAGCTCTGTTATTTTTTTAACAATAGTACATATCCTAAAATTTCATCACCCATCACATCACCTCTTTTCAGACATGCATGCAGATCTAAATCTATTTCAGAGATTTCAGAGATTCGTCTTCCTTCTCTGCTAGCTCTGCTCTCAGCCAAACTATTCTTATTGACGTAGTCCGATACAGATGGAAGGATAATGCATGTGCTAAACAATTGAGACGTTCCAAACTAAAGCTCTGTTATTTTTTTACCAATATTTCTTATACATATCGTAAATCCATAATTCTTATACATATCCTAAATTCTAAATCCACCTTAAAATTAACCATGAGTTTAATCACCCATCACATCACCTCGCGCATGCAGATCTATTATTACCTGTCAGATCTAAAGCTCTATTATTGCCTGCGAGACGTCCCAAATTAAAACACTATTATTGCCTGTGACATCGAATTTAAATATTCTACAATACTTTTTTTAATATTTAATAATATCTTAAATCTCCGTATTCCTCGATAACATTTAAAAAAAATAAAATCCTGAAAACTTATGGTAATTAAGGGGTTTGTTACCGCATCGCATCGCGAGGGCTTTGGATCTAGGGAGGGGCTTGTTCGCATCGCGAGGGCTTAGAAATTGGACCTCCTAACCTTCCCCTCGTCCATCTTTCATTGACAAAGTTCGTTTCTTTTCGGTTTTTCTTGAAGGTATTTTTTTTTATTTGCTTCCTAGTCAAGAGTCCCTTTTGAGATTTTTTTTTTTGGTAGGTTTTATCGACAAATATGTGGGTTCTCGTTTTAATATTGATTTTATTAGAAAGTGGGCTTTCGCTAAATAGAAGCCTTGTGGGCATATGGAACTGGTAGCCCTTTTTAGAGTGTTTTTCTTCATCAAGCTAAATAATGCGGAAGATTCAAGGCGAATCCTTTTGGGTGGTCCCTAGTTCTTCAGTAGACGAAATCCCTTTCTTCGAAGGTGGACTCCCGACTTACACCCTGAGACACAAAGCATTAACTCTACTCCGATTTGGGTTAGGTTTCCTGCATTGTCGACTTAGTTCTGGCATGAGGATGTTCTTCGCGGTATTGCCTTGATTTTTGGCACCAAAAAATATCTTCTTTCCGTAGGATATTGTGGTAATATGAGAGCAGAAGCTGCTCTTCGGTTCTAAGGTTATCATCCCCTTGGCCCTGTTGAAACTGATTCTCAATCCGCTGGAGCCTGTCCTTGATGTTATGTTTGTTATCGAAGATGTTTTCGAAGGTTTCTTTGTTCTAGACCTTCAGCTTTGCTTTGATAGATCGTAATTTTTGGATTACCTGGTTTGTTACAGTCCTAGAGAACCTCCCCCGCCACCACTCAGCAATTCGATTTTTGAGGTCTAGGTGCTAGGTCCACATTGATTCAAAGTGGAACGGGGTTTTGAATTGAGGTTTTTTGATAGTTTTGAAAATAAGGGGGCTATGGTCGAAATCAATCTTCGGTAGAGCTTGCAGACTATCGTATCCAAATAGGGGAAGTACTTCCTAGGAAAAAAGGAAGCGGTCAAGCCTTTCTTGGATAAGATTGCCTCCCATCCTTCTGTTACTCCACGTGAAATGGGACCTCCTCAGCTGAACGTCCATAAGTTTGTTTGTGTTGATGAAGTGAGAAAAATCATATGTGGTTTTGTGGGTGATCACATTCCTGCCTCTCTTCTTAGAGGGGTGTAATGGGGTATTGAAATCCCCAGCTAGGATCCAAGGGATATTGCTGAACGCTTCTCTCATTTGTGTGAGGTTGTTCCACAGGGTCACCCTGTCTTGCGGGATGTTTGAGGCATATCAGAATTTAGGAGTGTTGTGTGATAGAGTCATGGAAAAAAATGTTGCACAAATGACCTTCACCTGAAATAACTCTCCCTTCCACCTTGCCTAGGTCCCAGAGACAAAGGAGGTTGCCTGAGGTACCCAAGGCAGATGTAAAAGTGAACTCACATTTTCTCCAAATAAACTTAACGACTTTAGGCCACCAATGCTTACCTAACTTGGTTTCTTGAATTAGAAAAATTGTGGGATTTGATTCCTTCCGCATAGAGGCAACCGATCTTTGTTTAGATGCCCTGTTTAACCCTCTCGCATTCCAAGAGAGGTTTCTCATTTGGAACTTTTGGACACTTCTTTGCCTCCTCTGCCTTGTTGTGTAGGAGGTTTGGATCTCTTAGTTTCTTCCCTCTTGGGCATTCCCAGTTCTTGGAAGAGGGTTCGTTGAGTGCCATTGAGTATATCTTATGTTGTGTCTCTGCTCCCTAGGTTTGCACCAGAGGGTCTACCCTTCTTCTTGTCCCCTCCAACATCGATTTGGGATTTTTTGAAGCTCCTAGTCTGTTTTGGGCTCTATGTTTCTAGGGATTTGTGGGAGGATTCGATGCTATTAGCCTTAACATCAAGAAATTCATATGGGGGGTGGGGCAATCCAGTCCCATTGGGTGGGAAAGATCTAGACAGTGGTTTAGGAGACTGAGGGGTTTTGAAAGGTGGGTCTTAGGACTCGGGGTCGTTGTCCATTGGGTAATTAGGGAACGGGGATAGGGATGAAAGCTGGGTTTTCTGGGGAAGTTTTACCTTCGGGGGGACTGGTCTGATTGGTTTAGAACAGGTATTTCCTCACGAGGAAGCTCCTCATCAAAGTTTTTAGCATTGAGACTAAAATCATTGAGTAAACTAAACTTATTGTAGGAGGTAAACAAACTACTTGCCTTACTCATGTCGTTGATTGGAGGAGAAGCGCGTTGTTTGCCTTTGTGGTATTGGCTCAGTCCTTCTTTGGTTTTCGACTTCTGGGCTTCTCTATGGGGCAGGCAGAGCGATTTCTAAAGGTCGTTCTTCTCTCTTTTTAGAGTCAAACACTTGATTGGGAGATTTCCCTGGGAGTGGCATTCGGTGCAGAATGAGGGTTTATTTGCATACTGTATGGGTTGGCATCAGTGGTAGGACCCGTAAATTAGGTTGACATGGTCTGGGAGCTGGGTCTCCAGATTGACATTAACACATATGCGAGCCTACGTCAGCCGTGATTGGGCATGTGCTGTCGGGTCGATAGTAACAAGATCTCCAATCGCTCGGGCTATCCCTTGCAGCACATCTTCGTGGAAGAAGTGAGGGGGTAGGTTTGGTAGTCGGACCCAAATGGGAGCGCAGTTGATGTTTTGGGATTCTGGATTGAAGTCTGTTCCCCACTTGTGAAGGAAGAGGCTCCTTCTTCCGAAGAACCAAGGACCCCCCAATAAAATATGATCCGCATCTTCTTGCGTGTTGAGGCGTATCATGAAAAATCCTCTGGACATGGCCATGAGTTCCAGGAAACCCTTAGTTTTCCACTTTATTGCCGCCCATCAACGAAGATAATTCATATCAGGACTTCCCCCTATGAATTTCCCTACTAGGGAAAAAGAATTGAGGGTGATGTACTCTTCCATTACTTCCTTCTGGCAAAAAAACATCGCAGCCCTAGGGGATGAAGGTGCATGGTGCAACAGGCAAGGGTTTGTGTTTTCCCTTGAGTGCTTCTGCAAAATTTGTCGACATAGTTTTATTCTCTCCCGTCTTTATTTTGTCCAGAGGGTATCTCCCCCCATGAGCTCCTTTCCTATCTTTCGGCAACCCCGAAACACTTTTAGCTGTTGTTTCACCCCCCTGCCTCTTGACCGAAAAATCTACCATTGGTGCTGTTCGTACGCCCTCGCGGTCCTTTTTTTTTGGTAGCTTACTTCCGCCTCTTTGCTTCTCGTTTACGACATATTCAACTTTTGGAAGTTTGCTCACCATCGCTCCAAAGTCCCACTACCCATAATATTCCGTCCCTTGATAAAGATTTTAAATAAAAATATATACGCTCCATTAAAAATACCAAATATAAAAACTAAAATACAACTTATATGCTAATGAAACTGTTGCATTTCACATAAGAACTTTAAAATGCAAGATACAAATCTTTACTCCATGAAATTCTTGCATTTCAGATAAATATTTTAAAATAAAAGAACCTACCTAAGTGATGCTTCATCCTGTTCATAAGACTCCGCCTGTCCGTGATCTCATCGTCGGCCTCCGGCTCCGTGATATCCAGACAAGTGGAACGCAAATTCCTCCCCAGCACGATTTTCTTCTCCATTCCGTTGTTATTCCCATTCTGGCCGATGCTCTGCTTGGCCTCCTCGACATTGCCAACCTCGAGAGTGAAATATTTGCAAATCTCTAGATCAAACTCCTCGAGCAGGAACTCGAGTTCGACCTGGCAACCTTCCAAGGACTTCCGATTTTCGTTCTCAGCAACTTGCACGGTGCAAGCCATGCTTGTCAGTCTACAGATCACCCCAAGCCCCAGGATATTGGTATTACACAAGTGCACCAAGCGACCGATCATCTGATTTCACCTGCATCTATGGCATTTATTACAGCATTGTGAAAATCTGCAATAATACAAGGAATTTCCTCTGCTTGTAAGAGTCTTGTTGCTGCCACATCCTTATTTGGTAGAGTGAGTTATCCCCATAACTTTTGCTTGACTAAACTGGACATTGGCCATCAAGGTGGGAATCTGCATCCAAATGCAATACACATCTCTAAGAGGCACCAAACCCGGGCCTGAACAATGTCATCGACTAAATTCCCAAATGAACAATGTCAACTTTGATGCCAAGCACAATGTTGTGGGAAACAAGGACATCGACCATCTTCTTACCCTCGGTGGTGGATTGGTAGAGGATCTCCTCGAAGAGAATGGCACCAGAAATGTATTGGCCGAGGCCTGGAGCGCTCACCAGCAACTACCTGTAGGCCTGGAGGCTGGCCTCTGTGTTCTCCAGCCCGATGCCATATTGAGGCTGCAGAGTAAGCACAGCAATAGGTGCATGTCTATACGCAGGAGAAAGACTGAAAGAAACTCTCTGTAAAATCAGGGAGAGAACGGTCTTGGCCTCCAACATGGCAAAGTGTTGTCCAACACATGATCTTGGGCCTGTTGAAAATGGAATGAAAGCATTTGGATGGATGGATGCCTTGGCAGCACTCTCTGCAAATCTCTCTGGCTTGAACATGTTGACAATACTCATCTGCAAAAACAAAAGCTTCCATCAACTTACTTCACCAGCATCTAGTAAAACACATTCAAAGCACTTGCATTCACTGCAAATATTTCTCACAAACTCTTCCTCTCAAGTATTGGTAATTTTTTTTTTTGACATTATCTTTATAGATATTCTAGTAGAAAATTTATAAAGCCTTTTCTACACACGCTCACATGCTATATGCTATTTTTGATGTTCACATATTCTCTGCCATGTGCTAAGGGCATCTCACTGGATACAGTCTTCTATATGCTAAGGGCATCTCACTGGATACAGTCTTCTATGTTAAATGCACTTCTGAAGCGTTGGCTGGATAGGATTCAAGGGATAAATCAAAGAAGAAAAGTATCTACTGCTATATCCAAACTAAAAACGTCATTGAACTTGAAGTAGGAAAAAGAAAAGTATCTACTGCTATATTCAAACTAAAAACGTTATTGAACTTGAAGTAGGAAATTGTCATGTGTGTAGGGTTCTGCATATACCATACAAAATGATGGTCTTGTTTGGATCTTCAAAGATGAATTTTAACTTTACTGAAAGTAGCAAATCTAAACAAACAAATCTTTCTCTATATATAATAAAACTGCATAGGTTTTGATACTAAAGTCTTCATTCCCTTAATTTTGAAGATAAAATCTGCAGAGCCATACAAAATAAGAAGGGGCCTGTTCATTTAGATATTATTATTATTATCCTGCCTTCACAGATTACAATGGCATGCACTAAAAACAAAAATGCCATTAAACCTTCTACAAAATTATATCTCCAATAACAAATAAAACCCTCAAAATAATTACTCCAAGCTACCTAAAATCCTGCATACCCTCAAAATAATTACTCCAAGCTACCTAAAATCCTGCATAAATATGCACTAACTCGAAATAAACAATTATGAAAGTAAGGATATCACTGAAAGTAATAAGTTTCAATAGCAATGATTTATATATGAACCAAAAGCAATCTTGTTATCAAAGCAAGTATGAGGAATAATGAATACAACAGAAACCTTAAAAACTTATAGGAAAACTTCAAAATCAAGGTTGCAATACCATAAATAAACTTTATTAAATATCATAGTAACATGATTATTGTCTTTTGAGGAATAGTGAATAGAACAGAAACCTTAATGAATTATATTGTTAACTAAACTTTAGGTGCTTTGAAACAAGCAAAAGGAAATAAGAAGTTGTATAACATAAACCAAAGTTACATTACCATAAATAAATTTTATTAAATAGTATAGTAACATAAATTTTAGTAAATAGTAATAATGTAGTTGTGAACTACTTTGTTTTATATTATAATTATATAATATTTTCATTCTATTAATAAAATATTCATTTTTCTTTTAGTGCTACTCCAGTTAGCCACAACCACATAAATATATAAATATATTTATTTAAAAAAAAACACTAAGAAAACAAAAACAAGCTGATGCTGACAACTTCAAGCTGGAGACTACTATTCTGGAGTGTAAGTCGTTGAGTGGCTCAATGCAAAGGCCAAAAAAGAGAGGGAAAGAAATAGCAAAAATCATGAGAGAAGCTAGTTTCTGTGGACCAAAATTGGCTGATCAATTGACATGCATTATGGCTACAGAAAGAAATAGGCAATAAGAAATACAAACAGCAATCCTAAGAGATATGTCTCAATGAAAGGGCTTGTCCATCTACCTTATAAAGCTTGAGAAATAAGGAGATCTTTCAAAAGCTGTGGATAATCTAATAACACATACCAATTTCAATCTGCCCAGCATGTCTGCATCTGGAATGTCTGTGCCACAAACATTGGTGACTTCATCCCGTAATTTTTCTTGCCATTCTGGGTTTATGGAGAGCAAGAACACTGTCCAGGTCAATAGATTTGAAGTAGTTTCATGGCCTGCAAAGAAAAATGTCTTGCATTCATCCATGATTTCATCAATGGTCATGCTCAAATTTCTTTGATTGCCGCTCAATTCTCTTTTATTGGCAGTCATCATAATTCCAAGCAGATCATTCCCATAGTCAACATTCCCATAGTCAACATCAGTCCCTTCAGGGATGGGCTTTAACCTGCTTTCAATTATACCCTTTAGGATTTCCTTAACTCTCCTATCAATCCTCCATGCATATCTGTTCTTGCATGTAGGAATATACCTGCACAAAACAACCATGGTATTACCTATAAGCTGCTACCAGAGGAGTTTGATAAGTATGTGTTGAAGCTCTGTGGATAGTAGATTAAGGAGAAGCCATGCAAATAATAGAAGCTAAATATATCATGTAAGCATATTTTAAAAGGGTAATCGAATTGTACATTTATGCAACATTGTCTTCTATCATAATAATTATAAAAAAAAAAATTCAAATCTTTGAGACAAGGGTATGTTGCAATTACTGGCTTCCTGGAATAAAGAGAGAACGTTCAGCCTCTGCAGCCATGGTTTGCAATTCTCTTTGAAATTCAAATACTTCTTTACCTTCATTATAACTGGTACCAAATGCAGTATGAGATATGATATCTGCTGTTAAAGCTCTAAACTCGCTATGAGCATCAATCTCTTTACCATAAGAGTCTGTTTGAGCCACCATCTCTTGCCACTTCTCAAGCATGGATAACGTGCAAGAAGCCATCCTTTTCACCATTGTCTGTCATAAGAAACATTAGATACAACTAACTTTGATAAGATAGACTCAATCATCTTCACATCTTGTTTCAATTCCCTGTACTGATGTAAAATGCGCTTTAAATAAGGTATTCACTTTCCCAGACCATTAAAAAAAATCTATATAAATTCCCAAATAAACTAAATAGAAGACAAGACGAGAGGAGAGGAGTAGCGTGAGAAGATGATGGAACATACCTTGTCAACTTTGATGCCGGGCACAATGTTCTGAGAAACAAGGACATCGACCATCTTCT
This sequence comes from Wollemia nobilis, assembly GCA_028583015.1. Lineage (NCBI taxonomy): Eukaryota > Viridiplantae > Streptophyta > Pinopsida > Araucariales > Araucariaceae > Wollemia > Wollemia nobilis. Next base: position 8,918,727 of record JAQPPZ010007509.1, on the reverse strand, counting down.
TACCCTCGGTGGTGGATTGGAAGAGAATGGCACCATAAATGTATTTGCTGAGGCCTGGAGCGCTCACCAGCAACTACCTGTTGGCCTGGATGTCATTATTGGTGGGTGGAGGCAGTTGGCAGCGATTTAGGAGGACGGACAAAGGAAAAAATTATACTGCACCTCCTAAACCGTTCTTTACTAATTGTTTTTTTAGCATTTTTTTTTATTATTAAGTAGGTTCCAATCTTGGGGTTGTCCCGTCTTGTTATTGTTGATCTGATGTGAGACAAGATTCGGATAAAACTACTACGTGTTGGTTTCTTCAAGGTTTGAACCTATGTTTCTTCTTGATAAGTGCCTAGTTACACTTGCATTTACCAATCCACTAACCTTTGAGATGTTGTTGCTATTGTTAATATTGAAGAATTTAATTTTTATTTTTTATCATCGTCGGGAGTGGGAGCGCAAGGCGAAGGGAGGGCTCGAAGTCGGGATGCACAGCCGAAGTTGGGCTGCGCTCCCGACTATTGCGCAATCGGGCTGTGCAAGTAAAACTTGCGCAATCGGGTTGTGCGCGGAGTAATGTGCACAGTCAGGTTGCGCACGAAAAATGTGTGCAATTGGACTACGCATGGAAGAAAGTGCTAAGTCGGGGAGCAGCTGATCAACGCCCGACTACGCTGGTCAAAGGCAGCGAGGTCCGACTTCGCTACGCAGTCAGGAGGATAGCTCCAGATTTAGGCAAATTTTTGCCTTGCGAACTTTTCCTGTCCAGAGGCTTGTGCGACTACAGCAATGGTTTGCTTGGCTTGGCAAGAACTGTACGGGAGGAGAGAAACACCGAATCTGAATGCAATGTTACAGATCCGAGTTCAAACTTATAAAACACGAAAGAAAACGCTCTAAGGCGATTGTACAGACAACAACAGATTTTGTGCCGACAAAGATAACCGTAAACCCTACAGATGCCTTAAACAACAACGAATTTTATTCTTATAAGATGAGGGTTACAAAAGTCTTCAACTGAGGAAAAACTAATATCTGCAGACTAAAGCTGCAGGATAAACTGAGAGGGAAAACAAATGTTGAGTCTGCTGCTCGGACATTAAACAGATGAGCTACACTGCTCACTGAAACGATCTTGTCTGCTACTCTGCGAATGACTGCTTTTCTCTTGCCTTCCTCCAAATTTCTCCCACTCTCCTCTATTTGTTTGAAGACCTGAACTGCCTTATATAGCCGTGGGGAGAGGAAGATAGAGGTTATCCTCTGATAGGTTTTGACAGACCCTGAACTAGTGTTTCTGACCAATCGCCGAACTGGAATTAACTTTTGCGACGATCGGATCTGTCAAACGTCACATCTGTCAAAAGGCACATGCGACGTCAAGTCAAAAATTTTGCCAGGATCCTCGACTACGCGAGCGCAGTCCGGCTTTGCCACAGTTCGAAGCGTAGTTCAGCTTCGCCAAAAGTTTGGAGCGCAGTCTGGCTTCGCCAAAGTTCGAAACACAGTTTGACGGAGGCGTGAAATCAAGATTAATATTTCTAACACCCTCCTTTAAGCCTGATTTCATGAGCGCTTTGAATCCAAGCTGCTCTTGCAATCTGTTGAAGTCTTCCTCCTTCAAAGGCTTCGTGAAAATATCTGCCAACTGCTCCTTGGATCTGCAAAACTACAGTTGAATTTCTCCAGACTTCACCAATTCTCTGATGAAGTGATAACGAATATCGATGTGCTTTGTCCGACCATGGAACACGGGATTCTTTGATAGCACAAGGGCCGAATTGTTATCACAAAAAATTATTGTCGCGCCATTCGAAGGATAGTTTTGTTCACTCAGAACTCTTCATAGCCAAACTGCCTGGCATGCGACTGACGTGGCAACGACATATTCTGCTTCAGCTGTGGACAACGCAATGATGGGTTGCTTCTTGGACGCCCATGAGACTGCCCCTGATCCGAGATGGAAAGCATACCCGGAGGTGCTCTTCCGATCGTCGATGCTACCAGCCCAGTCACTGTCTGTGAAGCCCACCAATTCCAACTGGTCCTGTTTGGCGTAAAATAGGCCATTGTTCCACGTCCCGTTGACATAGCACAAGATCCTCTTGCCTACTTGCCAATGCATGTTCTTCGGAGTCTCCATAAAATGGCTGATTAGACTGACTCCGAACATCAGATCTGGCCGAGTTGCAGTCAAATACATCAGACTACCAACTAGCCTCTTGAACAGTGTTGGATCTACATTCCTCCCTGAATCCAGCTTGCTCAACTTCAAACCTGTGGCTACAGGTGTGATGGCAAGTTTTTTGTCCTCCATCTTGAACCGCTTCAGGACATCTTTCGTGTACTTGCCCTGAGAAATGAAGATGCCATCTATCGATTGGTCAACTCCAATGCCGAGAAAATACTTCATTAGCCCTAAGTCCGTCATCTCGAACTCCTTCTTCATGGTTGTTCTGAACTAGGCAAACAGTGTTGTGCTGTTGCTAGTGTAAATTAAATCATCCACATACAGGCAGACAATTATGATCTCACCTACATCATTTGTCTTCATGTACAGGGTGTGCTCATATGGGCATTTTACAAACCCATTTTTCTAAAAATAATTGTCAATCCGATTGTACCAAGCCCGGGGCACCTACTTCAAACCGTACAGGGCCTTCTTCAACTTTAGAACTTTGCCCTCTTGGCCTTCAATTTCATAACCTGGTGGCTGGTCTATGTAGACCTCTTCCTCCAACACTCCATTGAGGAAGGCTGACTTGACATCCATCTGGTACATATTCCAACCCTATTGGGCTGCCAATGTCAAGATCATCTTGACTGTGTCAAGTCGGGCTACAGGCACATAAACCTCATGGTAATCGATTCTTGACTTCTGCTTGTAACCCTTTGCCACTAGTCTGGCTTTATGCTTGTCAACGTCTCCTTGGGCATTGAACTTTGTCTTATACACCCACTTGACCCCAATGGTCTTCTTCCCTACTGGAAGATCTGTCAGTTGCCATGTATCATTCTTTTCAATGGCTTTAATCTCCTCGTCCATCGCCTAAACCCAATTCTAATTTTGACTTGCGTCTTCGAACTCTACTGGATCAACTTCAATAAAGAATGCAAAGTCAGAGTACTCTTCATCTACATGGGTTTGGGTTGCCTCGTAGATTTCTTGCAAGCTCCTTGTCTTCGTTGGCATCACCAAGTTCTGGATTCTACTTGCACATGGAGGCGACCGAGATGGAGTGGCTGTGCTACTGCTGGTACCGCTACTGCTGCTGGAGGTTGCAGGTGGCTGAACACTTCTTCCAATTCAAAAGACTCTACTACTGCTGGCTTTGACTGGCCAGTCTCTGACTTCCAGTTCTAGGCTTCATCTTCAAGAAACTTCACATCACGGTTGATGATGAGCTTCTTTGTCACAGGGTTGTATAGCCTATATGCCTTCGCTTGCTCATCGTACCTCGGTGAAAATGCACTTCTCAACTCTATCATCCAACTTCTGTCGCTTCTCTTCTGGAACATGTGCATATGCAATGCACCCGAACACACGCAAGTGAGCCACACTTGGCTTCACACCGCTCCAGGCCTCCTGAGGGATTTTGTCCTTCACGCTTTTTGTGGGACATATGTTCAACAGGTAGACTACAAATGTTATAGCCTCTGCCCAAAATTCATGTGGCAATTCCTTCGCCTTCATCATGCTTCATGCCATATCCATGATAGTCCGGTTCTTTCTCTTAGCTATGTCATTTTGCTATGGCGTGTATCTGGCAATGAACTGCCTTCAAATTTTGTGTTGCTTGCAGTAGTTATGGAATTCGTTGGAGATGTATTCACCTTCACCATTTGTCCTGAGAGTCTTGATTTGATATTCGCTCTGTTTCTCCACCAGAGCCTTGAACTCCTTGAATCTGGCAAATGCTTCTGACTTCAGCTTGATGGCATAGATCCAAGTCTTCTGGCTGAAGTCATTTATGAACGTTAAGAAGTATTTGTTATTGGCAAACATGCTGGTCTGCATCGGACCACAAATATCTGAGTGCACTAGCTCCAGTGGTTGTGATGCTCTCCAAGACTGACTGGAAGGGAACAAATCCCTATGTTGTTTTTTGACTAAGAAGCCCTCACAAACTTGATTTTGCTGCTCTTTCAGGGGTAAACCCTTCACCATCTACTTCTTGTGCAGTTGATTCAGGCCACTGAAGTTCGAGTGACCAAATCTGAGATGCCACAACCAGGTAGCATCTTTCACAACTGCACTCAGAGACATCAATGATTCATTCTGAATCTATAGTAGAAACATTTTATTCTTCATCATGGACATTGTAACAATCTGCCCATGCGACTTGTCTCTGATGGTGCAAGCTCTATCTTTGAACTGGACCGTATGTCCCTTCTGCACGAGCTGTCCAAAACTCAGCAGGTTGTGCTTCAGGCCAAACACATAGTAGACGTCATAGATATGATTCCATTCGTCGTTCCTGGTGTAGATGAGGATCTTTCCTTTCCCCATTACGGGAACCTTGTTGTTGTTCCCCATATTTACCTCAGATTAGACTGTTTCATCCAGTTGGAAGAACATCTCCTTGTTCCCCGTCATGTGGTTACTGCACCCGCTGTCTAAATACCAGACATTCTTCTGGCACTCCTCAATGTTGTAAGTCAACATCACGTTTCCTCTTGCCATATTTTTGGTTTTGTCTGTGTAATGGGCCTGCTGCTGGTTCTCCTTGGCCATCCGTTTTCTACACTGTGAGATGTAATGGCCGACCTTCTTGCAAAAATAGCACTAGACCTTTGACATGTCCTTCTTCTGACCAGATCCACCTTCCTAATTTTTTGAACTACCTCTTCCACCTTGCTGATGGAAATTAAAGTTGGTCTCTCCTTCGCTAGGGTTTGACCGTCCTCCTTGCTTGTTGCCTTTCCCACGCCTGCCTCTGCCTCTTGCTCCATCAGAACTAGAGGTGCCATGGTGGGAATCTTGTCTACTGCTATCTTGGAATGAGACCTGAGCCTTGAATGCTTGCTCCAGAGAGGTCTGAGCCAAACAACTCAAACTCTATTCATGTGTCTGCAACGAACCCATGAGCTTGTCTGTCGAGAGGGTTGTCAGATCCCTCGACTCTTCGATTGCTATCACAACCGAGTTGTAGCACCCTAAAATTGGCACATTTAAACCTTAATAAAAGATTAAAATTTGAATTTTAACCCCGAACCACCCGTTAACCGCTTGTTAAACCGCTCTCCTCATTTTTTATGCCATTTTTAGGATTTATTGTGACCGTTGGACGATATCGTCTCCAATAAGATGATATTGCCTCAGATCGGACGAATTCGTCTGGAACAGAACGTCCAAATGATTTCATCCTAAAACTGATTTTTCATAATTAGCTTATGTTTCAACAGCTTCTCTAACTCGGGCAGAAACGCGTCTGTGTAGTTAGAGTCTCCCCCATTGGAGATCTCCCAAATTGGGATGATCTCCAACCTCCTAACCTCCCTCCTAAGCCTATTTAACCTTAGGATCTCCCCTGACCTTCCCCCTGGCTAAATTTCTTTGCAACCTTAGTTTTGCATGCATTAAAACACCTCAAATCACTGTTTGCATTTGTGCGTTTTCAAGTTTTCTTGCAGGAACCTTATTGTTTTTCAGGCGGACCAAGCTCAGATTGTCGTAGATGATCTTGTACGATTTCGAATGATCTAGTTGCTATTTCAGATGATTTTGTATGACTACAGGTGATTTCGACTACAGTCAAGATTGGGGGCAACCAGTGCCCTGAGTTTGCATTTTTTGTCTTTTATCCATTGTTTTGTTCTACATTAGTTAGATTTAATCTTATTCTGCATCTTGGAGTTCACCTCATGTAGTGTAGATGCATGATAAAGTCAAAGTTAGTCATTAAAATAATGCATTTTATTTAATTTGTTATCTGGAATTGTTATTCTAGTCTTTATATTGTAATTTCTATCATTGCCCTTTGTTTTTGCAATATCATTTTGGTTCTTGGTGTCTATCTCTGTAATTGTAGGTGTCTGACGTCAGATCAAAGACGATCTCGTCTGATCTCAAATGATTTTTTGTAATCTGGACAATTCTGTCTAATCTTAGACGATTCTGTCAAATTCAAGACGATCTGGACTGCTTCAAGCTTCAAAATCTCCATCAGACATCCGAAATCAGGTATGTTTTGTCCTCTTTAGCATATTATCTGTATTTGATATCCATTTCTGCTTTTTGTCTTCATATAATCTGCATCTTCATATAGCATAGCTTAGATTCATTTGGCCAAACCTAGGAATTTGGATGATTAAGCATAAAACTGAACACATCAAACTCATTCCCAACCTAGGCGTGGAAACTGCCACTCAAAGTTTCCTGGTGAACCCCACCATCCATCGAAAATTCACCCTGATACACCTCCTCCAAGAGGCGCGACCTTCAAAGGGTCTCTCAGTTTGAGGTACCGTCTCATCCTTTTCGCATCCCCCTTTCGGGCGTGGATCCTTTAGCCTGAAGGTAAGGGCTCAAAAAATTTGGGTCGATACATTTTGGTGAACCCGACGTGAAACTAAAACCTTTTGAAAACAAAAACAAAAACAAAAAAAAATATATATATATATATATATATATATATATATGCATTATTAAAGAACATTTAAAATCACTAGAAAACTGTTAAGTTTGCACATCATATTTAGATGGTAGATTGTAAGAAAAGACAAGTTGTCACTATAAATGTTGAAAACCAATTAGCAGCCATAGAAATTACTTTTGTGCTTAGGGTACCTCAAATAGATAGAGTCCAACCTTTGTGGGACGAACTTGATAGGAGATTGGGTATTATTTCATCTAGGTCAACAGAGCTTAGGCAAATTAAGAGGTTTCTCCTAGATAGAATCCTGGATCCCGATCAGGTGACCCTATATCATGAACTTCAGAGAGCTTGCCATAGGTGGTTAGCTGATAAAAGAGCTTTTGTGTCTTCCGAATTGTACACCTTTGAAGAATACCTCGAGAACATAGCTGTAGTACACCAATTTCTAGGTCGTATAGAGGATCAAGAGGTCGTCCTTACAAATAGAAAAATATGGAGTAGAGTTCCTAGAGCTGTGTTATATTGAGAGTATTTCCACGAGCTTTATTTCTACTAGTCAGAGTCTGAAATAGATAATATCACTATAGCACATTTTATCAAGTTCTTGAAACAACATTTCCAATTTGAAGAGGAGCATTTCATGACTCCTGATGAACTTGATCCTATTAATGATATTCATAAACTATTTATAGAAAACTAAATCATTTCTTTTATTATTGTTATTTCTTGCAATTGGTGTGTTGTTGTTATTTTTATAATATTATAAAAACAAAAACAAAACAAAAATATAACAAAATCAAAAAAAATTTCTTTTAAGTACTATAGTAGGTATATAATTAAAACATATACCTCCCAAGCTTGTTGCATATACATATATATATAAGTATATATTTGCTGAAATCTAAGTTTAAGCACAATGCCTAGACTTAGGAATGGAAATCAAACTAAAGCAGAAGAAGATTGGTTAGGAGAATGAATAGATAACCCAAATGTCCTTCCTGAGGATCCAACTCAGGAAGAAAGAAACCAAAACCAGCAAGATGAAGATTTTGTTGTAGGAAATGAACAAGAAGAAACTGTTAGAGAGGAAGGATCCTCATCCCCTAGAATGTCTCTAAGTGGAGATGTTACTTTTCATAACATGGATCTGTTGTGGCTGATCCACAACGTACCCCAAAATTGGGGACCCACCTTTTTGCATGCTTTCCAAGAAGATTGCAGTGACCTAGATGCTAAAGATCAAAGAAAAAGCAGAAATGAAAAAGTGTCGCGATATCGTGACATGTCACGTTTTCGTAGCTCAGAATAAAAAAAGTGTTACGATATCGCGACATGTTGCATTATCGCGGCTGAGAAAGAAAAGGTGTCGCGATATCGTGACATGTTGCTCTGTCGCGGCTAAGAAAAAGAAAGTGTCGCAATATTGCAACATGTTGCTCTATCGCGGCTAAGAAAAGAAAGTGTCGCGATATCGCGACATGTTGCTCTGTCACGGCTAAGAAAAAGAAAGTGTCACGATATCGTGACATGTTGCTCTGTCGCGGCTAAGAAAAAGAAAGTGTCGCGATATCGCGACATGTTGCTCTATCGCGGCTAAGAAAAAGAAAGTGTCGCGATATCGCGACATGTCACGTTTTCACGGCTCAGAGCAACAAAGTACAGCAGAATGAAAAAGTGTCACGATATCGCGACATGTCGCGCTTTCACGGCTCAGAGTAGCAAAGTAAAGCGAAATGAAAATGTGTCGCGATATCGCGACATGTCGCGTTTTCACGACATGTCGTGTTTTTGCAACTCAGAACAACAAAGTGCATCTTGAAAAAAAAAATTGTCGCGATATCGCGACATGTCGCGTTATCGCGGTTCATAGAGGAGAGAGAAGGCAAAATGGGAAAATGTCGCGATATCATGACGTGTTGTGAAATCGCGGTCAAAGCGGTCAAACAGAACAAGACGCCAAAAATGTCGCGATATCGCGACGTGTTTCATTATCGCGATGCAAGACAAAGAACCAAGTTGAAGACTCAAAGTTGTCACGATATCACGACATGTCATGTTTTCGCGATGTTCGACGGGTAAAAGAGCTAAGTACAAAAATTGTCGCGATATCGTGACATGTCATATTTTCGTGACTTGTCATGAAATCGCGGTCAAAAGCAGCAAGAGGAATAGTCAACATAAAAGTTGTCGCGATATCGCGACATGTCGCGTTTTCGCGACCTAAAGACGAGATGAAGGGCAAGGAGAAAAAATGTCGCGATATCGTGACATGTCAGGTTTTCACGGTAGGAAAGTGAGGAAGGAACAAATGAAAGAAATTGTCATGAAATCGTGACAAATTGCGTTTTCGCGATCTGTCGGCGACAACGGAGGTGAAGATAGAAAAATGTTGCGAAATCGCGACATGTCTCATTTTCGCAATTTACGGTGACCTACAAGCTAAGCAAGGGAAACATGTCACGATATCACGACATGTCGCATTTTCGTGACTGAGAGCAACCAAAGTGAACGTAGAGGAAAAACGTCGTGATATTGCGACGTGTCACGTTTTCGCGGCTACAGCAAAGAGAAAAGGTGTCACGATATCGCGACATGTTGTGTTTTCACGATAGAAAACAAGGAGAAAGAGTAAGATAGAAAAGTGTCGCGATATCGCGACATGTTGCATCATCGTGACCCAAAATAGAAAAGTGTCGCGATATCGTGACATGTTGCATTATCATGGTCCAAAAGAGGGAAAGTGTCGCGATATCGTGACATATTGCTTTCTCGCGGACAAAGACATAAAAATGTCGTGATATCACGACAGGTTGTATTCTTGTGACCAAAGACATGAAAGTGTCGCGATATCGCAACATGTCATGTTTTCGCAATGCAAGTAGAGGGACAAAGCTGCAGACATGAAAACGTTGTGATATCACGACATGCTAGTTTTTAGCGATTCACGATGGGCCGTTACAGAGTATATAGGGGAAGCGCTAAACATGTGGCACAAAGGTGTAAGGGTGATGGTGTAACGCTTCATGACCAACGGTTACAATTAGCAAAGAAGATCAAACGTTTCGATGCTCAAACAAAAAGCCAAAAACAACGAAGAGGTGGGGAAGACGAAACGAAGGGATTGGGGAAATGAAATGAAGCATCATAGAGCGAAACAAAGAGCCATACCAGAAAGTTTAAAAGCAGAAGCAAATGACAGGTTTAGGGATCAGAAACCGCTACGGGTAGAGTTGTAGAGTTGAGGGTGATAAGCCATTTTGGGCCTGCTTTGGAGTGCTTTTCTTCCACTTTCTCTAGTTTTGGAGAACCAGATTTTTGCTATTGTAAAATGACACATATTTAATGCAGATAATTTTTCAAAAATTTGCATCTTATGGGCAAGAAAGGAGGAGTCATTTTCTGCATGCAAGATTAAATGTCTATTTTCCCCTTTTCAGATTTTAGGCTTGTAAATGGAGTCGATACAAGTTTTTCTTGGTTGCTTCAGGCGAATGCTTAAATCTGAAAACCTCATTCAAATCCTTAGGAACTAGCACTTAGCTTATCAGGATTGTGCATGTTTTGTAGGTCCAATAGGTTAGGTTGTATGTATGGAAACCTCATGTCTTCGGTTTTGTCGAAATACGATAGCATCATACTGAAGGCATTTTATTTTCATTTTTTTGCATTTTACTTTGTTCTAGAAACTGTTACTTTATTTTAATTTGCAGTCATCAAAATAAAAATTTCAAAATACCAAAATAGTTTCACCGTGGCGTAGGTTACATCGCAGACTTCAAATACGCATATTAAAATTTCATTTTCGGAATTGTTTAGTATTTTTATAAATTCACCGAAGTTGTTGTTTTGTTGCAGATCTTAAAATCCGAAAATAGAAATTTCCATTGCATGGCCGATTCACATTTGTTTTATTTTGGTTCAATGAACAATCATTAAAGTTTCATGGTAAAATAAACCAACATTGCCCCTTGTTTACAGTTACTTGCAATCACTAAGGTATTCCAAGCATTTAAATTGAATATCTTTATTTATGCAAAATGCTAATATAGCGAAGACCTTGGAGAAATTATTTATTGAATTTCTTTGCAAGAGGGGATTTTAGATTTGAATCCTAACGGAGAGTGTGTTTTCACAATCGGGTGAAAATACCACTCAACAGATTGGCGCTAGAAGGAGGGCCTGAACTGGTTTATTTCACTGTGATTTAAGTGCTACAGGGATTTAAATTTTGAACATTTCATGCCCTATTGATTATTATCTTTAGCCCTCTTTTAACAATACAACTTTGTAGTGTTAAAAGGAGGACATGAATTGCTATGCACTGTTCTAACGCTTTGATTGTTCATATAGGAATAATGTCATTTGATTTGATCTAAAAAAAAAAAAAATTGGTATTAAAATTGTATTCTTTAAGATTCACTAATGGCTATGTTTACACCGTGGATGCCAGGTAGCCCATTGAACATACCGGGAGTTCAAAATTATTTTCCCATTGGTGTTGAGAGATGTCTTCCTCGATTTTTGTCTAACGGGACAAATACTGCAGAAGAACATATTCAAGCATTCAAATTTTGTGTGAATCACTTAACAATTTGGTATGATGATGTTGCTTGTAAAATGTTCCCGTACACCTTGGACAAAGTGGCATATGATTGGTTTACAAGTCTACCTTTAGGGTCTATCACTTCTTGGGCTCAACTAGAGGCAACATTTCTTAATCAATTCAACAAAAAGCGAGTTGACCCAATCCGCATGTACGAGCAGTTTTTCACTATTAAAAAAGGACCAAGTGAAAATGTGAAGTCATTTTCTGAAATGTTCTTTGGATTATATACTCAATTAGTGACATTTTATGTTCTTCAAGAAGAAATGGCTCTCCAAATATACGTCAATGCTCTTGACCCACTCATTTCCACATATTTGCGAGGGATGCCTCAAATCACATCTTTATCACAAGCCTATACTCAAGCAATGGCAATTGAGCAACAATTGAGTTGTCAAAATTATGGTGTGGGTTTTGGATCATATAATCTTCAATCATTTAATACCTCCCTTACCCACCCAATGATTTATCCACCTCAATCGAGTTCAAGTTTGAATCAAGTTCAGAATCAACAGTCGTTCCCAAGCTTCAATCAGTTTCAAAATCCTCAACCTACTATGCAAAATCAACCGTCTTTCTTAAGTATGAATCAACTTCAAAATACTCATCTTGATTCAAAGGATGTTTCTAAAATCAATTTCAATGATTTTCACAATAATATGATTTTAGGCAAGGGAGGAGTACTAGATCCAACTAGCATTGAAACATGTGATAGATTGGGAACCCTTGACTCACCAAAAGATGAATTCTATGAGGATGAATCTTTTTCGGATGACACATTGGATGACATTGTTGAAAGTAAGGGCCAAGAAAATTCACACCTTCCAAATTACGTTAAACTTAAATCATGGGTTACAAATGTGGACGATGATAGCCTTATCAATTTGAATACAAGCAATAACCCAATTTTGGAAGTAATTGAACCATCTAAGGAAGGTGAAGGTAAATTTGATGAAAAACAGGTTGTTGAATTGAAAGACAATGATGAAGTAGTCGAACGTCACCACTTGACTTTGGAAGATGATTATTACGATGCTTGGAAGAAGTGGGAAGACTACACTCACTCCAAAACTGCTAATGAAACTTGTGTGCCTATTGATATGCAGGATAATACAATTGCCCTTTCATATGAGGATATTACAAGTCCTGTACAATCTGAGAATGTTTTGGAAGAAGGGTTGGAATCTCATCAAAGGTTGAATAAGGATAATGACTCTACTACCATGGATGAAGAAGGAGAATCAATTGATTTTGTTCCCCTTGAGGGGCAAGAAATCAAAAATCTTGATCCACATATTGCTTCTACAATGTCTATGCCATCTCAAAATGATGAAATTGCAAAACCTAAGTGGTTTGGGTTTGATAATATTGATGATCCTAATAAAAATATGGATTTTGAGGCAACTCAAGCCATTGATCATGGAAAGGTGTCATGCGACACATATCTTGAAAAACTAGGCTCTTGTTTTGAAAAGTATGGACGCATGTTTGATTGGGTGCCTAACTTTGGTGTTTTTGAACAAGTATTGGATGATGAAGAAGACAACGAGAAAAAAGAAAAAGCTACTAACACTCATCAAGTTATGGTAAATTTTAATCATGATGGGTTGAGTATGGATGACAAGGTGAAATCTTTACCTTTGGTAGTAGCTACAAAAATTTTAAGTGATAGGTTACATGGTGTCCCTTTGGATGCTAATATCATTAATGAGGAAATGTCAAATTTTGTTGATGCTTGTCAAGTCTTGAATTATTTTGATTGCTTTAAAATCCTGGAAAATGATTTGTATTCAAGAATTTTAGAAAGAGGCTCTTGTTTGCAACATCTCACATTTGAAAAGGAAGGCCTAATTTTAAATCATGAATCGAATTATGAAGTGGATACTTTCATGAATAGACAAGAAGAGATTGAAAACCATTTATTGTCTTATCAATTCAATGAATTAAAACTTCAAAATGAAATTGCTAACGTTATCCAAGCAAGTTGGCAGAGTGAGAAAGGCAAAATGGGAATTGTAATATTGTTTGGCCTACTTTTATTCTTGCATTTTTGCAAAGCTTGGTATGCGCATAATGTTCAATGTCTTTCAAAATGTGCTAACCGTATTTGGGATCCGGGCAAATGATGGCCCAAATTTTTGCACCATCTTGTACAATAGTGTATATAATTTTTGGTTTTGGTGTGGGTTTTCAAGTTTTCGTTTTTTGGATTGCTATTTGGGTTTGGATTTAAGTTTTGTGTGTTGGTCCTCTGGATATGTTTGATTTGTCTAAAAAAAAAAAAAAAAAAAAAAAAAAGGAGAATTTTTTTTGAAATGCCAGCTTATGCCTAAGATCAGGAGAATATGAAACATTGGAATTGTGTTGTAGAAAGCTCCGCAAGTAACACAAACATTTTAAATAATATCGTTTGAAACTTGTGATGCATGAAGTTGTCAGTTTTACAAATTATGGCAAAGTAGGTGGTATACTCCATCCGCATTTCAAAAGGAGCAATGCATTCATTCATTATCATGTCCACATTGCATATACATTCCATCTTAGTTGCATTAACATTTCAAATAAAATCATTAAAAAGGTGTCAAATCCTCTTAGGGTTATTATATAACATATAAAAAAAAAATCCTAAGGTTGGGAAATGATGCCCGAACTATCTTGAACCAAGCACGTTCTTTGCATATTAAAAGAGAATCTTGAGCAAAATGGTCAAAACCATACTTGGAAGAAATGGTGAGGCGAAAGGAATTTTTCGTGTCTGTCCTATCATGCAACATAATCCTTAAAACAATGGTTTTTACCACTCCCATAAAGCTTAAAGTCTAAAATCAGAGTAGTAAGGATAGGGTTAAATCCTCATCGAACTTAGGTTGAGGATCCAACTCCCCAAAGCTCTGATTTGACCTCCATGGAGTAGTAAGGATAGGGCAAAATTCTCATCTCGCTTAGGTTGAGAATCCGATTCCCCAAAGCTTCTATTTTTCATTTCATCATAAATCTTGGATTGGAAGGATCGTACTACATGTCCCTCGCAAGGATGGGTAGTCATCCCCAAGGTCCAAGAAATAAGAGTAAAATTAATATTTTCCATTTAATCATAATATTGGATTGGAAGGATCGTACTACATGTCCCTCGCAAGGATGGGTAGTCATCCCCAAGGTCCAAGAAATAAAAGTAAAACTAATATTTCCCATTTCATCTTAATATTGGATTGAAAGGATCGTACTACATGTCCCTCGCAAGGATGGGTAGTCATCCCCAAGGTCTAAGAAATAAAAAAAAAAGATGAAGCCAAATCATGGATTATGGGGTTAATCTCCATCGGGGCTATAGACGCCTGATCGGAGTGGAGTATGCTCATGCGTGGCAGCATGTCTTGTCTAAAAGCAAGACCACTGACTGCTCAAACGGACAGACTAGCCTAACAATTTCATCCATAACTGGTTAAATCATTTTGTTCAAAGTGAGGTAATGAATTCCAGATCAGAGTAGTAAGGATAGGGTTAAATTCCCATATCGCTTAGGTTGGGAATCCTATTCCCCAAAACTCTGATTTCACTTGCACATGGGTTCAAGATGGTAGTGACACATAACCAACTTTGGGATCTAATAAAGTAATTCATTATACATGTAGTTGATCCTAAGAGGGTTTGATAGTTTTAAAATGTTTGTGTATGATATTAGAAGGTTTGAATATTTATAAAGCAGGTTGTTATATTTATCATGCTACGCAAATCATTCACAACCTCACATATGCATTCATATAAAACTGACAATGGAATGTTGATCAATTTCAAACGATAGAAAATGGAGCACATTGCACACACCGAGCTGATACTTAATGATTCTAATGTTTCATGTATTTCTTATCTATCGACATTTGTTTTATTTTTTATGTGCTGATGCCTGTATTTAAGTTTGTATATTTCCAGGTTAGGTTCTCACCGAAATGCTCAGGAGCATTTCCCAGTAGAGTCACCATTTGTTGTGGCTGCTCCACAACACACCCCAAAATTGGGGACCCACCTTTTTGCATGCTTTCCAAGAAGATTACAGTGGCCCAGATGCTAAAGATCAAAGAAAATGCAGAAATGAAAAAGTGTCACGATATCACGACATGTCGCGTTTTTGTAGCTCAGAATAAAAAAAGTGTCGCGATATCGTGACATGTTGCATTATCGTGGCTGAGAAAGAAAAGGTGTCGTGATATCGCAACATGTTGCTCTATCGCGGCTAAGAAAAATAAAGTGTCATGATATTGTGACATGTAGCATTATCGCGGATAAGAAAAGAAAGTATCACGATATCGTGACATGTTGCTCTATCACGGCTAAGAAAAAGAAAGTGTCGCGATATCGCGACATGTTGCTCTATCGCGGCTAAGAAAAAAAAAGTGTCACGATATCGCGACATGTCGCATTTTCATGGCTCAGATCAGCAAAGTACAACAGAATGAAAAAGTGTCACGATATCGCGACATGTCACGCTTTCGCAGCTCAGAGCAGTAAAGTACAGCGAAATGAAAAAGTGTCGTGATATCGTGACATGTCGCATTTTTGCGGCTCAGAACAACAAAGTGTAGCTTGAAAAACAAAAGTGTCGCGATATCGTGACATGTCGCGTTATCGCGGTTCATATAGGAGAGAGAAGACAAAATGGGAAAATGTCGCGATATCGCGACGTGTTGTGAAATCACGGTCAAAGTGGTCAAACAGAACAAGGCATCAGAAATGTCGCGATATCGTGACGTGTTTCATTATCGCGATGCAAGACAAAGAACCAAGTTGAAGACTCAAAGTTGTCATGATATCGCGACATGTCGTGTTTTCGCGATGTCCGACAGGTAAAAGAGCTAAGTACAGAAATTGTCGTGATATCGCGGCATGTCATATTTTCGTGACTTGTCATGAAATCATGGTCAAAGGCAGCAAGAGGAACAGTCAACGCAAAAGTTGTCGCGATATCATGACATGTCACGTTTTCACGACCTAAAGATGAGATTAAGGGCAAGGAGAAAAAACGTCGCGATATCGCGACATGTCAGGTTTTCGCAACAAGAAAGTGAGGAAGGAACAAATGAAAGAAATTGTCGCGAAATCGCGACAGGTTGCATTTTCACGATCTGTCGATGGCAACGAAGGTGAAGATAGAAAAATGTCGCGAAATCGCGACATGTCTCATTTTCACCATTTACGATGACCTACAAGCTAAGCAAGGGAAACATGTCACGATATCGCGACATGTCGCATTTTCGCGACTGAGAGCAACCAAAGTGAATGTAGAGGAAAAACGTCACGATATCACGACGTGTCGCGTTTTCGTGACTAAGTGCGGCAGAATACATCAAAGAGAAAAGGTGTCGTGATATCGCGACATGTTGCGTTTTTGCGGTAGAAAAAAAGGAGAAAGATTAAGATAGAAAAGTGTCTCGATATCACGACATGTTGCATCCTCGTGACCCAAAATAGAAAAGTGTCGTGATATCGTGACATGTTGCATTATCGTGGTCCAAAAGAGGGAAACTGTCGCGATATCGTGACATATTGCTTTCTCACGGACAAAGACATAAAAATGTCGTGATATCACGACAGGTTGTATTCTTGTGACCAAAGACATGAAAGTGTCGCGATATCTCGACATGTCACGTTTTCGCGGTGCAAGTAGAGGGACAAAGCTGCAGACATGAAAATGTCGTGATATCGCAACATGCTAGTTTTTTGCGATTCACGATGGGTCGTTACAGAGTATATAGGGGAAGCGCTGAACACATGGCACAAAGGTGTAAGGGTGATGGTGTAACGCTTCATGACCAATAGTTACAATTAGCAAAGAAGATCAAACGTTTCGACGCTCAAACAAAAATCCAAAAACAACGAAGAGGCGGGGAAGACGAAACGAAGGGATTGGGGAAATGAAATGAAGCGTCACAGAGCGAAATAGAGAGCCATACCAGAAATTTTAAAAGCAGAAGCAAATGACAGGTTCGGAGGTCAGAAACCGCTACGAGCAGAGTTGCAAAGTTGAGGGTGATAAGCCATTCTGGGCCTGCTTTGGAGTGTTTTTCTTCCACTTTATTTGGTTTTGGAGAACCAAATTTTTGCAATTGTAAAATGACACATATTTAATGTAGATAATTTTTCAGAAATTCGCATCCTATGGGTAAGAAAGGAGGAGTCATTTTCTGCATGCAAGATTAAATGTCTATTTTTCCCTTTTTAGATTTTAGGCTTGTAAATGGAGTTGATACAAGTCTTTCTTGGTTGCTTCAGGTGAATGCTTAAATCTAAAAACCTTATTTAAATCCTTAGGAACTAGCACTTAGCTTATCAAGATTGTGCATGTTTTGCAAGTCCAATAGGTTAGGTTGTATGCATGGAAACCTCATATCTTCGGTTTTGTCGAAATAGGATAGCATCATACTGAAGGCATTTTATTTTTATTTTTCTGCACTTTACTTTTCTAGAAACTGTTACTTTATTTTAATTTGCAGTCATCAAAATAAAAATAAAAATTTCAAAATCCCAAAATAGTTTCACCAGTGCGTAGGTTACATCGCAGACTTCAAATACGCATATTAAAATTTCATTTTCGGAAGTGTTTAGTATTTTTATAAATTCATCGAAAAAGTCTGATATTTTTTATTGGCCTTATTTGGGTGATTAACCTTACCTCATGTTGTGGGAAGTTTCAAAATTGTCAACATATTTTGACATGGTCTCTTTCTTAGTAGTAATTTTAGTTTTATCTTAGCATCAACTTGGTGATATGTAGATAAAATCTCTGAGCCCCTCAGTTTACTTTGGTATTGTGTAGTGACCTTAGCCCGAGTACTTTTCATTGGCAATATTTGCTTGATGTAGTGAGGATTCACTATAGTAATATAAAAAAATCTTAACATGCAAATGAGGATGGAGAACAAGATTGGTAAGCTCCAATATTTAATCGCCAATCAAGATACAATTGAAGTGGTAGGTGTAACTGACACAATAAAATCCAAACTTGGTAGGTAGTTGGCCCCTACCAACTACCTACCTTTTCTTTATTATTTTTATTAATTAATAATGTTGGGATCATGAATGCTAGTGGTGCTAAATATACCCACACTAGTGCCAAACTGATTATTGCTAGGCTAATTAGGTAGAAAAATATTAAATTTGATATTTTTACAAAAGTGCTACCATAGAGTTAGTAGCATCATTGATGCTACCACCTCAAGTATGATTCTTTTGCTTTAGAAGAAATAAATTTCCATTTAGTCTTACGATACTTGATTTGGTTTAAATGTTTGATTGACTAGGTAATGCAGATGTTGGTAAGTTTTGGGAAGTTGATGATGTACTCAAAATTGGGTGCCTATAGTAGACTATGAAGATCCTTAGTCATAACCAATTCGTACCTCCTATGTTATTTATTTCGTATTTTTTGGTTATTTTAATAAATTTAAAAATTTACTTTTGAATTTAGGATCAATTCTTTTACATATAATTACTCATCAATAAAATTTTATTAGATGAAATTTTATCACTTAGCTTGAACCTCTTTGTATTGTTTACATATAGTAAAACTAATTGCAATTTAGACTAATAATGTCTTATTGAGTGTAAATAATATCTAAAAATTGAAATAAGATGGGTTGGACGTATATAAGATATTTTTCCATTAAATTAATCACCATTAAAATGGCCTTTCCCTCAAGTGCCCTTTGACCTCAATTTAATGTCTTAAAATTATTGATATTATCTAGAATATGATATTTTTGGATATTTCAACTTATTTAGTATCCTAATAATTGAAAGTATTAAAAATCTAAAATTTAAGCAAGCATTAAAAATAAATAAATAACTTCAACATTAAATGTATTAGAAACTTAATAATATTACACTACATTTTTTTTTTTAAAGAAAAAGGGTTCGTACTTAGGTCCCCCACCCTTGAAAATTCACAACTCTCTCCACTTGACAATTTATAAAAATATTTAGTTTTCATCTCAATTGAGTTGCTATAGCTAGATGCCTACATATTTTTTAATAAAAATTTTGAATTCTTGATTTTCATTCTATAGATCTTCTTCAATTTTCTTTGTAAATACAAATATTCTAGAATTCAACACCCTTCTTGACATTTTCTAGTAGCCTTCACAATACCAAAACTCTACCTCTACTCTCTACAAACTATAATTTAGTCGAGTGATATTTTCAAAACTTTGTGTTATCATAATCCACTTTGCAAGCTGTAAAACATTAATTTCCTTCCCGTAGCATAAGTACAACCACAAGAACTGTATTAAATAGTTTGGTACTCTTAAAATTTGAAAGATCATGTTTAAATATTATCAAAGGTTATATGCATACTAACAAAACTATGGATTATTATATAATATAAGTGGAATTCATTTTATTCCTAAATAACCAATTAATTTTTTTTATAATTTTAATGAGTTATAAAATGAATCTCATTGTAGAGGGTAAAATTTGCATCCCTTTACCTCTAGGTAAATGGATTTGTGCCTATAAGGGGGATAATATGTTTACACTTTTACACCTTGATGTGAGGGGTACTTGGTGGCGTACCTCCTTTGGTGAGGTTGAATAGATTTGGGTTCACCAAGAAGTATTTAAAGACTACTTCTAAGTCTAGCCAAGGATGTTTGTTTAAATGTGTTCTTTTAGTTTACAAACACCTAAGTTTGATCCAAATGCAACTAGAACCTAAACTATATGCAATTTCAAGTTTTCTTGAAGACAAAGGCACACCAAGCAATTTCTAAGCTATATACAATTTGATTTTATTTTTGGTATTATTAGATCTTTTATCATAATGATTTAAAAGAAAAACAAATATATCACTAAAAATATAAGTATAAAGATAAATGAAGTCTAACAGAAACATCTACTTGGTTTAGATGTTTGTGCAACACGATAGATATTTGTAACAGAAATAGTGATAAAAGTGACATCCTTATAGATGTTTCTATTAGACTTGGTTTAGATGTTTAGATGTTTGTGCAACACGATAGATGTTTCTAAGATAAATCAAGTCTAATAGAAACATCTACAAGGATGTCACCATGATAGATGAGTCAAACAACTCTTTAGGTGAAGAAGAGTATGAACTTAATGAAGAGGGAATGTTATACCTAGAATATTGCAATGAATATGAAGCATGATATGACAACATACTTCTCTAGAAAATGGAGGAGTATGATATATTCCAATGCATGTTCATCATGATGCAAGAACTCAAAAGATGATAGCAATGGATGGATAAGTCTAGAGAACCTTGGAAAGTACCATTATGCAATCAGGATCCACCATAGGAAGATGATGACATGGTGATCACACACCTATTTATAGAAAGGAAGGAGGTAGAATCAATTATAGGAAGGCAAGAATTGGTACCACACCCTGGCGAAAGAAGACGAATGCGATTACATGTAAGGTTCATAGATAGAATGAATCAAATTGTAGAAGAGAAGGAAGGAATCCCTCTAAGTAATCATACACTATTTCATTAGCAATTAACTAGGAACAACTAGAAGAGACCAACCATTTGGAGGAAGTAGTGTATCCTCGGCTCAAACAAATAGAATTACCCTACATAACTAAAGTTTGATGTAGAATACGACTAGCGATGTAGTACGAGGATAGAATTGACACCTTCAAGATGGATGTCCCTGATTCTAATGAATGTGGAGTAGCAGAAGAAGATTTGGTAGGACTTACACCACTAGCACAAATAGGAATGGTACAATAAAGAATGTGTTATCAAGCACAACAATTGTAAGAGGAGTACTAAATATTGTAAGCATATAATGGAAGGATTCATGGATAGATAATTCAAGAGATGATTGATACAATACATCAAATTGAGGGGAAATAGGTGGCACAATAGAGGGAATCAAGTACAAGCAATGAGGGTAGTGAAGAAGCACCCTAGGGAAGGGGAAGCCTACAAGAAGGTACAAGCTCTCAAGGAAAGGAGATACTCCAATCTGAACCACAATATCCCACCTATGAGACACCCATCATAGGATAAATAGTGGAGGTAATATTGTGAGACATTGAGGAAGACCTAACTCCACCAAAGCCTCAAGGAAATTTGCATGGGGATTGAAATGATTTCGATAGTGGGGGAATGCCCTATTTATTAAGAGATAGTAATTAAGAAAGTGATAGTGACAACCTTGTAGCACAATTAGAAGCACTCCCTGCTCATCTAGATCCATATGCCTATGAGATAGCCTATCAATAGCTAAGAAGGAAAAGGAGGGAAGTTAGATGACTCCAAAAGATACTAAAATTGCCAACGGAATGGTCAGCACAAGGAGTAGACTATTGTAATAACTCAAGTACAAAGTTTAATTTTTTAGATAAATATAGAGAAAACTTGGTAAATTTTTCTCCACAATGTCATTTTTAAGAAAGATATTGGATGAACTAAATTATGCATGCACATCGCTAGGTACAAAAATTATAATGATTGGTACCCCAAGCACCAAGAACAGATAGGCACATAGCCAATGTAGAATTGGTGGAGGTAACTCCAAGCACCTAGGAAATATGGGAACCTAGTCTATAAGAGGATAAATCATAAATAACCCCAAGTCCCATAGGGTATTAGATAAGTTAAAGAGGAGGATAGCGATCACCCAGGGGGAGGATTCAATCTCGTACTCCAATATGGCCTGGGGATACACCACTCGCATGTCTGAATTGGACTAGGAATGCACATGGTCTTTATGTACCAAGGGTACAAGTAGTAAATCTTACAGGAAGATATCAATTGGGACTACCACCCATGCATAAACCAGAAGCTATAAGGATAGTAGGAGGAAGTGGTTTACCTTAGGGAGAGGGTAATCCATTTAATATACAAAGAGGTCCACTAATAAGAGGACAAGATCATAGAAGACAAGTATATGGTAGAGGACTTGCTTGTCGAGGAAGAGAATGCTTTGTGGATGAGGGAATTCAATGAAGGAAAAGGACTCACTCACCTAGTTTAGAAGAATACATGGTCCAAGAAGATAGTAGTAGAAGCCAACCAAATGGAAGTGGAATGGCAAGGGTACCCCCACCTCAAAATCATCCAATTGAGCAAGGAAATAGAACATTGCAAGAAGGACATGGTACAGTTGCAAATTGTACAATTTGAAATTACACAAACCCAAACCATACAAATGATATTAATATTTTTGTGATTTCAAATCGTACAATGGACCAACAAGTAGGGACAAATTGTACAAATGATAATGGTATGATTACCGATCATAGTAGACATCTATACGATGGAGTAAATCATAAAAATGATCGATTGGATCCTAATTATATGATACAATAAAATGAGGTGGTGGAACTTCCCAGTGACCCATTAGTGGAAGGGATCGTACAAGTGAATGTCACAGTATGATCTCCTAGAGTGTGAGTCACAAATAGATGAAAAAAATAGAAAAATATATTAATTGTGAAAATTCCCCAGGATGCAATTCAGATGGAGGGTGGTTGAAAACAAGAAATGGAATCCCCTTATAAAAAAAGAAAGATAAAAATAAAAACAAAAAAGAAAAAGAAAAGAAAAGAATAAAATATTCAAAAAGGTAAGAAAAAAGACAAACAACAAGAAAAGGTAAAAATGCATGAAAAAAAGGGTGAGTTGGCAATAATCCATATTAAATGTTAAAAATCCATGTAAAGAGATATGAGGTGGTGAAATTTCATGCAAATGGACGTTTTGTTTAAAAAGCAAGCACCATGCAGAATTATTTTCACCAACTTTGTAAATGCACATCGACGATAGTGCATTTCAGAGTAAATTGGGAGCAAGGAGGGTGCAACTGATTATTTTTCTTCCATATAGGCTTGTAAAAATCACTATTTCACTAAAATTTATTGAAACATTACAAATTTGCACCAGAGAAACTACTTTTTTTCGAAGAAGCCAGCAAACATTGGAGAAAATCGATAAAAATCAAGGTTTTTACTTTGAAAATTTGGAATTATACCAGAAAATAAATTGTACCAAAAAATAAATTGTAGGTGGAAAACATGCAAGGAAAGTAAGGGTTTGAAGTAGAAGCACACTAGAGTAAACCCTAGGTTGAGAAAAATATTTCTAGGGTTTGATTTTTTAGAAAAAATAGAATTGAGGGAAAAATTGTAAACCCTAGTGCATGAAAATCAGTCGATGGGAAGACAAAAACATCTTAACTTTTGCATGTGGAGGAAGAATTAGAAAGAAGTTGTACATCATATTATACTACCCCAAAAAAATTAATTGTTGAAGAACTGCAACCGTTTGAAAGAAAACTTGCATAAAGTACACCAAAATTGCATCAAAAAGGAGAGTTGCCACTATCGGGAAAAGGGTATTATAAAAATCATACAAAATACACAAAAATATGATTTTTTGGCTCAATGCAGGTTTGAATAGTTCCTTGTATGATTTTAATATGAAATTGTATGATTCTGGGAGAGATTGTATGATTTCAAGGCATTCACAGATCTTATTTGCCATTTTAGAGGTAATTACATGAATTTTGATGAAATCATATGGATTTTAATGCAATTGTACAGAGGTAAAGTATCCTTGAATTATTTGGAGCTTATTGTATAATTTTTTGGTGGATTTGTATGATTTGGAGCTCAAATTATACGGTTTTGTGAAATTGTACAAAATCAGGTATACTCATGTGATTTTAGGTAGACTATATGATTTGGCAACTGGTTGTACGATTACAGAAGCATAAATGTATGACTTGGAGGAGCCTTGTATGATTTTTTAAGGTATCTATATGTTTTGGGTGCAGTTGTATGTATTTTGTAGTGATTTTATGAAAGAGTGTCTTGACTTACTGAGGGAATATGAAGGGTGCAAAAGTGGTTTCTCATCAACCATGGGAGAAGCATGAGATCCATGCAAGATTTTCAAGATTATTTATATAGAATTGTAGCCACTACGGTGGAAGGATCACCAAGCCCATTACACTAGAGAGGTTCACGATCCAAGCAAACAAATGAGACCTACCTAGTATAAGGTCAAGGGTGAGACTTTTAGCCACAAAGGAGAAGTGGCTACCATCCTTGGAGAGGGAGAGGGTAAAAACTATGGAGAGGTCATCAAGGTTGGTATGATGGTAGAGGAAGAGCACCGTTACAATTTTAGATAGAGATAATGGAACCACCAAGAGCACACTACAGGGAACTTCGTAGTGAATTTCATCAGGAGGTTAACCTATAGGAGCAAGAAGTACTGCTTAGTGAGGAAGAAGAAGAGCAAGTGGATATCAATGATATCACTTTTGGCCAATCGAAAACAAATTTTTGTTAGAAGTGGTGGTAAAAATCTAACCTTGGACATCCATTGAGAGCAACATTGGCTAAATCCAGAGTCAGTGTATTAGCACAAATCCCACCTCTAGATAAAGTGTTCTTTAAAGAATACTTATTATAGATTATATAGTCGTACAAAGCTAGTAAGAATCTCACCTATATGCAGGTGCATAACCAACATATTAGGATGGAATCCTTGGTAGAAACATTTCAAAGGATATTCCAAACATAAATCACTGAGCTGCCTGACAAAGAATGTCCTATGAAGATTCACAATTTTGACTATGTCTAGCTTAGTGATTTATTTATGCTTGGAACCGTTGTAAAAATTGTGAATCTTCAAAGGAAATTCTTTGTCAGACAACTAAAGTAGTGGAGGGACCAAAACTTTCCTAAATTGGAGAAGGTCATGGAGTGGGTGTGTAGTGAAGAACACATCAAAAAAATAGCACAAATTCATACACAACACCCATGGTGGTTACCAAGGGGAGAGGTAACCACAATGTTGGGAATTACAAATTTTCTCAATGGAGTAAGGACTAATTATAAGGTATATCCAAGGGTGTATTTGGACTGAGCAACATGCTATAGCTATCCATTGAATACATCGGATACAAAATTTTAGGGGGCAACTTCAGAATTAGTCTTCACCTTACAAAAATTGAATTTCCTCACATTGGATCAAGTGGCTAAGCTTGGGTCTTAAACATATTTACCAAGCCAAGGAAGTACAAAAGGAAAAAGTGGAGGATACTTAAAATAAAATGGTTGTGATTGAAGAAGAATTAGAGTATATCAAGACCGAAGCTGAAGAGAGGTTGAAAAAGGAACAAGCTAAATGGAATGACACTAAGATGGCTTATGAGTACAAGCTAAACTCACAATAATAGAAGAAGCTTGTGATCCAAAAAGTAGAAGAAAACATGAAGCAGTTAGAAGTATAGTTGGCAACACAAAATAAAAAATTGGCCAAACAAGAAAACCAGTTGTGTTAGAGTTAGATTCTAATACATCATTTGGATCATGTAAATGTACCTTCCTAGGAACATACTTAAGAAATTAGATTACATTAGTGGGAAGTTATCTAGTTACTTCATGAAATGTAATAAATGCAAAAGTTTCAATGTGCCAGTTGTAAATATGCAAGGTACCCCTTGTACAACTAGTTAGAGTGTTAGGGAAGGAATCTATCCTCCATTATAAAAAGCCCTCATTGTAAGAGTTTCATAAGCAGGTTAATAGGAAGTAGTAGTAGTAGTGAGTGATTCCATTAGTGATGGAGCACATTATGGTTCTATAGCATCATGCATGGAGTGCCCATTTCCTCCATAGCAATATTGTACTCATTTCTATCATTTCTATTTATAGCATATTTTAGAAATCTCATGAGTTTACTTTCTTTCATACTTTTACATATTGTGATTGCCATATCTCATTGTGGTCTAACTCAAAAGATAATAGCGGTATCATAGCCACGGTATATCTAGTCATAGTAGGTCAATATTAATACCACCATTATTATCAAGTTTGATTTTTTTGTTAATATGATGCGTCATTGGACCAATCACTGTTAAAAAATTATTAGAAGAGTCTAGGTGGTAGAATTAGGGAGAGTCACAAGTGAGGATTGAAAGAAATATCAGTTTTAGAAAGTACTGAGATTGTATTTGACTAGAGTCTCTCCATAGAGTTACAGGAAAACTCGTGAAGACTAGGACTCAGTATTCAACCCACTAGATTGATAGATCTTTTAGTGAAGATCATCCAAAATATATGGAACTTGGTAACTATTGCCAGAAGGTTCTTCTTACTATAGGGAACTAACTCTCAATTGAGACACCTCCTACAACATAAAGCTAGGATATTTCAACTTCGTTTCCCGAAGGTCAGAGTGCCTTCATAGTGTAGAGATTAGTTGTAAAAGAAAAATATTACAGAAGAGACTTTAGGATAAAGAGTCATAGTGAAGTCTAGAGATTGAAGATCTCTATCGGTAAAGTCAAATTCACAAAATATAAGGCCATAGAAACCTTAATATAAAAATACCATAGTAGCATTAATATAAAAAGGCCATAGAAGTCTTAATATTAAAAAGTCCATAGAAGCCTTAATCTAAAAAGGCCACACAAGACTTAATATAAAAAGGCCACAAAATCCTTAATCTAAAAAGGCCACAAAAACCTTGATCTGAAAAGGCCACAAAAATCTTAATTTAAGAAGGCCACAGAAGTCTTAATCTAAAAAGGCCACAAAAACCTTGATCTATAAAGAGAGGGCCACATAAGCCCCGATCCTAAAAAAGACTCTAGAAGGGAGTACCTAATTTATATTTTAGTACTAATCATTTGTTACAGGAAAAAGGAGATCCAATGAAGTTGAGAAATTTCCTACATTAGAGTTAGGAAGAGTATTTACTTCAGAATCATCCAACACCTAAAGAAAATATGAAGATAAAGAGATTAGGTGAATATATCATTGAAGAAGCTTCCATTCTTAGAAGGACGAGAAGGACCAGGAGGAACCTGTTCATATCCAAAAGTAGTAGAATCAAGAGATCCATGAAGGATATCTCAATTCTAGAAGAATAAGACCTCAAGGAAGACCAAAGCAACTATAGAATTGAATACCTAGGAGAGGTCTCAAGGAAAAAGGCTTGGAGAAGCCTTGTTGCTAAAGCAAGATCATCAAAGAGTTCCTAGAAGAACTCATTGAAGAAATTATCCATCAAGGAGAAAATTTCTCACAAGGGAAGACTTGGGGTAATTATTGCCATCCGATAACAAGCCCAATTAGGAGAAGATGAATTTTTAAGGAGTGCCAAATAAGATAAAAAATACCTTAACACATTTAGAGTCTTGAGAAGAAGAAGATCGTGCTTGAAGTCGGAGTTTGACAAGAAGACAAAAGGAGTTTGTCAAAGTTGAGAGACTAGAGGATTTCCCAAAGAATCCTCTAAATCCACTATAGAAAGGAGAAGACAAAATAACCAAATCCTAGGTTCGTGAAAGGAATTTTGAGACCTCTTTTTGGTGAAGGAGTTACTCAAAAAAGTATACAAAGGTACAAAAAGCAACAAGCCTGATCTACAACTATAAAAAAGGTAAGCAACTATTGATGCAAGTGAATTCCTTATTTATATTACTCAGCAGATTTGTTAAAGCACCTTATAGTAGATCAAAAATTGCAAAGAGGAAGATTGCATCAAAGAAGTGCAAAAAGGAAATTATTTTTAAGGTTCATTTGCACATTAATTTGGAGTTGATTAGATTACAAAATTACAACTATCTATCAACTACCTATTTTATATCTCGAAAAAGAATATTGGATTCTACAACTGTGTTTGTAGTGAAATTTGTAGATTATATTTGAAAATTTGTAGTGGAATTATTAAGAGCATATTTAATAAATCAGTGGAGCAATAAGGTGAATTTATTATTACCATTTATAGTGCATCTATTAAGAACTATTCTAGTTAAACTATTAACTAATTGCTCTATATTTTTTGTGTTCATCATAAAAAAATCTATAGTACTTTAATGGCCAAAAGAAGCCACCATTACAAGCAGAAAGGTAAAGTATAAAAACCACCATTGAAATCCTTAAAGGAAACCTCAAATCAAGACCTTGGTAGTCTCAAGACTCAAGGAGAGTAAAAGGATTCTTTCTTCAAGCACAAAGTGCAGGAATCCCCACTTTCAATAGTTTGGATGAACTATAATCCAAAATAATCAAGAAGGATTATAAATATTCTTCATTTTAGGTGAAAATTTACATATTACAAAAGGCACCTCCTTTGTTTCTTGGAAGAACAAATACTTTACCATTTACAGGGGGTAGAAGGATATTTTTAGCTAACAGGTTTGCAGCCAAGGGAAGAAGCTTTCCAAAGCTCACATAAGTAGTACATCTACAACCAAAATGAATATCTACCATAGATCTCACATGTCCTTGTTCAATAGAATTACATCCAGGTGAAGGAGCCCATACTAACAACAGAGTTGCAGCTAAATAAGGAGCCACCAAATAGCCCATGCATCCAGGAGTTGAGGTGTTTAAAAATACCATTTTTCTTCCATCAGAATCAACCCTATAAGGTACTGTGTCACCTGCAACAGTGGAGCCATTAGAAGAAGAGTAACACTCATGTGTACATAGAAAGGATGATAGTATTCAACAAAGGATTATCTATGTAAAATATGAAGCATTGGGTGTTCTAACTAGTGGTAAAATAAGGAAGAAAACCACATTAGAAATCTACAAACAAGTGTAGAGAGAGGAAGCTATACCTAATACTTCCATTGAAGTGAGCATCCACCAAGAGGAGATATTATAGGTGTGTCGAGAATCTATCCAGATGTAGCCATCCATCTCCCACTCCAAGCTAGCTAGCAAAAGAAATCTTGCGTATCAAGAAAAAGCAAACTCACATAGGGTGCAAAGATAAAGGTGAAATTAGGGTTAGTTGGAGCATTAAAAATAAAGCTTACATGCACAAGCCACTTGGCATGAACTCTCTACGTCTACCAACGTTCAAACACTCACCTAAAGGGAGTTACACTCAGTTGGAGAGAGTAGAAATTCATTGGATGTTACCACCAACCTCATCATTGCCAAAGAAAAATCTATCACCACTAAAGAAATACTCATTGCTGAAAAAATGCTCACTACCAAAGAACGCTCATTATTGTTGAAGAGAGTTGGCTTGTAACGCTTCGTGTGACACTTTTCATGAAGCCCATCCTTCTTAAGATTTCAATCCAGGAGAGTGAAAGACACAATAGTAGAACATAGTCAAGCAAAGCAAGGAGCAGTCAAAATCAAGTTAATGCTTCAAGGTGAAACGTCTATACGCCATTCAATAGTGTAAGGAAGATAGTAAAGACACTATCATAAAGCCAACATTTGGAGAAGAACATCAAAATATATTTTAAGCTATCAAATTGTAGAGGTGTTCGATCGCCAATCGAGGGACAAGTTTATGCTGGTCAAAGAGGTCTCTGAATTGCCCACAAGCACTATGCAGCACGTAGCTATCTGTTACCGTACAACAGTGAGGAGTGATTGAGGTAAAATATTTATGCTTGTCTTAACATAAGGTTTATGGAAACATATTCTTATTAAACAAGCATAATTTAGATTTATTATTTGTAAAAGTTATCAAGGAGGAATAAGGGATATTATAATTATTAAAATAACTTGCAGATATTATTTTCTAATTTTTCCAAACTTGAGAGTTATAAGGAATACAACATCAACTTAGGAATTAGAAATTAGAAAACATTAAATCAATCAAAAAGGGATATTTACAAATTTTTATTAAAAGTATTCAAAATTTGGGTTTTTATAGTGTTGTCTCAAAAAATTTAAAGAAAGGAAAATAAATACCAACTTCAAAACCTCTTCAAAATAATTGAAAATAGTTCTTAGTTCAATAGGAGTAATAAGGAGATAGAAAAGTTTTTTTTTGTATTTACAAAATCTTACAAAATCAACTTAGACTTGAACTAAAATTTACAAAAGCACAATATTGATAATACATTCTATCCAAAACATCTTAGGGAGTCGTAAGGCATTCTACAAAACTTGGTAATATTGGCATCAATAAAAAAATATCAAGTTCAAAAGTTATTGGGTAGATGTAAGCTTGATACAAAACCTAAAACTTATTAGGTTTGTAAACTCTCATCATTAGGGATACATAATGAAGTCTACAAGTTAACAAAGGTTTTATCCAATCAATCCTTTATATATTATAAGGGTCACATATACCCTAATATTGGGAGTTAAAAAGCAATTATATATCTTAAACTAAGGGAGTCATAAGGATGTCTACTTCAAATGACTCATCAAGCAATAATTCCTTCAGAAAATCCAGTGCTATAAAAATTAGGATCATGAATCTTCTCATGAAATCTGAAGGAATATTAGACCTAGCTTCAAAAATATTTCATAGTGAAGCATTAGATGATAATTTTGACTCTATGGAATGCTAACTTCAAGCACATCTCAATAAAGAATCACCAATGAGAAAAATTATATTTCACTTCCTCTAGATATTATGAGCATATTATACATGGCATTGCTCACACATAAATATTACAAATATGAGAATGTAGAACAAAAGAGATTGATAGAATTACTAAAAAAGAAAATAGAATTAAGTGAATCATATCTTGAACATATTTTTCAATCGTCATGCAATATTTATGCTTCAAGTTCTACTAATTCAAAATCTTATCATGATGCTCTAAGTGGTTGTTTAGAAGCTTTTGTACAAAGTAAAAATAGAGAAGGAGAAATATCTCAGTAGGAACCAAGTTGTAGTACAACCATCTATGAAAGCACAAAAACTAGATTCAAAGGAAAAGTTAAAAATAAAGAATAAAAGGAGGAGGAATTTAGTAAGGGAAATTGAGAAACCTCCAACATCAACTTAAACTACATCAACCGAAGAAATAAACTATTGGATGAATCTGATCACAACCAAAAATGAAGGAGAATACAAGTTCCATTATCCAATGGAAGAAGATCCATATTGAAGACCATAAGTCCTCAGTACCCAAATAATGTAATACAGGGGTGTTAGAGTTAGATTATATTACATCATTTGGATCATGTAAATGTACCTTCCTAGGTACATACTTAGGACATTAGATTACTTTAGGAGAAAGTTATCTAGTTACTTCATGCAATGTAATAAATGCACAAGTGTCAATGTGCAAGTTGTAAATATGCAAGGTATCCCTTGTACAACTAGTTAGAGTGTTGGACAAGGAATATATCATCCATTATAAGAAGCCCTCATTGTAAGAGTTTCATAAGCAAGTTATTAGGAACTAGTAGTAGTAGTAGTAGTAGTGAGCGAGTCCATTAGTGATGGAACACATTATGGTTCTGTAGCATCATGCATGGAGTACCCATTTCCTCCATAGCAATATTGTACTCATTTCTATCATTTCTATTTATAGCATATTTCAAAAATCTCATGAGTTTACTTTCTTTTATATTTCTACATCTTATGATTGCCATATCTCATTGTGATCTACCTCAAAAGCTAATAAGTTGAAGACAACGAAGGAACAACTACAATAGAAGGATCGTAAGATCGAGGAGATGGCAAAGGATACCAAGTGCTACAATGAGATAATTATGGATCATAAGGTTCTATTATGTGCTAAGGATGAGAATATTGTAGCACGTGAAGCTAATATACATCAGAATACTAAGGTCATTACGAAGAAGAATGAGGATTTGGTCATAGAAAACTTGTACAAAAGTTGCATTGCAGGAGAAAATACATAAGGAAGCATTTGAGTGAGAAAATGAGTCATATAAACACTTAAATATTGTGGAAGATAAGGACAACAAGTATGGGTTAAAGGTTATTGAATTGAACAACTATATAGCTAGGTTTTAGAATGAATGAGCCGCTCTCCATTTTTTACTTGAGGAATTTCAACAAGACTAGTCGACCAAAGCAAATAAAAATGAGTCAGTGAGGACACTAACCGATGTAAAAGGGAGGGTAGATGTAGGAAAAAAATCCACATCCTAGAAGAAGAAAAATTAAATATTGGATTTGCACAATTTTGTAGTTTTGCCAATTTTGGTTAGGGTGTACATTTTGTCAAAATGTACACATTGAGGTTTTTTCTAATTGAAAAATGAGAGATAGAAAGTGTACAATTGGGTGTAATTGTACAAAGTTGTAAAATGTACAATTGGAAATTAAAATAAATTAGTTGAAATGTGCATTTAAGGTGAAATTGATAATTATCAAATTAGACTTAGGGAAACCTTAATGCAAGTTGATTGTTATAGGGATGGTAGTTGTAAATGGTGGTTGTCTCAAGAACCACTTTGGAATGGCCTGGGCAAGCATTATAAGGACCCCCATTCAATTTTGAGATAGTTCATTGTTATCCATTATTTTTTCATTATGTTGGTCCATGTTTGTTGTGAATCATTGTAATTCTTCATCATGGTTCATGTTGGTACAAAGATTGTTCATTGATTGTTCATGGTAATTGTACATATCCAACCATAATAATGAAACAATATTACAGTTGTGAGTTATTGTGAATTCCTTTGTATATTTGAATGGTAATTCCTATTTATGCATTTTGTGCAAGTATGGCCAGAGTGGTGTGGAATATGGACATTGTGGTAATGAAATAGTGTTAATTAATAACTCATAACCCTGGAGAATGCTGAGGAATTGATTTTGGATATTATTATTGCTATACAAAGATATCAGAGCTGCTCCCCCTGACTCAATACTCTCTATGGAGGCTGCTCCCCTAACTCAATGCTCACTTTGGAGGTTGCTCCCCCTAACTCAATGATCTCTCCCTTACTCAAATATCTTCCCCTTTGACATCAATGGAAAAAGGGACACCTATGGGGCTAAAAGATATGATTCTTAAGCTTAGCCCCATCACCACCTTCTCTCTTGAGGTGATTAATTTTGAGGTGGGAGTACTTTTACTCCCATATTATATTGTTTCTTTCCTCTGTCAACTTCCTTCCATATTATTTTGATATCCTTTTCTTGGTGAGTTACTTGATCTTCTTGTCTTGAATCTGTTTGACCTTCTTACCTCAAACTTATTTGGAATTGAGTTCTACACCATTTTGCAATATATCCAAAGCTATTGCAATTAAAAAAATTGATATTGTATCCTTTGGATGGTGCCCATATCCTGAATTATTTCTTGAAATAATTTCCATATCCATTCCTTTCCTGAACCCTGTATTGTGAAGTTTTGTTTTTATAATCATTTTGACCATGACCTCTGAATTATGTAGCTCTAAAACCAAAACCATGTTGCTCATTTTCTTTGCACTGAGAAGCTCTATGACCAATCCTGTTGCATAAGAAGCAATGTCCCTAAAAACCATACCTTCTTCCTTTGAAGTTCCTTCTAGTAAAATCAAACTTCTTTGATCCATAGACCCTGCATTGTATAGCCCTGTGTCCAAATATATTGCAAGAAAAAAAATGTCCTTGAAAATCCCTTTGTTCATGCCTTGGTTCCCTATACCTTTCTTGACATTTATCCTTGTGATCATATTTGACTTGTGCATTGTATCCTTGATCCTTATTTGTGGTATCCAAATATTCTTCCTTAACTTCTTCCTTGCTTTCTTTTTCAAGAATTTCTTTGCCTCTTGAAATTGATTCACCTATCTCAAAACAAGATCCAAACTGGATATTTGGAGCCATAGGAGCTTTGGAACTTTCTTCATGAATCTTAGGTGCTTCCTTGCTTTCATATTTTAGAACTTCCCTTTCCTTTTGAGTTTGATTCCCCAAAACTGAAATATGAGACCTTTGGTGCTTTGGAACCTTCCTCTTCTTTCTCTTCATTTGTGTCAAATAGCAAATTTGCATCCATCTTTATTGTCTAGAAATACATGTTTCCTTCTTAGTGAAAATATATTGACCTTTTGAGTCATGTGATGGATCAAACTTCTCAAGTATGGAATATACCAATTATTTTAGATTCTCCTTAACCTCTTGTAGTTGCTCATGGATATCATTGAAGTTTTCCTTTATATCAACTGAGACATCTATATTTCTTACAATATTCTCTTGTTTAACTTCTTCTATTTGGAGTGAATTTTCTTCTTCTACTTATTTTATACCATAGAAAACCCCTTATTCATATTCACTATCACTAAGATCATTATAATATTCTATAGCAAACAAAATCTCATGATTTCTTTTACCATGCTTGTTTTCTTGATGTGTCATATCATATTCACTATCACTGAAGCCATTGCAATATCCTGATCTGTGATCTCTTTGACCACACACAAAACCCGGTTCTCTTTCACCTTCTATTCCTAGGAATATATGTTCTTCCTTTTCATCATCTAACTTGTATATATCACTGTGATATGAGCTATCACTTGCTTCTTCAATGTCGAAAGTTTTCTTTGTCTTACAAAAATGTTTCTTCTTGTCATACCTTCTTTGCTTGTATCTGTCATCTTTGTCATGCTTATGCTTTCCATATTCTTTTCTTTTGTGACCCTATTTTTCATCATCACTATTTTCTTCATGTGGACACTTGTGTACATAGTGACCAAAATCACCACACTTGTAGCATTTGAATTTCTTCATATCCCTGTAATTTCTTAAGTCCTTTTTCCTTTTGATGAAGTTAGATTCCTCATAATTATCTAAATCTCTATCTGTCTCT
The DNA here is from genome assembly GCA_028583015.1 of Wollemia nobilis. Taxonomy (NCBI): domain Eukaryota; kingdom Viridiplantae; phylum Streptophyta; class Pinopsida; order Araucariales; family Araucariaceae; genus Wollemia; species Wollemia nobilis. The sequence goes on along the minus strand of JAQPPZ010007509.1, from coordinate 8,884,003 downwards.
GGAACTTTCCCTTTATTTTTCTCTAAAGCTTTGAATGCAATTTCTTTTATTGGAACCTGATGCTTACTTATCCTCATCTCATAAGTTGTGAGAGTTCCTTGTAGTTCTTCCATTGTTAGCTTGTTGATATCCATTATTTCTTCTATTGTTGAAACCTTTGCATCATACTTCATGGGAAGTGATATCAAAACATTTTGAGTAACATCTAGTTCTTTCATATCAAATCCTAGATCTCTCATGGTGTTATTAATATCATCAACTCAAAGTAAAAACTTTGCAATATCTTCTAAGTCTTCCATTTTCAATTCCTCAAATCTTTTTCTATGAGTTTGTAGTTTTGAAAAATTTACCTTGAAATATCCTTCATAGGTATTCCACAACTTGGTCCATATTTCATTAGCTGAATTACATACCATGACCTTTGCAAAATTTGTCCCACGTAGCCCACTCAAAATACAATTCATTTCACTTGCATTGATTTCAACCAATTTCCTGATAGTCTTATCTACCTCGGGATCACCTTCAACCTTATACTCTTTTGCAACCATCTGCCATACCTCATATCCTTGTGATATCAAGTAGTTCTTCATTCTCATGCTCCAGAAAACATAATTATTACCATCAAACAATGGAGCCTTACTTGTATATGATCTATTCTATAAAGCCATCTGTGTTCTTGTATAATCTACCCTCAAGTTGTTAGTCTTTTCGAAGGAACCCTATCTGATACCAATTCAAGAATACAAGCTTATACTGAGAGGGGAGGGGTGGAAAGTATAGTGCCCACTTTTTACTTTCTTTCCAAACCAATATCAATTAGTGTCCTTAATTGCAATAACCAAATATAGTAGTGTGCATTAATGACATAGATAGCAATAGTAAGCAAGAGCACAAATCACCACACACAATTGAGACACAATATTTAATGTGGTTCCTCCAATGTGGGGTAGTCCACAAGATAATATCCTTATAATATTTCACAATGAAATAGGTATCCTTATCCCAATACAAATGATTACTTTGATTTGATCAAAGCTAGGATATCCACTGATCTAATCAGGTGGATAATCCACTGATATGCTCAACAATGCAATCCATTGATCTTCTCAGCTAAGCAATCCACTGATCTACTCAGCTAGGCAATCCTTATATGCTCAGCTAGGCAATACACTAATATGCTTAGCAAGGCAATCCATTGATCTGCTTAGCTAGGCAATCCACTAATCTAATCAGCTAGGCAATCCTGATCTGATCAAGCAGGCTATCCACTTATCTGCTTCAACAAGCTCACCAAGAACTTGCTCAAATATGCTTAGCAAGCTCACCAAGAACTTGCTCAAAATCTGCTCCAGCAAGCTCACCAAGAACTTGCTCAAATCTGCTCCAAAAAGCTCACCAAGAACTTGCTCAAATATGTTTAGCAAGTTCTTTGGAAATTTCTCAAATCTATCCCAAATTTGTCCATATATCTATCCCAAAAACCTTCTCAAAGGTTCAATCAATCATGCACAAAATTTGCCTCAAATATATCTAGAAATCTGACCCAAAAGCCTTCTCAAAGGCTCAATCAATCATGCTCAAGTAGCACTCAAATATCATCCACAAATCTATGAAGGCAAGGCTCAATGATGAACTCAAAAATGAATGGCAATAAACTCTTCAATGGATGACAACAATGATACACAATGATCTCAACTCAAATCAAATCAATATCAACTCAGCTCAATATTATAGAAGCATAAAGAGAATTTTTAGAGACTCAATATGTTCTATTCACAAACTCAATTTCTTTCTCAACTCAAACTCAACTCAAATCAGAATATAGAAGTTTGTTTCATGGAACTTGAACAACCACTTCACACAATCACTTGACTAGGCTCAATCAACTCAACTCAACCAATCACCTTAAGGAAATTTTTTTTCTCACAAACCCTAGTTCAAGCATGAATCAATCAACTCAAAATGTTTCCAACAATACTCAATAATAACTCTCACATAACAATGATACTCATGTTCTCCTCTAACTAAAGTTCAAGTTCTTAGTACAAGAAATGAGCTTCAAAAATAATGCTTATAAAACAAGGTTTAATCACAACTCTCAAACCAAAAATCCTTGAAGCATTTAACCAACCACTTTCAAAAAAGGAAATCACAATCAATCCTTTTCTCTCCAATGATATTTTAGAAATCAACCACCATAAACAAAGTCAATGGAGAATATTGCTCATACCTTTTTGATGCCTTATTAGTTGTCCACTAAATCTTTGTCCTTGATAGGATTCGATCCCTCGATGCCTCCTTGCTCAGTGCCTTAACTGTAGTTAAGATACCACACGAGCTATGGTCTCGTTTGGGAGGGAGAGGCACCACGTGCTTCAAACCACTCCTCCCTCTCACACAAACCAAAAATGCTTTGCATGCTCTTTCTTCCAAAATCTTCTAACACAGCCAAGGGGTTTCGAAACCTTGATGTTCATTCTGCCACTTCCCTTAGCCAAAAACCAATTTCCAATGCGCCACACTGCCCAAGGTGACTAGGGTTTCACACGCCGTCCGATTTATTCTTCACTTCCATCACTTAACCCTCTTTTGCATGAGCTCTTTTTGCTTTCCAAAAATCGCATTAATTCATGAGCGCAAGCTAAGGATTAATAAACCTTAGGCATCCTTTTATATATTTTTCTCCCTCATATTCGACGATGTCGGTGGATTACTTTTATTTTTAATTTTAAAATTTAAATTTAAATTTTAAATAATTTAAAATTTAAACTAAATATTTAAAATTAAATATCTCCATCACCGAGGCATCTTTTTCGATGAAACAAAAAGCCAACTTGGGTTTTAAGAAAAACCCATTTCAAATCTGCCATCCATGGTTTTAAATAAAACCTTTTATTTTTCCTGCCTTGGTTTTCACAAAAACCCTGTATATATCCATGCTCTCCAAAATATCATAAATGATTATTTATGAAGTGCTTTTGCCACAAAAACTCAATGTGATCCATGTGACATCAATGATCCATGTGAAATCAATTACAACATAAAATAACTCAAATTGCCAACACACTTGTCACACTTGCTAGTGTATGCGGCTGCATATTTAAATAGAGTGGGCCAAAGTACCTAGTTTGCAATACCTTATACGTAGTCCTTGTTCCCTAGAAATATCCTCCACATGGATCATTGTGATAATATTTGAGTATATCTGGAAACTCATGCTTTGCTACGCACCTCCTTATGATTTGGTCAGGCCCTATTTTGAATAGGAGGCCATCAATCCATTAAAATGAAATGCTCTTTTCAATCAATCCTTGCTTCTCTCTGTATGAAAGGGTAGGGGATTTTTTATCGGTGGCCATATAATTGGTGATGTCTACATACCATGGTGTATGTTCGTTGATGACGAATAAATACTCATATAGGAACTGGTCCTCTACCACTACATGATCTGCTGGGATTAGTCTGTGAACTTAGATAATTCACATTAATCATGAAAATAAAACTTACAACCTTATATAGCTTTAAGAAAAAGCTATTAACAACAAAAATGAAAAAATAGGGGATGAAGAGAGTTTCGAAACTATTTCTCTTCTACTGCCGTCAACCTCCTTGCCATCAACCCCTTGTCGACCACACAAAGTTGAAATGGCTCGTAAGGTTTAAATGCTAACATTCTCCCCCTTAAAGTTGAGAGGGCTGACAAGACAGTCTCTCAGCTTTACATATTGAGCTTTAGCAACTCCTTTGGTGAAGATGTCCACCAAATTGTCCAAAGTGCTGCAATATTGAAGCTCAATTACCTATTTATCCACCATGTCACGAATGAAGTGATACTTCATATCAAAGTGTTTTGACCTGCTATGATGGATAGGATTATGTGCCAATTGGATGGCACTCATATTGTCACTGTACAATCTTGTAGGACCACTTTGTTGTTCTCCAATATCTTCAAGGACTTTTCTCAACCATAGAGCTTGAGTACTTGCATGTGTGATTGCTATATACTCAGCCTCAGTAGATGACAATGCTACAATAGTCTATTTTTTGGAACTCCATGTAATTAGTCCTGACCCTAGACTAAAACAGTTCCCTGATGTAGATTTTCTATCATCTATATTGCTGCCCCAATCACTATCACTGAAGCCAACTAATTTTACAGAATTACTCTTGTGGTAATGGATTCCAAAATCCAATGTACCCTTTACATATCTCAGAATTCTCTTAGTTGCTTGAAAATGTAGTTCGGATGGATCAGCCATAAACCTTGAAACAAGAGAAACAACATACTGAATATCGGGCCTTGTGTTGGTGAGAAACATCAGACTCCCAACCATGCTCCTGTAAGTGGTCATGTCAACCTTCGGTGCTCCATCATCTTTGCTTAATTGGATCCCATGACCCGTTGGAGTTGCAACTGATTTGCATTGCTCCATGGCAAATTTCTTAATCATATCTTGAGCATATTTGTGTTGACATATGAAGATCCCTCTATCTGTTTGATGAACTTCCATGCCTAGGAAGTAATGCATTAAGCCTAGATCTTTCATTTCAAATTGTTTCATCATGGAGTGTTTGAACTCCTTATTCATCTTATCATTACTACCCATAAATATGAGATCATCCACATATAAAAAAACAATGAGAATGTTTGTACCTTGCTTTAGGTAGTAGAGAGTAGGTTCACTTTTGCTTCGAGTGAATCCATACTCCTAAAAATAGCCATCAATGCGAGAGTACCATGCCCTTGGTGCTTGCTTGAGGCCATATAGTGCTTTTTTTAGTTTGTAGACAAGGTTCTCCTTACCTTGTTCTTGAAAACCTTGAGGTTGTTGGACATAAACCTCTTCAGTCAGGTACCCATTGAGAAAGGCACTCTTTACATCCATGTGCTGAATTTTCCACCCTTTGTGGGCAGCCAAGGAAAGTACTGATCTGATAGTCTCCTGTCTAGCAACAGGAGCAAAGGTCTCCTCATAGTCAATGCCATATTTTTGAGTGAAGCCTTTTGCTACAAGTCTTGCCTTGTGTCTTTCAATGCTTCCATCAACATTGAATTTGGTCTTGTAGACCCATTTGCATCCAACACATTTTTTACCCTTAGGAAGCTTCACAAGTTCCCAAGTATCATTCTTTTTTATAGAGGTGATTTCCTCTTCCATGGCTTGTTGCCATACATCATGAGTGCATGCTTTCTCATAGCTAGATGGCTCTAGCTGTGCACTAGTCATTAAAGCATAATTGACTACATCTCCCTTAGGCTCTTGGGAGTCATCATCACCATACATATGCAGATTTTCAAGTTTTTGTAAAACTGCATTCATTTCACTAGCTTGACTTCTAGTGTATCTTTTCTGGAAATTCTTATCCAACATTTGAAAAGATGGATGATGCTGTAGTGTTCTTTTACCTCTTGATGGAGAATCAATATCCATAGGTGAAGAACTTACTGATCGTTGTGGAGAAGGACTTGGAGTAGCTGTTGATGTACTCAAAGTAGTACTCATACTTGGGCTTGGAGGAGGAGTTCCTTTGCTCTTTTTGGGCTGCACCTGCTGTACTTGAGAAGAACTTGCATCATGAGATTCATCATCAACAAAGACTTTTTGATGACCCCATTCTCCCCCTTCATCAAAAATCACATCCCTGGAAAGTACAATTTTATGCGTTTTGGGATTGTAGAGTCTATATGCTTTGGTAGACTCACAATATCCTACAAAAATACATGCTTGACTCTTGGGGTCAAGTTTCTTTCTTTTCTCATCAGGAATGTGGGCATATGCAAGAGAACCAAAAACCTTAAAGTGTTTTACATTTGGCTTTTTGCCATACCATCCTTCATAAGGAGTGACCCCATCCAAACTAGAAGTAGGACTCCTATTCAAAATGTAAACACTAGTTCTAACAACATCGGCCCAATACATGTTACTGAGATGCTTAGTTTGAAGCATCGATCTTGCCATTTCTACTATGGTGCGGTTCTTTCTTTCCGCCACACCATTCTGTTGTGGTGTATAGGCAGTGGTGAATTGCCTCTTTATCCCACATTCTTTACAATATTTTAGAAATACCTTTGAAGAGAACTCTCCTCCTCGATCTGTCCTTAGACATTTTACAATGAACTCACTTTGTTTCTCTACATTATTCTTGAAATCTATGAAGCAATCAAAAGCTTCATCTTTGGTTTTCAAGAAATAGATCCAACACATCCTAGAGAAATCATCTATAAAAGTGAGAAAATAGGAATTATTACCTATGCTTTTTGTCTGCATTGGACCACAAATGTCCGAATGCACTAATTGGAGTGGATGACTGGCCCTCCATGCTTGTCCTTTTGGGAACTTGGATCTTGAGTGCTTTCCCAAAGCACATCCTTCACAGACCTCCTTGTGTTCAGCAATTTTGGGAAGTCCACATACCATAGCTTGAGAAGTTAACAATTTCAAGCTTGCAGAATTTAGGTGACCATATCTCAAGTGCCAAAGCACACTTGGATTTGCTATAGCAATACTAGCAAGTTGAGCTCCCCCTGGTTCCCCAAAATTAAGGGGAAACAACCTATTCTTGGTCATAGGTACTTGTGTAATGACTCTATTACAATTGTTCTTATCAAAAATTACACATTTGCCTTCATAAAAAACAAGTCTATAATTTTTCTCCATCATTTGTCCAACACTAAGCAAATTATGTTGGAGTTTGGGGGTGTAATAGATGTCATTTACCTTTTTTGTGCCTTATTTTGTTGGAACCTCCATGGCTCCAATGCCTTCAACTTGCAAAGCTTTATCATCTCCCAACTTGATTCGAGATTTGTAGGTGGAATCCATTGTAGCAAAGAGCTCTTCTTTGCCACTCATGTGATTGGAACAACCAGTATCCAAAATCCAAGTGTCATTCAGATTTTGATCTGATTTTCCATAAGAAAGAAATAGATTTGATGTTCCTTCTTCTTCACCATAGTTGCCATATTGACCGCTGCCTCCTTGAGAAGTCTTGGACCAACAGTCTCGAGCAAAATGACCAGGCTTGCCACAATTGAAACAAGCTTTCTTTGCTTTGTCACCTCCTCTTCCTTGATTGCCATTCCGACCTTGATTTCCACCTCTGCCTTGATTGCTACCTCTACTTTGATTGCCACCTCTACTGGGATTTCCTCCTCTTGAGCTGCTTCTTCCTCTTCCTCTTCTTTGTCCTCTGCCTTGGCCTCTTCCTTGTCCTCTTCCTGCACCCTCATTGGATGAGAAAGCTTTATCATCGCCTCCATAGCTTGTTGAAGTAGACCCTTGTAATCTCTCTTCATGAGACATTAATGAACCGATTAGTGCATCAAAAGTTAGAGTGGAAAGGTCTTTTGATTCTTCAATGATGATAGCAATGTGGTTCCATTTATGAAGAAGTGTTCTCAACACTTTCTTCACAACCGCTTCAGGTTTGACTTCTTCACCAAGAGTTTCCATCTTGTTGACAACTGCTTTGACTCTTACGCAGTAGTCTCCAACTTTCTCATCTTCATTCATTTTGAGATTCTCAAAATCTCGTTTCAAGGTTTGAAGCCTTACTTGTTTCACCTGATCGCTTCCTTGGAAACCTTCTTTCAAGGCTTTCCATGCATCTTGGGCAGTTAAACAAGAGGTAATCCTCGGGAAGATGCTTTTCTCCAATGCTGCTTGGAGATGATAGAGAGCAGAGGAATTGCTCTTTTGGGCATCTTTCTTTGTCTTCTTATCGGCTGCACTCAAAGTGGTCCAATATGAAGGTTCTATGTAACCTTCTTCGACTATATCCCATAGTCCCTTGCCTATGAGTAAGGTCCTCATCTTGATGGACCAATACTCATAATCGAACCCATTAAATTTTGGAATGGGTAGATTATTATTGGATGCCATAGCTTTTGGAAATAAACTAAAAACACACTTTTTATTTCTCAATTACAATCAAAGCACTATGCTTTTCAAAGAAAGAATTACAGATTTAAATCAAATCTAACTTGATCTACTCTCTCGTAGATATCCTGTTCTTCCTGATGAGGTTCTCCTATCACTGGATTGACAAAGTTGTTAGCAACTGAATCATCATCGTCACTAATAAGAATGATTTTGGGTGAATACGGTTCTGGCTCCAGTATTTCAACTGAGTCACTATTACTTTGATGAGTATTCTCTGGCTCCTGTGGTGCAACTCCTACAGATTCTGACTCCTCAAATCTGCTACCAAAGGAATTGTCTTCTGAATCAGCGTCATATCCTGCATCTGGTGCTCTTTGATGGGCTATTACAACATTTTGTAGTTGACTGAATACAATATTCAATCCATACGTTCAAACTTTTTCATCAAAGGATTTGGGGTTTTCTCTTACTAAAAGAGAACAAAGGGCATGATAGCATCCGGTTGACCTTATCATGAATGATTACAAAAAATATTCCCCGTAGATGCACAAATATCCCCCCTTAAAGCCTCTTAGGCTATTACAGAAAATTTCCACTCTTAAAGCCTCTTAGGCCATTACAATTATTTCCTCTTAGGAAATGTCCTCCTTTTTTTAAATGTTGCAAAATAAATAAGTTTTTTTTTTTTAATTTACAAAATTTTTAAAGAAAGTTTAAAAATATTTTTATTTAATAATAATAAAAAAATTGTATAGAAATCAAATTTTAAAAAATGATTTAAAACAAAATTTATCTTTAAATTATTAAATAAAAAAATAAAAAACTTAAAAAAAAAATGTAAATAAAAAAATTACCTCTTTTAAAGCGCCCACGAGGATTTGACCCCGCGACCTTGTGGGTGGAGAGGGCCCTTAGCTCCTACCCCCGAACCACCCCGGCTACCACTGCCGGTGGTGGGGAATAAGCACGAGACGTGCTTTATTCTATCCTCCACGGGTAGAGAGGAAAAAAAATAAAAGCTTTTAAAAAGCTTTGGGATTTATAATCCCACATGCACGAGGGAGTTGCCAATTTGGTGTTTAAAACATGTATTACGCGGATAGAATATCGATTACCTTCGGGTAATCATCCACCTCCCTTTTGCCGTCCACTCTGACCAATCAGCCTGTGCCACGTCTGCCCCCTCGACACCCATTGCCACGTCAGCTCTGTCCTATCACACGTCGCCACGTCAGCTCCACGTGTCTCCTATCACCACGTTAGCTCCATCATCGCCAGCTCTATCTCGGTATGCGTGCGCCTAGTCAGCCTATGCCCAATCAACTTCCTCGATCCGCGTGCTTCAGCCTAGTCAGCTCGCCACTTGTCCTCAACTCCGTCCACCATGTGTCCACCTCTAGTCTAGTGGCTCGTTGCCACGTGTCTGCTAGGTCAGCTCTGCTGTCCACCATGTGTCCTCCTCAGGAATCATGCTGCCATCCCATGTACGTAGGTCCTCTATGGGCTGCTCCTCGGCTCCTCAGGATGCGTGCCTATGGGCCCTCCTCGGGATGCATGCTTGAGGCCGCTCCTCGGGATGCATGCCTGAGGTCGCTCCTCGATCCACGAGCCTATCAGATGCTAGAAAAACCCTAACCCTAACCATCCGCTCTGATACCAAATGAACTTAGATAATTCACATTAATCATGAAAATAAAACTTACAACCTTATATAGCTTTAAGAAAAAGCTATTAACAACAAAAACAAAAAAATAGGGGATGAAGAGAGTTTCGAAACTATTTCTCTTCTACTGTCGTCAACCTCCTTGTCGTCAACCCCTTGCCGACCACACAAAGTTGAAATGGCTCGTAAGGTTTAAATGCTAATAGTCTGGACAAAAAATCTACCACTACATTATCCTTCCCGGTCTTATCAACTATGGTGATGTCAAATTCCTATAACAACAAAAGCCACTTGATTATCCTGCTGCTACTCACCGATTTACTCATTAGGTATCTAATGGCCGCATGGTCCATGTGCATGAACACTTTGTACCCAGTGATATAGTGGTGGAATTTGTTGATGGTATATGCTACTGCAAGAAATTTTTACTAACATAATAAATGGCGTATAATTCTTTGCCATCCTTCTGCCCAAGGACTGCTCCAATTGCATTATTGGAGGCATCACAATATATGTGAAATGAGACAACCCAATTCAGGCCCCTAAACACTAGGATAGAAATTAGCTTATTCTTTAGCATCTAAAATGCCTATTTGCAGTCCTCTATCCAATCGAATTCTATGTCCTTCACCAACAAGTTGTGCAGTGATTTAGCAATCTTGCTGAAGTCAATGGTAAATCACCTATAGTACCCGATAGAGCCGAGAAAACTCCTTACCTCCCTCTACATTTTTGGGCTGGGTAGATCTTTAATTACCTCTATATTATTTTGATCTACTTTGATCCCTTCTACCAAGAGATGATGTCCCAACACTATGCCCTCATGCATCATCATAAAACACTTCTCATTGTTGAGGGATAAGTTGTTCTCCTTGCATCACCGGAGCACACATTCCAAGTTTTCTATTGCTTCTTTGAATGTATCTTCGTAAAGAGTGAAGTCATCCATATATACTTCCACGACCTCTCCCATCATATCCAAAAATATGCTCAACACTGCTCTTTGGAAGGTGGCTGGTGCGTTGCACAACCTGAAAGGTAGCACTTTGTAGGCAAACATTCCCCATGGGCAGGTGAACATCGTATTGTCCTAGTCCTCCTCTCCAATATGGATTTGGTTGTACCTGTTGAATCCATTCAAAAATGAGAAGTATTTCCTCTCGAAAAACATGTCCAACACCTAATCAATGAATGGAAGCAATAAGTAATATTTCTTAGTCATCTTATTCAATGATCTATAATTGACACAGATTCATCATTTCCCATTTTTCTTGGGGACCACCATAAGGGGTGGTACCCACTCACTGTCAAATATCAGGTAGATGAATCCTACCAATAAAAGCTTCTATAGCTCAACTTTGACAATTTATTTCATGGTCGGGTTCATCCTTATCTATGGCTATTTGACTGGGATCACCTACTCCTCAAGGTATATCCGATGAGTGCAAATATCTGGGCTAATTCCTTTCATATCCAAATAATACCAAGAAAATGCTTTCTAGTATCTAGCTAGGAGCTCCTTTAACTTTGTCAGTTGTGCGGGGCTCAACCCACTGCTGATGTTCAACGTACTACCAGGCTCAATGTCGATCAACCATGTATGGTGGTCCTGAGCATCGACCAATGGTGACTTGGGAATAGTGAGGGAGGATTCCCCTTGCATGTATCTTGTTATGACACCATATTCATCACCATATTCCTCCAACTCTATCACTGCCATCACAAGCTGGAGCATGGACAACAAATCATCATCCAATTTGTCCGATGTGGGTTCCCCCAGTGTGTCCATGGATTGGGTGGGAGGAGAGATCATCAATTTCTTGACATTCTGTCCATTTGAAATCATCATCAGTCCATCATGGTAGCTGATGTAAGCATCCATTGTAGCTAACCATGGTCGACCCAAGATGAGTGGGTAACCACCTAGTCCTGTCTTTGATTGTAGCACCAAAAAGTCCACCGGGTATTCCCATGCATCGACCATTACAATTATGTCCTCAAGCATCCCCTTAGACACCATGATTAAATGGTAAACCAACTGTAACACTATTTTTGTGGGTTTTAGGTTCATAAGTTTCAACTTCTGCATGGTCTCCTACGACATCACATTGATGGTTACACCTAGGTCAACCAAGGTGTTCACCAATGAATATCCTCCTATTTTCACCATCAATACCGGGCTACCTGGGTCTACATATTTGGGATGATATGCATTCCCCATCATCAAATCAACCAATTTCCCTTCGACACTAATGGTTTGTTCTGCCTTGCATCCTAGTTTTCTCAGATATAGCTCTTTTATTACTTTGGTATATATGGGTACGTCTTAGATGGCTTGAAATAATGGGGTAGTGATGTTCAGGTTTCTCAAGCTTGAGGGGATATCAAATTTTGGTTGCATCAGTTTCCTCTATTCCTGCAACCATTTAGGAAATGGAGCCTCTATTTTCTCAACAACTTTCTCTTCCTCCACCTCTTCTATCAAAGGAGAATTTCCTACGTTTTCCTCCTCTACCAGGGGATGTGCCTCTACTCCTAGCTGCTTGCTTGATCTAAGCTGAATAGGATTACAACTAACATTATACATTAGATACATCTCTCCTTATACTTGGTATACTGGATGGTTTACCTTATTGTTCGAGTTCACTATCGGTTGTGCTGGTAATTGCATAGGTCTCACTGTATGTAGGGCCGATAAACCTTGCTAAGGTAGAATCTATGCTATATTTTATGGGGTAGAGTTCCATGTAACGTGGTTTCTCCACTGATGCCTAGGATGCTGATATGGCATCCATGGTTGTTGGTTGGGGAATGCAGCCCCTAGAGGTACGTTCATACAAGGTGGTGATCCCCACCATCCCATATTGGGTGGTGGCGGCTACTCTTATGGCATATATGTCCTCCTCCACAAGGTGGCATCTCTGTGGGCATATTATCCATAAGGGACTACTACTAATTTCTCCTATTACCCAAAAAATAGGCTTTTGTTATGTCAGCATCGTCCTTCAAACTAGGCAACATAGTCAAGTTTTGTGGTTCTGCTAGCAAACTACGCATACTCTAACCTTGTTTTTTGGGTATGCATTCATGGTATGCTTTCCTTTGCATTTTGGAAAAAAATATGTCAATATTGTGTCATTCTATTGTTTCTTCTCCCACAAGAGTGTATATAATTGCAATGTTAAAGAGGACAAAATTTTGCTCTTCAGATCCTCCAGCATGTTGTCTATCTTCATTTTTGTGATTGATGCAGTCACCTTCATAGTCTTGGGAGCTGGTTTGCCTCTCCTTCATGAGTAATTCTGACATAACTATCAAATATCTTCCATGGCATGTTGGTAAATGTCTCCTCCTGAGATCATGTTTAGTGCTTCCAATGACTCGTTGTTGAGTCCTCTCAAAAATATGGTCTTGAGAGATTTATCTCCTAGCTTTGCATGAGGAGATCACTACAGGTTGAAATTGAACCTCTCCCAGTATTCCTTTAGGGATTCATCCTCCTTCTATATCATGTTGAGGACTTTATCCCTAGAATGCTCTATCGAAGTCCTGGTACTGCTCTAGAAAGAGCTTCCTCATCTCTTCCCATGTGGTGATATGTTTGTTCCCCAACTCGATAAACCATCACAAAGCTGAGTCATCCAACATTGACAGGAAGATATTAAGCTTCTGAGTGTCTGACTTGTAGTCCATAGACCTACATAGCACATCAAACTTAAACAAAATAGGTTAGGGTCTTCAGTTGGATATACTTGAAATGTGGGGAGATGGGTAGGGGAGATGATTTTCATTTTGGTTTCCCCTGATCCTTCATTTATTAGGAAGCTAAATATATATGAGACTTATTTGGCCATTTTTTTAGGAAATGTGGTCTCTTTTGCAGCTTCTATGACCTTTCGGTCTCTCAAGACATTCTGTATTAGAGCCTCTAAGTCGACTGGTGTAATATTCTGGTCTTCTACGACTTTCCATAGTAGGGCTTCCTCTGAGGGTATTCTTTTAAACAATGGTTTTAGAATAATCTATTCTTTCCTAGGTTGATGATACGAGGAGGCACTTTGCATGAAGTAAGGATGCTCACTCTAGTGAACTACTAGTGATGAGTCAGGAGAATCAAATTCAAATTCTAGGTCATCGGTTGACTCAAATTTTTTTTACTGGCTTTATCTTATAAAATGATCGTCGGGTCCTCTTCTTCTTGGCAAACTCATACAAGGTCAAGCAGAAGGTTTTCATGGGTAGTGGAATCATTTTACTAGTGATGCTTCCCCGAAAACGATGCCAAAATATTGGGTGCCAAACACTGGTTAATTTTCTCCTATAATTGTCACAACACTCACATTTAAATTGTCAACCCGAGAGCACGTAGACTTTAGAAGTGCCATGATTGAAACTACCCACACTACCACCTTAGATATGAATCCACTAACTACCATTGGGGGGTGTTCATGAAGTATCAGTTGAATTTTCCATGCCAAGAAAACTTACATACAAATGAAATGCATAAACGTAAACACACCACACTTGAAAGTAGTAATACATCTACCATGAAAAGAATACAACTATAAAATAATTAGATTTAATCTAGGAACTCAAAATATACTACCATTCATAATTAAATATATGAAAATACTAACTAAGAACAGGGGAAGAATACTGGCTTGGAGTGGGCCCGAGCTCTAGCAGATTCCGCCCAACAAATCACAAAAGTAGTACGTAGATAAGAAAATGCTCAAGCTTTATTAATCAGTGCAAAAATATTACATGTGATAGTATTATAAAATAATGCTTCTTTCCCTCTGCTACAGGGAAGTCCGTGTGTTTATAAATTACACACAAAACTTCCTGTGGTAGTTCTGTTACAACAAGCATCCTGGTTACAGTCTAAATTAAGATAGTTTAGTTACTGTAGCTAGCACGTGATGATCAGCCCCCTCGTCATTTGCTTGCAATCGGGTGATTTCCATTTTGTATGGTTCTACTTTGCAAATGGTTATGTGTTCACCTAATCTAGTTGAGACAACTTGTACATCAACGGTTTCCCATAGATGATGTGGAATGATGATCAATGGGCCCCCCTTCAGTCTTTGGTCAACATACATAATCTGGGTATTCGTTCGAGTAGGGTGCCTAACTCAATAAGGCACCTACCTGAGTAAGGTGCCTACTTTAGTAAGGCACCTACTTGAGTAAGACGCCTACTTCAGTAAGGCACCTACTTGAGTAAGGTGCCTACTTCATTAAGACACCTACTTGAGTAAGGTTCCTACTTCAGTAAGGCACCTACTTCAGTAAGGCACCTACTTTAGTAAGGTGCCTTCTTTAGTAAGGCGCTTACCTACGTATGCCTTCATCAGATTGAACATAACTGTGCCAGGTCCATGTAGGACTTTGACTGAGTAAAAGAAAACAAAATATTGGAAATAACTACACAAAACACACTTCACACTTGGATTAGATAATACACATGAATTCATTAAATACATACATAATAATTCATAAAAATACACAACTCCTTATATAGTTTCATGCAAAAACTGTTAGTACATATGCAAAAATATGAGCATATCAGGTGCTCATCAGTGATAATATGTAATTATTAGTACATTAAAAATGAAATATTAGTGGGTTCATTTGCACTAATGTATTACTCTCAAAAATCTTAGTGTTTGTGTTCTTGAGAAAGGCACAAAATCAAAATTTGTCAAAGTGTCTAAAGACTCTATTGGTGCACAAAAATTTGTAACTCATAGTGGCCAATATAAGCCTCCAAAAAGGCTATAATCCTTTGAAACTTGGAGAAGCAAACAACCAACCAAAATTAGAAATAAAATCCTCAAATATTGACACTTGATGAGTCTCAGATCCGAAGCATTACAAGGTTTGGTGTAAAAGAAGTGAAAGTGTAAAAAATTGCATCAAATAAAGAGCTTCTATCTAAGCTTGGATTTATCATAAAAGCATCCAAGCAAAAAGGGTAAGGTGTCTGAACAAAGAGACAACCTCAAAACCCCTTCACTGCATTCAATATTTTTCCACAAAACTAGAATTTTAGACCTGCAAAAGAAGTGTGAGGAAGGGTGCAATAAAGGAAATCTATTTAAAAAATATTGGTACATTATATTGCATTTCTCTAATACATTCTATACAGGAAATATGAAATATTTTAAGGTTCCATTAAGGCACAACATTCTCTAGAAGAGCGTAGTCAAATACAAGCACCAAAAAGCCTCTCAAAAGGGCCTACATCATGCACAAGTTGTACAACCATAATAGGTGACCTGAAAAGCACAATAAAGGAGGCACATTGCTCACCAAAGGGGATATATCCAACAACATAGAAGAAAATGAAATCAAGCAAGCAAAATTAAAAAAGTACGTCCAAATAAATAAGAATTCAATACTACCATTGGAGCATCAAGAAGTCTCTACCATAGCACTATCATTCAAGATCCACCATAGCTCCTCTGTCACTCCACCAAAGCACCACCACTAGCTTTGCTTGGTTGGAACCATCTCAGTGGTATCGAATTACAACCATGAAGAAAGTGGAAAATTATATATAAAATCTTATTTGAAAGCATTATAATAATAAGGGCATGCAAGTGATATTTGTATTCTCCAAAGGAAACCTTGAAATTCTCTCAAGGTATGTTGGAATTTCAAGCATGTGAGGAAGTCTTACAACAATTCTTTGGCACCCATTAACCATGTGGAAGAGGAGTTACATTACTCCATAGGTGTTATCATTCAGACAAAAAAAGAAGGGAGAAAATGCCTCAAACGTTACACTCACAATGGATATCCAAGAAAGCGTTGAAGTGTAACCGAAGTGACACTTGTCACTAGGTTGACCACCTATTAAAGGCTCCTTTGAATGGGAAGGAAGCAACAATTCAATGTAGCAATTCAATGGAGCAATTCAGCATAGCAAATTCAACACAACAATTCAGTGTGATCTTCAACGTATTTACATCCAAGACGTGGGGATCATCACAACATGGAAGCAAGGGATAGAGCATTCAATGCTCTAGTATGAATACAGTCAAAGTAGATACACTCAACATTGCAACCATTACACATTTAAAATTAGCATTGATTATTGCTTGATATAAGGTAAGGTTTATTCCCATATTTATATGCTTTCATATCTAGGGAGTTATAAGGTTGAATTTAGAGGAATATAATTATATTGAAAGCAATACCTCAAAGGGAATCATTTATCAAGATAATATAATATTTGTAATATTAAACTTAGGAGTAATAAGGTTTTCTATTGGAAATTAACCTTAAATAATTGCAAATATTATTGTGATATAAATTTTCCAAAAATTATGGAGTTATAAGGGTTGCTACATCAAACTAATTAATTTGGAAATTATATACACTTGTATTAAATTCTAAATGGATATTAAAGAGAGTTTTATCAAACATTTAAAAGGTTGGAAATTGATAATATTATTATCTTAAAACTTCTCAAAAAGAGATAAAATATCCAACATTAAAACCTCTTTAAATTTGGGAAAAGTGCTTAGTTCAATAGGAGCAATAAGGATAATAGAAGTTGAATTTGGTATTTACAAAAAATTACAAAATAAACCAAAAATTGAACTATAATTTACAAAAGCACTTTATATCTTATCGAAAACATACTAGGAAGTCAAAAGGTATTCTACAAAACTTGATAATATCAGCATTTATAAAAAAATATCAAGTTGTAAATCAATTAGCAATATATAAGTTTTCTACAAAACCTAAAAATACTTAAGAGTATATACTCTCATTACTATGGAGACATATCAAATCAAGATTATATACTTTTATCCTAATAGGGAGCCATAAGGATGTCTACTTTTCAAAATACTGCAAACATCAATAAGGAAAAAGCTAGTGCCATAAAAATTGATATCATGAACCTACTCAAGAAATATAGAAGAATTATAGATCTAACTTCTAAAGTAATCCATAGTGAAGCCTTAGAAGACAACTTTGACACTATGGAATGTTATCTTCAATCCTGTCTCAATGAAGCTATTGGCAATAGAAAAAGTGATATTACAATTTTGTTAGACCTTGTGAGTATATTATACATGGAATTACTCATATATAAACACTACAAGAATGAAAATGTAGAACAAAAATGATTGAAAAAACTACTCAAAAAGAAGGCAAAACTAGCTGAGTCATATCTAGAATTTTTCTCAATCCTCATGCAAAATTGGTACTTCAAGTTCTACTAACTCAAGATATTATCATGATGCTCTAAATGGTTATTCAAAAGCATCTATACATATTGAAGACAAGAAAGGAAAATATTTCATACAAGAATCAAGTAGTAACACAACCACCTATGAAAACATAAAGACCAAATTCAAAGTCAAAGCTAAGGGAGAAGGAGATGAATCCAATGAAGGAGGAATACAATGCAAGGTCAACTAAAAGAAGAACCTACAACTTCAGCCTATTTTGCATCATTTGAATATTGAAGCAACTACAAAAGGACCAAGTACAAAGCTCTTTCAAAAAGAATGATAGATTTTGAAGACACTAACAACTTGCTTGAACAAGTTACAAAAATTAGAGAAGAAGAATTAGAATTCCAAAGTCAAGAGGAAGATCCACATTGAATACTAAAGTATTTAATACCTAAATATTATAATACAGGAGGGTGTCACAAATAGATTATATTACATTATTTAGATCATGTAAATGTACCTTCCTTGGTACATACTTAGAACATTATATTACTTTAGGGGGAAGTTATCTACTTACTTCATGCAATGTAATAAATTCATGTGTCAATGTGCAAGTTGTATATGTGTAAGGTGTCCCTTGTACAACTAGGTAGAGTGTTGGCCAAGGAATCTATCTTCCTATATAAAGGGCCATAGATAGTAGTGTGCAAGATACAAAGAAAGAGCTGGACAGTAGTGTAGTTTGTGTGAGCTATAAGCTCAGTTCTCATTCATTGAGCAACATCTTAGATCATGTAGTGTTCATTTCCTCCATAGCTACTTATGTAATCATTTCCATTATTTCTATTAATAGCATATTTTAGTCATCTTGTAGATTTAATTTGTTTATTATTATTCTGCATCTTGTGATTGCTATCTCCCATTACATGTTTTATCAAAAGCTAACAGAAAGAAAACACATTGTAGACACTAAAATCATGTAAATCAGATAAGACTGCTAATGTGCCACTTGTGCCACTCTTATAGACATCATATGGCCCCATTGGGAAACCCTCTAGGGTAACATAAGACTCCCAAACACTTTTGGGAAGGTTTCCACCAGTTTTGGAAATTTTGGGGTCACATTTTCATGACCATCCCACCCAAGGACGGTCACCCATAATCATCCCTAGGTGGGACGGTACCCAAGAAGACCTTGTAAAAGTCAAAGGGCATGAGAAA
Source organism: Wollemia nobilis (assembly GCA_028583015.1). Lineage (NCBI taxonomy): Eukaryota > Viridiplantae > Streptophyta > Pinopsida > Araucariales > Araucariaceae > Wollemia > Wollemia nobilis. Next base: position 8,865,041 of record JAQPPZ010007509.1, on the reverse strand, counting down.
TGGCAATCAATTCCTACCATTTCCATGCCCAATCATCCAAAATTGATTTGGAGGTTGTCATAGAAATCAGAGACTCCAAATTGGAGACCCAAAATGGGCAACCTCTCCCACCAGTGCATGGCAAGGGATTTGACAAGTGGTGGCACATGCCTTGCATGCCAAAACTTAACCCTTTACCTCCTATGCCCTATTTAGGATATAAATTGAGGTGCTGCCATGAAGTGATCATCCAATTTCAAAAGAGATGAGTAAAATCATAGACCATGAAGTGCTAACCATTTTCATCCTCACATGTGCCCTCGAATTTATCTTGTATTTTCCTTGAAACCCTCTTCATCTAAAGGTGATTTTAGGGGGATTACAAAATACACCCATTCCATTCCAAAACCTGTCAAATTGGAGAGAAATTTGACCACATTTTTTGACACAATATTTATGAGATTCCAAACTAGATCCCCTTGGAATTGGTGGTAAATTCCACTTAGATTGGTAATCGTCCCACCCAAGGATAAATAATAGTGGTAGTTACACCTGCTAAGGACGGTCACAAAATAGTTAGGAATTATGATGCAATTCCACCATAGATCATTTCTAAATGTTTAGATTAGCCTTGCATTAAATTTTGGTCAAGTTTTGAGTAGTTTTGATCGGTCAATTTGGAGTTTTATGATTGCAGCCTTAGTTGCTCCTTCCTGGAATGGTTGCAGGTTCTACCCTAAATTTCCTTTCATTTCATGTTTATATCTTTCCAACATTATCTAGATAAAATCATATTAAATTTGTATATCATTTAAAATTATTTTTATTTGTTACAAATTAGATTTATGGTTGTTATTGTATTCTTTTCAAGGTTTTCCACTCAAAAATGCATATGCTATTAATCTGTTTCAATATCTTGTGTGTAGGTGCAGGTATTCTAGGCATGACGGAGGATCTAATAGGCAAGTTAATAGAATCCCAATATTAGATCTCAATTATGGATTGTGAGAAGAACACTAGAACGCACCATCAAGCTCATGGAGGGATTTGATCCCTTCGTAAAATTGTAAATTGAGATATATCAAATTATGAAGCCCTCAGGGGGATGTATTGTAATATTATTGAAAATTATGGATTAATAAAAGACAAGGATAAACCCCCATATTTTTAGCTCAAATAATCCTTATTTCACAATAGATTACATAGTTACATATTTTTGCACATTTCCCTTTGAATTCTTATTTAAATACGCTTTTGCATTTCAATAAAGAACCCTCAAGACATGTCATTTTTTGTGCTTATTTAGTGGTGATCACAATGGAACATTTTTTCCCTTATCCCATTTGGAATTTTCAATTTTGACCTCCTTTTTCTATTTTGTAGGTTGCAAGTTTTGATCGTTCTGAGCATAAACGAACCCCAAATTGCTGGTTGAAACTACCAGGGATGGTTACCTGGATGTCCCACCCAAGGATGGCCCCCAAATTGGAAACTATCCCACCCTAGGATGGTCACTAAACTAGGGGGCTTCTATAAAAAATTGTAGAAACAACAAGTTTTAGGTTAGAAAATACACCTTTTTGAACCTTCAATTTGCATTTATATTATTTTAAATAGCTTTAATTTTAAGTATTTCTTACTTTATTTGTGCATGTGAAGGTTAGATTTCATACTTCTAAATTTTGCATTAACAAAATCAAGAAAAAAAAAGAAAAGGAACAATATTCTTTATTCTTTTGTTTGGTTTACCTACTTTTAACTTACCAAAAAGGTTAAGTTCATATAGTTTGTCAAAGTTTTATAGTTTCCTTTTATACATACTAACGATTATGAAAATAAAATGTAATTTCATGCATTTAGTGAATCATAATTGAGTGCTTTATTGTTTTATTTCAATCATTCTAAAAGGAACAACACACACCACATTCTTTATACGTTAGTGAGTTGGAAGTCATTCCCAACCACTAATAGAGTTCAATGACGATGGGTTTCATCTCCATCCATTGACTCAAATCCCACGTACCCTGTTATTATCAAAAACCAACTCCAAGAACCATCATAGCCTGTGAGATAGAGCACATATTTATCTTCGGATGGGTATATCGCTGATCATAGGTGAACTGGGTGAGGACTGGCAGGACCTATGTTCCCTAATCGGGTATGGATTTCATTCCCATACTTTGGTCGGTTCACGTGACTAGAATTTCATTGACGGTTGTTGAGTTACGAGTGTATAGGTGAAAACCACTTAAAATTTTGAGTATTACATCAAAAAAAAATCAAACACGTGAAAATTTATCTTGACAAAAGCAACACATTTTGAAACACAACAAACAGTTTAGGGATTCACATTTAAAACTTAAAAAAGATAACCACTTCTATTCTTGTTTGTTTCTATTGCTTGTTTATTTCAAATTCATAAAAATTGTAAATAAGATAATCACGTAGCAGTTTAGAGTACATAGATATGGTATATACTCGTAGCCAAGCCCATTTAAGGGTGGATGTTGCAAGGAGTAGGGAAGAGGACATAGATAATATTTGCCTCAATCCCAAGGACATGGTCATACCTCCTTGGAGACCACCTACTCTTCCTAGCCCTATAGGGAATGAAATGAGACCTAGCCAACAAGGGACTCCCATGCGAGGCACCCCCACAAGCAACAGTTTCGACATGGGAAATTATCTCCCTAATTGTTGAGTGGAATATGAATGGATGGTTAGTCCTAGAGTGTCACAAAGGGGACCTAGATAAAAAAGGGACTCCTATATGGGGCAAACCTAAAGGCAATAATCCCAAATTAGGAAATTATATTTCTAATATAGATATTTTTAATGCCTTCTTTTTAGAAGAGCAACCATGCAATGAGGCACCTCCTAATAGAGAAATACCACACATTTTCATTCCTGCTTGATCTATCCTACACACTTATGTGCAAGAGCAAGAGTGCACACCTAGGGTAGGGTTGAACGATTATCTAATGCTTTCAAACCATCCTTCCCCTAGGTACCAACATTAGGATGAGTATGACTCTCTATATTATGCAAGCTAATTCTACCTATCTTTTCTCATTTATGAGGGAAGAACTGAGAATGATCATGATTCTTCTCAATCACATTATTCAATGCATGCACGGTGTGTTTTTGCACCCGTAGAGTACCCAAAACACTAGTTTAGAAGGGAACCGTAGGTCAACACAACTTCTCTCAATCGAGAGAAACTCATAGTCGATCTCACAAACCCTAATGAACGAAATAGATATCAGGGTAAAAATGCTAGGGCATCTACACCTAATACAAATGATAAGATTAATCAGTTAGTAAAGAGGTATGCTGACCGTTATACCAATTTTAATCAACTTAGGTCTGATAAGAAATGCCTAGATCTCTTAGAGCAGTGGTAGAAATTAGAGAGAGAAACTTAAATGAAAAATTCAAGAGACTTTACGTAATGGATTTCCTACTCCAAATACACGTAGATAGGAGGCTCGCCTGAGGCAACCTAATTTCCAACAAGATATGTCTCATAGACCTAACCAAAATTTTCCTCCTAGACCTCCTAGGCCTGAGCAAAATGTATATGATAGGCCAAATCTAGATCACCTTCAAGAGGCTTTCATTCCTCCTTGTAGGCCACTCCCAGAAACACCTTATGGGGCCTACGATGATCTAGAACATAATGAGGATTATATAGAAGCACATTTTGGAAGGATGGATGATGACAATCAACCATCTTGACATCCGCTTAATATTCCTCATTAACCTCTAAGGGTTCATGTAATATCCCCAACTCAGCACTAGCTTAGTGTAGAGGTCTATTAGCCTAGACAAAAGGTCCCCTTGGCTAGTCAGTGTGGTTATGGACTCATTTGATGAGGATTTTATGTGCATAACTCCATGAAAGAGACTCGGATGTGATCCAGTGAGTCAGAATTACCTTGTTCTAGGCATTTGCATCATCCATAGAGCTTATTTTATTAAGTTGCAAGTGTTGACCAAGTCCAATGATTGTTAAGAAAAGGGGGACACTTTTTAGTGTTATATTTTAATGTTGAGTTATAACTTAAAAACATAAAGTGGTTTGACTAGGACATGGGGGTCCCTTTTTATGAGTTGAATGAAATAAATTAAAAATTAAAAGAAATTCAAAATGGAGCCCTAGAAACCCTAATCGCCCTCCCCTCATATTCTCACATTGAGGGTCATTTTGGGATGTAATATATTATTCTTTTTTGTGGGGCTTTTCATAGGGATTTTCACCAAAAGATCACAGGGTTTGTTGGGAGCTATCTCAGCAGGAATTTTTTAGTTTCAGGTGTGAGAGATCACCTCTAGTTGATTGGGATTAGAGCTTTTGTATCAGAGAGTTCATCTGAGCATTCACAGGACAGACAAGGGTTTGCCAAAATTTGAAGTTTTTAGGGTCAAGAAATGGATCATATAGGTCTTCGTATTTTGGCGATATTCCACCTGGGCAAGATTCAGATTTCATAGATCTTAAGATTTTTCATGATTTACAGATCAAGCAATGCATTGGGAAGCATGCTAAAATTGTTAGGGGTTTCAACCTATAGTTTATTGGTTGGAAAAGGTGCACCAAGCCTCTAGGAGAAATTAGCATCAGACGACACGTGGTTCAGACACTAGGTAGTAAAGATACTAGTGATTCACTATTTTAGCTTATCATTCGGGCACACCCAAAGCCATGAACGAATTTTGTAATTTGCTAATTTTAGGTCAGAATAAATAAAAAGTTAGTTTTCCAATAAGTATTATTTGATTTGTTGTGTTTTTACCTTTTATTTTTATTCTATTTATCTTTATAAACCCTCAATATGAAAACACTAGAAAAACCAATATTAAACCTTAGAAATAAAAAAATCAGATCAGAAAGCAAACTGAAATAAAATAGATCAAACCAGTGTGCAATCCATTCGTCAGATCGGGGTGTACATTCTAGTGGTATCAAAGCCCATATTTTCCTACCATCCAGTGGGTGATAGTTCATGAGTGACAGGGATATTTGATACCTCAAACGGGAGAAGAAGAAGAATCAACCCATAACATATCATCAGGGTCATGCACACTACCAGTATTATAAGACACCTGAGGGACATAGGGTATCTCACATTTTAGGCATATACACAGACTCAACCATAGAACCATATACAACCATGGGTGATAAGAATGCTCAAGATGATATGGACAGGCATACAACTGATGATATTAGACAGACTCAACATAGGATGCAACATAGTTTAGAATAGTTGGTTGGGTTGATGACACAATAGGTGCACATGATAGACATTTTGGTGAATAATGCATAAGGCATATTAAATAAACCACCTAATGCTACACAGGGATCAGGAAATGAGGATTTAATGGCCAATAGAGCTGACACACACACTAGAGCAGAGAGAGCTACCAATAGCTCTAGACCATTCATGCCTAAATTTATTGCTCTCATTGAGCCTATAGTAGTTCCACCGGTTGAGGAGGAACCTGAGTCTACTATGGTTGAATAGTATCAGCAGTATAGAGCAGAATGGGATGCACTCAAGCTAGAATTCTAGACTCTCATGTCTTTTCAAGACTTTGTGGACACCCAAAATAGACAAACTCCTATAAATAGGGAGATACCTATTAATCAGGCACATATTCTATAGGGACAGGTTGATCATACATAGGCCACATCACAGGGTCATCCTGAGACTCAGAAGAGGATTAGGAAAATACATATACCATTCTTTGATGCTTCTGGCAGAATGACAACCAAGGCATGTGTCCAAAAAATGGACACATATTTGCAGTTGAACCCGATGATATAGGATGAGGCCATGAAATTTTCTACCCTGCATTTAGATGGTGTTGCTCATGATTAGTGGCACCATGGAGTGCATACTCTTGGACATGACAGGGTGAGCACTTATGCATAGTTCATCGAAAGACTTATGCAGAGGTTTGATAGAAGAAAACAAGAGTTGGAATTGAAAGAGTTGACACATCTAAAGCAATGGAGCTTAGTCGACTCTTACATAGTAGAGTTCTAGAGATTTTCGATGATGGTCATAGATTTGTTTGAGATGTGGTTGATAGTTTTATTTATGGATGGGTTATTAGAACCACTAAGAGGTTGGATCAAGGCCTTTAACCCAACTATATTATAGGAAACCATCAGACAGGCGAGGGATATGGAGGTTACTTCATCTAATTCTAAAAATCAATTCAAGGGAAATGACTTAAAAAGGGGCAAGGACCAAAAACTAGATAAGGATGCGGACCAGCAAAAGAGTACCTTTAAAAAAATTGATCCTGAAACCCTTCACGACCTCCGAAAGAAGGGGTTATGTTTCACATGTCACAAGTCATGGTCCTTGGGGCATAAGTGTGAGTTTAAGGGGAAACTACAGTTGATTGAGTATGTTTTGGATGAGGATGATAAGTCTAAAAATTCTGATCAACAATAAGAAAAAGAGGACAATAGCGATGATTCAACCCTAGAGGAGCAGGGAGACAAGTAGAAATAGGATGGTTTGGGGGGAGATACTTTGGTGCACCTCCATATTTTCTAGGGGGCACAAGCCTTGCGTATCTAAGGTGTTTTGAAGGGACAGAGAGTGGTGACACTCATAGACACAGGGGCTACCCACAACTTCATAGATGAGGGCCTAGTTGCACGTAGGGGTTTGCAGAAAGAGGAGGTAGATGAGTTCAAGGTCATGATCGCAGATGGATTCTCCATTTCCTGCACCCAAAAGGTCCCACAGATGAGGTTGACTTTGGGGAACCATGAGGTTCAAGATGACTTCTATGTTGTCAGCACATAGAAGCTCGATGTGGTATTAGGCATCCAGTGGTTGTAGACATTGGGTGAGGTGACCTTCAACTTCCAGAAGATGGAGTTGAAGTTTTAGGCAAACGGGTAGCCAGTGGTACTCAAAGGGATGTCCAATGGGGGAGCTCGAGTAGTTTCCTTTAGGCGCATGGAGAGGTTCATCAGACGAGATATGGTGGAGTGGGTTGCACACTGCATTATACTTTCAACCACCACTAAGGAGGAAAAATGAACCTATCCTTCGAACATCTAGGCTTTTCTCACCAAACACAACAAAGTCTTTAGCAATATACCACCAGGGGTACCACCAGACAGAGGGACCGAGAACATTATAGAGTTGGAGGGGGGACTACTACCATCATTACCACCCCGTACCGGCACCCAAGGAGGCATAAGGATGAGATAGAGAAGGCCATCCGAGAGTTGATTGACATGGGACACATCAGACCAAGCAAGAGCCCATTTGCTTCATCTGTGGTATTAGTGAAGAAGAAGGATGGTACTATGCGTATGTGCATCAACTATCAGGCGTTGAAAAAGAAGACCATAAAGAACAAATACCTGATACCATGCATAGATGAGTTGATCGATGAGTTGCACAATGCAGTTTACTTCACCAAGATTGATCTAAGGTCAGGCTACCATCAGATCCATATGAGGGAGTCAGATGTGGAGAAGACTATTTTTTGGTGCCACTATGGGCATTTTGAGTTCCTGGTTATGCCATTCGGGCTAACCAACGCACCTACCACATTTCAATCCTGTATGAACAGGGTGTTTTAGAGGCAGTTGAGGAGATTTGTGTTGGTGTTCTTTGATGACATCCTTATATACAACCGCACATGGGAGGAGCACCTGAGGCATTTGGATGAGGTGTTGAGTATTCTGGAGGTAGAGTCTCTTTATGCCAAAGAGACTAAGTGTGAGTTTGGGATGACCGAGCTATTATACTTGGGTCATATCATCAGTGCTCAAGGAGTCAGGATGGACCCTGAGAAGATACAAGCTATTTTGGATTGGCTACCTCCATCTACCCTCACATAGCTTAAGGGATTCTTTGGGTTGTGTGGTTTTTATCACCGATTCATCAAGGGATTTTCTCAGTTGGTTGCACCCTTGACAGACTTGACCAAGAAAGGGGTGTTCCAGTGGTCAGACACAACTCAGTAGGCTTTTGACATATTCAAGTAGGTGATGAGCAGTTGCCCAGTCTTGGCCATTCCAGACTTCACCAAACCATTTGAGGTGGAGTGTGATGCATCAGGAGAGGGGATTGGTGCGGTGTTGATACAATCAAAGCACCCCATTTCTTATGAGAGCCGAACGCTTTGAGGGGATGAGACCAATTACTCGATTTATGATAGAGATATGCTAGCCATTATGCATGCATTGGCTAAGTTTAGACAGTATCTGGTGGGTAGGAGATTTGTGGTCAGGACTGATCATAACAACTTGAGGTACTTCCTAAACTAGAAGGACCTCAATGATAGGCAGATGAAGTGGGTGAGTAAGATTCAAGCATATGACTTTGAAATTGAGTACGTCAAGGGGAAGAGGAACATAGTTGCGGATGCACTATCTAGGAGACCCCATTTGTGCTCACTCACCGGGATATCAGAGGATTGGAGACACCATATTACTGTAGACTATGCAAAGGATACCTTTGCTAGTAGGATTTTGGAGGGTGACCAGGATGATGACAGATATGAGGTCAGGGATGAGGTTATATATTACAAGGGTCGAATATGGATTGCATCTGACTCCAAGTTGAAGGAGAAGATCTTCCAAAAATTTCATGACACACCTATGGCGGGCCACCTAGGATACTTTAAGACCTATAGGTAGATCAGAGAGTGATTCTCTTGGAGGGGTCTTAAAGAAGATGTGTTGCAGTATATCAGGGAGTGTTCTATGTGCCAGTAGAACAAACATGAGCATACATTTCCAGTCGGGCTCTTACAACCACTTCCCATTCCTTCTCAAAAGTGGGAGAGTGTCTCCATGGATTTTGTGATGGGTCTCCCCAAGGAATAGGGGAAATATTGTCTGTATGTGATGGTGGACAAATTGACTAAGTTTACTCACTTTTTTGCCATCACCGTTGAGTTCACAATAGCACAGGTAGCAAAGTTGTTTTTTAGAGAGATATTTAGGCTACATGGGTTGCTAAAGACTATTGTCAGTGATAGAGAAAGTAAGTTCATGAGTCTCTTATGGAAATATTTGTTTAGATTATATGGGACAGAGCTAACCCCAAGTACCAGGTATCATCCTTATATCAATGGACAAATAGAGGTAGTCAACAAGTGGGTCGAGGGTTATCTCCAAAATTATGTGTCTAGGTAGCAGAGGGTGTGGGTCAGATGGCTACATTTGGGGGAGTACTACTATAACTCCTCATACCACATGTCTATCTGGATGTCACATTTCATGGCATTGTATGGGTATGAAGCTTCGAGCTTCATGGATCTGGTGTTGGGTGACAATTAAGTTTTGAGGGCCAGGGATATCCTGCAGGAATCCCAAGACATCATGAGATCCTTGTGGGATCATATCAGGTAGGCACAAGACCAACATAAGAAGTATGTTGATCAGAAGAGAGTTGAGCGTACCTTTGAGGTGGGGGACATGGTGTATTTGTGACTACAACCATTTAGATAGTCCTCATTGAAGAGGAGCAGAGCTGAGAAGCTCAAGCCTCGATTCTATGGTCCTTTTAGAGTCACCAGGTGAGTAGGAGAGGTGGCTTATGAGCTAGAGCTACCAGAGAGTAGCAGGGTGCACAATGTGTTCCATGTATCATGCCTCAAGAAGGCACTTGGATAGAGTATTTCACCATCTACAGAGTTGCCTCCCTTGGATGAAGAGGGGAAGTTAGAGTTGATTCCAGAGGCAATGATTGATACTAGGGAGCGCACCCTTAGGAGGAGGGTCATCTGGAAATATTTTATCAAATGGTAAAATCTACTAGATGAGGATTCCACTTGGGAGGGGAAACAAATCTTACAACACCCAGGTCTCCAATTGCTTGAGGACAAGCAATTTCGAGGAGGGTGGATTGTAATGTCCCCAACTCAGCACTAGCTCAGTGCAGAGGTCTGTTAGCCTAGACATAGGGTCCCCTAGGCTAGTCAGTGTGGTTAGGGACTCAGTTGGTGAGGATTTTATGTGTAGAACTCCATGACAGAGACTCGGATGTGATCCAGTGAGCCATAATTACCTTGTTCTGGGCATTTGCATCATTCAGAGAGCTTATTTTATCAAGTTGCAAGTGTTGACCAAGGCCGATGGTCATTAAGAAAAGGGGGACACTTTTTAGTGTTATATTTTAACGTTGAGTTATAAATTAAAGTTATAACTTAAAAACATAAAGTGGTTCGACTAGGACATGGTGGTCCCTTTTTATGAGTTGAAAGACATAAATTAAAAATTAAAAGAAATTCAAAATGGAGCCCTAGAAACCCTAATCAACCTCCCCTCATATTCTCACATTGAGGGTCATTTTGGGATGGAAGATATTGTTTTTTGTGGAGCTTTTTGCAGGGATTTTCACCAGAAGATCATAGGGCTTGTTGGGAGCTATCTCAGTAGGAATTTTTTAGTTTCAGGTGTGAGATATCACCTATAGCTAGTCGGGATTGGAGCTTTCACATCAGAGAGTTCATCTGAGCATTCACGAGGTAGACAAGGGTTTATCAAAAATTGAAGTTTTTTGGGTTGAGAAACAGAGCATCTGGGTCTTCATATTTTGGCCATATTCCACTTGGGTAGGAGTCAAATTTCATAGATCTAAAGGGTTTCCATGATTTGTAGATCATGTCAAGTGCATTAGGAAGCATGCCAAAATTGTTGGGGGTTTCAACTTGTAGTTTATCAGTTGGAAAAGGTGCACCTAGCCTCCAAGAGAAGTTAGCATTAGACAACACGTGATTCAAACACTAGACGGTGAAGATATCAATGATTCACTATTTTATCTTATCATCCGGGCACACCTAGAGCCATGAACAAATTTTGTAATTTGTTGATTTCAGGTCAGAATAAATAAAAAAATCAATTCTCTATCGATATTATTTGATTTGTTATGTTTTTACATTTTATTTTCTTTCCATTTATATTTATAAACCCTCAATATGAAAACATGAGCAAAATCAACATTAAACCCTCAAAAATCATAAAAATCAGATTAAAAAGTAAACTGAAATAAAATAGATCAGACCAGTGTGCAATTTGTTCATTAGATTAGGGTGTACACTTTAGTTCAAAACAAAGAAGAGGAAATCAAATCCTCAGACGTGTATCAAGCATTTCTTGAACGTATGGAATAGATAGAGAGTAAGACAGTGGGGACTAGGCTTCAAAAGCCCACCTTGCACTAGTTCCAGAGTCAACCACTACACCCATCCATTCCTTCCCCTATATACCCTAAGCATTTCAAAATGCTAAAATTGGATAGATTCAATGGGGCATAAGATGCACAAGATCACGTTACTAGATTATTAAATCAGTGCTTTACCATACAAGACAATGACATATTGCTCTTGAGAACTTTTCTAAGTACACTCTTTGGTCTTGCCATTGAGTGGTTCAACCAACTTCTAAAACATAGCATCTACACATTTGAATAATTTGTTGATGTGTTCTTGGAATGTTTCACATTTAACACAAAAATAAAGGCAACATTAAGTGACCTCACGGGGTTAAATCAATACGACGATGAGTCAATCACTAACTATGGAAATAGGTGGTGAACACTTTTGGCTAAGCTACCTTATATGTTTCCAGTTTCTAAGTTAACTCAGATGTTTTTGAATAGTTGCTTGAAACCCATATTTTTAATATTGCAATTGCAATAATACCCCACCTTGGAGGATGCTCAAGCACAGGCTAGAAATATAGAGGAAATAAAAATCCAAGAGGGGGAAATATCTAAACCTCATAAAAAGGAGTGGAAAAAGAACCATAAAAGTAGTCCAGTGCCTTCAAAGCTAGTAGCAGTCAGTCAAGTGGCCATAAATGTCCCTGGGCCTACACAAATGATGCCTCCTCAAATGGTGAACTATCAGGCTCAACATCCTCTTGTGAGCTATAGTAGTAATGGTCAAGCGAATCAGGGACATAATTATCTAAAACTTGCAGAGATGAAACACAACATTATGAAATCAATATTTAGAGATGAAAATTTTGCTAATCTACTTCTAATTTTAACTATTTTCAAAGAAAATGCAAAAAATAAGGGTTAGGAAAATAAAATCAAACAAGTCATGGTGAATTCACATCTTTTCAAGGGTTCTATTGAAGCCTTCGATTTTGAATTAAACCAATCTTCACCTTGACCAGTTATCACACAATCTAAGACCAAGATGATGTCATCTTCAAGGGAAATGAAGCAAAATTTAGAAATAAATTCAAATGCAAACACCATCAACATGCGCAAATTGCATAAAAAATCTCCATATTTTACATTGAATTAAAATATTTAGGAATTACAGAGTTTCAGACTGGCCAGCTACAGGTGATTGTCCTCACAAGTTTCCAAATACCACAACAAGGACATAGATGCTCCTTAAACTAATAAAGAAAAAAAGAAATACCTAAAATTTTATATTTCAAATTGCATTCGACCCCTAGGAATCGGGGTTCAATGGCTATTTATAGCCTTACATTATCCAAATTTAATTTGTTTGCAATGGTAAATGATGATGTATTGTATTCTAATTTGGTTACCCTTTTGTGTCAATTGCTTTTGTAACTATTTTTGCAACTATAGATCTTCTACAACTTTTTATCATCTAAAATTTCTTCAACTTTCACCTTCTGGTATTATGCTTGGTTTCTTTTGTTGTCTGTAAATTAAATGATAAACCAACATTAGTTCTTGTGGCAGGAATAGAAAATCAAATATGTTGTTATTATTATTATTTATTTATTTTATGATCATTTTATTCGTGTATTTATTTATTTCATTTAAAACTCACATGGGGGTTTAATTACTTGTTGGAGGCCTTGGGGACTCTTGTTTGGCGGAGTAATCAAATAGGATGATGATTTCATTGCATGAAATCAACCTATGAACTTAGGAACAGATATAACAGGTCATTTTTAATCAAAGAGGGTCAACTTAGGATAACTTAGGACTTTGGGAATGGTATAGGAATCTCATCATTATTATTTTTGATACAGGAGTCTATCTTCTAGAGGGCATAACTTTTGATCCGACCGTTGGATCGGCTTGAAATTTTACGAGGAGCTAGATATAGAGGTGGACAATGACATGACTAGGTTTCTAGGACCTAGATAATTGTTTCTAGGCTTCTTATAAATTTTTCCAGGCTCTAATTCCTTCATCTAATGTCTCAAAAATAGATTTTAGTGATTTTGCAAAAGTTTTTTCTGAGGGGTGCCTTAAAAATGGATTATAGTGTTTTTTCTTTTTTATTTTTTTTAGAAGTTTTTTTGCAAAGGAATATTTTAACTTTCATAACTTTATACTTAGTGTAGCACCCTAAAATTGACGTAGTAAAACCTTAATAATTACAATTACTCTAGTAAATAATTTAAATTCAAATTTTAACCTCCCAAATCGCTCCTAAACCACCGCTTAATCCGTTTCCTCCTTTCCCGTGTCATTTTTAGAGTTTGTTTTGATCGTTTGATGATATCGTCGTCGATCAGACGATATCGCCTCAGATCGGACGATTTCGTCTGGACTAGGACGTCCAGACGATCTTGTCCCAAAACTGATTTTTCTCAATTAGCTTATGTTCCAACGACATCTCTAATCCGGGTAGAAGTGTGTCTACACCGTTAGAGACCCTCCCCCGTTGGAGATCTCCCAAATAGGGATGATCTCCAACCTCTTAACCTACCTCCTAAGCCTATTTAATCCTAAGCCCTCCCCTTAGCATCCTCCTGGCTGATAATTCCTGTAACTTGACTTCACACGCATTAAGACATCCTAAATTGTTATTTGCATTATTTCTATACAAATTTTGTTGTAGGTACCTTAGTATTTTTCAGTCGGAGCAAGCTTACATCATCACAGATGATCCTGTTCAGATCAAAGGCGATCCTCTCGAATCAAAGAAGATTTCGTACCAATGCGAGATGATTTCTACTGCAGTCAACATTGAGGAAATTAGTGCCCAAAGTTTGCATTTTATTCCTTTCAATCTGTTGTTTTATTCTGCAATTAGCTAGTTCATTTATTATTTTATGCTATCCTGCATTTTGGAGTTCACCCATCTAGATCAAATGCATAATTAAGTCATAATTATTATTTAATTAGTATGATGCATTCATGTTTCTGTTTACAATTTTTAGTTTGATATTGTTATTGTCATTTTACACTGTTTCCCTCTGTTATCATAGTTGCATTCTCTGTATTTTGCATCTGTTTTTCTGTTTACAGGTCTCTGATGAATTCGTCTGACGAATTCATCAGATCTCAGACGATCCTGTCAGATAGGAGACGATCCTGTCAAATTCCAGACGATCTTGACTGCTTCAAAAATTAGAATCTCCATCAGACATCTGGATCAGGTATGACTTTTTAATCTTGCTTAATTTCTCTGTTTTTTGTCTTAATCTGCTTTTCTGTATTCATTTAATCTGCATCTTCATATAGAATAACTTAGACACATTTTGGCCAAACCTAGGACATGGATGTTTAAAGCTAAAACTGAACACATAAAACACATTCCCAACCTAGGCATGGAAAATGCCATTAAATGTTTCCTGGTGAACCCACCATCCGTCAAAAAATCACCATAATACACCTCCCCCGAGAGGCGGGACCTTCGCAAGGCCTCTCAGTTCGAGGTACCGTGCCATACTTTTCACATCCCCATTTTGGACACAGATCCTATAGCCTGAAGGTAAGGGTGTGAAAAATTTGGAGCGATACACTTAGACATGTTTAGCTAGTGATATTTGGTAAGATGCCTAATATGGGTGTTATAGTGGTGCTTTTGAATGGTTCCTTAATGGATAGGAATGAATTCTTGAAAGAGGTTATCAAAGGGATTGATCACAAAATCCTTAAGCTCTAAAAACTAATATGATAATGGTAGGCCTCTAGAATAACTTAACCTTCTAATGACCTTGAAATTTGAAAATTGACCATTACAAATTGAATATTTGACCCTTATATCTCAAGACCTACCAATATTTTAAAACTCTTGGTGTAGTCAAATTATCAAAACATTCGAGGGAAGCAATGAAATCCTCAAAAACTTCAAATGGATCCCCAATTGGGGTAAGTTGTGCAATGGCAATGACAAGATCCCATATTCCTCTCAAGAATATATTTCTCATCTACTCTTTCCACTAAATATGTTCAAAGCTAAGGACAAATTCTCCATCTACTCCTTCTCATTAAGTAATATCAATTTTAACTAGGAATAGTTGGTTTGTGAGAGGATAATATAAACATCTCAATAATAGATTCCTCTCCTTATTATTTTCTAAAAAAATAATTTTTTCAAAGCAATTAGTTAATATGTATTGCTAATAACATATTCATAGTCCAGGTTTACAAGGATCCAAAGTTAATGTTCAAAATAAGTAAAGAGCACAATTCAATGTTCAAAATACCACTAGATTTATCTATCGTAGTCCCAAACTGCATTGCTTAGACCTTCCCAAATCCTTCCTTCTTAGGAACCATCATTCATTGTGGTTATAATGAACATTAAAAATATCTTCTCAAATTATAAACCTCAAGAATGAATTCTACTTGTGATGAGGAATATTTACATAACAATATAGAAGTCCATCCTGGTAATTGTTTAAGGCTTGAACAAAACCATTCCTCTAAAGTTTCATTCCTAGCATTTAATTCACTCCATTACTCAAAATTTAAATCCTATACCTGAAGGGTAACCTTACTATTTAGCTTACTACAGAATAATTCCTCAAGGAAAATATACGTTTCCAATTCATACAACTATGTCTCGGTTGATTTTACCAATAAATTTGGATACCTTGATATTCGTTAGGTTCTTAGCTAGCTCTACCTCTATACAATATTTTACCTTCATGATCTTTTGTAGCAAGATTTTCTTCCTGTCTACCCTTAGAATTTTTATTTTGGGAACTTGATTATTAATTTCCAATCATTTTTTTTGTTGGTCCATCTGTTCCCTCTATTATCAATTGTTCTTGTAGTAACTAAACTACAATTATGAGGTTCTATACTTGTCTATTGAAATTTCCTCCAAAATTTCCTTCAAGGGTCTAGCTTCAGCTTCATCATGTCTAGCTAGCCCTAGATTTTGAGAATATTCTCTTCTTCTCCTCCTTATCTTGGTGTCATTTCTCTTTGCCACATAAAGTAATTGGATGAGTTACAATTACTTTCAATTGTACTTTTGAAGGTTAGTTGTACAAAAGATAACATCAATGCAAAATATAACACTAATGCAAATATTTGTTATTCTATTTGAAAGTAAGAAATTTTTTTGTTGCTCTAAATGAAGATGAAAATAAAAATAGGGGAGCATTCATTCTTTCTTAGATCAAATAAAATTAATAAAAATATAAACTATAAGCATATTATACTAGATTTTATACAAATATTATGTTCTATTATTAATTGTAATAGCTATCTATAATATGGCTATCGTATGCCATATTTTTTCCTTAGATGCAGTAACTATAATTCAACTAAATCAGCAGTGAGGAAATTTATTAGCAAGAAAAAATGAAAACATAGAAAAATCCACCTAGACGATTATCCGTATGAATTGGTGATAGTGTTGTTCCACCAGATCCTATATGACAAAACCAAGACCAACAAAGAAAATATAAAACACTTAGATAAAACCAAAAAATACCATAAGCATTTAGGGGTATGCTAAAATATTACAAGGAATATGATTCTCCCTTGGTAGAGGGTTAGGCCACCTTAGTCCTTTTAAAATATTGTGAAAGCAATAAGAACAAAATAAATTAGCATATAAATAATGTTACAAAATCTAACAATGCCTCTATTTGCCTATACCAAGATATGCAATAACTTAAAACTAAAATACCCAATGCAAAAAGAGAGACTAGAAGGAAAACGAGCAATGAAAACTAAAGAAAGAATAACTAACATATTTGTTATGCATTTGGAAAATTGAGAGCTTGCAGGTCACTATTTATTGTTATAGGAAAAGTCTTGTTTAGATGAGGTGATGACCAACTCTAGTAGGGGATGAGATTTTGTACACAGTGAAGTAGCATGATTAGAAGAAAGTGGCTATGAGATGTAAATGGTCTACAATATTCAGTAGTAGCAAGTTTGTGTAGAGAAAAGAGTGGTCAAAATATTTTAGACAGTTTACAGTCCTAAGTGATGTAGAAGGTTACACGTATAGAAGGGCATTAGTAGAATATAGATAGCCTATGGTCAAGCCAAGAGATAGTTGAGGTAAGCACCAAGAAAATACCTATCGATGCTAGTTATGAAGGCAAAATGTACTCTATCTATGGCATAGTGCATGAACAACTTTTGTAGTCTATGTAAACTAAGCTAACATATGAAAGCAATGCAACTAAGACTAACTATGACATAGTTGACAATGAGATATTTTATGATTAATTGAGCATTGACTATTAATTAGAGTTTTTGCAATATTATGAGATTGCTTCTTGTTTCTTTGAGGTGCTAAAACTAGTTTTATAGGCCATATTAGGGGCTATTTTTGGAGGAGGCATAGGGCAAGTTACCAATATCTCAAGAGTTTCAACCAATGGATAGGCAACTTTCATAACAACCAAGTCAAGTTGAAGTTAGCAAATAAAGCACAAAAAGACACAATGTGAGATAGACACATTGTGCAGCCAAGCTACGACTAAAAATGATTATCGTGTGCCTCAAGTACTTAATGGGGGGCATCAAAGGTGTAGGAGTGGGTTGTTGTATTTTTTTGCTCTCATAAAAGTAGGAAAAAATGAGCATTTCTATCCTATCACTATCATTCAAAGCTAGTAGGAGTGGAAATGCAGTTAGAATCAATGATTAATTTCCAAGTGGACAAGAAAGAGGGTGATACTAGTCATCATCTTGTGTGGTAGTGGGAAGGAGGGTGATTGTCATAGTGTGTATCGATCAACAATTAATTTCCTATGGGCATAGTCGATTGTTGAAAACTAGACATCATCAAACATATGTGGTAAGGACTAATTTTATCCATTTGTAGGAATGCATTAATCCTATATCGATGTTTGATGTTTCAATTGCACAAAACTCCTAAGCGTTGTATAGGATCCCTAAACTTAACCTTGACTAAGTTTCTATTAAAAAAATGATGAAAATGCAAAACATAGTATATGCAAGAAATAGATATATTAAGGCCATAGTTCTTTTCTAAAGCAGGAATGCAAAAATATGACAATGATGCAAAAGGTACAATTATGTAGAGAATAAACGAAGATGCAAAGAAATAGCAACAATATAAAAGCAACTATAATGCAAAAATAATTAAGATACAAAGAGAAATAATAGTGGCGTAAAAGATAACATCGATGTAGAAGATAATGTTAATGCAAATATTGTTATTCTATTTGAAAGCAAAAGGGAATTGTTGCTTCTCTAAATGAATTTGCAGAGGAAACATGAGGGAACAATCACTCTTCTTTAGAAAAAATAAAAATAATAAAATACAAACAATAAGCACACTATATTGGAGTTTGTACAAAGATTCTATCTATTATTAGAAGCAAATGGTGATTTATCCTATGGCTACTATATACTATATATATTTTTTAGATGCATTAACTATAATGTAGCTAAATAAATAGCAAGGATGTTTGTTAGCTAGCAAAAAATAAAACATAGAAAAAAGCACTTGGCTATTTATCTATAGGAGTTGGTGACACTATTATCCCACTGGATCCACCATGAAAAAACCAAGACGAGCAAAGAAAAATTGAAACACTAAGAAGAAACCAAAAAATACCATTAGTGTTTAGGGAACTACTAAAATGTTGAAAGGAATATATTTCTCCCCTGGAAAAGGGTCAGGCCCCCTTAGTCCTTTTAGAAAGTTTTAATAGAAATAAGAACAAAATTAACGAGCTTATAAACAATGTTATAAAAGCTAATAATGCCTCTATTTGTCTAGAACAAGATATGCAATAACTTAAAACTAAAATTCACAGTGCGAAGAGAGTTATTAGAAGGAATAAAGAGTAAGAAAAATCAAATAAAGAATAATTGATATGTCTGCTATGTGGTTGACAAATTGAAGGCACACAGGTTGGTATCCATTGTTATAGGTGAAGGCTTTTTTTAATGAGATGATAACCAACTATAGGAGGGTATGAGCTTTCAGACAAAAGTGAGGTAGCATGACTATAATGGAGTAGTTATGGGATGTAAATGGTTTGTGATCTTATGCAATAGAAAGTTGGTATAGAGAACGAAGTAGTTGAAAATTTTTAGATAGTTCATAGTCCCAAGTGATGGAGAAGGTTGCATGTAGAGAAATGTACAGTAAACTTTAGATGACCTATGATTACATTAGGAGATATCTAAGGCAAGCACCAAGCAAAATACTATAGACACTAGGTTTTAGGACAAAATGTACGATGCTTATGGTATAATGAATAAACAAATTTGATAGTCCTCATAAACTAAGGTGATATAAGAGAGAAAAGCAACTAAGATTGAAAATGATAGAGCTAGTAATAATATTTTTTACAATTAACTAAGTTTTAGTTAATAGTATTAGAAAAGACAAAAAACAAGTTTCCAACAACTCTAGTAGAAGATTCAACTAATGGCCAATAGTTTTTATAATGGCCAAGTGAGGCTGGAGTTGGTGGGTAACGCACATGAAGACACGACATGAGAAAACCATGGCATATGACTCGTCTACTACTGAAAATGATTATTGTATGTCTCAAGTAGAAAATGAGGGAATCAAAGGTTTAGGAGTAGGTGATATCCTTTCATCATCATTCAAAACATGCATGGTCACTTTAAATTATAGTGGATGGATACAATCACCCACTCCTACTTACTTTAAATGATATCAATACAACTGCTCACTCCTGCATCTTTGATTCCTCCATTCACTACCATAGGAATGTGATTATCATTTCCAACTATAGTATGGTTGTACAATATGGTTAACTCATGTCACATATTTGCATGCCTTACATGCCAACTCTTTCCTAACTTGACCATTATGAAATTTGTCAATCCATTAGTTGAATCTCCTATTTAAGTTATTGGTGACTTGCCATGTTTATTATCCAAAACTATCCCATAATGCGTATAAAAGTATACAAGGGATAGGGTAATGTTGGTTGCCATATTGTGTCATAGTGGGAAGGAGGCTAACTATCATAATATGTGTCAAACAATAATTAATTTCTTGTATGCGTGGTCAACCATTGAACACCAGTTGTCGTTACATAGGTGATAAGGACTAATTTTATTCATTTATAGGAATGCGTTAATCCTAAGATACCTCGGTTAAATGATTGAGATGACACAATATTACTTCAATATGTATATGTCTTATCCTATATCTATGTTTGATGTGTTAATTACACATAACACCTAAGACTTGTTTAAAATCACTAAACTTAACCTTTATTGGCTTCTCTTAACAAAATTGAGGAAAATACATACCAAATTATATGCAAGAAATGGAGATATGAAGGCAATAATTATTTTCCAAATTAGGAATGCAAAAATATGATAATGATGAAATAGCTACAATAGTGCAAAGAATAAAGGAATATGTAGAGAAATAACAATGATACAAATGCAATCATAATATGGAAATAATAAAGACACATAGAGAAATAACAATAGTGCAAAAGATAACATAGATGCAAAATATAATGCTAATGTAAATATTAGTTATTGTATTTGAAAGCAAGAAAAATCATTGCTTCTCAAAATGAATATGTAGAAGAAAAACAAGGTAACATTCACTCTTTCTTAGATTAAAAAAATTACAAACTATAAGCACATTATACTAGAGTTTTTACAAATATTTTGTCCTACTATTAAAAGTAAATATCATTTTATCCTATGGCTACCATGTACCATATATAGTTTTATTAGATGCAACAACTATAATGCAACTGAATAAGCAATGCAAAAATTTATTAACAAGCAAAAAAGACAACACAAAAAGGGTACCTAGGCATTTATTCATAGGAATTAGTGACAACATTGTCCCACTAGATCCTACACAACAAAACAAAGACAATCAAATGAAATTTAAAACACTTAAATAAAACAAAAAAATACCATTAGCGTTTAGAGACCTACCAAAATAGTGAAAGAAATATGATTCTAACTTGGCAAAGGGTCAGGCTTCCTTATTTCAAAATGTTGTGAAAGCGACAACAACAAAATAAATGAGTGTATAAACAATGTTCAAAAATCTAACAATGCCTCTATTTTCCTAGAATGAGATATGCAGTAACTTAAAATCGAAATTCATAGTGTAGAAAGATTCACCAGAAGGTCAAAAAGCAAGAAAAACCAAAGAAAGAATAACTGATGTGTCTATTATGTATTTGGAAAATTTAAGGCACATAGGTTGCTCTCCATTGTTATAGGTGATTGATTGTTTAATAAGGTGATGACTATCTATATGAGGGGATAAGCTTTAGAACACTAGTGAGGTAGCACGACTAGAAGTGAGCAGCTATAGGATGTGGATGGTTTGCAATCTTGAGTAGTATTAAGGTGGTGTAGAGAATGGAGTGGTTGAAGGCTTTTAAATAGTTTTGTTGTCCTAAGAAATAGAGAATTTTGCACATGGAAAAAGGCAAAAACAAACTTTAGATGGCCTATGGTTGAGCTAAGAGATAGCCCTGAGGTAAGCACCAAGTAAAAGCCTACCAACACTGGGTGTTTGATGTTAGATTTTGAATCTTTAATACTAGTGCAAATATCACAAGGAAATCATTATAGGATTTAATATAATGAAGTTGCAATATAATGAATCAAATATAATAACAATACTCATAGAATAATTATATAAACATGCTTACAATATTTCACATAACATATTGAAAATACTATTGAATAAAGGTCTACTAATGCAAGCATAAAGCCATGCACGTTTGATGATAATTACAATGCTTTTTCACAAATATATAATTGCATGTGACTTCTCATATGTTGCACTCTTGAACTTCACACTTCTTTACAAATCTTCACTTTTCTATTCTAATAACACATGTGCACACTTACATATTGGACACTTGTGCACATTTACACTCATAACACTTGCACACATATTTACATGATACTTGTTCATTTCATTCACTTTATGACATTACATAAAATATTAACTCACACTCTAATCTAAGACACAACTCTAATATAATATTTACAATGATGTCTAAAAATCAGATCAGGTGACAATAAGGTAAATTGAAACTAATAATGCTTTATTAGTTACTATGCAGAGCCAATACAACCATTAACACAACATAGGATATAATCACTTATTTATATGAAGAGGGAAGGGAGGAAGTCGACGAAGAGAAAAAGAAGGGAGGTTGGGGGAGAAGAGGGAAGGAAGGTGGAGTGATAAGGTAGAAGAGGGAATTTAGGAGAATGGAGGGATAAGGCGGAGGGATAAGGAATGGAGAGATATTAATTCTGCTAGCATGAGTGACCGCTATATACTCAGCTTCTGTTGAAGATAGCCATAGAGCTTGAGTACTAGCATGAGTGACTGCTATATACTCAGCTTCTGTTGAAGATACCTTTCGTAGCCATAGAGCTTGAGTACTAGCATGAGTGACCGCTATATACTCATCTTCTGTTGAAGATAGCGCTACTACTGTCCGCTTCTTGGAACTCCAAGTTATTAGTCTTGATCCCAGACTAAAACAGTTCCTTGAGGTTGATTTTCTATCATCAATGTTGCTACCCCAATCACTATCACTGAAGCCTACAAGCTTGATAGTTTTACATTTATGGTAATGGATTCCAAAATCCCATGTACCCTTTACATATATGAGAATTCTCTTAGCTGCCTGCAAATGCAACTCGAAGGGTTAGACATAAATCGAGAGACAAGAGAAACAACATACTGAATATCGAGTCTGGTGTTGGCGAGAAACATCAAACTCCCAACCATGCTTCTAAAAGTGGTCACATCAACTTTTGATGCTCCATCATCTTTGCTTAATTGGATCCCATGTCCAACTGGAGTTGCAACTGGTTTGCAATGCTCCATAGCAAACTTCTTAATCATGTCCCGAGCATACTTATGTTGACATATGAAGATCCCCGTATCCGATCGATGAACCTCCATTCCAAGGAAGTAGTGCATTAAGCCAAGATCCTTCATCTCAAACTGCTTCATCATGGAGTGTTTGAACTCCATATTCATTTTTTTATTACTACCCATGAATATGAGATCATCCACATACAATAAAACTATGAGGATGTCATTACCTTGTTGTAGGTAGTAAAGGGTGGTTTCATTTTTGCTTCTGGTGAACCCAAATTCTTTGAAGTACCCATCAATGCATGAGTACCAAGCTCGTGGTGCCTGCTTGAGGCCATAAAGTGCCTTCTTCAGTTTGTAAACAAGATGTTCCTTGTCTTTCTCTTCAAATCCTTGTGGTTGCTCAACATACACTTCTTCTGTCAAGTAACCATTTAGAAATGCACTTTTCACATCCATGTGTTGGACTTTCCATCCCTTATGTGCAGCTAAGGCAAGAACTATTCTAATAGTCTCCTGTCTAGCTACAGGAGCAAAAGTCTCTTCATAATCAACTCCATATTTTTGAGTGAATCCCTTTGCAACTAGTCTCGCCTTGTGCCTTTCAATGCTACCATCAACATTAAACTTGGTCTTGTAGACCCACTTACATCCAACACATTTCTTGCCTTTAGGAAGCTTTACCAACTCCCAAGTGTCATTTTTTATAGAGGTTATCTCCTCTTTCATGGCATCTTGCCAAATTTTCTGAGTACATGCCTTCTCATAACTAGAAGGTTCAAGTTGTGCACTAGTTAAAAAAGCATAGTTAACTTGATCTCCCCTAGGTTCCTACTGGGAGACATCATCACCATATAGGTGCATCCTTTCTAATTTGTGTAAAACAAAATCCATTTCACTAGCTTGACTCCTAGTGTATCTTGAAATTTTTTTATCCAACATCTGATATGATGGATGATACTGTAGAGTTCTCTTACCTCTGGATGGAGAATCAATGTCCATTGGTGAGGAACTTACGGATCGCTATGGAGAAGGACTTGGTGAAGAAGTGGAATCAGAAGATGAACTTGGATCGGGAGGAGACTGCTTTCATTTTTGTGGTGTTTTTTGTTGCACCTGCTTAGAAACTACATCAGTGGATTCAACATCACTAAATATTTGGGGCTTACCCCATTCTCCCCCTTCATAAAAAATCACATCCCTAGAAATCACAAACTTTCTAGTTCGGGGATTATAGAGTCTGTAAGATTTTGTATTCTCACAGTACCCTACAAAGATACATGCCTGACTCTTTGGATCGAGCTTCTTCCTAAGCTCATCAGAAATGTGAGAATAGGCCAGCGAGCTAAATACTCTAAAATGCTTAACATTTGGCTTTTTACCATACCAAGCTTGGTAAGGTATCAACCCTTTCAAACTTGAAGTAGGACTTCTGTTTAAGATATATACGCTGGTCCTGGCAGCATCTGCCCAATATGAATTAGTCAAATGCTTCGTCTTAAGCATAGACCTTGCCATCTCCACAATGGTGCGATTCTTCCTCTCTCGCGACACCATTCTACTGTGGAGTGTAGGCAATAGTGAACTGCTTCTTAATGCCATGTTGCTTACAGAAATTCACAAACTCATTAGAGGAGTATTCTCCTCCCCTATCTGATCGAAGACATTTTACAAAATATCTACTCTCACTTTCAACTCTTGTTTTGAAATCAACAAAGCATTTAAATGCTTCATCCTTATGTTTCAAAAAATATATCCAGCACATTCTAGTATAATCATCAATGAAGAGTAGGAAGTAAGAGTTGTTACCTAGACTCTGTGTCTGCATCGGACCACAAATGTCAGTATGCACTAGCTGGAGTGGATAGCTGGCCCGCCATGCTTGTCCATGAGGAAACTTTGATCTAGCATGCTTCCCAAGAGCACATGCTTCACAGACTTCTTTACTATCCTGAACTTTAGGAAGTCCAGATGACCATGGCTTGGGAAGTTAGCATTTTCAAACTAGCAGAATTCAAATGGCCATATCTCAAGTGCCATAGAACACTTGGATTGGAAATAGCAACACTTGCTAACTTATCTCCCCCTGGCTGGCCAAAATTTAAAGGAAACAATCTATTCTTTGTCATTGGCACTTGAGTAATGATTCTATTATTGTTATTTTTATCAAAAATAGTGCATTTACCCTCATCAAAAAGCAACTTGTAGTTCTTTTCTAACATTTGACCAACACTTAAAATATTATGTTGGAGATGGGGTGTATAATAGATATCACTTACTTGTTTGACTCCTTCTTTAGTTGGAACTACCATAGCTCCAATGCCTTCAACTCGCCAATGATTTTTCATCTCCCAATTTGATGTCGGATTTGTAGGAGGAGTTTAGAGTAGCAAAGAGCTCTTCTTTGCCACTCATATGGTTTGAACACCCAGTGTCCAAGATCCATGTATCATTCATGTTCTGATCTCGCTCGACCATATGAGAGAAAGAGATTTGTGGCCTCTTCCTCTTCTCCAAAGTTTCCAAACCGATCGCTCTAGTTGCTACTAGCTCCTTGTGAAGTCTTAGTCCAATAGTCATGAGCATAATGGCCAAGTTTGCCACAATTGTAGCAATATTGTTTTGACTTATCTCCTCCTTTACCTCTGCCTGATTGTTTCCCTCTATTTTGTTGTCCTCCTCTATTATGTTGTTCACTATTGTTTGAGAATCCTCCTCTGTTTTGATTTCCTCCTCTATTAGGAGTTCCACCTCTTTGATTATTTCATCCTCTTCCTCTATACCTTCCTCTCGCCACGACCTCTACCTCTCACCTTCTTGAGAAGCAAAGGCTTTATCATCTCCTCCATAACTTGTGGAAGGAGTTGGTTGTAATCTCTCCTCATGTGAGAGAAGTGAGCCAATGAGGGTTTCAAAAGACAGAGAAGTTAGGTCTTTAGATTCCTCTATAATTATTGCAACTGAATTCCACTTAGGAAGAAGTGTCCTCAACACTTTCTTCACTATAACTTCTGGCTTTACATCGTCTCCTAAAGTGACCATCTTATCTACTACGACTTTCACTCGCACGCAGTAATCACCAACCTTTTCATTCTCTTGCATTTTAAGAGTTTCAAACTCTCTTTTCAAGGTTTGGAGTTTAACTTGTTTGACTTGGTCACTACCCCTATAACTTTCTTTTAAAGCATTCCAAGCAGATTCAGCTGTTGTAAAAGAAGTTATTCTAGGGAAAATACTTCTATCAAGGGCAGATTGAATGTGATAAAGGGTAGAAGAATTATTCTTCTGAGCTTCCTTTTTAGCCCTTTTATCAGCAACACTCAAAACTGCCCACTCAGCAGCTGAAGGTTCAATATATCCCTCTTCAATCACATCCCAAAGACCTTTGCCAATCAACAAAGTTTTCATTTTAATTGACCAATACTCGTAATCACCACCATTGAACTCAGGGATTGGTAAACTAGTATTGGAAGCCATTTTAGAAAGCAAATTTTATTTCAACTTCAAACAAGTTGTACAAAGAAGTACAAAATAGATCATCGATTTAAATCAAATCTAGCTTTCTTAAAATGCTCACCGATTTGGCATTCTTCTTCTTGAGGATTTCCCAAGACTAGGAAAGGTGAAATTGTCTGCTTCGTTGTCACTGATTATAATTAATTCTTTTTGCTGTTGCTACTGGCTCAAGATGCCTTTTGAGAACAACTCGTTCTTCAATTGCAGGTTTCACCTCCACTGGTTCTTCTTCCTCTGCTTCTTCTACTTCTAGTTCTAAATCAGGAGAGCGAGGTGTATAGCTCTCACTCGTTTCGACTTCAGGCACTGCAGGAGTATAACTATCACTTGATTGTCCTTCAGGTACTATTTCAACCATATCGGATTCAACTACTCTTTGCCCGAAGATATTATCTTCAGAATCTGCCTCGTATCCAGAATCTGGTTTTCTTTGATGTGCTATCACTTGGTTTTCTAACTGACAAAACATTGTATGAAGTCCACTCTGCTGGACTTTCCTGTCAAAGGAATCAGGAGTCTCTCTTCTCAACAGAGATAGCAATGCATTATAGCATCCGGTTGATCTGATCATCTACTCATCAATGCAAAAAACAACTTCATTAGAGCCTTTAAGGTTAAAAATTTCACCCTTTTATAGCCGCTGAGGCTATTACAAAACAAATATTTAACCTTGAACGGGGTTCCAAGGGGCAGCGCCCCTGGCGTGCCACCCCCATCACGATACGGGGAGTCCAAAATTTTTTGGAGGTGCTAAACGGGCATTCCGAAAGACTTCCCGTCACTTTTCCAGGTTCACAATATGCAAATTTTCACTTTCTACTTTTCACCCTTTTAATTCTTTTTTAAACAATTTTCCAAAATTTGTTTTAATAAAGCCCTTAAAATTTTTGTTAACAATTTTCTATATATATATTTTAAATTATTCCTTTTTTTTTAAATAAAAGTTTATTTAAAAAAAACATAATAAAAAATATATAAATAAAAATTATTAAATAATTTTAAAAACCTTTAATTAAAAAACAAATAATAAAAAATTAAATTAAAAAAAAACCTTTTTGTTTTCGAAATCCCCGACGGGATTTGATCTGCTGACCTCCGCTTCCAACCCGAAAGCACTAGCCGCTGCACCACGCAGCTCCGGTGAGAGGACAAGGGCAACAAGGATATTAAATCCTTAATTGGCAGCAATAAAACAAAAAAAAAATTGTAGTGATTCTAACCCCGACGGGATTTGACCCCGGGACCTCTGTGCCGCAACCAAACAAATCAACCAACCGCACTACGCGCTTCGGTGGATAATGAAAGGAACGACCAGTTCCTTATTCCGTCTACGGGCGACGTTTTAAAAAAAAAAAACATGCAAAGATTTATCCCACATTTAGTGGGAAGAAGGCAAAATAGCCTTCAAATATGCACGCGGGTGCATTAAACTTCGATTGCCTTTGAGCAATCAATCCCCAACTCTATCCTTGCTCTGACGAATCTGCTTTTGCCACGTGTATAAACCAAATTTTGCCATGTCATACTATCTGCTCTGTCTGTGCCTGCTCTGCCATGTCAGCATCCACATTAGCTCCTCGAGCTATGTGTCCACGTCAGCTATCCGCTCTGCCACGTGAGCAACTGCTCTGCCACATCATCGTCCACCTCAGTTCCTCGAGCTATGTGTCCACGTCAGCTGTCTACTCTGCTCTGCCTACCATGTGTCACCTTGGAATTTGTGCCCAGCTCTGTGCTCTGCCACCTCCTCAATTCGCTCACCCAGCTCGATCTGCTCATGCGCCCTAGGGATTCATGCCCAGCACGCTCACCTCCTCGATCCGCTCGCCCAGATCGATCGGCTCGTGTGCCCTAGGGATTCGTACCCAGCATGCTTGCCCAGCTGGATCACCGTGCGCCCTTAGGATTCGTGCCCAACACGCTCGCCCGACTAGCTCTGATACCAAATCTAAAAATCGAATCAGATGACAATAAGGTAAATTGAAACTAATAATGCTTTATTAGTTACTATGCAGAGCCAATACAACCATTAACATAACATAGGATATAATCACTAATTTATATGAAGAGGGAAGGGAGGAAGTCGATGGAGAGAAAAATAAGGGAGGTTGGAGGAGAAGAGGGAAGGAAGGTGGAGTGATAAGGTAGAAGAGGGAATATAGGAGAATGGAGGGATAAGGAGGAGGGATAAGGAATGGAGAGATATTTAAAAAATATCATGCCGACTAACTTAGCCGACCTCTTAGCTAACCACTTAGCTGACTAACTTAGCCAAGTGTTCGCACTTGCTACATGATGTACCAAGGTGGTACATTGTCATGTACCAAATAATGTAATATTCTCCAACACCCCCCTATATTACATTATTTGATTATTGAAGATTTAGTCTTCAATATAATCTTCATCCTTAATGTGACTTTGATCTTTGTCTTGTTCTCCTTATTTCTTGTCTTCATTTTTGATTTTAACTTTATGTTCTTTAGTCTTTGTACTTTCTTGAGCTTTCACATTGTCATTAGATTCTTGCAAAAGAATCTTCTCTTTACCTTTGTCCTTCACATCATATGTCTCTTTCTATATAGAAACTTTTGAACATTCACTTAAAGCATCATGATAATATTCTAAATTAGATGACCTTGGAATATCAATGTTGCCAGAAGAATGAAATATCTATTCTAAAAAAGATCCGTCTACTTTTGCTTTCTTCTTAAGATATTCAATCAACTCTTTTTGTTTCATGTTCTCTTCTTTATGAAAATTAAGTGTAAGAAATACCATATATATTATGCTACCAATATCTAAAGGCATAATTATACTATCCTTTCCATCATTAATCACTTCAAAAATTATTGCATGTAGATAGTATTCAAATGTTTCAAAGTTTTCTTCTATAGCTTCACTATAAATCAATTTTGAGACTAGATCTAATTTTCCTTCAATTTTTGCAAGCAAATTTTTTATGACATTTACTTTTTCTTTTTGTATCAAAAACTCTAGATCTATTGAATTCAATGATTCTTTTGAAGTAGACATCCTTGTGACTCCCTAGGTTTAAGTAATTCAAAGTTTCTAAGATTCACAAACCTATGAAGTTAAATTCCTTATGTCTCCCTAATAATTTAGAAATTTATAAAGTAAGAATTTTATAAATTTAATATTCCTAAATTTGAAGTAGACTTCCTTATCTCTCCAAAATTAAATAATTTTTAAATATTCTATAAACCTTGAATTTCAAGAAATATTAAAATAAAACCTTTCAAAAAATTTAAATGACTTCAAAAAATTTATACTAAGTAATATTAACTTTACTTATCACTCCATGAATTCTAAAATCAAAGAATATATTATCTATTCAATTAATTAATTTATCTCTCCAAATTAAACTTTAAAAACTTATAAAAATTAAAATAAACCTTATATCTCCTTAGAACCTTAGAAAAATTTAAATCAAATGTTGGCAATTTTGGGTACTTTGGGTACATTGCCGTTGCTCAAGTGTATAAGTTGTCATTGATGTCAAGAAGCTCTTGAAGGAATTTGAGTTGATGTCAAATAATTTGTTTTGATGAAGGTTACGACATGATAGTTTCAAAGGTCTTTTGTAAACCCCAAGTTGGCAGGTTTAAAGATTACAGGTGGATGCATTAGTTTAATGCATTTGGGTCCATGAGGAAGTATTTATTTAAATAACTAAAAACCTTGTTAAGGTTCCCTTTAATTATTTTTAAATAAATAATTATTGTTTGCAATGGGTTCTCCTAACCCATGGCGCAAAGGTCTTAACTATGAGGGTGCTATGTTTTAATATTGTGGGCGCTAGCCAAGACCTTCGTCAACGTGTTAAACTCCTCCGTCGACGTGTTAAACTCCTCGCCAACGTCAAGAGTTTATGGGAAAGATTGCATATAAATCTCCCTCAATGAAAATAAAAAACTATCCAATCCGCATTTTTGAAAAGTGTTGCTCGCTGTGAATTCATGATCTGATGTTTGATTTCTTCCTCGCTGTGATTTCGTGATCCATTGTTCAGATATCCGCCATTCATTTTTTGTATCCGTCGTAAGGTTTCGTCGTCGTCATTCGCGTCAGAAGACAGGGAGGCCTATTGTTTATTTTATCCCTGGTGTAGAAGGAACAAGGGAAACAAAGTGAGGTTTAAACCTCACCGGGTGCCTTTGGTGCACCGATAGCGGCTAGGCTGTTGGCGCGCTACCCGAACGGGAGGTTCCATGTTCGAATAACGCGAAAGGGTTTTTCTTCATGAAGTGGACGCAGTGGGTGGTGTTAGAATTCGTGCACAATTTCTCCATAGCGCGTTTTTGATGTTGGCCAAGGTATTTTCGAAATTAATTTTTGCTGTGTATTTTGCTGATAGAGGAAGTTTATTAGAGGGAAAAATAGCTTAGGAGTTATAAGGAGTTTGAAGCTTGTTTTATTTTGATAAAAGATTATTTTGAAGGTGTTGTTTGAAATATCTTATTGCATTCTTATGAGAGATTAAGTTTATTTTTGATAAGACTATAAGGGAGAAATAAGGTGTATAAGGGATACATTTTTCTTGTAATGTTGAGAGTGCTTTTGGTTGATTATGGAAATGAAAGCATGATGTTTTAAGGTTAAAATTGCTTCTTGTGTGAAGTTGTGAAACCTTAAGTGGGCAGCTTTGAGATTGACATTTGCTTTCATTAAGTTGGTAATAATCAAGCTATTCTTTACTTGGTTAAAGTGTTGGGCTTACTCCTTTGTTGATGATTGGAAAAGTGGTTTTGTGCTATTGTGATTTGAGTTGGTGGATGCTTTTTGTTCAAACAATATTGGAGAGAAAAGGAGTTCTACTTGTTTCCTTTTTTGATGTTGATTGTGAAATGCTTCAAGGTTGTGTTTTGAGTTGAATGGTGTTGATTGAACCTTGGTTGATGAGCATTGTTGTTGAAGCCCTAATTGATGGTGAAAAGAACATGAGTATCATTGTTATGTGATTCTTTGCATAGTTGGCAATTGTTGGGGTTTCATGTTCTTGAAAGAAAGTATTCTATCCTATCCATTTCAGATATTGAGTTGAGTTTTCAAATTTGAGATTGAGTTTGAGCTGAGTTGATTTGAGTTGAGTTTTGAGATTGGGAGTTGAGTATAGAACATATTGAGTCTCTAACAATTCTCTTTATGCTTCTATGAGTTTGACAAATCACATTGGGTCTCTAACAATTCACCTTGTGATTTCCTACTAAGAAAGTTTTTTCTTGGTGAGCTTGTTGAGTTTTTGCTATAGGTTCCGGTGGGGACTTGTGAGCAGTTTTAGACAGGTTCTGGTGGGGACTTGTGAGCAGTTTTGGACAGGTTCCTGTGGGGACTTGTGAGCAGTTTTGGACAGGTTCCTGTGGGGACTTGTGAGCAGTTTTGGATAGGTTATGGTGGGGACTTGTGAGTAGATTTGGACAGGTCCTAGCAGAGGACTTGTGAGCTGAGTTTGATAGTTATTTTAGATAACTTGAGGATAGAGATGCACTGGTTCTTTGAGAAGAACCTAAGGATAGATTTGGCAAGTCTTTGAGAAGGCTTGTGTGCAAAGGATTGATTTGTTCAAGCGTTGGACAGATCTGACAGATAAAGGAAGACTTGTACTAGATCGACTGATTGTGTTTGGTATAGGTTGCTTGAGCCTATCGTGGACGTGATCATAGAAGGCGAGAGGTCTCTTAGGCTAAGCATTGAGGACAAGAGGTCTTCAATGGAAAGGAGTTCCACGTGCTTGGCAAGAGGTAGAGGTAGTTGATCTTCTGAGGGATCATTTCCAGAGTAGAGGGGAAGGTATCTCCTTTGGAGCGAGAGGCTCATTAATTTTGATTAGGGGAAGGTATCTCCTTTGGGCCGAGGTTCATAAACATTGTAATTGGGAAGGATTCCCAAAGAACTTTGAGATAACTTTTAGAGAAAAGTTTTGTGGACGTAGCCCAGCCATTCTGGGTGAACCACGTTAAAATTGGTGTCACTTTGTGGATGATATTGTGCATTGCTTTGATATTGTTTTGGGTTTATTGCTTTACTATTTTGAAGTATAATGGAAAAAGTAAAAAGAGGTCTTATACTGTTCACCCCCCTCTCATTATAAGCTTGTGTTCTTCATCAAAACCCTAATTTACCTCTGCTTGGAGTTTGATATTCTACCAGTGATTCTCTATTGCACTATCTGACTTTGTGAATTACGTCTTGATGGCTTTGGGTGTTTCATTGTATTGCTACCTATCTTGAAATGTATGACAAGTGTACACAATGCAAGTGCTTTATTGAAGCACATTGGAGGGCATGTAAATTGGACATTTCATGCACTCAAAAACTATCATTTCTATTGCTTCTAATATTTTGCTTTTCCTTGGCACAATATTCATTCGCCGAATGCTCAGTCTACATTCTATTGATGCATTGTTGGTTACTTTGATTTGGTTGGCATCGCTTGGATTTATTTGATGTTACACTTTATAATTTAGGTTTTTGATATGTCTCCTACTTAACCAAAATGCAATTCTTTATTTATGAAATTTTATACAATTCATGCAAGTGATTCTCTGACCTCCTTGAAATAACATTCCAATTTGAATCATTTCGCTTGGATCTGAAGAACACAAGCTTATATTGAGAGGTGGGGGTGAACAGTATAAGATAAAACTTTTTACTTTTCAATCCAAATGATAACAACAATAATATCAAAGCAATAATAATGTATAAATCATCACACACATGAGAGACATGATTTTCATGTGGTTCACCCAATGTGGGTTACGTCCATAGAGAAAATATTTCTTATAAAATTTCTCAAAAAATCTTGGGAACCAAATCCCTATTACAAAGTTTATGGACCTTTGTCCAAAGGAGACACCAATCCCCTATGCTCAATTTCATGGACCTCTATCCACAGGAGAACTCTATCCCCATTATTATCGTTTATGGACCTATATCCATAGGAGAACTCTATCCCCTTTTCTCTAGTTGGTTCCAAAGCCTCCTCTCAACTCTGCTCAACTCTGATCAAATCTTCTCAACTTCTTGTACTGATATGTCTCACACCTATTCACAATTTTACCTCAAACCTATTCATAAATTTATCTTAAACCTACACAAGTCTACCTCTAGCCTACTCACACACCCTTCTTAGAACTACTCACAAGACTTCCAAAAATCCTATTAAAAATAGCTCACAATCATGCTCTAATATGCTCAATATCTCTACTCAACTCTGCTCTAACACATGCTCAAAAATTATTCATAATGCATGCTCAACAACCGTTCATAACACATGCTCAACCACATTCAATGTCACTCAAATCAATGTCCAAAAGCTTCACAAATTCATTCAAACAATGAAGGACAATTTGTTATCAAACTCTAGCACATGTGTTTCCAATATCATCCATAAATTGAGTTCAAACAATGAAGCATAACTTGTTTCACAAACACTAGCTCAAATAATTCCAACAATGCACATATACAAGGTTAGAATAATAAATTATATCCTAAGTTGTTACTAGGATAATTTGTATGGTTAAGATTAGCTCAGTTAGTTATGATCCAATGGATCAGATTGTATGCCTTTTCTATTTAATCAAGGCTCCTTTCATTCAATAACATCAAGTATTTATTTTTTCCATCATGGTATTAGAGCGGGCTTTCCCTACCCTATGAGCCTGAGGAGCTTTTTATCATGGGGGTATTTCCCTCATGGGAAATCCCCCCCTCATTTTTTTTTCCTAATTTTCCCTCAATTTTTTTCAAAATAGGGAGTATGCTCTCCATCCTTTGATGGATGGATCAGAAACCAAACCTTGAAAATTAATGGTTGCCATTTTTTTGGGTCATTGATGGGGAAAGTTTTTGGTTAGTTGAGTTTTATAGGTTTATGATAATCCTCTTGAAACCATCTCTATTTTTTTCCCCCATATGTATCCATCCGTAGAAGTAATTTCTCCATGGATAAATGAAAAATGGGATACCTTTAATGGATGCCCTTGAAGATTTAGTGCTTGGAGCCATATTTTTGAGCCAACCCCTGTTTGAGTTTTCTGAGAGGAGTTTCAAAAATTTTATGTGTGTTGTTCAAAATTCTATGCACTGAAAATTTATTTAAAAAAAAAGGGTGTAGCCACTGAGACATTATAGGTGGTCACCCATCCCAGTTCTACTCTACCATGGGATTCTTAACTATAGAGTTCTGTTGGTCTTCACCTCCAGGAGACCTTCATATGTCTCCCATGACCAATGAATATGGTGAGCCCTATTTGATGGACTCACAATACATGGCTGATGTGATCATTGCAGCCCTTGGCCGCACCTAAGATCAAGCTTCAGATAAGCCGTAGTGCTATTTTAATCTCTTCAAACTCAAAATTTGTGGTGCTTTGAAATAGCCAACTGTTGCAAAGCCCAACGCCTATAGGTCCAATTTTTTCTTTGAAGTATTTTTTTATAAAAAGCTCTTTTTTTGATCCTATAGACGTCATAGAGGAGCAGTCAACACAATGAGCAGGCCCGATGCTTGTTCATGACCTCCTGCCATGCAGCCGATATTGGACCTATTGAAGGCACGCGGTGACAGAATCTAGTATTCATTGGCTGCAGATAAAGTGGTATTTCACTACCTTCTATCATGGGCTTCTACTGTGTAGAGCATATTGGACCTCCCAAAGGTAGTGGAGATTAGATATTTTTATTTAGTTAGCATCGGGGTTGAATGGTGGCCTTGCTAGCACATTATTTGGGTTCTTGGAAATAAAATCGATGCACATTGCTATTCTACAGAGATACTGGTGATGGTGTCTCCACAATAAATTTGTTTGAAGATGAAGAGGCGAACACTTTCGACAACAATATGATAAATGGTGGAACTTGATGTTAAGATCGAAGATTATTTTATGCGATTTCATGGATGGGTTCACCTATTGCTAAGATGGCCAATTTTGGGACTGTGATTTGTTATCGGCACATCAATATCTCCTGGAAAAGACTACACATTTAGAGTGGAAGAGATCACCTATTTTGGTGTAGCTCGATCAAATATCTCAACAAATTTCAGCAATTATGAGATCTCATTCAATTTATAGTTGTTGATTTAAATTTTATTGCTCATATTGATTATATAGGGGTGGATCTAAAATGTTAAGGACCAAAGATTTCATCATTTCCTTATTGTGGTAGTCGCCCATGATGATATTTTTTTAATGGTGCATGCCTGTATTTTCATTACCGGGATGTATACACAATGGAAGCGCAACAGAAGAGCCATCGGTGGGACATATTTTTTCCTAGATCTACCATTTTTTTTATTGACGATATGGCCAATTTGATGTGGCACAAAATAATTTCATCATTGGTAGAGAAGGAATTGAAAGGGAAGCGCATTTTGGTGCAGGCAGGTATCCATAGAAGGAGGGCACCAAATGGCAAAGGAATATTTTTTCTGCATATTTTGCTGCAACTTGATGCCTGTGATGTCAGCGCACCATGTATTTTTCCCTCCAATCGATGTCACTTATATTTCAAAAAAAAATTGAACTAGATCAGCTTGCTCGTAAGTGTTGTTCGAGGATCATAAGGTGTGCAACTACAAGACCATTGGGTAACAAGTGGGTCGATGCTTGTTACAAGGATGTGTCTATTTTTTTCTCTCCTATTGTGTCATCTGAGATAAAGAAAACCTCCACTTGGCGGTGAATATTCTCTCTTACAGTTAGGCATCACGATGTGGCAACTCTTTGCAAATCACCTCTATGTTTTGAATAGCCCTCTAAACATGAATAGTGCATTGTTTTTCTTCCTCTCATTTCTATTTTTTTCACAACATTGTGTAAACAGTAGCACACAACAAGGGAGTCTTTGGAGACGTAGCATTCAGTCAAAAGCCTTGGAGAAGCATCCACTCATAAGCCAACTTAGACATTTTTTTTTTCAATTTATAGTTGAGAAATGCACCCGGTTTATCTCGCTAATTATCCCTCCAGAACTCTCACCATCCACCTTTGAGAAAGCTTCTCTACAATCAATAAAGCGTAGGACTATTTTCTGCTAGTTGTTATGCAAAAATAATTTTCTCCTAGGATGTGATTGTGCCAGTGTTCTTGGAGCATAAATTCTATGGATCAGATTGGAGTGATTGTGTCTGGTTCATACTGGTGGAAATCGATCTTGGA
The DNA here is from genome assembly GCA_028583015.1 of Wollemia nobilis. Lineage (NCBI taxonomy): Eukaryota > Viridiplantae > Streptophyta > Pinopsida > Araucariales > Araucariaceae > Wollemia > Wollemia nobilis. The sequence goes on along the minus strand of JAQPPZ010007509.1, from coordinate 8,828,334 downwards.
ATCCAAGGTGATGGCAACAATTTGGGTTGTGAGCTAGTAATGGCACGCGATCTCTACACGCATTGCAGTATTAGGATGCTTTGGTTTACAAATAATATTCTTTTGCTATTTTTCTTGCCATGTGTGGTATCGTGCCTATTTTTGTTTGTTACAGGTGGTGCATCTGAGTTGTTATAGTTTCTGATTTTTTATTGCTTTGATTGCTACCTGATGTTGCGTGACTATTTCCTCCAAGATCTATGTTGATGGCAAACTATTGTTTCAATAGCAGACTGTTGTGTTTGACCTCACATGTGCTGGCCCCATAAAATCATATACCCATGTAAAGGAAATTTTTCTTATACTGCTAAAATATTTTTTAACAAAAGGGGCACTATTAATCTCAAGGGTATTAAAAATTCTATTGGTTTTGGATTTTGTAAAAACTCCCAAGTTAAGCAATTCCTTGCGGAGTAGCACTTGGATGGGTGGCAACTTGGGAAGTCCCAAAGCTACACACATTTAAGATCATAATTTTTTTCCATTTTGAATCTTCAATTTGTATCCGACTATAGGCTTATTTATAGTCGTCAGAAAAGTTTCTGAGATGGACAAGATGGTGCAATCCAATTTCAGTTTTGAAACTATTTTCCATATTTTTTTGTGGCTCAAAAGTTATTGTATCATGGATTGCATTCTCGGTTGAACCCGAAACTCCCAACATTAGTGGATTTTGTTTTTTGCTTGTCCACTTTCTTTGGACCTTGTTAATCAGCCCATTGTGTTCATATTGGTGGAAGCCACTACTTATGCTTGCGGAGTCAATTTGGAAATCCCTTGCGATTCTTGTGGTTCTTTCCACACTATTTTCACACTCTTATTTTTGTGAGACACTTTGGTTTCAAGGGATTTTTTTAGTGACCTTTTTTTAGGGTTCACTGCCTTGATATGTGTCACAAGCACCAGTCTAAGATTGCTTTCATTTTGGTGACGAGTCTCTACTTTTTTTGAGACATATGATGGATCCTTTGCAGACTTCTTGATGGAAGTTGTCCTAGGGGGGTTGAAGAGGACATATTCCTTCCTCTCCATCCTCCATGCACATATTCCTTCTTCTTCTTCTTCTATTCTGGCAGGTGGTTTTCTCCCTTGGGGTTTTTCATCATTCCCCTTGTTTTGCTATTTGTCCTTAGTTTTAGACCTAGTTAATCAACCCATTGTGTTCATATAGGTGGAAACCACATACTCATGCTTGTGGAGTCATTTTGGACTACCCTTGCGATTTTTGTGGTTCTTTCTCCATCCTATATTCACACTCCTTTTTGTGAGACACTTTGGTTTTAGGGGAGTTTTCTTTAGTGATATTTCTTCTTTTTGATCACATATTATACATGAGTACCTTATCAGGCCTTGTTGTTGGGACTCATACTTGTGGATATGCCACTTGTTTTGGTTTTGTTTATTTTAACTACCTCCTAGTTTCACTTAAAGGGGGGTGTTAGATTATCCTAGTACCACTTAAGTGGGGTGTTAGGATAATAAATTATATCATAAGTTGTTACTAGGATAATTTATATGGCTGAGATTAGCTCAGTTAGTTATGATCCAATGGATCAGAATGTATGCCTTTACTATTTAAGCAAGGCTCCTTTCATTGAATAACATCAAGTATTTCCTTTTTCCAACATACAATCCTTATTTCTCCACCTTATTATTCAAAAATATTTTCTCAACCAAACACTTTAAAGAAGGAAAAATATCACCATACCTCAAATTTGCCTCAATGATCTTCTGTTTGTATAAGCCTCTCTTAAACCTGTCTTATCAAAATATTTCCTTTCCTTTTATACTTCAAAATAGGTTAGCAAGTTTCTCTTATAACACACTCAAAATAAGGCCTTATCAAAATTTACAATCTCTTTATAATATTCCAAAATACACAATATCAAAAATCACTACTTACACCTTCTTACTCATTATTGTTTACAAAATAATATTTTGAAAACACAACAATATTTCCTCAATTCTCTTTCACTAAAATAAATAATTTTTTCCCTTTTTAATTTCTAAAATATTACCTTACATTCCAACCTTATAATTTCTAGAAATATCAAACCACACAGTAAACCTTATAACTCCCTATATTAATTTAAATTTTAAAATAAAATTTATTTTGCCCTTACCAATTTTTGCCACCGTTGGGAGTCAAACACAAGCCCTCACACTGCCCATGCTCTAGCGCGAGCTAGAGTGCCAGCTAGGATAGCCCACCTGATGGAAACAAAGGTGCACCAAAAGGATTTTATCCCTTTATCTTTTGCCCAATGTGCTAACCAAAAATGACTATTGTTGTGACTCAAACCCAAAACCTCCTGTCTACCCATGTCTAATAACTGCTTCGACTACCAACTAGGCTAGTCGTTCGCACGGGTAGTAAGGTGCATAAAATATATTTTATTCCTTTCATTTCTACCCAATCTTCAATGCAAAAGGATTTCCACCATGAATCGATATCATAACCTCTTGTCCACCCACACCTTAACACAAGCTAGGCTATCACTTAGGCTAGCTATCTAGCTCAAAATAACCTTTGCAACAAAATATATTTTAAATATTTTATCGCTGCCTTTTCAAAGTTGTCTTCTTCCCTTATCTCTATTTCTCACACTTGCGTATGAGGGAAATTTAATTTTGCATTAATCGAAAACCTACACCAAGTGAATGATTTTTAATCCATATTTATATGGATTCTATTGAGAAGCAACACACCCCCACTAAAAAAATGAAATTCCATCCTTTGAAAATATTTAGTTTTCATTTTTTCGCAGGAGGACCCTCTTGATGTTTTTCAGGTTTTAATTCCAAATTTTGCTTGCCTCCTTCTTCTTCAAGTTTTGCATATATCAAAGTATCCAAGTAGGCTTGCATATGGCTTTGATTTCAATTTAGAATTCATTTTTCAAATGTTAGAATCATTCTGAGTAAAGAAGATCTTTCACTAATATGTAAAAATGCAGAATACAGATGAATAAATTCATTGGAGTCAACCTACAATTTTTGGAAAATTTGCTAAGTGGAAGTAACTTGAGGAAACGTCGCGATTTCGCGACATATTCCATTTTTGGAAACGTCGCGATTTCGTGACATATTCCATTTTCGAAAACGTCGCGATATCGCGACATATTTGGACTAGAAGAGCCGAGTGATGGAAACGTCGCGAAATCGCGACAGGTTTTGATTGAAGGCAAATCTTGAGGAAAACATTGCGATTTCGTGACGTGTTTTGGTAAAAAAGAGCCAAGTGATGGAAACATCGCGATATCATGACATATTTGGATTGAAAGAGCCAAGTGATGAAAACGTCACGATATCGTGACATATTTGGATTTGAAGAGCAAAGTGAATGAAAAACGTCGCGATATCACGACAGATTTGGGTTGGAAGCATAGCTTATGAAAACATCGCGATTTCGCTACATGTTTTGGTAGAAGGAGCCAAGTGATAAAAACGTCACGATTTCACGACGTATTTGGATTGAAAGAGCCAAGTGATGAAAAACGTCGCGATATCGCGACATGTTTTAGTTGAAAGCAAGTCTTATGGAAAACGTCGCGATATCGTGACATATTTTGGTTGGAGGCAAAGCTCAAGGAAAACGTCACGATTTCACGATAGGTTTTAAGAGGAAGCAAAGTTTAATGGAAACGTCGTGATATCGTGACATATTTGGATTGGAAGAGCCAAGTGATGGAAACGTCACGATATCACGACATATTTGGATTGGAAGAGCCAAGTGATGGAAACGTCATGATATCGCGACATATTTGGATTGGAAGAGCCAAGTGATGGAAACGTCATGATATCGCGACATATTTGGATTGGAAGAGCCAAGTGATGGAAACGTCATGATATCGTGACATATTTGGATTGGAAGAGCCAAGTTATGGAAACGTCGTGATATCGCGACATATTGAATTGGAAGAGCTAAGCGACAGAAACATCGTGATATCACGACATCTTTTGACGAAAGAGATGAAGTGAGGAAAACGTCGCGATATCGCGACATGTTTTAGATGGAAGCAAAGTGGAGAAAACGTCGCGATTTCATGACATGTCGCGGTTTCACGACAAAGAAGCCAAGGCAAAAGCAAAGTGGAGAAAACGTCACGATTTTGCGACATGTGATTGAGAAGAGATGGAAGCAAGTGATGAAAACGTCGCGATTTCATGACATGTTTTGGTAGAAAGAGTGAAGTGAGGAAAACGTCGCGATATCGTGACACATTTTGGTTGGAGGCAAAGCTTAAGGAAAACGTCGTGATTTCACGATAGGCATTTGGACCGAAAGAAAGCTTGACGAAAACGTTGCGATATCGCGATAGATTTTAAGTAAAAGGAAAGCTTGAGGAAAACGTCACGATATCGACATGTTCCATTTTTGGACCTGTCTCATTTTCACGAGGGCAAAAGCAAAGGGAAAGCAGTAAAGAAAACGTCGCGATATCACGACAGGTTTTGAAAAATATGAACTGGGAAGAAAGAAACCAAGCCGACAAGGTAATAAACATTAGGGTTAATTTAATAATATTAAAATTAATGATATGCTCCCGACAGACGCACCAGAAAGATGAAGATATTTACTCACAGTTACAGATGGATGAAAATAATATCAAATTGTGCCTTCTCCATTTATGGCAAGATCCCACGAAGATTTTTAGAGTAATTAGGGTTTATCGAAATTCTATATAAAAATGCCTTATATTGTAAAACCTAGGCGGTGGGATTTTGATGATAAGATTTAGGGTTTTAGGAGAAGATATTTTTGAAAAGATCAGGGTTTGTCCTGAGTCTATATATACTTCTTTCGAATGTAAGATCGAGAGGCGAAAAACTTAGAATAAAAGGCTATTGGAGCAATTTCTTGCAAATCTTGTTGAATGCTTTGTTCTGGACTTGGAGTTGGTGTGATTTTTGTTTTTTGTGATAGCGTGGCCAGGAGCCTAATCTCTTTCGGATTGCGATAAGTTCATCTTCTTTTGTTTTCATCTCATTAAGGTTTATTTAATTTATGTTGTAGATCTGTGTTATCAAGATTGGATATGTTGCTAGGCTTCATTCTTTTTATTGTATGCTAGGGAAAATTACAGATTTAAGGTTCATGCCTGTTCTAATTGCTCTGTCCTCACTGTGCGAGCTAGGCTGCTGGTGAGAGATACCAATTTCAACCGACTTCCCTTCTGTTTATGATTTTCTTTCAGATCTGTTTCATCTCTGTCTTATGCTCTTAGTAGAAGGTGATCTTAGAAAGCTGGACACTTTCCTCTTTGATTTGTTCTATTGTGAAGCTAAATAGTATAACTAAAATTGGTAGTTTTGGTTTTGCAGCTAAGTTAGATAAACTTCTCTTTCTGCCCTACCCTACTCTCTCTGTTCCACCGATTGAATGATCCATTTTTATCTTCTTTAAAATTTATCTTTTATTTAAATCTGCTAAAGCATAAAGAGCTAGATCAAAGAACTGATTGTAAATCTGAGTGTCCACAAAGATAACCAACTCCAAAAACATTATTGAACTAAAGTCTCGAACCCGTTGTAAGGTAACAGACAGTCCACTTGAAACTATTCTAGAAGCGGAAAAGAGTGAATAGACATTCGACCCAACTCTGTAACTCACACCTTGGATATCCAACAAGATCCTAAAGTGAGTGGGATTTATCCCTTATAAGTGTTATCGGTATTTTATGCTCATTCTTCATAGGGTGTGTATAAAAGTCGAACCAACATTTAAAATTGGCGCTAGAAGGAGGGTTTAAGGAGGGCCGAACTTCGTTCAGTAGTTTGTTAAGGATTGTAAGGTTGTAAGTTGCTTGTGAAAAGTTGGATTCTACTTACAGAGTAACAAGGTCCCACTCCAGAGCTGGAGAGCTCCTTGTGCCTGAGTTAGAAACCCCAAGAAGAAGCAACCTCAGAAGGGCCAAGTCCTTGTCTAAAATAGTTTTATCACCACTTGTAGTTACTCCAACTACAACTAAAAATATCATCGTCAATCAAGTAGTAATGGCAAACTGGTTGGGTTCCACTGCCTTAAACATCCCTGGTGCAGCGCATGATTTGCCCAGAAACCCTGAGAAGTATCTTCCTACTTATAAACATGATGGAATTAGAACAGCAGAAGAACACCTGGTAGCTTTTAAAAATGCTCTAAAGTTGCTAAATGTACAACATGAAGATGTGGCTTGTAGGTTGTTCCCGTTCACTCTCCAGGAGGGAGCATACGACTGGTTTTTGAATCTCACTAACGATTCTATTACTAGTTGGAATGACCTGGAAAAGGTTTTTGTATCGCAATTTGGTGAAGTGATAGATCCCAGTGTATTATATCAACAATTTTCTAGTATTAAAAGAGAAATAAATGAATCTGTCAGATCTTACAATATCAGATTTCAAAAGGCTTATGGTAGATTGACGGGTTATTATGTGCCAAATGCAGATCTAGCATTGGAAATTTTTAGGAATTCTCTAGATCCAATGACCTCTATTTTCTTGAAAAGAGATGCCAATGTTACTAATCTAACAGAGGCTTATAGAGAAGCTTTGGTTCTTGAAAGACAGTTGGGACCTCAACCTTTGAATGTTCATCAAATTCCTTTTGTGTCACAAAATACCCCTGTCTTGAACCCTATCCCACATCAAATAATGTTGCCAGCATGTCAAACTCCACCAATAGGAAATCCATTGGCTGTAACACAGGCTGAAAGTGTACAGAATCCAGTAAAAGAATCTGATAACACAAGAGTTGAGGAAGTCTCAAAGATGGTCCAAAGGTTGGCAAATGACTTTTTAAGTTTCAAAAGGCAAGTGTCCATCGGAGAAAATGCAAACAGATTTCCTTATCAACAAAACAGATTCACTAGACCACCGTACGAGCCCAACAAAGATTATAAAGGAAAGGGGCATGATGTGAATATTTGTGACTTGGCTTTGCCTAACTGGTGCAGGATACACGGGACATCTCAGCATGGGGAATTGGACTGTTTGGAGTTCTGCAATGCTTTTGAAGCTCTATCTGGTGAGTTGGTTTCTCCTGAACATCAAAGAAATGTGGATGGTCCAAGTTCATCCAAGCATAGTACAACTATGGTCTTAGATTCATTTACTTTTCCAAATGAATCAGAGAATGTTGTGGAAATACCTATGGATGAGGTGCAGGCTTTTCAACAATATAGGAGGGATAACTACAACCTCAGGAACAGAAATCCAGAGCCTAATACTGCATCTACGCCTCCAGACAACTCCCATAATGTTCCTCCAGGTCCATCTCCAAACGATAACCCACCTCCGCCCAAGGGAGGAAATCCGAGAGGACCAGATGCATTTGTCCCTCCACTCAATAAGGGATATAATATAGTGGAGGACATGAAGAAGATCAAAGCCAACATCACTCTTCATGAGTTGGCCCAAATTTTTGAACAAAGGGATAACCTGATCAAAACATACTCTGAACCTACTGCCAAACCTCTGGAAAAAGGGAAGAAGATAGCTAATGCGAATATGGCTATGTACAAAGAAAATACTGAAGTTTCGCCTTTCCTACTGACTGTCCGAATATTTGGGAAAAATTTACACAACTGTCTGGTAGATTCAGGTGCTTCAGCCAATGTCATGCCTCTAGCCATCTGTCAGCAGTTGGGTTTGACCCCCATGAACTCCGAGATGAGAGTCATCCAATTGGATAAGTCTGAGGTTAAAGTGGTAGGTGAACTTCAGAATATACACATCCAGCTAGCATCTGAGCCGAGAGCGCAACACAGAATTGACATTCAGGTGGTGGATATTCCTGTAGGATACGAAATGCTTCTGAGCAAGGATTGGTCAAAATCCTTGAATGGGTACTTGGCGACTGATTTTTCGCATATGTGGTTACCCTGGAATGGTTTTGCAAATCAATTAAGAATCGACAGAGAACCAAGATATAAACTCATGATCACAGAGTATAATGCCAAGAATGAGACTGTTAATCTTGCTGAGGGCTATTATATCGGGGTTTATAATTTGACAACTACTCAAAAGGAGAAACCGGTTAAAGCTCACCGAGATCACGATAATGAAGTTGGAATGCTTCATATTGATGGAGCTAAATCTAAGCAAGGTTCTGGTACAAGGGCTGTTCTTAAAGGACCAAAAAATCAAACCTGTTTTATGTCTTATCGCTTGCAGTTTCCCTGCACGAATAACTTGGCAGAATATGAAGCATTAGTACCAGGATTAAAATTTGCTTTACATTACTTTGATCATGCAGATACGAAAGCTCGTATGTTGGACTTGATTGATTTGCAGGGTGGACGACTTCGAGCCATGGAGCATTTTAGTCGACACCAAGAGACAGTCAAGCGCTGGCTTGACGAAAGGGCCAATTCGAAGGCCTTCAAACTTGCAGACCTGGTGTTTCTATGGGACAAAGCCCATGAAAAGAAGCGTAAATACACCAAGCTGCAACCTCTATGGATAGGGCCATACCAGATTGCCGAAACCCTAGGTAATAATGCATTTCTTCTACAGGACCTGGAAGGTAATTTTTTGAACCTTCCTGTCAATGGTCAATATCTAAAGCATTATTTCTCAGCTGTTCCATCCAATACATCATTTGAATAAATCACAAAGACGTTGTAAAATATGTATATGTTATAAATAAAGTGTGAAGTACTGTGTTTTTGTTTTGTTTTATTTAAAGGTTTGAAGTTCTGTGTTTTGTCTTTGCAGGAAATTGCAATTTTATTTTTAACTAGTGGCCTTTTTCCTTCCCTTTTAACTCTTTAATCCTGTTTGTTTGAGTTTGCCTAAACAAAGAAAACACAAATCAACATTGAAAATTGGCCTAGTGTGTTTTCATTTTGTCTCATTCTATTTTAAGAGATAGTCTGCTAGGATTAAAAAGTGGGACTACTTGTTATCTAGAACAACAGTAGAAAGATAATTGGATTTTGTGTCTTGCTTGCCACAATTATTTTTATTATAAAGAAATTACTATACTGTTTGGTTGAAGAACTCCCAGGGAATCCAAGAAAAGTTGGTCATGAGAGGGGAATCCGATTCACAAAATTACATCAAAGCGTCCAAGGAGGTTGTTGGTACCTGAGCTGAAACAGTTAGTTGATCAATTGCTCGATGAATAAAAAAAAAAAAAGAAGAAGCAGCAAGGCACTCCAGTAATCGGTATCTTTCAAAAGAAAAGAGAGAGATGGTGAAAGTTGGACAAGCCAATATAAAACTGGCACTCTTTCCTGCACATAGCCAGGGCTCCCGAAGGATACATCTCAAACATGTTCACCAAGCTATAGATGCCACCTCATAGTTGTGATCAGGGTCATGAAAATCTAAAGAGTAACTCTGTCGGGGTTGTAAAAGGCTAAACTAGTAAACAGAGCTCTACTCGGTTTCCCCTACACAATCTAAATAGTTGTTCGATCCATAGCAAGCATTTGAAGCCCCGGTCATCCTTGGAAGAAGGTTTATACACTTGTAATCGCACATCAGAATCTTCCTTAAGTGGTTCAACCTAGTATGTCCTTGGGAAACTTTAACAGCCGATAGATAGTAGTTGAGTCATTTTAGAAAATATTTGTGGCAAAGCATGGTACATGGTCTAAATTGTTTTGAAACTAGAGTTCTGGATTCTAAATAGTGCTACTATTTTCCCCGCAGATATCGCCATTTGTTGAGAAGCAACACACCCCCACTAAAAAAATGAAATTCCATCCTTTGAAAATATTTAGTTTTCATTTTTCCGTAGGGACCCTCTTGATGTTTTTCAGGTTTTAATTCCAAATTTTGCTTGCCTCCTTCTTCTTCAAGTTTTGCATATATCAAAGTATCCAAGTAGGCTTGCATATGGCTTTGATTTCAATTTAGAATTCATTTTTCAAAATGTTAGAATCATTTTGAGTAAAGAAGATCTTTCACTAATATGTAAAAATGCAGAATACAGATGAATAAATTCATTGGAGTCAACCTACAATTTTTGGAAAATTTGCTAAGTGGAAGTAACTTGAGGAAACGTCGCGATTTCATGACATATTCCATTTTTGAAACATCACGATTTCGTGACATATTCCATTTTTGAAACGTCACGATTTCGTGACATATTATTTTGAAAACGTCGCGATATCGCGACATATTTGGAAGAAGAGCAGTGATGAAAGGATGTTTGATTGAAGAGCAAATTGATGAGAACGTCGCGATTTCGCGACATGTTTTGGTAAAAAAAGGCAAGTGATGGAAATGTCACGATATCATGACATATTTGGATTGAAAGAGCCAAGTGATGGAAACGTCGCGATATCATGACATATTTTGTAAAAGAAATTAAGAAAACGTCAGATATCGCGATGTTTGATTGGAAGCAAGGAGAAAACGTCATGATTTTGCGACGTGTTTTGGTAGAAAGAGCCAAGTGATGAAAACGTCACGATTTCGTGACATATTTGGATTGAAAGAGCCAAGTGATGAAAACGTCGCGATATCGCGACGGTTTTAGTGAAAGCAGCAGTGAGAAAACGTCGCGATATCGAAGTGTGAAAGAAAAGCGGATTGACAGAAAAATTATAATGATTTGACTTGAAAGAGCAAGTATGGAAACGTCGCGATATCGCGACATATTTGATTAGAAGCAAGTGATGAAATGTCACGATATCGTGATATTTGTTGTGAAGAGCAAGTGATGGAAATGTCGCGATATCATGACATATTTGATTGGAAGAGCCAAGTGAAAGAAACATCGCGATATCGCGACATATTTGGATTGGAAGAGCCAAGTGATGGAAATGTCATGATATCGCGACATATTTGGATTGAAGGAAGTATGGAAACATCGCGATATCATGACATATTTGATTGAAAGAAAGTGATGGAAAACGTCACGATATCGCGACATATTTGGATTGGAAGAGTAAGGATGGAAACGTCGCGATATCATGACATGTTTGAAAGAAGTGAGAAAACTTTGGAGAAAACGTCGCGATTTTGTGACATGTCGCGGTTTCGCGACAAAGAAGCCAAGGAGAAGCAAAGTGGAGAAAACGTCACGATTTCGTGACATGTCACGGTTTCACAACAAAGAAGCCAAGATGGAAGCAAAGTGAAAACGTCACGATTTTGCGACGTGTTTTGGTAGAAAGAGTCAAGTGAGAAAAACGTCGCGATATCGCGACACATTTTGGTGATGAAATGGAAAAGTCCGTTCGGGTGGAAAGAGGAAAACGTCTCGATATCGTGACATTTTAAGTTAAAGAGATGAAGTTGAGGAAAACGTCGTGATATCGCGACATGTCCCATTTTCGGACTTGTCTCATTATCGCGAGGGCAAAAGCAAAGGGAAAGCAGTGAAGAAAACGTCGTGATATCATGACATGTTTTGAAGAATATGAGCTGGGAAGAAAGAAATCAAGCCGACAAGGTAATAAACATTAGGGTTTAATTTAATAATATTAAAATGCTAACCCTTGCTTTTCTTTTGCAGAAAGCGATCCGACAGTTGCATAATAGCAGAAGTAATGGCGAGAAAGACAAAGTTAAGCACAGATCAAGCGAGGACCATCACATGGAAATGGGAGATGCCAAGAATTTCTGGTCCATCCAAATTTTACAGATCTGGCCACGAAGAAGACTTTAAGGTGTGACTAAGCAACTGCCTCATTTAATGAAATATGTCGACGATTGGCCGAAAAATGAAAATATCTACACACAGTTATCGAAATTTGCCGATGGATGCAGTTAACGGGAAAATTTATGGTGAAAGTAATGGCGTGCAGAGAATTTCAACTCGAACCAAGCAAAGGCGGCTCTGTGCGAGGATAGAAGGCCCGAGAAGTCAGTGACTCATCCAGATTTCACAGAGGGATTAATGAGATGCTCCCGACGGACACACCTAAAAGATGAAGATACATCTACGCACGATGTATCGAGTGTGATGAAAATAATATCAAATCGTGCCTTCTCCATTTATGGCAAGATCCCCACGAAGATTTTCAGAGTAATTAGGGTTTATCGAAACTCTATATAAAAATGCCTTATATTGTAAAACCTAGGCGGTGGGATTTTGAGGATAAGATTTAGGGTTTTAGGAGAAGATATTCTTGAAAAGATCAGGGTCTGTCCTGAGTCTATATATACTTCTTTCGAATGTAAACTCGAGAGGCGAAAACTTAGAATAAAAGGCTATTGGAGCAATTTCCTGCAAATCTTGTTGAATGCTTTGTTCTGGACTTGGAGTTGGTGTGATTTTTTTTTTCCGTGATAGCGTGGCCAGGAGCCTAATCTCTTTCGGATTGCGATAAGTTCATCTTCTTTTGTTTTCGTCTCGCTAAGGTTTATTTAATTTATGTTGTAGATCTGTGTTATCAAGATTGGATATGCTGCTAGGCTTCATTCTTTTTATTGTATGCTAGGGAAAATTACAGATTTAAGGTTCAGGCCTGTTCTAATTGCTCTGTCCTCACTGTGCGAGCTAGGCTGCTGGTGAGAGATACCAATTTCAACCGACTTCCCTTCTGTTTATGATTTTCTTTCAGATCTGTTTCATCTTCGTCTTATGCTCTTAGTAGAAGGTGATCTTAGAAAGTTGGACACTTTCCTCTTTGATTTGTTCTATTGTGAAGCTAAATAGTATAACTAAAATTGGTAGTTTTGGTTTTGCAGCTAAGTTAGATAAACTTCTCTTTCTGCCCTACCCTACTCTCTCTGTTCCACCGATTGAATGATCCATTTTTATCTTCTTTAAAATTTGTCTTTTATTTAAATCTGCTAAAGCATAAAGAGCTAGATCAAAGAACTGATTGTAAATCTGAGTGTCCACAAAGATAACCAACTCCAAAAACATTACTGAACTAAAGTCCTGAACCCGTTGTAAGGTAACAGACAGTCCACTTGAAACTATTCCAGAAGCAGAAAAGAGTGAATAGACATTCGACCCAACTCTGTAACTCACACCTTGGATATCCAACAAGATCCTAAAGTGAGTGGGATTTATCCCTTATAAGTGTTATCGGTATTTCATGCTCATTCTTCACAGGGTGTGTATAAAAGTCGAACCAACAGATTCCTTCTTCCAAGACGTCAGCATATATGAAATTCAAATTTATTTTCTCCATGTGTATTTTGGTGCCTAGGGTTTATAACCTTATATTATAGTATTAATAAATATTATAATATTTCCTTTTGAACCTTAGCCTTCAAACTATTTTCCCAAGAGACTTTTATTTAAACCTTTGGCCCTCTTGTTTTTAAAATTTACCTTCTAAACCCACTCTTAAACCTTTTGTCCTCCTTGTAATAATATTTAAAAAATAAATATTATAAACCCTTTTATTTTAATAATTTCTTTTCATGTCTTACTTAATTCCATGGGCCATACAATTGAGCACTATATGAAAAAAAGGTTCTAAATTTCCCACTCATCGTAGGATTTTTAATGTTTTTTTTAAACATTGGCTATTACATTACCCTCAGTGCATCACTGTGTCTTTACCCCCTAAACCTAGGCCAAGCCCTATTAAGCCTAGTTCATCCCAAATGACACCCCAGTATTTAGGCATCCCCAGGCTCTCAACCAAGAATCATAAAGTCATTGAAACTATCCGTAACCCCAGAGCGAATCTCCTAAACCTAATCCTAATCTAGAGTAGAAGCCTAAGTGCTCCTCTCTTCGTCTCAAGAAATTAGCCCAACAAAAGGAATCTCTGGTCATCAATTCTAAAGATGACAAAAAGGACAACCTAGATCATTGCATGTAGATGTTCATCATCAACTCCATCTCCAATTGTATCTCTCATCTTATTGACCTACGCAATGTTCTTAACCTGTATTTTTTTAGGACATCCTTTACTGATGGTAAGAACAATGATCCTGTTGAATATGTTAAAGTTGCAGCTGCTCCTGAGGATGACACTAGAAAAGCTAAAAATGCTGATGTGGACAGTTCCAATGATGAAATTCAAGATGTCGATGTTGAACCTGAGGAGGAAGCTTAAGTTATGTTGTTCTATCTAGACAGGGTCCTGGTTGCTTCTTTGTCACTTGCAATTTATGCTTACTGTTGTTTTTTTGTTATGCCTAAGGATATCCTCCTTTTTGCTTTGTAGTAAGGACTACCTTTTGAGGTCAACCTTGATGATCGGGTTTATCATTGAATTGTATCATGTTTCAAAACATTTTGGTCTTTTGGCTTGTACAGTTGTTTTGTAATCATGTTTTGGGAATCCTACTAAAACTCACTTTTAATCTAAATATTTTAATTGATCAAAAAATTTTTTTTCTTTCATGGGAGATATACCTTGCCTTGAAATTTATCCATAGCTTGCTATCAAACCCATGTAGAATATGCTTGACTACCATGTTATTTCTGCCTCATGAATCCTTTGACATCAATGACAACTCAAAACTCAATTATGCTAAATATTTCCAATAGGCTCATGGATGTTTCATTCTTATCAATGTGGCACTTCACTATTTGGATATTCTCTAATTTAGGATCCTTTGAAATGTTTCATTCTTCCATAATGTAGTATTCAATGGTGTTGGCACTTTTGAGCCATAGTGGAGTTATTCTTAGGTGGCACTGATTAGAATGGTGATTTATTTCCAATGATTGTATACTTATAAATGCCAATTAAAATAAATTTACTTTGTCCTTTCAACTACTTTGAATATAGCAATGCTTCATTGTCTTTGAATACTATCACCCCTTTGGATGATGCTTCATTTTCTAGGTGCTTTCTTAGATGGCATTTTAGTTTCCTTGAATGCTATAACCCCTTTGGATGATGTTTCACTATCTAAGCACTTGCTCAAATGGTGTTTCACTATCCAAACAAATCTTGGATGATGCTTCACTATCCAGGTTTGTTCTCCACTTAAAAAAGAGCTATGGAACTAGTTTTGTTTTTGAGTGTTCCCTTTGTTATTTCGTTGGCTTCGTTTCCAAATATTCTCTTTGCTTATGATTATAGCTTAGATTTTTTGATGTTGCTAAGACATTAACTTCTCTTTCTTAACACTAGTTTTATTTTTTGACTTTCTCCTTGCTCGATATTTCTAACTATGTTATAGATTGCCAATGCTATAGCACTAATTTGTCATGGTGCTACTTTGGAACTAGCTTGCTATGGTACTTCTATGGCACTTTCTTTCTATGGTGCTTCTATGGTGCTACCTTGTTATGGTACTGCCTTGCTTATAGAAGATGTTATGAATACTATCCAAATCTCCTTTTTTATAGCTTGTTGATTTACCAATATTTTGCTTTCTTCTATGTAGATGCAGGTGATATTCGTGGCACTAGTTTATGCAAATATAGCTCCTTGACTATTGCACTAAAGAATAACACAATAACATATCTTCCTTGTTGTCTATCCTTTCATTATATTTTGCACTACAACTCTTTAAACTACTTGTCCCTCACTCTTCAAATTTTCAATCCTACATTTTTAAAACTTTGTTGTCTTTCTTGTCTTCAATGATTGAATATTTTGCCTTCTCTCTTTCACTTTGTTGTTTTTCTTTTTCCTTGACTAAATATATTGCCTTCTCTCTTTCACTTTAAATTGGTGGCCTCCAAGCCTTCTTGTTGTCTTCAAGTCTTCTTGTTATCTTGAAGTCTTCTTATTGCCTTCAATTCTTATTGTTTTTCTTACGAGATTTATAATGATCTTTCCTTGACCACTTAATCTTGTTGTCCATCTCTACATAGTATACTTTCAAACTATCAAACTTTATCTTGGCCAAATCTTCTTATCTTTTCTACTTGCTATCTCTTCTAAGTATATGGTATCTTTTTTATTAAGAACCACTATCTCTTATGATGGACCTCTCTCAAATGGGTCTTATTCCTCTATCATCAAACTTCAATGGGACCTTCTCCTAAGGGTATCCTCTTGTTGTCTTCAATGTGACCTCTTTCAATGGGTCTCCTCTTACATATTGCTCCATACCTTAAAATTGCAATATGTAAAAGGTAAAATTTTCAAGGATACTTACCTCTTCCATAATTGGGTCATCTTACATTGATCATGACTCAAGATAATATTGTATCTACTTCCTAAAACAATCATCATGGCTCAACAAAGCATCATAATCTATTGCAATAAATCATGGATCAATCATAATCACCCATCATCAATTCATCTTCTTTAAAATTAAACCACCAATCTTGTGTCATAAATTTTTGCATTGCACCATGTTTTCACACAACATAGTACAAAAGGGGTAAATGTAGACACCTAAAAATATCATATTGTCTCTCATTCCATCATAACAATAAATAAATTTTCAAAACATCCTTAATTTTACATTATTTACCTAAAAACACTATTCATCACCTTAAACCCCCTTGGTCACCTAAGCCCTATCCTGCGTTTAATCCCTAGTCATCATGCAACCACCCCTCTAGCCTAACCTAGGGACACTTCACCCTAGCCCAACCTTGGTTAACCCTTAACCTTGGTCAAAAATCCACATCATAGTCAAATCCAACCTTGATTAAACTCTTAACCTTGGTCAAGCCACAAAAGTCAACATTAAACCTAGGGTCAACCTAACTCTAGTAAGACTTAACCCTTGCTCCACACATCTCCCCATGAGCATTTAACATCATAAATGACATTTGGAGACTTTTGGCTTTCAAAGCATTGAAAGCATGGGTGAGTCACCTTCCACCTCACCTTGGTCAACCCCAAACCCATGGTTAACCCAACTATGGTTAGAATTTAACCCTTGCTCCACTCCACATTCTTATGCACATTCAATACCATAAATAACAAATGAAGACTTTTTACATTAAGGTATTCAAGGCATTGAAAGTTTGGATGAGTCATCCTCCACCATGCCATAATGGGGAGAAGACTTTCATGCCTCACCCATACCTATTTATTTCATGTGGATGGGTGAGGACTTCTCTCACCCAATTCCATTTATGAGGTATGCCACCCCATGTCACCTCAAGGGACCCTTGTAGGACACTTCAGCCCCCCAACCTTACCAAATATTATAAATAGATGGTCATTTCCTCTATATTTATCATCTATCCATTTACATACCCAAACTCTGTCAAAATCAACTTAGACTTCACTAGACTCAACTATCACTCACCATAAACTCCCAAGGAAATCCACATGTGCTTATTTACATCCCTTTTACTTTTGTTAATTGCTCCCAATCATAGGTACAAAGGATCACCAAACATAGATAAAATTTGTAACAACACCAGAAGGGCCCCTACGACTCAACAAAATTTTGTTTTGAATAGCATAGTCAAATTTGTATGGAGGGGTACGATTCTGGCATTCGTACCTAGGGGTACAAACCCAACAAATGACTAAATTTTAGCATAAAACCCTGCAATAGATCACAAATATTAGGTAAGTATCTTTATTTTATCAAATTTCAATCGTTTCAAGCATTCAATCATGTTTTAGACTAAATATTTGAGTCTTTTAGTTTGTTATTATAAGGGGTCTGATTGAGACAAGCCCCCAAACATTTCTAATTATTTTTGTAGGGTTATGCAGGTTTAGAGGACCCACATAGTTAACAATGGTCCACGAGCAGTAAGCCCACTCACCTTGAGGAATACAAAGAAGAAATCTGCGATTATTTACCATTTCACTGAAAGAGGGCTTCCCTTGTGGAAGACCCCAATTTGTAGCCACCAATGGCGAGTTGTAAAAAGGACATCTTTTGTAACACTCTTTTTTAATATCAAATGCAAAACAACATTATTTGTACTTCATATATATATAATTTTATGAAGATTATATACTTAATTGTGTGTGTACATATGTGTGGTTATGTAGTTATTTTTTATAATTATATGACAAATAAATAATAAAAAAAAAACTAAATTAAATTAAAAAAATGATTAGATAAAAAATTGGAAAAGATATTGAATGACATCATTTTAATTGGTTAAATTCTTAACTTTTATAGAAGAAATCTAAGTTCAAAACTTGCAAAGCCATACATACATAATCTCAAGCTATTATAATATTGCTATGTAGTCACAATAGGACTATTTCAATTCCATATAAGCTATTACTAATAATAATCAAATAAAAAGTGAAAAAGACATTACTTATATTGGATGTTTTATGTGGTATAAAGAATAATTCAAATTTTTTATATGGTTATGGTTATATGGTTTTTGAATTGAGCTCCATCACTATTATAGGGCATCTAAATTATTTAGGTTTGTTGGATACTTTAAATAGTATAGTACCAGTTCACTTGTTATGAACCTCTCTTCTCATTACCATAAATTATTCATCAATATGCAGAAATATACAACATGCATCCACAAATAAATTGCTCAATAACAATCCACACAATAAAATAGATATTAATAATACCCTTGAGGTAGGGCAACATAGTGCAATGCTTATTACAAATAAATTGCTCAGTAACAATCCACACAATAAAATAGAGATTAATAATACCCTTGAGGTAGGACAACACAGTACAATGCTCCTTATTGGAAGGAAGCCACTTCACAAGATCTCCAACTCCACGAGCCGACTTCTACCAAAAATACTTCATATATGATCTCTTTACGATGGGGTACATCTCTCTTTATATAAGAGTGTGATGGTTCACCTTCCATGAGTTACAAAGTGCATAATAATATGGCGATATTTCTTAACGGTTACATATGACAATATTCCCTAATGGTTACATATCACACTATGACATGTGGTTTTTTTAAATAATTATTTTATCTCTCATACCATTATACAAAATAGAAATTTAACTATTATGAACTACCAATGCCATCTTGTATATGGCTTAATGTAATTTGTGAAAATACTATGAAACGAGATAACAAAAAGTAAGGTATGGTTACATGTATATAGACATTAAAAATATATTTTATCTTTACTTTATTGAAAATTAGAAAAGTTTAATATGTATGAACTCATGCATTTGATAAGGTAATGTAATTTATGAAAAATACTATGAAATAGAATAACAAAAATTAAGGTTATGGTTATATGTAGATAAACATTAAAAATTATTTTATATTTATTTATTGAAAATTTTAACATTTGAACTCATGCCATTTGATAAGGTCAATGTAATTTGTGATAAATGTACTATGAAAAAGATTACAAAAAGGTAAGGTATGGTTACATGTCACAATAGACATTAAAAATTAATTATTATTTTTAATTATATTGAAAATTGAAAACTTTAAATATTGGGATAGAACTCATGCCATTTGTTTTTTAATAAGTTGCAATGTAATAATTAGTAGGTAAAAATATATTAGATAAATAATACTAAAAGATTTCAAATGGCCTATGGTTACATGTCACATAAACATTAAAAATTATTTTATCTTTACCTTTATTGAAAATTGAAAACTTTAACCATTTGAACTCATGCCATTTGATAAGGCAATGTAATTTGTGAAAATACTATGAAACAAATAACAAAAAGTAAGGAGTTTTACACCATAACATAAATTTAAAATTATTAAATTAAATAGAGTTCAAAATATTAAAAATATAAACTTCAAAAGAAAAGAAATGTTGAAATCTTGTAGAACTGTATAAAAAAAGTATTAAGATGATATAATAATATCATTATGGTGTTTGGTTGAAATATAATATTAATGTAATAAAATTAAATCTATTTTATATCATTATTTTAAAAATATTTTTAATTTAATTTTTTAATATTATAATATAAATAATAAAAAATAATTAATTTTTTATAAAATATTTGAAATATATATATTTTATTTTCAATGTGTAGAATAACAGTGAATATTAATAATATATTTTAATTTTATAAATTAATTAAAAACTTATTTTTCTAATTATTCTAAAATATATATATATATATAATTTTTTAATTTATATAATTTTTTATAATATATAATTTTTTAATTTTAATATATAATGTTTTTTCAAAAAAATATTTTAAAAAATAATTATCACTTTCAAACCCACAAATTTGAGGATACAACTTGCATGACGCAAATTTAATAATAATACAAAGTGCCACCCTTCGTAGCAGCGAGGTTTCTTCCTTTCCTTAAAATGGTGTTAGTCCTTAATCACGAGTTTGAGGTGAGGAAGGTTTGTTCTCAGCTTTTCAAACTCACTTTCTGGCAGCATCTTGCAACGTTGTACCTTCAACTCTTGTAGAGTGCTGAGCTGGTTCAATCCCTCTGGCATCTTCTTTACTTTTGGTAGATGACAGATATCCAAGCTTTTCAGCATCGGCATTGCTCCATTCTCTAACTCTGACAACTCTTTTAAGTTTTTAATGAACCCGATATACAGCTTTTCCAGCTTGGGGAAACCTCCTGTTCTACCAAACTCCTTGGGCAACTCATTGCAACTTTTATTATCATCTAGAACTAGGTGTCGTAAATTGGGTAATCGATCCAGCCTTGGGAACTCTTCCCAATCACATGACGATAACCAAAGACTGACGAGGCTTGGGAAACTAGAAAGGCAATCTGGGAGAACATGCCCTCTTAAATAAACACTTTCGAGTTCACGCATTCTTTCCATGTCACTTGGAAGACGAGTTTGAATGTCTGGGTTATAATTCGATAAGAAGAGATCCCGCATGTTGTGCATGTTGCCAAAGATGCCCTCCGCAACCATTTGCACTTCATCTGAAGCTCTCAATTGTCCTTGGAATACTCGAAGCTTTGCCAAATCTTTCAAATCCTCGAATCTCAATTCATTTCCTCCCAACAAATTATACTCCTGAGGTAGTCTGAGAGTCTCCAAAGACGTGAGCAAAGAGACCGCTTTAGGCATAAATTCTATTCTAAAGCAGCCATGACAAGTCTAAATAAGTCAGACATTTAAGTTGACCTATTTCCATAGGCAACTTCTTCAACGACTGACACCAACTGACATCCAAATACTGCAGATGACGGAGGTGACCGACGGTTTCTGGTAGCTCTTCTATGTTTGACCGGTAAAGATTGAGAACCCTTAAGTGCTTCAAACTTCCTAACCTTTGTGGCAAAACACGGATTGCAGTCTTCCTCAAGTCCAAGACCCTCAAGTGTTTGAGATTCGTAAGGAAATCTGCACCTATCTCTTCCAGATATGGGTTTTCAGACAAAAGTAATGTGCGAAGAGATTCGAGGCCTGCGCTGTTTTGCAGGGTGATGTGCAATTCACATGCCATCAGCGAAGCTCGTCGACGGCCACTCAACTGTTGCAGAGGAAGCTCACCGGTTTTTTTCCCCGCTTGGAAAAAACACCTCATTTCATTCTGCGACTTGTCAAGAGCCATCTCTCGAAGCAAGTCATGCATTTTGCAATAGGAAGCTCTTCCCGCTTCTGTGAAGTCCGTGGCTTCAAGGAGACAAAGATTGAAAAGTTCATTCAGACAACCCTCTGCTACATCGGAGGGTTCTGTCCTCTCTCCGCCACAGACAATTCCTTCCCCAATCCACAATGCTTTCAAAAAATTGCAATCTATTTTATAGTCTTCAGGAAATGCAGAGCAAAAAAGAAAGCAAAGTTTAAGGTGAGAAGGCAAAGCTTCGTAACTCAACTCCAAGACGGGCATAACATCGCGGCTGAGGTCCACTTCGATGAGACGCTTCAACGCATCCTTCCATTCTGTGGGACGTTGCCGCCTAGCCATGGATGCTGCAACCGTCTTGATCGCCAGGGGCAGCCTTCTACATTTGTCTTCCATCTCCCGAGCAACATCTTCAAGTCCTTGAGGAGGAACGCCATTGGGTGGAAAAGCATGTCGGCAGAAAAGTCTCCAGCTGTTCTCCTCAGATAAACGGGGCATATCATAGATCTCAGCACTCAATTCCTCTGCTACATGTCTGCTACGAGTGCTGATGATGACTTTACAACCGTCCTCATCTGGAACTCCGAGATCATCCAGCAACTGTCTTCCGCTCCAAATGTCATCCAACATCAACAGAGATTTCCTTCCTCTCAACGACTCGAAAATGCGATCCGTCGCCTCTTCGGCGCTCATGTTTTTTATTTTGTCATAAAGGGATTCCATGGGGGATTTGTCGATCTCTCTGGCCAACCTCTCCTGTAAGGCTTTAAGGGAATAACCTTGAGATACGGTGAGCCATGCAGACTTGTCAAACTTGCCACGTTCAGCTTTGAAGACGTGAGTGAGAAGGTGAGTCTTTCCCATCCCACCCATGCCCACCACGGCAATCCGTCGGCGAGGTTGGAAGTGAGAGGGGCCTTCATCAGATAACCAGCTGGTGATTTTAGCTATGCTGTTATCGATTCCAACAGTTTCTGACTCGTCACGCAGGAAGACAGTCCTGCGCAAGGTTGTCTCTGCGCTTGTATTGAAGGCCGGCTCAGTATATGTAATCACTGCAAGCTGATAGGCTTGCGAGCGCCTTTCGATTTCTGCAATCCTATTTATCAACTCATCTACTCTTTCCCCCATTCTATGGCGGAAGGCAAGGTGAGAAGCAGCAGCAGCAGCAGGGCTGACCCAGGAGAAGCAGCAGCTGCGAGGACGAGGATGAGGATGAGGATGGGCTGACCCAGCAGCAGAAGCAGCAGCAGGGCTTACCCAAGAGAAGCAGCAGCAGCGACGACGAGGACGAGGATGGGCTGACCCAGCAGAAACAGCAGCAGGACGAGGATGGGCTGACCCAGCAGCAGCAGCGTCGAGCGAGAACGATTGGCACTCCTCGAAGAGATCCTCGGCATCGTAGACCACGTCTTGTAGATCGAGCAACCAATGTTGAATTAGCTCATTTCTCTTGCTCTTCTGATAAGCATCTTTCAATAAAGCCTTAAATGGTTTCAGCTTATCGACCAACCCACTCAAGTTCTGGTGGAAGTGGAAGAGACGATCTGCCTCCTGAAAAGCTTGGTCGGCCAACATAGAAGACAGTTTACCTACAACGCTTCCGACTATTGCGTCTGCCATAGCTGCTTTTGACTAATTTTGGGCCTGCCTTGAACAAATCCCTTCCTTTCTAAAGGCCGATTAAACTCACAGAGAGAGACACAGAGATGTTAACGCGGAGAAGATTCAACAGAGAAGATGACGATTGACGAGGATGAGGAGACTACGAATTATAGGGGCAGATGGAAGGAGCTTAAAAAGCGAAAAAAAATCAGGGAGTTGCCCACTAGCCGGTCAACATACATAAACAAATAAACAGTAAGATGTATTCAATAAATAGGATAGTTGTTGGATAGGGAAAAGTTAAAACTGTAAAGGGTGGTGCTTAAAACGTGAAATTATTTTTATTCTCTCCTGTTTTCTCTTTAAACTTGCGCATTATTGGAAGGTTATATATCCGTTGACTCGATTTTAAACTGTGTGATCGGGTTCTCTCTAAACTTCCGCGCTGGACTACATTATGTTATATGAATCGACTCGATTTTATAGTGTAATAGAATCTTTAAGTGATACGATGAAAATATAATTTAAATAAATTTATTTCAATTTTATATTTAGTTAATTTTTAAATTCCTTCAAAAGGCCATTACATATAAGGCTGTTGCAGAAACAGTTGAAATTTAATTTCAGAATTCTGCCTTGTCGAAATTGTTAATTAATTCAAAGAAGAAAACGGGAGCTAGGCAAGTAAGGTGAGAATAATGGTGGTGTTCACACCATATGTTTGATATGGTCAAAGCTATTGCTTTGATATGTACATAGATTCCTCAATTATGCCTCCGTCGTCCTTTTTGTTTTTTCGCTTTCGATGATGGGCCTTCCTCAATTATGCCTCCGTCCTCCTTTTTGTTTTTTCGCTTTCGATTATGGGCCTTATCCATATTATAAGATTTACACTCAGCCCCACGCATAAACTAATATAAAGCTTAGACTAATATTGATCCTCTTTTTGTTCTTTCTGAAGGGCCTTATTACAGAGATAAGACTTAAACTCAGCCTCGCGCATAAACTAATGTAAAGGTTAGACTAATATTGATAATCTGAAAACTCAAGGCGGCGCAAGACAGCTAAAGCCTTGGTTTTTTGCGGGGCAAGTTGAAGCATCTTTTGAAAGCAATTTAAATGAAAGAATTTAAAAGTAAAGCAACCAAACATTTCAACTTTTAGCTGATTGTGTACTACATGCTTTCACAATTATCTAGTTGGTGTGGCTTTCTCTCATGCGTGGATTTTTCTTTCTATATTTTAGTTGTTTTTCTTCAATAACCCACAAAGAGTCTATTTCTTCAGCTATGTTGTGGTTGAAATCTCTTCTCCCAACTTTTTTTCTTTTGTAAAAAGTTAAAGGATTCTTTCAAAACTCTTCTTTACCAATCAATATATATATATATAATATAATTTTTTAATTTTATACTAATTTTTATTTAATAAAATATTTAAATATATATAATGTTTTTCAACGAAATATATTTCAAAAAATCATTGTCACTTTCAAACCCACAAATTTGATTATACAACTTGCATAACGCAATTTTAAAAATAATACAAAGTTCCAGCCTCGGTTGCAGCTAGGTTTCTTCCTTTCCTTAAAATGGTGTTAATCCCAAATATTGAATTTTAGTTTGAGGTGAGGAAGGTTTGTTCTCAGCTTTTCAAACTCACTTTCTGGAAGGGAGTGGCAAATTTCTACTTTTAATTCTTGTAGATTGTTGAGTCGGTTCAATCCCTCTGGCATCTTCTTTACTTTTGGTAATTCTCTAATCCTCAATATTTTCAACATCGACATTGCTCCATTCTCAAACTCTGGCAACTCTTCTAGATTTTTGAAGTGCTCGATACGCAACTTTTCTAGCCTGGGGAAACCTCCTGTTCTACCAAACTCCTTGGGCAACTCATTGCAACTTTTATTACCATATAGTTCTAGCTATCGTAAATTGGGTAATCGATACAACCTTGGGTACTCTTCACAGTCACAATTCACTAAATGAAGACTGACGAGGCTTGGGAAACTAGAAAGGCAATCTGGGGGAACATGCATGTGCAAATAAACAATTTTGAGTTCACACATTCTTTCCATGTCACTTGGAAGACGAATTTGAATGTCTTCTTTATGATTGGATAAGGAGAGATCTCGCATGTTGTGCATGTTGCCAAAGATGCCCTCTGCAACCATTTGCAAGCGAAGATCGTGAGCGCAGTCCAGCTTCGGCCAAGTTCGGAGCACAGTTTGGCAGAGGCGTGAAATCAGGATTAATATTTCTAACACCCTCCTTTAAGCCTGATTTCATGAGCGCTTTGACTCCAAGTTGCTCTCACAATCTGCTGAAGTCTTCCTCCTTCAAAGGCTTCGTGAAAATATCTGCTAACTGCTCCTTGGATCTACAAAATTGCAGTTGAATTTCTCTAGACTTCACCAACTCTCTGATGAAGTGATAACGAAAATCGATGTGCTTCGTTCGCCCATGGAACACGGGATCCTTTGACAGTGCGATGGCCGAATTGTTATCACAAAAAATTGTTGTCGCGCCTTCCGGAGGATAGTTCAGTTCATTCAAAACTCTTCGCAACCAAACTGCCTGGCATACGGCTGACATGATGACGACATATTTTGCTTTGGATGTGGACAACACAATGATGGGTTTCTTCTTGGACGCCCATGAGACTGCCTTGATCCGATATGGAAAGCATACCCGAAGGTGCTCTTTCGATCGTCGGTGTTGCCAACCCAGTCTGTGAAGCCCATTAGTTCCAACTGGTCATGTTTGGCGTAAAATAGGCCATTATTTCGCGTCCTGTTGACATAGCGCAAGATCCTCTTGCCTGCTTGCCAGTGCGTGTCCTTCAGAGTATCCATAAAACGGCTAATCAGGCTGACTCCGAACATCAGATTTAGCTGAGTTGCAGTCAAATACATCAGACCGCCAACTAGCCTCTTGAACAACATTGGATCTACATTCCTCCTCGAATCCGCCTTGCTCGACTTCAAACCTGTGGCTACAGGTGTGATCGCAGGTTTGTTGTCCTCCATCTTGAACCACTTTAGGACATCCTTCGCATATTTTCCCTGAGAAATGAATATGCCATTTGTCGATTGGTCAACTTCAATGTCGAGAAAATACTTCATCAGCCCTAAGTTCATCATCTCGAACTCCTTCTTCATGGTTGTTCTGAGTTGGGCAAACAATGTTGTGTTGTTGCCAGTGTAAATTAAATCATCCACATATAGGCAGACGATTATGAGCTCACCTACATCACTTGTCTTCATGTATAGGGTGTGCTCATATGGGCATTTTACAAACCCATTTTCCTAAAAATAACTATCAATTCGGTTGTACCAAGCTTGGGGCGCCTGCTTCAAACCATACAGGGCCTTCTTCAGCTTCAAGACTTTGCCCTCCTGGCCTTCAATTTCATAACCTGGTGGCTAGTCTAGGTAGACCTCTTCCTCCAACACTTCGTTGAGGAAGGCTGACTTGACATCCATCTGGTACATCTTCCAACCTTGTTGGGTTGCCAATGCTAGGATCATCCTAACTATGTCAAGTCGAGCTATAGGCGCATAAACCTCATGGTAATCGATGCTTGACTTTTGCTTATAGCCCTTTACCACCAGTATGGCCTTATGTTTGTCAACGTCTCCTTAGGCATTGAACTTTGTCTTATACACCCACTTGACCCCAATGGTCTTCTTCCCTCCTGTAAGATCTGTCAGTTGCCATGTATCATTCTTTTCAATGGCTTCAATCTCCTCGTCCATCGCCTACACCCACTTTTGATTCTGACTTGCATCTTCGAACTCTACTGGATCAACTTTAGTAAAGAATGCAAATTCAGAGTACTCTTCATCTACATGGGTTTGGGTTGCCTCATAGATTTCTTGCAAGCTCCTTGTATTCGTTGGTGTCACCAGGTTCTAGATTCTACTTGCACGTGGAGGCGACCAAGATGGAGTGGCTGTGCTACTACTAGCATCGCTGCTGCTGCTGGAGGTTGCAGGTGGCTGCACACTTCCTTCTTCCAAGTCAACATACTCTACTACTATTGTCTCTGATTGGCCAGTCTCTGACTTCCAGTTCTAGGCTTCATCTTTAAGAAACTTCACATCACGACTGATGAAGAGCTTCTTCATCACAGGTTTGTTCAACCTATATGTCTTTGCCGGCTCACTGTACCCTATGAAAATGCACTTCTTAGCTCTATCATCCAACTTCTATCGCTTCTCTTTTGGAACATGTGCATATGCAATGCACCCGAACACACGCAAGTGAGCCACACTTGGCTTCACACCGCTCCAGGCCTCCTAAGGGATTTTGTCCTTCACGCTTTTGGTGGGACATATGTTCAGCAGCTAGACTGCACATGTTACATATTCTACCCAAAATTCATATGACAATCCCTTAGCCTTCATCATGCTTCGTGCCATCTCCATGATGGTTCGGTTCTTCCTCTCAGCTACACCATTCTATTGTGGCATGTATCTTGCAGTGAACTACCTTCGAATTTCGTGCTACTTTCAGTAGTTATGGAATTCGTTGAAGATGTATTCACCTCTGCCATTTATCCTGAGATTCTTGATCTGATATTCGCTCTATTTCTCCACCAGAGCCTTGAACTCTTTGAATCTGGCAAATGCTTCTGACTTCATCTTGATGGCATAAATCCAAGTCTTTCGACTGAAGTCATCTATGAACATTAAGAAGTATTTGTTATCAACAAATGTGCTGGTCTGCATCGGACCGCAAATGTCTAAGTGCACCAGCTCTAGTGGTTGTGATACTCTCCAAGACTTACCATAAGGGAACGAATCCCTATGTTGTTTGTCGACTAAGCAACCCTCATAAACTTGATTTTGTTGCTCTATCAGGGGTAAACCCTTCACCATCTGCTTCTTGTGCAGTTGATTTAGGCCACTAAAGTTCAGACCAAATATGAGATGCCACAACCAGGCTAATCTTTCACAACTGAACTCAGAGACATCAATGATTCATTCTGAATCTGCAATGAAAACATTTTATTCTTTGTCATGGACATGATAGCAATCTGCCCATGTGACTTGTCTTTGATGTTGCAAGCTTCATCTTTGAACTTGATCGTATGTCCCTTCTGCATGAGTTGTCCAACACTCAACAGGTTGTGCTTCAAGCCAGGCACATAGTAGACGTCACAGAGCTGCTTCCGTTCACCGTGCCTAGTGCGGATGAGGATCTTTCCTTTCCCCGTTATGGGAACCTTGTTGTTATTCCCCATCTTCATCTTAGACTGGAATTTTTCATCTAGTTGGGAGAACATCTCCTTGTTCCCCGTCATGTGGTTGTTGCACCCATTGTCTAAATACCAAACATTCTTTTGGAACTCCTCCTCAATGTTGCAAGTCAACAACACATTTCCTCCTACCGTATTTTTGATTTCGTCCATGTAATGGGCCTACTATTGGTTCTCCTTGGCCATCCATTTTTTGCACTGTGAGATTTAATGGCCGAAGTTCTTGTAGAAATAGCACTGGACCTTTGACATGTCCTTCTGACTAGATCCAGCTTGATGATTTTTCAAGCTGCCTCTTCCACCTTACTGATGGAAATTATAGTTGATATCTCCTTTGCTAGGGTTTGACCATCCTCCTTTATTATTGCCTTTCCCACGCCTGCCTCTGCCTATTGCTCCATGAGAACTAGAGGTGCCATGGTGGGAATCTTGTCTCCCGTTGTCTCGGAATGAGACCTAAGCCTTGAATGCTTACTCTAGAGGTTTGAGATGAACGGCTCAGCCTCTGTTCATGTGTCTGCAATGAACCCATGAGCTCATTTATTGAGAGGGTTGTTAGATCCCTCGACTCTTCGATTGCTATCACAACCGAGTCAAACTTGGCAAGCAGACTTCTGAGAATTTTCTCCACGATTCTTTGGCTTTGCATAATTTCTTCGTTCAACCACATCTGGTTGATAATGTCCGTCATCCGGGTGAAGAAGTCACTCATGGACTCGGACTCACTCATCTATAGATTTTCAAACTCCCTCCTAAGCATCTGTTTCTTCACCAACTTTACCTTATTGGTGACCTAGTACGAGCTTGTCAGAATCTCCCAGGCCTGCTTCATCTTGGTGGCTGATGCGATCTGTAGGAATATGGACTCCTCAACCGCTTGCATGATGTAGAAGAGTGCCTTATGGTCCTTCTTTGTGTTCTCTTTCAACAGGTCCTTGTTTGCTTGAGAGAGGGCGGCCAGTGCTGCTGCATCTGCTGGTTTTGGGTAGCCATTCTTGACTAACTCCCACAGCCCTGAGATCCGAACAGGATCTTCATCTAGATGCTCTAGTAATCATAATTCTTCTCGTTGAAGCACAGGATTTGCAACTGCAATTTTTTGCTACTAGAATCCATTCTGCTTTGGTCTTTGCATCAAGGGATCAATGGCTCTAATACCAATTTGAAGTTTTATATTTTTTTTGTAGTCATCTAGAGCGCAGGACGAAGGGGGACCCAAAGTCAGGCTGTGCTCCTAAAGTTGGGTGCCACACCCGAAGTTGGGTTGTGCTCCCGATTTTTACGTAGTCAGGTTGCGCACAGGATAATGTGCATAAAAAATGTGTGTAATCGGGCTGCACATGGAATAAAGTGCGAAGTCGAGGAGCGGGTGGTCAATGCCCAACTACGTTGGTCAAAGGCAACAAAGTTTGACTTTGCTGCGTAGTCGTGTGGATAGCTCCAAACTTAGGCAAATTTTTGCCTTGTGAACCTTTGATGTCTTGAGGCTTGCGTGGCTACAACGATGGTTTGCTTGGCTTGGCAAGAACTGTACGGGGAGGAGAGAAACACCAAATTTGAATGCAATGTTTGAGATTTGAGTTCAAACTTATAGAACACAAAAAAAATGCTCTGAGGTGATTATACAAACAACAACAAATTTTATGCAAAAAGAGATAACTGCAAACCCTGTAGATCCCTTAAACAAAAAAATTTTTTATTCTTATTTTATGCTCACTGGAACGATCTCGTCTGTTGCTCTGTGAATGACTACTTTTCTCTTATCCATTTCTCCAAATTTTCTCCACTCTCCACCCTTTGTCTGAAGACCCGAACTTCCTTATATAGCTACGAGGAGAGGAAGATAGAGGTTATCCTCTGATAGGTTTTGACAGACCTTGAACTAGGGTTTTTGACCAATCGCCAAACTCGCATTAACTTATGCGGCGATCGGATCTGTCAGACGTCACATCTATCAGAAGGCACGTGCGACGTCAAGTCAAAAAATTTATCGGGATGCTCGACTTCACGAGCGCAGTCCAACTTCGCCCAAGTTTGGAGCGCAGTTTGGTGGAGGCATGAAATCAGGATTAATATTTCTAACAAGCTCTTCCCGCTGTAACGCGCATGGCTTCAAGGAGACAAAGATTGATAAGTTCGTTCAGATAACCCTCTGCTACATCGAAGGGTTATGTCCGCTCTCCACCATAGACAATTCCTTCCCCAATCCATAATGCTTTCAAAGAATTGGAATCCATTTTATAGTCTTCAGGAAATGCAGAGCAAAAAATAAAGCAAATTTTAAGGTGAGAAGGCAAAGCTTCGTAACTCAACTCCAAGATAGGCATAACATCGAGGCTCAGGTCGACTTCGATGAGACGCTCCAATGCATCCTTCCATTCTATAGGACGTCGATGCCTAGCCATGGATGCTGCAACCGTATTAATGGCTAGGGGTAGCCTTCTATATTTGCCTTCTATCTCCCAAAAAACATCTTTAAGTTCTTCAGGAGGAACGCCATTCAATGGAAAAGCATGTTGGTATAAAAGTCTCAGTTGTTCTCCTTAGATAAATGAGGCATTTCATAGATATCAACACTCAATTCCTCTGCTACATGTCTGCTACGAGTGCTAATGATAACTTTACAAGGGTCCTCATCTGGCACTCCAAGATCATCCAGCAAATGTCTTCCACTCCAGACGTCATCCAAAACCAATAGAGATATTTTTCTTGTCAAGCACTCGAAAATGCGATCCCTAGCCTCTTCCACGGTCACGCCTTCGACATGAAGGAATATCTCTCTGCCAAACCTCTCCTATAAATCTTTAGGGGAATAACTCTGAGATATGGTGAGCCATGCAGACTTCTCAAACTTGCCACGTTGAGCTTTGAAGATGTGAGTGAGAAGGTGAGTCTTTCCCATCCCACCCATGCCCACCACAGCAATCCGTCATCGAGGTTGGAAGTGAGAGGGGCCTTCATCAGATAACTAGCTGCTGATTTCAGCGATGCTATCATCGATTCCAATAGTTTCTATCTCGTCACGTAGGAGCACTATCCTGTACAATGTTGCCTCTGCGCTCATATAAAGTTATATTAGTCCTATAAAGTTTGAGCCAAACCCACCACTAAGGTTTGAAAGATTTGGACATAGATTAATAAAAGAGTAAGAGATAACAATTTCAAATATCTAATCCCTCATTTCATATGTATTTTTGTAACCTAAATGACTTTCTCAATTACTTTGTGTTAATTTTGTAGATGAGCCACACATAACATAGAACTAGTAGTGCTCCCATGAGAAGGTTATCATTTGCATCTTTGGGAGGGCATTTTATTTTTTATTGTAATGGGATCCTTCCTACTAGTTTCACCTTCTTTATGGTTTTTCAATTATCTTCACACCCAAATTTTTTTTGTTTTTGTTTTTTTCTTTAGATGGGCCCCGCCACTATTATTATGCTCCCTTGACATAGTTGTCATCTCCATCCTTGGAATCATCTTTTCTTTCTTTTTGTGATGAGATTCTTTCCTCTCATCTCACCTTATTTATAGCCTTTTAGTCATCTTCATACCCATATTTTTCTTTTTCTTTCTCCCTTTAGATGGGCCTTATCACTAATATTGTCCTCCTTTGACATGGTTGTCATATTTATCTTTGAGATTGCATTTTCTTTATTGTGATGAGAATCTTTCCACTAATTTCACCTTCTTCATGGCTTTTCATTTATCTTCACACTTTTATTTCTATTTTTGCTTTTGGATAAGTCTTATTACTCTTATTGTGCTCCCTTGATATGTTTACCATCTTCGTCTTTGGAACCGCCTTTTCTTTCTTTGTTGTGCTTGCATTTTTCCCACTCATTTCACCTTTTCCATGTTTTTTCGGTCAACTTCACACCCATCTTTTTATTTCTCCTCGGTTTATTGATTTTTCTCACTCATTTCACCTTCTACTATTTATAATATTTTTAATATATATTTTTTTATTGTTATGGATTCTTCTTGATTACAGGTTTCTTAATATTTGTTATTCACTTTAATTAATCTTAATGGCATTTGAAGGAGGGAAAAAAATCAACTAATGCCATCAACTATCCATAGATTAATGGTGATAACCAAAACATGTATTGCATAGTAATATAGTCATTTTATATATTATGAAAAATAAAATCATTTAAAATAAATAATTAAATACATTTAATAAGGAATATAAAATAGAAAGTTAAATTAAACAATTAAAACTATATCATAAAATGATTTTTTTTTTTAATTTGTGGAAAACATCCCAAAAGGGATGCCACTTTCGGGTAAGACCCAAGGAGGCAGGGGTATCCATTCCGCCAAAAATGCCCAGGACTCGGACCTGGCCTACCACCTTTGACATACTCAAGGAGCAAACAAACACACAAAACCAATTTAAAAATAAGTAAATAACAACAAAAATAATAAAATAAAATAAAAAACATGCTCCTTGAGTGTGTCAAAAACAAAAGCACAACCAAACACGCACAATAAGATAAAAGAAACCACAACACAAACCACATAGAAAAACACAAGAACCACATAACAAAACACAAACAAGACAAAAACAACATAACACTACAAAGACATAACCCAAAAAAACATGAAAAATAAACACAACCAAAACCTAAAAAATAAAAAAAAAATAAAATAAAAATAAAAATAAAAAACAACCAACAACAGACAATAAACAAAAACAAAATACATAGAAAACACTCACACATAAAAACACGAAATAACACAAACAAAGAGAAACCCAAGAACAAGAATGAAAAAAACACAAGAACAATAACAAAAAACATAAAAACAAAAAACAAAACAACAAAAACACAAGAACAACAAAAAACAACACAAAGAACACAAAAACAAAACAAAACAAAAGAACCCACCCACCTTAAAAAACTAAACAAAAAAAACAAAAAGAAAAAAGAAAAAAAATGAACAAAACAATGACCTATCTAGACCAGAGGACTATTAAGGCAAGAATCAACAGAGGAAACAAAATAAAGAATAGAATGAGCTAGGGAACTAAAAAAAAATGAATGAACCAAAGAGAAGCAAAAAAAAAAACAAGAAGAAACTAGGTACCTTCAGAACTGGAGCCATCCAAAGAAATGATAGAAAGAAGAGCTTCCCTAATTTGAGAAGCCCACCATATAGGAGGGTGGCCATAACAAGTAAGATCACCTTTGTCCAAAGCCCAATTAGCTAAAGCATCAACACTCTTGTTTTGATCTCTAACCACATGATTGTAATCAACTTTCAAAAATCCCATCTGGATTAACTGAATCTTCTCAATAATTCTTTTTATTCTCCAATCCACCTTATGATTCTTAGAAGGAGTCTTCAAGAGATTAATCATAAGTTGAGAATCAGACTCAACTAACACCTTTTCCCATCCAACCTTACTAGCCTCTTGAAGACCTCTAAGGATACCATACCCCTCAACAAGGTTATTGGAAAGAATACCCAGATTCTCAAGCAAAAGTAAAAACCAGGGAGCCATCTCGAAAGTCTACCAATTCCTCCCACACCGGCTTTTCCAGGGTTTTCTCTAGAGGCTCCATCGGTATTGACTTTTCCAAAATCCTTAGGAGGAGGTTGCCAATTTCTAGTCCTATCCATCTTACTAATACTCACATTCCCTTTAAGTTGGTTGCCCTTAGAAGGTTTAATCTTCAATATTTGCATCACTTGATCCCATCTTTGGTGGGAGTTTTGGGGGTGATTAAGGAGTTGATGGACTGATTCAACTAAGTTGGCTATGGTCTTTTGCCAAATATAGTGAATATCCTTCCTATCTTGATTAAAAATTTGGTTGTTCCTTTCATTCCAAATATTCCAAAGAAGAATGGTAGAACCCATCCAAACTAACTCCCTAATAAAATGATCAACACCCTCTTGATTAGGCCAATCCCTCCAAAGTCTGTTCAAAAGTAAAAAAATTGGACCACTCGTAAGCCAAGTAAAGTGGCCATTCTCCTCCATAGCTCAGAGGCTAAAGTACACTCAATAAAAATATGGTTGATATTTTCTACATTCTCTTCACACATTTCACATCTAAAAGGGCCATGAAAACCATGCTTCATAAGTTGCTCACCAGTAAGCACCCTACGATGCAATAAAAGCCAATTAAAGAACCTCACCTTAGGCCAGAGCTTTTGAGCCCACAATCGAGAAAATATGTCGAAGAATGGTTGGGATTATTATGGCATAAGGTCAAATAACCTTGAGCAACCGAATACTCACCCTTAGTAGTGTTGTTCCATCCAAAACAATCTTTTTCATGGGACCAAGAGAGGGATCTCATATGAAGGATGCCTTGGATATCTTGTCTTTGCCTTTCTGGGATTTGAATAGGCTAGTCCTCAATAGGGATCCAATATCTACCAACCTTTGAATTACCAAGTATGGTACCGACAGTAATTAGCCACCTTTATCCAATTAGCTCGGTGAAGCTCCTCCATCCAAGGCCTCCAATCGGGAAACCGAGTTATCAAAGGCTTGTGACCATCCCAAGAATCTGTCCAAAAATTTGCATGTTGACCATTATGAATGATCCAAAATAATTTTTTCTTTATCAAATCCTCACCAGTCTTAAGAACTGCTAAAATGGGAGAACCTTTGGTAGGAAGTTGATAGCGAACAAGGTCTTCAGGACTTTTGTTCTCAACATATTTAGCACGGAGATTATTGGCCCAAAGAGCATTGGGGTTATGCAACATCCTCCAATATAATTTAGCAGCTAAAGCTTTGTTGTTATTAATTGAAGACCGAAATCCTAACCCCCCTTCACTCTTAGGAAGACATAAAGTATCCCATTTCACCAAGGCCCATTTTCTTTTCTCCTTAGTACCACTCCAAAGGAAACGATGACTGATTTGATCCAATTCTCGAAGAACAACCTTTGGGATATTCAAAATGGAAGAAACATAAATAGGAATAGCTTGAAGGACTGATTTTACCAAGGTGATTCTACCCCCAGAAGAAAGCCACTTGTTGGTCCACTTTCCAATTTTCTTCTTGACTTTGTCCAACAACCAATTCCAATCTTTATTTTTCTGCCTTTGAATATTTATGGGAATACCTAAATAAGTGATTGGAAGAGAGGTCTTCTTATATCTTAATTTATCCAAGACCATGGATTCCTCGTCTAGCAGAGCAGTGAAAGAAAATAACTTTAGATTTGTCTTCATTGATCAACCGCCCAAGTAGCCTTAGAAAAACAGCTAATGATTTGCTTAATATTAGAAGCTTCCTTAATAGTAGCTTTACCTAAAAGAGTAGAGTCATCCACAAATTGAAGATGAGAGATAGGTCTAGCTCCATGAGCAATGGTAACTCCCTCAAGGGTTTTGTTTTCCCTCTTTTTGGTTATAGTCCTACCCAAGCATTAAGCAAGAATGATGAATAAATAAGGGGATAGCGGGTCACCTTGCCTAATACCTCTGGAAGCTGGGAAATACTGAGAAGGCCTGCCATTGATAAGAACTAAGTAGGAAACTCGAAGAGATACATCCCATAATCCAATCCATCCAATCCTTAGAGAAACCAAATTGCCTCAAAACTTTGATAAGGAAGTGCCAATCCACTCTGTCATAAGCTTTGGATAAGTCTAACCGAATGAACATGGAAGGAGAATTTTGCATATCCATGGAATGGATGGCTTCCTGAGCAAGAACTATCTCATCTACTATTTGACGTCCTTCCACATAACCCCCTTGCTCGGGGAAATAATCTTATGCAAAAGAGGCTTCAACCTTTCTCGCCATGATTTTAGTAATGATTTTGAGAAGAACATTACATAAAGCAATAGGTCTAAAAGTTGAGATATGATCAACCTCTTGAGCTTTTGGAACAAGAGTAATATAAGTTTTATTGATAACCTTCAAAATTTCTTTGGCTTTCCTGGCTTCTTCCACCACCTCTAATAAATCAACATGAAGGATATCCCATAACTCTTGGTAGAACTCAATAGGAAAACCATCCTTTTTTTTTTTTTTTTTTAAAATTAAAATTTTGTTCAAGTATAATAGGAGCAGTGAAAATAGAGTTCTCCTTATAAGTGATAAGAGAATGGATCGCTTGAAGAACATTATGTTGAGAAGTTGAGTCAAGAGGAGTAGCAACAGAAAATATTGGAAAAGTAATCAACAACAATAGAGTTCATGCCATCCCAAGTATAAACAACATCTCCAGAATCTGATTTTAAGGAAGAAATAAAGTTGTGAGATCTTCGAGCTAGAAGAGATTTGTGGAAGAAATTTGTGTTTCGATCTCCTTCTTTGAGCCATTGAATTCTAGATTTTTGCTTCCATAAGATTTCTTCTCTTTTTTCCCATTCCTCTAACTGAGTTGTGAGTTTAATTTCATCTGCACTTCTCTTCTCTCGTGAGGCCATCTAAATGGATTTTCTTATTCAAATTTTCAATATGAGCAATAACTTCATGTTTTTTTTTATGAACATCCCCAAACTCTTTCCAGTTCCAAGTCTTGATTTTGGATTTAATGTATTGCAGTATTTTGGCAAAACAGAACATCTTAGTCCCATGCCTAGGTTTACCTTCCTTCCACCATTGTTGCACATGAGGTCTGAAGGAAATGTCTCTAAGCCACATTAATTGAAAACAAAAAGGAGAGAAACTCACATTGGTTTTCCACATTTCCACCATGACTAGGCCAATGATCCGAACCAACATTATTAAGAGTCTTCACTTTAGGAATGTGACCATGGATTAAGAAATTTTCAGAGAGCAAAAACCTATCCAATCTCTCCATTATACAAGCTAAGCCTTGCCTTCTGTTAGACCAAGTCATAAGGCCATTATCCAGTTGGATATCCACAAGATGGAGGTTTGCAATATATTCGCTCATGAGGTCAGTGCTTTTGTCCAAATTTCTATTTCCCCCCTTTTCTCATCCAGAGAGAGGATGGTATTGAAATCTCCTCCGATCAAGATCCAAGATTTAGGAAAATGAGAGATAATATGAGTAATATCCTTCCACTGTCTTTTTTTTCCTCCAAAGAAGTCGAAGCATAAACAAGTAATGCAGAGCATAATCTGGTTGGAATGTCTACTTTGAATAGCTATAGCCAACAAACCCCAACTGCCAACCATATGGTGAATAACTACCTCTTTTGGGTCCCAAAGACAAGCAATGCCACCCGAAGTCCCTTGGGAACTAAGGGAAACCACTTTTCCAACTGGCCAAATTTTACTGGCAATTAAGTCCATATCCTCCATTGACATCTTTGTTTCTTGAAGGAAAACAAGATGTGGATGATTTATCTGAATCATTCTTCTAATTTCATTTTGTTTTGAAAGACTCCCTTTGAGTCCTCTAATATTCCAAGTGATGATCTTCATTAATACCAGGGCTTAAAAAGTTGGGAAGGGCATTAATCTTACCTTCCTCTACAAGCTTTTCACCTTCTTTTACCATATGATATTGATTGGTCTTGCGACCTACTTTTTTATTAGAATCCATCTTCAATTTTTTTTCCCTATTTCTTGACTTATTCCAATTGAATCTGAGATGGCTTCTAACCTTGAAGAATGCTCGTACACGGCCAAAATTTTACTAGATGGTTCAACGGAGTCTATATTGGGACTCGCATTATTTGAAGTTTTGACATTTGAAATATTGTTTTTCTTGTGTAAATTTTCTCCTTTTTTTCTCGTTGAAAACCTTTGATTTGTTGGTTTGTCTCTGAGTTCTTCCCTTCATATTTAAATTGTGTTTCTAAGATTTCAGTTTCCATTATTTCCTCTTCCTCACTTGGGACATCATTTGTGGAAAGGATTTCAAACATATTAGCAGATGACTTTGATTGATCCTTCATAACTGGTTTTTTCCGAGTGTTCTTCTTCTTAGGTATTTGGAAACTCGTTGAGTTTATATCTTCTTTCTTTTGATCAGGAATTTTATTTGGGCAAGCACTGGCCAAATGACCATATTCATGGCAAATTCTACAATGAAAAGGAATGTTCTCATAGTCCACTACTTGCTCCCAAGTGTCTTCCCCAAATTGTAATGTGATATTTTTAGGTAGGGGTTTGTCAAAATCCATTAAAACACAAATCCGAGCATAAATAATATGTTCAAAATTTTGAGTACAATCAACGAATCATCATAAAAGTTCCTAAAGAGTTTCCAATTGAAGAAAAAATAGTAGGATTCCAAAATTCAATAGGGAGGCCAAAGAGTCTAACCCACACGGGAGCTATAGAAGGCATCTCTTCTTCGGCTTTAAATTTAGTATGCTAGGGCTTCATGAAAAGCCCCGCCCTTCCAAAAACCAAGGACCCCCTTGAAAAGTTTTCTCTCTATCTTCATTATTAGCAAATAAAACAAGAAAATAACCATTTGGATAAATAGAGATTTGTAACTCACCTTTAGTTTTCCAGCTTTTTGCAGCCCAGACTTTGAAAGCAGATAGACTCGAACGAAAACCCACGAACCGACAAATTAGTCCTCTTTTTTCCAAATCTTCAATGCCGATCGAATGTTACCCATATCAAGCTTAACAATAGGAGTTCCATCAGCCGCTTTAAGACATCCTGACTCCGTTTTCCTGGGATCAATCTTAGGCATTCTTAGAGGTTTATGGGAAGCCCTAATATTGATATTAGCATTGGGCTGAGGCTGTCCACCACGAAGGGCATCCCTAAAATTCATTTTTGGGACCGAGTCTTCGAAATTCTTACCCTTGACAGGGGTTTTCACAGTAGAATTATTTTGTGGGTGCACCTTAGCACCAGATTCACTTGAGATATGAGCCATTTTTTGATCAACTTCTTGAAACTTGTTTCGTGATCTCTTTAATCCTTGCCCTAGATGTCGTGGAAAGGTATGGTTTTCACTTTTCTTTTGTGCAGCAAATTGGAAGCCATTGTCACTCAAGTTCATAGTATGATCTGTTGAAAGACAAATTTCTAACCCATATTGTATCCCCTGCAACATTTCCTGCTAAAATATTGAGCATAAACCACAAAAATATTGGCCGCTAGGGCTCGAAGGCCCTAAAAACCAACCTCTGGAGCTGCTTGCACTCAACCCAGATGAAACCCTCGCATAGCCGCTTGCCAAATATATCGTTCACACATAGGGAT
Source organism: Wollemia nobilis (assembly GCA_028583015.1). Taxonomy (NCBI): domain Eukaryota; kingdom Viridiplantae; phylum Streptophyta; class Pinopsida; order Araucariales; family Araucariaceae; genus Wollemia; species Wollemia nobilis. Next base: position 8,789,050 of record JAQPPZ010007509.1, on the reverse strand, counting down.
GTGCTAGGATCTGTGTTGCTCCAAATGATATGAAAATTGGTGGAGACGTTCTAGGGTTTTTCAGGCATCTACCCTCAAAATTTTAGCTCAATCCAAGTCCGGATGAGTGAGATATGGCCGAAACGAGTTCGGTAGTTTGGGCAGTCCTATGAAAAACCTATCATAAAATGATTTAAATATTCATGTTTATCCTCATATTTCTTCTATAAAAATAACCTCCATCTAAATTGAAACAATTTTTACATAACCTAGAGGTTATACAATACTATTAGAACTATGGATCCATGTTACATTCTAATTGTAATTGAACTTCATCGTGACTACATATCAAAGCTCACAATATCTAATTTAATTGTAGATGCAATTAATTTTTTTTAATTGGTTATATGGGATTGAAATGGGTTCGAACCATATTACATCCTCACCACATAGTGGTATTATAAAAAAACTTAGATATTATCCATGTATCCCTCGAAAATATTTGTGAACACAAGCTTATACTGAGATCAACATGGGATCAAGAGAGAGTACTCAGCAACAAGAAATCCTCAACAAAATGGGGTAGTTGAAAGGAAAAACATGATTGTTGAAAACATGGCTAGAGCTATGTTAAATGAATCTAAGCTATCATATGGTTTTTGGAGAGAAGCTATAAAAATAACAATATACATAATCACTAGGGCTCAAATGAGGGTAAATCATCACAAGACTCCATATGAGCTTTGGAAAGGAAGACCTGCCACTGTAAAACACTTAGATTTTTTGGAAGTAAATGTTACATAAGATGAGAAGATCAAAACTTAGGTAAGTTTGATCCAAGATGTGATGAGGGAATTTTTCTTGGTTATTCTACAAGGAGCAAAGCCTACATATGTTTCAACAAGAGAACACGCACTATGGTGGAAATTATAAATGTAACAATTGATGAGAAGATAGATTCAAGAGAACCAATTCAACAAATTGTGTATCAAGAAGATGAATGTTGTCAAGAATAATTTTGTGAGGAATCAGATAAATAAGAAGAAGAAACACAAATACTTCTTCCCAAAACTCCATCCACATATGTACAGAATTATCATCCAAAAGAGCAAATCATCGGGAATCCAGATGAAAGACAGACAAGGAGAGGATTAATAAAACCATCCCAACAAGCAAATTTCTCTTTGCTATCTAAGATTGAGCCTAAAGACTTCACTCAGACAAGTGAGGATAAATTTTGGATTAAGGCAATGGATGAGGAATTAGATCAGATAGAGAAAAGCAAAACTTGGGAACTTGTTCCACGACCAAAGGACAAAAATGTGATCGGCACAAAATGAGTATTCAGAAACAAGTTAAATGAATATGGACAGATGATCAGGAATAAAGCAAGGTTAGTATGCACGAATTTGATGGGACTTATCATTATTATTGTGCTATCTTCACATGGTTGTTATTTTGGATTGTTTTTCTTTTGGAATTATTTCACTTATTGGCTTTTCAATCATTCTTACACAGAAGAAATAAATTAATTAATACGGTTAATGACCTATATCATAGCTTAATAATAAAAAATATTTATTATATAATAATATAATTATTTTATATATTATTAATAATTAAATTATTTAAAATAAATAATTAAATATATGTAATACAAGCAATATAATATCTTTATATTTAAAAAAAAAAAAATTATATAAATTGAAATAACATTTATATTGTTTAAAAGTCATACAATATAATAAGAGCTATGATTTTATGCTAGCTTTTAATTGTGAACAAATTTAAATTTTTATGATTATATATCAAGGTTCACAATATTTTAATTATAGATATAACAAAAAAAATTGTTGTTTATTTTTTCTATTTTTTCTATTTTTCAAAAAACTTTCATAAAAATGAAGTTATATTAGTCTTATAAAGTTTGAACCAAACCCACCACTAAGGTTGGAAGCTTTGGACATAGATTAATAAAAGAGTAAGAGATAACCGTTTCAAATATCTAATCCCTCATTTCTTATGTATTTTTGTAATCTAAATGACTTTCTCAATTTCTTTGTGTTAATTTTGTAGATGAGCCACACGTAACATAGAACTAGTAGTGCTTCCATGACAGGGTTATCTTTGGGAGGGTATTTTATTTCTTTATTGTAATGGGATCCTTCCTACTAGTTTCACCTTCTTTATGGTTTTTCAATTATCTTCACACCCAACTTTTTTTTTTGTTTTTGTTTTTTTCTTTAGATGGACCCCACCACTATTATTATGCTCCCTTAACATAGTTGTCATCTCCATCCTTGGAATCATATTTTCTTTTTTTTTGTGACAAGATTCTTTCCTCTCATTTCACCTTCTTTATGGCTTTTTAGTCATCTTCAGACCCACCTTTTTCTTTTTCTTTTTCCCTTTAGATGGGCCTTATCACTATTTAGATGGGCCTTATCACTAGTATTGTCCTTCTTTGACATGGTTGTCATATTTATCTTTGAGATTGCATTTTCTTTATTGTGATGAGAATCTTTCCACTAATTTCACCTTCTTCATGGCTTTTCAGTTATCTTCACACTTACCTTTTTCTTTCTATTTTTTTTTTTATGGGTCTTATTATTCTTAATGTGCTCCCTTCATATATTTGATCATATATTTCCCAAATATTGTATACAAAAAAATCTCATATATTTCCCAAATATTGCATACAAATAATGCTCATATCTTTCCCAAATCTTACATACAAACAATGCTCATATCTTTCCCAAATATTGCATACAAACAATGCTCATATCTTTCAATGTGTTTTTCTCAACTAAAGCAATTCAGACATATTCTACCCAGAGTTATTTTATCTTCAATAACATATAGAAAATGATATGCATTAACAAATCCCCAATATGTTCTTTACATTCATTAAGTCTGTCGCTTTCACATGTCTCAGATTTATTGCATTCAAAAGGATAGCTTTAGTCTAGCACTTGATGATTGACCTTCTTATGTACTCCCAAAATCAATCAAATCCAATACACAAATTTGCTTCACAAAACTGATCTATAACTCTTGCACTTTCATTTCCAATATCACTCAAAACCAATGCACAAATTTGCTTCACAAAACTAATCTATTACACTTGCACATTCATTCCCAATTCTACTCAAGAACAATGCACAACTTTACTCTCAAACACTTGCACTTTTATTCCCAAGAATCAATGCACATCAAATCAATCCTTATACCTCCAATCATATGACAACAAAAATATTTCCTTCAAACAAAACCTCCTTGAGAAAGGAATTGAATCACCATACCTCTAAATCTGCCACAATGATGATGAGCTTCCCCAAACCTGTCTTTAACAAAAATAGTTTCCTTTTGTTCCTCCAAAAATATGGTTAGTAATATTCTCTTTCTTGCACAGATATTAAATCATCCACCTATGAACCCTTTTTAATATGCAAAATACAATTTAAAATCAATCACAAATTACACCTTATATCTCCTTTCTCTAACATGCAAAAGTACAAATAAATTTCACCACAATACACCTTATATCTCCTTTTCTAAATAACAATCAACCTTATAAATTCTTCACACAATGTGCAAAAACAATTTTCAAATAAACATAATGCACCTTATAGCTCCTTATTTTAATATGCAAAAATAACTCCCTCACACTCTATACAAAAATACAATTTTCAAATAAATCTAATACACCTTATAACTCCCACTCAAATTCAATTTAATTAAAATTAAAAATTTAATACCTTATGCACCATCATTGTGAATCGAAACCGTGATCTCTCAAGACACAACTCTTTCACAAGTGCTTATGATCAGCTGCACTACAATAGTAGGTAGAACAAAAGGGGCACCCAATAATTTTAACTTTATCTTTAGTGTGCATTCCAAACTCAACACACAACAAAATGACGTCCAAGGGTTTCAAACTTATGACATTCTCTGCAACAACACTCATGCAAGCCACACAACCGACTAGGCTACCCTAGCATATGGAATGAAATTAATGTGCACAAATTTTATCCTTTCCTTGCCCTCATTAAAACTTAAAATACATAATAAAACCATCGTCGAAGGGTTTTGACCCTGCGACCTCTTCCACAACAGCGCTCATGCAAGCCTAGCAACCGGTTGGGCTACCCTTGTAGGTGAAATCAAAAGGCACTCACAAAATATTTTTCCATGTCTTCACGCTCATCAAAACACTCGCTACTCCCTTTGTCTACCGCTTGCTTCCATGAGAAGGATATCATCAATTTTTCATCACATGGCTTATTTTATTTTCAAGGCAAATTGACACCATATATATGTATGCTTCCAATGATTTTGATTTTGTCACATTGGCAATACCTTCATGAACGTTGGCATGTTAATTCCTTTTTTTAAAACTTTGATTTAAATATTTCAAACTTATGTCCCAATCTTTGTCCTTTTTAAATCTTTTTGTCCCAAGCCTTTAAACCTTTTTGTCTCAAGCTTTTAATTAAATATTTTTCCCAAGCCTTTAAACCTTCTCTTTATAATATTTAAATATTATAATCCTTTACTTTGAGATATACCTTACCTTGAATAATTATCCATTGTTTGCTTTGTCTAACCTTGTAAACTTCTCATCCTTGAAGAATATTTCTGCCTTGAATACCATGCACCTTTTGACATTAATGACAACTCAATATTTCCAAAAATACCCCCCTTTGTCACAAATGGCAACCCTAAAAAAAAATTCCTTTGTCTACAATTGGATTCCAAATCTGTTCCCCCTGACAAGCTGCTCCCCCTCATTGAATTCTCCCTCTTTGACATCAATGGCAAAGGGCTCATTGGGGCTAAAAATAAGACACTTAGCATAGCTCCCTCACCACCTCCTTTTCTTGAGGTGATCAATTATGGGATGAGAGTGAACCTACTCCCAATTTATAATGCTCTTCTTTTTTTTCAATTTTCTTTCTCCAAACTTTTGAATTCATACCTCTTTGAATATTTTGAGCATCCTTTTCTTGCATGTATTTGGAAATTTTGAAAACTCTATTCTACACCATTTTGCTTTATGCCCAAAATTAATACAATTAAAACACATGATGTTGTAGTCCTTGAAATGTGCAAATAACTTGAAATTTCTCTTGGTGAAGCCATAAAAATTCTTACCATAAACCCTGCAATGTATAGCTTTATGACCAATATGATTACATGAGTAGCAATAACCCTGGAAGAAATATTCATCTTGCCTTGGAGGATATGATCTCATGGTTCTTTCTTTGCTTTTTCTGTGATGGTCCCTATTCCTTTATTGTGCATTGTTTTATTCCTCTTTGATGTTTCCATTTCTTAACACATTAACATAGGTCTTATTCTCTTCTTCAAATACCTTTTTTTATGTTTTTATTTCTTTTGAGCTTGACTCCTATTTTTACTTCTTGACCTTCCTCAAAGCCAATTCCGATCTTCATAAATGGAGATCTATGTGTTTTGATAATATCATCCAAATATTTTGAGCTTTTCCTAAAGTGATATATCTTATTATTAAATTTTTCAAGTTCCTTTCTTAGAATGTCAGCTTCATGTTCTAGTCTTTCACATTCTAGATCTTTTTCTTTTCACTATTTAGCCATACCTTTATCAACTTTCCTTACCTCTTCAACCTTAAATTTTAAGCCAGTGAGATCTTGTAGAAGCTTTGCCTTTGTTTTTTCATCCTCTTTTACTTGAGCCTTCAATATTAAGTTCTCTTTTTTCAACTCTTCAAGATCAACAACAAGTTCCTTTTCCATATCAACTGTGACTTCCTCTTCCTTTTTTGAATTTTTCTTTTTTTCTAGGTCTTTAATCACAAGATCATCTTCTTTCTCTTCTTCTTGGTCTTTGATAATAGGAGCATTTTCATTCTCTTCTATGGCCAAAAATAGGATTTTTTCTTTTTCACTGTCGAAGAGGTTCTCATCATTGTCACTTGAAGTACTAATTGATTCTTCAACATAAAAATTCTTCTTATGTCTTTGAAAGATCTTATTCTCATGCTTTCCTTGACCGTGCTTGTTTTTCTTTTCATGATAAAATATTCTTTCTTTCTTCTTCTTGTATTATTTTTCTTCTTTACTACTACTATTCCCATATTTTGGACAATTAGATGCATAGTGACCAATGTTACCACAACTAAAACATTTCACAGTCTACATATTCTTGTATTTTCTTGGATCCTTCTTATTTCTTCTCACAAAGTTAACCTCTTCTTCACTGCTTGATTCATCACTTGATTTTGTTTCTTTATCCTTTGTCTTCTTTGAAGATTTGAACTCTACCTCTCATTTGGATGTTTGATCTTTTTATGTCCTCAAATTATAGGTTGTGATAATTCCATGTAGCTCATCTATGCTCAAAGTTTTGAGATCATTCATCTCTTCTATTGTTGAAACCTTTGTATCATACCTCGTAGGGAGTGACCTTAATATTTTCTAAACAATAGTGGAGTCCTCAATATTTTCTCCAAGTCCACAAATGGTGTTAAAGACTTCATCAACACGTAGTAGATACCTAGAAATATCTTCCTCATATTTCATCTTCAAGTTTTCAAACTTATTTCTGTGAGTTTGAAGTTTTACCATTTTTACCTTCTCATATCCTTCAAATTTTCTTTGTAACTTATCCCATATTTCTTTAGCTAAAGTGCATTGCATGACTTTCACAAACTCTGATTCACATAACCCACTTAAGATTGTATTCATTACCCTGGCATTATTTTCATATGGTTTCTTACCATTTCCATCTATGGGAGGTGTTGTAGGTGATGTATATCCATCCTTAATGGATTGTCATATATCATATCCATGTGCCATAAAATAAGTATTCATTATCACACTCTCAAAAGCATAGCTAGTCCCATAAAATAATGGAGCCTTATTTGATGAAAATCCTTTCTCATGAGCCATGTGTGTTCTTGTAATATCTTTCTTCAAGCTATTATACTTTCATGAAGGAACCCGCTCTGATACCAATTGAAGAACACAAGCTTATACTGAGAGGGAGTGAATAGTATAAGATAAAACTTTCCACTTTTCAATCCAAATGATAACAGTAATAAAATCAATGCAGTAAATGAAACAATACACATATCATCACACATATGAGAGACATATATTTAACTTGGTTCATCCAATATGGGCTATATCCACAAAGAAATATTGCTTATAAATTTCTTAACAAATTTTGTGGGCACCAACCCTATTACAATGTTTATGGAACTCTATCCATATGAGACACTTGTCCCCTCTCACAAGTTTGTGGACCTCAATCCATAGGAGACACCAATATCCTCTACTCTAGTTCGTGGACCTCAATCCACAGGAGACACCAATCTCCTCTACTCTGGTTCATGGATCTTCAAGAACATAAGCTTATACTGAGAGGGGGGGTGAACAGTATAAGGCTACTTTTTACTTTTCTTTACTCGAACTATGTTATCCAATATATCAATGCAATGTCAACAATAGTAATCAAAGTAATGCATAAATAACCAGATACAATAGATACACCAATTTAACTTGGTTCACCCAATATGGGCTACTCCACGAAGAAAATATTTCAATAAAATTTTCTCAATAAATCTCTTTGGAAACCTTTCCCTATTACAATGTTTATGGACCTCTGTCCAAAGGAGATACCAATCTCCTAATCAAGTTCATGGATCTCTATCCATAGAAGACACCAATCTCCTTATCTGGTTTGTGGATCTCTATCCATAGGAGAACTCCTTCTTCTTTGCTCTGGTTGGTGATTCTCTAGAAGACTACTACCTCCACTGCTCTGGGTTGTGGATCTCTATCCACTGAAGACCTTTGTCCTCTCTACCCTAGCTAATGGATATCTATCCACTAGAAACTACTATCCTTTGCTATGTCACCTCCAAATCTATGCTCAATATTTGTCTCAAATATGCACTAAACACGATCCTTTGATATAGCACAAATTTGCTCAATCTCTATCTTTATTATGTACTAAACTTAGTTCTTTGGTTTAGCACAAAACTACTCAATATTTTTCTTTATTATGTACTAAACTCATTCCTTTAGTTTAGCATAAAACTACTTAATCTCTGTCTTTGTTATGTACTAAACTCAGTCCTTCGATTTAGCACAAAACTGCTCGGTCTTTATCTCTGGTTTGGTACAAATTTATCCTCAGATCTACACCAAACTTTGTTCTCAATATGTCTTCAAGATTTACCACAAATCTTGATCCAATCACAAATCACCTCTGCTAGATCTGCCCCAAACCTTAACTCAATTTTTGAACAAATCAATCAAGCAACTCAACTCTCAATTATTCTCAAAGACTTGTATCAAATCTATCCACAAGTCCTCTTAATAACTTGTCCTATCTACTCAACAAGTCTTCACCAAGACTTACCTCAAATCTGCTCAATAAGTCCTCACTAGAACTTGTCTAATCTGCTCAACAAGTCCTTACTAGAACTTTTTTAGTCTACTCAACAAGTCCTCATTAGAACTTATCCAATATGCTCAACAAGTCCTCACTAGAACTTGTCCAATCTGCTTGTAAGCTTCCACAAAAGCTCACATTAATCTGTCCAACAAGTCTTCACAAAGACTAGCCACAAATTTGTCCAATCTGATTGTAAGCTTCCACAAAGCTCACACAAATCTGTCCTTAAGTCCCCTCTAGGACTTACTCAAATCTACTCACGAGCTTTCACCAAAGCTTGTTCAAATCAATTGCAATACTTGCATACAAATGCTCAACTCATAGAAAACCTCTTTCAATCAATCTCAGAAACATATAGAGAATGGTTAAAGACTTAATATGTTACTCACTCACAACAATCACTTTCAAAATCTTTTTTTTAATCTTAGAAACATATAGAGAATGGTTAAAGACTCAATATGCTTCACACTTAATCACTTTCAATCCCTCTTTAAAATTAATTCAAAATATAGAATATTTTGTTTCACAAAACTAGAACTATCACTCCAACGCTTTTCAATCAACTTAATCAATGAAAAAAACTTGCTTGAAACCCTAAGCAAATGTTTCACCACTCTCACAATGGAACTCAAACTCAACTCAATATGATTCCAAAATCACATAACAATGATACTCATGATCTTTCACAAACCCTAGTTCACAATATCACATAACAATGATACTCATGATCTTGCATAAACTCTAGTTCTCAATAGTTCACAATTTCACACTCAATTGTCTTCACAAATGTTCACCCAACATACATGTGAAAACTCACTCAATAATTTCCAAAAATGCTTACCAAACAAAACCTTTTCACTCCAACTTGCATTCACAACATTCAACAAACAATATTCCACTCACAAGGAGAATTTGCCCATACCTTTATCTTGAAGAAGATTTGATATCAAAACCTGTCTCAATAAAACTCAACCTCTTTGATAATCTCAGTGGTTAGATATCATAATTTTATCCTCAATATTTGCCTTCAAAATATTTCACCATGCCAAAGTATAAAAATCAACTATACCTTATTTCTCCTAAATTTATTTTTATAATATAACTTTATTTCAACAAATCACCTCTAACACCTTTGGCACACCTTATTACTCCTTTTAACCACATAAAAATCAAATACCCAAATTAAAACATTGCATACCCTTTTATATCCCTTTTACAACTCATAAAACCTTTTTAACTATGCAAATTTTAATTATCAAGACCTTAGGAAATTAAAAAATAATTTCCACCCTTTTCAATTTTTGGATGCAATGACAAACCTTAGCATATGGTGCATACCTTGTAATTTTACCCAAAAGGACTTCAGTGGGATTCAAACCATTGATCCCTCTCTCCCAAGTGCCTCCACATATCCCGCGCCCACAAAGTGGTCTATGTGCCTCCATGAGATAAATGAGTCTCATGCCTCCCTCTTAAAGCTCGTTCATTGGCACAAAATACAAATCATCACTCTACCTTCCAAAACCGTTGTCTCACGAATTCGATTGTGCGACCTGTCACCTGCAAGTGACTTACCACTGCCCTGGTTGCCAACTATGCTACCGGTTCTTCTACATTTTACTCGATGCTCCTCTCTGCCTTGTTCCTTGTTCTGCCTTCTCAAAGGGTTTAAAATGCACATGCAAATTCCCCTTAGTCCTTGGCGCATGATTTATTTGTCATTCGAATAGCTTGCATGGATACCTTCCCAAGGTGGAACTTACCACCTTATATATGTTTTAAATAATTTTAGAACACGTCGGCCCTTTTATTAATTTCAAATTCAAATTAATTCAAATTTTGAATTATGGCACTTATAAATTAATTAAAATTTGAATTTGACCTTAGGGTAAAATATTTAAATTTAAATAATTTAAACTTAGGACTTTATTAATTTTCAATGGGTCTTTTGGTGAAATAATAATTGTATCACTCCAAGACCTTTGTTTTTCTTCACACCAAACTATTACTAGAAAATATTATAATATTATATATTATAATATTATTATCTTCATTAACCTACTTATTTGCCTTGCTGGAAAAACCACTTGGAGAACATTAATAACACCGGAGTTTGGACATCAACCTTTTGATATAAATGCATGTATGACATTGAAACTTGGTCATCATCCTCATGACATTAATGAAGATAAACCTTCCTCTCTTATTGACATCAATGATAACAAACCTTTCTCATATTTCCAACAATATTCCCCTTTATCATTGATGGTAACCCATTTTTCTTTTACCATTTCCTTTACCTTTTTCTGTTCTGCTGCCCGTGAGAAACTGCTCCCTCTAACTGAATGCTCTCCCCCTAACTCAAACCTCTCCCCATTTGACATCAATGGAAAAGGGTCACCTTTGGGGCTTGGGGTTAATAATGAGACTCTTAGCTTATCCCCTCCCCCACATCCTCTTAAGGTGGTTAATTCTGGGGTGGGAGTATTTCTACTCCCAATAAGCACTGATATTTACCTTTGTCCACTTTCTTCCTTGACTGATATTTCTGATTCTTTTGACTATTCTTGTTCTTGCTTGTTTATGGAATTTTTGCTCTACACCACTTTGTTGTATGCCCATCATTATTGTACTTGCAACACTTAATGTTGTTATTCCTTTGAGGTGTAAATATCTTGGGATTTATCCTGGTAAGACATGTCTATTCCTATCATGAACCTTGTAATTTACTGCCTTGTGACCAAACGAAGTGCCAACGTACAAGTTTTAAGGAAAATCGAAGCACCAAAGTTTATGTGTGAAAGAGAAAATTGATATAAAAACACTATGCCTTAGAGGCATTTAATCATCCTTTTGCTCGAATGATAATGCGTGCAATCACGTGTTGTGAACTCGTGCAAAAAAGATAAGAGAACATTATTTTGAGCACCAACGAATAAGGATAAATTGACGAGCGCCAAATTGCAAGAGCCATCTGGGCAGCGTGTCCTAGTGGCAAGTGAACAACGGCTAGAGTGTTGGGCATGGAGTGACCTGCGATCGAATCATGATGGCAGCATTGTTCTGTTGGTTGTGCTTGTGTTGGAAGCACCAAAGGAAGTGATGCACATTTTTGCATAGGCAAGTCAAGGAGTGTTATAGAGCATGTGGTGCTCTTTACTCGCCAAATGAGGGCCTAGCTCACACGGTGGTTGGAGCCACGACTAGGGTGCAGATTGAGGTTGCATCATGAGTTCGAATCCCACTAAGGCAAAGGTAATAAATTTTGAATATAATTTTTAAGATTCTAGGGTTTGACATGAGGTCGTAGGGAGTTAAAAGGGTTGTTTAAAAAGGTTTTTAATTGATCATTATTTTTTGGTAAATTGGAGGAATAAGGAGTTAAGCTTTATTATTGAATAAAGTACTTGTGTCACATTGGTGTATTGAAATTTAAAGTGTTGAAAGGACTTCTTGCCATTGAGTTATTTTGAAAAGGATATTGCATTGATATTATTCTTGGTATTGAATATTATTTTAATTGAGAGATTATAAGGTGGGTTTGGTCAATTATTTGTGTATATGTTTATGGATGCTTTCTTTAAGATGGAGTGATAAGGTGTATGTGTGTTTTGATATTTGCATTGTATCTTTGAGAGAGTTTAGTGTCTTCTAACTCCTTTGAGCTTGGCAAAGAAGTGTTTGTGGTTGTGGAAGATTTTAGAGATTCCTTCATCATTAAGAAGAAGGTATGAGCACATTCTTCCATAGTTGAGTTGATTGGTTGGTTTTATGGAAAATAATTTTGGAGTGAAAAGGACATAATTAGGGCTTCCTTATTAAGTGTGTTGGGTTGTTGTTAATACATTTTTTTATAAGCATTATTGTTGAAGACATTGGTTGTATGAAGAACTTGAACTAGGGTTTGCAAAGATCATGAGTATTATTGTTATATGAGATTGTTTGATAAATAATTGGTGGAAAAATTTTGAGTGGGTTTTTGTATACTTGGACTAGGGTTTGTAAGGAATGATTATTTCATTAAGTGATTGGTTGAGTAGAGTTGGTTGAGCCTAGTCAAGTGGATGCATGGAGTGATTGTTCAAGTTCCATAAAACAAACTATTCTATATTCTAAATTTATTTGAGAAAGTGATTGAGCATTATGATGAGTGTAGAGCATATTGAGTCTCTAACAATTCTATTTATGTTTATATGATATTGGACAAGTTCTAGTGTGGACTTGTTGATCATATTTGAGGCAAGTCTTTGAGAGGACTTGTGGACAGATTTAGTGTGAGATTTTGTGGAAGCTTATAATACAGATTGAGAGCAAATTTAAATAAGTTATTAAGAGAACTTATTGAGTAGTTTGGGCAAGTCCTAGAGAGGACTTGAGGATAGAGTTTGGTGTATATTTGAGGATAGGTTTGTGCCAGATCAGAGACAAAGTTTGAGGATAGATTTGCGCTAGATCGACGGAATTTTTTTAGTACAGGTTTGAGATAGAGATTTGGATGTGACAAAGTACAAAGGATGACAGTCTCCAATGGATAGAGATCTATTAGCTAGGGCAGTGAGGACATGTGTCTTAAGTTGATAGATATCCATTAGCTAGAGCAGTTGGGGCAACTGTTCTTCTAGAAGATCACCATCCAAAGAAAGAGAAGAAAGGAGTTCTCCTATGGATAGAGATCCATGAACTTGATCTAGGGGATTGGTATCTCCTTTGGACATAGGTCCATAAAAATTATAGGGAAAGGATTCCCAAGAGAATTTATTTGAGAAAAATTTATAAGAAAAATTTTCTCCGTGGAGTAGCCCGCATTGGGTGAACCTTGTAAAATCATCTCTCATGTGTGTGATTCTTTGTGTGATGTTTACTACTTTAATATTTTTGATGCTATTATTTGGATTAAAAAGGAAAAAAAAATATTGTATATTGTTCAACCCCTCTCAATATAAGCACATGTTCTTCAATTGGTATCAGAGTGGGTCTCTCCATGAAAATACTAACATATTGGAGGAGGATCCATCAGTAGCACACATGAATTTACAAAATAAAGAAGAGACTATGTTTGACATAAAAGAGGAATTATTTGCTGCTCTCAAAAAGTTGGAAATACTTAGAGAGAAGAATTCAAGCTTGAAGAAACAAGTTCAAGAAGATGAATAAGCAAGGATGGATCTTATACAAAATCTCACAAAACTCAATATTAGGGTAAAAGAAGGAAAGAAAATTGAGTAGGACATGATAAATTTGTTGAGAGCCAGAGAAACATAATGTGAAATATTGGAAGAAAAAATTATCCACCTAAGGAATGAAGTTGAAATGACCAAGGTACTATAATATGTAGAATATGAGAAACAGAAAGAGGAATCAAGTCTTCAAAAAGCAAAAACCACAAACAAGGATAAGCAAGCAAAGGATATCAAAAAGGAAGAAAGCAAAGAACTTTGGATAAGAGTTAATCACAAGAGGAATAATACTTCACCACAAACTCCAAGACATCCAAATAGGTTACATAATTTCTTCCATGGTCATTGTTTTCTTGTAATAAATATGGTCATAGAGTTGTACATTGTATTCATCATGCAAGAAAATGTCAATAGAAATTTCAATTCCATTACACCTCTCATGGATGATGATATTATATGTTACAAATGCAATAATTTTGGGCACAAAGCTAGATGGTGTAAAATGATACTTCTTGAGTCTAGAAAAATAATTTCAACAACTAGGAAAGATGAAAGGAAAAATGTTAAGTCTAGATCAATGCTAGTTCAAACAACCCTTTATGCTCAGGATAAAGAAGAAAAATGGTATCTTGATGGTGGTTTCTCTAGTCACATTATAGGAGACAAATATAAATTCATTGTACTAAAAGAAACAAATAGAGGATCAGTATGTTTCGATGATAATAGATCAGCAAGGATTGGTGGAAGAGGAACTCTAATTTTAGATAATGGGAAAACAAAAACAGAAAATGTATTGTATGTTAAAGGTTTAAAACACAATATGTTGAGTATAAGTCAACTTTGTGATCAAGGGTACATGGTTACTTTCCATTTAAATAGATGTGAGATATGAAAATTAGAAACTGGAAAAATAATTTCCAATGCAAGAAGAACCCCAAACAACTTATACATGCCCAATGAGATCAAAGGGGAAAAGTGCCTTCTATCACAAGAATATGAGAGTTTGTTATGGCATAGAATATTGGGTCACTTGAATTTTAAAAATATAGTCAACATAAGCAATAAATAGGTGGTCAAAGATTTACCCAAAATAAGAAGACCTCAAAGCACAATTTGTGCACCCTCTCAACATGGAAAGCAAACTAGGACAACATTTAAATCAAAAGGATATATATCATCTGAGCCATTGAGCCTAATACATATTGATCCATGTGGTCCTACCAAAACACAACATTCAATGTGAGAGCTACTTTATAGTTTTTGTAGATGAATATTCCAGAATGGTTTGGGTAGCTTTCCTGAAATAGAAGTCAGAGGCCTTTGAAAAATTCAAAGCATTTAAGGAACTAGTTGAAAATGAAACTAGCAAAAATATTAAATGTATGCGATCTGATAGAGGAGGATAATTTACCTCAAATAAATTTGTAGAGTTTTGTGAACAACATGGGATCAAGAGAGAGTACTCAGCAACAAGAACTCCTCAACAAAATGGGGTAGTTGAAAGGAAAAATAGGACTGTTGGGAACATGGCTAGAGGTATTTTTAAATGAATCTAAGCTATCAGATGGTTTTGGGAGAGAATATATAAACATGATAGTTTACATAATATTAGAGCTCAAATAAGGGTAAATCATCACAAGACTCCATATGACCTTTGGAAAGGTAGACCTGCCACTGTAAAACACTTCAAGATTTTTGGAATCAAGTGTTACATAAGATGGGAAGATCAAAAATTAGGCAAGCTTGATCCAAGATGTGATGAGGGAATCTTTCTTGATTATTCCTCAAGGAGTAAATCCTATAGATGCTTCAACAAAATAATACGTACTATGGTGGAAATTATAAATGTAACAATTAATGAGAAGATAGATTCAAGAGAACCAATTAAGCAAATTATGTATCAAGAAGATGGATGTTGCCAAGAAGAGTTTCATGAGATATCAGATGATGAAGAAGAAGAAACAGAAAGAATTCTTCCTAAAAATCCATCTAGATATGTATATAAGCATCATCCAAAAGATCAAATCAGTGTAAATCCATATGAAATACAGATAAGGAGAAGGATAATAACACCATATCAATAAGCAAATCTTTCTTTGCTATCTAATATTGAGCTAAAATACTTCACTCAGGTAAGTGAGGATAAGTTTTGGATTAAGGCAATGGATGATGAATTATATCATATAGAAAAGAGCAAGACTTGGGAAATTATTCCATGACCAAAAGACAAAAATGTGATTGGCACAAAATGGGTATTTAGAAATAGGTTAAATTAAGATGGACAGGTGGTCAGGAATAAAGCAAGGTTAGTACGCAAAGGTTATGCACAAGTAGATGGAATTGACTTTGATGAGACATTTGCTCCATTTTCATGACTTGAAGCCATAAGAATATTTTTAGCCTTCTCAAGTTTCAAAAAATTTAAGGTATATCAGATGGATGTTAAGTTAGCATTTCTAAATAGTATTCTAGAAGAAGATTATATTGAACAGTCAGAGGGATTCATATTAGAATATAAACCATATCATGTATGCAGATTGAAAAAGGCACTGTACGATCTAAAGCAAGCTCTGAGGGTATGGTACTCAATATTGGATAAGTATCTTCAGGAACAAGGATTCAGAAAAGGAATAGTAGACAATAATTTATATATCAAAAATAAAGGAAATGATCTACTAATTGTGGTTGTTTATGTTGATGACATCATTTTTTGGGGAAACAATGATAAGATGTGTAAAGAGTTTGCTAAGAACATGCAAAATAAATTTGAGATGTCTATGTTTGGTGAATTGTCCTTCTTTCTTGGACTTTAGATTTCACAATCAGAAAGAGGGGTGTTTCTCTCACAAGCCAAGTACATAAAATAAATTTTAAATAAATTCAGGTTAGAATATTGTAAACCGGTAAGTACCCCCATGGTCATAGGATGCAAGTTGAGTAAGGATGATGAATCTCCAGAGGTAGATCAGAGATTATACAAATATATGATTATCAACTTATTGTATGTAACAACTACAAGACCAAACATAGTATAGTTAGTGGGATTAGTGGCAAGGTTTCAAGCAGCACCTAAGGAAACACATGTGGTAGCAGTAAAAAGAATTTTCAAGTATCTAAAAGGTACTATGGATTTTGGGCTTTGGTATCCCAAAAGTGACAGTTTCACACTGATAGCATATACAAATGCAAATTGGGCTGGCAACATTGATGACAAAAAGAGCACAAGTGGAGGAGCATTCTTTCTTGGAGATTATTTAGTCTCTTGGCTAAGTAAGAAGCAAGTTTCAGTATCCTTATCTACAACAGAAGTAGAATATATTGCAACAGTAGCCAGTTGTACACAGGTGTTATGGATGAAGCAAACTCTAGAAGACTTCAAGATAAAACATGATCATCCTATTCCTATACTATGTGATAATACAAGTGCTATAAGTATCTCAAAAAATCTAGTTATGCACTCCAAGACAAAGCACATTCCGATTAAGTGTTATTTTTTGAGAGAACAGGTGATAAATAAACATGTCAGGTTGGAATATGTTACTACAAAGGAACAAATAGCAGATATTTTCACTAAGCCACTTTCAAAGGAAACCTTTGAGTATCTTCGAGGAAAATTGGGAGTAAGAATCCTACCCCAGAATTAACCACCTCAAGAGGATGTGGGGGAGGGGCTAAGCTAAGAGACTCATTCTTAATTCCTAGCCCCAAAGGTGACCCTTTGCCATTGATGTCAAAGGGGGAGAGATTTGAGTAAGGGGGGGAGATTTGGTATTTGAGTAAAGAGGAGAGATTTGAAAATAGTATTGAGCCAGGGGGAGCAATGTCCTAGGGGGAGCAGAACAAAGAAAAGGTTAAGTTTCTGGTAAAAATAATTTGGGTTACCATCAATGACAAAGGGGGAGATTGTTGTACATTTTGAGTCAAAGTTGTCATTGATGTCAAGGAATGAAGTTGTCACTGATGTCAATGAATAAGCTACCATTGATGTCAAAAGTTCAAGAGGAACAATGCAAAGGTTAAATGCAAAAGAGCTTCATAATATTTTTAATATTATATGGAAGCATATGAAGGCGGTTTTTTATTAAAACCATGGATGAGAAAAATAAAAGGTTTTTCATAAAAACCCAAGGAAGCATTTTGAAAATCTAAAGGAGGTTTTAATATTTATTTTATAAAATATTTAAATTCAAATTGAATTTAAATTTTATAAATAAATATTATTTATACAAAGTTGTAAAATGAGAGAAGGCTTTAATAAAAGCAAAGGGATGTAAAAATTAATTTATAAAATTTAAATCCTAAAGAATGTAAATAATTTATAAATTAATAAGTTAAAAATCGAAGTGCTGACGTACAAGTTTGAAGGAAAATCGAAGCACCGATGTTTATGTGTGAAGGAGGAAATCGATATAAAAAAATGATGCTTTAGAGGTATTTAATCATCCTTTTGCTCGAATGATAATGCGTGCAATCATGTGTTGTGAACTCGTGCAAAAAAGATAAGAGAACATTGTTTTGAGTGCCAGTGAATAAGGATAAATTAACGAGTATTGAATTGCAAGAGCCATCTGGGCAGCGTGGCTTAGTGGCAAGTGGACAGTGGCTAGAGTGTTGGGTGCAAAGTGAATTGCAATCGAATCATGATGGCAGCATTGTTTTATTGGTTGTTCTTGTGTTGGAAGTGCCAAAGGAAGCAGCACACTTTTTTGCATAGGCAATTTGGAGAGCGTTATAGAGCACATGGTGCTCTTTACTCCCCAAACGAGCACCTAGCTCATGTGATGGTTGGAGCCGCATCTAAGAAGTAGGTTGAGGCTGCATCGTGAGTTTGAATCCCACCAAGGCAAAGGTAATAAATTTTGAATATAATTTTTATGATGCTAAGGTTTGACATGAGGTCTTAGGGAGTTAAAAAGGTTGTTTAAAAAGGTTTTTAATTGATCATTATTTTTTGGTAAATTGGAGGAATAAGGAGTTAAGATTTATTATTGAATAAAGTATTTGTGTCACATTGGTGTATTGAAATTTAAAGTGTTGAAAGGACTTCTTCTTGCCATTGAGTTATTTTGAAAAGGAGATTGCATTGATATTATTCTTGGTATTGAATATTATTTTAATTGGGAGATTATAAGGTGTATTTGGTAAATAATTTTTGTATATTTTGATGAATGATTTCTTTAAGTTGGAGTGATAAGGTGTATGTGTGTTTTGATATTTGCATTGTATCTTTGAGAGAGTTTAGTTGATATTCTCACAATGACACTGAGAGGGGGGGTGAATCAGTGTAGCTTTTTAAATTCAAATCTACAACACTTAAAGCTGAAGCAAAGAGAACTTAAAAATAGATAAAGCAATTATCACAAGAGAGCACACCACAACACACAATGTAACGAGGTTCACCAATTTGGCTACTCCTCAAGAATGACTGCTTGGACTACGGTCCAAATCTAGTCTTTGCAAAACACCAATTTTACAATCTTTTTACTAGCACCCACTGGAAGGAGCACCAACCCCTGATTTATCTGCACCAACAGAAAGGAGCACCAACCCCTAATGCCAAGCACCAACTTGGACTGCAATTCTGAATTATTTCAATGACATAAAAATGCCTTCGTTGTTTACACGACCCTGACTGGTCTGCAATTAATCAAACTCTGCACGCTCTCACGGCTTTGCTTATCTCTCTCTTGGACCTCTTCTAACCCTCTTTACGTAGCAATTTCTCACTTTTTACAGCAACCTTATTCTTCACGTGCGACCTTCTTTTATAATGTCTTAGACTCTATTTTTAACTTCCATATTTTCGCATGCAACCTGTAACTGTTTCTTTAGTATTCTCTTCTGCCACTTGTCAACTATAACTCATTTATGTAACTCCTTTTGTATCTATAGAGTGGGCATTTCGTTAAATACGTTACATGCAACATATACCTCTACTATGACTGTTCGTATTCTTTCCTGTGCATGCATGCATTTTTTGATTCTATTTATGTGATTGTTCGATTTCTCCTTTTTGACTGTTCTTAAAAAGCTGCATGATTTCTATCTATAAATCCACCTGTAACTGTCGCACTGACTCTAGTTAACTCTTCTTATTTTGGTTGCATGCTTTTCCTCTACAACTGCCCCTTTAACTATTGTTCTGCTTTAGTTAACTATCAGTGATCGTGTTGTTGCGACCTATCATGAAATCGTGACACTTCTCCCTCTTTGCACTCTTCTCGGCCTTCTACCCATGAAAACAAGACATGTCACGATATCGCGACACTTTTCACCTCCTTGTCCTCTTCTCGGCATGCAACCGTGAAAACCATGACATGTCACGAAATCGTGACACTTTTCACCTTCGTACACTCTACTTGGCTTGCACCAGCGAAAATCAGACATGTCACGAAATCACGACACTTTTCGCTTCCTGCACTTCTCTGCCTTTCACCTGTGAAAACTGGAACATGTCATGAAATCGTGACACTTTCGTTGCCTTGTGCCTTTTCTGTCTTTGTCCTGTGAAAAAGGAACATGTCGCGAAATCGCGACACTTTCGCTACCTTGTGCCTTTTTTGTCTTTGGCCCGCAAAAACGGAACATGTCACGAAATCGTGACACTTTCGCTACCTTGTGCCTTTTCTATCTTTGGCCCGCGAAAACACAACATGTCGCGAAATCGTGACACTTCTCCTCCTTAGCGCTTCCTCTTGCAAATTATCACAAAATCGTGACACTTTTTCTCCTTGGCGCTTTCTCTTCGAACCTGTCACGAAATCGTGACTTTTTCTCCTTGGTGCTTTCTGTTCGAACTTGTCATGAAATCGTGACACTTTTTCTCCTTGGCGCTTTCTCTTCGAACTTGTCATGAAATCACGACACTTTTTCTCCTTGGTGCTTTCTCTTCGAACCTGTCGCGAAATCGTGACACTTTTTCTCCTTAGCGCTTCTTCTTGCAAATTGTCACGAAATCGTGACACTTTTTCTCCTTGGCGCTTTCTCTTCGAACCTGTCGCGAAATCGCAACACTTTTTCTCCTTGGCACTTCTTCTTGCAAATTGTCGCGAAATCGCGACACTTTTTCTCCTTGCAAGCTCTTTCTCTCGAACATGTCACGAAATCGTGACACTTTTCGTCCGTACTGCCTCTCTTGCAGATTATCACAAAATCGTGACACTTTTCTTTGCAAGCTCCTTCTTCCCGAACATGTCATGAAATCGTGACAGTTTTCTTTGCTTGCACCTTCTTTTTGAACATGTCACGAAATCATGACAGTTTTTCTTGCGCGTTCTCTCTCTTCAAACATGTCACGAAATCGTGACAGTTTTCCTTGTGCTTTCTCTTTCATCCAACATGTCACGAAATCGC
Source organism: Wollemia nobilis (assembly GCA_028583015.1). Classification (NCBI taxonomy): domain Eukaryota; kingdom Viridiplantae; phylum Streptophyta; class Pinopsida; order Araucariales; family Araucariaceae; genus Wollemia; species Wollemia nobilis. The sequence continues at coordinate 8,768,093 of JAQPPZ010007509.1, read as the reverse complement.
GATAGTTTTTCCACTTGGCTTCTTCTCTGCCAACATGTCGTGAAATCGTGATAGTTTTGCCAGCATTTTCTCTCTCCTTCGATATGTCATGAAATCGTGACAGCTTTTGCCAACATTTTCTCTCTCCTCCGATATGTCACGAAATCGTGACAAAAAACATGTCGCGATATCGTGACAGTTTTCTTACTTGTCTTTTTCTTTGATCTTTTGAATCTAGGCCACTTCTGTCTTCTTGGAAATTCACTGTACATGCTTTGACTGACCTCTGAACTCTTGTCCACTACATCAACTGATCTATCTGTCTGTGTTGACAACAATGACAATACTTTTTCTACACCTTGCTCAACAATCTCCCCCTTTGGAATTGTTGGCAACACATGTGCAATTTCTTGTAATTCTTCTCCCCCTTTGACAATAATACCAAAGGGCTGCTGCAGACTCCCCCTGAGTCTATGCACAACATTCTCAGACACACATTGTTATAGTTAGCAAAAATCATGAATATGAGCAAAACTATAAACATAGGCATAAATGCTCCCCCCGAGAATGTGATCCCAATTGATAGTCGATTCTTGGGAAATGTGACCACTCCCAACTTACTCCGAAGGTACTCAAAAACTTCCTTGGGCAATGGTTTTGTGAATATATCTGCTACTTGCTCTGTAGTTGGAACAAAATCCAATTTGACCTCACCTTCTACAACTTTATCCTTCAAGAAGTGATACCGGATTGCAATATGTTTGGTTCGAGAATGCATAACCGGATTCTTTGATATGTTAATAGCACTAGTGTTATCACATTTAATTGAAATTGGCTCTTTGAAGTGAATACCAAGATCTTTCAGGGTTTGTCTCATCCATAATATCTATGTACAGCATGTTGTTGCTGTAATGTATTCTGCCTCTGCTGTGGATAGAGAGACTGATTCTTGTTTCTTGTTGTGCCATGCTACCAGCCTGTCTCCAAGATAAAATGCTCCTCCACTGGTACTCTTTCTATCATCAATACATCCTGCCCAATCTGCATCAGAATATGCAATAAGAGTGAAGTCCTTACCTTTTGGGTACCACAACCCATACTCCATAGTACCCTTGAGGTACCTAAAAATCCTCTTCACAGCTGTCACATGAGTCTCTTTGGGACTAGCCTAAAATCTTGCTACCATGCATACTGCCTGTAAGATATCTGGTCTAGTAGTTGTCAAATACAGCAGGCTTCCAATCATAGACCTGTACATGGTTTGATCTACATCTGGAGATTTGTCATCCTTGCTCAACTTGCAACTTGTTGTCATGGGAGTGCTAACAGGTTTACAATCCTCCATTGTGAATTTTTTTAGCATTTCTTTCACATATTTAACTTGAGAAATAAAAATGCCCTTTTCATTTTGATTGACTTGCAGTCCGAGGAAATAAGAAAGTTCACCAATCATAGACATCTCAAATTCTTTCTTCATTTTATCTGCTATGTCTCTACAAGACTTATCATGACTGCTGCCAAAGATGATATCATCTACATAAACAACAAGGACAATAAGATGGCCATTCTCTATTTTGACATACAAATTGCTGTCCACCAAACCTTTCTTGAACCCCTGTTGGATAAGATAGTTATCCAGCCTTGCATACCATGCTCTTGGTGCCTGTTTCAAGCCATACAAAGCTTTCTTCAACTTGCAAACAAAGTTGGGATTATCACCTAGTTGGAAACCATCTGGTTGTTCAATTTAAACCTCTTCTTCCAGTTTTCCATTCAGAAATGCTGATTTCATGTCCATTTGATATACTTTGAAATTTTTATGGACTGCTAAGGCCAAAAACATTCTAATTGCCTCTAGTCTAGCTATTAGTGCAAAGGTCTCCTCAAAGTCAATTCCTTCAACCTGTGCATAGCCTTTACAGACCAGTCTTGCTTTATTCCTTACAACCTGTCCATCTTCGTTCAATTTGTTTTAAAAAATCCATTTAGTACCGATTATATTTTTATTTGTTGGTCTTGGTACTAACTCCCAGGTTTTGTTTTTCTCAATCTGATCTAGTTCTTCATTAATTGCCTTCATCCAACTTTCATCTGTGCTTGCTTCAGCAATATTTTTGGGCTCAATGCTGGATAATAGAGAGTAGTTTCGTACTAATGCTCTTCTTGTCTGAATACCAACTATGGGGTCCCCAATAATCTGTTCTTTGGGATGATTTTTTTGCCAACTGCCTATTTTGAATTTCTTGTTTTCTTCTTCTTCTGAGTCAATTCTTAAATCATCTGGGTCAATTTTCTGATTCTCTTCTATTTCCTTTTCTTCATCTCCTTCAATGACTTCTTCATAAATAGGGTAGTTTTCTTGATAAGTAATTTCTCGTTCTCTACCTTCATCAACTTTGACATCAGCACTCTCCACAATTTTCTTTAGCCTCTTGTTGTAACATGTGTAGGCTTTGCTTTTTGTCGAGTAACCAAGAAAAATACCTTCGTCAGCTCTATCTTCAAACTTATCGAGATTATCTTTAGTTCGTTTGATGTAGCACTTGCTATCGAACACTTTGAAATATCTTGTTGTTGCCTTTCTGCCAAACCACAGCTCATAAGGTGTTTTGCTTTCATGTGTCCTTAGCATGCACCTGTTTTGGATGTAAACCATAGTATGGACTGCCTCTTTCCAAAATCTGTCAGCTATTTTGTTCTCAGCCAACATTGTCCGTGCCATTTCCTGCACTGTCCTGTTCTTCCTTTCTACAACACCATTCTACTGAGGTGTCCTTGCTACTGAAAACTGTCTTTTGATCCCATATTTTTGACAGTACTCTACAAACTCTTCTGAGATAAAATCTCCTCCTCTGTCTGATCTTAGGCATTTAATTCTTTTTCCAGTCTGATTCTCAACCTATTTTTTAAAAATCTTGAACATCTCAAAGGCATCTGATTTAAGCTTTAAAAATAGTACCCATGTCATCCTGGAGTAGTCATCTATGAACAACATAAAGTATTTGTCACCATTTATGCTTTGTGTTCTCATGGGTCCACACAAATCAGTATGTATTAGTTCTAAAGGCTTACTGGTGAAGTATTCCTTTGATTTAAATGTGGCTCTAGTTTGCTTCCCCTTTTGGCATGAAGCACAAATGCTATTTAATGGTTTGCCAATTGTGGGTATATCTCTTACTGCCCTGTTTGAGCTTATTTTTACTAGATTGTCAAAGCTGATATGACCGAGCCTCTTGTGCCACAACCAATTTTCATCTTCCTGTCCAATCAAGCACGCTCCTTCTGAAGTCTCTGAGAGAGTATATAGATTTCCAAAAGTCCTCGATCCAGTAGCCATCAGTTTTCCATTGTGTGCTTTTTTGACTTCACATCCTTGCTTCTTAAAGATGACTTCATGACCTCTGTCACAGATTTGACTTACGCTCAGTAAGTTGTGCTTCAAACCAATCACAAACAAAACTTCTTTGGAATTGATCTTTCCATCACTTATCTTGACTGATCCTTTGCCAACTATCTTGGCTCCATCATTATTTCCAAACTTTACAGAGCCCCCTTCATATTTCTGTAACGTTTCAAATTTTTGTTTATCTCCTGTCATGTGACTGGAGCATCCACTATCCAATATCCATGGTGTCATTTTGTTCTGTGCTTTGAAAGTTGTCTGAACAATCAAAGATTCCTTTTCTTCCTGGAGTTTCTCCTTTTCTTTCCATTCTGGTTTGATAGCAGCTTTGGCTATTTGTTTTGCCTTTCCCTTTTCATTAGCTTGTGCATGTTTTTCTAGGAATTTTCTGTTTTGCCTTAAACTGTTTGGTTGAGATCTTCTTCCCTGATATTTGTTTGTTGCATATGTGCTTCTATAGTTTCTTGCAATGTGTCCAAATTTATGACAGTTATAGCATTCTACTGCATAATCCATCAAGGGTGAAAAGACATTTCTACTTGGTGAAATTTCTTTGTCCTATATTATAAATGCAGTCTGAAATCTTATGACCGTAAGCATTGCATTTAAAATAATAACCAAAAAATGAATGATTGAACCTGGGAGTTGGTCTTTGCCATTTTGAAGTAGGAGCCACAAATTTTCTTCTCCTTTGATGTGTGACTTTTATGAATCCCTCACTGTCAACACTCTTCTCGTGCCTGGAACTCTTGCTTTCTTTTGCCTGATTCATTTTTCCTTGATCAACCTTGATCTTATCTTCTTTCTTTACTTTTTCTATAGTTATGTCCTTTGATCCACTTGACGATTCTCCTTCGACAAAGCCCAAGCCAAATTTGATGTCTGTAGTCCTCTGACTATTTATAATCTTTTCAAGCTTCACAGAACTTCCTTCAAGTTTGTGATAGCAACTCAATTTTTGATTCTTTTCTTCTAGCCGCATTCTTAAGACAACAATCTCTTCTTCCAGTTTGCTACACTCATCTATTTTCATGGTTAACTGTACTTCGAGTTCTTCAGACATTTTCTTAAATTCTTCTATCTGTACTTTCAAAGTGTTTATTATGTCATTCGCATCCTCAAGCTTTCTTGAGACCTTTTTATTCTTTTTCCTTTCTGTACTCAACTCTTTAAGTGCAGCAACCAACTCTCCTTCCCAATATACTTCAGCCTCATCATTAATGTTTTTATCACCTTCCTCTTTTTCTTCTATTTTTTCTTCTTGAAATGCCATGAAAAGAGCTTCACCTATTTCTTCTTCAGAGTCATCACCTAAGCTATCTTCAGAAGAGCTGACATTCTTAGATATGAAACTTTTCTTTTTGAAGTTGCTTTTTCTAAAGCTTGGTTTCTTCTTCCAGTCACTTCTTTCTTGGTGTGACCCTTCATCACTTTTGGTTTTCTCATTCATTGGACACTTAGCTGCAAAGTGACCGACGCCTCCACAATTGAAGCACTTAAACGGTAACTTTCCTCTATATTTTCCTTTTCCCTTTGTAAGTTTTTGAACAAAGTTAGCTTCTATTTCATCCGATGTCTCTTCATCCTCAGATTCTTGTTCAGCTTTTATATTCTTGTGTGCTTTAAAAGTAGCTTCTCTATCTATGGGCTTAGTTTGTCCTATTCTCATTTCGTATGCAGTCAAAGAACCATGCATCTCGTCCATGCTAAAATTATTTAGATCTTTAGCCTCTTCTATTGTAGAAACTTTAGAATTAAATCTTTTGTGAAGAGTTCTAAGTACCTTTTTCACGACAACCGCATCTTCGATTTCTTTGCCGAGTCCTCTGATTGCATTAATGATTCCATTGACTCTCAGCATATAGGCCTCTATGTTCTCATCGTCATTCATTTGTAATGCTTTGAACTGAGCTCGATGCATTTGCGGCTTGGCTTCCTTGATCTTGTTGTCTCCTTCATGGATGCTCTTCAGTTTGTCCCACATGTCTTTTGCCGATTTATAGCTCATGACCCTTATCAGTTCACTGTCTACTAGCCCACACATTATGGCATTCTTTGCTTTGGAGTTATTCTCAAATTTTTTCTTCTCAGCAGAGATCTGTTGGAGGAGTAGCGGGTACTGTGTATCCACTTTCTACTGACTCCCAAATGTCGTATCCTAACGCACTCAGATATGTCTGCATCTTGAGTCTCCAGAATGAGTAATTAGTTCCATTGAACAAAGGAGCTTTGTTTGATGAGAATCCTTCACTACCTACCATTGTGTTCCTTCCAAGATCACCTTAGCTGATTAAGCTTGTTCAGGAACCTTGCTTTGATACCAATTGATATTCTCACAATGACACTGAGAGGGGGGGTGAATCAGTGTAGCTTTTAAAATTCAAATCTACAACACTTAAAGCTGAAGCAAAGACAACTTAAAAAATAGATAAAGCAATTATCACAAGAGAGCACACCACAACACACAATGTAACGAGGTTCACCAATTTGGCTACTCCTCAAGAATGACTGCTTGGACTACGATCCAAATCCAGTCTTTGCAAAACACCAATTTTACAAACTATTTACCAGCACCCACTGGAAGGAGCACCAACCCCTAATTTATCTGCACCAACAGAAAAGAGCACCAACCCCTAATGCCAAGCACCAACTTGGACTGCAATTCTAAATTATTTTAATGACATAAAAATGCCTTCACTGTTTACACGACCCTGACTGGTCTGCAATTAATCAAACTCTGCATGCTCTCACGGCTCTGCTTATCTCTCTTCTCGGCCCTCTTCTAACCCTCTTTACGTAGTAATTTCTCACTTTTAGCGACAACCTTATTCTTCACGTAGACCTGCTTTTATAACGTCTTAGACTCTATTTTTAACTTTTAGATTTACGCATGCAACCTGTAATTGTTTTTTTAATATTCTCTTCTGCCACTTGTCAACTGTAACTCCTTCTTTATGTAACTCCTTTTGTATTTATAGAGTGGCAATTTTGTTAAACACGTTACATGCAACATATACCTCTACCATGACTATTCATATTCTTTTCTGTGCATGCATGCATTTTTTTATTCTATTTATGCAACTGTTCGATTTCTCCTTTTTTGACTGTTCTTAAAAAGCTGCATGATTTCTATCTGTAAATCCACCTGTAACTGTCACACTGACTCTAGTTAACTCTTCTTATTTTGGCTGCATGTTTTCCTCTACAACTGCCCCTTTAACTGATGTTCTGCTTCAGTTAACTATCTATGATCGTGCTGTTGTGACCTGTCGCGAAATCGTGACACTTCTCCCATTTTGAATTTTTCTTGGTCATTGACCACAAAAATAAGACATGTCGTGATATCATGACATTCTCTGCCTCTTTGTCCTCTTCTCAGCATGCAAAAGCGAAAACCAGACATGTCGCGAAATCGTGACACTTTTTGCTTTTGTACACTCTACTTGGTCGGCACCAGTGAAAATCAGACATGTCACGAAATCGTGACACTTTTCTCTTCCTTGCACTTCTCTACCTTTCACCCATGAAAATGGAACATGTCATGAAATCGTGACACTTTCGCTGCCTTGTGCCTTTTCTGTCTTTGTCCCGCGAAAAAGGAACATGTCACGAAATCGTGACACTTTTGCTGCCTTGTGCCTTTTCTATCTTTGGCCCGCGAAAATGGAACATGTCACGAAATCGTGACACTTTCGCTACCTTGTGCCTTTTCTATCTTTGGCCCGCAAAAACACATGTCATGAAATCATGACACTTCTTCTCCTTGGCGCTTTCTCTTGCAAATTGTCACGAAATCACGACACTTTTTCTCCTTGGCACTTTCTCTTCAAACCTGTCATGAAATCGTGACACTTTTTCTCCTTGGCACTTTCTCTTCGAACCTATCGTGAAATCGTGACACTTTTTCTCCTTGGCGCTTTCTCTTCGAACCTATCGTGAAATCGTGACACTTTTTCTCCTTGGTGCTTTCTCTTCGAACCTGTCATGAAATCATGACACTTTTTCTCCTTAGCACTTCTTGCAAATTATCGTGAAATCGTGACACTTTTTCTCCTTGGCGCTTTCTATTCGAACCTATCATGAAATCATGACACTTTTTCTCCTTAGCACTTCTTCTTGCAAATTGTCACGAAATCACGACACTTTTCCTTGCTAGCTCTTTCTCTCAAACATGTCGTGAAATTGCAACACATTTTCGTCCTGTCTTTGTTGTAAATCGTGAATTTTCTTTGCTTTCTTCCGAACATGTCACAAAATCATGATTGTTTTCTTTGCTTGCACCTTCTTTCTGAACATGTCGCAAAATCGTGACAGTTTTCCTTACGCTTTCTCTCTCTTCGAACATGTCATGAAATCGTGACAGTTTTCCACTTGCGCTTTCTCTTTCGTCCAACATGTCATGAAATCGTGATAGTTGTTCCACTTGGCTTCTTCTCTGCCAACATGTCACGAAATCATGACAGTTTTTCCAACATTTTCTCTCTCCTCCGATATGTCATGAAATCACGATAGTTTTGCCAGCATTTTCTCTCTCCTCCGATATGTCATGAAATCGTGACAGAAAACATGTCGCGATATCACGATAGTTTTCTTACTTGTCTTTTTCTTTGATCTTTTGAATCTGGCCACTTCTGTCTTCTTGGAAATTCATTGTACATGCTCTGACTGACCTCTGAACTCCTGTCCACTGCATCAATTGATCTATCTGTCTGTGTTGACAACAATGACAATACTTTTTCTGCACCTTGCTCAACAATCTCCCCCTTTGGAATTGTTGGCAACACATGTGCAATTTCCTGTAATTCTTCTCCCCCTTTGACAATAATACCAAAGGGCTACTGTAGACTCCCCTTGAGTCTATGCACAACATTCTTAGACACACATTGTTATAGTTAGCAAAAATCATGAATATGAGCAAAACTATAAACATAGGCATAAATGCTCCCCCTGAGAATGTGATCCCAATTGATAGTCAGTTCTTGGGAAATGTGACCACTCCCAACTTACTCCGAAGGTACTCAAAAACTTCCTTGGGCAATGGTTTTGTGAATATATCTGCTACTTGCTCTGTAGTTGGAACAAAATCCAATTTGACCTCACCTTCTGCAACTTTATCCTTCAAGAAGTGATACCGGATTGCAATATGTTTGGTTCGAGAATGCATAACCGGATTCTTTGATATGTTAATAGCACTAGTGTTATCACATTTAATTGAAATTGGCTCTTTGAAGTGAATACCAAGATCTTTCAAGGTTTGTCTCATCCATAATATCTGTGTACAACATGTTGTTGTTGCAATGTATTATGCCTCTGCTGTGGATAGAGAGATTGATTCTTGTTTCTTGTTGTGCCATGCTACCAGCCTGTCTCCAAGATAAAATGCTCCTCCACTGGTACTCTTTTTGTCATCAATACATCCTGCCCAATCTGCATCATAATATGCAATAAGAGTGAAGTCCTTACCTTTTGGGTACCACAACCCATACTCCATAGTACCCTTGAGGTACCTAAAAATCCTCTTCACAACTGTCACATGAGTCTCTTTGGGACTAGCCTAAAATCTTGCTACCATGCATACTGCCTGTAAGATATCTGGTCTGGTAGCTGTCAAATACAGCAGGATTCCAATCATAGACTTGTACATGGTTTGATCTACATCTGGAGATTTGTCATCCTTGCTCAACTTGCAGCTTGTTGTCATGGGAGTGCTAACAGGTTTACAATCCTCCATTGTGAATTTTTTCAGCATTTCTTTCACATATTTAACTTGAGAAATAAAAATGCCCTTTTCATTTTGATTGACTTGCAGTCCGAGGAAATAAGAAAGTTCACCAATCATAGACATCTCAAATTCTTTCTTCATTTTATTTGCTATGTCTCTACAAGACTTATCATGACTGCTACCAAAAATGATATCATCTACATAAACAACAAGGACAATAAGATGGCCATTCTCTGTTTTGACATACAGATTGCTGTCCACCAAACCTTTCTTGAACCCCTGTTGAATAAGATAGTTATCCAGCCTTGCATACCATGCTCTGGGTGCCTATTTCAAGCCATACAAAGCTTTCTTCAACTTGCAAACAAAGTTGGGATTATCACCTAGTTGGAAACCATCTGGCTGTTCAATGTAAACCTCTTCTTCCAGTTTTCCATTCAGAAATGCTGATTTCACGTCCATTTGATATACTTTGAAATTTTTATGAACTGCTAAGGCCAGAAACATTCTGATTGCCTCTAGTCTAGCTACTGGTGCAAAGGTCTCCTCAAAGTCAATTCCTTCAACCTGTGCATAGCCTTTACAGACCAGTCTTGCTTTATTCCTTACAACCTATCCATCTTCATTCAATTTGTTTCAAAAAATCCATTTAGTACCGATTATATTTTTATTTGCTGGTCTTGGTACTAACTCCCAGGTTTTGTTTTTCTCAATCTGATCTAGTTCTTCATTAATTGCCTTCATCCAACTTTCATCTGTGCTTGCTTCAACAACATTTTTGGGCTCAATGCTGGATAATAGAGAGTAGTTGCATACTAATGATCTTCTTGTCTGAATACCAACTATGGGGTCCCCAATAATCTGTTCTCTGGGATGATTTTTTTGCCAGTTGCCTATTTTGAATTTCTTGTTTTCTTCTTCTTCTGAGTCAATTCTTAATTCATCTGGGTCAATTTTATGATTCTCTTCTATTTCTTTTTCTTCATCTCCTTCAATGACTTCTTCATAAATAGGGTAGTTTTCTTGATAAGTAATTTCTCGTTCTCTACCTTCATCAACTTTGACATCAACACTCTCCACAATTTTCTTTAGCCTCTTGTTGTAACATGTGTAGGCTTTGCTTTTTGTCGAGTAACCAAGAAAAATACCTTCGTCAGCTCTATCTTCAAACTTACTGAGATTATCTTTAGTTCGTTTGATGTAGCACTTGCTATCGAACACTTTGAAATATCTTGTTGTTGCCTTTCGCCGAACCACAGCTCATAAGGTGTTTTGCTTTCATGTGTCCTTAGCATGCACCTGTTTTGGATGTAAACCGCAGTATGGACTGCCTCTTTCCAAAATCTATCAACTATTTTGTTCTCAGCCAACATTGTCCGTGCCATTTCTTGCATTGTCCTGTTCTTCCTTTCTACAACACCATTCTGCTGAGGTGTCCTTGCTGCTGAAAACTGTCTTCTGATCCCATATTTTTGACAATACTCTGCAAACTCTTCTGAGATAAATTCTCCTCCTTTTTTTGATCTTAGGAATTTAATTATTTTTCCAGTCTGATTCTCAACCTATTTTTTAAAAATCTTGAACATCTCAAAGGCATCTGATTTAAGCTTTAAAAATAGTACCCATGTCATCCTGGAGTAGTCATCTATGAACAACATAAAGTATTTGTCACCATTTATGCTTTGTGTTCTCATGGGTCCACACAAATCAGTATGTATTAGTTCTAAAGGCTTACTGGTGAAGTATTCCTTTGATTTAAATGTGGCTCTAGTTTGCTTCCCCTTTTGGCATGAAGCACAAATGCTATTTAATGGTTTGCCAATTGTGGGTATATCTCTTACTGCCCTGTTTGAGCTTATTTTTACCAAATTGTCAAAGCTGATATGGCCGAGCCTCTTGTGCCATAGCCAATTTTCATCTTCCTATCCAATCAAGCATGCTCCTTCTGAAGTCTCTGAGAGAGTATATAGATTTCTAAAAGTCCTCGATCCAGTAGCCATCAGTTTCCCACTGTGTGCTTTTTGACTTCACATCCCTGCTTCTTAAAGATGACTTCATGACCTCTATCACAGATTTGACTTACGCTCAGTAAGTTGTGCTTCAAACCAATCACAAACAGAACTTCTTTGGAATTGATCTTTCCATCACTTATCTTGACTGATCCTTTGCCAACTATCTTGGCTCCATCATTATTTCCAAACTTTACAGAGCCCCCTTCATATTTTTGTAACTTTTCAAATTTTTGTTTATCTCCTGTCATGTGACTAGAGCATCCACTATCCAATATCCATGGTGTCATTTTGTTCTGTGCTTTGAAAGCTGTCTGAACAATCAAAGATTCCTTTTCTTCTTGGAGTTTCTCCTTTTCTTTCCATTCTTGTTTGATAGCAGTTTTGGCTATTTTTTTTGCCTTTCCCCTTTCATTAGCTTGTGCATGTTTTTCTGGGAATTTTTTGTTTTGCATTAAACTGTTTGGTTGAGATCTTCTTCCCTGATATTTGTTTGTTGCATATGTGCTTCTACAGTTTCTAGTAATGTGTCCAAAGTTATGACAGTTATAGCATTCTACTGCATAATCCATCAAGGGAGAAAAGACATTTCTACTGTTGAAATTTCTTTGTCTTATATTATGAATTCAGTCTGAAATCTTATGACCGTAAGCATTGCATTTAAAACAATAACCAAAAAAGAAATGATTGAACCTGGGAGTTGGTCTTTGCCATTGTATGGAAGCGAAAAGGAGATACCAATCCCCTAGATCAAGTTCAAGTTCATAGAAATGAGTTCTCTTGTGGATAGAGATCTATGAACTTGATCTAGGGGATTGGTATCTCCTTTGGACAGAGGTCCATAAACATTGTAGGGAAAGGATTTCTAAGAGAATTTATTTGAGAAAAATTTATAAGAAATATTTTCTCCATTGAGTAGCCTACATTGGGTGAACCATGTAAAATCATATCTCTCATGTGTGTGATGCTTTGTGTGATTTTTACTGCTTTAATATTTTTGATTCTATTATTTGGATTAAAAAGAAAAAAGTTTTATTGTATACTATTCACCCTCCCTCTCAGTATAAGCACATGTTCTTCAATTGGTCTCTTAGTATTTTCTACCCTATGCTGCTTCATGTTCCATATGTTCCTAATTTGTGCATTGTTCCTCTTGCTATTGAACTTTATATTGTCCAACTCATCCTCAGAAGTTTCACTTTCTTTTACACTTTCTTCTTCTGAAGCTTCTTCTTCTTCGAAGCTTGAGATTGATTCCTCTTCTTATTTTCTTTATTCCTATTCAAATCCAAGTCTTGTTTGTTTGTTGACCATATTTGTACCTTGATAATATTTTCTATGGTTTTTGAGCTTTTCCCAAACTTGTGTAGCTTATATTTAGACTCTTTTACTTCCTTCCTTAGTGAAGCTACTTCTTGCTCTAAATTTTCACATTCTAAAACCTTAGCTTCTAATTTCTCTTTGAATCTCCTTGTCTTAGCTATTGAATTAGTTAGATCCTCTATAAAATTTCCTTTCTCTTCATCACATTCTTAAAATTTAAGCTTGAGTTTTGATTTTTGCTTTCTTACCTCACTTAGTGCATCAAGGGTAGAAATAATTTCACCTTCAAGATCAACTTATCTTTCTAATTCTTCCTCTATCTCTTTGCCTTTGGCATCATCTTCATTTCCTTATGATTTGTCTTCTATAGGATAACTCCCTTCTTCTTCTATTGGTATGAGTAAATTTTCTTCTGGTCCTTCAAGTGTATCTTCATATTCATCATCACTAAAACTAAATCCACTCCTTTTACAACTATCTTCAAGATGACCAAGGTTACCAAATCTAAACACTTGATAATTATTGGTGATCTTTTCCTAACCATTTATTTTTCTTCTGCTATATATAAAATTTCATCTTCATTACCTGAGGATATTCCATCACTATCACTTGAATTCTTACTTGCCTTGTCTACATAGAAACTCTTCTTATGCCTTTGGAAGAACTTCTTTCCTTTCTTGCCTTCTCCATCCCTTATTTTCTTTTGGTACCTATGTTTTTCTGTTTCCCTATTCTTATGATCCTATTTTTCTTCATCATTGCTATTTCCAATCTTTGGATAATCATATGCATAGTGACCATACTTTCCACAATTAAAAAATCTAACTGATTTTGTACCTTTATAATTTCTTGATTCCTTGTTACTTCTACCATAATTTTCTTTCTCATCACTGGATAACTCATTTTTTGAATCTGACTTCTTACCCTTTGTCTTCTTAGTAGCTTTGAAGGCTACTTATTTTTGGAGATTAGGTTCCTCTTTTATTCTCATCTCAAAAGTTGTGAGAATACCATGTAATTCATCCATTGTCAAAAGGTCAATATCTTTTGATTCTTCTATAGTTGAAATATTTTCACTAAACCTTTTTGGGAGTGACCTTAAAATCTTATCACAAATATCAAATTCTTAAACTTTGAGTCCAAGTCCTTGCATGGAGTTAACAACCTCGTCTACATGAAGTATATAAGCATCAATTTTTTCCTCATCCTTCATTTTTAGGTCTTCAAATATTCAATTGTAATTTCGCAACTTTGCCCTTTTGACTTTTTTATCTCCTTCATATATGCCTTGAAACTTATCCCAAATTTCCTTTGTTGATTTGCAGTGCATAACCTTTATGAACTCTATTTCACACAAACCTTTCAAAATTCTATTCATTGCTCTTGAATTGTAGTGATGTAGAAGCTTACCATTTTTATATATAGGTGGAGTAGTTGGTGGTATGTATCCATTCTCATTTGCTTCCCATATCTCATTTCCAAGTGTCATCAATCTTCATTCTCATACTCCAAAGAACATAATTGCTCCCATTGAAAAATGGTGTTGAACTATCTGAGGATCCACTCTTAGAATCCATTTGTGTTCTTGTGAGCCTTTCCTTCAAGTTTTTAAACTCTTCTAAAGGAACCCACTATTATACCAATTGAAGAACATAAGCTTATATTGAGAGGGGGTGAACAGTATAAGACTACTTTTTACTTTTCTTTACTCAAACTATATTATCCAGTATATCAATGCAATGCCAACAGTAGTGTTCAAAGCAATGCATAAATCACCACACACAATAGAGATATCAATTTAATGTGGTTCACCCAATGTGGGCTACTCCATGGAGAAAATATTTCACTAAAATTTTCTCAATAAATATCTTGGGAAACCTTTCCCTATTACAATGTTTATGGACATCTATCCAAAGGAGACACCAATCCCTAATCAAGTTCATGGATTTATATCCATAGGAGACACCAATATCCTTAATTGGTTCATGGATCTCTATCCACAGGAGAAATCCTTCTCCTTTGCTCTAGCTGGTGATTCTCTAGAAGACTAATACATCCACTGCTCTGGGTTGTGGATATCTCTCCACTGAAGACCTCTATCTTCTTTGCCTTGGCTAATGGATCTCTATCCACTAGAGACTATTGTCCTCTACTCTATCACCTCCAAAGATCTACTTAATCTCAGTCTCAAATCTACACTAAACAAATTCCATCGGTCTAGCACAAAATTGCTCAATCTCTATCTTTGTTATGTACTAAACTTAGTCCTTTATTTTATCATAAAACTACTCAATATTTATATTTGTTATGTACTAAACTTAGTCCTTCAGTTTAGCATAAAACTACTCGATCTCTATATTTTTTATGTACTAAACTTAGTCCTTTGGTTTAGCACTAAATTGCTCGATATTTATATTTGGTCTAGTACAAAGCTATCCTCAGGTCTGCACCAAACTCTGTCCTTAATTTGTCTTCAATATTTACCACAAAGCTTGATCCAATCACAAATCACCTCTACTAGATCTACCCCAAACCTTAACTCAAGGTTTGAACAAATCAATCAAGCAACTCAACTCTCAAGTCTTCTCAAAGACTTGTATCAAATCTATCCATAAGTCCTCTCAAGAACTTGTCCTATCTGCTCAACAAATATTCACCAAGACTTGCCTTAAATCTACTTGATAAGTCCTCACTAGAACTTGTCCAATCTGCTCAACAAGTCCTTACTAGAACTTGTCTAGTCTGCTCAACAAGTCCTCACTAGAACTTGTCCAATATTCTCAATAATTCCTCACTAGAACATATCTAATCTGCTTGTAAGCTTCCACAAAATATCACACTAATCTGTCCAACAAGTCTTCACAAAGACTAGCCTTAACTTTGTCCAATCTGATTGTAAGCTTCCACAAAGCTCACACAAATATGTCCTTAGGTCCCCTCTAGGACTTACTCAAATATGCTCACACGCTTTCACCAAAGCTTGTTCAAATCAATTGCAATACTTGCACACAAATGCTCAACTCACAATAAACCTCTTTCAATCAATCTCATAAACATATAAAGAATGGTTAAAGACTCAATATGTTACTCACTCACAATAATCACTTTCAATCCCTCTTTCAAATCAATTCAAATATAGAATAATTTGTTTCATAAAACTAGAACTATCACTCCAATGCTTTTCAATCAACTCAATCAATGTTACAAACTTACTTGCAACCCTAAGCAAATGTTTCACCACTCTCACAATGGAACTCAAACTCAACTCAAGATGATTCCAAAATCACATAACAATGATACTCATGATCTTTCACAAACCCTAATTCACAATCTCACATAACAATTATACTCATGATCTTGCATAAAATCTAGTTCTCAATAGTTCATGATTTCACACTCAATTGTCTTCAAAAATGTTCACCCAACATATATGTGAAAACTCACTCAAATTATTTCCAACAATGCTTACCAAAAAAAACCTTTTCACTCCAACTTGCATTCACAACATTCAACAAATAATATTCCACTCACAAGGAGAATTTACCCATACCTTTGTCTTGAAGAAGATTTGATCTCAAAATTTGTCTCAATCACACTCAACCTCTTTGACAATCTCAATGGTTAGATATCATAATTTTATCCTCAATATTTACCTTCAAAATATTTCACCATGCCAAAGTATAAAAATCAACTATACCTTATTTCTCCTAAATTTATTTTTATAATATAACTTTATTTCAACAAATCACCTCTAACACCTTTGGCACACCTTATTAATCCTTCTAACCACATAAAAATCAAATACCCAAATTAAAACTTTGCATACCCTTTTATCTCCCTTTTACAACTCATAAACCCTTTTAACTATGCAAATTTTAATTATCAAGACCTTAGGAAATTAAAAAATAATTTCCACCCTTTTCAATTTTTGGATGCAATGACAAACCTTAGCATATGGCGCATACCTTGTAATTTTACCCAAAAGGACTTCGATGGGATTCAAACTATTGATCCATATCTTCCAAATGCCTTCGCACAAACCACACCCACCAATTGCGCTACATGCCTCCATGATATAAATGAGGCCCACGCCTCCCTCTTAAAGCTTGTCCGTCAGTGCAAAAGATAAATTGTAACTCTGCCTTCCAAAACCGCTATCGCACATATTTGACCCCGCGATATGTCACCTAAGAGCGAATTACCACTACCCTAGATATCAACTGCACTACCAATGATTCTGTATTTTACTCAACGCTCCTCTTTGCCTTGTTCCTTGTTTTTCCTTCTAAAAGGGTTCAAAAAGTACATGCGAATTCCCCTTAGTCCTGTTAGAGTAATATTCCATCATTTGGTATATTTACCCTTTCCCTACTTTAGGTAGAATTTATTTACCGCATGGTAAAAGTAGTTTGTTACTTTTACCACTCGCATTTACTTTTACTTAGGATATTTACATTGTTCATAAATATCTAAGTAGTTAGTTGTCGTAGTCATTTTGACTACATTAGTTGTTAGTGTCGGCATCATTTTGTTGTCGTCATTAGTTAGTAGTTAGCACTATTTAGGGGGGATATTATTTTTAATATCCTAAGGCTATTTTTAGCCTATGTAAATGTTTATTTAAGTCTTTTGATTTTAATAAAGTTGTTAATGCTTTACGCCCTAACATTGGTATTAGAGCCAGTTAATTGGCATTCCTCGGATACTCCCTGGACAAGGTGATACACTCGCTCCAGCAGGATTGAAGGGGCTCAAATCTCGCTTGTTGAGACCCCCTGGTATCCGCACTCTTCCTGAGGCATTTGCACCTAGAACCTGACACGCATCTCGAGGAGCCCCACAACTAAACTGGCACACATCTTGAGATGGCCAATAGATGAACTAGCACGTATATCGAGGCACTACACTCCCACCTCTACATGCATCCCAAGGCACTGTCCTCTCTTTACATAGATCTCGAGAAGCAAGACTCGCAGACCAAGGCTAACATCGACCTATTTTTTAAGTGGAACATAAAGGCACGAATCCCAAGGAGCAAGACCCATAGATCAAGGCTGATGTCAGATCTGCAAGCGACTCGTAGAGGCATGGATCTTGAGGAGCAGGACTCACAAACCAAGGTGAGCTGACATTGCATTGGTCCATGGTTCGAGGAGTTGATCTAGTCTATCGAACGCATGTTTTTTGAGGTTAGTTGGACGGTAGACACGAGGATTGGTGACGTGGTAAGCTGGATGGCAAAAACATGGCTTGATGATGTGGTGAGGAAGCTAGATGGTAGACACGAGTATTGGTGATGTGGCGAGCTCTAATTTGTTGGTTTGGATGGAAAAATAACTCCAAGGTTGATCGATTTCCCACAGGAAATCAATATCGCTATGGTGGAAATTTGTTTTTAAAGAAGGAAAAGCACCTGCAGGGTGCGTGTGGGACAAAAGAGTCCCACTTTATTTTTTTCCTTTGCCGCCTGGCACGAACGAAAAGAAAAGGGAATTCATTTCCCTTATAGCTTGTTCGACGCCCTAGGTGGGTTGATCGAGCACCCGACGCTAGGGCACTGCCAAGTTGTAGAATACGGGATCAATTTTTTTTACTCGTCCAACGGTAAGCATGCCTTCAATGTGAAGGTCTTCACCTTCACTTCCCATCCGAAGAGCTAGTTTGACTGGCAAGATCGCCAGTCGAATGGTGGACTCCTACAAGGTCACGGGATCGATCCCCCGCAGGGTCGTCGAAGCAAATTTAAACCATAAGGTATAATTTTTTATTTTTTTTGTAAGTTTTTTTTATTTAATCATTTTTTTTAATAATTTAATTATAATTTGTTTAAAAATCAATTTTTTTTAGATTAAATTGATTCTATACAAATTAAATTTTATTATTGATTAGATTATGATTAAATTAATGAGAAGCTTACATTAAAATAGAAAATTGAAAAGGGCTATTCTTTAAAGCAACTAAATCATTAGGTGTTTTTCCTTGTTTTCTTCTTGAAAAAGGGGATAAATAGACAGGAAAATAAAACACTAAACTGTTGCATTTTTTTTAGAGTTTTATTGTCAAAACTTTGCTCCCATTTTTTCTTCTAATCATTTGATTGGAGAGCAAAAGTTAAAAATCTCATGAAGAATAGGCCTTGGATCAAGAAAGCTCTTCATCATCTACGAGTCATTCGAAGAAGAAACGAACTCCACCGACAAACCACAAGATCCAATTTTTAGTGGATGCTTAGACGACATCGTAAGAGTTTACCCAGATTCAATTTCTACACAGATCCTTGGAAGGGATTGGATCATAGCTACGGTCCTATGCGGATCAGAGAACCATTTGATCCAAAAGCACCTCCCATTTTTTAATATTGAATACTAAAGGGCACTTTGAAAACCACGTCATGTGTCGACTGGTTCTGGAAGCCTTTCAAACGCGGGTCATGTGTCGACTTGTCTTGGAAGGAGTGCTAGTTTTGTTAATTTTGCAAATCAATGGGGGAAGACAAGAAATTGATCTTCTTTGCAAAATTGTAACACAAAAGTGAGGAGCACTTAAAAAAAATCAAACTTGTTTATTTTGCAAAATCATAAAAGATATGCAATTGTTTATTGTCACATTATTTGCAAAATTCTAAGACAAGGAGGAGACAAAAACATATCAATTTTTTGCACGACATACATTTATATTTTGTTGCAAAAATTAAAAGGTGCATTTTCGATTTTACTCGACACCTTCATTCGAAAATAGGTGCATTTTCGGTTGCATTCGACACCTATGTGATAAGAATTTGTTTGGAATTCTTGTTTTATTATTGCATTATTTCTTTTTACAATTATAAGTCATAAAATAAAGAACACTCAACCCCAAAATTTCACAATAAAATTGTGTTAACAATTGCACATATTTAAAGCTTATTTCACTTGATATTCTCTCCTAAAACAAAAACCCCTAATTCACTCTTATTTGTTTGGCTTAATTTCCTCAAACTGATTATTTCTCTTCAAGAGGATTTTCAGGTAGGTGCCATTAAATATCACTTAAGAGTGAAAGAAATATCATCTTAGTACAAATTCTAGGACCTTCATCATGGAAACTATCAACAAATACTTAAATGATACACAATTGCTTAAAGGTCCTAACTATTCAACATGGAAAACTAAGATGAAAGCCATCCTGACTGTAGAGGAAATATGGGATTTAGTTGATGGTACTGAATCAAGACCTGTAACACCATGAGAAGATCAAAAAGCATGGGATAAAAATAACAATCGTCTTCTTATGTTGATCCTCCTAGCTACTGTTGATGAGATCCAGCCTCACATAAGTGAAGCTAAAACTGGTAAAGAGGCATGGAATGCTCTTTGTACCATTTTTGAAGGCAAGAATCAATCAACTGTTCTAAACCTTCAAACACAACTTCATACACTCCATATGAAGTTAGGTGAATCAGTAGAACTCTTCCTCTGCAGAGTGTCCAAACTGAAGTCAAAGTTAAATGCTTTAGGAGCCAAAGTAGAAGATACTATTCTGACTTCATTAATATTGAGGGCTTTTCCTGAATCCTATAAAATGTTGATTACATCCCTTAATGTATCATAAATATTAGTCACCTTTGTAGAGTTAGTCAATTTTCTTCAAACAGAGGAAGCAAATCAACTCCAAAATGATGAAGTGTCGAACAATGCACTTTACTCAAACAATCAGGGTGATAAGAAGAAAGGAAACTTTCAAAATGGAGGATCATCTTCAAAAGGTAAAGGAAAGAAAACTCAAAATAGGTTTTGCTCGCATTGTAAAAATGACAATCATGACACCAATCAGTGCTGGTTTAAAAATAAGCAAAACAAGAAAGGCAAAGGCACATCACAAAAGCAAAACAAAGGCAATACTGCTAGTGAAGTGTCTAATTCTAATTCTGGTTTAGAAAAAGCACACAGAGTACTCTTGGCTAAGATAGTATTGTAGAGGGAAAGCAAATTTGTCACCTTCAGCAAGCACCATGTCTTCTCTCTCTTTTTTTAGGCTTCATAAATAGCATAAGTTTTTGTTTGGAGTACTAGAAATAAAGGGATGATTGTAGCTCTTTTAGGCTTCATAAATAGCAAACTCTCATTGTTTGAAGTACTTGTAACAAAAGGATGGAATTTTCTAGTGAAACATTTGCCTAGGAGGTAATATTTGTAAAAAAAACCTTCACAAAGCTTCTTAAGTTGCACATATTTTGTAATTAAGGGGGATCAATATTTCTTTTCTTACTTCACACAATTTTTTTGTAAAAAGGGAAGAAGACTTATAAGGGTGCATTTTCGACAGTGACCGACACCTTAGTCACACTTCTTTCAAAAAATTTATAACATGTTTTTGCAACAAGGGAGGAACTTATAAGGGTGCATTTTTAGTAGCAATCGACACCTTAGCTACCTTATCTTTTGCAAACTCATATTGTAACCGAATGAACCTCGTATGAAGTGATCTACTCTACTACACCTAGCGATTGCAGCGGTTGGTTACCCATGCAATTCGATTGGATGAAAATATTACAATAATGACATTTTTTGATGTGAAGACAAAGTGAGGAATGACCCACTTTTTGCTTAGGAGAAGCCAGAGCACTTTGAAAAAGCAAGAACCAGCAGATCGACATATTTTTTTTTGTTAAGTAGCGTTTGTATTTACAACGGGTTTTAACTAGGATCCCAAAACCTGATTACATAAGAGTTGGTAATAACATGTCGAGAATAAGCCATTACAACAAAATTATGGGCCCAAGGCACCAATACCCTAAAAATGAAAAACAAACAGAAATCCCGCCCAACGAGAACAGGTAAATTTGAACAATCCCGCCCAGTGGGAAACCACCAATTTTGAAGGAAGGTAAGTTTGAAGATCCTGCCCAGTGGGGAGCAGCTAAAAATTGCCATTGTGTAAATCCCGCCCAGCAGGAAGTAGCAAAAAACCATTAAAATATAAATTACGCCTAGCGGGAAGCAGTCAAAAAACCACCAAAGAGTGAATCCCGCCCAATGGGAAGCATCTAAAATCCATCCCAGTGTAGATCCCGCCCAGCGAAAAGTAGCAAAAACCTTTACCAAGTGAATCCCGCCTCCTGAGAAAACCAGTAGGAAATGAGAAAAACCCGCCTAGTGGAAAACCCAGCGGTTTTGGAGAATCTCGCCCTGCGGGAAACCATCATGCCTAGAAAAAATGGGAATCTCATCCAGTAGGAAGCAGCTAAAAACCATCAAATATGAGATCCCGCCCATCGAGAAGCAACCAGAAAGCACCACCAAGAGAATCCCGCCCCTAGGGCAACCAACAGGAAAAGACAACAGGTTAAGGGACCAGGGATCCAAGGTCTGGGGATCCCAGGTAGGAAGAGGTAACATCCACAAATATGGGATCCCTGGGAGCCTATCCTGGGGGATCTAGGGTCTGCATGCAAATATTAGATCCCCCAAGATTTGAAAAATGCATCAGAACCTAGAGAACCCCAACAATAGGGGCCAAGAATCCCATCCTTGCACAGGAGAAACTTCAGGGAACTGGGACTGAGGCTAGGAACAACCCAGGTAGAGAAAAAGCCCCCCCAAGGCCAAACAAATGCCCAGGGTGTCCACCAAGGAGCAGAACTAGCACGAAGAAGCCTCCAAGCAGGAAATCGAAGAGGGCCCTCCCCACAGGGATGGGACCAACAACAACCATAGGATCCCAGAGAGGATTCACTAGAAAAAAGGGGAAAGAGGCCCCCCTAGACCACCCCCAAAGTAGTAAGGACCTCAAAGGAAACCCTAGGAAGCCATCAAAAACCCAACCAATCACCCCCACCACCTAGAGAACCATAGGGAACCAGATCCATGCCAAAAACCTACAGAAAACCCCAGGGGGAAGCCTGAGGGAAAAAAAGGGAAGGGATCCCGAAAACAACAAGGAACCCTAGGAAGCACCAGGCCAAAAACTCAAACAAGGGAACCCTGACCAACTGGGATAGGTGCAGAAAGAGGAGAAGGATCTCCCTCAAGGAGATCATCTACAACAAACAATCCTAGGGAGGGATGACCTGGGATGAGCCAGGGACTGGGCAGGAACCAGGGGAGGGGGAGCAGGGAAGGGATCGGGACCCTCCCCTCTCTACTTTTTCCCTCTCTCGGGATCAACATATTTTTCATTGTATTGGGACAATTATATATATTACCCAAATAATGTAATAAGGGGGGATGTTAGAGTAATATTCCATCATTTGGTATATTTACCCTTTCCCTACTTTAGGTAGAACTTATTTACCGCATGGTAAAAGTAGTTTGTTACTTTTGCCACTCACATTTACTTTTACTTAGGATATTTACATTGTTTGTAAATATCTAAGTAGTTAGTTGTCGTAGTCATTTTGACTACGTTAGTTGTTAGTGTCGGCATCATTTTGTTGTTGTCATTAGTTATTAGTTAGAACTATTTAGGGGGGATATTAATTTTTAATATCCTAATGTTATTTTTAGCCTATGTTAATGTTTATTTAAGTCTTTTGATTTTAATAAAGTTGTTAATGCTTTATGCCCTAACAAGTCCTTGGTGCATGATTTATTTTTCATTCGAATAGCTCGCATGGATACCTTCCCAAGATGGAACTTACCACCTTATATATGCTTTAATAAATTTTTGAACATGTCGGCCCTTTTATTAATTTCAAATTTGAATTAATTAAAATTTTAAATTATGGCACTTTTAATTAATTTAAATTTAAATTTTACCCTAGGGTAAAATATTTAAATTTATATAATTTAAACTTAGGAATTTATTAATTTTTCCATGGGTATTTTGGGGAAATAATAATTGTATCACTCCAAGACCTTTATTTTCTTCACACCAAACTATTATCGAAAAATATTATAATATTATTATCTTCATTAACCTGCTTCTTTGCCTTGCTAGAAAAGCCACTTGGAGAACATTAATAACACTAGATTTTGGACACCAACCTTTTGATATAAATGCATGGATGACATGAAACTTAGTCATCATCCTCATGATATTAATGATGACAAACCTTCTCTCTTCTTGACATCAATGACAATAAACCTTGCTCATATTTCCAATAGACCTCAATCCACAAGAGAAACCAATCTCCTCTACTCTGGTTCATGGACCCCAATCCATAGGGGACATCAATCTACTCTATTATAGTTAACTCCAAATCCTCCTCATAACTCTGCTCAAATATACTCATAAACCTTCTCACAACTCTACTCAAATTTTCTCACAAACCTGCTCACAACTCTGCTCAAATATGCTCACAAAACTTGCTCAAATATGCTCACCAAACCTGCCCATAATTTTGCTCAAATCTTCTCACAAAACCTGCTCAATTTTGCTCACCAAACCTACTCAAAATTGCTCACAAAACCTGCTCAATTATACTAAATTCTAACATACAAAAAATGCTCATATATTTCCCAAATATTGCATACGAAAAATGCTCATATCTTTGCAAAATATTGCATAAAAATATTGCTCATATATTTCCCAATTCTTACAAACAAACAATTCTCATATCTTTCCAAATATTGCATACAAACAATGCTCATATCTTTCAATGTGCTTTTCTCAACTAAAGCAATTCAGACATATTCTACCCAGAGTTATTTTATCTTCACGAACATATAGAAAATGATATGCATTAAAAAATACCAAATATGTTCTTTACATTCATTAAGTTTGTTACTTTCACATATCTTAGATTTATTGCATTCAAAAGGATAGCTTTAGTCTAGCACTTGATGATTGACCTTCTTATGTACTCCCAAAATCAATCAAATCCAATGCACAAATTTGCTTCACAAAACTGATCTATAACTCTTGCACTTTTATTTCCAATATCACTCAAAACCAATGCACAAATTTGCTTCACAAAATTGATCTATTACACTTGCACATTCATTCCCAATTCTACTCAAGAACAATGCACAACTTTGATCTCAAACACTTGCACTTTTATTCCCAAGAATCAATGCACATCAAATCAATCCTTATACCTCCAATCATATGACAACAAAAATATTTCCTTCAAAAAAACCTCCTTGAGAAAGGAATTGAATCACCATACCTCTAAATCTGCCACAATGATGATGAGCTTCCCCAAACCTATCTTTAACAAAAATAGTTTCCTTTTGTTCCTTCAAAAATCTGGTTAGTAATATTCTCTTTCTTGCACAGATATTAAATCATCCACTTATGAACCCTTTTTAATATGTAAAATACAATTTAAAATCAATCACAAATTACACCTTATATCTCCTTTCTCTAACATGCAAAAGTACAAATAAATTTTACCACAATACACCTTATATCTCCTTTTCTAAATAACAATCAACCTTATAAATTCTTCACACAATGTGCAAAAACAATTTTCAAATAAACATAATGCACCTTATAGCTCCTTTTAATATGCAAAAATAACTCCCTCACACTCTATACAAAAATACAATTTTCAAATAAATCTAATACACCTTATAACTCCCACTAAAATTCAATTTAATTAAAATTAAAAATTTAATACCTTATACACTGCCATCGTGAATCGAAATCTCGACCTCTCAAGACACAACGCTTTCACAAGTGCTTATGACCAACTACGCTACAATAGTAGGTAAAACAAAAGGGGTGCCCAATAATTTTAACTTTATCTTCAGTATGCATTCCAAACTTAGCACACACAACAAAACGGTGTCTAGGGATTTTTACCCTATGACCTTCTCCGCAACAACACTCATGCAAGCCACACAACCGGTTGGGCTACCCTAGTAGCTAGAATAAAATTGGTGTGCACAAATTTTATCCTTTCCTTACCCTCATTAAAACTTAACATACATAGCAAAACCATCGTCAAAGGGTTTCGACCCTACAACCTCTTCCACAACAGTGCTCATGTAATCCTAGAAACTAGTTGGGCTACCCTTGCAGCTGAAATCAAAAGCTACTCACAAAATATTTATCCCTGTCTTCGCACTCATCAAAACACTCGTTGCTCCCTTTGTCTACCGCTCGCTTCCATAAGAAGGATATCATCAATTTTTCATCATGTGGCTTATTTCATTTTCCAGGCAAATTGACACCATATATATATATGCTTCCAATGATTTTTATTTTGTCACATTGGCAATACCTCCATGAACGTTGGCACCAATTCCTTTTTAAAACTTTGGGTTATAATATTAAATTATAACATTATCTTTTAAAACCTTAAATATTTAAATCCTTGATTTAAATATTTCAAACTTATGTCCCAACCTTTGTCCTTTTTAAATATTTTCATCCCAAGCCTTTAAACCCTTTTGTCTCAAGCTTTTAATTAAATCTTTTTATCCCAATCCTTTAAAACTTATCTTTATAATATTTAAATATTATAATCCTTTACTTTGAGATATACCTTATCTTGAATAATTGTCCATTGTTTGTTTTGTCCAACCTTGTAAAATTCTCATCCTTGAAGAATATTTCTGCCTTGAATACCATGCACCCTTTGCCATCAATGACAACTCAATATTTTTGACAATTTGAACCTTGGTCTCCTCTTTTTAAATATTGATGAATCTAACTAGTTGAGCTAATGCCACTTGATTCAATGAAAAACTTATTATTATTTGAAAGAAATTTCATAAAATTGAAGTTATAGTAGTCCTATAAGGTTTGAGCCAAATTGTGTGGAATAGTTCCGAAGCCCTATTGCCCTAGTTTGAAGGGGTAAATTTATACTTTTCTATGTAAAATAGAATATTTGGCCTAATATTTTAGGAGATTCAGATAGATTTGTGATAATTGTAACATATTTTGAGTCTTTTGGAGTCTTGAAATAAAAAGGTTCAAAATGTGCTTTAGTCAATCCCTCTTCCTCTTTTGCATTATTGATTCAGCTTATTCATGAAGATATAATATTTTGTGATCTCTTCCTTTTTCTATTCTTTGTCTAGGCACTCTTGGAAGTTTGTTATAACTATTATTTTAAGCAAGTTCATACAAAGTCTCTTTAAGTGACTGAAATTAGGTGGTCCACAAGCAAGAGAAAGTCTTTAAATAGGGTAATGCATGTCATGAATGGGAAAGTTGTACCTTCAAGACATACCTTATGCAACAATGGAATATTGAAAGAGCTTATCTTTAAAAGAGGTGGTGATTTTGACTTTTCTTATCCTTGAAGTCTTAGCAGAAGTATCTTATAGATAAGCATGACGGTGTCTAATATTAGCAATGGTGACTATGGTCAAGCCAAGCGAGACTCTTATGTGGAAAATTTATTTTGCAATGTTGAGCAGGTTTCAAATTATGGGAATGATCTAGATGAATCTACTTAAAAATATGGAGGTCCAATAGAGCACCCATTATATGGGATAGATATTATTGCCACTAATGTCTTATCTCCTTGGCCCCTTAATTTAGATTATAGGGGGGTGTTAAAATTATAATTTGATTCATGTCTAAGAATTGACATTGTGCAATGTATTGGATAGGCCTAAGGGCATTTCATTGTATAATGTATTAATTATTTTGTAATATTTTATTATGTAAGACCTATGGGACATGGTTAACTTTGTTAAGGTTAAACCATTTATGATTTGTAATTACCCTAAAGCCCTCTTGTTATGTCAACTTTGGAAAAAATTTATAATGTAATTAGGGTTTTGGTGTTGCTATAAATACCCCACTCACACTCCTTATTTCTTTATCAAACTTTATAAAAGTGTTGTGTAATATAATCTATGGATATAGTGATTCTTTATAATTCCTATGAGTGTCGTAAAATCTCTTTCATTATTATTTTTCTATCTATCTAAGGTTTGAGTGAATGTTTTTTGCTTCTATTAATTTCAAGAAAATATTATGAATTCCAACACTTTGATATTTTATCTTAAATATAAAATAGACTGACAACCCAATTACTTTTTTATTCTAGTGATTGTCCATCCATTTGCATTTGTTCCATCTTGTTGCAATGCCTCTAGAAGATCCTATAGAAGAAACTATCAAACAACCCCCCATATTTCAAATCTTTTTTAATGCCCTTACATTCCTTATTATTAAATTTATTTATAATATATAAATTAACTCAAGATAAAACAACCTATCTATAGAGCTAAAACACGACACAAACAAATAATAAAAATAAATGATTCTAGAAAGATAGTAATTGCACAAAATGATATTTTATTCAATAATGGGGGGGAGCTGAGAAACTCCTTGTTACAATTATTTTGTCCAACATAATTATTTTGATACATAAATTACAATTGCCAGGGTTCTTTGAAACCCTAACTATACAGATTTGAGTGTCTTCAATGTGCTTCACTCCCAATAGATTGAGTGGGCTTTGTTGATATCCGATTTCAGGCCACTCCAGCTTCAGCAGCTATCCACTGATCTCTTGATTGATGCTATTCAACCCTACACACACAATAAACAATAAAGTTGTTAGTAAACAAAATGAGGGTTCCACAGTGTGAACCCTCAGATATGTAGACTAAAACCCTAGATCTATGTAAATAGAATGTGTAGAAATAAACAACACCAGATAAAAATGAAATACAAATTTACCTTGCTATTGATGATGATGATTCGTTGCTTCATTGCATGTTTGGTGGTAGGGTGCCCTAATGGCACTTGATTATTTGATGCGATAAGCTCTAGTTCGTGTTTATTATTACGGTAGGCTCTGGTAGGTTCTTGGTAGACTCTGGTGCAAGCTTAATAGGCTCTAGAACAAGCCTATAGGATATGGCAGGCTCTGGAGGGTGCTTGGTAGGATCTACAACAAGTCTTGAAAGCTTTGGAAGGCATCTGGTAGGCTCTGTGGTGAGCCTGCAGGTTAGGATTTGATCTGCAACAACAAATCATGGGAATGAGAATAATGCGGTGGATAGACGATAATGGTGGTGATGAAAAATGGTTTGGGGATAACGACGACAATGGAGGATGGATGTGGAAGTGGTTGGAATGGTGGAAGTCCTATGGCAAGCTAGGGTTTGGATCTTCAAGGCTCTACAACCTTCTACTTCACAAGGGCTTCTTCAACAATCTCTCCAAGGGTGAGAACATTCTAGGGGTTGAGCATTTAAAAATGCTTCTATTTATAATCTAACCTAGGGTTTTCTTAGGATTTTAGCTTAACACTTTTGATTGTGTGGCTAAGATTAAATCAAATCCTAAGGCTGAGATTATACTTTAAGTGTGGAATGGATTAATGAAGATGTATGGCTAAGATTAGATTAAATCTAATGACTGAGGTTAATTGGGTTTAACTATATATATTTTATAATGTAATAAGAGGCTCTAAAAGAGAAAACTAGGGCATCAGTTGGGTAGCCGAAGATATTTCTGGTTATTGTGGATTTGAAGACAAGATTGCTACCCCAGGAGGGCCCAATGGGGCCACCTCTAGATCCTCTTCTAAAGAGACATAGTTATTTTGCAGATTTGTTAAAGGATAAATCTCCATCAAAGGCTAAAGAAGCACAAAAAATTGCATTAAAAATGCTCTTTACGGTTGCTATAAATAGATCAACATCTCAACGAGTTAATGGATTCTTGCCACAGTTAGAATCAAGGCCAAATATTGTCATTGAGCAAAGGATGGTCGAAGAAATAGTTTTATATACAGCCAATCATGATTTGATCTATAAATTCATGGGTATTCGCCCTACCCTAAATTTTTTGCATTCCTAGGTCCGAAAAAACTAGGAGCCTCTTGGTGAGTATTATTTGTGGTTTATTAGCAATGGATATTTTATTGTTAGTTTTTCTTCACTTGCCAATATAAATAGGGCTTTCAAATCAGAAAAGAGGAATCATGGTCCGACAGGATTATTTGTTCAACCCTGGAGAGTGGGATTTGATCCACGAATTGAACCCACTGCTGTCCCAGTTTGGATCCATTTTTATGCACTTCCAATGAAGTTTTGGAGTGATCAGGTATTGGAAATTATCGGTAATTCCCTTGGAAGACATTTGGGTGTTTTCAAAGACACAGTAGAAGGAAACATAGCTATTTATGCAAGATTATGTGTGGAAATGGATCTTAGCCAGCATCTATCAGCAGAGGTGGAACTTGAACTTGTAGGACTATCTTGGATTCAACAATTGGATTATGAAGCATTGCCCTTCAGATGCAGAGTTTGCCACAAATATGGGTATTTGGCCCGATATTGCCCAAATAATATGAACATAAAAATGGAGGCTCCTCTAGGAATTTCAAATATTCCTAAGGAGGGTAATTCAACAATCAACAAAGAACCAACCAATATTTCTCAGGGTAAAGAAGCACAGGGAGATGGTTTTGAACAACCCAAAATAAGGAGAAGGCAAAAGAAAAAAGATGGTAAAGAGAAAACCCAAATCAAGCCCTCCAATAGGTATGAGATATTTAAGACACTAATGGACCAAGAAGAAGAAAAATTCATGGAAGGAGTGGATAGGAATAATGAAAATAATAACAGCCATGTTCAAACTTCTCTTTCATCTCCCCCCATCATAGAGCAGGTAATTAAGTACGATGAGTTATCGCAGTCAAAGAGTGTAGGGGTATTGATAGTGCATAACCAAGAGCAACCAATAATTAAGGATGTCAACATGGGCATAGCATAAAAGAACAGATAAAGTCCAACTCTAGGGATAACTTAGGTGGAAAAGAGTTCAAAAAATAGCAGCTCTCAAGAAGTGGGTAGAAAATCAAATAAGGAATTGATAGCAGTTCAAGGAGACAAAATGATCACTGGAGGATTGGTGAGACCAATAGATTTTTAGTGCACTCAAGGTAACCAATGATTATACAATCATGGAATGTTAGGGGTTTAAACAATAGAACCCATCAATCTATTGTTTGAAGACTCTTAGAAAAATGTAAAACAATTTTTTTGCTTATCCAGGAGACAAATATTGTTGGATCTTATGTGTAAAATAGTTAATAGAATTTGGAGGGGTGCTGGTCATATAGAAGTGGTTGCCTAAGGGGCCTCAGGGGGATAGTTACTCTTTGTAACTCTCTTGAATGGACTGCAATAGAACATATAGATTGGAGGGGTGTTCTCATCATATTTTAGAAATAATGTCATAGCTAAACATGTTTTAATCACAAATATTTATGAGGCTCAAAACCTAGATGGTCAAATGCATCAATGGAAAGTTGTGCATAAAATGAGAGTCTCAAGGGAAGAGTTAGACTAGATTATTGCTAGGGATTTTAATGCTAAATTATCCTCTAGAGATTGGGAAGGGGGAACCCCAATTTTGGACCCAGGGGATCAACTTATGATTGCCCAAGTCTAGGCATTACACTTGGTGGATATTAAATTCCCTGGAACCAACTATACTTGGACTAATAAGACGAGGGAGCCACATAGCAGGAAGGTGAAGTTAGACCATTTTTTGGTTTCAGAGGAAGCATTTGTAAAATGGAATATAAAATTTTAGATTTTGAAGGGTCCAGTTTTAGATCACTTTCCCATTTTTTTGGAAGGAGGGATCAAGAGAGTGCAGCATCACAAACCATTTAAATTTGAAAACTTCTGGTTACAAAAAGAGGAACTTCGAAAGAAAATTCTACAGTGGTGGGAAGGATGTCACCCAACATATGAGACAATAATGTTTAGATTCCACAAATAGCTTCATTATGTCAAAGATCAATTGAAAAAATTGAGGCGAGCTAACAAGAAAGACTTCCAGGTCCAAAGAGCTCCATTGGTGGCCAGATGGGATGAGGTTCAAAAACACTTTAGGGAAGGAACAGTTACAGAGCAGCTCAAATAAGAGGATGATGCATTGCGTAAAGTGGTTGAGGACATTGACAACCAAGAGGATACCTACTGGAAACAGAGAGCAAGAACCACTTGGTTATTAGAAGGTGATAAAAATACCAATTTTTTCCATCGGACTACTTGTGCTAGGAGACAGATCAACAACATGGAAGCTCTTCAAGATGAGAACGAAAACTTCTTTTATACAATTCCAGGTATGCATTTCCATTCAATGGATTATTTTTCTAAACTATTTAAGGAAAGTATGGTGGAGGATGAAGAGGCTCAAAAATAATTTATTGCTATCATGCCCTCTGTTATCTTTGAAGAAGAAAATCAGGCCCTACTTAAACCCATTGATAAAGAGGAACTAAAGAATGTAGTCTTTGGAATGAGCACCAAAAAAGAACCAGGTCCAGATGACTTTCCAATTGAGTTTTTTTAGGCCTTCTGGTATAACTTGGAGGAGGATGTAATGGTTGTTATAGAGGAGTCCAAAGGTAGTAAAATCATGCTTAAAGAATTAAATATGTTGGCAATTTTGGGTACTTTGGGTACATTGCCTTTGCTCAAGTGTATAAGTTGTCATTGATGTCAAGAAGCTCTTGAAGGAATTTGATTTGATGTCAAATAATTTGTTTTGATGAAGGTTACGGCATGACAGTTTCAAAGGTCTTTTGTAAACCCCAAGTTGGCAGGTTTAAAGATTACATGTGGATACATTAGTTTAATGCATTTGGGTCCAGGAGGAAGTATTTATTTAAATAATTAAAAACCTTGTTAAGGTTCCTTTTAATTATTTTTAAATAAATATTAAATTATTGTTTGCAATGGGTTATCCTAACCCATGGTGCTATGTTTTAAGATTGTGGGCGCTAGCCAAGACTCCTCGCCGACGTCAAGAGCTTATGGTAAAAATGCATATAAATCTCCCTCGATGAAAATAAAGAATTATCCCATCCATATTTGGAAAAGAGTTGCTCGCCGTGAATTCGTGATCTACTGTTCGACTGTGTCTTCGTCGTTTTCATGAATCCATTGTTCATTTTTTTTTGTACTCATCGTTTGTCGTAAATCCGCCATAAGGTTTTCGTATTCGTGTTCACGTTAGAAGAAAGGGAGGCATTGTTGTTTTATTTAATCCTTGGCGCAGAAGGAACAAGGCTAACAGCATGAGGTTTAAACCTCATCGGGTGCCTTTGGCGCACCGATAGCGGCTAGGCTATTGGCGCGCTACCCGAACGGGAGGTTCCACATTCGAATAACACAAAAGGGTTTTTCATCGTGAAGTGGACGCAGCGGGTGGTGTTAGAATTAGTGCACAATTTCTCCATAGCATGATTTTTTATGTTGGCCAAGGTATTTTCGAAATTAATTTTTGCTAAGTGTATTTTGCGGATGGAGGAAGTTTATTAGAGGGCAAAATAGCTTAGGAGTTATAAGGAGTTTAAAGCTTGTTTTATTTTGATAAAAGATTCTTTTGAAGGTGTTGTTTGAAATATCTTATTGCATTCTTATGAGAAATAAATTTTATTTTTGATAAGACTATAAGGGAGAAATAAGGTGTATAAGGGATAAATTTTTCTTGTAATGTTGAGAGTGTTTTTGGTTGATTATGGAAATGAAAGCATGATGTTTTAAGGTTAAAATTGCTTCTTGTGTGAATTTGTGAAACCTTAAGTGGGCAGCTTTGAGATTGACATTTGCTTTCATTAAATTGGTAATAATCAAGCTATTCTTTACTTGGTTAAAGTGTTGGGCTTACTCCTTTGTTGATGATTTGAAAAGTTATTTTGTGCTATTGTGATTTGAGTTGGTGGATGCTTTTTGTTCAAACAATATTGGAAATAAAAGGAGTTCTACTTGTTTCCTTTTCTAATTTTGATTGTGAAATGCTTCAAGGTTGTGTTTTGAGCTGAATGGTGTTGATTGAACCTTGTTTGATGAGCATTGTTGTTGAAGCCCTAATTGATGGTGAAAAGAACATGAGTATCATTGTTATGTGATTCTTTACATAGTTGGAAATTGTTGGGGTTTCATGTTCTTGAAAGAAAGTATTCTATCCTATCCATTTCAGATATTGAGTTGAGTTTTCAGATTTGAGATTGAGTTTGAGCTGAGTTGATTTGAGTTGAGTTTTGAGATTCGGAGTTGAGTATAGAACATATTGAGTCTCTAACAATTCTCTTTATGCTTCTATGAGTTTGACAAATCACATTGAGTCTCTAACAATTCACCTTGTGATTTCCTACTAAGAAATTTTTTCTTCTTGGTGAGCTTGTTGAGTTTTGGACAAGTTCCGATGGGGACTTGTGAGCAGTCTTGGACAGGTTCCGATGGGGACTTGTGAGTAGATTTGGACAGGTCCTAGCAGAGGACTTGTGAGTTGAGTTTGATATTTCTATCAGTGAACTTGAGGACAGAGGTGCACTAGTTCTTTGAGAAGAACCTGAGGACATATTTGGCAAGTCTTTGAGAAGGCTTGTGTGCAGAGGATTGATTTGTTCAAGCTTAAGCGTTGGATAGATCTGACAGACAGAGGAAGACTTGTACTAGACCGACTGACTATGTTTGGTATAGGTTGTTGAGCTGCTGTGGACGTGATCATAGAAGGTAGAGGTCTCTTAGGCTAAGCATTGAGGACAGGAGGTCTTCGGTGGAAAGGAGTTCCACATGCTGGCAAGAGGTAGAGGCAGTTGATCTTTTGAGGGATCATTTCTAGAGTAGAGGGGAAGGTATCTCCTTTGAGCAGAGGCTCATAAATTCTAATTGGGGGAAGGTATCTCCTTTGGGCCAAGGCTCATAAACATTGTAATTGGGAAGGATTCCCAAAGAACTTTGAGATAACTTTTAGAGAAAAGTTTTGTGGACGTAGCCCGACCATTTTGGGTGAACCACGTTAAAATTGGTGTCACTTTGTGGATGATATTGTGCATTGCTTTGATATTGCTTTGGGTATATTGCTTTATTGTTTTGAAGTATAAAGGAAAAAGTAAAAAGAGGTCTTATACTGTTCACCCCCCTCTCAGTATAAGCTTGTGTTTTTCAATTGGTATCAGAGCAGGTGCCTTCGAAAAGTTTAACAGATTGAAAGAAAAGCTAGTAAAGAACACAATGGATCATTCAAGTGGCAATGCAACACCTATTCTTGATGGGTTAGACTTTGGTCTTTGGAGTGCAAGGATGAAGGTTCATCTAATGGTCCTTGGGAATGAGGTTTGTGAAGTGATTGAAGATGAGTATACTATTCCTGAACATGGTCCTAATACTAAGGAAGAAAGGCTCCTACATCACAGCATTTCAAAGGCAATGAATGCAATCCTGAAAGGCTTACAGAAAGCAGATCTCACCAAGGTGATTCACTGCAAGACAGCTAGTGAAATGTGGAAACAGTTGAAGGTGGTTCATACAGGTGATACAAATGTCAGAAAGGCCAAGTTGAGACACTTCAAAGGTATGTTTGAACAACTCAAGATGAATGATGATGAAAATATTAGTGACTACATGCTTTGTATGGATGAGGTTGTTAACTCCATGAAAGACTTAGGTCTTGAGCTTGCTGAAAATGATGTTTGTGATAAGATTTTAAGATCTTTTCCTAATAAATTTAGTGAAAATATTTCTACTATTGAGGAAGTTAAAGATTTGGATAAGTTGAAAAAGGATGAGCTCCATAGTATACTTGTAGCATTTGAGGTGAGAACTCAAGTTAAGGTTGATGTCAAGAAAGAGGCAGCTTTCAAGGCTACCAAGAAATCCAAGGGTAAACAACTTCAAGATAGTGATGAGTCTTCTAGTGATGAAAAGGCATATTACAGCAAGAAAGGCAAGCACAAAAGTATGAAAAATATAAGATGTTTCAATTGTGGAAATTTTGGTCATTATGCTTATGACTGTACTGTTCCCAAGAATGAAAGTGATGAAGATAAACAAGATTCTAAGAGCAAGGATTCTGAAAAGCACAAGCATCACAGGAAGAACAAATATGAGCACAACAATCAAGGAAAGAGGTATTATCACAAGCACAAGAAGAGTTTCTACCTAGACAAAGCAAGTAAGTGTTCTAGTAGTGATAGTGAAAGTTCTTCAAGTGATGATGAAAATGAGATGTTGTTCATATCAAAAAAAGAGGAAGAACCGAAACATAGATTCATTATCATGAAATGTCTTAGATGTGGAAACTTTGGTCACCTTGAGGATGATTGCACAAATAATGATTTGGTTTCTAGTATGTATGAGGATGCTTCAGAAAACTATAAGGAAGATGCATGTATGGTTTTTGAAAAGGGTAGCACCTCTAGTGATAAGAAATCTAAAAAAGGCTTTGATGATTCAAAAAGCAAAAAAATAGAGGAAGATATAGAGGAAGGTGAAGTAGATCTTGAAGGTGAACTTATTAGTGCTCTTAGTGCTTTGAAAAAGGAAATAAAGAAGAATGCTAAACTCAAGGATGAGTTAGAGTCTAAGGTTCTTGAGTATAGTGAGTTAGAACAGAAAATGGCTTCTTTGAAAGAGGAAACTAAAGAGTACAAGGATAAGCTTTACAGGTTTCAAGATAGCTCCAAAAAGGTTAAGTCACTCATCAAAGGTCAAAGAAAGACAACAGATAAAACAAGCCTTGGTTTTGTTAAGCTACACAAGGAACAAGTTGGAGAGTCTAGTAAGAGACTCCAAAAGGAAGAGAGTTCTGATGAGGAAAGTACTTCAAAAAAGGAGTCCTTGAATGATAGATGCACAAAAATAGAAAACAGAATTCAGAATGAGAAGAAGTATTCTGGACCCAAGAGGTCAAATAAAGGAAAGTTTCAAGGCAGATGTTTTGCTTGTCATAGGTTTGGTCACATGGCTTCACATTGCATGGCTCAAGTGAAGAAGGTAAATGACAGTTTCAGAAGTGCTAGTTACTTTCAAGGGTATTTCTACTCTTGTAAACAGTTTGGGCACAAGGCAGTCTATTGCAAGGTAAATAACAGGAACAGGTTTGGTCAGAATAGGTTTGGCCAGAACAGGTTTGGTCAGAATAGGTGGATTCAAAGATCAGGTTTACCTCAAAGAAACAACATTGTCAAGTGTTTCAAGTACAACAATGAAGGTCACATAATCAGACAGTGTAGAGCTAAAATTCTAGAATACAGGAACAGGGAATAGTGGCATGATCGGGTCCAAGGATCAAGGCATGGACAAGAACAGGGATGAGAACAAGAACAAGAACAGTGACAAGAATAGGAATATGGACAAAGAGTTCAAGAGAAGGCCCGACAAGGAAGTTATAGACACCGATGATGATCAGTGCCTAATGGGAGTTTTACTCCCACCCTAGAATTAATCACCTCATCAGGAGGTGGGGGAGGGACTAAGCTAAGAGGCTCATTCTTAGTCCCGAGCCCCAAAGGTGACCCTTTGCCATTGATGACAAAGGGGGAGAGATATGAGTAAGGGGGAGAGATTCAAAGTGAAGAGGAGATCTTCAAGTTAGGGGGAGCAAAACTTCAAAGGAATATTCTCAGTTGTGGGCACAGTTGGTCGATTGTTAGCACAGTTGGTTTTAGTTTTGGCTCTTGAGAAGTGTTTTCAGTAAAGGTTTGCCATCAATGACAAAGGGGGAGATTGTTGGTAATTTTGGGTACTTTGGGTACATTGCCTTTGCTCAAGTGTATAAGTTTTCATTGATGTCAAGAAGCTCTTGAAGGAATTTGATTTGATGTCAAATAATTTGTTTTGATGAAGGTTACGGCATGACAGTTTCAAAGGTCTTTTGTAAAACCCCAAGTTGGCAGGTTTAAATATTATAGGTGGATGCATTAGTTTAATGCATTTGGGTCCAGGAGGAAGTATTTATTTAAATAATTAAAAACCTTGTTAAGGTTCCCTTTAATTATTTTTAAATAAATATTAAATTATTGTTTGCAATGGGTTATCCTAACCCATGGCGCTATGTTTTAAGATTGTGGGCGCTAGCCAAGACTCCTCGCCGACGTCAAGAGCTTATGGTAAAAATGCATATAAATCTCCCTTGATGAAAATAAAGAATTATCCCATCCAGATTTGGAAAAGAGTTGCTTGCTGTGAATTTGTGATCTACTGTTTGACTGTGTCTTCGTTGTTTTCGTGAATCCGTTGTTCATTTTTTTTGTACTCGCCATTTGTCATAAATTCGTCGTAAGGTTTTTGTCTTCATGTTCATGTCAGAAGAAATGGAGGCATTGTTGTTTTATTTAATCCCTGGCATAGAAGGAACAAGGCTAACAGCGTGAGGTTTAAACCTCACCGGGTGCCTTTGGCGCACCGGTAGCGGCTAGGCTGTTGGCGCGCTACCCGAACGGGAGGTTCCGCATTCGAATAATGTGAAAGGGTTTTTCATCATGAAGTGGATGCAGCGGGTGGTGTTAGAATTCGTGCGCAATTTCTCCATAGCACGATTTTTGATGTTGGCCAAGGTATTTTCAAAAATAATTTTTGCTAGGAGTATTTTGCGGATGGAGGAAGTTTATTAGAGGGCAAAACAGCTTAGGAGTTATAAGGAGTTTAAAGCTTGTTTTATTTTGATAAAAGATTCTTTTGAAGGTATTGTTTGAAATATCTTATTGCATTCTTATGAGAAATAAATTTTATTTTTGATAAGACTATAAGGGAGAAATAAGGTGTATAAGGGATAAATTTTTCTTGTAATGTTGAGAGTGTTTTTGGTTGATTATGGAAATTAAAGCATGATGTTTTAAGGTTAAAATTGCTTCTTGTGTGAAGTTGTGAAACCTTAAGTGGGCAGCTTTGAGATTGACATTTGCTTTCATTAAATTGGTAATAATCAAGCTATTCTTTACTTGGTTAAAGTGTTGGGCTTACTCCTTTGTTGATGATTTGAAAAGTTGTTTTGTGCTATTGTGATTTGAGTTGGTGGATGCTTTTTGTTCAAACAATATTGGAGAGAAAAGGAGTTCTACTTGTTTCCTTTTCTAATTTTGATTGTGAAATGCTTCAAGGTTGTTTTTTGAGCTGAATGGTGTTGATTGAACCTTGTTTGATGAGCATTGTTGTTGAAGCCCTAATTGATGGTGAAAAGAACATGAGTATCATTGTTATGTGATTCTTTGCATAGTTGGAAATTGTTGGGGTTTCATGTTCTTGAAAGAAAGCATTCTATCCTATCCATTTCAGATATTGAGTTGAGTTTTTAGATTTGAGATTGAGTTTGAGTTGAGTTGATTTGAGTTGAGTTTTGAGATTGGGAGTTGAGTATAGAACATATTGAGTCTCTAACAATTCTCTTTATGCTTCTATGAGTTTGACAAATCACATTGGGTCTCTAACAATTCACCTTGTGATTTCCTACTAAGAAAGTTTTTCTTCTTGGTGAGCTTGCTGAGTTTTGGACAGGTTCCGATGGGGACTTGTGAGCAGTCTTGGACAGGTTCCTATGGGGACTTGTGAGCAGATTTGGACAGGTCCTAGTAGAGGACTTGTGAGCTGATTTTGATAGTTCTATCAGATAACTTGAGGACAGAGGTGCACTGGTTCTTTGAG
This sequence comes from Wollemia nobilis, assembly GCA_028583015.1. Lineage (NCBI taxonomy): Eukaryota > Viridiplantae > Streptophyta > Pinopsida > Araucariales > Araucariaceae > Wollemia > Wollemia nobilis. The sequence goes on along the minus strand of JAQPPZ010007509.1, from coordinate 8,729,372 downwards.
AAGAACCTGAGGACAAATTTGGCAAGTCTTTGAGAAGGCTTGTGTGCAGAGGATTGATTTGTTTAAGCTTAAGCATTGGACAGATATGACAGACAGAGGAAGACTTGTACTACACCGACTGACTGTGTTTGGTACATGTTGTTGATCTACTATGGACATGATCATAGAAGGTAGAGGTATCTTAGGCTAAGCATTGAGGACAGGAGGTCTTTGATGGAAAGGAGTTCCACGTGCTGGCAAGAGGTAGAGGCAGTTGATCTTCTGAGGGATCATTTTCAGAGTAGAGGGGAAGGTATCTCCTTTGAGCAGAGGCTCGTAAATTCTAATTGGGGGAAGGTATCTCATTTGGGCCAAGGCTCATAAAAATTGTAATTGGGAAGGATTCCCAAAGAACTTTGAGATAACTTTTAGAGAAACGTTTTGTGGACGTAGCCCAGCCATTTTGGGTGAACCACGTTAAAGTTGGTGTCACTTTGTGGATGATATTGTGCATTGCTTTGATATTGTTTTGGGTATATTGCTTTACTGTTTTGAAGTATAAAGGAAAAAGTAAAAAGATGTCTTATACTGTTCACCCCCCCTCTCAGTATAAGCTTGTGTTCTTCAAAATCATACTTTCATTACCTTAATTCCAAAAGGGGAGGCGAGGGTACATATTTTAGATTATAGACCTATTGCCTTATGCAATGTCATATATAAAATAATCACAAAGGTAATGGTTGAGTGACTAAAACCTCTTCTACATAGCATTATCTCCTTAGAGCAAGGGGGTTTTATAGAGGGTAGGCAAATATTGGATGGTGTGGTTCTAGCTCAGGAGGCAATCCATTCAATGCAAACATCTAGTAATAGAGGAATGTTCATAAAATTAGATATGTCAAAGGCTTATGATAGGGTGGAGTGGAGCTTCTTGTCAAAGATGATGGCAGCCTTTGGTTTCTCTTAGGATTGGATAGAATGGGTCATGAGTTGTGTTTCTACTCCAACATACTTAGTGTTAATCAAGGGTCTTCCCTCACAACCGTTTGGAGCTACTCGATGCCTTTGTCAAGGAGATCCTTCCTCTCCTTATATTTTTCTCATATTGGCTGAAGGATTGGGTAGACTCATCTTGAGGAGAAGACAACAAGGTTTTCTAATAGGTATCAAGGTGGGTGAGGAAGTTTTGACTCACCTATAGTTTGTGGATGACACAGGATTGGTGGGAGTGGCCAACTTCAGGGAAGCAAGAATGATTAGATATAAACTTAATGTCTACCTTAGGGCTACAAACCAAGTCATCAATGATAAAAAATTCAAAGTGGTCTTTTTCAATCTTGATCAAAGGCTTCAGGACAGAATTTTAGAGATCTTGGGATTCACAAGGACTTATCTCCTAGTGGTATACTTGGGGGTCCCTTTGCATTTTAAAAAACTAAAAATAGATATCTGGAGGAATATTTTGGACTGTATCAAGGATACAATTAATAATTGGTCTCACAAATGGTTAAGCTATGGGGTTATATTAATTTTTTTACAGTCAGTAATTCAGGCCATGCCAATTTATAAATTTTCTACCCTTGCTGCCCCACATACCATATGGAAAGAGTTGGACAAGATGGCTAGAAAAATTTTATGGGAAGGAGTAAAAGGAGAGAGGAAATGGGCCTTAGTAGGTTGGGATAAAGTAAGCCAGCCCAAGGTAAAAGGAGGTTTGGGACTGATAATATCAAAGTTAAATAATAAAGCTTTGGCTGGAAGGAGATGTGAAGAAGTGTGGTTGGTGCAATATTGTTTTTGGAATTATTCGATAATACTCAAGACTTTTTTAATGTGATAACAGTGCTTTGGTCCTAAATAAAATTGGAAATCTTTTTGGATGCTGCTAGACACACTAGTAGTGGCTGAGTGAGTGAAAATTTTAACTTTTTGTGACTTTGGACAAATGGGATTGTTGGATGGGATTGCATAAATGCTCCCAAATAGGTACCCCTAGTTGTGAAAACTTGACTTTTTGATTTTGGCCTTATCATCACTACTATAAATGATCATTGAACGTGGGATGGGATGAATGCAATATGCAATAATGCAATGGGATGCATGTAGTATGTAACATGTAGTGGAATGTATTTGAAATGGATGCAAATGCAATTGTGAAAATGCATTATGTATGAATGCAATGTGAAAAATGCATGCTAAAATATCTATATGAAAATGCAATATGTATGCAATGGGAACATGCCTATGTGAATGATTTTTTTTTTTATCCATGTATATATACACATATAGAACATCATATTAACAATAAAATGCCTTTAAATGGATAACATTAAGTGGTTTGGGTTCCTCTACTCCCTCTAAATAGGTAAGTCTATATGTACCATTATCCACTTTTTGAGTGATTATGTATGGACCTAACCAATTAAACATGAACTTGTTACGAAGGTGTGGCAAAGCATTGGTATTTTATTGGTTATCTTTAAGTACAAGATCCCCTACCCAAAATTCATGAAGATGGACTTTGGTGTTGTAAGCACGCTTGAGGCGGTCTTGATAAACTTGTAGGTTTTCTAGTGCATTGACTCACCTCTCATCAAGAAGAGTGAGTTGGTCAAGACGTGCTTGTCTAGCGGTGTCATCATCTATGAATTCTTGTAAAGAAATTCTCCATGAGGGAATTTTGATCTCAAGAGGCATGATAGCTTCAGCTCCATAGACCAAGGAAAATGGTGTTGCTCCTGTTGGCATTCAAATGCTTGTTCGATAAGCCCAAAGTGCCAAAGGGATTTGTGTATGCCAATCTCTATGATTTTCATTGACAAGTTTCTTGAGAATGGAAATCAATGTCTTATTGGTGGCTTCGTCCTGTCCATTTGCTTGTGGGTAATAAGGAGTTGAGAAACTGTGTTGGATATTATATTTCTCGTAAAGTGCTCGAACATACTTGTTTTTGAAAGACTTACCATTATCAAAAATTATTTTAGAAGGAATACCAAAATGATAGATGATATGGTGGAGTATGAAGTCCACAATTCGAGCTCCTATCATACTAGTTAAAGGAATGGACTCAACCCACTTTGTGAAGTATTCAATGGCTTTGATGATGAACGTGTGTTGTCCCGAGGAAGGAGGTGAAATTTTACCAATTAGATCTAGACCCCATTGTGAAAAGGGACAAAGGCTTTGTATAGGTTGTAAATCTTGTGATGGTATATGAGTTAAATTGGTGTGTTCTTGATATTGCTTACAATTTTTGATATAGTTGCAACAGTCACATTCCATTGTGGGCCAATAATAATCCATGCATAGTAGATGCTTTGCAATGGCCATTCCACTAAAATGACCACCACAAGTACCATCATGGGCCTCCTATATGGCTCTTTGAGACTCACTTTGTTCAAGACAACGAAGAATGATTCCATAATAACCCCTTTTATACAACACGTCCCCCAAGAGAACAAAACAAACTGGTTTTTCTTTAAAGAGCATTTTGTAGACCAAGATATGTCAGATGAGAGTGCTCCAAATTTTAAGAAGGCAACTATTTGGCTTGACCAAGACTCATATGGTTTCGAATGGATAAATCAAATATATTTTTCCTCTTTAGGATCAACACGGACAATGGCTGCTTTAGAGATTGTTGATATTATTAGGAGTTGTACCTCTCCTAAGTCATCTTTTAGAATCAATGATCCAAGAGAGGCCATTACATATGCAAATAAATTAGTTGAACGAGGTAAGTTATCGATTTCATACCATTCAAATTTTGAGATCAATTTTATTGCTACTTCATGATAAATTTTAATGGTAGGCTCTTTACATTGGTATTCTTCAATTAGTTGTTTAACATCAATTTGAGAATCTTCAAATATCCTGATATGCTTAATTCCCATAGCTATAGCTAAATGAAGATCTAATATTAGGGCTTCGTACTCTGCGGTGTTGTTTGTACATGAAAAGTCTAGCGTGAATGATAAAGGGATGGGAATTCCCTGGGGTGTATGAAAGACAACTCCAACACCTTGATATTTCTCACACGTAGATCCATCAAAGAATAAGGTAATATCAACATCTCCCTCTGGAATGATATATTCTTCTAATTTTGTGATGGAAAATACTGAATCATCTAGGAGCTCTATAATCAAAGGATGATCACTAGGTAGTGGAGTTTTTGCAAGTTGATCAGCTATCACTCGACCTTTAATGGATTTTTGGTTGATAAATTTGAGATCAAATTCTGTAAGGATAATTATCCATTTAGCAGTACGAGTGTTATTGTAAGTGTGAGACATCATATAACACAGAGGATTTTATCTAGCTATGATGTAATTTGTATGGCTAAGCATATAATATCAAAATTTCTTAGTGGCAAAAACCACTACTAAGCACAAATTTTCTACGTAAGCGTATCAGGTTTCATAACTCACCAATGTTTGACTAATGTAATAAACAACTTGCTCTTGATTTTGTTCATTTTTTTGTGCAAGCATTGTCCCTAAAGCAGAGTCCATTTTTGAGACATAAATATAGAAAAGGACCCTCGAATGAGGAGGAGCTAAGACTGGTGGAGAAGTTAAGTATCGCTTGATGTCATCAAAGGCTTGTTGAAATTCATCTATCCTTACAAATGACACCCCCTTTTGTATCAAGTGATTGAATGGTCTACATTTATCAGAAAGTTGCACAATGAAACATTTGATTGACTGAATATTTCCTTGTAAACTATGCAATTCCTTAATATTCGTTGGCGGAAGCATTTCCATTATGGCCTTGACTTTGTTTGGGTCCACTTCAATGCCTCGTTTGGAGATAATGAATTCTAAAATTTTACCTGAGGTAATACCAAAGACACACTTTTTGGGATTTAACCTCACCTTATACTCTAGAAGTTGATCAAAAATATTTTCCAACACGCCAATGTGCTCTTGTTGAGTTTTAGATTTGGCCAAGATATCATCCACGTAGTCTTCAATAATATTATGCATGTAATCGTGAAAGATATAAGTCATGGTTCATTGATAAGTAGCTCCTAAATTTTTAAGTCCAAAGGGCATAACCTTGAAGCAAAAGGTCCCCTAAGGTATTGTGAATGTTGTTTTGTGTTGGTCATCTGGATTTATTCAAATTTGGTTGTATCCTGAAAACCATCCATGAGGGAAAGCATTTCGTGGCCTACGTAGGTATCGACAAGAGTATCTATGTTTGGAAGAGTAAAGTCATCCTTAGGACACGATTTATTGAGATCTCAAAAATCATTGCAAATGTGTATCGCCCCATTGGGCTTGTGAACGGGTATTATGTTGGAAAGCCACTTCGGATAGTCAATAAGAACAATGAAATTGAAATCTAGAAGCTTTTGCAGTTCTTCTTTGACTAAGAGGGCCAAGGTAGTATGCATCCTCCTAAGCTTTTGTTTGACCAGTTTGGCATCAGGATGTAAGGTGAGGTTGTGGACCACAAGACTAGGATCAAGTCCAGACATATCCTTGTAGGACCATGCAAACACATCTTTCTTCCTCTTGAGGAGAGCGATGAATTGCTCTTATTCATTGGATGATAAGCTTTTTCCAAGATTGATAATTTATGGATTGTCAGGATCTGAACTAAGGTTCATTTTGATAGTATCTTCAATAGACATATGTGAACCTTCATCAAGTTGATGTGGTGTTGGGATCATATTAATATCATCTAAGATGTCATCCAACTTTGTATGCTTATCATCATCTAACACTACCTAAAAAACCTTGGGTCTCTTGTTTGAATATGGGGGTGAAGGTGTACGGTAAGGAGGTATGTAATTGGCCGAAGCCTTTAATAATTCCTCGGACAAGATGAACTCAAAAAAGGAGGGTGAGGAGGAAATCCAATCCATATCAATAAGGCTTATATCAATTGGAATTGGCTTAGCCGAATTGCATGGATTGCAGAGTGGGGTGAATAAGTCAATTGGATTCATATTGTCTTATAGGTAGAAAGGTGCGATGGCTTGGAAAAATGGATGGGTGGGATGATTGGATTTGAACCGATGTTGAGTCTTGCTAACCCTGGATAGCAGAAAAAAACATGAAATTAAATTCTATGTACATGTAAAGAAAAGTTTTTTTTTTACATATGTTACAAATTTTGGATTTGGCTGAATGGCTCAATGGAACTCATGTGGGAAGTGGTTCACTAGGTGGATCAACTTATTCTTGTGAAATAAACAAGTGAAATATGGGCTTATGGATGGGGAAAATTCTGAGATAAAACTCATCTTGTTGGGTAATGAGGATGATGGGTGGAGCATCCTCTTCATAATCATCAGAAGCATTTGATATTACTTCAAACTCTTAATAAATTTCCTCATCGAAATCTAGGATTGGGTAGGAAAAATGAAGGGGGTCATACTCATTCACTTCATTGATGCTAAGCTCTTGAAGGGCTTGCTCAAGAGAGGAGGTTGAGGTAAATGGATGGGTGTTGTTATCTTCGTCATTTATGCTAAGCATTTTGAAAGCTTGCTCAATTGAAGTTGTGGATGAAATTGGGGTGTAGCCTAAGCCTAAATGATCATGTGCTCCTCGATATGGAACATTTAGGATATCATGCATCCCTTATTCATGGGAACCTAAAGCTTGACCTTACCAATTAACCATGTTGAAGTAACGAGATGGAAATCCTGTCATGTTTTGTATGTTAGCACACCTTTAGGTTCATCGGGTAGGTTTATCAATTGAGGAATCTAACCCTCCATAAAAAAAGTTGATACTATTTGGAGCGGAGCCCATGTCGTATACAGAACCTATGGTTAAAGGATGGTCACGTGGGCAACTGAAATACTTGGTTGTGGTAATGGCTAGGGGTGTGATGGTGACATCTTGGACCACGTATTCACCAATACTAGGATTAGTGATGTGTACTTCGACTTGGGCTGATGTGGTGGATGATGTGGGTACGGATGGCTTAGGATTGGATGTGGATGTGGGTGTTGGTGGTGAATTAAATATTTCATAGTTTGAAATTTTGACTTGTGAAACATCTATTGATGGATCAAGGTTGGATGACAATGTGGAATTAGAATAAGGTGTATGGGATATTGATGAGGATGAAGAAATGGTTGTGTAAGAAGGGATGGTTGGGGTGTATGATGTGGCAAAAGTGGATTGACCTTGACCACATGTACAAGAAGAAATATATGATTTAGGAGGTTCAATGATGGGTAACTCCTCAAGAATAGGAGCTTTAGAAGAATATGTGAATGGATTAGAATAAGGTGGATGAGAATATGAAGAAGGCGGATTGGACGAATATGGGGATAAAAATAAATGAGTGGGAGGCAACATGGATTCATAAGGATTTGAAATGAAGTTGTAATACTTAAAAGGTTCTACATCTGCAGGGATGCAATGGACTTGCCCATCATGAAATTATTTCAAGCATTTATGGAGTATTGAAGGAACACATTTCATTTCTCTCATCCAGGATCTACCAAGGAGTACATTGTACGCCATGGTTCCTTCCAAAATATGAAACATTGTGTGCAACGTTTTGGCCCCTACTTCAATGGGAAAAACAATAGTTCCAACTATGGTACACAAAGCATCATTAAATGTTTTGAGAGTGAATGATGACTTGGAAATGTGGGAAGGTGGTAGCTTGAGGTGGTGAAGGGCAGCGGTAGTGATGATGTTAATGGATGAGCCAATGTCGATTAGGATTATTTTGAATGGCTTCTTATCTATCAAGGCCATGATATGCAATGAAGGATCCATGGATTCTAAGGTTATCGACTTTATTTCAAAGTCATATAAGGTGATGGATGGCTCCATGCATGTCCTAACACTCCCTACAAAACTGTTGAAGGCATTAGAGTCTTGGTATTCTAACTCAAAAGACTTGAGGATCTCCATTAAAGATTTTGTATACCTAGGGGATTTTTGGATAAGCTCATATATAGATAATTTAGCTAATGCCATTTTCAAGCTAGTAGTCAACAGACTAGTTAAGGTTACCGCTGGCCTTATAGGACGAAGGGTGGGTTGATTTGGTGGATTGGATAGATGGATTAGTGGGGATGGATTTGGTGATGTTTGGATGGGTAGTGGATTTGAAGGTTGTTGTACATTCTTTTGATTTTTCCTTTGCCCTCTTATGACTACATGGATTGCTCCTACAAAATTTTGGTATTGTTGAACATGGTTGACTTGGTTAGGAGGTGTTTGATGGTTGTTACCTCCTACATTAGTTTGAGCCTTTCCATGTTTGGGAAGAGGTGTCTAAAAAGTTCCCAAATTTTGATTTTGTGGAGCTAAAGGATTACCCACATTGATTGGCCCCAACTATATAAGGTCTTGGACAATGTTTTTAAAAACATGGCAAGAGTTGATGTCATGACCATTTTGCCTATGGTATGGACAAAATAGGTGTTCTCTGTAATTCTTGGGGCATTTTGTAGGGTCATCGGGCTTGACTTCAAGTAAGGCTAGCTTGTTTGTTTCATACAACCTTTAGAAAATGGAAGAATACGACTCCGCTAAGGGAGTGTATTGATGTTGAGGTCGGGTGTACTGGCGACGGGGAGGTTGTTCCACAACTAGCATTGTGTTTTGCACAGTTGGTGCTTGTGTGACTAATGGGACCGAATGATAAGAAATTTATTGTTGCATAGGTTGTTGAGCCATTGTGGGCTAGCTCATCACCACTTGATTAACTTGATTGGGTGTATTATCCATAGAGGCTTGTGATGATTTGTTTTGGCCACATTGGTTACTTTGATATTGGCCCTTGTTTTGCCATTCTTTCTTCTTAGGCTTGATGATGTCCTCTTGGATTTTGATTTCCTCAATGACGCTAGCTTGTGCTCAAGCTTCCTCAAATATGTGATAAGTATTAAGCTGAAGCATCCAAGAGATGGGTTTTAAGCAACTCTTGGTGAATAATTTTATAATTTAATCCATTGGTAGGGAGAATGGCAATTTGGTTATGACTGCCATCCAACGGTTTCCAAATTTATAGATAGGTTCATCATCCCATTGTTTTAGATAATAAATGTTTGATAATGAGACATTATTTCTAATGTTTAGGGCAAAAATTTCTAAGAATAGATCCATCGGTTGAGTAAAGGTGTAAATATTGTGTGTTGGCAACTGATTGAACCACTCTATGGCACCTCCTCTTAATATTTGAGGAAAAGTTTAGATCATGAGGGCATAATCGGTTTGAATTCGAAAACATGTGTGAAAAAATGAGCTCACATGCTCCTTAGGGTCCTCAACTCCCCTATATTTATCAAACTTCAGTAGTGTAAAATCTATCTAATATGGTGGTGATGGCATCGAAGGATGAATTGGTTGGTGAATCAGTTGGCTTAAGGTCAGGTTTTGGCTTGACATGCCAGGGGTAATATGCATCAACTGATCAATATATTTCTTCATGGCCTATACCCTAGGATCTTCCCCAGGAACTTGGAAGCCTTGGATTACCTGATGATTGGGAGATGGACTGGAAGAAAAATGTTGTGGAGTGATTAGATGATTTTGGTGGAATGGATTGGTTTGAACATGGGATGAATATTGATGAATGAAAGAAGGAGATGATTGATGAGGAGGATGTTGGAAGAATTGGTTGAGAGGTTGGCTAGAAGAAATGGTAATTGGTTGGGTTAGGATATGAATTTATGGAGGATTGGGGATGGAAACCACCGAATATTGGGGTACCCATGTTGGATTTTTATTGGCTATGATGGGTTGGGTTGGGGTATGAATTAGTGGAGGATTGGGGATGGAAACCACCATAGATTGGGGTACCCATGTTAGATTTTGGTTGGCTATGATGGGTTGGTTTGGAACTGCCTGGATCATAGGGTCTACCTAAAATTGTTGCCTAGCCCTTCTAAGTTGTTAGAGCAATTTGTTTGCGTAACCCAATATATCCTACAGTTCTTGTTCATACATGTTAGACATTGACATAGTTGTGGTTGGATTGGAAGATTAAGTGAAGGAGTTGGATTAGAAGAAATGGGTATGACACAAGTTACACTTGATGTGGCAACTTGGGAGTTTGGGGCTTGTAAGGCAGCATTCACATACTCCTCATACAATGGATTGGAATAGGTTTGGATATGGGTAGATGAAGGGTAAGTGTTAAAAACACTTGTGTTTTGGGTTGGGTTGGAAGAAGAAAGTATACCATATTCATAGGTAGAATTTTGATATCCTTGGGTGGTGGTGGATGGACATGCTATATCCAAGTCTAGTTGTTCAACCCAGTCTTGACTAAGGGGCTCAAGAACATAGTTAGAGGCCTTGTAGATAGCCTCTACCTTGTCCATGTCTATGTGGGTGGTATGTTGTTCCACATTGTGTGGAAGGGATCCTACTTGTGGTAGGGATGGGTATGGAGGCCCAGATGAAATAGTCTGTACCACATTGGATGGGTTTGCCACTAAAGTAGTAGGGGAATTAGAAGTGTTTTCCATTAAGCTATTTTGGTCTATTACTTTCTTTTGATTTCTTGTTAATACCATAAAGTAAATAAACCAGTAACTAAAACTTATCAAAATGACCACCAAACTAAAACTTGTATTGAATTAACAACTAAAGAAACAATCAATGCTAATTTTATACCTTATGTCTTACCTCATTCATTAATTATTTTCTTTATTAATGTGAAATTCCTTTTAAAGTGATAGGTTAGTGTGGTTTGATGTTCATGAATGATATTTGTAGAGCTAAAAACATGACACTAAAATAGATAATAAAAATAAATGATTCTAGAAAGACAGTAATTGTACAAAATGATATTTTATTTAATAATGGGGGGGGAGTTGAGAAACTCATTGTTACAATTATTCAATCCAATAGAATTATTTTTATACAAAATTTACAATTTCTAGGGTTCTCCAAAACCCTAGCTATACATATTTGAGTGTCTTCAATGTGCTTCGCTCCCAACAGATTGAGTGGGCTTTGTTGATATCCGATTTTAGGCCACTCTAGCTTCAGCAGCTATCCAATGATCTCTTGATTTATCCTATTCAACCTTGTACTCACATTAAACAATAAAGTTGTTAGTAAACAAAATGAGGGTTCCACAGTGTGAACCCTCAGAGATGCAGACTAAAACCCTAGATCTATATAAAAAAAATGTGTAGAAATAAACAACACCAGATAAAAATAAAATATAGATTTACCTTACTATTGATGATGATGATTCATTGCTTCATTGCATATTTGGCGGTAGGGTGCCCTAACGAAACCTGATGATTTGATGCGGTAAGCTCTGGTTCACATTGATGATTATAGCAGGATCTGGTGGGTGCTTTGCAGGCTCTGGCGTGAGCTTGATAGGCTCTAGAATGAGCCTATGGGATATGGCAGGCTCTGGTGAGTGCTTGGAAAGCTCTGTAACGAGCTTGGAAAGCTCTAGAAGGTGCCTAATAGGCTCTATAGTGATCCTACGAGTTAGGGTTTGATCTACGATAATAGATCACGAGAATGAGAAGAATACTATGTATGGGCGATAATGGCAATGACAAAAAATGGTTGGTGGATAGTGATGACAATGGAGGATGGACGTGGAAGTGGTTGGAATGGTGGAATTTCTATGGCAAGCTAGGGTTTGGATCTTCAGGGCTCTGCAACCTTCTGCTTCAAAAGGTCTTCTTCAACAATCTCTCCAAGGGCAAGAACATTCCAGGGGTTGAGCATTTGAAAATGCTTCTATTTATAATCTAGCCTAGGGTTTTCTTAGGGTTTTAGCTTAACACTTTTTATCATGTGGCTAAGATTAAATCAAATCCTAAGGCTGAGATTATACTTTAAGTGTGGCATGGATTAATGAAGATGGATGGCTGAGATTAGATTAATTCTAATTGTTGATGTTAATTGGTTTTAACTATATATATTTTATAATGAATATATTAAATATAATAATAAAATATTATATTAAATATAAATAATATAAAATAAATATAAATTAAGTCCAAATGGGTTGGAAAGTGGCGGGAAAGGGCTAAAGTGGGTCTTTTGAAGGCGAGAAAGGTATGAAATCGTTAAATGGATGGTGAGAAGGGTGGATGGTGGACAAGTGGGTGGTGGGATGGTTAGGATGAAGTATTAATGGCTAGGATTTGGTGTCTACACTATCAATTCATTAAGTCCTCTTTTAGGGATCTTATTCTCACCCCATAGTATTTTAAGATACCATTTTCATTATCAATTTTTATTTTAATTTGTGGGTTAGCCCCACTTCTTATTAGCATATATGATATTCATTTCTAGTTTCTCAAATCAAAATTCCTCTAAGTTTCATTTTCTCTTTGTTCTTTCTTTGAGGGTCTTCCTCTTCAATTTCCAGTCCCATCAACTCTTTCATGTTCTTTCTCTTCTATTTTTTTGTTGAAAATTTTGAGTAATTATGTTGTCATTGATGTCAGGTATTTGGTGCAAAGCAAATTTCATTTTGATACAATAAAATTAGTAAAAGAAATGGTTATAATATTCTATATTATAAGCCAAAGAATTTGGTTAAAAGGTTGAAGACAAAATTTTATGCCCATTTTTTTAAAAGAAAAGAGAAAATATTATAATATTTTAATATTATAATAATTAAGCCACAAGGGCTACCCAGGTGTTGTAGGTGAGTTGGAGAGGAGAGGGCAATCCTCCAAGGGATGTCCCAGGTTTGAATCTCCACCCTACCAAAAAGTTGAATTGGGTATCCAAAATCCAATTGATAATGTTGGTGCGAGGAGGGTCGAGTGCGACCCCCGAGTGACTTTGATGGTGTAGAACCCCCTATTCATGGTCTCTTAGACCAAGGAGGCCCCACAAGGTGTTTTTCGCTTAAAAAAAAAATTAAGCCACAAGGGCTTATTAAAAAGAAAATGAAAAAATTGACGAAGGAATCCATGAAAAAGTATTGTTTAAATACTAAACTTAATATATAATATTTAACACAAAGTTAAATATTATATTAAATATAAAAATTAAATTTGAAATTGGAAAAGGACGCAAAAATTCAAATTTAAATAAAGGTAAATAAAGATTTTCATCAATGTCATAGCAATGCTTCGAATTCATATAAAAGGGAGGAGCTAAATTAATTTCCAAAGAAAACCAATGTTGAAGAATTAATCGATCGAGGAGTGTAAATAAAAGTGTTCAGAACACCATTCATTGAGCAAGCGATAGAAAATAAGGATAAGGAGGTAGATATTGTGGTTCAGCGAGGGCTGGTAGCCCAAGTGGTAGGTAGGTCCTGCGTAAGGTACTAGCAAAGGAAAGGTTTGCAGTTTGATTTCCCCTAGCACTGGTTTGAAGTGTTTTATTTTGTTTTCATCGGAGGCAGCAAGAAATAAAAGGTGGAGGCCAAGGGTTAGGTCTCAACCACTTGGCTAGCACAAGCGATCGAGCGTTGCGCTTAGAAGCTTGAGGTCGAAGGGTTGATTCCCATCCGTGCTAGCAAGGAATTAATTTTTTAAGGTATGCTCCAAAGTGATTAATGTTGGTTATGGTTGATGTTTGGTGGATGTGATTTGGTGTATGACTTTTGCATATAGGAGGTATAAGGGGAAATTAATTTTACATAATTAAGGGTTTTGCTATTAATTATTTTATATATGCAAAGGTTGGAGGGATAAGGTGTAAATAATTTATTTTAAATTGTAAATCTTTGTTCTTTGACATTAAGGTGGATTGGAAATTGTTTTGATAAAGTGGGAGATAAAAGGTGTAAAGGGTGATGTTATTGTTTGTAATTATTGCTTCATGAAAAGGAAATTTTTGAGTGGATTTTGTTGAGCTTTAATGCATTATCCTTGAGAATAAAAGAAAAGTCCTAGAACATTATTATCAAAATTCATTGAGAACCTTTTTGAGGGAAAATTTATGTGGATAATATTGAAATGGATTCTTGTTATCTAACCCTTGAAGTGGTACAAAGAGAATTGGTGTTGGTGAGACAAGTTTTGAAGACATATCTCTATCAAAGCAAATAAGAGGTATGGGTATTTTTCTCCTTCTTTGAGGTGTGTTGTTGAGCAAGTTTTTTTGGATCATAAGGTGGAGTGAAAAGGATTGTTTGATAAGCATTTTTGGAAATATTTGAGTTAGCATTTGTACTTCATTGTTGAATGGTATTGGAAATATTTGAGATAAAGTATGAGAACAAGTGTGCTTCTATTTTTAAAATAGATTGAGACACTAGAGATTGTGAACTACTTGAGTTAAGTTTGAAGACAATTTTGTGAATCATTGTGAAAGCTTTTGGGCATTGGTTTTGAGTGATATTAAAAGTGAATGTGCAAACATTAGAAATCAGATTTGTGAAAGCAAGTGTGTGCATCAGGAAGATAGGTGTCATATGCTAGACTAGATCTATCTTTAAAAGAGTAATAAATGTGAGACATGTGAAAGCGATAGTCTTAATTATTGAGGAGAACATATTGAGATATTTTCAAGTGCATATAATTCTCTATATGTTCTAGAGTTTAAAAAAATTCTGATTAGAATATATCTGTTTTAAGAAAGCATTTTTGAAAAAGATATAAGCTTTGTTTGTGTGTAGGGTTTGTAAATATTTGGTACAATTTTGTAAGCAATATTAGGCGAGTCTTTTGAGAATACTTGAACACAAATTTAAGCAAGTCTTTTGAGAATACTTGAAGGTAGATTTAAACAATTCTTTTGAGAAGACTTGAAGGTTGATTTGAGAAAGTCTTTTGAGAAGGCTTTAGAGCATGTTTGATTGCTTATTTGATAAAACTTTGTGTTAAGACTTGGGGATATATTTAAGACAGAGTTTGGTATAGATTTGAGATAGAAATTTGTGCAGATTTGTGAGTAGAGTTAGAGCAAATTTGTGCTAGACTTGAGATAAAGTTTGGTGCATATTTGAGATAGAGTTTGGTGCAGATTTGTGAGCATATTTAGAGCATATTTTTGCTAGACTTGAGATAGATTTGAGAGCAGGATTTAGAGGTGACAACGTAAAGAGGAAAAAAATCTCCAGTGGATAGAGATCCATCATCTAGTGTAGTTGGGATAGATGTCTCCTATGGAGAGAGATCCACAAGCTAGAGTAGTGGGGGCAAAAGTCTTCTAGAATATCACAAACCATAGCAGAGGGGATAGAGTTCTCCTATGGAGAGAGATCCACAAACCAGAGTAGAGGGGATAGATTTCTCCTATGGAGAGAGATCCACGAACTAGAGCAAGAGGAAAGAGTTCTCCTATGGAGTGAGATTTGTAAACTAGTTGGGGAGATATAATTCTTCTATGGAGAGATCCACAAACTACTTAAGGAGATAGAGTTCTCCTGGATCAAGTTCCATTAACCAGAGAAAAGGGAAAATATTTCTCCTATGGAGAGAGATACACAAATCAAAGAATGAGGGATTGGTGTCTCCTTTTAATAGAGCTCCATAAATATTGTAATAGGGAATGATTCCTATGAAATTTATTGATAAAATTTAGAGAAAATATTTTCTCTGTGGAGTAGCTTGCATTGGGTGAACCACGTTAAATTTGTGTCTCTCTTGTGTGTGATGATTTGTGCATTGCTTTGATTATTACTATTTATATTTCCATTGATAATATTGGATAATATTATTTGGGAAAGAAAAGTAAAAGTTGATATTATATTGTTCACCCTCCCTCTCAATATAAGCCTATGTTATTCAATTTGTATCAAAGCAGGTTCCTTCGAAAGAGTCTAACAGCTTGAAGGAAGAGGGTACAAGAACATAGATGGCATCTCAAAATGGATATTCATTAAATAAGGCATCATTTTTTGATGGGAACAACTATGCTTTCTAGGGCATAAGAATGAAGACTTACTTGATGGCACAAGGATATAAGACATGGCAATCCATTGAGGATGGGTTCACACCTATAGCTAATCCTCCCATAGATAAAGATGGTAAGATGTTATATGTGAATAATTCCAAGGCTATGAATGGAATTTTAAGTGGATTACATGAAGTAGAATTTATGAAAGTTATGCACTAAAAATAAAAAAAAGAGATATGGGATAAATTGAAGCAAACATATGAAGGAGATAAAAATGTCAAAATGGAATAATTACAAAATCATAAGAAAAGGTTTAAATATTTGAAGATGGTAAATGAGGAAGACATTGCTACATACTTACTTCGTGTGAATGAGATTTTTAATACCATGTGGGGACTTGTATTTAAAATTGAAGACTTCAGTGTTGCTTAGAAATTACTAAGGTCACTTCCTATAATGTATGATGGAAAGGTCTTAGCTATAGAGGAGATGAGAGATATTGAAAATTTGACTATGGATGAGTTACATGGAATTCTCACAGCTTGTGAGATGAGAATAAAGGATCCCAACTCCGAAAAATAGGCAGCTTTCAAAGCATCAAAGAAGACAAAATATAAGAAACCATAATCAAGTGGTGAGTCAAGCAGTTATGAAGAAGTTAACTATGGTAGAAGAAACAAGGACTCAAGAAAGCACAAAGGTATGAAAACAGTGAAATATTTCAATTGTGGAAATTTTGGTCACTATGCATCTAATTGTCCAGAAGTTGGAAGCAATAGCAGTGAAGAGAAATAGGATCATAAGAAAAAGGAAGGAGGAAAATCCAGGTATGAAAAGAAAAATAGGTATGGTCAAAACAAGCATGGAAAAAAAATCTTTCAAAGGCACAAGAAGAGTTTCTATGTTGATAATGGAAGCAAGGCTTCAAGTTACAGTGATGAAAGATCCTCAGAAATTTAATAAGAAGAGATTCTATTTTTGGCAATAGAAGAGGAAGAAAATGCTCTTGTTGTAGATAAAGTTGAAAAGTATGAAGATGCTCTTGAAGACCAAGAAGTAAAACAAGATTCAGAAAATGAAGAGGAAGGCACAATAGACCTAGAAGCAGAACTTATTGCTACTCTTAAAGAATTGAAAAAGGTTAGAAATAAAAATTCAAAATTCAAAGCTCAAGTTCAATAATGTGATGAAGAAAAAGAAAAGCTTATACAAGACCTAACAAACTCAATAGCTTAGACAAGGAGATTTAAAGAAAAATTAGAGGTAAAAGTCTTAAAATGTCAAAGATTAGAACATGAGGTAGTTTCACTAAGGATGGAAGTGAAATATTTTAAGGACAAGCTACATAGGTTTGAGAAAAGTTCAAAAACTTTGGATAAGATTATCAATGCACAAAGATATTCATCTATCAAAACATGACTTTGTTTTGAAGAAGGACAAAGGAAACAAGAAGGGTCAAGATCAATTTCAAAAGAAGAAGTTTTAGAGGAAGAGAGTGAATAATAAATTGATACTTATGAGGATAAGTTGAAGAATATAAGCTTCACTAAGAAAGAAAACAATGCACAAACAAGGAACAAGGATCATCACAAAGAAGAAAGGACTAAGAGACCAGTGGGTTCAAGGTAAGATTTATTCAAAGGACGTTGTTTTTCATGTAAAAGGTTTGGTCACGAGGCTATGCATTGTAGGACTCATGGAAAGGAGTATGGTTTTATTAAGAGGAACTTCAAAGATGAACATCTCTTTCAAGGGTATTTCTACTATTGTAATCAATTTGGTCATAAAGCAATCCACTGTAGGGTTCATAATAGAAATGAGTATGGCTTCATCAAGAGGAACTTCAAGATATTTATACCTTCTATGAACTACAATATTAAGTGTTACAAGTACAATAATCTAGGGCATAAGGCCAAGCAGTGTAGAAAAACATTTCCAGAGCTTCTAGAGACAAGCAAGAATATGGACACTCAAAAGGATCAAAAGGGTATGTTGAGAAAGAAGGTTGACAAAGAAAAAGAGCATTGTATGCTAGGAGTAGAAATACTCCCATACCAAAATTAATCACCTCAAGGAGAGGAGGTGGGGAGGGGGCTAAGCTAAGAGTCTTATATTTATCCCCAAAGGAGTCCCTTTGCCTTTGATGTCAAAAGGGGAGATATTTAAGTAGGGGGAGAGCATTTAGCCAGGGGGAGCAATTTCTCAGGAGGAACATATTTGAAAAAAAAAAAAAAAATTTAGAAAAGGGTTGCCGTTAATGACAAATGGGGGTATTGTTGGAAAGTTTGAGTAATTATGTTGTCATTGATGTCAAGTATTTGGTGAAGGAAAAGTTCATTTTGATACAAGAAAATTGGTAAAAGAAATGGTTATAATATTTTATATTCTAAGCCAAAAAGGTTGGTTAAAAGGTTGAAGATACAAGTTTACGCCCATGTTTTTAAAAGAAAAGAGAAAATATTATAATATTTTAATAATATAATAATTAATCCATAAGGGCTTATTAAAAATAAAATGAAAAAGTTGACGAAGGACTCCATGCAAAAGTATTGTTTAAATACTAAAATTAAATAATATAATATTTAACACAAAGTTAAATATTATATTAAATATAAAAATTAAATTATAAATTGGCAAAGGGTGCCAAAATTCAAATTTAAATAAAGGAAAATAAAGGTTTTTGCCGACGTCATAGTAATGCTTTGAATGCATATAAAAGGGAGGAGCTAAATTATTTTCCAAAGAAAACCAATGTTGATGCACTAGAATTAATCGATCGAGGAGTGCAAAGAAAAGTGTTCGAAATGCCATTCATCCAGCAAGCGGTAGCAAATAAGGACAAGGAGGCAAACGTTGTGGTTCAATGAGGGCTGGTAGCCCAAGTGATAGGTGGATCCTATGTAAGGTGTTGGTAGAGGAAAGGTTTGCGGTTTGATTCCCCGTAGCGCTGGTTTGAAGTGTTTTATTTCATTTTCATTGGAGGTAGCAAGAAATAAAAGGTGGAGGCCAAGGGTTATGTCTCAACCACTTGGCTAGCACAAGAGATCGAGCACTGTGCTTAGAAGCTTGATGTCGGAGGGTCAATTCCCATCCGCACCAGCAAGGAATTAATTTTTTAAGGTATGCTCCAAAGTGATTAATGTTGGTTATGGTTGATGTTTGGTGGATGTGATTTGGTGTATGACTTTGGCATATAGGAGGTATAAGGATAAATTAATTTTACATAATATTTTAAGGGTTTTATTATTAATTATTTTATATATGCAAAGGTTGGAATGATAAGGTGAAAATAATTTATTTTAAATTGTAAATATTTGTTCTTTGACATTAAGGTGGATTAGAAATTATTTTGAGAAAGTGGGAGATAAAAGGTGTAAAGGGTGATGTTATTGTTTGTAATTCTTGCTTCATGAAAAGGAAATTTTTGAGTGGGTTTTGTTGAGCTTTAATGCATTATCCTTGAGAATAAAAGAAGAGTCCTAGAACATTATTATCATAATTCATTGAAAATATTTTTGAGGAAAAATTCATGTGGATATTATTGAAATACAATATTGCTATCTAACCCTTGAAGTGGCACAAGGAGAATATGTTTTGGTGAGACATGTTTTGAAGATATATCTCCATAAAAAAAAATAAGAGGTATGGGTATTTTTCTCCCTCTTTGAGGTGTGTTGTTGAGCAAGGTTTTCCGGATCATAAGGTGGAGTGAAAAGGATTGTTTGATAAGCATTGTTTAAAAATATTTGAGTTAGAATTTGTACTTCATTATTGAATGGTATTGGAAATATTTGAGATAAAGTATGAGAACAAGTGTACTTCTATTGTTGAAAGATATTGAGACATTTGTGCTTGAGATTGTGAGCTACTTGACTTAAGTTTGAAGACAAGTTTGTGAATCATTGTGAAATATTTTGGGCATTGGTTTTGAGTGATATTGAAAGTGAATGTGCAAACATTAGAAATCATATTTGTGAAATCAAGTGTGTGCATCAGGAAGATAGGTGTCATATGCTAGACTAGATCTATCTTTAAAATAACAATAAATGTGAGACATGTGAAATAAATAGTCTTAATGATTGAGTAGAATATATTAAGCTATTTGTAAGTGCATATCATTCTCTCTATGTTCCAGAGGTTAAAAATATTCTGAGTAGAACATATTTATTTGAAGAAAGCATTTCTAAAAAAGATATAAGTTTTTTTTGTGTGCAAGGTTTGAAAATATTTGGTACAGTTTTGTGAGTAGTATTAAGCAAGTCTTTTGAGAAGACTTAAAAGCAAATTTGAGCAAGTCTTTTGAAAAGACTTGAAAGTATATTTGAGCAAGTCTTTTGAGAAGACTTGAAGGTAGATTTGAACAAGTCTTTTGAGAAGGCTTGAGAGTAGGTTTGGTTGCTAATTTCATATAGCTTTATGTTAAGGCTTGGGGATAGATTTAAGACAGATTTTGGTGCATATTTGAGATAGATTTTGGTGCATATTTGTGAGTAGAGTTAGAGCATATTTTTGCTAGACTTGAGACAAATCTTGGTGCATATTTGTGAGTAAAGTTAGAGCAAATTTGTGCTAGACTTGAGACAAAGTTGAGAGCAGGATTTGGAGGTGATAGAGCAAAGAGGATAGTAGTCTCCAATGGATAGAGATCTATAAACCAGTGTAGTAGGGACAAAAATCTCCTATGGAGAGAGATCCACAAGACAGAGTAGTGGGAATAAAAATTTTCTAGAAGATCATCAACCAGAGAAGAGGGGATAGAGTTCTCTTAAAGAGAGAGATCCACGAACCAGAGTAGAGGGGATAGAGTTCTCCTGTGGAGAGAGATCCATGAACTAGAGCAAGGGGAAAGAGTTCTCCTATGGAGTGAGATCTATTCTAGCTGGGGAGATAGATTTCTTCTATGGAGAGAGATCCATGAACCAGTTGAGGAGATAGAGTTCTCTTGGATCAAGTTCCACGAACCAAAGAAAATGGGAAAGAGTTATCTTGTGGAGAGAGATCCACAAATCAAAGCATAGGATATTGGTGTCTCCTTTGGACAAAGGTCCATAAAAATTGTAATAGTGAATTTATTTCCATGAAATTTGTTGAGAAAATTTAGAGGAAAGATTTCTTCATGGAGTAGCCCACATTGGGTGAACCACATTAAATTTGTGTCTCTCTTGTGTGTGATTATTTGTGCATTGCTTTTATTACTGCTATTGATATTGACATTGATAATATTGGATAATATTTTTTGGGAAAGAAAAGTAAAAGTTGGTCTTATATTGTTCACCCCCCTCTCTCAGTATAAGCTTGTGTTCTTCATTTTTCATACCATTCATAATGATAATTACCTTCTAAAGGTATATGTTGTCATATAGAATCTAAAGTGCAAGGAACAACCTCAAAAATACTTTCTTCCTTATGTTTCTTGAAAACCCTAAAGTGCAAGGATGATTATTCATTATATTTACTTTGTAATCTCTTGCAATATATCTAGTCTCATAACATGTAGCATCAAAAAGCAATTTTTTCATAATGTATTAGTTGATTTCATTCTTTTAATTTAGATTTAGTCTCACTGGATTGTGGAAAAAATTTTGAAATATCCATGGCAAAACATATCTAATTATATATAGTATACCTTCACTCTTTGGTAGTTTGTCCCTCCTAAATGAATTATTGTAGAGTATTAGAAATATCCTTCAAAACCTCCTTATGATGAGCTAATATGGAAGTCCAAAAGTCTTAACTCACAACAAAATGCCTAACCCACACTAGAAGCCTTCTATTAGATTTTATCTCCATCCAAAAATTCTCACTCCATAGTCATAAACATAATGCCTCTCTCACCCCTAAACCATGGGTCACCACCCATTATTTTATCCTTACCTTTCAAACTAGAGAAATTGATGAGGATAAATCCCTTCAAAAGAAAATTTATGGAGTAGTTTGAATTCAATCCTCACCTCTACTTGATCTAGTTTTTAATCTATGAAAAACCCAACCAATATTTATGGTACGTACATATTAACCCTCTACTCTTAGGAAACATTGTGTCATACCCACTTATCTCATCCTTGATAATCAGTTCTAGTTAATACTTGCTTCCTATATAAGGTTTTTCATAGATTTGCCCTTCCTCTTATCCCTAACAAGGGCATCCTTACTTGTAGATAAGGCATCCCTTGCTTCTAGTTAGGACTTCTAAAAGCGATTTTTTTTTTATTTGGTTATTATGAGAAACCCCCTATGACCGACGTACATAGCTGAGCAGTCTCCTCCCAACCATGACCCCTCCTAAAGTTAAGAGCTATACTTATTAATAGGGAATTTAACACAAATCCACCACACATCCACCCTCTCACACACTCGCCCACATCGTGGTTTGAACCTTGAACCTCCCAAAGAAGAGCCAAAGCTCGAACCATTGTGTTGCACCCCCAGGTACTCTAAAAATGACTTTCATTACCATGGTACTTAGCTTTCCCTCATAAAAATCATTTCCATCATCATATGTTTGATATGGTCAAAGCTATTGTTCACACACCTTTTTATTTCTGTTTTTTCTTTTGGATGGGTCTTATCACTCTTATTATGCTCCCTTGTCGTGTTTTTCATCTTCATCTTTGGGACCATCTTTTCTTTCTTTATCGTGCTTAGATTATTTTCATTTATTTTCTATTTTATTATTATAGATTCTTATTAATTATTAGTTTCTTAATATTTCTTATTCACTTTAATTAATCTTAATGGTATTTAAAGGAGGAAAAAAATTAACTAATGCCATCAACAATCCATAGGTTAATGGTAATAAAAAACATGTATTGTATAATAATATAGTCATTTTATATATTATGAAAAATCAAATCATTTAAAATAAACAATTAAATATATTTAATAAGGAATATAAAATTAAAGTTTAATTAAACAATTAAAACTATATTATAAAAATTATTTAAATATTCATGTTTATCCTCTATAAAAATAACCTTCATATAAATTGAAACAAGTTTTACATCACCTAGAGGATATACAATACTATTAGAACTCTGAATCCATGTCACATTCTAATTGTGATTGAACTTCTTCTTGACTACATATCAAAGCTCACAATATATAATTTAATTGTAGATGCAATACTTTTTTTTTAATTGGTTATAGGGGATTGAAACGAGCTCCACCCATATTACATCATCACCACATAGTGGTATTACAACAAATCTTGGATATTTTTGCATGTAGATCCTCCACTTGCCTATTCACTCGAGCATAGATCCCTCGCCCTATCCCTCTTCTATTCATATTCTTTCCACTAGCGAGATCTCACCCACTCTTATATCAATTGATGTATATTCATTATAAGAGACAGACAATGGACTCCAAGGGTAAAATTGCAAGACAAGACATCATACAAAATACACCAGTAAAAGAAACTTGCAAATACTTCCTTTCATTATCTAAATTCACATCCACCTTACAATAGAGTCTCCCACTCCTTATACTCCCCAAAAAGAAAAACCCTAGCCTATGCTACCCCCTTACTATTTTTAGTCACTTTCTATTTTTAGCAATTCACTTGTTATTTTTAGTAACCCTAAAAAAGAGCTCAGACGTCATCCAAAATGGAATCATGCACCCGTTATTCAATAATAACCACTATCCCAAGATATCAACCCCACTCTAGTTCTAAACTAATAGTTATGATAACTTTTCAGTTGCAAAAACTGAAAATTACATTAAAAGTTAATTTTGGTTATCCTAGAGGCATTTTTTGCTCACAAACATTAGGGGAAATTCTTTTTAAGTTCTACATGCAATTCTGCACGTTCTGAAAAAAGAACGAGGTAAAACGAACACTCGAAGCAAAAGTTATGGCCCTAGCAAGGTGCATTAATATTATAATGAGAGCTATCATAATATAAGGATTTAAATTTTGGTTGTATATTATGATTATACTTTTATTTTTTTGAATAGTGTCTTTAACAATTTTAAGGAAATGTTACTAAAAAATTAAAAATATCAATGAATATTAGGTCTTAGAGTAATTGGTGAAAAATAATAATTTTCACATCATAAATTAAGGTTTCAATATTATGAGTAAACTTTTATATTTATGAAATAAATGAAATGAGTGGTTAAAAATAGATATAGAAGACAATGTGATTTATTTTTTTATTGATTTATTGGATTGAAAAACATATAGGGCTTTAAGCAATTATTCGAAAAGGACGAGTTTCACACAATAAATCAAGGTTTCAATTTCATAGTTAAAATTTAACAATTATTAAATGGTATGAATTCAAATGATTAGGAATATAAACTTTTAATGTAAATTCATCTTTTAGTTTTGGATTCAATGTGATTTTTTTTTAAATTGATTATATGGGATTGAAATAGGTCCTAACCATTTTTTACATGTTTGTCACCTAATAGTATTAAAATAGCTTGACTATTATGCATGTATCACTTGGTAATATTTGAACCTAAGTTTGCTACAACTTGAGTGGGTCTAACAATAAGATTTTAAAACTTTAAATAAGAGGTTCAAGGTTCAAATCTAATGGGAGTAAAGTTGTATACCATGCTTCAACAATTATATGTGGGTTGCATAGGTTAGATAAACATTTATTAGGTAAATAATATCTTTTATAAGGGTCATTTCATATGACTTATGGTCACATGGACATTAAAAATTATTTTACTTTTATTGAAAGTTTAAACATTTAACCATTTGAACTCATGTCATTTGATAAGACAATGTAATTTGTGAAAATACTATGAAACAAATAACAAAAAAGTAAGGAGTTTTACACCTTAACATAAATTTAAAAAATAAAAAAAAATTAAAATAATTAAATTAAATAGAGTTCAAAATGTTAAAAATATAAAATTCAAAAAAAAACATGATGAAATCTTGTTAAATTGTATATAAAAGTATTAATATGATATAATAATAATACCATTATAGTGTTTGGTTGAAATATAATATTAATGCAATAAACTTATTTCAATTTAATATAGTTATTTTACAATATTTTTAGTTTATTTTTTTAATATTATAATATAAATAATTAAACTTTTATAAAATATTTTTCTTTTGTTATAATAAGACACACACCCACCCCCTCACACACTTGTCCATGTTGTGGTTTGAAATTTGGACCTCCTAACGAAGAACCAAAGCATGAACCGTTGCGCTATTTTTTTGAAGTAAATATATTTTCAATATTAAATAGAAAAACAATAAATATTAATAATATATTTTAATTTGATAAGTTAATTATAAAACCTACGCTTCGAATCTTACAAAAGAATACATATAATTTTTTTAATTTTATATTAATTTTTATAAAATATATATATTATTTTAAATTTATACTAATTTTTATTTAAAAAATATCAATCATTGTCACTTTCTACCCCCCAAATTTGAGGATACAACTTGCATCACGTAAATTTAATAATAATACAAAGTTCCATCATCGTTAGTAGTGAGGTTTCTTCCTTTCCTTAAAATAGTGTTAGGAAGGTTTGTTCTCAGCCTTTCAAACTCACTTTTTGGCAACCTCCTGTAATATTCTACCTTGAACTCTTGTAGAGTGTTGAGTTGGTTCAATCCCTCTAGCATCTTCTTTAATCTTGGTAAATCTCTAATCCACACATATTTTAGCATCGACATTGCTCCATTCTCTAACTCTAGCAACTCTTCTATATTCTAGAAGTTGGTGATCTCCAACTATTCTATCTTGGGGAAACCTCTTGTTCTACCAAACTCCTTGGGCAACTCTTTGCAACTTTTATTACCCACTAGATGTAGGAGTAGTAAATTGGGTAATCGATCTAGCCTTTGGTACTCTTCACAATCACAATGAATTAGCTTAATACTGACGAGGCTTGGGAAACTAGAAATGCAGTTTGGGGGAACATGCCCCTTTAAATAAACACTTTCGAGTTCACTCATTCTTTCCATGTCACTTGGAAGACGAATTTGAATATCTTCGTTATCATTCACTAACTCGAGATCCCGCATCTTGTGCATATTTCCAAAGATGCCCTCCGCCACTATTAGCACTTCATCTGAAGATCTCAATTGTCCTCGAAATACTCGAAGCTTTGCTAAAGCTTTGTAACTCAACTCCAAGATGGGCATAACATCGTGACTGAGGTCCACTTCGATGAGATGCTCCAATGCATCCTTCCATTTCGTGGGACGTCACTGCCTAGCCATGGATGTTGCAATCGTCTTGATGGCTAGGGGAAGCCTTCTACATTTGCCTTCTATCTCCCAAGAAACATATTCAAGTTCTTCAGGAGAAACGTCATTCAGTGGAAAATCATATTGGCAGAAAATTCTCCAACTATTCTCCTTAGATAGGCAGGGTATTTCATAGATCTTAGCACTCAATTCCTCTGCTACATGTCTGCTACGAGTGATAATGATGACTTTACAACGGTCGTCATCTGGCACTCCGAGATCATCCAACAAATGTCTTCTACTCCAAACGTCATCCAACATCAACAAAGATATTTTTCTTTTTTCTATTTGCGACCTCTTCCTCTTCTAGGGTTCTAGTCAATTATTTGAAAATGCTATCCCTAACCTCTTTTGATATCACACCTTCGACAAATAGGGATATCTCTCTGCCTAACCTCTCCTATAAGGTTTTAGGGATGTAACTTTGGGATATGGTGAGCCATGCAATCATGTAAAACTTGTCATGTTCAATTTTGAAGATATGAGTGAGAAGGTGAGTCTTTCCCATCCCACCCATGCCCACCATGATAATGCGTCAACAAGATTGGAATTGAGAGGGGCCTGCATCAGATAACCAACATCGATGAGATTGCAAGTAAGAGGGGACTGCATCAGATAACCATATGGTGATTTTAGCTATGATATTATCGATTCCAAAAGTTTTTGACTCATCACACAGGAAAACTATATTGTGCAAGATTACCTTTGCACTCCTATTGAAGGCCAACTCGGAATATGCAATCCCTATAAGTTGAAATGCTTGAGAACACTTTTCAATTTTTGCAATCCTATTTATGGTGTAAATCCAACTACAAGAGGTTAGAACAAGAACCTCCAATCACATGAAATTGTGACAAAAAGAAACAAAGCAAAAGACAAAATTCCCAATCACACAAAAGTTACAATAGATGGAAATAATCTGATAAATGCTTTCTTTCTCATTCCTGGATTTCACCCCTTTTACAATGTGATACCAAGGGAATATATATCCCAAAATAAACCCTAAAACAAAACCCTAAATCTTAAGCCTAAAAATAAAAAATAATAATTTTATTTTTTTATTATTATTTTATTTTCTAGGCTATTTCGTCTTTAGTGCCAAAACCTGAATTACCCAGAAAAACTCGGATAGCCCTCAAAATAGATATGCACCTTCATATCATCTATATTAAGACTTCTATAAAATATCAACACCTACCCATGCCTAAATAAGGAGTTATTCTAGATCTATTTTTGTCCAATTTTTAAAAAAATACTAAATCCCATTTTTGGGGCACTAGATGAAAGAATTAGAACTTGAAAAAAACCTAAAAATAACAACTAGACGACTAGAATATAGGCTCCTACATCAAGTTGATCCACCCCTTTATCTAACTCCTCGTAAAATTTCAAGTTGATCCAATGATTGGATAAAAAATTACACCCTCTAGAAGATAGGATCTTGCATCAATTCATCAACTCATCTACTCTTTTCCCCATTCTATGGCATAAGGGAAGGTGAGAAACATCATTAGCAGCAGAAATAGTAGCATGGTTGATCCAGGAGAAGCGACAGCAATGAGGACGAGGACGAGGATGGGCTGACCCAACAACAACAATAGAAGTGATGCAGGAGCTTTAAAAGGGGAAGTTTTTGGAAGAAGGGGAATTTTTCGGAAGAATGTAGAACTATAGAAAATAAATAAATAAATAACAAAAGTTTCCGGAAGAATATAGAATTATAGAGAAAGCTAAAATAAGTTTCTAGAGGAAGTAAAAAAATAATAATAAATATAAATAACTATATATATGAGATTGTAATAAACCAAAAAATCACACAAACAAAATTTTTTTTTTACTAAGGAGAGAGATTCATGAACCATCCATGAACCCCTAACCCACACTAATATTTACCTAAATTTTAAATCCCCTAAGTTTTCCTGAAAGCTACATCTCACGAGGTATCCTAACACAAGTCCCATCTTTGTAGGCGTATCATGTGTTACTACAAATAAACCTATCTATCCCATCACTCTTGATGAGCTACACTTATCACCCTCAATCAATCAAAGGTATACACGCATCACCATACCATACACAAGCCATTATGTGTAGGTATACTATGAGTATTGTGAGTTAAGCTATCCATCTCGTCTACACGATGAGCTATCTTAACTCAGATGTAGTCTCTCCATAACTTAGACCTTTATATCCCTAAGGGGGTCTCAATTCCCTTAGGTCTCCTATGTTCACCCTAAGGGGTTCTTAATTCCCTTAGGTCACCTCTGAGTTTACCCTATGACTCTACTCTTTAGTTTTATTTATTAAAGCAAACAAACAAGCAAAACATAGTTACTAAACATCCAAAAAATAAAGGAAGAAATAGCACTAAAAGAGAATATCCTCAACGAAAAGAGAATCAATTACATAATATAACCAACATGGAAATAAAGTAAAAGTGCCTTCTCTAAACCAATAAACAATTATTACATATAATCTTGTATGGTAAATCCTTCATACTACAAAGAATATTACATTAACTGCATCAGGGATATCTCCCCACAATTCTAGTCTATTTGAGCATAAGTAAATCAACATTAACACAGTTACCTATACTTTGATCCCATCAAACTCCTTGCTCCTCCTTGCTTCCCATGGATTCTTTTTTAGGATAGTAGGGGATCAGGGTACTCATGGTTCAGGATAAGAATACCTCTAAATGCATATAACATTTACTTTACCAAATTACAACTATACAAAATTCAATTAAGTTTCCAACCATCTAATGCATAGTGAATGTCATAAAAGAACCCTTACTTTTACTTTCACCTCTCAAGTACCTTTAGAGAGTTTATTCAACAAGCACAACTTAGATCAGGGTTTAACTTTAATCAAATCAATCATGTCTTAAAGCATTAAAGTCCCATACCTTTAACCTTTAAAACAATCCTCTATTCATTCACTAAATTCAAGCCCCATAACTTCAATTTAAAGAATAAATATAACATCCTTTATTTCATAATTCCAATCAAATCAAATCATATCTTAAAGCATTAAAGTCCCATACCTTTAACCTTTAAAACAATTATAATTTCATTAATCACAAGTTCCCAACTTTAATTACATGAAACATTATAATTTCCTCCAACTTGAATTTAATAAATAATTATAACTTAATCCCTTTATTAAATCCACTTTCGTTTTATAAAGTCAAAGTCCCAAACCTTCAACCTTTAAAACAAACTTCATGTATTTACTAAATTAAAGCTTTACTCCCTTAATCTAGAAATATATCCTTTCTCTTGCATTTTATAAATTAAAAGGCCCCCAACCCCTAATTTATAAACCATTCTTTCATTTGTTTAATAAATCAAAGCCTAACAACTTTAATTTATATCCCTATATTATTTAATGAAATAATAATCAAGGAGATAACTCATTAAACCTTCCTTCAATTATTTAATAAATCAAAGCCTAACAACTTTAATTTATTACCCCATAATATTTAATGAAATAATAATCAAGGAGATAACTCATTAAATATATAATCAGAGGGTTAATATCTTAAATTGGCCACAGGCCTAGGCTAACTTATAAGACCTGAGAACCAATCCCACCCGATAGCCAAGAGTAGGTTCATAAGAAACTACCACAAATGACATTTAGGCTTGGTCGAACATGTCGGTTAATACACCCCACATTTACTTGGTTTGAGTTCTAGCCTCCATGGCTAGGGCTCACATCCAATGCTAACGTAACCGCCATAGCGTGGTCACGCAACCAAGCAAGGTTTCCTTCCTTAAAACTATCACATGCTCCGAAGAGCCTATGAAACCACAACTATCTTCACATTACAAGGTGGTTTTACACAACACAAATCGAGAACAGGTAGTTCCTCCCCTAAACCCTCCAACTGGAGATAACACTGCCACACATAGGCTTACGTCGAAGACGGTCCAACAATATAAAGCTTTAGGCAATCCCGACCATAGGCTTCATTGTGCCTTACTCATACCAGGTTCCTTCGTACCATAATAATGTAGGTGGGACAATAGGTTTAAGAAATAGGAAATAAGTCTCACTACTAGTTGTGAGAGCGCATAGGATTCTAGGTGGCTTTAGACAGCTCAAAACCCCTCCCCAAACGCTTGTGGATGACCTATGCTGGGTTCACTTGGCATTAACGCTTAGATACGGACTGTCACAGAATAGAGTCGACACCCTTGAAGCTAAACAAGAAAAATTTGATCTAAACGATGCACCAATGTGAATACTAGAAGATAAGAGGGACATTCTATTTACAACATCAAACATAATGGCTTAAACCCATAACAACCTCTGGTTCTAACTGAGAGATAAGGCATTAACTCGCTGCACTAGCACAATTATCAAAATTGAAACTAAACTCCATTAAAATTTGTAACGATGCTCTCCCAAATGGACAAGGTTGTTGGGAACGATTTCACCAGGTTCCTGAAGGTATTTAAGATGTTGTCCAAGGTAGAATAAAATTTAGAAGGTGTGGTTTCTAGGAGTTTAACACAGGCCAAAGAGACGTCCAAAGCTGCCATTCAAGTCTTACAAGCTCAACGTGATGGCATTTTCGAAAGTAACATACAAGGTTGATTCTAGTTCTTTTCTTGGTTTATTACAGCCCCAAAGCCATAGGCTAATAATATTTTAATTTAATCTCCTCCAACATTTAACCCAGATAGTAATACTAACCATTTTTACCGGGTGTTGGACTCCCCAAGATGTTGGAACTTCCTCACTTTCTCCTTGCTCTTCCTCTCACGTGCCTCTCTTTGTTCCTACCAAACACACAACAACCTCCGCTCATCTCTCCCTAACGTAGCAACCTCTGTTCATTTTCTCCAAAAATGTGGTAACCTCTATTCGTTTCTCACAAACATAGTCTGTCTTTCCTTCCTCCCACGCATAGTCACCTCTCTCTTATGTGCCCCCTCATCCTAGGTAGCTCGTTTACCATCTTCTCCATCCTCTTCAAAAACCGTGAAACCTCGAGCCTCCCTTTTATTTATGTTTTCATCTCATTCTTATCCTCCCTTGGGTAGCAAGTGATTTTCATGATTGCTATTTCCATATTTGGATACAATAGTTCCCCTATGCTTCATAGAGTAGCCTACACTAAATAGAGGTAAGCAATTTTATATTTATTATTTAAATATAAATAATATATTTCTCTAAAATATCCCCTAAATGATATTTTATTATCATTTAAAATGTACTACTTTTATTTAACAACAAAACTCCATTATTTTTTTCAAATAGTAATACCTATTTAATTTTTAAATGAATTTTAATTCTTCATTTAGATTAGGGTTTATAATGAATTTAAATGAATCTACATTATCACTAAATTCAAACTTCATTAATTAATTTAAATGACTTTTCATCCACCATTTAAATTAAATCAACCTTTCATCAAGAAGAAATACTCTAACATTATTTCAAAATAACAATTTGCTTTATGCATCCATATTCATATTGCAAAATGTTCTCCTATTGAATTCCAACATCATGTTACTTAATCCATAATGCAGTAGAGAGCAATCAAGTTTATAAAACAACAAAGAGGGAGTCTTTCCATGAACCCAATCGCCTATCTGAGCCGAAGGTTTTACGATAGCTACTAGGCTATCAACTAAGGCTCAAGGTGATCAATTATTGATGATTATCCCTTCCGATAATGCATGCCTATATAAAGGTATCTATCCATGTTACCTCCAAGTACCTTAATCATCATTTCCCCTGATCTTAAGTACCCTGATCCTGCACACTTGGAAATATGTTAGCGATAACATACCCTTCTAAATCAACTAAACATCATATAGTTGGTTCAATTGTTCAAACTAGGTATTACCACATCATAGGTAAATACATTGTTTCTTTGTACCAAATAGTCCTCTAGGGAGGGTCATGAAAAAGATAGAGCAAAAACAAGAGGAGAGATAGAAGACCATTGAAGCTTGTAGTGAGAGAGGGAGTACATGAAGAATCAAAGATTGTATGTTGCCCTTTTGAATTAATACAAAAATTCTAGTTCTTTTTTGTGCCTTGTTGGTTTGCTATGTACTCTGTGTGATTAGAAACATGGTATAAACCCTCTGTTTTGTTTCTCATAGCATGTGCTTGTATCAGTTTGGCATCAGAGCAGGTTGGTCTTGCAGAGAGAAATTGTAACCAATAGACTTGGGTGAAAAAGACCAAGGTGAGGGCAGTGAGAGAAATTGATTGGGTAAGTGGCAAAAAAAAAGACACTTATGGGTGAAGTTGAAAGGAGAATAAAACATTGTAGTAGTATGGCACAATGGAGCAAAGTCAGAAGAAGGGCACTAAATTGTGAGAACTTTCATAGCCATATTAGATGCTATTGAGGCGGTACAACGTAGAGGAACACCTTTTACAGAGAAAAGTGATGAGGAATAAGAATTTGAGGAAGTCCAAGGAGAGCAATTAGATAATTTCAGTGAAATATTAATTCAAGCCATAGCAAAAATTGGAGGTAAACCTTGCATTGAGGTCCCTAGCCATGAAGAATATCTTGACCCTGACAAATTAATTGATTGGATCAGTGAAATGGATAGGTATTTTGACTTGGAATCGATAGAAGATAACAAAAAAGTAAAATATGCAAGATCAAGACTGAAAGGTCATGCATTGTTGTGGTGGAATAGCATCCAG
This sequence comes from Wollemia nobilis, assembly GCA_028583015.1. NCBI lineage: Eukaryota > Viridiplantae > Streptophyta > Pinopsida > Araucariales > Araucariaceae > Wollemia > Wollemia nobilis. Next base: position 8,696,699 of record JAQPPZ010007509.1, on the reverse strand, counting down.
GATGAGATGCAAAAGAAAGCAAAGGAGAAAATTAAAAAATTGGGATGAGATGGTGTCCAGGATGAAAGTCATGTTCATACTTGTTGATTACCATGTAGGTCTATTTCGAAAACTACAAAATTTGAGGCAAAAAGAGATGAGTATCCAAGATTACATGGAGGAGTTTTATAAATTATCCATAAGAGTTGGTCATGATGACTTAGAACCGAAAAAAGTGGCTAGGTATATTAATGGATTATAACATTCAAGATGAAATCAGCTTAATGGATATTAAGTCCATAGAAATTGCATACCAGTATGCGTTGAAGGTGGAGGAGAAATTAGCGAGGAAAATGCATAGTAGCTCTAGAGGAAGAGTTCAATTGATGAGAGGAAGAGCTCAAGGAGAATACAGTCGAAGATCCCAACCAAGAGAGGAAGGTAGCAATCAAAAATTTTAGGCAAGGGATGAAGGAACCAACCATGCATATTATCAAGATGTCGATACAAGAGGTGGATATTTAGCTAGAGGAAGAGAGTCTTATAATAGAGGACAAGGCAAAAGCTTTAGAGGAAAATGTTTTAGATGCAAACATTTTACTAGGCATAAGGTCATTTTAGTGTCCTAAAAATGCACCTGCAACTGGTCAAAAAGCACTTGAGGGCAAGGCTCATATTGCATATGAGGAGAAGCATGAAGGTAGGTCGTAGTGTACATCACCAAAGCACAAAGAATCATTAGTCATGAGGCAGATTTTAATGAAACCACCAATAGAAAATGAAGCTGAACCCTCACAAAGGAGAAACTTATTTCGAACAATATGCAAGGCAGGGGGAAAATGTTGCAAAGTGATCATGGATAGCAGCAGTATAGATAATCTTGTGTTCGAGGAGATGGTGACTAAGCTAGGATTGAAGAGGATGCCTCATCCTACACCCTACAAGGTGGCATGGCTGCAAAAGGGACACCAATTGATAGTCAAAGAACAATGTTTGGTGAGTTTTAAGATTGGCAATTATTATGATAAAGTTTTATGTGATATTATGCCTTTGGATGCTTGCCACTTGTTTCTTGGAAGGCCTTGGCAGTATGATAGGCATGTTGTCCATGATGGAGAGAGAAAATACTTGCACCATATGGAAGGATGGAACAAAATTGAAGTTGAAGTCATTGCAGGATAATCAGGAAGAGGTGGAACAGGAACACAAGGTAATTTTGATAACAGGAAAGGAATTTCTACATATAAAGGAAAATGAAGGGATGTGTTTGGTTGTGGTAGCTAAACCATCAGATGTAAAGGGTGAAAAGGAAGGAAGAATATCCGAAAGAGATTAAAAAATTGTTGGAGAAGTATGCAGATGTTATGTCAGAATATTTTCCAAGTGGATTGCCACCTATGAGGAAGATCAGCCATCATTTGGACCTAATTCTAGGTTCAAGCCTACCTAACAAGGCTACATACAGGTTGATGCCACAAGAAAATGAAGAAATTCAAAGACAAGTATAGGAGTTGTTATATAGAGGTTTGATAAGAGAGAATTTGAGTCCATGTGTAGTATCAGTCATACTTGCACCGAAGAAGGATGGAAAATGGAGAATGTGTATGGATTTAAGGGCAATCAATAAAATAACAATTAAGTACAGGTTCCCACTACCGAGAATGGATGATCTTATGGATTGTTTGGGTGAAGCTCGGTACTTTATGAAGATTGATCTGAAGAGCGGATATCATTAGATTAGAATTAGAGAAGGGGATGAATGGAAAACCGTATTCAAGACCAATGACGGATTGTATGAGTGGTTGGTCATGTCTTTCGAATTGACAAATGCACCCAACATGTTTATGAGATTGATGAATGAGGTCCTAAAGCCATTCACAGGTAAATTTGTAATTGTCTATTTTGATGATATTTTGATTTTCAGCAAGACTAAAGAGGAGCATTTGAAGCATGTTTGGATGGTGTTAGATAAGCTGAGGTAGGAAAAATTATTGATAAATTTAGAAAAATGTAGCTTCATGAAGGAGGAGATGGTATATTTGGGTTTTGTGATATCGAAGGATGGACTAAAAATAGATCCGAAAAAGGTGAAAGTGATTGTAGATTGGCCTTCACCGAGGAGTACATTCAAAGATAGAAGTTTCCATGGTTTGGCTAGTTTTTATAGGAAGTTTATAAGAAATTTTAGCAGAGTATGTGCACCTATTAAGAAAAATTTTAAGGGAGGAAAACAATTTGTTTGGACAACTGAAGTAGAAAGAAGTTTTCAGCATTTGAAGAGAAGGATTACGGAGCATCCTATATTGGCTTTACCAGATTTTAATAAAGTATTCCAAGTAGATTGTGATGCAAGCGGTACAACTATTGGAGTTGTTTTAAGTCAAGAAGGCAGACCTATAACTTATTTTAGTGAGAAGTTAAATGAAGCCAAGCGAAAGTATTCGGTATATGATCAATATTTTTATGCTATCATCCAAGCATTGAAGAAATGTAGGCACTATTTGCTGCCCAAAGAATTTGTTTTATACACAGATCATCAAGCGCTACAATATATAAACAACCAAGGTAAGTTGAATTAGAGGCATTTAAAATGGGTTGAGTACATGCAAAATTATACTTTTGTATTGAAGCATAGGAGCAGAAAGTCAAATAAGGTAGTTGATGCATTGAGTAGAAGGAGTCTTTTGATGACTGAAATGAGCTTAGAAGTGATTAGATTTGATGCAATCAAAGATTTGTATAAGACTGATCCAGATTTCATGAGGGCATGGAAGGTATGTGAGAATCCTCTAGTGGAGGATAGGACACCGTGGCTAGATTATTTTATCCAAGAAGGACTGTTGTTCAAAGGGAAGCAACTATGTATACAACAGAGTTCGACCAGGGAGAATTTATTGAAAGAAAAACATGGTGGACATGCTGGTCATTTTGGCATAGATAAAATATTTGCCAAGCTAAGTGAAAATTATTATTGGCCTAAGATGACAGTCGATGTGAAGAGATATGTACAAGGATGCAGGATATGCCAACATGTAAAAGGAAGGAGTCAAAATACAGGGTTGTACAAGCCATTGTCTATTCCGAAAAAGCCATGGGAAGCTATAAGTATGGATTTTGTGGTTGGATTTCCCAGGACAACAAAAGTATGAACTCCATACTTGTTGTTGTTGATAGATTTAGAAAAATGGTGCATTTTGTGGCTTGTAGCAAATGTATTGATGCCACACATATAGCTGATTTATTCTTCAAAGAAGTAGTGAGATTGCACCAGTTACCATTAAGCATTGTTTTGGATAGAGATACTAAATTTGTAAGTCACTTCTGGAGAACATTGTGGAAGAAATTGGGAGCGAAGGTGAGTTTTAGTTTCGCTTATCACCCTCAGACGGATGGGCAAACAGAGGTTGTCAATAGGAGTTTGTGAATTCTATTGAGGTGTCTTGCAAGTGACAAACCAAAACAGTGGAATTTGGCATTAGCACAGGCTGAGTTTGCATACAATGATTCTATAAACAGGAGCACCGAGAAAACACCATTTTAGATTGTGTATGGATATAGCCCCAGAGGAGTTTGTGAATTGAGGGATATAGCAAATTTGAATAAGAGGAGTGTTAATGTTGAGGAGTTTGCGGAGGCAATACATGAGATGCAAAATGAGGTAAGAAAGAGGCTGCAAATAAATACCGAAAAGTCCAAACAACATGCAGATTTGAAAAGAAGAGAATTAAGTTTTTAGGTTGGAGATGTGGTATATGCTTACCTCAGGAAGGAAAGGTTTTCGAAGGGGAAATAAAATAAGTTGAAGTCAAAGAAAATTGGGTCGTGTAGAGTGCTGAAGAAATTTGAGGATAATGCTTATGAGATAGAATTACCAGATGGAATTGGGATTTCTCCAATCTTCAATGTTGCGGATTTGTATGCTTATCCAAACTTAGCTACAGAGGATGATCACATAGAGAAAGCTGAAAAGGTCCATTGGGAGCAATAGATGTCTAAACAACAAGAGGAAACAATCGAAGACATAATAAATAAAAGAGTGTACAGGAAGACCAGGAAAAGAAAATATTTTGAATATTTGGTTAAGTGGAGTAACAAGCCATTAGAGGATGCAACATTGATGAAACTAGCTGAACTGTCAAAGTTTGGGCACACAGTTGAAGAATATCAAGCCTTGGCATGAGCAGGAGCTCATGCTAACACTTTTCTTACCCCTGGAGAATGACACAGGAGCTTTAAAAGGGGAAGTTTTCGGAAGAATATAGAACTATAGAAAAACAAAATAAATAACAAAAGTTGTCGGAAGAATATAGAACTATAGAGAAAAGTTAAAAGAAGTTTCTAGAGGAAGTAAAATAATAATAATAATAATAAATATAAATAACTATATATGAGATAGAACAACAACAAGAGAAAAGACAGAAGACCACTAATGCTTGTAGTGAGAGAGGGAGTATATGAAGAATCAAAGATTGTATGTTGCCCTTTTGAATTAATACAAAAATTCTAGTATTGTTTTGTGTCTTGTTGGTTTGCTGTGTACTCTGTGTGATTAGCAGCAGGGTATAAACCCTCTATTTTGTTTCTCATAGCCTATGCATGCATCATTTTCTAAAGAAAGTAAAAAAATAATAATAAATATAAATAATTATATATTTATATTTATTAGCCATATGTATATACATAAATAATATATATTATATAATAATAAAGTTTAAAAAATAATAATAAATATAAATATAGTACGATGACAAAAGGAAACATCACTTCAAAAGGCCTTTACAGCTAAGCCATTTGGACAAACAGTTTAAATTTAATTTCAGAATTCTGCCTTTTCCAAGTTGTTAATTATTCCAAAGGAAAAGACGTGAGCGAGCCAGCTAAGGTGAGAATAATGGTTGGAGTAGGGAGGACCAAAAAGGAGGCCTGTTCACACACGGATGCACCATTCCTTCAACTATTTTGATATGGTCCAAAGCTATTGCTTTCACTGTACTCGGATTCCTCAATTATGCCTCTGATTTTCCACAAAATCTCTACTTTTCTTGTTTTTTCTATTTGGATAGGCCTTATCATTATTGTGGTGCTATCTTCACATGATTGTCATTTCCATTTTTGGTATTGTCTTTTCTTTCGGAATTTTTTCACTTATTTCACCTTCTCTATGCTTTTCAATCGCTTTTACACCTACTTTTTTTTCTCCTTATTTTATTAATTTTAATAATAATAAAAAAATCACTTATTTCACCTTCTCTGCTTTTCAATCGTTTTTACACCTACTGTTTTCTGCTCCTTGTTTTACTAATCTTAATAATCTTTGAAAAAATATAAAAATAATAATTTATACGGTTAAGGACCTATATAGTAGCTTAATAATAAACAAATATTTATTATGTGGGTGAGTGTATGAGGGGTGGGTATGTGGTGGCTTTGTGTTAAATTTTCTATTGATAAGTACAACTTTTGACTTTACGAGGGGTCATGGTTAGGAGGAGAGTGCTCAACCTTATGCTTCGTCATAGAGGTTTCTCACAATAACCAAATAAAAAATAAAAAATAAAAAAATATTTATTATATAATAATATAATTATTTTATATATTATTAATAATTAAATTATTTAAAATAAATTGCAATATAATATTTTTATATTTTTTCTAAAAAATTATTTTTATATATATTGAAATAAGTTTTATATTGTTCAAAGGCCGTACAACATAATAAGAGCTATGGTTTTATGTCACCCTTTAATTATTATCAAACTTACATCTTTATGATTGCATATCAAAGCTCACAATATTTTAATTATAGACACAATAAAAAAAAAAAAATTATTTTTTATTTTTTCAAAAAAACTTTCATAAAAATGAAGTTATAATAGTCTATAAAGTTTAAGCCAAATCCACCACTAAGGCTTGGACACTTTGGACATAGATTAATAAAAGAGTAAGAGAAAACGGTTTCAAATATCTAATCCCTCATTTTTATGCATTTTTGTAATCTAAACGACTTTCTCAATTACCTTGTGTTAATTTTATAGATGAGTCACACTTAACATAGAGCTACTAGTGCTCCCTTGACATGGTTATCATCTGCATCTTTGGGATCATCTTTTCTTACTTTATTGTAATGGGATTCTTCCTACTAGTTTTTTTTTTGAATGAAAAAGGGGAGAGAAATTTCATTAAAGAATAAATAGGCCTTTTTACATCAAAAAATAGGTGGAAAAGGTCACACCCTAGTATGTTGTCAAACTAACCCCAGGGTTAGGATATATCAGAAAACCAAGGCAATAAAAACGGAAGATCACGAGCCCATAACTAACAAAACTTCACGGAAACAAAGGAGAACCAGGCAAAAAGAACAAGAAGTGGAGGCACATCTACCTCAATTAAATGCACACAATATTATTTGGCATTGGAAAGAGGCCAGGCAGTAGCACAGAGCTGCACATCAATACCAGGATCAGGCCCAATATCCCAACCAGATCCAAAAACAAGAACAGTGCGAGTGGGGACATAAGAAATGTTATCTCCCCAACCAACAACATTGGGCTGCACATCAATACCAGGAGGCCCAATATCCCAACCGAAAGCAGAAGCGGATGCATTGTGAATAGGATATCCCATCCTAAACTAGAAGGGGGAGTAGATACTATAGGAATTTCATCCCCCAACCAATCACAAGGGGTGGGGAAGGAGCAACAGGATGAACATCCCAACTATGAAGTTGTCTGGAAGAATCTGCCACAAATACTCCACGGGTGCAAAGGCGCTCTTGCCGAAAAGGGGACCAACAATTGGGAGAGGAGGGAGTGCAACAAGAGCGAGAGCGATATCAGGATCGACCTCGTGATGGAGGATCTGCGTGAAGGCGACTAACAGTGCATGGTGCATTGCCCCAATAGTCAATAAGACTACGAAGATGTTGAATCTCCACATGAACCTTCTCCACCTGTACATAAATTTGTAGCCAAGAATCATAAAACATTGCATATTGATCAACCAGGGAAAAAATACGTGAACTAGTATAATGAGAAAAAGCAATCATGTTTTTGGACTTCCAAATATGAAAATGAATGCTAATACGAATGATGTTTCAGACTTCCAGCAAAGGTTCAAAAAATGAAGGTGAATCACCAAGAAGGAGTTGCTGCCAAGAAAAAGGAGAGGGAATGAAGGGTCGAAAAAAGGAGTCAATCCATTTTTAGGCAGAACAAGCCTTAGGGCAAGACCAAAATACATGAAGACAATCCTCCAATGCACCAGGAGAACCAGGTAAAAAGAACCAGGCAAAAAGAACAAAAATTGGAGGCACATATGCCTCAATTAAATGCACATAATATTATTTGGCATTGGAAAGAGGCCAGGTAGTAGCATAGAGCTGCACATCAATACCAGGATCAGGCCCAATATCCCAACCAGATCCAGAAATAGGAACAGTGCGAGTGGGTACAGTAGAAATGTTATCTCCCCAGCCAACATCATTGGGCTGCACATCAATAATAGGAGGCCCAATATCCTAGTCGAAATCAGAAGCAGATGCATTGTGAATAGGATCTCCCCATCCTGAACTAGAAGGGGAGTAGATACTGCAGGAATTTCATCCCCCCAACCAATCGCAAGGGGTGGGGAAGGAGCAGCAGGACGAACATCCCAACTATGAAGTTGTCTGGAAGAATTTGCCACAGATACTCCATGGATGAAAAGGCGCTCTTGCCAAAAAGGGGACCAAAAATTGGGAGAGGGTGTGCGACAAGAGCGAGAGTGAGAGCGGGATCGACCTCGTGATGGAGGATCCGTTGGAAGGTGACTAACAGTGCATGGTGCATTGCCCCAGTAGTCAATAAGACTACGAAGATGTTGAATCTCCACATGAACCTTCTCCACATGTACAGAAATTTGTAGCCAAGAATCATAAAAAACTGCATATTGATCAACCAGGGAAAAAATTCATGAAATAGTATCATGAGAAAAAGCAATCATGTTTCTGGACTTCCAAATATGAAAAAGAATGCTAATACAGAAGATGTTTCAGACTTCCAACAAAGGTTCAGAAAATGAAGGTGAATCACCAACAAGGAGTTGCTGCCATGAAAAAGGAGAGGGAATGAAGGGTCGAAAAAAGGATTCAATCCAATTTCAGGGAGAACGAGCCTTAGGGCAAGATCAAAATACATGAAGACAATCCTCCAATGCACCACAAAAATAATAGGAAGGATGTGCAATGCCAAGATAGTGAAGTCTGTGTCCCAGAGGAAGGCCTTGCATGAGTAAACTCCAGGCAAAAAAGGATTGTTTAGGTTCAATATACGGAGCCCAGACCATTTTGAACCGAGTTCGCCAAACAGAAGGAGGAGAAAGAAGATCCCAGCGAGCATTTAAAATAGTAGCCATAGGAAGATGAGGAGAAAGCCAAGAATAACCCAAATGGGCTGTATACTGCAACATGGATTTATGTTGAGGCCAACACCAATCAGTCCACCAAGATTTCTGAAAGTGCTTAAAAAGTCGAGGCCACAAAGAGAATGGAGTATTAAAAACCACAACCTCATAAGTACTTCGATCATCCTGCTTAAGCTGATAAAATCTTCTAAAAGCATCCCAAGGAATCCAGTCTCTGGTGGAGAAGGATAAAAAATCAAAGATAGAGTTAATTCATTTTCTGTAAAATCATTGAGCATGAACCCACTGAACTTGGGCCAGGAGTAAAGATTGAATTCTGATAACAGGGGACCACCAAACACTGATTGAAGAAACATAAATACCATTTTTTTTTCTTGCATATTTCCAAATAAGCCATGGTTTGAGAGACTTCCAGGCCTTCCAGATACTTTTAACAATAAAAGAACCTGTGATTTTAATAGGAACAGGGGCAGTGAGAAGAGTAGGTAAATTCAAATCATGCCATACCCTTTTGCCCAAGGGGAAACCTGACAAAATGTAATGTCTAAGAAGAATTTTCCAGGCTTCGAAGCCGTCAAGAGCTCGCACAATCCATTTTGCACATAAATCAATTCCCTGCCGATGACAGTCCAAAAGGCCCAAACCACCAGAAAGTTTGGTAAGGCAACAAAATTCCCAAGCAACTCGGTGAAATCCTTTCGCATGAGAAGTAGAGGATAATAAAAAACCCTTAATAATATTTCCAATTGCAAATAGCAAGTCATCGAAGGAAGCCAACAGGAAGAAAAATACACGAGTGGTAGCAAGAATCTTGGAACAAACCTGAAATTTGCCTACCAAAGAAAGTTGTTTAGTGATCCAAAAGGACAACTTCTTCTTCACTTTTTGAATGACATACTGCCATAGTTGAGTAGGGGTGATGTGAAATGTGAAAGGAATTCCTAAAAAATTGAACATTTCACCAGATTGAATCCAACGCCACGGATAGTGAGAAAGCCAAAGAGGCATAGGCTTCCTAGATTGCCTAAAGCAAGAAGTTTTATTCCATTGAATACTTGACCCAGAAGCTAGACAAAAAGTGTCAAGGCAATAAAGAGTCGTATACAAGGATTGTTCATCTTCAAAAAGGGTTAAAAAAGAGTCATCGGCAAAATGGCCATGAACCAATTGAGAAGAGGAAGCAGGTAAAGCAAGACCATGAATAGAGCCATGAGCCACTTTTGAAGCCAGTAAATACCCAAAAGCCTCAACTGCTAAAATATAAAGGGAAGGAGCAAGAGGACAACCATGTCGAACAGATCTAAACAATCCAAAGGCCTCAGATCTACAACCATTTAGTAACACCAGAAGCATCTTGAAAAAGCATATTTATCGACTGAATGAAGGATGGCCCGAAACCTAAATATTGGAGCATAGAAAGAATAAAATACCACTCAACTTTATCATAAGCTTTCTCAAAATCAATTTTAAGAAATAACATATCCTATTGAGAAGAGCGAGCCTAGTCCATTCCCTCCCAAACTGCAATCACATTATCTAAAATATATTTGCCTTGGAAAAACCCTGTCTATTCAGGACGGACAATCAAAGGAAGAATGGGACGAAGCTTAAGAGCAATGGCCTTGGCAATGATTTTATAACTGACATTTAGCAAAGTAATAGGATGCCAACTAGTAATAAGTTCAGGATCACCAAATTTAGGATTCAGCTTGATATTACCTTGATTCAAGAGAGGACCTAAAAAACTAGTATGCAGAGCTTCTTGATAAACTTTAAGAAGATCGGGACCCAAAATATCCTAAAATTCTTTGTAAAATTCATAGGGAAATCCATCTAAACCAGGAGCTTTCTCATTTGTCATGAAAAATAAATCCTGAGTCAAATCATCAAGATACAAAGGAGTTTCACAAAATGCCCGTTGGGAGGGAGAAACCTTAACAGGAATGGCAGCTTGACATTCTGCTAAAGCTTGTTGGTGAGCATCTGAGAGAGGCTGGGAAGCAAACACATGCTGATAATGACTAACAAAAGCTGCACATATATCAGGGAAAGAAGTGAGATTAAAAATAGAAATTTCCATTGCTGGGCTAATTCACACTTGTTTTATTTTGCTTCAACGAACAATCATTAAAGTTTCATGGTAAAATAAACCAACATTGCCCCTTGTTTACAGTTACTTGCAATCGCTAAGATATTCCAAGCATTTAAATTGAATATCTTTATTTATGCAAAATGCTAATATAGCGGAGACCTTGGACAAATTATTTATTGAATTTCTTTGCAAGAGGGGATTTGAGATTTGAATCCTAACGGAGAGTGTGTTTTCACAATCGGGTGAAAATACCACTCAACAGGATCATTTTTGGAAGTTCCTCAATAATAATATTGGTGCTCTTAATAGAGCAGTCCATATGGGTAAGGATCAAATTAGTGATACTCAAGCAACCCTAGAAGAAATATATCACACACGCACTAATCCTTTGTCCTTCGTTGATCAAGAAAGTGATCAAGCTGGACCACCCAATATGGATATGGCCGTTATAATCCAGAACATGCAAAAAAAATAGGTTACCCAACCTCCTAAGGAACCTATTATTAGGACTAAAATAATTCCTTCACAAAAGAAACCTTCATTCACTACTTTATTTCGCCAAACTGTTGATCAATATACCTCAAATCAGCAAAAGCCCAAAACGAAGCCAAACATCAATTTCCAACAATCTGGGGTACAACTTAATACTGCTACAAATATTCTTCATAATACCCTTCCTACCAACACTTTACATAATAGCAATATAGCATCTAATCCGTATGTCACACCGTCATACGCTCCCAAAACCCATAATTATGTACCACCGAACCAATATGGTGGACAAACTAGTAATTTGGAAGCCATGGTGAAACAACTAGTTTCCCACATGGACCAGATAGATCCCTACCGTCCCTCTTATAATTTTTGAGAGATGTGTAGTCAGCATTTAGATCCTATAGTTGTAGCACAACCATATCCTAAACACTTTCCTATGCCCGTCCTGCCTATATACAAAGGAACCGAAGATCCCATAGAGCATCTTCGTATGTTTAGGATAGCATGTCATGATATATCACATGATGACTTGTTATTACTAAAAATGTTCCCAAAAAGTTTAGGAGGAATGGCATTAGAGTGGTACTATCAATTACCCACTCATTCTTTGAGAAATTTTGAGGAAACAATCGAGTCTTTTGTCCATCAATTTAGTGCCTACATCGAAAGACATGTGACCATTAAAGATTTGTACAACTTAAAACAAGACAAAGATGAATGCTTTGCTGATTTCCTAGCTCAGTGGAGACAATTGACAAGAAAACTGCACTTTGTGTTACCTTATAGGGAAATGTTGGACATTTTTATTAATAATTTACAAGAACAAATATCCTATGAGTTATCAACTGCTACTTTGACCACCTTTGATCAGGCTATAGACTTAGCTCGAAGAGTGGAAGATGCTCTCATTAGGAGAGGTCAACTTAAGAAGAAAGATGATGAGAAAACATCCAGAAACCAATATAAAAATAAACAAGTTGTGGGTGATGGAGTCACTGATAGCATAAATGTTGTTAATGTCAATACTACGAAGACAACGAAAAAGTTTATACTAAAACCTCCTGATAAACCTCCTTGAGAATTTACTAGGTTAAATCAACCTCTATCAACTATTCTACCGCAATTACTCGAAAGAGGTTTTATTCAATTACCTAATATCCGGGAACCTGATCCAACTATACCCGAATACAGAGCTGATTTACACTGTGATTTCCATAGAGGACCTGGACACTCTACCAACTCTTGTAAAATATTAAAACACAAAATACATGACTTAATTGATAATAATGAGATGGAGGTGCAAGCCTTACAACCTAAAAAAAATCCTCCTAATAATGCTTAAAATAACATCCCCCAAAATCATAATCAGAATGCCAATCAATCATTAGACATATTTCAACATCCTTTACCGAAGCATGGTAAAGAGGTGGCCAATCAAATTGAGCATCATAATGTTCCCCCTCCTACTCGATATGTAGGAACTATTAGTGGACATTTACCTGCTCATGATCAACAAATATTTGACACAACTTTATCCACAGTTATGACTAGACCTTTACATAATATTCGGACATCTGATATTAGTGACACATAATATGAGACTAAAAGTGATATGGAAATCACATCAAATCAATCGAATAGTTCTGAAGATGAATCAGATGATATTCAACCTATCACAAATTCTATGGTTCCAGAAGAACCATTTCCAAGAAGAATCACTGCTAGACCATCTTCTCATCAATTACTTTCTAATGAACAAGCCATAAATGCTAGACCAAGACCTATTCATCATCCACAAAATAATATTGTAGGTACCATCAAAGCTGTTACTAGACAACAGGCTCAAAATTCTCAACAAGATCAAACTCATAACGATGGATCAGCTCCATTTGTTTTGAAAGTTCCTAATAAAGGGAATCATGCACCTAATGTTCAACCTAAACCTCCTTATAATATTAATGAGCAACTCTCAAATATTACAGCTCGAATTTCCCTTTTGGACCTTTTAAGATCTTCTCCTACACATAGAGATGAACTAATGCTCACATTAAGCCAAATGATGGTACCACAAGACATTCAACCTGAAGCCATGACCAATACTATAATAACTCGAGAAGTCAATTGCATTGACTTTCGGGATAAAGATATACCACAACATAGTTTACATAAGGATAACCCCTTATATATTACTGCCCTAATAGGAGATGTAGCAATCAAAAGGGTCTTGATTGATAATGGTTCATCTTTAAACATTTGCACTTTTGACTTCTACCAAAGATTTGGGTTTAGAAGTGATGAAATGAAAAGAACTGACATGATCATAAAATCTTTCAATGACGAAACACAAGAAACATGTGGAGTTATCACCATCCTATTGCAAGTTGGTCCAAGAACCTTAGATACGATCATGTTTATTGTACATTGCCCTGCATCATACAATATACTCTTAGGTCACCCTTGGATCAACGCAATGCGGGCTGTTCCATCAAATTTACATCAATGTGTCAAATTCAAATTTAAAAATTAGTTGGTTACCATTCATGGTGATCCCAGACCCTTTGATATGTGTGCTTTGGCAGAACCAGTTGGAGTCCAATTTTGTCCTGCTCTGTCACCCATACATCCTAATTCTCATTCTCCGTCTAAACGTGTGAAACACACACCCATAACCTCATCTACATCTTCTCCATTAATTCCACCTTTACATATAGCTCAACCATCCTCTAAACAAACCACATTAGGACCTTAGAAAGATCCTAAACCCACAACCAATCCTTCATGTTTCACTCCTATAATTTCAATACCTATAGACTCATCTATTGACACCTCTACATTGTCTACATCTACTAAAGGCATATATTCCACATCAAAATATATCGAAAATGATCCTTCTACCTCTTACGCTCTTACTAATGAACTTTTACTTGATTTATCTAAAATTCTTATATCAGAAAAAACAAATGATGCTATGCAAGATTCCCTTGTTTTAAATAAATTGCTGCCATCTCCTCGTACCTTGAGCCTCCCATAGCCTATGGGAAGTATTTACCAAGTCGGGAGTTATGCCTTTATTTATAAGGGATATGACTGGGGTAGAATACCCAGAAACATTAAGACTCATTATGATGGATATGATCGATGTTATTTCACTAATGAATATATTAAAGCTAAACCTATAATGCTTAAATTGGGATATAAAGGGAAAGGTTTGGGACCTTTCCAAGATGGTATGAAAGAACCTTTCGAGGTAGAACCGTGGCCCGCCCGATGTGTCGTGGGTCTATTTCCTAGTAAGGATCAACCCTTCCCATTTGAAGATGATGAGCACCTCATATGTTATCAAGATTATTTGGATGGGCGCGATGCTTTGCATCTAAAAAATAAGCCATTTACATGTAATATGCTATCCATAGCTTACCCTGAGATGATTGCTGAATTCGACGATGAGTTGGAGGGAGATATCTTCCATGATGTCTCCGTTGAAGAGTTGTTACACAACAAATTTTATTTTGATGGCTCTATACCTAGTATAGCCCAACTTGAGGCCACGACTCCTCAAGATGAATTATCCAAGTTAACCTTGAAATAATTACAAGAATTGGGCATTTCACCCGCCCCGCATAATTTTGAGAGAGATCTACACATGGAAGTAGAAAACGTCATAAAAGTTAACATTGGAACCGAGGATAATCCCCACATAATCAACATTGGATCAGAATTAAGTCAAGAAAAATAGGATAAATACATTGCATTTCTTAAAGAATATGAAGATGTATTCGCTTGGACATATGAAGATATGCCAGGTTTAGACCCTTCTGTAGTCATGCATCACCTAGTAGTCCATCCAGATGCTAAACCTGTTAAGCAAAAACTTAGAAAAATGCATCCCAAAGTGGCCTTGCTAGTCAAAGGGGAGTTAGAAAAACTTTTGAATGTTATTTTTATACAAGCTATTGATTATGCGGAATGGATCTCAAATGTAGTTCTAGTAACTAAGAAAGAAGCTACCAAAGTTAGGGTTTGCACAAAATTTAGAGATATTAATGTTGCCTACCCTAAAGACGATTTCCCTCTTCCCAACATGGATCAAATCATTGATATTACTGTTGGGAGCGGAATGATATCTTTAATGGATGGATTTTATGGCTATAATCAGATTAGGATAGCTCCTGAAGATCAGGATAAAACAACCTTTATTACCCCTTAGGGTACCTTTTGTTGGAAAGTGATGCCATTTGGTTTAAAGAATGTAGGTGCAACTTATCAACGAGCCATGACTTATATCTTTCATGATATGATGCATGATATACTACATGATTATGTAGACGATATTATAGCTCATTCTATTAACGAAGATAATCATTTAGATGACTTGAGAAAAGTGTTTGATCGGTTAAGGGAATATCTTATCCGATTAAATCCAGCTAAATGTATATTCGAAGTCAAGTCCAAAAAATTATTAGGGGTTATAGTTTCTTTACGTGGCATCGAAATTGACCCTCTCAAGATTGCGGCTATCACTGATATGCCCGCACCCACAAATATATCTAAATTACGAAGTTTACAAGGTAAGCTTCAAGCTATTCGTCGCTTCATCGATAAGCTGGCGGATAAAATAGGTCCCTTTCTTAAGCTTCTTAAGAAGGATGTCCCTTTCTATTGGGACGATGAATGTAAGGAAGCATTTGAACTACTCAAACAATACCTTCTTAACCCACCGGTGCTTTCACCACCTAAACCTGATCGCCCATTTATCCTGTATATTTCAGCTTCAAATTTTGCCTTAGGAGCTATGTTAGCTCAACTTGATGATGAGAAAAGAGAGCATGCTAATTATTACATTAGCCGAACCTTAATCAGTTATGAAACCCGCTATACAAAATTAGAAAAGTTATGTCTAGCGGTCATATTTTCTACACATAAACTACGCCATTATATGCTCAGTCAGAAAACGTATGTCATTGCTAAATCTGATCCCTTGCGATATCTTATGAGTTGACCTTATTTATCGGGTCGGACAACGAAGTGGGTTCTTGCTCTAAGCAATTTTGAACTCACGTTTATATGACAAAAGTCTGTTAAGGGTCAAATCATAGCAGATAAATTAGCTACTGCACCCTTAGAGTCTATCCATCCCCTCATCATTGAGTTTCCTGATGAATGCCTTCAACTAGAGGCAGACCATTCTGAACAATGGTCCTTATACTTTGACGGAGCCCGATGCATGAGTGGGGCTGGTGCAGGTATTATTTTAATATCTCCACAAAAGCACATTATACCTTTGTCCTTTAAATTAACGTTTGCTTGTACTAATAACACTGTTGAATATGAGGCTCTAATCCTTGGATTACGAGCCACCCTGGCACTAAAAATTAAAAATCTATTAGTTTTTGGTGATTCTCAACTTGTTATAAATCAAATCAATGAGGTTTATCAGACCAAAGATGATAAATTATGCCCATACAAAGCATATGTTTTACAATTAATATCTTTATTTGATCAAGTTACCTTGGAAGCTATTCCTAGAACTAGCAACCGTGCGACTGACACTATGGCTGCAGCTGCATATCTTTTGCCCTTGGAGTTAGATGACGAATATGCTACCATCATTATTCGTCGACTCCAGGAACCTGCTTCAAATGCGTCATGTTTAGAACCTTTGGATGTGTTTCTAATCAACGAAACTACTCTTGAACCTTGGTACATGGATATATTTGGTTTTCTTCAAAATGGGACCTTCCCTGAAGGTTCTAATAGAAACCAGCACTGGTTATTACGTAGACGAGCAAGTTGCTTCGTAATAATTGGCAATACTTTATATAGGAGATCTTTTGAAGGTATCCTACTAAGATGTTTTAATTTAGAAGAATCTAGATCAGCTTTGAGTGAAGCCCACGATGGATCTTGTGGGGGACACTTCAGTGGTAGCGCCATTGCTAAAAAGCTCCTTAGGATAGGATATTTTTGGCCCACCATGGAGAATGATGCACATGATTATGTGCACCATTGCGACAAGTTCCAAAAGCACGCTGACCTTGTCCATGCTCCTGCACAAGAACTGCAGGCTATTTCATCTCCTTGGCCCTTTTCAAAATGGTGCTTAGAAATCATTGGAAAGATAAATCCTGTGTCATCTGATGGACACAAATTCATCATAACTGCCACTGAGTATTTTACGAAGTGGGTTGAAGCTATGCCCTTAGCTTCCTGCACTAGAACACAAGTTTCTAAATTTATTTTTAATCAAATTATTTGTAGGTTCGAAATTCCTGCAAATCTCATCTCAGATAATGGAACTTGTTTCAAAAATAAAGATGTTAAAAAATTATGTCAAAAATATAAAATTCAACATCGCTAGTCCACTCCCTACTATCCTTAGGGTAATGGTCAAGCATAAGCATCTAATAAAACATTAATTAAAATCCTTAAAATATTGGTCAATAAATCTGGCCGCGAATGATACATTCAATTATATCCAACTTTGTGGGCTTACCGAACCAGCGTTCGCCCTCCCACAGGAACTTCACCTTTTGTTTTGGTCTATGGTGCTGAAGTTGTTTTTCCATTTGAATTAGAAGTTCCTTCTTTGGCTCTACTACTTCAAGATACTGAAATAGGAGATGAATATCATGCTGGCAGACTCAGTCAGCTGGAACTCCTAGATGAGAAGCGCATCAATGCTTTGGAGCATCTTCGTGCCTACCAAAATAAGCTTAAAAGAGCATATCTCAAGAAAGTTCATCATAGATCCTTTGAGATCGGCGACCTTGTTTTAAAAGAAAATAAAAAAAATACTAATGCTACTAAAGACCTTAAAGGTAAATTTGAGCCCAACTGGCTTGGACAATATATTATCACTGCTAAATTTAGATCGGAAGCATACAAATTAGCTACTTTAGATGGTAAACTATAGATTCAAACCCTATTCTAATATTTATATGTACCATAAAATACCATGGAGGTACAGTAGCATGTACCAAATAATGTAATATTCTCCAACATACCCATTTTTTTGGTTATTGAATACTTTAGTCTTCAATATTTATCTTCATCTTATACCTTTTGTTCATCCACTACCTCTATCTATTGTCTGTGCTAGATAATATTGGATTGTGCTTGATCCATCTATTTGCTTCCAATATTTCGGAGAAATTATACAATTAATCATTAATCCTTTATTAAGGCAAAATATGATTTAATATCTCTTATGAAAAAACCGTTCTATCTAAAGCAAATATTATATGCTTAATGGAACGTGGTCTAATCATTTGAGGCCCTTCCTAAGCCTTACATTTCAAGCATGGCTTATGTAAAAAGGAGTTACAAATTTTATATTATTTACTTATTTATTATTCCTTTGGAGACATGCTTTAAAATATAAAAAAAAATCTATTGGGTTGCTCTTTTAATATTAGAAAAGTTGGATAAATTGTTTGAAAATGAAAGCATTAAACATATGGATTATTGAGTACACCATTACTTATGTGAATTTATGACTATAAAAGATTAATAAAAATTTTAAAAATAAATATCAAATCCACGTCTATATTTATATTCATACTATTAAAATTCTTTTAGAATGCTTAAAGGCATGTTCCTAGTCATATAAAGTCTCAATTATAATAAAAAAGATGTATTAGAGGCTTGGTTAATAAGATCTTTGTATACATGTTAGGGTAACATTTAACAATAGATTTCCGACGTTTTTGGCGGAGTGGTCAAATAAAAATTTAAAGATTTGAGATTTTTTTTTAATTATTTTTTGAAACATTTTTTTGTAGAGTCGTTTTGGTCAATCAGATATTGGGTATTGAATGTGGGTTTGGCGTAAAACACATAATAATTTTTTTAATATTTAATAATATCTTAAATCTTCGTATTCGTCGATAACATTTTTTTAAAATAAAATCCCGAAAACTTATGGCAATTATAAACTCAACGAGCATCGTTTGCCTCGATGTCACTACGAGTTCCTGGCTGTGCCTCGTAACACGAGGTCACCATGACTTTAACACTGCTTGTAGATAAATGCATGCACCAATGAAAGACTTAAAACAAAAACATTTTAAATTATTTGATAATATATTTAAACATTATTTATTGGTCATTTTAAATTATTTAATAATATATTTAAATATTAATTATTAAAAATTAAATATATCGGTGTTTTGGTTTTGGATATCGATTTGATTTGATATTATTATAGTCTTAGTTGTCAAATTCGTGGTATTTTTTAAATAAAATTGGAAATTCGTCCAATTTAAAATTTAATTCTGCAAATAAATCCTAAATTCACCAATAAAAGATATGAGCAGAAAATAGGCGAAAACAACCTTAAATTTATCAATGAAAAAAATGAGAAAAAAAAAAGACGGCAGCAGAAATTAAAACCCTCACAACTAAGTTCGTGAATAAACCCTAACCCTAAATTATATTCTAATATTTTTCAAGATCTTGTATATTGGCAAAAACTTTAGAAAAAATATTTAACTTTGTAGCCAGTTATCAAAGAACATGTTATATTCTAATTTTTTTTAAAATCTTATATATTGACAAAAAAAAAAAAAACCTTAGAAAAAATATTTAACTTAGTGGGCAGTTATTAAAGAACAGGTTGAAAAAAAAACTGCATGATCCGCAGCTCCGAAGAATCGGGACGAAGCTGTATGATCATATAAGGAGAGAATCACAGCAGCAATTAATCTCAGTTTCCATTCATCGGACTGATTTTTTATTTTTTTTTAAATATATCAATAAAAATATTAGTTTCCCCTACAGGCTTAAATCCAAAATAAAAGGCAGACCTATATAAACGCCAATATATTTAATATGACAATGATAGGAACCCATTTAAACATTTTTAATTAGTATAATTTTTTTTAGCTCATGTCAAAAGCAATGAATAGGTTTAGTTTTCTAGAAACTTATTTATGATCAAATTGTGTGAATTCGAAATAGCACTATAGTTGTATGAAAGCCACTTGGCTCATTGGTTTTTATTAATAAAATAAATTAGGAGAAACATTATAATAAATTGAAAGTCTGGGATAAGATAGAATTTAATTAATATTTGGTTACTTTATAACAACAATATTATGTTTTTTATTTACTAAGTTATTTAAAAGATATATGTACACTTATAATCGAATTTTATTTAAAAATTTTAAACATGTTAAATTTTGTTCGAATTTCAAGAGTATAACTAAAATTGTAGTGGAACTCATAACTACTATTGTAGTGGAACTCATGGTATAATGGTAAACTCGAAAATTTGTTTTGAAAACGATAGACAGGATAATTATTCTTCTCCATACTTATTTTGTTATGAAATGTCGTCACAAAAATATTTTCCAAATTAATTGAAACTTTACCGAAAAGCTTATGCAGAAATCCGCAATTTCCTTATATATTTAATATATATAATAGCACTTACAATCATTTTAGTGTAATAATATTTTTATATAATTTTCAATCCACTTTATGTCTGGAACCTCACAATATTTTAATGTTTATTTTCCATGGATAGTATTGTAATTTAATAATCTTAAATTAATCATTAATCCATTTGTGAAACTCTAGTAATTTATGAGCCCCACATCACATATCATAGTTTGTCTTTATCATAGGGAAGAAGAGACTCTAGACCAAAGGTATAACATTAATATTTGTTCTTAGAAAATTACCAGAAAATGAAGCTTCTTCAAAAGAAGTCAAGCCTGTGCACCCTTTAATTACTTTAATACCTGTTCTGGTAAGTTACCAGAAATTGACGCTTTGTCAAAAGAAGTATATGCACCCCTTTAACTACTGATCAACTTTATTGATCTTTATTACCTAAATAATGCATGATGAGACACTAGATAGGATCTTTAAAGCTCGATACTGTTTGTTTTTTCTTAATGCAGAATATTTTATTTGATTGCCTGTGAAACTGGTCTATGGAATAATATAAATGGATCAGTTTTGAAGATCTATTATATGCTTTTTCAATCGGCCCCAGTAGAGAAGGCTATAATGTAACGATGATGTTTCAATAAAGTACTCAATCATAGATCAAATACTTTATTCGATTGCATGTTCAACTGGTCTATGGTCTATGGAATAATACACTTGGATCGGCTCAGCTTTCAAGAATTATGCTTTTGATCTGTAATAATGATGTTTCAGTGAAGTGCTTCATCATCGTCGTTTCTTTGGAATTGAAATTGGTCGGCTGCATTAAAACTTGGAATGCTGCCACTCGTAGCAACAAACAACAAACTTTAGTGGGATTGCTAACTGGTCGAAGGAAAGTATGACTCAAGGTCTTCGTTTTACAAACCCTAGGTTACAAATGTTAATTTTTTTTTTTTTACAAGGAAATATTTTAACCCAAATCCTATTCTTACGGGATGCTTTGTTCTTCATTGAAGGGTAAAGATTTTGGCTTGGAACCCTGATTCTAAGGGAACCTACTTGGTAGCCTATGGTTATCAGGTTCTTGATAAGCAAAAGTATGGGAGTCTTCCTGTCACTTGGTGGAAAAAGGTGTGGAACAAATTTGCTTGGCCAAAATGTAACTTCTTTCTCTGGTTGGTAGCTCGTAATAAATGCCTCACTTGGGATAATGTGAGGAAGAGGGGATTTTAGGGTCCCTCTTTTTGTGTCCTTTGCAGTAAGAATGATGATGGCTTTTCTCATTTATTTTTCCAATGCTCCTTTGCCAGAGACATTTGGCACCGTTGGTGGAGCGCTTGGAACCATCCATGTTTTCATGTGCTGTCCCTGGTGGAGTTTTGGAGTAGTCTGGGCAAACATCCGGCCAAGGCCCCCTTCTTTTGGGTGGCTTGGAATTTGGGCCCTTATTGCATTATTTAGCAAATTTGGCTTGAACGGAACCAACACATATTTCAGGGCAGTTATTTGGCTGTTCAACGGATCTGGCAAAGGATCTTGTATATGATTTAGATAACCATCCATAGCAAATGTGATGTGGACCCTCATTTGGATTCTAGGGAGGAGAAGGTACAACAAGCCCTTGGTCTCTTTGGAGATGGTGTGAACTCTTCTAGCCCTAGTAGGGTTCCTCAGCTTAGCAAGAAAGTTAGGAGAGATGGTAGGTGGAGGCCACCCCCTAGAGAAGTTTTAAAAAATAATACTGATGGATCATCCAGGGGTAATCCTGGACATGCTGGCATTGGCGGTGTTGGGAGAGATTCTACTGGTGGTGTCAATTTTTTCTTTTCCATTTATAAAGGTGTTCACTCCAACAATTTTATGAAAGCTCTTACAATTATTGAGGCCTTGCGGAGTGGGTTTTCTCTTGGCTGGCATAAGATTATCTGCAAGTCTGACTCTCAAATTGTGGTTAATATTTTAAACTATAAAAGGGCGGAGGAAGTTAATTGGTAGTTGGCCTCTGTAGCCGTTCAGATTCTCAAAATGAGTGAAGAGTTCGAATTTATATCCTTTGTTCACATTCCAAGGGAATGGAATGTGGTTGCTGATTGCCTGGCCAAAAGGGCTTCTAAGCTACTGGATCCTTGGAGTATCGATAATTGGGAGAGTATCCCGTCTGGGGACTCTCAACGTCTGTGGGAGTTGATCCACAAGGATGTACAGACTTAATGTGGTTTGTTCTTGTTGTCTTTTTCGGGTGTCATTCTAGTCTAGTGGTTTTAGCCTGTTTGACTGTTTATTTGAGTCCTGGTTGGAAGTTCAGTTGTACTCTATAATCCAAAATTTTTATCAATAAATTTTTACCCCTTTATTTAAAAAAAATAATAATAAAATAAAATAAAAAACATGTTCCTTGAGTGTGTCTAAAAGAAAAGCACAACCAAACACACATAATAATAAAAAAATAACCACAACACGAACCTCATAGAAAAAACACAAGAACAACATAACAAAACACAAACATGACAAAAACAACAGAACACTACAAATACATAAAAAAAATCCATGAAAAATAAACATAACCAAAACCTAAAAAATTAAAAAAATAAAATAAAAATAAAAAACAACCAATCAACAAACAATAAACAAAAACAAAAAACATAGAAAACCCTCACACATAAAAACACGAATTAACACAAACAAACATAAACACAAGAACAAGAACAACAAAAACACAAGAAAAATAACAAAAACCATAAAAAAAAACACGAAAAAAATAAAAAATAAAAGAACACACACCTTAAAAAACAAAAAAGAAAAAAGAAAAAAATTGAACATAACAATGACCTTTCTAGACCAGAAGACTATAAAGGCAAGAATCAATAGAGGAAACAAAAGAAAGAAAAGATTGATCTAGGGAACTAAAATAACCTAATCGAACCAAAGAGAAGCAAAAAAGAAAAAGCAAGAAGAAACTAAGTACCTTCAGAACTGGAGCCATCCAAAGAAATGATAGAAATAAGAGCTTCACTTATTTTCGAAGCCCACAATCTAGGAGAGTGGCCATAACAAGTAAAATCACCTTTGTCGAAAGCCCAATTAGCTAAAGCATCAACACTCTTTTTTTTATCTTTGACCACATGATTGTAATCAACTTTTAAAAATCCCATCTGGATTAATTGAATCTTCTTAATAATTATTTTTATTCTCCAATCAACCTTATGATTCTTAGAAGGAGTCTTCAAAAGATTAATCATGAGTTGAGATTCAGACTCAACGAACACCTTTTCCCATCCAACCAGGGAGCCATCTGAAAGTCTACCAATTCCTCCCGCACTGGCTTTTCCAAGGTTCCCTCTAGAGGCTCCATTAGTATTGACTTTTCCAAAATTCTTAGGAGGAGGTTACCAATTTCTTGTCCTATCCATCTTACAAATAATCACATTCCCTTTAAGTTGGTTGCCCTTAGAATATTTAATCTTCAATATTTGCATCACTTGATCCCATCTTTGGTGGGAGTTTTGGGGGTGATTAAGGAGTTGATGGACTGATTCAAATAAGTTGGATATGGTATTTTGCCAAATATAGTGAATATCTTTCATATCTTGATTAAAAATTCAGATGTTCCTTTCATTCCAGATATTCCAAAGAAGAATGGTAGAACCCATTTAAACTAACTACCTAATAAAATGATCAACACCCTCTTTTTTAGGCCAATCCCTCCAAAGCTATTCAAAAGTAAAAAAATTGGACCACTATAAGCCAAGTAAAGTTGCCATTCTCCTCCATAGCTCAAAGGCTAAAGTACACTCAATAAAAATATGGCTGAGAGTTTCTACATTCTCTTCACACATTTCACATGTAAAAGGGCCATGAAAACCACACTTCATAAGTTTCTCACCAGTAAGCACCCTACGATGCAATAAAAGCCAAGTAAAGAACCTCACCTTAGGCCAAAGATTTTGAGCCCACAACTGAGAAAAGATGTCAAAAGATTGGTTAGGATTATTATGGCATAAGGTCAAATAACCTTGAGCAACTGAATACTCACCCTTAGTAGTGTTGATCCATCCAAAACAATCTTTTTCATGGGACCACGAGAGAGATCTCATATGAAGGATGCCTTGGATATCTTGTCTTTGCCTTTCTAGGATTTGAATAGGCCAGTCCTCAATAGGGATCCAATATATACCAACCATTGAATTACCAGTATGGTATCGACAATAATTAGCCACCTTTATCCAGTTAGCTTGGTGAAGCTCCTCCATCCAAGGCCTTCAATCGGAAAATTGAATTATCAAAGGCTTGTGACCATCCCAAGTATATGTCCAAAAATTTGCCTGTTGACCATTATGAATGATCCAATTTTTTTTTTTTATCAAATCCTCAACAGTCTTACGAACTACCAAAATGGGAGAATCTTTGGTAGGAAGTTGATAGCGAACAAGGTCTTCAAGACTTTTGTTATTAGCATATTTAGCATGAAGATTATTGGCCCAAAGAGCATTGGGGTTATGCAACATCCTCCAATATAATTTAGCAACTAAAGCTTTGTTGTTATTAATAGAAGACCAAAATCCTAACCCCCCTTCATTCTTAGGAAGACATAAAGTGTCCCATTTCACCAAGGCCCATTTTATTTTCCCCTTAGTACCACTTCCAAAGAATCGATGACTGATTTGATCCAGTTATCAAAGAACAACATTGGGATATTCAACATGGAAGATACATAAATACGAATAGCTTGAAGGACCGATTTTACCAAGGTGATTCTACCCCCAGAAGAAAGCCACCTATTGGTCCACTTTCCAATTTTCTTCTTGATTTTTCCAATATTTATTTTTCTTCTTTTGAATATTTATGGGAATACCTAAATAAGTTATTGGAGGGAGGTCTTCTTATATCTTAATTTATCCAAGACCATGGATTCCTGTCTGGAAAAGCAGTGAAAGAAAATAACTTTAGATTTGTCTTCATTGATCAACTGCCCAGTAGCCTTAGAAAAACAACTAATGATTTGCTTAATATTAGAAGCTTCCTTAATTGTAGCTTTACCCAAAAGAGTAGAGTCATCCACAAATTGAATATGAGAGATAAGTCTAGCTCCATGAGCAATGGTAACTCCCTCAAGGGTTTTGTTTTCCCTCTTTTTTGTTATGGTCCTACCCAAGAATTCAACAATAATGATGAATAAATAAGGGGATAGCGGGTCACCTTGCATAATACCTCTAGAAGCTAGGAATGACTGAGAAGGCCTGTCATTGATAAGAACTAAGTAGGAAACTAAAGAGATACATCCCATAATCCAATCCATCCAATCCTTAGAGAAACCAAATTGCCTAAAAACTTTGATAAAGAAGTGCCAATCCACTCTGTCACAAGCTTTGGATAAGTCTAATCAAATGAACATGGAAGGAAATTTTACATATCCATGGAATGGATGGCTTCCTAAGCAATAACTATCTCATATACTATTTGACGCCCTTCCACATAACCCCCTTGCTCAAGGGAAATAATATTATGCAAAAGAGGCTTCAACCTTTCTGCCATGATCTTAGTAATGATTTTGAGAAGAACATTACATAAAGTAATAGGTCTAAAAGCTGAGATATGATCAACCTCTTGAGCTTTTGGAACAAGAGTAATATAAATTTTATTAATAACCTTCAAAATTTCTTTGGCTTTCATGGCTTCTTCCACCACCTCTAATAAATCAGCATGAAGGATATCCCAAAACTCTTGGTAGAACTCAATGGGAAAACCATCATGACCTGGGGTTTTCCATTTTTGCATTTTAAAAACTACCTATTGAAGCTTATTGATAGTAACATGAGTAGTCAAAATAGATTTCTCCTTAGAAGTGATAAGAGAAGGGATTGCATGAATTTTTTTTTGTTGAGAAGCCGAGTCAAGAGGAGTAGCAACAAAAATATTGGAAAAGTAATCGACAACAATAGAGTTTATGCCATCCCAAGTATAGACAACATCTCCAGAATCTGATTTTAGGGAAGAAATAAAGTTGTGAGATCTTCGATCTAGAAGATATTTGTGGAAGAAATTTGTGTTTCGAACTCCTTCTTTCATCCATTGAATTCTAGATTTTTGCTTCCATAAGAGTTCTTCTCTTTTTTATCATTCCTCTTACTGAGTTGTGAGTTTAATTTCATTTGTACTTCTATTCTCTGTGAGACCATCTAAATGGATTTTATTATTCAAATTTTCAAGTTGAGCAATAACTTCATGTTTTTTTATGAACATCCCCAACTCCTTCCAGTTCCAAGTCTTGATTTTGGATTTAATGTATTGCAATACTTTGGCAGAACAGAAAATCTTAGTCTCATACCTAGGCTTACTTTCCTTCCACCACTGTTGCACACGAGGTCTAAAGGAACTGTCTCTGAGCCACATTAATCGAAAAAAAAGGAGAGAAACTCACATTGGTTTTTCACATTTCCATCATGACTGGCCAGTGATTCGAACCAACATTTTTAAGAGTCTTCAATTTAGGAATGTTACCAAGGATTAAGAAATTTTTAGAGAGCAAAAACCTATCCAATCTCTCCATTATACAAGCTAAGCCTTGCCTTCTGTTAGACCAAGTCATAAGGCCATTATCTAGTTGGATGTCCACAAGATGGAGGTTTGCAATATATTCGCTCATGAGGTCAGTGCTTTTGTAAAATTTTCTATTTCCCCTCATTTTCTCATCCAGAGAGAGGATGGTATTGAAATCTCCTCTAATCAAGATCCAAGCTTCAGGAAAATGAGAGATAATATGAGTTATATCCTTCCACTGTCTTATTTTTTCCTCCAAAGTAGTCGGAGCATAAATAGTAATGCATAGCATAATTTGGTTGGAATGTCTACTTTGAATAACTATAGCCAAAAGACCCCAACTGCCAACCATATGGTGAATAACTACCTCTTTTGGGTCCCAAAGACAAAAAATACCACCAAAAGTCCCCTAGGAACTGAGGGAAACCACTTTTCCAGCTAGCCAAATTTTATTGGCAATTGAGTCCATATCCTCCATTGAAATTTTCATTTCTTGAAGGAAAACAAGATGTGGATGATTTATCTGGATCATTCTTCTAATTTCATTTTGTTTTGAAAGACTCCCTTTGAGTCCTCTAATATTCCAAGTGATGATCTTCATTAATACCAGGGCTAAAAAATTTGGGAAGGGCATTAATCTTACCTTCCTCTACAAGCTTTTCACCTTCTTTTACCATATGATATTAATTGGTCTTGCGACCTACTTTTTGATTAGAATCCATCTTTAGTTTTTTTTCCCTGTTTCTTGACTTACTCTAATTGAATCTGAGATGACTTCTAACATTGAAGAATGCTCGTACACAGCCAAAATTTTACTAGAGGGTTCAACAGAGTCTATATTGAAACCTGTATTATTTAAAGTTTTGACATTTAAAAGATTGTTTTTCTTGTGTAAATTTTCTCCCTATTTTTCTCGTTGAAAACCTTTGATTTGTTGGTTTGTCTCTGAGTTCTTCCCTTCATATTTAAATTGTGTTTCTAATATTTTTTTTCCATTATTTCCTCTTCGTCACTTGGGACATCATTTGTGGAAAGGATTTCAAACATATTAGCATATTTCCTCTTCCTCACTTGGGACATCATTTGTGGAAAGGATTTCAAACATATTAGCAGATGAATTTGATTGATCATTCATTATTGGTTTTTTCTGAGTGTTCTTCTTCTTAGGCATTTGGAAACCTGTTGAGTTCATATCTTCTTTCTTTTGATCAAGAATTTTATTTGGGCAAGCACTAGCCAAATGACCATATTCATGGCAAATTCTACAACGAAAAGGAATGTTCTCATAGTCCACTACTTGCTCCCAAGTGTCTTCCCAAAATTGTAATGTGATCTTTTTAGGTAGGGGTTTGTAAAAATCCATTAAAACACAAATCCGAGCATAAATAATATGTTCAAAATTTTGAGTACAATCAACAGTCATCATAAAAGTTCCTAAAGAGTTTCCAATTGTAGAAAAAATAGTAGGATTCCAAAAGTCAATAGGGAGGCCAAAGAGTCTAACCCACATGGGAGATATAGAAGGCATCTCTTCTTCGACTTTAAATTTAGTATGTCAAGGTTTCATGAAAAGCCCCACCCTTCCAAAAAACCAGGGACCCCCTTGAAAATTTTTCTCTCTATATTCATTATTAGCAAATAAAACAAGAAAATAAGCATTTGGATAAATAAAGATTTCTAACTCATCTTTAGTTTTCCAGCTTTTTGCAGCCCAAAATTTGAAAGCAGATAGACTCAAACGAAAACCCACGAACCGACAAATTAGTCCTCTTTTTTCCAAATCTTCAATGCTAGTTTGAATGTTACCTATAACAAGCTTAACAATAGGAGTTCCATCAGCTGCTTTAAGACATCTTGACTCCGTTTTCTAGGGATAAATATTTGGCATTATTAGAGGTTTATGGGAAACCCTAAGATTAATATTAGCATTGGGTTGAGGCTGTCCACCATGGAAGGCATCCTTAAAATTCATTTTTGGGGTTGAGTCTTCAAAATTCTTACCCTTGGTAGGGGTTTTCATAGTAGAATTATTTTGTGGGTGCACCTTAGCACCAGATTCACTTGAGATCTGAGCCATTTTTTGATCAGCTACTTGAAACTTATTTTGTGATCTCTTTAATCCTTGCCCTAGACATCGTGGAAAGTTATGGTTTTCACTTTTCTTTTGTGCAGCAAATTGGAAAGCCGTTATCACTTAAGTTCATAACATGATCTATTGAAAGACAAATTTCTAACCCATCTTGGATCCCCTATAACATATCCTGCTAAAATATTGAGCATAAACCACAAAAATATTGGTCGCTAGGGCCCGAAGGCCCTAAAAACCAACCTTTGGAGTTGCTTGCACTCAACCCAGATGAAACCCTCACACAGTCGCTTGCAAAAAATCTCGTTCACACATAGGGATGCACTAAGATCTGTGTTGCTCCAAATGATCTGAAAATTGGTGACGATATTCTAATATTTTTCAAGCATCTACCCTCAAATTTTCAGCTCAATCTGAATCCGAATGTGTGAGATATAACCGAAACAAGTTCGATAGTTTCTAAATCATTTTCTTTAATCAATTAAAAGTCCCTCATTAAAATTAATTTTAAAAACATTAATAATAATTTAATTAATTATATTTAAAAAATTAAAATTTTCTTTAACTAAAAATAAACTATGTTATAAAATAAAAAATGGTTACAAATTCCAATTTATATTAATACCCATTTAAAACTTTGGATCATTCCATACATACTCAACATAAAGGTTAACCTTTATTTTTTGTTGCTCCTATTGTGAAATAAAGGTGAGTATAGGCGCTCATGTATGTCGAGCTAATTGGCATGATATATTTTTAAGAGTTATGTGGATTGGTAATTATTTGTTTGGCCAAACATTACAAAAAGAACTTAGGTTCATACTTTAAGGTATCAATTTGTAAAGGTAGTAGTCTGCTCTAAATCTTAAAAATGTATGTCACTTACAACCATTGTACGAAAACCAGATCAACAATAAAAGTTGTTGAAGCAGCCCCTATTACAACACTTATCTTTACTAAAAAATAATATGGTTGTAACCAATTCCTTATCTATAAAAAAAATTATCATAATAATTTTTTTTTTTTTTTTTATACTCACTCTATACCTATGGGTACTGCAAACCTGATGTGATGTGTTGTCCTCCGGAGAAGACACTGAGTACGTGACGTTCTGATGAGAAGACAATTCATATCGCGTCACTGCTCTTGTAATATTATTTGTCATATTGCGTAAGTGCTTTCTTACTTTAATTTTTCCGTTGGCATCTAGAACAACGGAAAGGCATCTCTATATTGTCCTTTAGGCTTTGATTGCCATGAGTGGATCTTAGAGTTTTAGCCTATCACGTCTCCATTGTTAGTATATTAGAGCTTTCAGGGTGGGATACCAAATATACCAAAAGTAACATGGAGGTTGTCCAAAATTTTAGGGTTTCTAATGTCAAATTTATGCCTTATATATATATTTTATTTATTATAATTAATTAATTAATTAATTAATTAATTAATTAATGGTATATAATATTTAAAAATAAATAATGAAGATAGAAGTATTGATAAGAATAAAAGAATAAAGTCAAAATTAAATATTAAAATGTCGAGGAGAACGTCATAAATACAAATAAAAAATGAATATAGAGATAAAAATCTTAGAAAATTTGGGTATGAATATGACTAAAAAAATTATTATAATTTTAAATTGATTTTAACATACTAGACCAAAAAATAGAATGTAATAAAGTATTTGAAAATATTTGGAATATAAAGAACAATTAGTTATTGTAATAATATTTGATAATTATAAATGGGATAATTAATTTTTAGAAAATGAAAAATTATTTTGGGTTACTAGTATTTTTTTCAAAAACAACATTAGAAAATTATAAATGTTTGATTTAAATACAAATACTTGTCAAGATAACTATTGGAAGAAATTTGATGTTTAGTTTTGATGCTTTTTTTCGTTATGTTATTTATATTGATCTATCTTGAAAGAATATGATATTGCTAATGTATTATCCATGTGTAGGATTAGGTACATCAATGGGTGAAAGAGGTAGAATCGACCACCAAGAATGGGGTACTTGAAAAGGGAAATGATGATTATGGTAACTCAAGGTAACATGAACGACTACCCTCATATAGATGCATGATTCTTGTTTTGGTGGTAATAAGTGATCCAACTGTCCAGATCCTGAAGTTGGTAACCTAGAAGTTACGGTAAGTCTTCAGTTAGGACCAGCAATTAGACTTGCAAAATAACCACCCACCTTGTTTGATGCATTTGATTACCTCCACCAAAACCTGTTGATGATAAAATTTTTCGTTGACTGAAACCACTCCAACTAAGGAAAAACCCCCTTCCACCACCACTCGACCACCGAGTGGTGTTCATATGTTACTAGGTGCCCCATAGGCCTTAAGGGTCTATGAAGCCCCCACACAATGCGTGTGGGATAAAGCTTCGTGAGCCTCAAATAACTTGCACTTTATCCCACATTCATGGTGGGAAGGGTGTAGGCTCCGTTTAAAGGGCCAATGCACCCTTTGTGGATAGGCAAGCCCATAGGATTGGCATAGACTATTGAAATTTTCTCCTTGTTTGTGTTTGCCATGGTTGACTCTTGTCCTATCACTATTTATCGCGTGTTGGTTTCATAGTTGTTGAGGATTGGTTGTGTTACACCTTTTGTTTGGATTGAGGATATAGTAATCCCATATGAATCATATGGAAGACACAACACATCTTATTGTAGAAGATTTCCCCCTTAGTAGTATAACCATTGATAGTGGTCATGCCAACCTTTAGGTCGAACACTATGGTGCTAGTTTTTAGGCACCAATGATTGCACCTATGGTAGACTGTGTCTACGGGCCTGTGTCTTAACCTTGGTTCTCAAACCGTCATTGATTGGTTTGCATGGCTTGTTGTGTTTACCTGTTGACCATGGTTTAACCCCCCTTTTTGTGCTAAGGTCTTTAATTGATTTAGGGTGTTAATGAAAGATATATTTTTTTCTAATAAACTATATACCTTTTGTATTAATGGAAGATAGACTTTCTGTTAATAAAATATAGATCCTCTTGTATTTATAAAAGGTAGAATTTTGTTAAAAGAGATATGGTTTTTGTTATATTTAAGAAATGAATTGTAGCCAATAAAGGACTCATTCACATGGGACAATATTTGGAAAATAGGATCCTTTGGATTAGAATCCAACGCTAAGAAACCAAAGAAATTTTGAAGGTCTTCCAAAACTAGAATATTAGTTAGAAGGTCCAACAAACTTACCTCTTTGACAACAATAGAAGAGGCTTCATAGCTTGCTAAATATTTAATCTCCTTTGAATTCTCTTGTTAGAATTTTCCAAAATATACATGCATAACATTACACAAAATATGAAGAAAAAGTAGAACTAATTGATTATTCCATGGATCAACTTTGTATAAATAGCAAAGTTGATCATTGAGAGCCGTTGGATTACAATAACTCATCAAATATGATCTAGACAACACTCAAAGTTCTCCTGACTCATGGAGGAGTGGAAACTCAAGTGTGTCTATCCTAGTAGAACTTAAGAGAATAATCTCTTATTCTAACACCCCCCTTAAGTGATACTAGGGGTGCATTATACAAATGAGTCCCGTCAACATGGCCTGATGAGGTACTCATGTACAATGGTTTCTTTTTTGGAGAGATGGTAAAAACCCTATGGGAAAAACCATCAATCAAAAAAGAAATAGGGAAGAGGATTGTCTTTGGATGGCGAAAATTGTCCTCTTAATACAAAAAAAAGGATGAGTCCCGACAACATGGCCTGATGAGGTACTCATTTACAATATATAGATGGTGAAAAAATTCCTTGGGAAAAAACCATCTGTCACAAGAAAATATCCAAGATAGAGGCATGTCTTCATATGGTGAAGATTGTCCTCATACAAATATATATGTTGTTTAGAGTGATGATAAAAAAAACCACAAGGAAAAAAACCATCCTCCAAAAAATACAATAATAAAAGGAGAGGTGGAAGACCTTTGTTTTAATGCAGCTATATGACTCCAAGTTTATCTCGCAACTATATTTAATGCAGAGAAGGAAATGACTTGCTGAATATGTCTGCAACTTGATTTTCATTTGGAATGTAGTCCAAGTATATGTCCCCATTTTGAATATGTTGTTGAATGAAGTGCATTTGTATCTCAATGTGTTTGGTGCGCTGATGCTCAACTGAGTTGCGTGTAATATGAATTGTACTCTGATTGTCACACCAAATAGTAGTAGTTTTGTCATTGGAAAACCCAAATTATTTTAAAATCTGATGAAGCCAAAGAGCTTCGTGACTTGCTAAAATTGTTGCTCTATATTATGCCTCTGTAGATGATAAGGCCACTACTTGTTGTTTTTTGCATAACCAAGAAATTGGCGAAGAACCAAGACAAAAGACATAGCCAGAAGTTGAACATCTATCTTCTACTGAAACCGCCCCATCTTAATCCATTAAACTTAGTTATCAAGTTCGAGTTCGTGTTCGAATTCGACACTTTTGAAATTCAAAATAAATTCGACATGTTCAAAAATTCGGAATAAAATTCGACATAAAATTCGATATATTATAAATGTACATATATCCTTTTTGTATATTATAACATGTCTAGTCATTTCCATTTAACTTGATTAGAAAAATAAAATTGTTTTATTCGATTCAAAATAGCAGGATGGCCACCATTTTCTTTGTTAGTGCTATTTTAAAATTAAATACATAATTAAATAATTTTTTAAAATAATTATTAAAATAATAAAAATGTAACATTACTAATTTATAATTATAATAATTTAAATTATAAATATACTTTTATTGATCTGCTCCGGGGACGTCGATCGAGGATCTGCCATGAAGGGCTAGGATTTCCCTAGATCATGATCCGCGATGTGAGCCCTCCGCCAATGAGAAATGTGATGGTCACACTCTATGAAACCAAATGATTTATGCTCACAAAAAATATCACATCCCTATCTAGCAGAGCTTGAGGAATTTGTTGTTCTCGATGTTTTCTTGCATTGTTCAACGAAAATGGCGCCAAAGGTAGAGAAGAAGCCTGTCGAGAAGAAGGCCGAGGAGAGGAAGACCGTGGGAGAGAAGACACAACGATTGGAAAAGTAGCCAAGACTGCCATCGAATTGGCCGTGGAAGACGTGAACAGGGAACCAAACCTTCTAAATGCCACTCTACTCAATGTTGATATCCGAGACTCCACACAAGACATGGTTCAAGGGGCTTCTGTAGATAGCACCTAACTTGCCCTATTTCTTATAACCAGGGGAGCCATACAAAATAAATAAATAAATAGTTCTATTAATTGTGTGCGTTCTATTTGCTTGTTCCGCACTTTTAATTCAGTTGACCTCTGAGAACGGTGTTCAAAATGAACATTGCAGCGCTGGAACTGCTAAGAAAAGAATGCGTGGCCATAGTAGGGCCCCAAACATCCGTGGTCGCCGAATTTGTGGCTTCTTTGAGCTTTGCTGCACATCGCCCAAGGAAAGGCCCCTCCCAAGGGTGGCAAGAATATCGCCAAGGATGGAGGTGAGAAGAAGAAGAGGGCCAAGAAGGGAGTGGAGACCTACAAAATTTACATCTTTAAGGTTCTCAAGTAGGTCCATCCCGACATCGGCATCTCCAGCAAGGCCATGAGCATCATGAACTCCTTCATGAATGACATTTTTGAGAAGGAGGATGATTTAACGTATGATTTGTTTTGTTACAGTGTCACAATGAAAAACTACACAACCTTTCCTACGGCAAAATATTTAATAAAAATTTTTCACATAATTCTCCCGGGTATTTTTTTCACCTTTTTCCTGCCAATTTTTTTTTCCCTATCGAATTTAAGTTTCGTTCGATGGATAAATTCGTCAGGGTTTTAAATTCGGCAAGTTTCGAACTTTATTTAAAAATTTCGACGAATTTGATAACTAAGGTATTAAGTATGTGATTGATTAAGGGTATGTGACCTTAGTTGATTGAAGAAATGGATTGTATTAGATATTTGATTGATTAAGGGTATGAGACCTTAGTTGATTGAAGAAATGGATTGTATTAAGTATTTGATTGATTAAGGGTATGGGACCTTAGTTGATTGAAGAAATGGATTGTATTAAGTATTTGATTGATTAAGGGTATGGGACCTTAGTTGATTAAAGAAATGGATTGTAGTAAGTGTTTGATTGATTAAGGGTATGGATATTAGTTGATTGAAGAAATGGATTGTTTTAACTGTTTGATCGATTAAAGGTATGAGACCTTAGTTGATTGAAGAAATGGATTGAATTAAGTATTAATTGACTAAGGGTATGAGACCTTAATGGATTAAGAAAAATGAATTTTGTGTGATGAAAAGCATGAACCTTTGATTGACTAAAGGAAGAGCTGTGAATTACTCTGCATTTGATTAAATGATTCTCTTATTTTATTGATAAAGATAAGAGTGAACATGTGGGATTCCTTCTGATGTTGATTAAATGATTCATGATTGGATGCTTTAAGTAGTTTAGTATAGTTGCAATTTGGAAACCAGATTATATATGCACTTTCTTCATAAGTTACTTAGTAGATGCATTTATATGCATGTTTCATAAGATCCATGAGTTGTTGTACTCCCTTATTACCATCAATGAGCGATGGGATGACCAGAAAAACCAAAGAGGATGCTTATATCCAAAGCATTAACTTTGAAATTGGTTGCAATGATAAATTTATTCATTAGATTAGACTCTAGATGAGAAATTTCCTAGAATGATGTAATACATTATTCTTTAAAGTATGGAATTTTTACCATACTTGGGTTATGTAAAGATCTAATGAATAAATGAAGGATGTATCTCTAACTTGTCATTTATGAAAAATCATGGTTGTAGTGGTTTCATAGCTATTCCTTTGTTTAAATTCTTTAATTAGATGATGGTGTTTTATTTAAGTATATTCTTGATGCTTTTGTAGGTATTATTCCATGTTTAAATTAAGTAGGTAGATTTAATCTTGTCCTTCTAAAGAAATAAGGGTTAGAGGATCTTATGTTTTAACATAGTTAGATGGTTTTTTTGTTATCCAAAAATGATTATTGTTTTTATGATAAGTAGAGAGAAAGGGACCTAAGGGATTATGGGATCCCTTAGGATAATACTTAAGGAAGGAACTTGGAGTAACCTTGATTCTAAGATCTCTCTAAAGAAACTAAACTAGATAGATTTGTAGAACATCTAGTAGTTTTAAATGAACTTAGTTATCACCAAGAGAAATCAAAGAAAATATGTTAGCTCATCATGAAGATGAGATTGATGGATTATTTACAATACATGTAGTACACCTACACAGACATAATTTGTGTATGGTGTGATGATGGGTGTACCCATTTTAATGCACCAAAGAGGATAAGTTAGCTCATGATGAAGATGAGATGAATAGATTTTTTGTGACACACCTAGTATACATACACAAACGAACTTGTGTATGGTATAGGGATGGGCATATCCTTTGATAGATTAATGGAAGAGAATGTTGATTCATTTTAGAGAGGACTATCAACTTAAAACATTAGGCTAGCTTAGTTAATTTTGTAGTAACACATATGTTGGTCAGGGATATGAAAGTCCCTTTCGAGCATATGTATGTTAAATAAAAAAATTGCCTTAGTTTAGTTAGTTTTTGGGTCAGTACACCTACTAAATAAAAATATTTGATAATATCAATCTAGCAATAATAACCAAAACATTTAGCAAGAGCAAAGCTAAGGATACCTTGAGGAACACCAATTGGATTAGGAAATCCTAAAGGAGCATAGATCAAATCTCTTGTTAGGGTGCAAAAGGAGGACCACACACAAAGGAACAATAACTAGATTTTGGTCTAGCTACCTTCCATCATGCTCCAAAATTTTAGAATGTGTATTGTCCTTCTCTTGCAAATAAGTACAACATATCCAATAGAGCATTTGATGCATTAAAGACACCAACATGGGGGCTATCGAGAAGTGACGACAAACTTGACAACATTAATTGCAACCAAGTAAGAATTTTGAAAGAGGTGTTCTGAATTATGGGAGGAAAATATTCCATTTTTTTCTATAAATAGTAATATTTTCCATTCTAAAAGGAGGTTGAATTGTTATCGTGCCTAATATCTAGCCTTGAGTGATTTTTGTCTTATTTTTCTATTTTGTATATCAGTCTGAAATTGAGCCTTGATTCACTATATGTATAGTTTGTCGAGCCTCTCTCAGTTTCATATAGTTTTAATTATGATTTTAATATGAATACAAAGAGCTATGAATACTTCCAATTTTATCATTATTTGTGTGCATATATCTTCCTATAGAGGGTTGTAACTAACATCTATCATATTTTTCATAGGAGATCTTTCGATTTGCAATCATAGTGAGTTGTGACTGTATTCATTTTAGTTGTGTATTGATGCATTTGTTCACTAATTCCACTAGTATACAAAATGGAATTTGTAATATTTAGTGCATCATCATCTTTAGCTTAGACTAGTGAGTCTAGTTTACATTTACTACTTTTTTCCTCTGTTCCTTTTCCTTGGCAAGAATCTGATAGATTGGAGTAGCCTAGAAAGTGAGACTAGAAGGAATGTTCTAAATATAGCATCCAAACAAGGAGGCGAACTTAGTAAAAAATCCCTAGAGGTCATCTAAATGAGCCACGTCCCATGCTTCTTGAACTTCCCAAACTGGATCTCCATGCAAGGTGTGGGAACCAAATGTACCCCATGAAGCACATGTGGGTGGTCATAGTGCTCAAAGCATAAGTACCATTTCCACACACCAACAATAATAATTATTGAATTAAATAATTTATAATTATCATAATATTTATTGAACCTATAAGTCGATATGTAAATGAAGTGCACTTAACTACCTATTGTAATAACTCTTTCTATAAAACTAAAAGGTTTTTGGTATACCTTATGACATAAAATAAATAACAAAGAGATAAAAATATATATTCACTAATGAAAATAGTACAAAAACTAATATGAATTTTTATTTTATATTTTATGAATAATATATTGTTTTTTTAGCTAGATTCAATCACAAGCCCCAATATCTAGGATCTTGAGTAAACTCAAATATTAGATAAATCAATATAGATGATCAATATCAATGAAATTAAAATTCGTGAAAATAACAATAATAATGAATAAAAGGTCAATATCATTCATGCAATAGCATGAAGAAAACTTACAATAATATTTCTCAAATTGTATACAAGCTTTATTTAATATATAGATGATTTTTTAATAACTCAACTTATATTTCATAGAGTTTTATATCCATAATATAACATTTTGGAATCTTTTGACTATTTCTTGTTGGTCATCAAATCTGCCACAGGAAAGGATTTTGGGAAGTGTACGCGCCCTAGACCTAGACCAACATTGAAATACCGAGGGGAAGAGATGCCCCCTGTGCCAATATCTGAAGAAAGGTCGGCTCATTTACTAAACTACTTAGTGTTTTGAGCTAAGAGTGCAAGAAAGAGATAAAATAGTAAGGGTGCAGGAAAGAAACAAACATAGTAAGAGAAAGAATGTCAATGAATTAAGAGGGAAAGAACCACTAGCATGATTACTGGCTAACAAATCGAAATAGCAGCAATAGATACCAAGAATGAACTAAAATGAACGCAGTAGTAGCCTTCCTATGTATCCTCTGGACGAGTTCCAGGATTATCCTCCCCTAACGTCGAAATCCAGATTTGAGAATTACGACGGTTAGGAAATAAGTGAATATAGCAAAAACACTATCCACAGGCAACATACAAGAAAACTATCATAGCGCTTTATCCCCTATGTATCCTTCGAGAAAATTCTAGGGTTCTATCCCCAATCGCACACCTAAATCTAGAATTCAGAATTACAGTATGCAAATGAAGAAACAAGATAACATAAATAATCACAAAATGCAGCATCCAAGAGAGAAATGTGGACTAAAGCTCTTGGTATTAATTATAGGAAATCAAGTTACAACAAATTCCTAGCAAAAATTTCCCTCCTCTTTTTCATTACAATGCTTGGGTTTTTATAGAGGACCCGACCCTTTGAGCCATAAATGCACAAAATCGAGGAGTACATCCTCGAAAACCTGAGAAGTCGGCTACCGCTACTCCTGTGACTGAGCTCTCAAATCCTTTTCTATAACTAGCAGCTACGACCGGGTCAGCCAGATAAATTCGCATTTATGAACCGCCTGACTCATGCTAGGCTTCTTTGGGTGCGAAGCTCGAGTGGCCACCATGTCCGTCGGGATCTCCTTCTGCGACTGATACCTCTTTTCAGATTGCCAAAAATGAGCCTCGAGTCTTTCGGGCACATAAAAATTCATTTATGAAGCACTCGATTGTCTCAAAAAAATACCCGGGCTTGGAGTGCGTGCCCTGAAAGCACTTCGTCAATTTCTACTTTGTGACCCTGCTTCGCAATGGATGTGAGCAAAAGCGAATCTATCTTCCATGGTTGTGCACTTCGTGCGAAGGAGATTCTCAAAACGACTTCATGGATGTAACATGCTGAAGCATATATCAAGACTCTCAATTTTCATTGCTTCATTGGAAAGGTGTGTTAAAGGCCGCATCGTGAGGTTCCCTGCACGAAGTGGATGCTTCGTTGAAGGGCTATCAGAATGCTTCACCACAAACCTTCTTCGAAACCGTGGTTTTGGAGTTTTTCGGTCAAAGTGCATTCTTGCCTTGGAAAAATATTCTGCTCTTTCATGGGCCACTACTGCTTTGGTTGAAAGTGCTTCGCACAAAAGCTATCCGAAGTAAATGCTTCACGACAACTTTGGGCGAAGTGGAAATGATTTGCTAGTAAAGAGGCCCGAAGTGGATGCTTCGCTGATTTCTTAGCGAAGCAATTTTTCAATGCTTGAATTTTTTCGAATCCGCTTCGCAGGGTTTTCGCCCGAAGCATCTATTTGGGATGCTTCGCGTGCGAAGCTCTATTCATGCCTTAGCATCCTTGGACCGCGATCAGGACTTCCTTGTCTTCCTTTCTCAACGAATCTACCCTTATTTCTTCTACGAAGCTCCTTAACCTAGCTTGCTCAGTAGCGAAGCTCTTGTATATTCTATTCTATGTACAAGGGGAATGGCAATGAAAGCTAAAATTGCTGCAATACTTAAAAATGTTTTTTCTAAACACAAGGGAACAAATTCACGAAATAAAAAGAAATACTTTACAATTTTTTTTTTATTTTTACTACCCCTCTATGCAATGTGACAAAATTTTCAACATTCTTGGCGGCTCGCAGGGCAACGAGCTCGCCTTGGTGCAAGAACCCTCAGCCTTAATCCGTTGGGCCAGAGTTGCCTCCAAACCCTTCTCCTCTTTGTTTTTCTAGGGGTGCTTCCACAACTACCTCTTCTTCTTCTTCTTCCTCTTGCTCCTCTTTCGACGTGGTTTTTTGTTGCGACGGTGAGGGAAGGCGATCACAGATGCGTTCCATGGTTCGGTGAACATGAGCCTAGGCACCTTTTTGGAATGGCTCCCGGTATTGCAGTGCTTTGACCAGAACATGTAATCGATCGATCTGCCCTATGTCGACATGTTTGGCTCTTGTGCTCAAGTCATTCAGGCAGGCCATGATTTTGCAATGTCTCAGAATAAAATCCGTGACTTGCCCTTTTGTGATTGGCTCCTCCCACTCGTCTATCTCTGAGACATCACTCTCAAAGTTGAGCCAAGTCGGTTTGAGTTCTTCCTTAGTCAAAAGGTTCCCATAATCATCAGTGAAAATTGAGAAACCTAATGCTGAGAGATCTTAAAAATTCCCTAGTGATGTGCGTTGCTCTTGTTCAAATGCGTCCATGAGGTCCTTTGCCTTCTGAGCTTTCCTCACTTTGGAGAAGAAGGCACGAACTATAGTTTGGGCTGTGGACCAATCTCTAGCTGTCCGACTCATAGCGGCGACCTACAAGTCCTAATATTTTATACTTTGAACCTCAAAAGCCAGTTTGAGTCGGCTTCTAATTTTTTGCATAATCTCATCCACTATTGGTCCCTCTTGGGTAGTGGCATACTGGGCTTCGGTGATATAAGTAAAAATTTATAGGGCACTAGAGGCTCGAGATCTAAAGTTTTTTAGCAGGTGCGAGCGAATTTCTTTTATTCTGCCTCTATCAAACAGCTCTAGGCTCTCCTTCTCATACAACTACTGCTGCATCTGTAAGATTCTGCTTTCAAATTCTTTGGCCTTTAGCTCAGCTTCGGCTTGTATCTTGCTCTAATTCTCAGCTGTACCTTGTAGCTGTCCTATTTGTTGTTTCAAGGCATCTACTTCTTTTCTCATCTGATCACACTGCTTCTCTGCATCTTCTAGCTTAGAGCGGTTCCTAGCTAGATCCTTCTCCAACTTAATGTTGGCACTCTTTGCTTCGTACCGGTGCTGATTGGCGATATTAGCATGTGCATGAAATGTTTCTATTCTCACATGCATAGATGCAGATTCATTATCCACATCCAAGTGCTCCAGGTCCTTGGACTTCTCCTGATAGTCGTAATCAGTAAGGGTCATTTCGTCTAGGGGTTTTTGGACCTTGGGGACATTTTTCACTTTGTGCAACTTTTTGCCTTTCAAGTAAAAAACAACGCATTTTTCTACTTTTGCCAGAGAGCGCCGTCTCTTTTTCCTTGCCTCCTTCAGCATCTTGTCAGTGTTCTGTCGGGATTGGATCAACTTCTCAGCTAGAGGACATTCCTTGATCATAGCCAATTCTGTTTCAAACAAGGCTGGATATCTAGCCAAAGGGGTGAACAAATATAATGAATGTACAGGGGATGCCTCACTAGTGGGTTCTACGATAGGTGTGGTGGGAGTTTCGGTAAGAGAAACAATGCCATGCATGACGGAGGAGTGGGAGTCGAGGTTCGAAGTCGAAGCATTACCTTCGCCTTAACTAAATACCAAGGGGATGGTGGTGTGGGCGAGCAAAGTGGTATCCATGGACTTATTCCGGCCTGACGACTCGAAAGGGGTGGATATGCTTGTGAAGCTGGCAGGATCATGAGGCAAAATTGTGGTGGTAAAGGGTACCATGCGATGGGATCATTGAATTTCCAGTGGAGATTTATCTGAGAGAGGGGGAGACTGATGGGGACCTTCAGCCAGGACCGTTGTAGACATGACTTGGGAGGCCAGGGGAAAGGGTGAGGAATGCGTACCTGCGTGCTCTCCTAATAGAGCAGAAGTGGAAGCTTCCTGCATGGTCGGCTCACATTCTTTTCCAGCCTCTGTACTTTTTACCTCCATGATTTCTTCTTCAAGGCCCCCTTCCTTTTGGAGGAGTTTCTCCACATCGATGATGTCTACTTCTGACACTGCCTCGGCCCTTTACGATGCTATCCCTTCAACATTCATCGTGGTTGAACCTATCATATGCTACTCGCTAGAAGCACCTGGAGATCTGGTACGTGGTCGCTTCGGATGAGTGGGAGGCACTTGGACTTGCTCCAACTTCTTTCTTTTCCTTTTCTCCCCTTTCTCTAATTGCTACGCTGATCCCATGACACTCATGTCATGACCTCCAACAGGCTCCTGAGGCAAATCTTGTGGTGTCGCCACTACCTCCTCTTCTTCCTCCTGCTTAGAAATGTCATTAGATCTCTTTGGGATTTTTCTCAAACCTGGGGCACTAGGGGGAACAAAGTTAGCAAAGGAGATGGGCTTCCAGGATCCAGCGTTGGCTTCGTAGAAAATTACAAAGTCTCTATCTGTCTCCAAGAGTCCGTATGATTTTTGCTTTTGACGATGGACTCTCATCATCCACCACTCCTTCAATTTCTCTTCGCCCCAATCCTTTAACTCCTCCCTTAAATCATCTTTCATCTTTCTCCAGAAGGTGGA
Organism: Wollemia nobilis; assembly: GCA_028583015.1. Classification (NCBI taxonomy): domain Eukaryota; kingdom Viridiplantae; phylum Streptophyta; class Pinopsida; order Araucariales; family Araucariaceae; genus Wollemia; species Wollemia nobilis. The sequence continues at coordinate 8,653,855 of JAQPPZ010007509.1, read as the reverse complement.
GTCTGGGCCTGGGAAGGGGTGCCGAACTAGATTATACTCGACCTCCATGGTGTAAAACTCATGTCAGGGAGGTAGTGTCTTCATTCTTTCCAGGTGCCACTCCAAATATCTCCCATTAGGGTTATTATGTTGTTCCACTATCTCCAAGTGAGGGCAGACATGAAATTTTTTGAATCGGAGGTGATCCCTCATCACCCCCAAGGGGTCGTAACACCACCGTTGAGGAATCTACAACAAACCGAAGTCGACAAGCTTATCCTCCAAGAATACATGTTGTGTAAGGGCAAAAACCTCAATGACTCCTATTTTGAAAGGGAAATCACATGTGGGTGCCCATTTTTGGTCGTGGCCATAGATGACATTTGTTGCGTCGCTCTATCGAGCGACCTCCAGTGCGAACTGATATTCAGAGGGGTAAACAGGTAGTAGGAAGGGCTTCCATGTGAATCCGAATATGCGAACCACAAGCCCCTATGTCAATTGGAAAATGTCTCCCTTCTCCTCCTTAACCACCTTTTCTCTAAGGTTAATGGGAACCAGAGGGCAAGAACCCTGCAACAGCTGAATAGCAGGTCCTAGAAACTGCTGATTGAAAGTATAATACGACTCCGTCCTCGCTAGGAGGGGAGTCCACTGGTATACCTACATAGGATTTCTGTCCTTACCGCTTGAAGTAATGGCAAGGTGGGGAAAATGCTTATGGACATGATAGACAAAGAGCCAAACCAGGAAAGAGCAAGGTCCAAAATACTGGCCCATCCCAGAATTCTTCATGCTGACTAGCCACGTGTGCAAGGTCCAGGCCACCCATTATGCCCAGTCGAAGAAGACCCAGTTAGTGTTTGGCCTTGATGCATCTGGGGCATAAAACTCCCCCTCATGAAATATATTTGACCAGCGACACTTGCTAGGGTTGCACAAAAGCATCGGTAGACAGGCCCGCGACCCACACAATGATAGAGAAAATGTTTATGCTCTTGAAATCCATTAGGGGGCGAGGCATTTGATGCAGCTTGCCAGAAGGAAGCCCGTCCTTGAGGTTCTCACTCAAAAATTTTATAATATAACTGGAGCTGGTAAATATCTCCATTTGTTTGCTCAGGATAACATTACGAACAAAATAACCCTTGGGCGGCCCTTAATGTGGCGCGAAAGCTCCTTGCACATCCTCTTTTAAAATTGTGAACAATTTATTGCTCGCGACGTCCAACACTTGTCTGGTGGATGGCTTATAGTTTCGTGCGATGGCACAGACCAATTCGAGACAATGGTATGCGGGCGGGGTCAGATACCAGTATATTTATGAATAATAAGCAGCGACTCTTGTTTTTCATGGAGAGTCAGCTTTTCATGAACTCGATACTATATCAGAGCTCGACCACGCTCTTTGAAATTTCGGTGTCCCTTATCTTCTCCCACCAATCAATTTGTGGTTCTTCATGTTGCTCCTCTTCTGAATCCTCCCTTTCCTCTACAACTTGCTTTTTGGGGTGGAGGTTGAGGTCGACCCTCTTGGGTCTATGATTTTTCTCTTCTTTGCCCTTTTTTGTCTTCTCTGGGCCAGCTACCTCAGGCTCTTTCCTCTTTTTTCTTAGAAATTTTCTTCCCCATTCTGAATTTCAGTAGCAGTAGAGTCTTCGACGTAGAGAATTTCGATGCGAAGAATGGGAGAAACGCAGGCAATCGGCTAAGGCTCTTGGGCTTGCACTGATCAGTAAGCGAACACCCCTTTTAATGCTAAGGTTTAATTTTTATGCTCGTGTCTGCGTTATGGCTAATCTGGATTCGGCTATGCCTACCTGCATCAGCATCAACTACAGGAGCTACAGAAGACATCAAGGAGTTGAGTATGAGAACAAGCCCGCTTTCTGTTTGGAGTGCAACACTCAGGGCCACCTGGCTTCTCAATGCCCTTCCCAAAAAAAATATATCCCTAGCGATTTGGGTTGAAAGAAGGATTCCTAGATCCCCAACACCTAGAAAAAGGCTTCTGGCCGGGGCCGTGGCCGATCTATAGGTCCTCCTAAAACCTTTGCTTCAAATCATGGCAAACCCAATAATGTAAGTGCTCTGCCTTCTTGTTCTAATCAATTTGCTCCCTTAAATAATCTTCATACTAGATAGGGCATCTCCGATGACCTTCCCATAGATCCAAACGTCTCATCCACACCCACTGTGATTCAGTTTCCCTTGTCCAAAGGTAAGGTTGCAATGACCTTCCCAAACTCACCCATCGATTCTGGTCTCTCTCACCTTCCTCTTCCCTTCCCACCCCTCCACTCGACTCAGAACCGTCCTATTTCCCCTCCCCTGAGTCTGTTGCCCTGTGCCAGTATCCCCGCTCTCCATCCCCCCATCGGCCTGCCCATGGGACTGACACTACCGACATTCTCCAAACATCCAACCCGCTGAAATCTCCCATTCCCGCACCCAAAGCTGACGTCAACAAAGAACAGAGAAGGGGAAGACCGTCCAATGCAAAAAAGCTTGCCAAAGCAGTTGAGATCGAAACGGCTGATGGCTCTGTGCCTACCTCCTTGGGCCCTATTTCCGAACAACCCACCCACCAAGACTTGGATGAAGTCAGACCTAAACTTACTTCGTCTCAAGGGAGAGGCAGAGGTCGCAAAGCAAACCCCAAGTCAACTTGATGAAGTTCGTCTCTTGGAATGTCAGAGGCCTCAACGGAATTGATAGACAGAGGACTATCAAATCAGTAAGAAAAAACTTAAAACCAAATATCATGTTTCTTCAAGAATCCAAACTAGACGAGAATAGCAGCACTCAAGTTTGCAAGCTAATCTGGGAAAATAGCAATTTTGCCTTTTTTCCCTCCTCAAGGGCATCTGGGGGTCTCCTTTGTTTGTGGGATTCGACAACTATTGAGGGAAGAGTTATTTCAGTATCTAACAGAAACATCAACATTTTGTTCACTAATAAAGTCACTAACCTCCAATGGATTGCCACCAATGTTTATGGACCAAACAGTCCTGTCAACAGAATATTGCTGTGGGATAATATTTTTGCAATGTGCAATAACTTTCTTGAATTTCCATGGATGCTCTGTGGTGATTTCAATACTCCCCTTCACCTGTTTGACAAGCAAGGAGGCAATCCGATCACTAGCAGCTGCATTGAATATTTCAACGATTTTGTCAACCACAACGAGCTAATGGACATGCCGCTCCAAGGATCCAACTACACATGGAGCAACAGACGGGTGGGCATTCATCACATCCAAATTTGGCTTGACATATTTCTCTTATCCAAAGAACTCATTCCTATTTTTGGCGATGCCAGGATTCATAGCCACCCAAAAATTGGATCCGACCACAACCCCTTAATCTCGGATTGTTCTCGCCCCCAGCAAATCTTCAAAACCCCTTTCAGGTTTGAAAAGATGTGGCTCACCCATCCAGATTTTGGTCGGTGTATTTGACAATGGTGGCAGCAAAACCTTTGTCCAAAACCTCTCACGAATCTGTTCCTCAAACTCAAAGCGGTCAAGCTCAAGCTGAAATCTTTGGAGCAGGGGAGGTTTTCGGCAACCTCTTTACTGAAAAAAAGCATCTGATGGATGAGCTCAAAAGGGTAGAAAATCTGATTTAGGAAGGGGATCAGAGGGTCAAAAATTTCATGGAAGAAAAAAGCCTCCTTTCAAACTTTCACAATGCCTTGGCTAAGGAAGAGTCCTACTGGAGGCAAAAATCCAAAAGCCTCTGGCTCAAAGAAGGAGACACCAACACGAAGTTTTTCCATGCTTCCACCATGCGTCACAGAGGCTCAAATAAAATCTCTGAGTTGACCAAGGCTGATGGAACCATTGTCTCTGACATCCATGCTATCAGACAGGAAGCTGTGCACCACTTCCAGGAAATCTTAGGTCCAAGTGTTGACTACCACCCCCGCACAACAAGTTCTTTGCTTTAGAACATACCAAAGTTGGTGTCTAATGATGATAATGGGAAATTGCTCCAATTCTTCACTGAAGAAGAGATCAAAGAAGCTCTGTTTGCAATGGAACCTGATAAGGCCCTTGGACCTGATGGCTTCCCACCCCGATTTTTTCAACACTTTTGGGATATTGTGGGCCCTGATGTTGTTGTTGTGGTTAAATTCTTCCAGAGAGCCAAAAAGATGCCGAGAGAAGCCAATTCCACCTTCATTGTTTTAATTCCCAAGTCCAATGATCATGCTTCTCTCTCCGACTTCAGACCTATTAGTCTCTATAGTGTCATCTACAAACTTATCACCAAAGTCATGGCAAACAGGCTGAGAGACATCCTTCCCTCCATCATCGACCAGTGCCAAGGGAGCTCGATCAAAGGCAAACTAATTTTTGATGGAGTGATAACCATCCACGAATTGGCCCATTCGGCATTTAAAAATAAAAAACCCAGTATGTTCCTTAAGCTTGACATGAACAAGGCTTTTGATCGGGTTTCCTGGAAATTCCTGTTCGAGGTCCTAGAGAAGTTTGGGTTTCACAAAGAATGGATCAAGATGGTTCGTGAATGTATCTCTACGGCTTGGTTCTCTGTTCTTATCAATGGTTCACCCGATGGCTTCTTCCAAAGTTTCAAAGGCATTCGTCAAGGGGAACCTTTGTCACCCTTCCTCTTCATCATTTTGGACAAAACCCTTGGAAGAACCCTTACTACTGCTTGCAACAGTGGACTCGTATCAGGGATCAAACCAGCCTCAACAACCAATGCCATTTCCCATCAATAGTTTGTGGATGATACTATTCTATCCTCTCATGCTTCTGTTCCCGAAGCAAAAATCATTAAGAACATTCTTGATTCTTATGAAGAGGCGGCTAGCCAAAAATTCAATTACTGCAAAAGCAAGCTATACTTTCTCAATACTCCCATCCACAGGAAAAATAGGATTGCTGAGATCCTTGGGTGTATCATTGGGAGCCTTCCAACTACTTATCTTGGATTACCACTTTTCCACGGCAAATCAGTCTCGGCTATGTGGAACCCTGTTTTAGATCGCCTCAACAAGAAACTTGTAGGTTGGAGAATTTCAATGCTCAGTCAGGCAGCCAAATCCACTCTGGTCCAGGCTTGCCTGCAAAGTATTCCTATTTTTTTCTTATCTATCTTCAAAGCTCCAGCTTCCATACGTCAAATAATTGAGCAAATTCAACATAGATTCCTTTGGGCGGGAAATGAAAACAAGAACAAATTTTACCTTGTTACCTGGGACAGAGTTTGTTCCAAGAAAAAGGACAAAGGACTCGGATTTAGGGACATCAAGCAAATGAACATGGCCCTCATTGCCAAGCAGTCTTGGAGACTTACCACCAATGAAAAAGTCACTTGGATTGACATCATCAAAGCTAAGTACCTCCATCAGGTCCCCTTTCTTGGAGAGCACAACCTTCCTAGCGGATCTCATTTCTGGAATGGCGTCACCAAAACAAGGAAGATCATCATGGAAGGCTTAAGGTGGTGTATTGGAACTGGAATGACCATTCATTTCTGGGACGACCCGTGGATCCATGACAAACCTCTCAGCTAAGATCCTCATCTTGCAGTGCTCAAGACGGTTACTAAAGCCACCTTTGGAGATAAGGTGTGTCATTTCATTAACCCAGGTATTACAAGACCTAAAAGGAAACACCTGGATCTTAATGGGCCTAGGCATATCATCAAGGTGCTCAGGCGGTTACAAAACTTGCTGAGGACTTGCATCATCCCCATCTCTCACAAAGATGATTCCATGGTCTGGAACCTTGAAGATTAAGGGAATTTCACTATTAAATCAGCTTACTATAGTCAAGAAACTCCCAATGATGGTCGGGACTTATCTAATCAGGTCTGGGTTCCCAAGATCATTCCCAAGGTCAAATTCTTCTACTGGTTGGCCATCCAAAATAGAATTCTCACCACTGACAACTTGATAATCAGAGGGTTACTCATCCCCAATTGGTGCATCCTATGTAAAAATGCCTATGAGTCAACTTTGCATGTTTTTCTGGAATGTCCCTTCTCTCTTGCAGTGCTCAACCAGGTTCTTAACACCTTCGTCATCTCCATAGCCCTCCCTTATTCAATTCCCCTCCTTTTTCAACAATGGCCCCAGAATTTCAAGAACAATCAACTTAAATTCATGTGGCAAGCTTGCCTCCACATTTTCCTATGGTAGATTTGGCTTGAGAGAAATGCCAGAATTTTCAAAAACCAAGCCAATGATATGAAGATTGTTGTTGCCAAAATCTTGGCCCTTGCTGTGGAGAATGCCTCTCTAGTCTCATCTTCCAAACCCCCCCTCCTGGCCTTGAATCGGACCTAACAAAACTTTTCAATCTTTCCAATTTCTCTGCCACACTCCGCACTTCTATCGACAGGTCTGTCATCAAGTGGGTCTTACCTCCTTCAGGGTGGCACAAGCTTAATTTTGATGGTGCGGCCAAAGGCAACCCAGGAGCAGCAGGCAAAGGAGGAATTCTCAGAAATCACAGAGGAGAAATAATTTTGGCCTTTGCTCGGAACACAGGAATTCAATCTAACAATATGGCGAGGCTCGGGCTCTGCTCCAAAGCTTGATTCTCTTGGAAGGCTTGACCATCAATAAAATTATCATAGAAGGAGACTCACTGCACTGCATCAACTAGCTCAATGGGACTTCTGCGCCTCCTTGGGCCCTTGTTTCGATCTTCCAAGAATGCAAGGCACTAATTGGCATTTACCCAGAATTAGTCATTAAGCATCAGTACCGGGAAGGAAAAAAAGCTACGGACTGGCTTGCTAACAAGGGAGTTGGCAAAATGGACATTCATGTTTGGAGAGACTCCTTTCCCATTGGCCTAAGGGACGCTTCTTCAAGTTTCAATGTCTGCACAATGTGAGTGGTTAACAGGGGACCTGGTTTGTTTGCTCTTGGAACTGGTCAAGTTTTCATGTCCTTTCTTCCTTCTTCTCCCCCTTCGGCTACGTTTTGGCAACTTGTCATGATATCGTGACACTTTTCACCGTTGGCCACGAAATTTAAGCATGTCGCGATATCGCGACATCCCTTTTTCCTCTGGTTGTGAGGTTGCTACTTGTCGCGATATCGCGACACTTTTTTCTCCTTCGGACGCGGTCTTTCAGCTTGTCGCGATATTACGACACTTTTTCTCTCCGGCTGCAGTTTTACAACATGTCGCGATATTGCGACACTTTTTCTCTTCGATCGCGATTTTGCAACATGTCGCGATATCGTGACACCTTTTCTCTTCGGGTGCATTTTTGCAACATGTCGCGATATCGTGACACTTTTTCTCTTCAGGTGCGTTTTTGCAACATGTCACGATATCGCGACACTTTTTCTCTTTAGGCGCTTTCTTGCATCATGTCGCGATATCGCGACACTTTTACTCTTCGGTTTCGGTCTTCCATTTTGTCATGATATCGCGACACTTTTTCTCCTTGGCAGCAGTCTTCCATCTTGTCGCGATATCGCAACAATTTTTCTCTTTGGCAGCGGTCTTCCATCTTGTTGCGATATCGCGACACTTTTTCTCTTTCTTGCATCTTGTCGCGATATCGCGAAACTTTTTCTCTTCGGCTGCGGTCTTCCATATTGTCGCGATATCGAGACAATTTTTCTCTTTGGCAGCGGTCTTCCATCTTGTCGCGATATCGTGACACTTTTTCTCCTCGATCTGCGGTCTTCCATCTTGTCGTGATATCGCGACACTTTTTCTCTTCGATTGCGGTCTTCCATAATGTCACGATATCGTGAAACTTTTTCTCTTTGACAACGGTCTTCCATAATGTCACGATTTCGTGACACCTTTTCTCTTCGACAGCGGTCTTCCATAAATGTCACGATATCGTGACACTTTTTCTCTTTGGCTGTGGTCTTCCTTCTTGTCGTGATTTCATGACACCTCTTATCTTCGGCAATGATCTTATTTCTTGTCGTGATTTCGCGACACCTTTTCTGTCCGATCGCGGTTCTCCTTCATGTCGCGATTTTGCGACTCTTCTTCTTTTTCGGCTCCAACCTAGCAACATGTCGCGATATCCCGACACTTTCTCTCTTCTGGCAGCAACCTTGCAAAATGTCGTGATTTCGTGACTTCTTTCCTCCTTCGGCTCCGTTGGCACTCCTTGTCACGATTTTGCGACATTCTTTGTTCTCTTGGCAGCAACGGGCAACTTGTCATGATTTCGCAACATCACCATTTTGGTCACAATTTTGCGACACCTTTCCTTGTGTGGAGGTTTGTTCGCTCTTTGATCTTTATTTCTTGGACCACCTCGGTTGATCTGAAATTCATGTAATTCCTCTTGTACAAGGTTCAGGGACCTTTCAACACCCTTTCAACCAATCAAAAACAAATTACCTCTATTTATGGCGCTTGCCAAAATTAAATTCATAACTTAGATGGAGGAGGTTGTTTTGCTTTTTGATTGGCTTTACGACGGCATTGCACGCAGGTCCATACACTTCGAGGATTTTACCCAACATTGGAAACCTAACCTTTTGCCACCTCGTACCTAGGCGCAAGATTTTCTCACAATGAAATTTTCTCAGGATATGGCCTGCCACCTTTGCATAAAAATCACCTGCCCCGAACGTTTCCCTAGGTTGCCATTGTCACGTCTTTAAAAACATGTTTTAATGCTCCCCACCTTGTGCATTATTGATTTGGCGAAGTTGATGTCGACGCTAAAGATGCTTCGCGGAAAACCTCCAGAGATCCACTGAGTTTTATACTTTGGGCCCGAAGTGGTTTTACCTTGCCGCATCACTGCTTGCTTCGTGAAAGGTTAACCTCCAAAGATTGTTCCTTTTGAAAAATGGTTCGCTAAATCTCTTTCAAAAACTGCATTGCTCAGGCTCCCTTTTGCGAAGTACTTCTCACACCTTCATTCCTTCGAGGATTCTTTCTACGTCGGGCTTCGCTGCGAACTATCTTACATCAGCCACTTCACTCATAAGGTTCTCGAAGGAGGTTATGCTAGACTTAGCGAAGCCGGAGCTTGTCGCTATTGTAGTGTGAAGCTTAACCTCTTGGAAGTCTTGAAACAGGGTATATACAAGTGTAAATAAAAAATCTTACATACAAAAGCAAAAACTTAATTTTTTTTGTTTTGTTTGTTTTAGCGATGGAAAGCCTTCAAATGAAGACCATTGACAGAAATCGGAAAAGTCTGGCCAACTGTATCTTTGAGAATAAAAGATTTGACCGAATTCACCTTCATAATTTTGAATGGTTCGTCCCAAAAAGTGTCTTATTTATCGTGATTCCTAGGCTAAGCTTTCCAAGAGTCCCACTTCTATACTAGGTCTCCCACTCTGAATGTGCGGGTGAAGGACTTTTTCTTGAACCAGTCTCGGGTGATCTGGGCATGCTTAGCGAAGCTCTGGTAGGCCTTATCGCGGTCTTACTCTAGCTACAGTAGCTGAGCTAGTCTATTCTCCATAGGACTAAATTCTTCTTCCTCAATCAACAACCGCAATGCAGGAATCTCTATATGGGTTGGTAAGATAGCCTCCTTGCCATACACCAGGGTGTAAGGAAAAATTTTGATTGACCTTTTGACAAAAATCCGATCAGTCCATAGGGCTCAATCTAGGAGGAGGTGCCAAGTTCTTCTGTTCTTATCTATGAGCTTCCTCAGCACCCTTAACAGAGTCTTACTCGTTGATTCTGCCAATCCGTTACCCTGTGGATAATAATTAGAGGAGACCTTGTGATATATCCCATATTTATAGATGAATTCATTGACCTTGGCGCCTATGAACCTAGGACCATTATCTATTACTATTGCTTCCAGGATGCCTAACCGGGTCATCAAACCTTCTAGGAATGTAATGACTATTTCCTGGTCGATGTGCTTTGTGGGTACTGCTTCGGCCCATCTAGTGAAATAGCCGGTTGCAGTCAGGATGAACTTATGTCCCACGAAGGAGTTCGACAATATAACCCCTATGAAATCCAACCCCCATTGTTGGAAGGGCATTTCTACCTGTATTGGTTGGCGGGGCATAGGAGCACTTCTGCTTCGACTGGTGAAATTTTGACATTGCTCACATCTACGATAGACTGCAAAGGCATCAGCGAAGAGCATAGGCCAATAGTAATCTACATTAATTATCTTTAATGTTGTTGTCCTTCCCGCGAAGTGGCTCCCGGATAACCTTGAATGGAATTCACCCAGGACTCTTTTCTTATCATCCTCTTTTATGCATCTAAGAAGAACACCATCGATATTCCTGAAGAATAGGCCTTCGGGATGCAATGTGTATCAGAGAGATCGTATCCTGAACTGTCTCCACTGCAAAGCATTCAAATGTGGAGGACTTCTCCCAGTGTTGAAATATTCAACTATTTCACTGACCCAGTCCTTATCATATTCTTATTTATTTGCGAAGCACCCTTCTACTACCAAGTTATCCTACTGATAGGCTGTTACTTCGGTCGCTACGCTCTTCGTAAGCTCCTGACATAGCACGCGTTTGCGAACCAATTTTATGGGTCTAATCTCAATGTCAAACTCCTGTATTTTTTTGACCCAACCAGCTCTTTTGCTACCCAATTCTCCTTGGATGACTAAGTTGCGTACATTGGGATGAATGACAAATACTGTAACTCAACTTTGACAAATGAAGTGCTTGAATTTCCTTAGGGATTTCATAACTACATGCACCTGCCTTTCTATGAAATTGTACTTCTCTTCATGGGGGGGTATCACCTAGCTTAGAAACGCGATGGGGCACTCTTCGCCATCTTCCACTTTTTGTGTCAGGACTACAGCATAGCTCTCGGGTTCTCCTATAGCATATAGGATGAAATCTCGATTGTAGTCAGGGTTAGTTAGGACTGGCGCCTGAGTGATTCGGGCCTTGATCTCTTCAAATGCCCCTTTCCTTTCATATGTCAAGATGAATTTAGCGTCCTTCTTCAAGAGTTCGAACATCGGCTTGATGACTTGGGCGAAATCTAGAACAAACTTCCTTACAAACTTGATCTGGCCAAAAAAATATTGTAGTCCCTTCTTATTCATCGGGAGTTGGAGCTTCAAGAGAGCCTCAGCTCTATCAGGATCTACGATGAGACCCTTCTCTGATATCACATGTCCCAATAATTTTCCCTCATTGACTACGAATATGTACTTTTTAGGATTAATTAAAATGCTAAATTCTTGGAACTTTTCAAATATTTGTTGTAGGTGTAAAGGATGATCCTCCCTCCTTCGGGAGAAGACGGCCATGTCATCCAAATAGATAACAATGACCTTATTCAACAGTTTGCCAAAAGCTAAATCTATAGCCCTCTGAAAAGTGGCTCCTGCATTCAAAAGGCTGAATGGCATTCGTTGATAAGCAAATGTTCCCCACTTGGTAGTGGATGTGGTTTTGTGTTGATCTTCATCCCTAACCTAGATCTGGTTATATCCTAAGAAACCATCAAGTAGGAAGAAGCGTTGAGCCCTGACAACTGAGTGTAATATTTGAAATCCCTAAGGTAATAGTACACTACAGCTTCGCTAGATGGCCGGAGCCCAACTGGTATCCTTTGCCAGGTTTGACCGAACCTAACATTGAAATCAATAATTTCTTCTTACGAATGTCTCTGGATCGTTGTGAACTGGTGCAAAAGAGAGGATGGATCGATGAACTCATTGAAACTTCTCATCAATTGTCTGGCTAACTGGTCCCATCCCATTATAGTGTTGGGTGGTAGGGATTTGTACCAGTAGAGGAGCTTCCCTCTAAGAGATATAACCAGAAGCTTTACCATAACTCTCTCCTCTGTGATGTCATGAATCATCGCCAAGGAAACAATGTCCTGGATATGATCCAGAGCAGTCTTCCTCGTTCCATCGAATGTTGGGATTTTCTTCATAACAGCAGGAAGAACTGGCCCTTGTCCCACTAGATTTAATGGTCCGAAAGAATTCCACGTCGAGAACAATCTGGGTGGCGGTTGCTGTTGCATTTTTTGTTGTTGTTGTTAGTGTGCCATGTTTATGCCTAGATTCTGAGAAATAGTAATTCTCGAAGTTCCTTGTTGACTGCTAATCAGATGACTAATAGGAATAGAGGCACTAGGATGCTTTGGTGAGTTGGGAGGATTAGGAGGAAGGCTAGCTACTGTGCTATCTGAGGTTAGCCCTTTTTCGTCAAAATCAGCCTCTTACGATGATGTTCCACGTAACATCAACTCAGGGGTGACCAACCTGAAGCGTTCCCTGAACGTGTCAATATCGAGCTCAAAGAACTCAATCTCCTCTCCTCTATTCCCAAATCTCCATCTTGTTTGCATGAAGGCACAAATCTTTATTATCTGTCTCTTACGACTTTAAGATTCTTGGGTTGAACAGAGTCGCAAGATGCTAGAGTCTTTTGGCAATGAGACGAGCATCGGTTCTCACTACCACTCACAAGGTGAGACTGACTGGGTCCCACCGGGTGTGCCAAAAACTATTGGTCATCAAATCTGCCATAGTAAAGGATTTTTGGAAGTGTACATGCCCTAGACCTGGACCAACATTGAAAGGCAGAGGGGAAGAGATGCCCCTCGTGCCAATCTTCAGAGAAAGGCCGGCTCCTTTACTAAACTACTTGGTGTTTTGAGCTAAGAGTGCAGGAAAGAGATAAAATAGTAAGGGTGTAGGAAAGAAAAAAGCAGAGTAAGGGAAAGAATGCCAATGAATTAAGAGGGAAAGAACCAACAGCATGATTACTGGCTAACAACTTGAAATTGCAGCAATAGATACCAAGAATGAACTAAAATAAACACAGTAGTAGCCTTCATATGTATCCTCTGGACGAGTTCCAGGATTACCCTCCCCTTACGTCTAAATCCAGATTTGAGAATTACGACGGTTAGGAAATAAGTGAATATAGCAGAAACACTATCCACAGGCAGCATACAAGAAAACTATCACAACGCTTTATCCCCTATGTATCCTTCGAAAAAATTCTAGGGTTCTATCCCCAATCGCACACCTAAATCTAGAATTCAGAATTACAGTATGCAAATGAAGAAACGAGATAACAAAAATAATCACAAAAGGCAGCATACAAGAGAGAAATGGGGACCAAAGCTCTTGGTATTAATTGCAAGAAATCAAGTTACAACAACTTTCTAGCAGAAAGTTCCCTCCTCTTTTTCATTATAATGCATGGGTTTTTGTAGAGGACCCGACCCTCTGAGCCATCAATGCACAAAATCGAGGAGTACATCCTCGAAAACCTGAGAAGTCGGCTACCACTACTCCCGTGATTGAGCTCTCAAATTCTTTTCTATAACTAGCAGCTACGACCGGGTCAGTGAGGGAAATTCGCATTTATGATCCACCTGACTCATCCTAGGCTTCTCCGGGTGCAAAGCTCGAGTGACCGCCATGTCTGTCAGGCTCTCCTTATGCAACTGATACCTCTTTTAATATTGCCAAAAATGAGCCCCGAGTCTTTCAGGCACGTAAAAATTCATTTATGAAGCACTTGATTGTCTCAAAAAAATACCCAGGCTTAGAGTGCGTGCCCCAAAAGCACTTCGCCAATTTCCAATTTGTGACCCTACTTTGCAATGGATGTGAGCCAAAGCAGATCTCTCTTCCTTGGTTGTGCACTTCACGCGAAGGAGCTTCTCAAAACGACTTTGCGGATGTAAAATGCCGAAGTAGATATCAAGACTCTCAATTTTCATTGCTTCGCTGGAAAGGTGTGTTAAAGGCTGCTTTGTGAGGTTCCCTACCCGAAGTGGATGCTTCGCTGATGGGATGTCAAAATGCTTCATCGTGAACCTTCTTCGAAACCGCGGTTCGGGAGTTTTTTGGCCAAAGTGCATTCTTGCCTTGGAAAAATATTCCTCTCTTTCACGGGCCACTACTGCTTCGGTTGAAAGCGCTTTGCACAAAATCTATCCGAAGTAGATGCTTTGCGACAACTTTGGGCGAAGTAGAAATGGTTTGCCAGTAGAGGCCCGAAGTGGATGCTTCACTGATTTCTTAATGAAGCAGTTTTTAAATTCTTGAACTTTTTCGAATCCGCTTCGCAAGGTTTTCGCCTGAAGCATCTATTTGGGCTGCTTTGCGTGTGAAGCTCTCTTCATGCCTTAGCAACCTTGGACCGCGATCAGGACTTCCTTGTCTTCCTTTCTCGGCGAAGCTACCCTTCTTTCTTCTGCGAAGCTCCTAAACCTAGCTTGCTCAGTAGCGAAGCTCTTGTATATTCTATTCTATGTACAAGGGGGATGGCAATGAAAGCCAAAATTGTTGCAATACTTAAAAATGTTTTTCTAAACACGAGAACAAATTCATGAAATAAAAATAAATACTTTACAATTTTTTTTTATTTTTACTACCCCTCTATGCAATGTGACAAAATTGTCAACATTTCTCTCCTCACATATCTAGGAGATGCAACCTTTCGTGCTTCACACATAAGACAAGCCCTTTATGCCTCTTGGCTTCACATCTTGCCACTTGTATATGTGACTCTTGACTCTCTATTTACTTGCACACTTGCACACCTTACTATATGACACTTGTGCATATTCTCACTCTACACACTTGCACACATTATTACATGACACTTGTGCACATCCTACACATAAGGGAAAATATAAATCAGAGTTCTAAACTATAGATTCAAACCCTATTCTAATATTTATATGTACCATAAAATACCATGGAAGTACATTAGCATGTACCAAATAATGTAATATTCTCCAACATACCCATTTTTTTGGTTATTGAATACTTTAGTCTTCAATATTTATCTTCATATTATACCTTTTGTTTATCCACTACCTCTATCTATTGTCTATGCTAGATAATATTGGACTGTGCTTGATCCATCTATTTGCTTCCAATATTTCGAAGAAATTATATAATTCATCATTAATCCTTTATTAAGGCAAAATATGATTTAATATCTCTTATGAAAAAACCGTTCTATTTAAAGCAAATATTATATTCTTAATGGAACATGGTCTAATCATTTAAGGCCGTTCCTAAGCCTTAACATTTCTTTAGTGAGTACTGAGTAGTCCAAGACAAAATAAATTTATGTGATAATTTAAAAAATGAGGATAGGATAGACCTTTCAAACATGGCTTATGCAAGGAGGAGTTACAAATTTTATATTATTTACTTCTTTATTATTCCTTTCGGAACATGTTTTTAAATATATAAAAAAAATTATTGAGTTGCTCTTTTAATATTAGAAGAGTTGGATAAATTGTTTGAGAATGAAAGCATCAAACATTATATGGATTATTGAGTACACCATTACTTATGTGAATTTATGAGTATAAAAGAATAATAAAAATTTAAAAAATAAATATCAAATCCACGTCTATATTTATATTCATACTATTAATATTCTCTTAGAATGCTTAAAGGCATGTTTCTAGTCATAGAAAGTCTCAATTATAATAAAAAAGATGTATTGGACGCTTGGTTAAGATCTTAGTATACATGTTAGGGTAACATACAACAATAGATTTCCGACGTTCTAATAATAACTTCTCCGTTCATCATTTTACGGAGACCCACTCATCGTTCTCATAAGTGTCTGTGAAACTCTGTGAAAACCTTGTGATATTTTACGACATTAATGATGATGGGGCAATGACCTCCTCTACAAAATCCTCAATGTTTTTATCGGAAGTTCCGCCCTTCACCACCGCCTCACTTGCCAGTTTCTTCCACCGCCGTGCGTTCTCCCGCACAGTCCCGTGGGGACTTGAAGAATGTAGAAACGACGGCAGTTCCTGTCGATGTAGTCTGGGAAGTCCCGGTATTTCCACCACCTCCGATTCCTCCTCCGTCTTGACTAAAATCCATTAAGATTGAAATCAAATCCAGGTCCACAACTTCATAGATTACTTGAGACAATGTTGTTATAAAAACTGATTATCTATTTATATCAATACAACCCTACTTTGAAGTTCACAAATTAAACCTATTACTTAAAAATCCAAAGTCTTAGCGGTTAATCTAAAATCTTAGAAAAGAAACAAACTTACTCAGTCCTCTGATATAATGGTAATAAACGGAGTAAACTGCACAAGGCTGGCACCAGAGAAAGGCCGAAGGGATGTTAAATTTCTTTGCTACCGCCGGCAACCATTCAAACCCGAAACTGCCGAAAACTATGCATGAGACGGGTTGCCCTTGAGAATTGAAGCTGTGTATGAGGTGCTCTAAGGCTGCTCCTCCAACGGTGCGCAACTGATGTAGTATCATGTCCACGTCTTTCAACGGGTCGAATTCGGAAGGAAGTCCGTCCGAGATTGTTTCGAATCGGAGATCTGGTACTGTCGATGTCCCTGAAGCGTCCTGCGTATCGAACATGCGCTTGCTTGATGTCTCGGTGATCACATACGTGACACGGACGTTTTTAGATGCGAGCCTTTTAGCAAATTCCATGAGTGGATTCATGTGCCCCTGCGCAGGAAAGGGGAGCACCATAATGTGAGGCTTATTGTTGTCCTCCATTGTAGATTTCAGAGATTCCTCTTCCTTCTCTGCTAGCTCTGCTCCCAGCCAGTTTGGTTGCTATTCTTATTGACCTAGTCCTATACGGATGGAAGGACTATGCATGTGGTAAACAAGTGGTAACAATTGAGACGTATCAACCTAAAGCTCTGTTATTTTTTTAACAATATTTTTTATACATATTCTAAATCCATACTTTTTATACATATCCTAAATTCTAAATCCATCTTAAAATTAAACTTGACTTTCATCACCCATCACATCACTGATGTATGGAAATCTAAATCTAACATTGCCTTGTGAGATCTAAGGCTCTATTATTGCCCATGAGACCGTCCCAAATTAAAACTCTATTATTGTCTTTGAGACGTCCCAAAGCTCTATTATTGCCTCGGAGACGTCCCAAACTGAAGCTCTATATATATTGCCTCGGAGACGTCCCAAACTAAAGCTCTATATATTGCCGTGACAGTCCAATTTAGGACCACGAGTGAAAGAGATGTTTATGGCAATAAGCTTTTGGCGGAGTGGTAAATGAACAACTTTCTTTAAAAATTTTAAAGATTTGAACTGTTTTGGTATTCAAACTTAGAATCTTTTTAACATTCAACAATACTTTTTAATATTTATTAATATCTTAAATCTCACTATTCTTCTATAACATTTTTAAAAATTAAAATCATGAAAACTTATGGTAATTAAGGGGTTTGTTATTGTATTGTGAGGGTTTTGGGTTTGCTGAGAGGCTTGTTGTCGCATCATTGATGACTTTACAATGGGACTTCTTAAGTTTCCTCCTCGTCCATATTTCGTTGACAAAGTTTATTTTTCTTCAACCTCTCTTGGAGGTGTCTCCTTTGATTTGCTTCCTAGTCAAGGTAAACTAAGAGTCCTTTCTTAGGATTCCTTTTCTCTCATCGACAAATATGTGGGTTCTCGTCCCAACATTGATTTTATTAGAAAGTAGGCTTTCGCTAAATAGAATTCTTGTGGGCATATGGAATTGATAACCTTTCCCAAAGGGTTTTTATTCATCAAGCTAAACAATGTGGAAGATTCAAGGCGAATCCTTTTGGGTGGTCCCTGGTTCTTTTGCAGATAAAGTCTCTTTCTTCGAAGGTGGACTCCCAACTTCCACCCTAAGACAGAGCATTAACTCCACTCCGATTTGGATTAGGCTTCCTACATTGTCGATTTAGTTCTGGCATGAGGATGTTCTTCGCGTTATCACCAGGGCTATCGAATATCTTGTAGCCTTTGATCCTGCAACTAAAGCCAAGTCCTAAATGGTTTATGCAAGAATGTGCATAAATTTCAACCTTGACTTTAAACTATTGTCTTCTATTGAGATTCTTTGATATTTTGGTAGTAGAATGCAATCTATCGAGTATGAAATCAAGCCGACTGTCACAATCCATAATTTTCTCCCATCAACAAATTTTTTATTTTTATTTTTTTATTATATAAATATGCATGTGCCTTGCGTTGATCCTAAGCTAATTCTTAGTAAGTCCATAGTCTGAGCCACTATACATATACCCAAAATTAATAATTCCAGTTATTCGCACTTCTACGTGATGAGTTAGTTCAATATTTGTCACATACCACTGATGGGCTAGTGAACTATTTGTCTCATCAAGTCCATGAGTTGGCT
Organism: Wollemia nobilis; assembly: GCA_028583015.1. Taxonomy (NCBI): domain Eukaryota; kingdom Viridiplantae; phylum Streptophyta; class Pinopsida; order Araucariales; family Araucariaceae; genus Wollemia; species Wollemia nobilis. The sequence goes on along the minus strand of JAQPPZ010007509.1, from coordinate 8,635,741 downwards.
TAGCTATCTATCTCATCTCTCCAATGAGCTAGCCTAAGTCGTTAATCTCATCATGGTAGTGAGCTAGCTTAGCTATCAGTCTCATCTTCGTGATAATCTAGCCTAAGCTATATGTCTCACCTCATCAATACGCTAGCTTAGCTATCAATATCATCTCAACGATGAGCTAACCTAAGCTATCAGTATCATTTTAGCGATGAGCTACCTTAGCTATCGATTTCATTCCAATGATGAGCTAGCCCAAGCTATCTGTATTATCTTATTGGTGAGCTAGCTTATCTATCTATCTCATCTTCTCGATGAGCTAGCCTAAGCTATCTATCTTATTTTCTCAATGAGCTAGCCTAAGCTATCAGTTTCACCCAATGTATCTCTAAGTTATGCTTAAGTAGTAAGTATGATATCCATAGTAATACGATAAAACATTATGATTATGCATTTCTTGTATTGCTTGATCTAATTCCTACTTACCTCTTGGATCACCATTCTTCCCTTTATCTTATGTCTAGTTACATCATTTTTTTTTAAATAAAGGGGTAAAAAATTATTGATAAAAAGTCTGGATTATAGAGTACAACTAAGCTTCCAACCAGGACTCAAATAAATAACCAAATAGGCTAAAACCACTAGACTAGAATGACACCGAAAAAGACAACAAGAAAAAACCACATTAAGTTTGTACATCCTTGTGGATCAACTCCCACAAGCATTGAGAGTCCCCAGACGAGAGACTCTCCCAAATATCGATGCTCCAAGGATCTAGTAGCTCAAAAGCCCTTTTGGCCAGGTAATCAGCAACCACATTCCATTCCCTTGGAATGTGCACAAAGAATATAAATTCGAACTCTTCACTCATTCTGAGAATCTGAATGACTACAGAGGCCAACTGCCAATTAACTTCCTCCACCCTTTTATTGTTTAAAATATTAACCACGATTTGAGATTCAGACTCGTAGATAATCCTATGGCAATCAAGATAAAACCCCCTTCGCAAGGCCTGAAGAATTGCAAGAGCTTCCATAAAATTATTGAAGTGAACACCTTTATAAATGGAAAAGAAAAAACTGACACCACTTGTAGAATCTCTCCCAACATCGCCAATGCCAGCATGTCCAAGATTACCCCTAAAAGATCCATAAGTTTTAATTTTTAAAACTCCTCTAGGTGGTGGCCTCCACCTACCATCTCTCGTAACCTTCTTGATGAGATGAGGAACCCTACTAGGGCTAGAAGAGTTCACACCATTCCCAAAGAGACTAAGGGCTTGTTGTACCTTCTCCTCCCTAGAATCCAAAAGAGGATCCACATCACATTTTCTATGGATGGTTTCCTGAACCATATACAGGATCCTTTGTTAGGTCTGTTGAACAGCTAAATAACTGCCTTGAAATATGGGTCGATTTCGTTTGAGCCAAATTTTCCAGATGATGCAATAAGGGCCCAAATTCCAAGCCACCCGAAGGAAGGGGGCCTTGGTTGAAGTTCTGCCCAGACTACTCCAAAAATCCACCAAGGACAACACATGAAAAATTGGATGGTTCTAGGCGTTCCACCAATGGTGCCAAATGTCTCTGGCAAAGGAGAATTAGAAAAATAAACGAGAAGAATCATCCTCATTCTCACTGCAAAGGACACAAAAAGAGGGACCCTAAAATACCCTCTTTCTCACATTATCCCAAGTGAGGCATTTACTACGAGCTACCAACCAGAGAAAGAAGTTAAATTTTGGTCAGGCAAATTTGTTCCACACCTTTTTCCACCAAGTGACAGGAAGACTCCCATACTTTTGCTTATCAATAACCTGATCACCATAGGCTACTGAGTAGGTTCCCTTAGGATCAAGGTTCCAAGCCAGAATATATTTACCCCTCAATGAAGAATAAAACCTCCTCATAAGAATAATAGCAAGCACCTCTCTATCCTTGGCCAGTCCCCCCTGGGGCCATTCTTGTGGATCTTTCCACCTGTACATCTCCATATTTCCAAAATACTAGATTTTTTAAAGTCCTCCACATGAGACCAGCCTACTTCCAAGAAAAAAATGCTTAGGGAATGTAACCTAGGATATTGATTCAAGATAGGAGGGTGGCCATCCCAAGAATCCTCCCAAAAAAGATCATTTGATCCCCGATTGCAAATCTAGAACAAACCCTGCTTGATTAAATTAGCTCCTCTTTTTAGAAAGTCCTAGATAACTGAACCTTTTCCAACCAAGCTGACTCTAGGGATCTCAGCCTCATAAATACCTCTCAAGTATTTACAAGATAATATTTTAGCCCAAATATGATCTTGAGAGGTACACCATCTCCAATAATGTTTTGCAGCCAAATCCTACCCAAAAAGAGTTGTCTGTCGTAACCCAAGGCCTCCCTCTTGCACCGGCCTACATATAGAATCCCACCTAACCAAAATCAATTTTTATTGATCAAGTTTTCCAGACCATAAAAATTGTCTTGACAAATAATCCATTTCCTTGATGAAGTGAGAGGGAGCTATTTCTACAAAACATATATAAATGGGTAAATATTGAACAAAATATTTTAAAAGAAACACTCTACCTGTAGTGGATAGCCATCTGAAATTCTAGTGATTCACCTTCCTTCTAAAACTATCAAGCATAGACTACCAAAAAGATCTAGGTAGAGGATGAGACGAAATTGAAATACCAAGATAAATGAAGGGGGGAGTCCCAACCTGGATTCTTAGAATGCAAGCAATCCCGGATTGAATAAGAGGAGGGGTATTGAAGAAGAAAATAGAAGACTTTTCCTCATTAATCAAATGTCCAGAAGCACCAAGATATATGTCAAGATACTGCCTAATATTTCCAGCTTCCCTGATAATGGCAACTCCCAAAAAAGTAGTATCATCAACAAATTGAAGGTGGGAAAGAGGTGGCAAACTACTATCCTACTTCCACCCCTGAATGAGACCCTGCATGACTTGAGACTTGAGAAATCTTACCAACCCTTCCACCATAATGATAAAAAAATAAGGAGATAAAGGATATCCTTGCCTCAATCCCCTTGCCTCAATCCCCTTGAAGCCTCAAACAACTCTGATGGTTCATTATTAACAAGAACAGAGAATGAGGAAGAAGAAACACAACTCGTCGCCCATATAATCCATTCCTCCTCAAATCCAAAAGTAGCAAGAACTTTTTGAAGAAAAGACCATCTGACCCTATCATAGGCTTTGGCCATGTCCAACTTAATGAACATAGTTTTCTCCTTAGAATTTTCCATCGAGTGAATAGCTTCTATAGTAATAAATTCCCCATCCAAGATTTGTCTGCCAGCAACAAACCCTCCTTGCTCCTCAGAGATGATTTTGCTCAACCATATCTTCAGCATCTCAGCAATAATTTTTGTGATGATCTTATACACAACATTGTAGAGAGCAATAAGCCTGAACATATCCAAGGAATTTGCTCCCTCTTTTTTGGGTATAAGCACCACAAAGGTAGAATTTAGGGCCCTTAGCATCTGTTTGTTCTTTTGGGACTCATGGACCACCTCCAAAAGATTAAATTTGATTAAATACCAAAACTCCTGATAAAACTCAATCGAGAATCCATCTAGGCCTAGGGCTTTACCTTTTTTCATCTTGAATACAACATTTTCCAACTCCTCAAGGGAAATTGGACCCATCAAGTGCTCATTCATCTCTCTAGAAACAATCGCTGGAATACAGTTTAGAATAATATTTTCATTCTCATAATCTGATATGGAGTCCTCCTTGAAGAGAGGAAAAACACCTCTTAGTATCTTCTAAAATATCCCTAAAATAAGAGAGTAGGGCACCCTAAGAATTCACAAGAGAGGTAATTATGTTACCATTACGATGAGCCTTAAATGAGTTATAAAAGAAGGTTATGTTCCTATCCCATTCCTAAAGCCAATCTACTTGAGCTTTTTGTTTACAAAAAATTTCTTCCCCGAGTTCCCAGTCAACAAGGTCTTTTATAACCTCATATTCCTCAACAAGAAGCTCCTTCGTGAATCCCTAATCTCTAATCATCCTTGAAGCTTCTTCCATCCTCCTAAGAGCTGTTAGCTTAGCCAAGGAAATATTCCCAAAATTTAGTCTATTCCATCTCTTCAATTTATGTTTTACAAATTGTAGTTGCTTCATAAAAGAATATATAGCAGTGCCATGAGGAGGTTTGCCAGTGGTCCACTAGCATCACATGAAATCATGAAGCTTAGGATCACGAAGCCACATAAGTTGAAACTTAAAGGAGGGATTCTTTTTTAGACCTAACTCCAAAGCAGAGAGTTTGATAGGCCAATGATCAGATTACCTACCCTCCAGAATCATAGAACTAGCACTTCTATTATTACCCATCCAATAACAGGATATCAAAAACCAATCCAGTCTCTCTAAGATTGAAGCTTCCCCACACCTATTGTGCCAATTAAAGATCCCATTATCTGGCTTAATTTCAACCAAGTTTAGGGCCTAGATATGAGCACTGAATACAAAATAAAAGGGCTCAAGACGGTCCACCCCACCATGTTTCTCCTCCAAACAAGTGATAGAGTTGAAGTCTCCAACCAAAATCCATGGGTACAGGGGAACAAAACTTCTCACAAAGCAAATGTGCTCCCACAAATTCACTTTACCATTGTAATCAATAAGAGTATAAACATTTTTAAGTAGGATGGTTTCACCAAATTCATTATCATTCCTGACCATCAAAATAGACCATCTGCTGGAAATCCAAGTAAGAGGGGATATCTTAACTGGATACCATAAACAAGCGATACCACCAGCATATCCACATGTACCAATACACTGGCATTGCCACCTTCTCCACAAATTGGGAGCAATATTGAACATACTACCAATAGCCAATTTAGTCTCCTGAATAAACACCATATTCGAAGAATGCACACGAACCAAATCATGAACAACTTTTTGTCTGGGGATGTTGTTCAACCCCCTTACATTCCATGAGAGGATAATCATTTTTTGGGGTTATAAAAATGGGATTCCAATGTTCTCACCAAGCCTGAATCCACCAAAGTCTCCCCCATTAACTTAATTTTATCCTGGTCCTTTTTTTGACCCACCTTCATCTTCTTATCCGATTTTTTTTTTTTAATTATTTTCTGTTGCAATGCCAACACCGTAGGAGTTTTGCAATCCAAGGATGATTGCATTAGTTCCTAAGTAGGAAAGGGCATAACTAAATCTATACCACTTTTCAAAATAGTTTCCCTTATAGGGCTAGACCCAACCATGTCCCCTATACTCATATCCAAAGCCCTTTGTTCTTCATTTAAACCCCCTAGATCTGATTCCTTAAGTTCCCCCTCAAGAAGAGACATCTAATTTGGCCTTGTTATATTTGCATCAGGTAGTGACGTTTTAGGTATCTCCATGCACTGATCAAGATCATCTAATATTTCAAAATGATTGAGTAGAGCATATTTTCGGCTATCCTTAAGGTCTTTATTTGCCTTTCGTCCTCTTTTTTGGGATTTTACTGAAAAAAATCTTCCTTATCCTGTTCCACTTCCTTTATCGAGGCTTTTACTTTATCTAAAATTTGTCCATACCAAGAGGGACCAAGATTTGAAGCCACAAGTGGGACAAACTTAGGGCATTTTCTTTGTAGGTGGTCATATTCATGACAAATCTGGCAATGAAATGGAAGAGCTTCATAGTCAAGTTTTTGAACCCATGTAGTTGATCCAAATTGTATTTCAATAGAATTTGGAATAGGATTATTTAAGTCAATTTCAACACAAATACGAGCAATAAAGATTACCTTTTTATCCATTGTTTATTGTGACAGTCCAGAACGACAATCTTATGCAAGATATCAGTTCTCCAAAATTCCAATGGGAGCCATGGAAGCTGCACCCATACTGGAACCCGCGACGACCGCTCCTTTGATGGGTTGAAAACCACATGCCAAAGGTTTAAGAAAGAGTCCCACTTGGTTATAGAAATAAGGACCCCCTTAAAATGCTTTGTTACGATCTGCAATACAAGAGAAAACCACCATAAAATAGTTGTTCACACTCAACATCACCTCCACATCACCTTCATGATTCCAAGTCTTCTTGACCCAAGCCTCCAAAAAGGGGAGAGAAATTTGGATGCCCCAAAATTTTCCAATAAGGGCATGTTTGGTTAAATACTCCACATCTTCCACCACCGAGTCTGGTTGAACCACTAAAACTGGCCTGGCTTCACATTATTCCAAACATCCATTGTTATTTAACAAGCGGTTCCTGAAATGCACTGGAAAATCCTATTCCTTCCAGTCATCTTCAGATGAAAAAACATCACGAGCATGCACTCTCTGTGTCGGACCCGATGCCATCACGACATTCCTCCAATTTTTTAGACCTCCTCCGAAAGCTAATGCCATCATCGCAGAGTAGTTTTTCTTCATCAAACCCTAGCATAATAGTTTTTCCTCATCAAACCCTAGAAGAGCTCCAAAGTCCTTAATTTTTCCATCTAGTTACATCATTTTTAAAAACATAGAGTACATCCCATTTATTTTTTGGACCCTTTATAGATTCTTGAGCATACATCAAGAGGGTGCAATAGATTCCTCATGCTCATAAAATGATCAATATGCCAAGTAGTAACATTAACAATGAGTACAAATCAGTGATAAAGACTAAATATATAGTGCACATAATCACACAACAAGGTATTTACCCTGGGAACCCTCACAGGGTATAAACCCAGCCTCAAAATTCTTTTTCCTTTTATTAATCCTTTTTTTGTAATACAATTAATTGAGCAACTACACTTAATCCTCTCATCCTTATTTCCACTCTAATGCTATCCTTAGAATAATTAGAGATCACATATACCCTAAATCCCCCATAACTCTAAGGAATTCATCCTTCTTTATGGGTTAAGGTACTTTGCATGGAGTACACAACTACCCTTAATCATTAAGAAAGGACCCCATAATCCCACTCTCAATGATTAAAAAGCTTACATAACAGGGAAGTAAGGAGCCTACTTGTGTACTTCTGAGATAGATATACAATTTTCACTATTATTTATAAATATTAACCTCCCATACAATAGGGAAATTTTCTTCAAGTATTTTTGTTATACATTAATTTAAGAATATGCCAGTCTACCGATAATGAATTTTTCATCATATTATTACAACATAACTTATATTGATGGCAGTTCAATTTCACATTACATCTGAAAAACCCACATAAGTTATCATAATGCTTTTCAAGAACATCTTATTATTAATCTTTACCATTACGTTTGATAAATCTACAAATCTAACCTAACCAAAGAATTCTTAAGTAAACCTTAATCCAACATCAAACATAAAACCCAGAAGATGATTCAAGGGGATGTTACCAAAATTTTAACTATGCATTCTCTTTCATGCAAAAGGTGTCAATTCACTATTTTATCAACACATCAATCAATTTTCATTCCAAATTTTTGATACACACTGATTAATCCATAAATCCAACCTCTAGCTAAAGGTAATATTAAGAAAACCCTTCCAACGTCTAACTAAACATAATATATAAGTATCATTCCAGCATCTAGCATCCTTATTTAGAAGCAGCATTCCCATGTCTAACTGAAACATTAAAAAAATCAATATATGGCGTCTACCAAAGCATGGTTTAAACACATCATTTCCATCTTGAAGAAAATCATTCCTAGAATATTATTTCAATGTCTAATAAAGCATTATTTTAAAGCATCATTTCCATATCCAACTCAACATTATTAAAATCATTTCTAGCTCAACAAAAGATAATACTAAAACATTAGTTTGACATCTAACCAAGAAATATCTAAGGGTATCATTTTCATATCCTACTTAGGCATTATTAAAATCATTTCCAGTTCAAAATAAGATAATCCTAAAAATTAGTTCGGTGTCTAACAAAGCAATATTTAAGAGAATCATTTCCACATCCAACCTCAAAATTGTTACAAATATTATTCTAGCATCATCCAAAGCAATAATTTAAAAAGGACATCACTCCCATATCTAACTTAGGCATCAATAAGGCAGTGCTCCAACATTATTTAATAATATTTTTTGGATGTCTACTAAAGCATTAAATAGAAAATATTAAACCAATGTTTAACCAAGCATTCCTTACCACATCATCTCGATTTGTTGATGTCTCGATAAACTACCTTTAGAACAAATCAAAAGCATACTCAACGCATATGAAAACTATTATTATTTTGAAACTTTTGATAAAAGAAGTTGTAATGGTTTCCTAAAGCCGTTGAAGGAGCTACAAGTGTCCCACAATGAAGTATGGCTTAATTGAAACTAAGGTTATGCGTAAGGTGTCGGTCCCAAAATGTATTTATAAAAATTTGGCGAATCAGTTTTGAAATCTAGGTGAATAGTGTCCAAACACATGTTGAAGGTTCATTATTATTAGGGGTAATGTTGGAAATTTAGATGTAAAATTGTCAAATTATTATAAAATTGGGGCGAATCAACCCCCAAAAAAATTTGCACCCAAAATTTTTTGGCTAATGGACCCTGCTCAAGGGTCTCAAATATTAGCCAATTCCAAATTTTGAAATTCCTAATTTTAGCCAATTTAGCGATCAAAAGCCACTATGCATAACCTTGATTGAAACCCTAATAGATTTACGCTACTTTCACAATTGGTATTCCATTACATAAATCTATAGAGCTCACAATAAATTTATGCATACAATATATATAAGATTCTATCCAAAACTTATACCATACATAGCTTAATACTAAAGCTAATGCCAAAGTTCCCTAGAGTAAAGCTTTTTTTAACATACACTATAGGGTAACACAAGGACGATAATATCAGAGTTTTACTAATATTTTAAAGGGTATAGGCGTCATGATAGTTTTAGTGATGTACTTAAGATATCAGTAACCCTAAAGTCTTGACAGTCTAAAGGAAATATTTAATACCAACCATACTCGACCGAACACAACTACCATGTCCACTTATTGTAGCATTCTCAAAGTAGGAGGGGTCATCCAAAACGAGAGCTTATAATGGTCCAATAGAATCTATTTCCCAAGCCTCATTTAACAAGATGACATTTACTTATTTTACTAACATCGATAAAATTCAAAACACTCTATAGATCTACTACAGTGCAATCTCTTGCAAAAAAGTAAGTCTTTTTAATAAAACATCACATCAGTTCCTATTCACCTAAACTGTGTCCTTCAATGGACGTCCCTCAACAGACTACCCAAAACATGATTACAGACTGGTTTTCACAAAGTAGTTTCATGGACAGTAAAACAAATTTAACAAGGGAAAAACTGAAAACCTTCACTTAGGTAATTGCTAGCTGAGGTAACAACATTACACCACGATGGATTTCTATAGTCCTAATATCCTCGATGTTAAGTTAGGTAACGTTTTCTATAGACATGCTAGGGTCGACGATAGGTAAAATGAAAATTAACAACAAAACACACTAATTTTTGTCAGTACAACCAAGGAAGGATGGGAGACATACAACTACTATTTCTACTATGTTGAACATAGGCGTGACAGAAGCAAAAGATAACACTATTCATTATTACAAAAATAGATGATCTCGAGGAGGTAATTCAAAATAATAACCAGTAGTTTTAAGATATTCTTACCTTTTTGAAAGCTTTGATCGTCAAAGTTTTTCTCCAAAATTATTCTTCCTCCTTCATTTGCCTCCTCTTCTATCTTTGCCTCTGTGTTTTTTTTTTTTTTTTCATTTTTCCCCTAATACTTTGTATTTACTCCCTTTCTCCCCTTCTCTTGTCAAGTTCCCCCAACCAATCAACATCCTCTCTGCCCTATCATTCGTCACCTATTTTTGATGAATTCTTATCCTCTCTATGGAGAGTACCTCGTTAGAGGACTAGTCATTTCTTCATTATCCTCCATTATGGTTATATTTCATTTTCTTCATCCCTAAATAGTTGCCTCCTCAAATGTCGGTCCAAAGCTTACTTCTTTTAGAAGGTCATAAAGAGCCTGCACTTGCATCAAGACTCCTGCGAGTCTATATTCCTTAATGGTGGTCATCATGAGCATGAGAGCAAACATTAATTCAATTCTTTTGTGCTCCAACACCAATGAGATACCAGAAGTATAGTTGGTCACTACTTCCACATTAGTTGATTTTCCTTTCTCAGACTCCTCAGGTATACCATTTTTTAATGCAGACAATATTTTAGTATTAAACCAATAGTTTGGTAAATAGGACTTACTAAATTAGATTATACCCCAGTTATAAATACAATTCATCAGGGGTTGTCTATGTTAACTTTTTTGTATATTATTTTTCTCAAAACCTATCAGCAAGAGTTAGCTCAACTCGTTACTTGAAAACATAACCAACGTTATTGAACGATTCCATCATTTACCAAAATTTCAAGGTGTCAGTAATATTATCATCAAGGTATCCAGTGGACATTGTTTACCTGCACTACATGGTTACTACCACTACAACATAATAATATAGAAAAATCTTAGTAGTGGATGACTTTAAATACCATAATTATCCTTGCCATAACATGCTCACAAGAAGGATAAAAATACCATCTAGGCAACATACACATTGTTCTAACAATCACATATCCCAAGTACAACTATGCTAAATACATGAAGGAAATTACATCATCCACATACACATAATAAAAATTCAAAGTAGTTCAACTAGGGTGGGCGCTACACCGATACTCTGTGCTCAATGCATCTTGAAGCCCTAGTTGAATCGGGGTAATGCAAAGAGTGCTCACATTCCCCTGAAATAGCTTTGGATATTGTTAAATAATATTTGACTAGCAAAGTGATGTCCCAAGGGGAGGCTCAACCCTTTAACAACATAGCCCAAAAGAGGGTCCATATTTCCTAGGAGAAGGACCAGGAGGAAGCCCAACCTCTAATCAAAAAAGGAAATCCCTAGGACAATGAGAAGGCCTAGATGAAGACCTATAATGGAAAGTAAAATAAAAACCTATGATAAATATATGACATTGTATCAATTTGACAAGGAGAAAGCCCAATCTGAAACCCTAGTCATTTCTACCTTAGGCCCTAGTCTTGATAATGTTGGTAGTGACACTGCAAAATAAGACTCCCTCACAAATTGTGAGTTGCTCTCTCTATTATGAAAAATCTAAGATGAGGTAGGCTCAAATGAGGATCGTCTAGATGGTTATTTGTTGTTTCTCCTGGTTATGTTTCTCTTATGCCTAATTCCTCTTTTTTGATACTGGATGTGCTAGGTGATCCCTTTTGTTTTGAGTGTGATTCCGTATGCATAATTTTATTTTAAATCTTTCTTCTCTTTTTATAAAAAGGTTTTGGGACCCTTTCAAAACCTCTTTTATCAATAAAAAACTCAACGAGCATTATGTGCCTCAATGTCACTACGAGTTGATTGGTTGTGCCTCTGAAAACAAGGTCATCATGACTTTAGCATTGCTTCGAAAGAAATAAATGCATCAATCAAAGACTTCAAACAAAAACATTTTAAATTATTTGATAATATATTTAAACATTATTTATTAAAAAATTGAACATATTTTATTGTTGTGAAACATTTTATTTATTGGAATATTTATATCCTACAAGTTTGATAATAAAATGTTATATTTTAATAATTAAAATAACTAATTATTTTTATATGGGTATTATTTAAAAAGACTAATATTTCTAATTCTCTTATAAAATAATTCTTCCATATAGATTTAATAGAGTAATGTTTTTAAATAATTTTAATATATAATCAACCCACCGTGATAACGTAGATATAAAAATTTTCTTCTACCAAGAACTAATAAATATAAAACTATTTTTAATGGACTATTCTAAGGAGTAAAACCAATAATAATGTATACATTGGATAAAAACGTTCTCGTAAGAGAATGTAGGATTCATGGAACTAACTTTTGAAGCCTTTATTTATTTATTTTGTCCTTTAATTTTGAAATAACCAAATTAAGAAGAACATGTGTTACACTTATGTTAGTAAGCAAATTCCAATCCCTCGTGTTACCATCAAGGTGAAGAATGTTTATACGTCCCAAACTGATTATCTATTTATATCAATACAACCCTACTTTGAAGTTCACAAATTAAACCTATTACTTAAAAATCCAAAGTCTTAGCGGTTAATCCAAAATCTTAGAAAAGAAACAAACTTACTCAGTCCTCTGATATAATGGTAATAAACGGAGTAAACTGCACAAGGCTGGCACCAGAGAAAGGCCGAAGGGATGTTCATCTTCGTGTACAGTTGCTCCATTCCTCGCAAGGAAATCCAATACTTCTAATCGTTCCTCTGAGAGAGCCCACTAACACCAGTCAACCCATATCTGTTCTTAGCATTTATATCTGCGCCATACTTCACAAGATTGCACATTAATTCAATATCACCTCTGTGTGCAGCCATGCAGAGAAAGTTCCCCTCTTCTCCTTTACTAAGAAGAGCTCCTTTTTCCCAAAGAAGCCTAGCAATCTCACTGTTTTTTCCCAGAATTGCCTCCCACAACGGAACACTCCCGTTTACATCTGCAAATAATTATGCAAACAAATATTGACGAAATTAAAATCCATATAATATTTTTACATTCAATAAAAAAAAAACCATATAATATTTTTATATGTACTTTTGATAACTTGTTATCAAACATTAACAATATTTTATCCAGAATAAATACTGTAGATCCTCCAAGTCAAGAGTTAGTGACAAGTCTTCGTCATTACCTCTATGGTTAATGTCAGCTCCGTGCTCCAACAATGTTTCTACGCATTTGATATAGCCGTTGGCTGCTGCTATGTGCTGCAATCACCAATTGTAGCTTTGTTAATGTTTTATATCTATCTATATGTATATATCAATCATGAGTATTGTTTAAGGTATACTGTTGTTATTGCTTTTAAAAAATACCAATGCAGTCCGACCATCGTCATCCTGTTCATTTGGATCTCTTCCTTGTTGAAGTAAATACTTCATGAGTTGAGCGTTTCCGTTAAAGGCAAGATATGGAAGAGATGTTGGCGCATCCAAATCCAACGACGTACAATTTGCTGAAGGGTCAAATTGCTGCGGCTGACTTTGCCTCAACTCTTTGCACTTATGATAGAAAGATATTGAGGTCAGAAGGGTGTATATTTAGGATTATAGTTGAAAGTTATAATTAATGTGAAGTATCATAGACGCAAACCTGAGACAGCTAGTTTGGTTGCTATTCTTATTGACCTAGTCCTATGCGGATGGAAGGATAATGCATGTGCTAAACAAGTGGTAACAATTGAGACGTACCAAACTAAAGCTCTGTTTGTTTTTTTATCAATATTTTTTTATACATATCCTAAATCCATACTTTTTATATATATCCTAAATTCTAAATCCATCTTAAAATTAAACTTGACTTTCATCACCCATCAGATCACCTCACGTATGGAAATCTAAATCTAACATTGCCTTGTGAGATCTAAGGCTCTATTATTGCCCGTGAGACCGTCCCAAATTAAAACTCTATTATTGCCTTTGAGACGTCCCAAAGCTCTATTATTGCCTCGGAGACGTCCCAAACTAAAGCTCTATATATATTGCCTCGGAGACGTCCCAAACTAAAGCTCTATATATTGCCTGTGACAGTCCAATTTAGGACCACAAGTGAAAGAGATGTTTATGGCAATAAGCTTTTGGCGGAGTGGTAAATGGACAACTTTCTTTAAAAAATTTAAAGATTTGAACTATTTTAGCCTTCAGACTTGAATCTTTTTAATATTCAACAATACTTTTTAATATTTATTAATATCTTAAATCTTACTATTCCTCTATAACATTTAAAAAAAATAAAATCCTGAAAACTTATGGTAATTAAGGGGTTTGTTACTGTATTGTGAGGGTTTTGGGTTTGCTGAGAGGGTTGTTGTCGCATCATATTGATGACTTTACAATGGGACTTCTTAATTTTCCTCCTCGTTCATTTTTCGTTGACAAAGTTTATTTTTCTTCAACCCCTTTTGGAGGTGTCTCCTTTGATTTGATTCCTAGTCAAGGTAAACTAAGAGTCCTTTCTTAGGATTCCTTTTCTCTCATCGACAAATATGTGGGTTCTCGTCCCAACATTGATTTTATTAGAAAGTAGGCTTTCGCTAAATAGAAGTCTTGTGGGCATATGGAATTGATAGTCCTTCCTAGAAGGTTTTTATTCATCAAGCTAAACAATGTGGAAGATTCAAGGCGAATACTTTTGGGTGGTCCCTTGTTCTTTGGTAGACGAAGTCTCTTTCTTCGAAGGTGGACTCCCGACTTCCACCTGAGACAGAGCATTAACTCCACTCCAATTTGGATTAGGCTTCCTACATTGTCGATTTAGTTCTGGCATGAGGATGTTCTTCATGGTATCACTAGGGCTATCTAAGATATTGTAGCCTTTGATCCTGCAACTAAAGCCAAGTCCTGAATGGTTTATGCAAGAATGTGCATAAATGTCAACCTTGACTTAAAACTATCATCTTCTATTGAGCTTCTTTTAGATTTTGGTAGTAGAATGCAATCTATCGAGTATGGAATCAAGCTGACTGTCACAATCCATAATTTTATCCCATCAACTAATTTTTTTATTTTTATTTTTTTATTATATAAATATACATGTGCCTTGCGTTGATCATAAGCTACTTCTTAATAAGTCCATAGTCTGAGCCCCTATACCTATACCCAAAATTAATGATTCCAGTTATTCCCACTTCTATGTGATGAGTTAGTTTAATATTGGTCACATCCCAGTAATGGGCTAGTGATATATTTGTCTCATCAAGTCCATGAGTTGGCTTCGTTAATTATCTCATCTCTCCAATGAGCTAGCCTAAGTCATTAATCTCATCATGGTAGTGAGCTAGCTTAGCTATTTGTCTCATCTCCCAAGATGAGCTAGCCAATCTATTTGTTTTACTACAAAGGTGAGCTAGCTTAGCTATCGGTCTCATCTTCATGATAATCTAGCCTAAGCTATGTCTCACCTCATCAATGAGCTAGCTTAGCTATCAGTATCATCCCAAATATGAGCTAACCTAAGCTATCAGTCTCATTTTAGCGATGAGCTACCTTAGCTATCAATTTTATTCCAATGATGAGCTAGCCCAAGCTATCTGTCTTATCTTATTGGTGAGCTAGCTTAGCTATCTATCTCATCTTCTTTATGAGCTAGCCTAAGCTATCTGTCTCATTTTCTCGATGAGCTAGCCTAATCTATCAGTCTCACCCAATGTATCTCTAAGTTATGCTTAAGTAGTAAGTATGATATCCATAGCAATAAGGTATAACATTATGATTATGCATTTCTTGTATTGCTTGATCTAATTCCTACTTACCTCTTGGATGGCCATTCTTCCCTTTCTTTATTTTGTGTCTAGTTACATCATTTTTTTAAATAAATGGGTTAACATTTATTAATAAAAAGTCTGGATTATAGAGTACAACTGAGCTTCCAACCAGGTTTCAAATAAACATCCAAACAAGCTAAAACCACTAGACTAGAATGACACCCAAAAAGACAAGAACAAACCACATTAAGTATGTACATCCTTGTGGATCAACTCCCACAAGCATTGAGAGTCCCCATACGGGAGACTCTCAAAAATATCGATGCTCCAAGGATCCAACAGCTCAGAAGTTCTTTTGGTCAGGTAATCAGCAACCACATTCCATTCCCTTGGAATGTGCATAAAGGATATAAATTCAAACTCTTCACTCATTATGAGAATACGAATGGCTACAGAGGCCAACTGCCAATTAACTTCCTCCACCCTTTTATTGTTTAAAATATTAACCACAATTTGAGAGTCAGACTCATAGATAATCCTATGCCAACCAAGAGAAAACCCCCTTCGCAAGGCCTCAAGAATTGCAAGAGCTTCCATAAAATTGTTGGAGTGAACACCTTTATAAATGGAAAAGAAAAAGCTGACACCACCTGTAGAATCTCTCCCAACACTACCAATGCCAGCATGTCTAGGATTACCCCTAGACGATCCATCAGTATTAATTTTTAAAACTCCTTTATGGGGTGGCCTCCACCTACCATCTCTCCTAACCTTCTTGCTGAGCTGAGGAACCCTACTAGGGCTAGAAGAGTTCACGCCATTCCCAAAGAGACTAAGGGCTTACTGTACCTTCTCCTCCCTAGAATTCAAAAGAGGGTCCACATCACATTTTCTATGGATGGTTTCCTGAACCATATACAAGATCCTTTGTCAGATCTATTGAACAGCCAAATAACTGCCTTGAAATATGCGCTGGTTCTGTTTGAGCCAAATTTTCTAGATGATGCAATAAGGGCCCAAATTCCAAGCCACCCGAAGGAAGGGGGCCTTGGCTGGAGGTCTGCCCAAACTACTCCAAAACTCCACCAGGGACAACACATGAAAACATGGATGGTTCTAGGCGCTCCACCAATGGTGCCAAATGTCTCTGGAAAAGGAGCATTGGAAAAATAAATGAGAAGAGTCATCCTCATTCTTACTACAAAGGAAACAAAAAGAGGGACCCTGAAATCCCCTCTTTCTCACATTATCCCAAGTGAGGCATTTACTACGAGCTACCAACCAGAGAAAGAAGTTACATTTTTGCTAGGAAAATTTGTTCCACATATTTTTCCACCAAGTGACAGGAAGACTCCCATACTTTTTCTTATCAAGAACCTGATAACCATAGGCTACCGAGTAGGTTCCCTTAGGATCAGGGTTCCAAGCCAAAATATATTTACCCCTCAATGAAGAACAATACCTCCTCATAAGAATAATAGCAAGCACCTCTTTGTCCTTGGCCAGTCCCCCCTGGGGCCATTCTTGCAGATCTTTCCACCTGTACATCTCCATATTTCCAAAATACTATATTTTTTAAGGTCCTCCACATGAGACCATCCTGATTCCAAGAAAAAAATGCTTAGGGAATGTAACCTAGGATATTGACTCAATATAGGAGGGTGGCCATCCCAAGAATCCCCCCAAAAAAGATCATTTGATCCCTGATTGCAAATCTAGAACAAACCCTACTTGATTAAATTAGCTCCTCTTTTCAAAAAGTCCCAGATAACTAAACCTTTCCCAACCAAGCTGACTCTAGGTATCTCAGCCTCATAAATACCTCTCAAGTATTTACAAGATAATATTTTAGCCCAAATCTGATCTTGAGAGGTACACCATCTCCAATAAATTTTTGCAGCCAAAGCCTGCCCAAAAAGAGTTGTCTGTTGCAACCCAAGGCCTCCCTCTTGCACCGGCCTACATATAGAATCCCAACTAACCAAACTCCATTTAGATTGATCAAGTTTTCTAGACCATAAAAACTATCTTGACAAAGCATCCATTTCCTCGATGAAGTGAGAGGGAGCTATTTGTACAAAACATATATAAATGGGTAAAGCTTGAACAAAAGATTTTAAAAGCAACACTCTACCTGCAGTGGATAGCCATCTGAAAGTCTAGTGATTCACCTTACTTCTAAAATTATCAAGCATAGACTGCCAAGAAGATCTAGGTAGAGGATGAGATGAAATTGGAATACCAAGATAAATGAAGGGGGGAGTCCCATCCTGGATTCTTAGAATGCGAGCAATCCCGACTTGAATAAGAGGAGGGGTATTGAAGAAGAAAATAGAAGACTTTTCCTCATTAATCAACTATCCATAAGCACCAAGATATATGTCAAGAGACTGCCTAATATTTCCAGCTCCCCTGATAGTGGCAACTCCCAACAAAGTAGTATCATCAACAAATTAAAGGTGGGAAAGAGGTGGCAAACTACTATCCCACTTCCACCCCTGAATGAGACCCTGCATGACTTGAGACTTGAGCAATATTCCCAACCCTTTCGCCATAATGATAAAAAAATAAGGAGATAAATGATCTCCTTGCCTCAATCCCCTTGAAGGCTCAAACAGTTATGATGGCTCATTATTAACAAGAATAGAGAATAAGGAGAAGAAATACAACTCATCGTCCATCTAATCCATTCCTCCTCAAATCCAAAAGTAGCAAGAACTTTAAGAAGAAAGGACCATCTGACCCGATCATAGGCTTTGGCTATGTCCAGCTTAATGAACATAGTTTTCTCCTTAGAAGTTTCCATCGAGTGAATAGCTTCTATAGCAATAAATTCCCCATCCAAGATTTGTCAGCCAGCAACAAACCCTCCTTGCTCCTCAGAGATGATTTTGCTCAACCATATCTTCAGCCTCTCAGCAATAATTTTTGTAATGATCTTATACACAACATTGCAGAGAGCAATAGGCCTAAAAATATCCAAGGAATTTGCTCCCTCTTTTTTGGGTATACGCACCACAAAGGTAGCATTTAGGGCCCTTAGCATCTATTTGTTCTTTTGGAACTCATGGACCACCTCCAAAATATAAAATTTGATTAAATACCAAAACTCCTGATAAAACTCAATCGGGAATCCATCTGGGCCTAGGGATTTTCCTTTTTTCATCTTGAATACAACATTTTCCAACTCCTCAAGGGAAATTGGACCCATCAAGTGCTCATTCATCTCTCTAGAAACAATTGCTGGAATACAGTTTAGAATAAGCTTTTCATTCTCATAATTTGATAGGGAGTCCTCCTTGAAGAGAGAGGAAAAATACCTTTAGTCTCTTCTAAAATATCCCTGAAAGAACAGAGTAGGGCACCCTAAGAATTCATAAGAGATGTAATCAGGTTACCATTACAGTGAGCCTTAACTGAGTTATAAAAGAATGTTATGTTCCTATCCCCTTCCTGAAGCCAATCTACTCGAGCTTTTTGTTTCCAAAATATTTCTTACCTAAGTTCCCATTCAGCAAGGTATTTTGCAGCCTCATTTTCCTCAACATGAAGCTCCTTCGTGAATCCCTAATCTCTAATAATCCTTGAATCTTCTTCCATCCTCCTAAGATCTGCCAAATTAGCCAAGTAAATATTCCCAAAATAAAGTCTATTCCATCTCTTCAATTTATGTTTTACAAATTGTAGTCGCTTCATAAAGGAATACATAGCGGTGCCATGAGGAGGTTTACCAGTGTGTAGACACCAAAACAACACCAATCCGATTATGTGACTGCAAACACTGATCGTATTGACATACACAGCCCCAAGGGAAGCCCCTAGAGGTTAAACAATGGTCCTAACCACTCTCACAGTAGTTTTGGAAGGTCAGGAGTCAATTTGGCACCTTCAGGCACTCTGCTCCATACTCATTCCACCCAAGGATGATTTCAAATTGGTATTCGCCCCACCTAGGGACGAATAGCAGTATTCGCTCCAGGGTGGGGCGAA
Organism: Wollemia nobilis; assembly: GCA_028583015.1. NCBI lineage: Eukaryota > Viridiplantae > Streptophyta > Pinopsida > Araucariales > Araucariaceae > Wollemia > Wollemia nobilis. Next base: position 8,616,443 of record JAQPPZ010007509.1, on the reverse strand, counting down.
TAGTAGGTTTGATAGGAAAAAAGTCAAATCTTGACAAATGGCAGCTCAAATCCGCCACTTAACGCTTCCTTCATTGCATGGGAGTGTGGGTGAGTGTTTTCGAGCATTAGAGGCACGTACAAGGGCATTCATGAAGCCCCTAATTAGGGAGGAATCTTCCCTCCCCTAGAGAGGCATGATTGCGAAGTGGCACATCTACATGCTCATCCAAAGAGACCATCAGGTCTATAAAATGGTGAGTCTTCTCACCACAAAAGATACAGATAAGGAGCATTTTTGAGCAATGAAGTGCTGTCGTTTTACTTCCCCATACACCCTTGTTTGATTTGTGCCTTTCACATCCGTGATCTCTTTTAGAGAGGAGGTCATTGGGTGACCATTGGAAGGTCCAATATTGAGCCTAAAACCTGAAATTTTGCCACAAGATACCACCCAATTTGCCGACAACACTTTACAAGAGATTTTGGACCCATCCCAAGTGGATTGGTGTCAAAATCAGGGCCCAAACGGCAGGCGGACTGCCCCGGGCACCCCCCCTCGCACTACTGTAGATATAACCGTCCCCTTTAGGAGAGATTAGGAATCTATGGCAGATTTTATTTCTGTCATTTTCTTTTGCATTTCATCTTATGTTGCTTAGATAGTTTGCAATTTCGATTTCATAATGTTTTGAGCAAATTTTATCATGTTTCATCATTTTTTCGTCTTTACTAACTTGTAGAGGGCATCATCAAAATTTGGGCGTTAGAGGCCAAATTGGGGAAATATGACCATCTGGGTCGTCCCAAAATACCCCCAATTAGCTAACCCCCACTTTTGTAGGATATTTGGAGCTATCCAGATGTGACATTTTGAGCGGTGCTATCTGGCGTTTTGTTGTAGGTCTATTCATCCCGCCCCTGAGTGAATTCAAATCTGTGAGGAATTTCGTGACTGTTCTGTTTGTAGTGTTTTCTTTGTGAGGTCTTGATGCCCCTGTCAAATTGTTGGCAATTTTGGGTACATTGGGTACATTGCCCTTGATCATGTGTATAAGTTGTCATTGATGTCAAGAAGCTCTTGAAGGAATTTGTTTGATGTCAAATAATTTATTTTGATGAAGGTTACGGCTGACAATTTCAATGGTCTTTTGTAAACCCCAAGTTGGCAGGTTTAAATATTACAGGTGGATGCATTAGTTTAATGCATTTGGGTCCAGGAGGAAGTATTTATTTAAATAATTAAAAACATTGTTAAGGTTCCCTTTAATTATTTTTAAATAAATATTAAATTATTGTTTGCAATGGGTTCTCCTAACCCATTGCGCAAATGTCTTAACTATGTGGGCGCTATGTTTTAAGAGTGTGGACGCTAGCCAAGACCTCCGTCGACGTGTTAAACTCCTCGCCGACGTCAAGAGCTTATGGTAAAAATGCATATAAATCTCCCTCGATGAAAATCAAGAATTATCCCATTCGTATTTTGAAAAGAGTTGCTCGCTATGATTTCGTGATCCGTTGTTCGAATTTCTTCTCTGATTGTGTCTTTGCCATTTTCGTAAACCCGTCGTTCGACTGTGTCTCCACTATTTTCGTGAATCCGCTGTTCATTTTTTTTGTACTCACCGTTTGTCGTAAATCCGCTATAATATTTTTGTCTTCATGTTCGTGTCAGAAGAAAGGGAGGCATTGTTGTTTTATTTAATCCCTGGCGTAGAAGGAACAAGGCTAATAGTGTGAGGTTTAAACCTCATCGGGAACCTTTGGCACACCGGTAGCGGCTAGGCTGTTGGTGCGCTACCCGAACGGGAGGTTCCGCGTTCGAATAATGTGAAAGGGTTTTTCATCGTGAAGTGGACGCAGCGGGTGGTGTTAGAATTCATGCACAATTTCTCCATAGCATGATTTTTGATGTTGGCCAAGGTACTTTCGAAATTAATTTTTGCTAAGTGTATTTTGCGGATGGAAGAAGTTTATTAGAGGGAAAAACAACTTAGGAGTTATAAGGAGTTTAAAGCTTGTTTTCTTTTTGATAAAATATTGTTTGAAATATCTTATTGCATTCTTATGAGAGATAAATTTTATTTTTGATAAGACTATAAGGGAGAAATAAGGTGTATAAGGGATAAATTTTTCTTGTAATGTTGAGAGTGCTTTTGGTTGATGATGGAAATGAAAGCATGATGTTTTAAGGTTAAAATTGCTTCTTGTGTGAAGTTGTGAAACCTTAAGTGGGCAGATTTGAGATTGACATTTGCTTTCATTAAATTGGTAATAATCAAGCTATTCTTTACTTGGTTAAAGTGTTGGGCTTACTCCTTTGTTGATGATTTGAAAATTTGTGTGTGCTCTTGTGATTTGAGTTGGTGGATGCTTTTTGTTCAAACAATATTGGAGAGAAAAGGAGTTTTACTTGTTTCCTTTTCTAATGTTGATTGTGAAATGCTTCAAGGTTGTGTTTTGAGCTGAATGGTGTTGATTTAACCTTGTTTGATGAGAATTTTTGTTGAAGCCCTGATTGATTGTGAAAAGAACATGAGTATCATTGTTATGTGATTCTTTGCATAGTTTGCAATTGTTGGGGTTTCATGTTCTTGAAAGAAAGTCTATCCTATCCATTTCAGATATTGAGTTGAGTTTTCAGATTTGATATTGAGTTTGAGCTGAGTTGTTTTGAGTTGAGTTTTGAGATTGGGAGTTGAGTATAGAACATATTGAGTCTCTAACAATTCTCTTTATGCTTCTATGAGTTTGACAAATCACATTGGGTCTCTAAAAATTCACCTTGTGATTTCCTACTAAGAAAGTTTTTTTTTTCTTGGTGAGCTTGCTGAGTTTTGGACAGGTTTCGATGGGGACTTGTGAGAAGATTTGGACAGGTCCTAGTAGAGGACTTGTGAGCTGAGTTTGATAGTTCTATCAGAGAACTTGAGGATAGAGGTGCACTGGTTTTTTGAGAAGAACGTGAGGACATATTTGGCAAGTCTTTGAGAAGGCTTGTGTGTAGAGGATTGATTTGTTCAAGCTTAAGCATTGGACAGATCTGATAGAAAGAGGAAGACTTGTACTAGACCGACTGACTGTGTTTGGTACAGGTTGCTGAGCTGTTGTGGACGTGATCGTAGAAGGTAGAGGTCTCTTAGGCTAAGCATTGAGGACAAGAGGTCTTCGATGGAAAGGAGTTCCATGTTTTGGAAAGAGGTAGAGGCAGTTGATCTTCTGAGGGATCATTTCAGAGTAGAGGGGAAGGTATCTCCTTTGAGCAGAGGCTCGTAAATTTTGATTAGGGGAAGGTATCTCCTTTGGGCCGAGGCTCATAAATATTGTAATTGGGAAGGATTCCCAAAGAAATTTGAGATAACTTTTAGAGAAAAGCTTTGTGGACGTAGCCCGACCATTTTGGGTGAACCACGTTAAAATTGGTGTCACTTTGTGGATGATATTGTGCATTGCTTTGATATTGCTTTGGGTATATTGCTTTACTATTTTGAGGTATAAAGGAAAAAGTAAAAAGAGGTCTTATACTATTCACCCCCCCTCTTAGTATAAGCTTGTGTTCTTCATTGATGCCCCTGTCAAATTTTTAGATCATTTGGATACATGTTAGTTATCGTTTTATTTATTATTTGCATGCACTAATTGTAGGCTTGGGGATTGCATGTTTCATCTCATCCGCAGGTGCTACTGACTATTTCTTCTTTCTTTGAACACAGGATCTAGATGTTAGAGGAGTAGCGAATATTCAAGACTCATCAACACAAGTGGCGGTGACGTTTGGTCCACCCACTTTACATGTGGGCACACAGAATAAGGAATGGTATCCATGGATGTAACAAAGAAATAAATTTAACGCTCCTCGCCCCTAAAAAGAGAGGAGGCAAATTGTAACCGAATTTTGAAACTTATCAATAAAATAAAGGGTTGTTTTCTGCATTGGCTTTTCATTTGGGTTTCAATTCATTCATGCTTTTCCTATTTCATGCATTTTCAATTCCTAGGACTTAGCGTTAAGTTTAGTTTTGTTTTGCATCGTACTTGGAGCTTTTCCTTTTTTGTTTTCGTATCCTCGTGCTTTCAGTGGTGATCATAGTGGGACGTTGTCCTCTATTTTTTTTTTTTTAGATCAAAAATCTGATCAAAACTTACTTTTTGCTTGCAGGTATCATTTTTTTTGAACGCGGGACTGCTGTTCGTTCCAGTCTATGGCGAATACAGAGCTGGAATTCATCTCACCTAGGGAGGAATGGGAATGCGCCACACCCTATGATGAATCCAGTTCTGTTATTCATCCCATCCAGGGACGAATAACTCTCTATGCAGTTTCAGGGCAAAAACTCAGAGCTAGCAGATTTGGGCAGAGAAGAGGTAGGGATTATGAACTTTCCTGTCATTTTCTATTTTTAGTTTTCTATTTTTGGGTTACTTGCTTGCTTATGGAAAGTTTTATTTTACTGCTTGCTTGTTTCCTTTTTGCAAAATAAAAAGAACCCCACACATCACATGGAAAATTAAACACCAAGGAGCTGGTCATAAAACCCCAGGCCTTGATTAAGACCAACGGTGGATTTCATCACCACCTTGGCTTGAATTTTTGCATCCATTACCCCGATCGCTACTGTTGCTAGACGTAAATCCTGACGAAATCTGACCGAGTGTAGCTGGGGTGATTCCTAGCACATGAGGATAAGTCTTCTATGGTAGGTGTCATAAACAGGGTGATTCCCCTTCCGTATTGCCTACGTTCCACATACCATCTGCTCTCACGTACCTATAGTTTCCCTCACGTAAGGGTGGGTATATAGAGAGGTTGGTATATCGGCATGGCAATGGTATATCAAAGGGGCGACCATTTTTGGGAGTCATAAGAGCCATCATATTGCATTTAAATGTTCTTTACAAAAACCTTCAAAAACAAAAAAAAAACAAAAACCAAAACACACTAAACCAGGTCTAGGACACACTTTTAATATTTAAACGAGATAATCATTGCTTTGTGTGTGTGTGACCTTTTATGTTTAGTGTAGCATAAAAATCATAAAAAGAGATAAAAACCTACATAGCTTGTAGAAAAACACCACCATGGTGTACACCCGTAGCCAAGCCCAATCAAGGGTGGAAGCTATGGAGAGTGTACAAGGGGGCACAAGTCGCCTCCACTATAGCCCCAAGGACTTGGTCATACCGCCTTGGTGGCATGACCCACAAGAGAGTCCACATAATTCCATTTTAGAATGGGACTATAGAGGCACCCCTTTGAGGGACACACCCGTTCGTCATAGCCCCTTTCAGGAGGAGTCCTTACACGTGGTGCTCAACATAGACAAGAAGGCTCCCTTAGAAGCTCGATATGAGTGGCCACCATGTGATGAAGTGTTAGAGCAGTGTAGGGTCCATAAGGAGAGGCCACATGATTATGGCATCCCTCCTTTACCCCTTCTCACTGTTAGAACCAATAGACAAAACCCAGAGCACAAGGCTCTCCAAACAGGGTGAGCCAACTCTGCCCACCCCTTTCACACATATGAAAGGGAGCATGAGGAAGACCATTACCTTCCTCAAGAGCAATATACAATGTGGGAGCCATGCACTTCCACACCTGCTATATACCATGATCACCTACTGAGGCCAGAGCCTCAGGTAAATGTCGCCAACCTTGACAGAGGGAAATGACCTATTGAGATCTCAGATCATCGCGACTAAGGTAAGTGCATAGGAGAGGCATCTAGGCCTCCTAGGCTCAAGATAGTGGAACAAATCGACCTGGCAGTCACCAGACATGCCACCCACAAAGCACAGATCACACTGCTTGAGCAAGACCAATAGCAGCTAGAGCATCTATACCGCCTTAGCAAAGAGCGCATTCGGTGCCAAACAAATGAGCTGCTCCATAACCTGGTGCCTGAGAGGGTTCCAACCCCTCACACCCAAAGAGCAGAGCCGTATGAGAGGCACAACCCCTTGGTGCAAGATAGGTCTTCCTGACCTTACTAAGTGCTACCTTCGAGACCTCTTAGACCTGAGCGGGAGGCCACTCCTCGGAACAACGATGGGTACCCTCTGCAGGGACCCACCCAGGGTCATAGATCTCATCCGAAGACTCCTCAGGAAGCCTACAATGAGTATGAGCAAGAAGAAGAGTGGGCCAAAAGGCCCTACCAAGGTGGAGGGGTTGCTATCCGGCCACCCCTTTATAGGCCTCAAGTCTCCCACAACCCACAACGAGAGCAAACTAAATAGGAAGAGATTAAATCCTCAGATGCATATAAAGCACTGCTAGAGCATCTGGAGTCTGTGGAAACCAAAAATTTTGGGCCCCAAAAGCCCACTTTACTCCAGCTCCACAGTCATCCTATGCATCTGTTAGTGCCAACACCCCCTTGCCCTGAACACTTTAAGTTGCCTCAGTTGGCAACCTTTAGAGGTGAGGAAGATGCTCAGGAGCATGTGACGTGATTCCTGAGCCAATGCTTCAGCATTCAGGACAATGATGCTTTGTTATTAAGAACATTTACAACCACATTCGCAATCCCTACCTCGGATTGGTTTACTCAATTACCAAAACACAACATTAACAACCTAGATCAGTTAGTGGATGCGTTCCTCGAACGCTTCACCTTCAAAACCAAGAAGAAGGCGTCACTAAGTGACTTAGCCAGCCTCAGGCAAGTATGAGGAAGAAACCATGGTGGCCTATGGGAATCGATGGAGGACTTTTCTTTCAAAGCTGCCCTACCTCCCTCCTATGTCCGACCTCACTCAAATGTTCTCAAAGAGCTATTTGAGATCGATCTCTGTGCTATTGCAGCTGCAACAATATGCCACCTTAGAAGAAGCTCTGGTGCAAGCCAGGATCATTGAAGAGATCAAGATACAGGATGGCGAGATAGCCAAACATAAGAAAAAAGAGTGGACTAAGAACACTAAAATAGGGACCACGAAACAGAAACCCGCTGTGGTCAATCAAGTTGCTATCAATGTCCCTAAGCCTGCATAAGCAACACAGCCTCAAAAGGCTAAATATCAGGTTATGCCTCCTAACAACTATGACAGAGAAAATCAGAGGCAAGAACAGAGTCAACAGTGTCGCCCTAGGCAACAATACACACCTTACACAGAGTCTAGGGACTCCCTGTTTGATCGCTTGTTAGCAAAAAATTTGATCAACCTGCCAGAGATTCAAACCATAGACCCCAACGCTCCCAAGCCTAAGGGGTACAGGGAGGACTTGTATTGTAGGTTCCACAGACAACAGGGACATGACCTAAATGCCTGCTGGAAGTTTAAGGGCTTGGTGCAAGACTTAATTGATAACAAGACACTAGCGGTGGATAATCTTGTGGCACAAAGAAATCAACAAATGGAGGTATTTAAAGACCCCTTTCCTGCTTATGCTTTGCAGGAAAAGACACTACAAGTTAATGAGGTCACACAGAACTGCCCCATGTAGGGGTATGTAGGGATGATCAGTATAGTGACTCGAAACAGGAGGTACCCGAGCACAAATGCTCCTGCGACAGCTACAAGAGAGGTGCCAACAATGTCACAACCGTAATAGCACCTTGCACAACCTCCTCTGCCTATACCAGTGGCCACACTTTGGACCAAACTCACTCAGAGTTTGAGGACCACCTCGGCTAGGCTCTCCATATACGAGCTCATACAACAATCAATGCTCCATCGAGAGGCTCTAATGGAGATTTTGAAAGCCATCGAGTTGCAGCCCCACAAAACAAATTCTTTCAACAACTTCATGGGACATTTCAAATGATGCAATGAGCCAGTAATCACATTTTGGGAAGACGAATTGATATCAGTACCTGATGACATGGCAGATCCACCCCTGCACATTATCACGTAGGTCAACGAGATCCCATATAAGAGGGTGTTGATAGACACTGGCTCGTCCAGTAATATCATCACAACTATGGCCCTAAAACATCTGAAGTTGCCCGCATCTCACATCACAACTTCCACCTACACTCTGCGAGCATTCAATGATGCAATATGCTTGACAGTTGGCACAATAGTCCTACCCATCCAAGTGGGACAAAATACTATACCTACATTGTGCCACATCTTGGAAGGTGAGATGGCCTACAACATCTTGCTAGGTCGACCATGGATCAGGGACATGAAGTGTGTCCCTTTGATAGCTCACCAGTGCTTAAAGTATACATTTAAAGGGAAGGTGCAAGTAGTCCCGACGGACTTAGAACCCTTCAAGTATTGTAATGCAGTGTAGCTGATACCGCAATCGATCCTTCCATCAATGCATTTGGATTTCTAATTGAATCCATCTAAACAGGGTCTGATTCCACAGGCATCCCCGTTAGCAAGTTCTTCAAAACCCCAACCGGGTCCATCTTCATCTTCTGGTCCTCCACCAACGACGCCACCTATGGGGGCCAAATAGAAGGACAAAGGGAAGAAACCTCTAGAAGAGGCACAACCTTTGGAAGATACACTGCCATCAGTATCAACTATCTCTATTGAGGATATGCCTAGCTGAATGGAAGTCGAGACTCCTAGTTCACCCGACATGGAGTGGACTCAGGGAGAACTTCCATTCCCTCCCCCTCAACCATAAACAATCACTGTTGAAATGGCCAATACGGGCCTAGGGGAGTATCTGGTGTAGAATATTGTAGCAACACCCACACTAGAGTCCATGCAGGACATGGGGAGACCTCACTTACCCATCGACACTATTGTTCCCCTAGGCTACCCGCCAAACCAGACAAAATTTGTGTATGGGGGCCTTGATCATGGCATTGCACCATGCACGCAAGAGGATGAAGATGAAGAGCCTTTTGCTGAAAATGTCAACTATTTGTCTAACCCATACTTTGCTTTGAGATACCTTGGCCAATGCAATTGGCATGGATATGGGTTAGGCAGATATGAGCAAGGAGTACGTGTTCTTTGCCAACCAAGATACCAAATTCCATATGACAAGTCAAGAGTAGGGTTCAACCACCCCCTGCCATTGGACATCTTGGTGGAGAACATGCAAGGCCTAGGGATAGGCAACAAGGGAGGATTGGCATCAGATCCATATGCCAACCCTAACACAACATATACATTGAGGGATTATCTCCCATTAATGACAATCAACCTTGTTGACCCTCGTAATCCCTTCCCTTCGCTCGAGAGAGGATAAAGCTCGAGAGCTCATTTTCAAGGAGGGTCTGGACAATGTCAATAAGGATCTTCAGAGGACGAGTCAGAATATGAGGTAGCACCATGGGATCCTTTTGAATCAAATAGCAATCACTCTCAAGTGGTTCCCATGGATGATTATCAAGAAAACCTCTTGACAGTGTTCCCTTTAGATACTCCAATTGAGCAAGTGCCACATCAAGAAAATCAAGTCCCCCCGCGGAGAGTGGAACAACCACAATGGGGCTAGATCAATTTGCTCGAATAGGACAAGCCTTTAATTTCGTAAGCAGTTTTCAGAGCCAACAAAGGCCTTTGGATCTCTGATAGTGATTATGAAGATGAAACTGAGATGGTGTATCTTAATCACATGAGGCAAATGCAACGACCATACCCCTTGGAGATTAACAACATATTCAAACAATTAAACATAGTGCCAGGGCATGAGTGGTACGTTGACCTAGCGCGGTGGGACCAAGTGTTGAATCTACCACTTTGGGTGTATGGAGAACATCTTCCACCCAAAGACCCTAGAATGATATCAGTGTCGAGGGCAGACCCTGTCCTCCTATTTGCACATAGGGCCGATCCATTCATGCCCATACCTCTAGAGGTGGACCCGAATCACAGAGAACATCCAAAAAGTTTGAGTCATCACACCCACGGTAATGGAGACCAAAATCATTTCATCAACATGATCTCCATTGATTTAACCACCCCCATCCACAATCCGACCGGTCCAGCATAGTCATTGTATCTAGACATAGATGCCATAGACTAGGATCGCATCACTTCACCACCATCCCCATCCGAGTACTGGGATTTTGGTGAAATACTTCATTTTACCCTTGAGAAAACTCAAGATATCTTCCACGCTGAAGAGGGACCCAACGTTCCTAACGATTATTTAAACTTGGCAAATGATATCCATTTGATCCCAACTCCACACCAGTTGGAAGACGGATCCCACATGTCGGTCGAGGAGACGACTGATGTAGACATCGGCTTTGATCTAGTGAATCCACAGATCATCAAGCTAGGGGTAAGTCTATCCCCCGAAGAGCAAGCAGACTACATTGCCCTTATCAAAGATAATAAGGAGGTTTTTGCATGGTCATACAAAGACATGTCGGGACTAGATCCGTAGCTAGTCACGCATAACCTAACGCTTGATCCGACAGTCAAGCTAGTTGTTGAGTGGTGTTTTCACCCAGTTGTGAAAGCACACTCTTTGGTAGGATCTGAGTCCCAAAATCCTTTGCTTGCAAAGAAAATAACTTTCTCCAAGGTTCCTGTTATTTTTAAATGATGTTGTTCAAATGAAATGCCAGGAATGTCTTAGGGTTTGCAAGTGGATGTTAACAAGGGGCACTAATGGTTTATTTAATTTGAATTTCTAGTGGACTCAAAGTGAACAAACCTATTCTAATATTCAGTTCTGATGGATTTTTAGTTGCTTATTCAAATACAGTAATTAAACTGCATGAAATAAAGTAAGGGTTTGAAAAATAAAACAAAGTAAATGGAAATAAAACTAACTACAGTCAGAATGTTGTCATCAACTCGATGAAACCGAAGATATTGAGGTTTTATGCATGCAACCTAACCTAATGAACCTGCAAATTCACACAATCCAAATAAATTAGGTGCTGGTTTCTAGGGTTTCTATTGTAATTCCAGATTTAGGCATTCGCATGAAGCAACCAAGCACACTTGCATTAAACTTCACCTAAAAGCCTTAGAAATCTGGAATGAATGATAAAACATTAAATCATGCATGCACAAAATGACTCCTTCTTTCTCATCAATGAGATGCCAATACTTTGTATTTCTATATTAAATGATGTATCAATTACATTTACAGATTGTTCCAGGCATAAATGTTCCAGAACAAAAAGAAGGAAATTGCCCAAGTGCAGGCCCAGAATGGCATAAAGCCTTTGTCTCTGCAACTCTGCAAGCAGCAATTTCCAACCCCCTTTCTTTCAATCTGTGCTTTTGATTTTATACTAACTGAAATGGCTCTTCGATTCCCTTTGTCGCTTCATTTCACCTTCCTGCAAGTGACCTTTCAAATTCTCGCTTTTTCCTTACTTTCAATTCATGCTGGATGCCCAAACGTGCGAAATCTTCCATTGCATGTAACGTTCCTACAATTTCGACACCTGTACGCCACGTGTCCTGCATTTTCTACGCCTTTTGTAATGTTTTCCTATGCAAATCATGACAAAAACTGGAAGCGGCATGTTCACCTTCTTAGCCGCGAAAACGCGACATGTCGCGAAATCGCGACATGTCGCGATATCGCGATGCCTTCCTCGCCCGTGCGCCCTCGACAGCTACTTGTAGCGATATCGCTACCGCTTCTATTCTGAGCCTTCCTTCCACAAACTATAGCGAAATCGCTATCACTTTTGCCTTCGGACCTTCTTGCCGCAAACTATCACGATATCGCTACCGCTTTTGCCTTCGGACCTTTATGTCACTTTCTGTTGCGATATCGCGACGTTTTTCACCTTCGGGCTCTCTTGTCGCAAACTGTCGCGATATCACTACCGCTTTTGCCTTCGGACCTTTATGTCACTTTCTGTCGTGATATCGCGACGTTTTTCACCTTCGGGCTCTCTCGTCGTAAACTGTCGCGATATCGCTACCGCTTCCCCTTCGGACCTCTTTGGCAACTTTACGTCGTGAAATCACGACCATTATCACTCTCTTGCCTTCTTTCAACAAACTGTCACGATATCGCTACCGCTTCCCCTTCGGACCTCTTTGGCAACCTTAAGTCGCGAAATCGCGACCATTATCACTCTCTTGCCTTCTTTCAACAAGCTGTCGCGATATCGCTACCGCTTCCCCTTCGGACCTCTTCGGCAACTTTACGTCGTGAAATCACGACCATTTCTTCGTCCGTACACTTTAGCTGCAATCGGTCGCAAAATCACGATGCCTTTCCGCTTCGAGTCCCTTCGTTGTTTCCTGTCGTGATATCGCGACGAGTCACGATTTCACGACATGTCGCGATTTCGCGACACTTTCAACACTTATGCATTTTTTCTCTTTTCTTCAATTTTAGCATCTGGGTCACCGAGATTCTTCTCTGCAAGCCTGCCAAAATGTGGGTCCCCAATTTTGGGGTGTGTTGTGGATCAACCACAACAAACTCGCAAACATATGTTAGCACATAAGCAATATAACATTTTTGGGTGTGCTGTCAAATGCTCTTGAGCATTTTAGTAAGAACCCAACCTGAAACATATCACAAACTCGCAAACATATGTTAGCACATAAGCAATATAACAAATGCCCAAAGATCAGAAGTACATGAATCATTAGAATCATCAAGTATTAGCTCAGTGTGTGCAATGAATTTCTTTTCCTATCATTTGACATTGATCCACACTTCATTATCAGTTTTGCATGAATGCATATGTGGGATGGTGAATGATTTGTGTACCCTAATGAACGTGCTAGGAGATTTTTTTTTTGCTTTTGTAAAAGGCATAGTCATTCTTCTATTATCAGGTACAAGCCTTCAATATTGCCAAACCCTCTTAAGATCCACTAATTCATTACCTTATTGTATCCCAAAGTTGGTTATGAGTCTCTACCATCTGGAACCCATGTGCAAGTGAATGTGAAATCAAAACTTTGGGGAATCAGACTCCCAACCAACCGAGATGAGAGTTTAACCCTATCCTTACTATTCTGATTTAGAGTTCATTACCTCACTTTAAGCAAAATAATTAAACCAATTATGTAAGAAATGGTCATGCTAGTCTAACCCTCTGGACAATCAGTGGTCTTGTTTTTAGGCAAGACATGATGCCATGCATGGGCACATCTAACCCCACAATCCAAAACTTATCTTCATTTCTTTGGACCTTGGGGATGACTACCCATCCTTTGCAGAGGACAAGTAGTACAATCCTTACAATCCAATATAAATATGATATGGGAAAAGTTTATTTATTTTTTACTTCTTGGACCTTGGGGATGACTACCCATCCTTTGCAGGGACATGTAGTACGATCCTTACAATCCAAACTTTAGGTGTAAATAGAAAATATTAATTTTGTTGCTTAGACCTTGGGGATGACTACTCATCCTTTGCAGAGGACAAGTAGTATGATCCTTACAATCCAAAACTGATTATGAAATGAGACATAAGAGCTTTGGGGAATCATATTCTCAACCTAAGTGAGATGAGAATTTATACCCTATCCTTACTACTCCATGTGGGTCAAATAAAATCTTTGGGGAATTGGATCCTCAACCTAAGTTTGATGAGGATTTAACCCTATCCTTACTACTACGATTTTAGGCTTTAAGCTCTATGGAAGTGGTCAAAACCACTGTTTTAAGGATCATGTTGCATAATAGGATAGACATGAAAAACTTCTTTTGCCCAACCTTTTCCTCCAAGTTAGGTTTTGATCTTTTTTCTCAAGATCCTTTTTAATATATGAGACGTGCTTGGTTCTAGATATCTCAAAACTCAGTTTCCAACCTTAGGATTTACTTACATATATGTTATAACGCAACCCTAAGAGGATTTGACATACTTTAATGGCTTGTACATAAGATGCATATGTAACTAAGATGAGATGTATGTAAGGTGAGATGGAACATGAATGCATTATTTCTTGAATTGCAAATGAAATGATTTGTCATGCAAAAGCTGACTCTTTCATGTATCACAAAATCAAACAATATAACTTAAAATGTTTTATGTTACTTGTGGAGCTTTTACAGGATAATTCCAATATTTCATATTCTCCTAACCTTAAGCATAAGTTGACACCTCAATTTTATATATATATATATATATATATATATATATATATATATATATATATTTATATTTAAAAAAAAAAAACATGTCAATTGAAATCAAATCCAGAATCAAAATCCTAACTAGACTAACAATCCTAAACAATAAAAACAAAATCTGAAAATCCCCACCAAAACCAAAAGAATAATATGAAAATATCACAACCTAAGGGCTAAAATAATGCTTTAAAATCTGCCCATTAACCGGTAGCATGAAATCTCTCCCTTCTAAGGTTTTTAGCCTGAAGGTATTCTTCCCAAGAATCTTCGAAATCTGATATGGGCCTAACCAAAGACAATCAAACTTTTGATGATTCCCTTTTTCCTCATGTCTTTTGTCCCATAGTAATACAAAATCTGAAATTCCGAATGATTTAACTTTGGCCCTTCTGTAAAACCATCTCTTGATAACTTCCTGGTGTTTATTCATGTGATTCATGGCCTCTTCTCTCTTTTCATCAAGGTGCAACAACTGGCTCAACCTGGATTCAACTTGATCATCTGTCCCCAAGTACTCTTGTATGAAATGTAAGGTCTGCAACTTCAAATTTGCTGGAAATATCGGGTCTTGCCCATAGACCAAATGATAGGGAGTATTCCCTATGGACTCTTTCACTCTGGTCCTATCTACCCAAAGGGCAAACTTTAGTTGGCTATGCCAGTCCCAAGGGTTCTTTTCCAGCAACTTCTTAATAGTATTCAACAAATTCTTATTTGAAGACTCGGCCAACCCATTTCCTTGAGGATAGTAATTGGATGCAAACTTTAAGCTCACTTTGTTATCATATGCCCAATCTGCAAATTGTGTAGAAATAAAAGCTTTACCATTGTCATTGACAATAGAGTCGGGCATTCCAAATATTGTTATAATTTGATCCTCAAGAAATTTAATCACAACATCCGTGGTGGCATGTTTAGTAGGAATCGCTCACGTCCACCTTGTACGATGAGTCCGTAGCTATCAAAATGAATTTATGAGAATCAAAAGAATTTGGGTTAATAACCCCGATGAAATCTAGTCCCCACTTGTGCAAATGGTCTCATTTCAACTACAGGTTGCAACGGCATGGCTGCATTTCTCTCTCTATTTGCAGCCACTTGACAGATATGACAAGATCGTACATGGGTATGTGCATCCTTGAAAATATGTGGCCAGTAGTATCCTACTCTCAGGATTTGATGTGCTGTAGCATTGGCTGTACCATGACCAGTTCCATGTTTCTCGTGAAATTCCTGCAACACCCTGGCAGCTTCTTCTTTGTTCAAGCACCTCAGGTAGATACCTTCATGATTCTTCTTGTAAAGCACACCAGATTTTATCAGATAATTGACATACTTAAGCCTTAAGGCTCTTCTCTGTGTTGAATTCAGATTAGAAGGACACTTACCAGTCAATAAAAATTACACAATATCAACATACCAGTCATCCTTAGCCATGTATTCTATATTTGAGCATTGACCTGTTATTTGCGGATTATTTTCTGCGATCGCCTTCGCCAGTCCCTGTCCTCGAACTAGTTTCATTGGTTGGATTTCAAGATCAAATTCTTGGATGGTTGAAATTCATTTTCCTCTCTTCTCACCTAGTTCATTCTGTAAAAACATGGTCTTGATAGTAGAATCGGGCACGATGGCAATAACTCTGCTATGTACGATGTAGTGCCTAAATTTTTTCACAATTTTGAAAAGTGCGTACATTTGCTTATCAAGGATTGAATACCTTAATTGAGCATCTTTCATGGGGGCACTTAAAAATGCTATGGGTTTTTCGGCACTATCCTCGCCTTTTTGGGTTAATACACTCGCAAAGGAGTGTTCTGATGCAAAAGCATAAATATAAAAAGTCTTGGAGTAGTCTAGAATTATAAGGACAGGGGATCTGGAAATGGCATCTTTGATGTTCTGGAAGGCCGCTCTACTTTCCTCGTTCCATTTTACATCCACATATTTCTTTAGCATCTTGTTCAGAGGCTTGGCTATCTCTACAAAGCTAGAGATAAACTTCCTCACAAAATTAACCTGCCCAAATAAAGATCTCAATTCTTTCTTACTACTCGAGAGAGGTAGGTTTTGGATGGCTTGTATCCTTTCTGGGTCGATGGATATGCCCTCTTTCGAAATAATGTGACCCAGCAATTTTCCTTCTGTCACTCCGAAAATGCACTTTTTGGGATTTAAGGAAATTCCATGTTCTCTGCATCTTTGAAGCACTTTCTTTAAATCTTTGACATGATCCTCTCTCTTCTTCGAGAAAACCGGGATATCATCCACATACACGATGATGCATTTGCCTATGAGCCCTTTGAATGCGTAATCCATGGCGCGTTGAAAATTTGCACCAGCATTTAACAGTCCGAACGACATTCTCTTATATGCAAATGTCCCCCACTTGGTAGTGAAGGTTGTTTTCATCCTGTCATCTGGATGTATAAGAATTTGGTTGTACCCAAAATATCCATCGAGAAAGGACATCATTTCAGATCCATTTACCATTTGTAGAATTTCATCGATTGATGGCAGTGGATAATTATCTTTTTGAGAGGCTTTATTAAGATTTCAAAAATCTATGCACAGCCTAATCTCTCCACTCTTTTTCTCATCTGGAACGAGGGTTAGCCACCCAGGTTGAGTGCCTAACAGGAAAAATGATTTTCGCTTCCAATAATCTTTTAACCTCCTTTTCGATCAACGGATCCAATAGTGGGTTAACAACTCGTTGTCTTTGCCTAAAAGGCTTGGAGTCTGGCTTCAAAGGGATGGTATGTGTGATAATGTTTTGGTTGTAAGTCTTCAACTCATTGTAGTTCCAAGCAATACAATCTATGTAATGCTTCAATGCCTATATTATATTGCTCCTTTCTTCCTCTATACATGCCTTTGCTATGTACACCTCCTTTGGATTGTCTGCACTCCCTAGATTAATTGAATCACACGCATCTTTGGGGAGTGGGACTTTTTTTCTTTTCTTTTTCTTGCATTCCATGTCGAACATCTTCTCCAATGAAACCACGTCTTTAGGAATTTTGTTGGATTGATACACATTTTCACTTTCATCTTCTGTTCCATCCTGCCACCTTTGCTCCTCATCAATCACCTGATTTTCAAAAATACCCGAGTTCGTGATAAATTTGAAAATATGTCTGTCACTTTCAAAAACTTGGAAATTCTTTACGTTATCAGGTATTTATGGACAAGGAACCAGTTCAATGGAAAATTTTTTACATATTCTTATATCAACTGGGTTAAACATGCCTGCGGTGAATGCAAGAGAGTCTGCTATTCGATTTCCTTTACTAGAAATAAGGGCTATGTTGAATGCGTCAAACTCTTCCATGAGGTCCATAACCCTAGTTCTATAAAGGCTCAGTCTTATATCGTGGCATGTATACTGTCCTTTGATTTGCTTGACTACCAACTCAGAATCTCCCAAAACCTTCAAGCATTTAACATGTTTGCTCAATGCTAGACGTAAACCATAGATCAATGCTTCGTACTCTACCACATTGTTTGTGCAAGGAAATTACAGTCTGTAAGCAGCTAGCAATGGTTTGCATCCTGGACCAGTGAGCTTGACTCCAGCTCCTGCTCCCTGTCTAGACTTTGATCCGTCGAACTTGAGCAACCACGTGTAATCATTTTCTTCAGAAGAATGACCATGACAAATTTATTCTTTAAACTCTTCAACAACTTCCTCAACATCAAGTGCATAGACTCCTAAGTCTGGCTCAGAAAACTGAACTTCATTCGGCTTGTTAAAATCTGTTATAATCTCTTTAAGCCTCGGTTCATTTTCCACTCTTATTTGATTTGCAATTCCCTTCCATGGTAGCCACATATGCGAGCAGTCTGTTGCAAAATAGCCATTCAGAGTTTTCATCCAATCCCTAGAAAGTAACATTCCATACCTGCTTTGGATATTAACCACCAAAATGTCTACAACCTGCTGAACCCTAGGTTCAGACTTCAATTGGATCTTGACATCATATAGAGTTCCTATCACATTTACCTCCGATCTATCTAGTTGCAGGATTGTACATTTGGATGAAACAGGCTGCAGACCTACCATTTTACATATTTCTGCATGCATGAGGTTGCTCGTGGCTTTGTGTCCACCAAATAGTTATGCAAATTCTTACCCGCAATTCTCAGAGTTAGTAAGAATGGCGGGACATCCCTTCTCTCCTTTCACAAAATAATATGGGATTCAACTCTTTTTTCCTTCCACATCGGATCAGGTGAGTTCAAAGCTCTTCTCAATGCCTCCTTTTGACCAGGCAATCTAGCTGCGTCTAGGAATGAAAGGCTAGATTTGGACTTCTTCATATCCTCCACTACGTCATAGTTTGGTTTTTCGAATTTGATTGTCTTACGGACATCATTAGACATTTCTCTTTTGAGTGGAGGGGGAGGGTTGTTACTTGCATTTGTATCTGGAGGAAGAATAGAATTGTTTGGAGGTGTTGATGAGGTTTTAGGGGCTTTAGACTTACTTCTCAAATGGTATCCATGGTTCCCCTTTCTGAAATATTGAAAAGCTTGCACCTCCTGTTCCAGAATTTCGTCTTCTTCTTCCTCACTCTCACCTTCTTGATGATATACAGTTTCCATCACCATAATATTATCATCTTGGTGTTGTGATGGACTCTCATTTGATACCAATTCCAAATCATCAACTTGTGCTTGAAGACAATGAGTGTATCTAGCAATCTCAAGACAATTCCTCTCATTGTGTTCTTTTGTGTTATGTAACCTGCACCCCCTTTCCCATGCCAAATCTGAAAGATTCAAAAGAGAATTGGATTGGCTAGGGCCTGCAGAAGCATCTAATTGATTAGCAATGGGAGCAGGAACTCCCCCATTGTTTGGCTTGGTGTTCCAGTGCCTCCCTCTATTGTTAAAATTCTGATTTGGGTGAGGGGCATGGGACTCATATTTTTGCTATTGAACCCTGTCATTGCTCAGTTTATGCACTAGTTTCTTGAGCTCCTCGACTTCTGAATAAACATATTTTGGTGGAATCATATTGTTGTTAACCCCCGTTGGATTCGCATAATTAATGGGGTCTTGATTCAACACTGGGGTCGGGTTCTGAGGAATTGGATTCCCGTATGGGTTGACACTTTGAATCGAGGTTGGATTTGGAAATGGAACTATGGCCTGAGGATTGGCTTGACTAGTTCCTTGCATCGTCGGTTGACTGCTCTACAAAAATGCAGGGATAGGTGGAATGGCTGTGAGTGGTTGGATTGGAATGGGTGCATATGCGGGTGCTGTTGGATACGGCTGCTGATATGAAAAGGCATTCATGCTTGGCATTTGTGGTGCCATGAGTTGATTTGCCTGGGGATCTTGGCCATATGGAGCATCTTTGTCCCACCATAGGCATCCGGGTAAACCCGTAGCCTTGTGGTGTCATTTGCTGCTCGATAATCATGGCTTCATTATAGGCCAAAGACAACGTGGTAACCTGAGGATTGCGCCTTGCAAACATGGCTGTCATGGGGTCCAATGCCCCAAAATATATCTGCAAAGCCACTGCGGGATCAATAGCAAATTGCCTGATTGCTCTGTTATAGCACTTCTAGAATTTTTGATTAAACATTCTGATTGGTTCCCCTTGGCCCCTTTTGCATGTAATAAAATGATTGTAAATAGTTGCAGGGTCTAAGGGTGATCTAAATTTATTAACAAAGGCATTTTCCATTTCAATCCAAGAAGTGATTGAACCAGTTGGCAAGCATATATACCACTCATATGCTATTGGATCTAAACTCATAGGGAAAATTTTGCAGGCAACATCTTCATATTGAACTTGCAGCCTAATTAAAACATCCTTATAAGCTTGGATATGTTCTTCTGCTGTTCTTGGGCCATTTGGTTTGTATTTAGGCAAAAATATTTCAATGTTCTTGGGGATTTCATGGATATCCCCAGCAATGTTCAAAGGAGTATTATTAGCTCCATACCAAGGAGTTGCTGGAGCTTGAGCAATTTGACTCATAATTGATGAAGACAGACCTACAATAGTAGTAGAAATATTACTTACTATAGGCACACTAGGTGCAACAGATATTACTGGCGTAGGTCCACTCGATGTTCCTGGAGAAAATAGGTCTTTTACGACTGGTGAACTTATGACTTGCTTGGTTTTACTCTTGGGAGTACCAGTAAGGTCATGGAAAATGGTTTCCCTGGTTGTTTAGGACCTGGTTGCAATATTCCATGGTGGGTCTAGCCTGCCCGATGAAACCCTCGGCTATTTCAAAGAAAACCTGCAATAAAAACAATGTTGCAGTTTAGCCGTAAATGATTTCAAAATTAAGTCAAAAACAAAATATTTAGATATGAAAATCAAAATCAAATAAACCAGTTCGGGCCCTCCTTCTAGCACCAATCTGTTGAGTGGTGTTTTCACCTAGTTGTGAAAGCACACTCTCCGATAGGATCTGAGTCCCAAAATCCTCTACTTGCAAAGAAAATAACTTTCTCCAAGGTTCCTGTTATGTTTAAATGATGTTGTTCAAATGAAATGCCAAGAATGTCTTAGGGTTTGCAAGTGGATGTTAACAAGGGGCACTGATGGTTTATTTAATTTGAATTTCTAGTGGACTCAAAGTGAACAAACCTATTCTAATCTTCAGTTCTGATGGATTTTCAGTTGCTTATTCAAATACAGTAATTAAACTACATGAAATAAAGTAAGGGTTTGAAAAATAAAACAAAGTAAATGGAAATAAAACTAACTACAGTCATAATGTTGTCATCAACTCGATGAAACCGAAGATATTGAGGTTTTATGCATGCAACCTAACCTAATGAACCTGCAAATTCACACAATCCAAATAAATTAGGTGCTGGTTTCTAGGGTTTCTACTATAATTCTAGATTTAGGCATTCGCATGAAGCAACCAAGCACACTTGCATTAAACTTCACCTAAAAGCCTTAGAAATCTGGAATGAATGATAAAACATTAAATCATGCATGCACAAAATGACTCCTTCTTTCTCATCAATGAGATGCCAATACTCTGTATTTATGTATTAAATGATGTATCAATTACATTTACAGATTGTTCCAGGCATAAATGTTCCAGAACAAAAAGAAGGAAATTGCCCAAGTGCAGGCCCAGAATGGCATAAAGCCTTTGTCTCTGCAACTCTACAAGCAGCAATTTCCAAACCCCTTTCTTTCAATCTGCGCTTTTGATTTTATACTAACTGAAATGGCTCTTCGATTCCATTTGTTGCTTCGTTTCACCTTCCTGTAAGTGACCTTTCAAATTCTCGCTTTTTCCTTACTTTCAATTCATGCTGGATGCCCAAACGTGCAAAATATTCCATTGCATGTAACGTTCCTGCAATTTCGACACCTGTACGCCACGTGTCCTGCGTTTTTTGTGCCTTCTGTAATGTTTTCCTGTGCAAATCATGACAAAAAATGCAAGCGGCCTGTTCACCTTCTTAGCCGCGAAAACGTGACATGTCACTAAATCGCAACATGTCGCGATATCGCGATGCCTTCCTCGCCCGTGCGCCCTCAGCAGCTACTTGTAGCGATATCGCTACCGCTTCTATTCTGAGCCTTCCTTCCACAAACTATAGCGAAATCGCTACCACTTTTGCCTTCGGACCTTCTTGCCGTAAACTGTCACGATATCGCTATCGCTTTTGCCTTCGGACCTTTATGTCACTTTCTGTCGTGATATCGCGATGTTTTTCACCTTCGGGCTCTCTCATCGCAAACTATCGTGATATCGCTACCGCTTTTGCCTTCAGACCTTTATGTCGCTTTCTGTCGTGATATCGCGACGTTTTTCACCTTCGGGCTCTCTCGTCGCAAACTGTCATGATATCGCTACCGCTTCCCCTTCGGACCTCTTTGGCAAATTTACGTCGGAAATCATGACCATTATCACTCTCTTGCCTTATTTCAACAAACTGTCACGATATCGCTACCGCTTCCCCTTCGGACCTCTTTGGCAACCTTAAGTCGTGAAATCGTGACCATTATCACTCTCTTGCCTTCTTTCAACAAGCTGTCGCGATATCGCTACCGCTTCCCCTTCGGACCTCTTCGGCAAGTTTACGTCATGAAATCGTGACCATTTCTTCATCCGTACACTTTAGCTACAATCGATCGCGAAATCGCGACGCCTTTCCACTTCGAGTCCCTTCGCTGTTTCCTGTCGCGATATCGCGACATGTCACGATTTCGCAACACTTTCAACACATGCATTTTTTCTCTTTTCTTCAATTTTAGCATCTAGGTCACCGAGATTCTTCTCTGCAAGCCTGCCAAAAGGTGGGTCCCCAATTTTGGGGTGTGTTGTGGATCAACCACAACACTAGTTAAGCAAAAACTATGCAAGATGCACCCAACAGTGGCCTTAATGGTCAAAGACGAATTGCAAAAGTTGTTGGATGCACAATTTGTCATCTGTATGGATTATCCGCCATGGCTGTCCAACACGGTGCCCATCAAGAAGCCTAACGGGAGGATTCGCATATGCACTAATTTTTGAGATCTAAACAAAGTGAGTCCTAAGGATGATTTCCCCTTGCCGAGCATTTATGCATTGGTAGACGCTATAGCAGGCCATGAAATGCTTTCCCTCATTGATGGTTTTTCGAGATACAATCATATTTGTATCAACCCTAAGGACCAGCTAAAAATGACGTTCACAACACCTTGGGGGACATTTTGTTACAAGGCCATGCCCTTTGGCCTTAAAAACGCTAGCACCACCTACCAACGTGCCATGACATACATCTTCCACGATTACATGCACAAGACTTTGGAAGATTACATGGATGATTTG
Organism: Wollemia nobilis; assembly: GCA_028583015.1. Taxonomy (NCBI): domain Eukaryota; kingdom Viridiplantae; phylum Streptophyta; class Pinopsida; order Araucariales; family Araucariaceae; genus Wollemia; species Wollemia nobilis. The sequence continues at coordinate 8,593,654 of JAQPPZ010007509.1, read as the reverse complement.
TTGGCCAAATCTCTTTTGTGCCCGGATCATCTCGATGACTTAAGCAAGATCCTCGATCGCCTCATGGAACATAAAGTCAGACTGAATTCGAAGAAGTGCATATTTTGCATCACATATGGAAAACTCTTGGGTTTCATAGTCTCAAAATGAGGCATCAAGGTGGATCCAAACAAAGTCAAGGCAATCCTTGAAATGCTTCCCCCAACTACCATCAAGCAGCTCAGAATTCTGTAGGGAAAGGTCGCGTCGGTCAAGCGCTTCATAGTGCAGCTATCTGACAAGTGCCGACCCATGAACAAATTATTGCATAAGGGGGTAGCATTTCATTAGGATGACGAGTGCCAGTCAGCCTTCAACGACATTAAACAATACTTGGCTTCGTTGCCAGTATTGGCACCACCTAGACCAGGGGTGACATTCTACTTATACATCACAGCTATTGAGGTGGCACTGGGTGCCATGTTAGCCCAGAAGAATGAACTTCATAAAGAACAAGCTACTTACTACCTTAGCCGCACCCTAGTCAGCTATGAACTTAACTATGCATACGTTGAGAAACTCTGCTTGGTAGTGGTGTTTGCTACCAAAAATCTATGCCATTACATGTTGAGCAACAAGACATATGTTGTGTCTAAGGAGAATCCATTGCGGTACATGATGAGTCATACTTATCATAGTAGTCGCACGACGAAATGGATCATGTTGTTGATGAAATTTGACATAGAGTTTATTAGACATAAATCCATAAAAGGTCAGGTCATAGCCGATCAACTAGCAGAGGCTCCTCTCGAAGATGATCAGCCTCTGACCATAGAACTACCCGATGATGGGGTCTTCCATGTCTCAGAATCGCCAGATTCTGATGAGCCTGAGTCATAGGCCAACATAACCCTATTTTTCGATGGTTCTAAATGTGAGCAAGGTGGTGGCACGAGAATAGTATTCTTCACACCACTAGGCATTCCAATGCCTCTGTCATTTAAATTAAATTTCCCATGCACCAACAACAATGCAGAGTATGAAGCCTTGCTCATAGGTCTTCAAACAACAATCACCATGAACATTAAACGATTGAATATCTTTGATGATTCACTGTTAATCATCAACCAAGTCAAAGGGGTATTCCAATGCAAATGCCCAGTTCTATAGGCCTAAAAAGCCCTTGTGGACAAATTCCTGGCAAAGCTTGAATGGTACGACATCAAGGCACTCCCTCGGTCATCAAATTGTTTTGCGAACACTATGGCCTCCTTGGGGTCACTAATCTTGCAAGACATTTCTGGTGATATGACAACCATTCAAGTCAAAACACTATCGCAATCCGCGATGGATCATGCAAGCTCTGACTTAATTCCAGGAATCCACATGATCCAGATTGAACCACCTCAGGATAGGTTCTCTCGAATCCATGATCATATGAATCACGCCAACTGGGGTTCCTTATTCTCCCCTACTCCCCTTAATAGCAACACAATGCTATTCTTACAAGTTCTTTCCCACTCAGCTTTTGCTAGGGATGAACTTCAAGAGGGATTGGCCGTTTAGACTATCGAGGTTTCTAATCAGCAGGATTGGTATTCACCCATAAGGGACTACCTCAAGTTAGGTAACCTCCCACATGGATTGATGCATGCCGCAAAATGAGCATTCAAGAAGAGAGCGGCAAAGTATGTCTTGTTAGGAGACATTTTGTACCATCACAGCTACGAAGGAATCCTCCTTCGTTGCTTGGACCAACATGAGTCCACTTGGGAAATCGCCCAAGTGCATGATGGTACGTGCGATGGCCACTTCAGTGGTATGGCCATCGCAAAGCGCATTCTTTGCATGGGCTATTATTGGCCATCTTTAGAGCAAGATTGTTGCGCATATGTGAGGAAGTGCGTGAAGTGTCAACATCATGCCAATTTGACACATGTACCTTCCCAGGCCTTGCAGCCGATCCAATCGGCTTGGCTATTTTTGTAGTGGGGCTTAGATCTAATCGGTAAGATCTCCCCTGCATCGTCAGGCCATCACACGTTTATCATAACGACCATAGAGTATTTCACCAAGTGGGTGGAAGCGGTTTCGCTAACCTCTATGACAGGACCCCACATTGTGGAGTTCATTTTACATAACATCATATGTCATTTTGGTATTCCATCCAAGATAATCTCGGATAATGGGACGTCATTCAAGAACAAATACGTGCGTGCTTTGACCACAAAGTACAAAATTTAGCATAGTTTTTCGACACCCTATTATCCACAGGCAAATGGGCAAGCAGAGGCATCAAACAAAATGCTAGTTGCCATCCTCAAAAAGATAGTCATAGACAGTCATAAGGATTGGCACATTCAGATCCCACTTGCCCTGTGGGCTTATCACACTAGCATTCGAACGCCCACTGGGGCAACTCCGTTTTTGCTCGTGTATGGCTCCGAGGCAGTCATGCCTCTCGAGTTGGAAATTCCTTCCCTATGCATATCAATGCAAGAGTTCATCGATGATGACACTGTGCGGCAGGCCCGGTTAGACCAGCTTACGTTGCTTGATGAACGACGCGTTAATGCTCTCGAGCATTTACGTATCTATCAAGAGCGACTTAAGAAAGCATACAACATGAAAGTTCACCTGAGGGACTTTTAGGTTGGTGACTTGGTCTTGAAAGAGAACCAACAGAACTCTAGCTTGCCGCCCCATATAAGGGACAAGTTCACGGCAAACTGGTTAGGTCCCTATGTAATTGATAGTAAAATAGGACCTGGAACATACCGGCTAGCCTCTCTTGATGGAATCAAGGAACTAGAACCCTTGAACATCAGTCATTTATGGCCATTCCATATCTAGAGGAGCCGTAGCTCAACCCAAAAAGCCCCAAGGATTCCCACAATCTCTTGGTCAATCCCAAAATGCTCCAAGGATTCCCACAATCGCTTGGTCAACCCCAAAAAGCCCCAAGGATTCCCATAATCGCTTGGTCAACCCAAAAATCCCCAAGGATTCCCATAATCGCTTGGTCAAACCCAAAAATTCCCCAAAGGTGCCCATTACCCCTTTGGTCAAACCAAAAGCTCCAAGGGTTCCCACAATCGCTTGGTCAAAAATAAGAAAATTCAAAAACAATAAAATCATCAAAAATAACAAAAATTTGCATCTCATTTCCATGCATACTCACAATCATCACAACAATAAAGAGCTCTTTTTGCATCTCATCTTCATATTCACAAAAATCAATCCATCAAAAACACAAAAATATATAGTTGCCTTAAGCATCACATCCATACATTACATATTTGTGGTCATAAAGGTCAACGCACCATAGACTGCCATTACTTGGCAAAACCATCATTTTTCACATTTTTTCCACTTTATCAATAATTCATCGCAAATAACCGCCACTCACGTTATTTTCCCACATCATAGTCGGTTGTCTTCTAATGTATCAAGAGTTTTCGTCCTTTAGTCGTCATTAGCTTTCTAGCCACATACTGTACCAAGTCAGATAGATTTTACAAAGGTAGAGTTCTACTTGGATCACACCTTGGTACGTAGCATCCCAACACAAATTAAAACACATAAGAATTCCCAAGTTGTGTGAACGAAAGATGAAACACCGCAAAGCAATCCAGGTCACCATAAGCGAAATGGTTATCTTGCTCATCCCCCTATGCGAATGACCCCAAGAATGCTGAGAGTTGGCAAAAGGACAAGCATCTTCCCTACCCAATTCCCCAAGAATCCCAAGTTCTCAAAAGGTTGCAAAACATCACAAATTTGCAAAAGTCAAAACTCCAAAAAATTTGACATCACAACCAAAGTGCATACATCAAGAAAAGCACATAAAATAGTGATTCTCATCACTCCATATTCAAATCCCTTGCTCAAAAGAAAAACAAAAATAAACAGTGATTTTTATCACTACACAAGAGCAAGTATCCCAATACAATTGAAGAAAAGAAGGGAGTCAAACTTGAATCCCTGGAACTCTCAGCATTTCGATAGGTCATGAGGCAAACCTCAGTACTGGTTTGGTGGATAGCCTATCGGTCACTTGGTGGTAAACCTCTCGCATGACGATATATCTGTCACATTAACTTGTGTGCAGATCAATGTTTGCATGTGGATGAGCTAGCTTATGGTATCCTACGACAGCACCATAGATTAATCTAACTAAATACAACAAAGGAGTTAGTGGAGCTAATCAGGTGATCCTCAGTATAGGTTTGGTTGATAGCCTATCTGGCACTGGCGGTATCTTGACAAACACCACATAAATGAACTCAATTGCACACACAGGGATGTGAAATAACTTGGTCAAAAACAAGTCCGATTCATACCTTGTTAAAAAGTCTCGTAAGATAAAAGTACAGTCTTGGCTAGATAGTTAAAACATCTGAGTCTCGAAAAACCCTACCTACATTCTAAACCAACTTACTATCTTTCATTCTCACATTGCCATCAGAAAATACAAAAAAATAGCCCGTATACATAAAGAAAGTCAGGTCACACAACAATCACCCAACACAAAAAGCCATAAATTCTAAATAGTCTATGGTGCGACCGCCAAAAATCACAAATTCAATTCATCCATTCCATTTGCATATCATATAAATTAAAAACATTTGCATTTCATCAAAACATATGCATCCATCAATATAAATTAACATGCATACATCCATATTCATCAATCATCGTGCATAACATCAAATCATGACATGTGCATAAATAAAATAAAGTCATCTGTATATATCATCAAAAATACCTACAGTCTACAATGAACCAGTCCTATGACCCCACAACAAAATCCAAAAGCTCAAAAATCCCCAAAGCCTAAGGCGTCGACCACCATGATCACGTAGGATCGGTGCGATGAGAACTACCTCCCGTGGTGTGGGTCCTATGGGACCCCTCAGGGTGGCTATTGCTAGCCCCCACATCATGCCTACTACCCCCTCCCTCATCCAATCGCCTATGATGAGATGATGTTGACTGCTTAGTATCATTGCCCCTCGTCCGGTGTGAAGAGCCACCTCCAGAGGGCTCAGGTACCCGCCCCCGAGGTGGATGATCTCTCCCTCCAAATCCATCCGGTGCCGACACCACTCCACCTCCCATCGATGGTACATCGCTACTACATCATCGTGCTATGCCAGCTACATCCTTAGGAGATCCCTCTCTCATGCAGCATCGGTATCCCCCTCCTATCGGTGGTGCATAGCCCATGCGTTCTCTCGCTCCACTAGCTGAGCCCGCAAGAGATCCCTCTCTTGCAGAGCCTCCCCTAGCTCCTCATCTCGCCTCCATAGTAGCCCCACCAATCGTGCATTCTCAACATGCACCCCTGCCTCCGTGTCCTCCGCCACTGCCTGGTGCATAGGAAAATCTGGGACTGCAACCTGCTCTGGCTCCCACTACTCTAGGGCATCCTGCATCTCCGGTTGATCTGGAACACCATAATCCGCACCCACATCATCTACCTCCACCATGTCTGCATCCTCTAGCGGAGCTCCCCAATCATCTCCTGGTGCCTCGGCACCCTCCCCGCCTGTTGTTGCTACCTCCATGCCTCCCAGTGGCCCCTCTCCCCGCCATCATCGTAGTATCCACCACTGGTCATACTCTGTGGTAGTCCCGACGTCATCCACATCCGAGACGTCAATCATCGCATCTGAATCCTCACCAAGTGGCACGATGATCGGCCGATCCAGAGTCCTCTCGTCCCCCTGGCGCACCCCAAACTGTCATGTCACTCGGCTATAAGGGAAGAACTCCTGCTCGGTCCCATGCCACCCAATCAGCCACCGCTCCCTGCGTACCCATCGAAGCCACTCTCCGGCCTTCGGGCCAGGGCTGGACAGTCCCGATAGGGGTGCCAGAACACCTCCCCTGGAGCAAGCCGAGCGAAGGCATCGACATAGTGCCCTACGACACCTGCCCACCATCGACTCTGTCCCTGCTCCTCAGACCACCGCCATAGAGCCGCGTAACCTATATCCTTATCCACCATCTCCGCTCGAGTCATCCACGGTAACCCCATCGGCCTCTCCATCGCTATGTGCTGCCAAGCCCAGCTCTACAATAGATAGCTGCAACTAATCCCCTTCCACCTCTGGTAGTGGACCTCGTACAACTCACCATAGAGTTGTGCCAGCAACGTCTGTCCCCACCTCATGATCAAAGGCTCATGCATCGAACACTCCACCAGCCGACAGACCACATCCAGTAGGTTCCATGGGAACCTCGTGCCTAACGAGTCAGGTAGCAGCATGTTGGAGATAAGGCCCATGAGTATTGCGTGCCTCACTCCCAACACCCCCTTCTCCAGCCACCATCGAACTAGAATCCCGCCAATATGGCAGTCGCCCTCTGCCCTCTCCACTGGGCTGTCCACACCCACCTCCTCCCCGTGCCCAAAGCAGCATGTCAGCACTATTGTCCGTTGATCGTGCGACGTCGTCCTGATAGGTAATCCATCTATCGAAATTCATAGAATCCGATAGACATCTTCCAAGGTCATTGTCATCTCCCCTATTGGGAGATGGAAGGTGTTGGTCCGGGGATCCCACAAGTTGATCAGGGCCATCAGATAAGCCCGATCCCCGACCACAGGCTCCAACTGAGTCACCTACTTGAGCCCAAGGGCATCAAGCCACTCCCAGTCAGCCACAGCTAGCGCCTCCCGCGCTTCAGCAAAAATAGTAGGCACACGATACCGGCTCTTCACAACCTGCAAAAGAAAACAACACAAAAACATTAAAATCATGAAAAACTGCATAAACAGTAACATGAATATACAACACTACATCAAACAATGTACAACTCAAAAACAACAAAATTCACAAAAATTCAAAACAAAAATAGTTTGTCAGTCTTAGGGTTTTTGCATTCTAAGTTTAAAACTGACAGACAACATAAAAAAAAAAAAACAAATTGCAAAAATTTTAGTTAGGGTTTCTACATTCTAAGTTTAAAACTGACAGACAAAATAAAATTAAAAAAAAAAACAAATTGTAAAAATAGTTTGTCAGTCTTAGGGTTTCTGCATTCTAAGTTTAAAACTGATAGACAACATAAAAAACAAAAAACAAATTGTCAAATACAGTTTGTCAGTCTTAGGGTTTCTGCATTCTAAGTTTAAAACTGATAGACAACATAAAAAACAAAAAAACAAATTGTCAAATATAGTTTGTCAGTCTTAGGGTTTCTGCATTCTAAGTTTAAAACTGACAGACAACATAAAAAACAAAAAAAACAAATTGCAAAAATAGTTTGTCAGTCTTAGGGTTTCTGCATTCTAAGTTTAAAACTGACAGACAACATAAAAAAACAAAAAACAAATTGTCAAATACAGTTTGTCAGTCTTAGGGTTTCTGCATTCTAAGTTTAAAACTGACAGACAACATAAAAAACAAAAAAACAAATTGTCAAATACAGTTTGTCAGTCTTAGGGTTTCTGCATTCTAAGTTTAAAACTGACAGACAACATAAAAAAAAAAAAACAAATTGTCAAATACAGTGTGTCAGTCTTAGGGTTTCTGTATTCTAAGTTTAAAATTTTTCTTTTACTTAAGGTTTACCTTACTATAAAAAGGAAACAAATTTCAGACTGTTATCACGTCTTTTCAGCATACATGTAAACTCGGGTTTCATTTTTACGAAGCCCACTAAAAAGAAAAACAAATTTTTAAACTAAGTTTTGAACTCAGTTTTTTCTTACCTAGGGTTTTTTACCTAAGTCATAAGACAACAAGTCACGCATAACGACATACAGTTAATCAGGGTTTTTCAAATCAACAACAAACTACAAAAGAAGCAACAAATTGCGGTATTAAAAACTGTAAACAACAAAATGCAAGCAATAACGAGGAGGATCACTTACTGGTCTCGCTTCGGCTCCGCCGCTCGATCCGGTTCGTGCACTCATGATGTCGGGAGAAATTCGGCAGCGCTTCGCTTCGCAGAATTAACCTCCTCCTCCTCAGAGCTCCAATTCGCCAGGAAAAACGAAGGCAAATGAGCCCAAAACTCAGTTTTGGCCTTTAAATAGGCAGTTTAAGCTTGTAATCATTCTTCCCTAGGATGAGCACTCTGGTTAGCACTCATCCCACCCTGGGATGAATACTAAACTGGTATTCGTCCCACCCAGGAACGAATTCAGGGCAAAAATTTCAAAAACATCAAAAAAAATTGCACAAAAATGACCCAACAACGAACAATAAACTTGCTCGATGAAAGTGCTTTTGCACTTGACATTTCGGGCATGCAAAACAGATGTCGGGGTCACAAATCCTCACTATCCTACTCCCTAAGAAGGCTACCATAGCCGGACCACTCCACAGGAGGATGGATTTTTGAGAATTTCATCCCCAAGCGACGTCGCAAAACGGGTCCACACCCAACCAAAAATAGCAATAACATTGCCGAACGAAGGCGCCTTTGCGCCTGACATTCTTGGCATCCCCAAATAGACTGGGCATTCTTGGCATCCAAAAAAATTGGGGTTACAAATTGTCACTATCCTACTCCCTAAGAAGGCCACCATGGCCGGACCGCTCCACGGGAAGACGAATTTTTGCCAATTTTAGCCCCGAAAAGCGTCACCAAAAGGGTTAACACCCACCAAAAATAGGTCTAAATGTCAGAAAACTGCACACACATTTAACGCTAAACATCTGAAGGCACCCTTACACAAGTCATCTTGGGTCAAGCGACTCGTCGCTTTTCTCATGTTGGTCATTCCCTCATCGATTCGTCGCTTGAGGGGGTAGTCACACTTAGTCACCAATCAACAAATACACACCCAATCATGGAAATGGCATGCATTGAAAGAATCATTGGCAAAGACAATCACGCTCCTGCTTGGGGCAGTAAACAAGCAATAATCACAAGTTGATCAATACACTTGGCATTCATGAATCATGAACTCAAGGTTCCCATAGACAAAAGGTTGCGCCCTTTGCCTATTCATGACCGATCAATGTCCAAGATCAAGTAACACCTCACAAAAAAGGTTAACACTTGAATTAAGTTCCTTCGCTCGTCAGAAGCAAGGATTCAAGAATGCATGCCCTTTCCATACTTGGGGCATCAAAAGTTGGTTAGGTTACTAAGAAACCCTAATCATTAGTGCTTTGGTTATCTATTTTTGCTCGACGCTGCGCCTTGCACATCGCATTCCCAAAAAGGGGCATCTATAGACACCAAAACAACACCAATCCGATTATGTGACTGCAAACACTGATCGCATTGACACACACAACCCCAAGGGCAGCCCCTAGAGGTTAAACAATGGTCCTAACCACTCTCACAGTAGTTTTGGAAGGTCAGAGATCAATTTGGCACCTTCAGGCACTTTGCTCAATACTCGTTTCACCCAGGGATGATTTCAAACTGGGATTCGCCCCACCCAGGGACGAATAGCAGTATTCGCTCCAGGGTGGGGCGAATAGCAGGTTTGATGGGAAAAAAATTCAAATCTTGACAAATGGCAGCTCAGATCTGCCACTTAACGCTTCCTTCATCGCATGGGAGTGTGGGTGAGCATTTTCGAGTGTTAGAGGCAAGTTGCAAGGGCAGTCATGAAGTCCCTAATCGGGGAGGAATCTCCTTCCCCCCTGGAGAGGCATGATTGCCAAGTGGCGCCTCTGCATGCCCAATTCAAGAGACCTCGGGTCTATAAATTGGTGAGTTTCCTCACCCCAAAATATAGAGAGAAGGAGCATTTTTGAGCAATGAAGTGCTGTCATTTTACTTCCCCATACGCCCCTAGTTGATTTGTGTCTTTCACATCCTTGATCTCTTTTGGAGAGGACGTCATAGGGTGGGTATTGGAAGGTCAAATATTGAGCCCAAAACCCGACATTTTGCCACAATATCCCACCCAATTTGTCGACAATACCCCACAAGAGATTTTGGACCCATCCCAAGTGGATTGGTGCCGAAATCGGGCCCCAAACGATGGGCGGCCCGCTCCGGTGCCCCCCCACTATTGCTAGAGTCCTAATCGCCCCCCTTAGGAGCGATTAGGAATCTATGGTAGATTTCCCTTCTATCATTTTTTCATTTAATCTTATGCTGCTTAGATAGTTTGTCATTTAAATTTCATAATGTTTTGAGAAAATTTTGATCATGTTTCCATCTTCGTTTCGTCTTTACTAACTTGCAGAGGGCATCATAAAAATCCGGTCGTTAGAGGCCAAATTGGGGAAATCTGACCATCTGGGTCTTCCCAAAATACCCCCAATTAGCTAACCCCCACTTTTGCAGGTGATTGGGAGCTCCCCAGATGTGACATTTGGGACAGTGCCTTTCGGCATTTTTGTTGCAGGTCTATTCGTCCCGCCCCGGAGCGAATTCAAATATGTGAGGAATTTCTCGATTGTTCTATTTGTAGTGTTTCCTTTGTGAGGTCTTGATGCCCCTGTCAAATTTTTAGATCATTTGGATATATGTTAGTTATCGTTTTATTTATTCTTTGCATGCACTAATCGTAGGCTTGGGGATTGCATGTTTCATCTCATCCGTAGGTGCTACTGATTGTTTCTTGTTTCTTTGAACGTAGGATCTGGATGTTAGAGGAGCAACGAAGAGTCAAGACTCATCAACGCAAGTGGCGGTGATGTTTGGTCCGCCCACTTTACATGTGGGCATGCGGAAGAAGGAATGGCATCCATGGATGTAACAAAGAAACAAATTTAACGCTCCTCGCCCCTAAAAAGGGAGGAGGCGAATTGTAACCAAATTTTGAAACATATCAATAAAAGAAAGGGCTATTTTCCGCATTGGATTTTCATTTGGGTTTCAATTCGTTTATGCTTTTCCTATTTCATGCATTTTCAATTCGTAGGACTTAGCGTTAAGTTTAGTTCCGTTTTGCATCGTACTTGGAGCTTTTCCTTTTTTGTTTTTGTATCCTCGTGCTTTCACGGTGGTCCACCAGCCTTGTATGAAATCATGAATCTTAGGATCATGAAGCCACATAAGTTGAAACTTAAAGGAGGGATTCTATTTTAGCCCTAACTCCAAAGCAGAGAGTTTGATAGGCCAATGATCAAATTCCCTACCCTCCAGAATCATAGAACTAGCACTTTTGTTATTACCCATCCAATAACTGGATATCAAAAACCTATCCAGTCTCTCTGAGATGGAAGCTTCCCCACACCTTCTATTATGCCAAGTAAATATCCCATTATCTGGCTTGATGTCAACCAAGTTTAGGGCCTGGATATGAGAACTGAAGATAGAAGAAAAGGGCTCAAGACGGTCCACCCCACCACGTTTATCCTCCAGACAAGTGATAGATTTGAAGTCTCCAGCCAAAATCCATGGGTACAGGGGAACCAAACTTCTCATAAAGTAAATGTGCTCCAACAAATTCACTTTACCATTGTAATCAATAGGAGTATAAAAATTTGTAAGTAGGATGGTTTCACCAAATTCATTATCATGCCTGACCATCAAAATAGACCATCTGTTGGAAATGCAAGTAAGAGGGGATATCTTAACCGAATCCCATAAAAAAGCGATACCACCAGCATATCCACATGTACCAATACACTGGAATTACCCCCTTCTCCACAACTTGGGAGCAATATTGAAAATACTACCAATAGCCAATTTAGTCTCCTGAATAAACACCACATCCGGAGAATGCACACGAACCAAATCACGAACAAATTTTTGTCTAGGGATGTTGTTCAACCCCCTTACATTCCATGAGAGGATAATCATTTTTTGGGGTTATAAAAATGGGAGTCCAATGTTCTCACCAAGCCTGAATCCACCAAAGTCTCCCCCATTAACTTAATTTTATCCTGGTCCTTCTTCCGACCCACCTTCATATTCTTATCCGAAAAACTTTTTTTAATTATTTTTACGTTGCAATGCCAACACCGTAGGAGTTTTGCAATCCAAGGATGACTGCATTAGTTCCTGAGTAGGAGAGGGCATAACTAAATCTGTACCACTTTTCAAAATAGTTTCCTTTATAGGGCTAGACCCAACCATGTCCCCTATACTCAGATCCAAAGCACTTTGTTCTCATTTAAACCCCCTAGATCTGATTCCTTAAGTTCCCCCTCAGGAAGAGACATTTGATTTGGCCTTGTTATATTTGCATCAGGTAGCGACATTTCAGGTATCTCCATGCACTGATCAGGATCATCTAATATTTCAAAACGGTTGAGTAGAGCATTTGGATTGCTATCCTTAAGGTAATTGTTTGCCCTTCGTCCTCTTTTTTGGTCTTTTACCGAAAAAAAACCTTCCTTATCCCGTTCCCCTTGCTTTATCGAGGATTTTCCTTTATCCAAACTTTGTCCAGACCGAGAGGGCCCAATATTTGAAGCCACAGGTGGGACAAACTTAGGGCATTTTCTTTGCAGGTGGCCATATTCACGATAAATCCAACAACGAAATGGAAGAGCTTCATAGTCAAGTTTTTGAACCCATGTAGTTGATCCAAATTGTATTTCAATAGAATCTGGAATAGGATTATTTAAGTCAATTTCAACACAAATACGAGAAACAAAGATTACCTTTTTATCCATTGTTTGTTGTGACGATCCAACCGACTTCCTAAGAAGAAGGGCAATCTTATGCAAGATATCAGTTCTCCAAAATTCCAATGGGAGCCATGGAAGCCACACCCATACTGGAACCCGCGATGGCCGCTGATCTGATGGGTTGAAACCCACATGCCAGGGTTTAAGAAAGAGTCCCACTTGGTTATAGAAATAAGGATCCCCTTCAAATGCTTTGTTACGATTTGCAATACAAGATAAAACCACCATAAAATAGTTGTTCACACTTAGCATCACCTCCACATCGCCTTCAGGATTCCAAGTCTTCTTGACCCAAGCCTCCACAAAGGGGAGAGAAATTCGTATACCCAAAAATTTTCCAATAAGGGCATGTTTTTTTAGATACTCCACATCTTCCGCCACTGAGTCTGGTTGAACCACTAGAATTGGCCTGGCTTCACATCATTCCAAACATCCATTGTTCTTTAACAAGCGGTTCCTGACATTCACTGGAAAATCCTGTTCCTTCAAGTAATTTTTAGATGAAAAAACATAACGAGCATGCACTCTCTGTGCCGGACGCGATGCCATCATGACATTCCTCCAATTTTTTAGACCTCCTCCGAAAGCTACTGCCATCCCCGCAGAGCAGTTTTTCTTCATCAAACCCTAGCAGAATAATTTTTCCTCATCAAAACCTAGCAGAGCTCCAAAGTCCTTAATTTTTCCATCTAGTTACATCATTTTTAAGAACATAGAGTACATCCCATTTATTTGTTGGACCCTTATTAGATTCTTGAGCATACATCAAGAGGGTGCAATAGATTCCTCATGCTCATAAAATGATCAATATGCCAAGTAGTAACATTAACAATGAGTACAAATCAGTGATAGAGACTAAATATATAGTGCACATAACCACATAACAAGGTATTTATCTTGGGAACCCTCACAGGGTATAAACCCAGCCTCAAAATTATTTTTCTTTTATTAATATTTTTTTTGTAATACAATTAATTGAGGAACTACAATTAGTCCTCTCATCCTTATTTCCACTCTAATGCTATCCTTAGAATAATTAGAGATCACATATACCCTAAACCCCCCATAACTCTAAGGAATTCATCCTTCTTTATGGGTTAAGGTACTTTACCTGGAGTACACAACTACCATTAATCATTAAGAAGGGATCCCATAATCCCACTCTCAATGATTAAAAAGCTTACATACAGGGAAGTAAGGAGCCTATTTGTGTATTTCTGAGATAGATATACAATTTTCACTATTATTTATAAATATTAACCTCCCATACAATAGGGAAATTTTCTTCAAGTATTTCTGTTATACATTAATTTGAGAATAGGCCAGTCTCCCGATAATGAATTGTTCATCATATTATTGCAACATAACTTATATTTATGGCAGTTCAATTTCACATTACATCTGAAAAAGCCACATAAGTTATCATAATGCTTTTCAAGAACATCTTATTATTAATATTTATCATTACATTTGATAAATCTACAAATCTAACTGAACCAAAGAATTCTTAAGTAAACCTTACTCCAACATCAAACATAAAACTCAGAAGATGATTCAAGGGGATGTTACCAAAATTTTAACTATGCATTCTCTTTAATGCAAAAGGTGTCAATTCACTATTTTATCAACACATCAATCAAGTTTCATTCCAACTTTTCGATACACACTGATTAATCCATCAATCCAACCTCTAGCTAAAGGCAATATTAAGAGCACCCTTCCAACATGTAACTAAACATAATATATAAGTACCATTCTGGCATCTAGCATCCTTATTTAGAAGCAACATTCCCATGTCTAACTGAAACATTAAAAAAATCAATATATGACGTCTACCAAAGCATGGTTTAAAGACATCATTTCCATCTTGAAGAAAATCATTCCTAGAATATTATTTCAACGTCTAATAAAGCATTATTTTAAAGCATATCCTAAAACATTAGTTCGACATCTAACCAATAAATTTCTAAGGGTATCATTTTCATATCCTACTCAGGCATTATTAAAATCATTTCCAGCTCAAAATAAGATAATCCTAAAAAATTAGTTTTGTGTCTAACAAAGCAATATTTAAGAGCATCATTTCCACATCCAACCTAAGCATTATTACAAATATTATTCTAGCGTCATCCAAAACAATAATTTAAAAAGTACATCACTCCCATATCTAACTTAGGCATCAATAAGGCAGTGCTCCAACATTATTTAATAATATTTTTTTGATGTCTACCAAAGCATTATATAGAAAATATTAAACCAATGTTTAACCAAGCATTCCTTACCACATCATCTCGATTTGTTGATGTCTCGATAAACTACCTTTAGAACAAACCAAAAGCATACTCAACGCATATGAAAACTATTATTATTTTGAAATGCTTGATAAAAGAAGTTGTAATGGTTTCATAAAGCCGTTGAAGGAGCTACAAGTGTCCCACAATGAAGTATGGCTTAATTGAAACTAGGGTTATGCATAAGGGGTCGGCCCCAAAATGTATTTATAAAAAATTGGTGAATCAGTTTTGAAATCTAGGTGAATAGTGTCCAAACACATGTAGAAGGTTCACTATTATTAGGGATAATGTTGGAAATTTATACGTAAAATTGTCAAATTATTATAAAATTGGGGCGAATCAACCCCCAAAAAAATTTGCATCCAAATTTTTTTGGATAATGCACCCTGCTCAAGGGTCTCAAATATTAGCCAATTCCAAATTTTGAAAATCCTAATTTTAGCCAATTTAGCGATCAAAAGCCACTATGAATAACCCTGATCGAAACCCTAATAGATTTACGCTACTTTCACAATTGGTATTCCATTACACAAATCTATAGAGCTCACAATAAATTTATGCATACAATATATAAAGATTCTATCCAAAACTTATATAATACATAGCTTAATACTAAAGCTAATGCCAAAGTTCCCTAGAGTAAATATTTTTTCAACATACACTATAGGGTAACACAAGGACAATAATATCGGAGTTTTACTAATATTTTAAAGGGGATAGGCATCATGATAGTTTTAGTGATGTACTTAAGATATCAGTAACCCTAAAGTCTTGACAGTCTAAAGGAAATATTTAATACCAACCATACTTGACCGAACACAACTACGGTGTCCACTTATTGTAGCATTCTCAAAGTAGGAGGGGTCATCCAAAATGAGAGCTTATAATGGTCCAATAGAATCTATTTTCCCAAGCCTCATTTAACAAGATGACATTTACTTATTTTACTAACATTGATAAAATTCAAAACACTCTACAGATCTACTGCGATGCAATCTCTTACAAACAAGTAAGTCTTTTTAATAAAACATCACATCAGTTCCTATTCACCTAAACTGTGTCCTTCAATGGATGTCCCTCAACTGACTACCCAAAACATGATTACAAACTGGTTTTCACAAAGTGGTTTCATGGATAGTAAAATAAATTTAACAAGGGCAAAACCGAAAACCTTCACTTAGGTAATTGCTAGCTGAGGTAACAACATTATACCACGATGGATTTCTATAGTCCCAATATCCTCGACGTTAAGTTAGGTAACGTGTTCTATAGACATGCTAGGGTCGACGATAGGTAAAATGACAATTAACAACAAAAACACACTAATTTTTGTCACTACAACCAAGGAAGGATGGGAGACATACACCTACTATTTCTACTATGTTGAACATAGGCGTAACAGAAGCAAAAGATAACACTATTCATTATTACAAAAATAGATGATCTCGAGGAGGTAATTCAAAATAATAACCAGTAGTTTTAAGATATTATTACCTTTCTAAAAGCTCTGATCGTCAAAGTTTTTCTCCCAAACTATTCTTCCTTCTTCATTTTCCTCCTCTTCTATCTTTGCCTCCATGCTTTTTTTTTTTCATTTTTCCCCTAATACTTTGTATTTCCTCCCTTTCTCCCCTTCTCTTGTTAAGTTCCCCCAAAAAATCAGAATCCTCTCTGCCCTGTCATTCATCACCTATTTTTGATGACTTCTTATCCTCTCTATGGAGAGTACCTCGTCAGAGGACTAGTCATTTCTTCATTATCCTCCATTATGGGTATGTTTCATTTTCTTCATCCCTAAATAGTTGCCTCCTCAAATGTCAGTCCAAAGCTTACTTCTTTTAGAAAGTCATAAAGAGCCTGCACTTGCATCCATACTCTTGCGAGTCTATCTTCCTTAATGGTGGTCATCATGAGCATGAGAGCAAACGTTAATTCAATTCTTTTGTGCTCCAACACCAATGAGATACTAGAAGTATAGTTGGTCACTATTTCCTCCACATTAGTTGATTTTCCTTTCTCAGACTCCTCAGGTATACCAGTTTTTAATGTAGAGAATATGTTAGTATTAAACCAATAGTTTGGTAAAGAGGACTTACTAACTTAGATTATCCCCCAGTTATAAATACAAGTCATGAGGGGTTGTCTATGTTAACTTTTTTGTATATTATTTTGCTCAAAACCTATCAGCAAGAGTTAGCTCAACTCGTTACTTGAAAACACAACCAACGTTATTGAACGATTTCATCATTTACCAAAATTTCAAGGTGTCAGTAACGTTATCATCAAGGTGTCCAGTGGACATTGTTCACCTGCACTACATGGTAACTACCACTACAACATAATAATATAGAAAAATCTTAGCAGTGGATGACTTTAAATACCATAATTATCCTTGCCATAACATGCTCACAAGAAGGATAAAAATACCATCTAGGCAAAATACACATTGTTCTAACAATCACATATCCCAAGTACAACTATGCTAAATACATGAAGGAAATTACATCATCCACATACACGTAATAAAAATTCAAAGTAGTTCAACTGGGGTGGGCACTACACCGATACTCTGTGCTCAATGCATCTTAACCCCCTAGTTGAATCGGGGTAATGAAAAGAGTGCTCACATTCCCCTAAAATAGCTTTGGGTGTTGTTAAATCATCTTTGACTAGCAAAGTGATGTCCCAAGGGGAGGCTCAACCCTTTAACAACATATCCCAAAAGAGGGTCCATATTTCCTAGGAGAAATACCAGGAGGAAGCCCAACTTCTAATCGAAAAAGGAAATCCCTAGGACAATGAGAAGGCTTAGATGAAGATCCATAATGGAAAGGAAAATAAAGACCTAGGATAAATATATGACATTGTATACAGCCCAATTTGACAAGAAGAAAGCCCAATCTGAAACCCTAGTCATTTCTACCTTAGGCCCTAGTCTTGATAATGTTGGCAGTGACATTGCAAAATAAGACTCCCTCACAAATTGTGAGTTGCTCTCTCTATTATGAAAAATCTAAGATGAGGTAGGCTCAAATAAGGATCTCTAGATGGTTATTTGTTGTTTCTCCTGGTTATGTTTCTCTTCTGCCTAATTCCTCTTTTTTTATACTGGATGTGCTAGGTGATCCCTTTTGTTTTGAGTGTGATTCCGTATGCAGACTTTTATTTTAAATCTTTCTTCTCTTTTTATAAAAATGTTTTGGGACCCTTTCAAAACCCCTTTTATCAATAAAAAACTCAACGAGCATTATGTGCCTCAATATCACTATGAGTTGATTGGTTGTGCATCTGAAAACAAGGTCACCATGACTTTAGTATTACATCGAAATAAATATATGCATCAATCAAAGACTTAAAACAAAAACATTTTAAATTATTTGATAATATATTTAAACATTATTTATTAAAAAATTAAACATATTTTATTGTTGTGAAACATTTTATTTATTGGAATATTTATATCCTACAAGTTTGATAATAAAATGTTATATTTTAATAATTAAAATAACTAATTATTTTTATATGGATATTTTTTAAAAAGACTAATATTTCTAATTCTCTTATCAAATAATTATTCCATATAGATTTAATAGAGTAATGTTTTAAATAATTTTAATATATAATCAATCCATCGTGATAATGGAGATATAAAACTTTTCTTCTACCAAGAACTAATAAATATAAAACTATTTTTAATGGACTATTCTAAGGAGTAAAACCAATAATAATGTATATATTGGATAAAAAAGTTCTTGTAAGAGAATGTAGGATTCATGGAACTAACTTTTGAAGCCTTTATTTATTTATTTTGTCCTTTAATTTTGAAATAACCAAATTAAGAAGAACATGTGTTACACTTATGTTAGTAAGTAAATTCCAATCCCTCATGTTACCATCAAGGTGAAGAATGTTTATACATATTTAAAAGCCTAAACCCCCAAAATTTAGTCTTAAATATGATCAAGGACTAGATGGATTTTACAAGAGTTAAGGGATGAAGGACAACTTATTTTAGATGGGTGATGTTTTTTCCATGGAGGTTTATGTAAATGTGGTTTTCATATGATGATAAAACCAACAAAGCAAAACAAAGACTCAAGACCTCATTATATTGTGTTCTTGGCTTGCATGCTTGCTTTAAAAGCCAATGCTCGAGTACTAATTCCAAGCTTGTTTTCCAACTCAACATCTAACACTATCACATAAAGCATGGGAGGATCAAACTCATCAATTATAGGATAAAAAAATGGATTAAGTACTAGATAAGGGTTTATAAGAGAAGTCATATAAGCAAGACTTGTTGATGAACTCATGTTAATAGGTTGACAAGCTAGAGTAACTAAAATAGAACCATTGAGACTTTTAAATGGGAGAAAGAGAACCAAAAGGAAAAGTATCAATATGAAAGGAGTATATGGAAGCAACTCATTAAACATCACATCCGTTCAAATAATGATATACCACTTCATAACATCATACAACCTATAAGACTTCATTGTGTGAGAATACCCTAAAAGAATACAATGATGGATCTTGGCATCAACCTTATCCTATGCATACTTGTGAATATGATCCCATGCACTAGATCTAAAGATATAAAACATGGGGACATCATGCTTTTCACCAGTCAATCTCTCAAGAGGAGTCATACCCTAAATAACTTGATTCAAAACTTAATCGATAATATGAAATATCAAGGCACTGGTTCATAATTATCTAAACAAAATGCCATGGAGAGCCAAAAAAATACCAAATGCATAACTAACACACTCTCTTCCTTCATTAGTCCTCAAGCACTTGATATTCCTCTCACATTAGATCTCTGTAAGGACCTTGAAGTCCTTAGACTTTTCAAAATATTCATCTTTGGTGTGAATGGTGTACAAATAAAACATAGCTAGAGGAACCATTAATAAATATGACAATGTCTTTATTATAGGATAAAGAGAGACCCTATGGGTCCAAATATACCATTATGAATTAGCTCCAAGGGTTTTGTATCATGAATGGATATCCCTTTTAGGAGGAATACTTGATGATGCTTCCCCAAAATGCACCCCTCACAAACAAAATAAAAGGATGAGATATGATAAAGACTAATAAAAAACTAATTTAGACTCATATACTTCAAGGGTCCATAGCAAGTGTATCAAAGCCCTTGTTGTCATTCCTTTCTAGTGTCATTTTCCCATGCCACCATAGCCATAGAGTCTTTCTTCTTGGAGGAAGAAGAAAAATAATGGATGCTCACCAAGCTTATACATGTGATTGAACTCATCATATTACACTAAAGCAGTTATCTTAAATTCATCATCACTATCATTAATCACCCGTTAATTAGGTTAAAAATTAACCTTTTTATTTATATAGATGATACAATAAATTAGGTGAAGATTAGTGCTCGCACCTAGAACATGATGAACTTCACTAAATGAGGAGGAACCAACTATCTCTTCACCACATATTATAAATGGGTTTCATCACCAATTATCATATGCTCTCCAAAATATTGTCCCTTATAGTCATGCAAGAGATGATGATGCTTAGTTGCATGTCAAGTTGTCCCTATGTATGTAGTCCACTATTTGAAAGAGTTGGATGTCTAGTATGCTAAGTGAATAGATGCACCAATGATGTCTCACCATCATGGTCATCCTTCCCTTGGGAAAGAAGAGAATTATATAAATACCCCCTTTTTGGATACCTCATATAAATTTTGAAGCTATAATAAATTAAACATTGACCCATGTCACTCCTTGTAAAAACTAGAAACTGGCTTCTTGAAAGGCTTTTTGGCTTTCTTCTCTTTTTTCTTTAACTTTATTTTGGTGAGAGAATAATTATTATATCATTGTTGTCACACTTGGTCATGAATAAGGTATTTGCAAGGTTATGCATAGCAGTGAATCATCATAAATTAGCAAAAATTAGGATTTTAAAATTTTGGAATTGGCAAATCTTGAGACCTTTCACTAGGGCCCATTCGCCTAAAATTTTTGGGGTGCAATTTTTTTGGTATCGGCTTGCCTGATCGTGATAATAAAATTTATTTTAATTTTCCAACCACTTTTGCCCAAATTGACGAACCTTTTCGCCTTCAAATTATAAACAATTTTAAATTTCTCATTAGATTCACCACTTATACCACCAGTATATATACCCAATGTGACAACGATACTCATATACCTGAAAAAATGACCCATAACATCAAAAAATATACAACCAAAAATATTTGAAGCAACGAAAAACTTTAAGAACATAAAGAAAAAGACCTATGGTGCATCTTCAACACAACAATACACCGGTAGCCCCTATAGGCTACCAATGCCATGATACGACGATAGCCTGCAAGGACTACCAAGGCCAAAATATTTTGATAGCCTTGGAAGGCTACTGTCCTAATATGGTGATGGTAGCCTTTGCAAGTTACCATCATAACATAATAATGGTAGCCTTTGTAGGCTACCATCCTAACATGGTAATGGTAGCCTTGGCAGACTATCACCCTATTGGAGATTTTTACAACATCCTTGAGATTAGCTATCATGCTATAGGAAAATCTACTGCTAACGAGAAATTACAAGCTCTGGTCAATACCTCTTTAACCTAGGAATAAAGTTCTTCAATATTTTCTAAATATACCAGGTATGGTAAGTATACCCTTGAGGTGAACTTAAATTTTTTAACGTTTTATGTTCATGCTCTTCCAGATTTATGGTGGTGAATTAAAGTTTTTATAAATTTGACCTAGCTAAAATAATAACAATTCAATTATGCTTTATGTATGATTGGTGCCTAAATTCTTTGGGCTATTGTGGTAAGATTTAATAAAAAATCAATGAAAATAGAAATAATGGGGAAAGAGAGAATTGGTGCAATTACATTCATTCAAATATCATAATATATGTAACATTTGATAATGTAACTCATAATGAAGACACACACAAAACTGAACACAAAGATGTAATAGAAAAGAAACCCATAATTGTATTAATGTTTGAAAATGATTACATGAATAGTTGGATTGAATTTGCCATTGAACTCTTTGAAATATTAATACAATAAAGATCCTTGTTCGAATATCGTAACAATTACTTTTCACTCTCTCATTCAAATATTGTAACAGTCAAGTCCCTAGACCTCTGGCTCAATAGTTTGGAAATAATCTCAGCTTCTTGGGCACTTTTCTATCAAAACCTGCACAACAATGAAAAGGATAAGGGATGGAAAAAGGAGGACAAAGGGAATACAACAACAAAGAACAGATACTCAAGTATACTCTTATAAAAAATATGCTATGTCAAAATCTTAATCATATTTTTGGCCGTCGACATCATTTTTATAGCTAAGATAGCTTTGTAAATGTCAAAGCTACTTTCATCTGAACTATCCACTTGGTTCCATATATTGCCTTGTCATCAGTCAGGTGATGTACAACCTATTATTATCTATCTCAAAATCAAAATTTATTCTTAATATATCAAAGTTTGGTCCAGTTATCATCCACATCGTCCTCACTATTTAACTCTACCTTACAGATTTATGTGTTTGTCTTGAAGTGAGATCTTGTCTTAACCGAATGTTGTCATGTATACTTGTTATTGTGGCCTGGTGCTTTGCCACTGATAGCCTTGATCTCATGGACTAATAGGATTACTAGAATTGTATGTATCATGTTAGATTCAGGGTTTACTCCAACTGCACGGGGGCCTAGCTTGTATTATAGGAAGCAAAGGTTCATTAAAAACCTGATATGTTAGGCCCTCAGAAGCAGTGATGAAGAGAAAATAATTAGAAGTACACAAATTAAGGAAACCACCAACAACACGATACTTCCATAACTATACTCCATTGGGTTGATAATGCTTTAACTATATTCCATCGGGGCGTGGGAAATTTTTGAAGATGATATTCCATTTGGTTTGTACCCCTTGCTTCTTCTACTACCAGTGATGTGAGTCCTCTTGAATCACATACCTCTCTCTCTACAACTTTCTACTAACACGGTTTGACCCATCTCCAAAATTTTACTTAGAATGGGTGTCTTCCTATATAAAGGATGAGTTGATGTGAGTTATTTTGTCAACTGACAACAGGTGGGCTAGGTCCTGTTGATATAAATATGATCTAGTTTGATTTGAATTGACAATTTTACCTCAACTTGGTCTTTCATTTGCATAATTTGGTTTACGAAACGTCCTTCATTTTTTTAGCACATGATGATTCACTTCATTTTATTGGCTTCATTCATATGATACAAATATCCCAATATCTCTAACTTGGCTAGACGTATCCATTAATGTGTTTACTTATTTTATCTCACCACCTCACTCTTTGTAGTGAGTCAGCCTGTCATGGTTTATTTTCCTTTTTAGTGAGTTTGCACAATTTTGTTGCATGGAATTGGCGTAGAGTTTGCACTTGTACAACTTCCTAATTGGTCCCCAGTAGTATTAGCAAGATCATGGTCACTTATGGCATCATGTTGAATTTTCTCGAATTAGAGATCTTATGGATGCGCATGCTATACACTAATTAGCATGTGCTACTCGTATAATATTACGTGTATATTTGCGATCGTTGATCATTGTTCGACTGACTGAGTTTTTGATTTACTTTTATTTTGAAAGTATTTGATTGATCCTTCTTGCGATTTGATCGATACTTTTTATTTAATCGAGACTCGACGATAGATTTGGGGTATTTATCTCCCTTTGATTGGTTAGATCTTACTCACTATTCAATTTTCAATTGGTAGCTCTTCTTGATTTTGCATGGATGGTGGTTTTGGACGCTTATAATTACTCTTCAGTAAAGTGGTTTAGAGTACCCTCGTAAGTGTTGCATTTAAAAAATTGTGGCAGTCTTTATCGTGGAGTATAGCATAATAATAACATTAAACTAAACCATAATGCATGCAAAATTTAATGTCGACCTACCTAGATTACTATTCATTTTATCTTTATTTGGTTCATTCGATCTCTACCATTCACTTCATTTAGCTGATAATATTTGATGGCTATGATCTATACAACCGATGATATCTCGGTGTTTATTCCTTTTCAGTTAGAAATATTTCAATGGCTTCACTTAGGCCACATCATTGCTTTGGTCGGTTGATCATTATTAATTTTGCTTAGCATCAATCAGCCAATCTATGTTACCCATCGATCGAGTAGTCTCATCATCGCCATGTGGACTTTTGTTCGTTCAGAAGATTTCATTGTTTATGAGCCAATCAAATTTTATTGAATGATCGATTAACTCTTCAACCGAGTAATTCATTGATCGTTGATATCTATTGGGTTTTGATCGATCAATTTCAACCATTGATGAGATTTTGACTTTGATCGGTTTCTTTAAATTTGGTTTCGATCAAGTAACCATTTTGTGTTGCAATTTTTGATTGGTTTATTACTCACTTTGACCGAGTGATAGTGTAAATGTAACTTCGATCGAATAGGTTGATCATCTTCAATCGCTGCTTTCAGGCTAAAAATGTTGTTATTGCATTTAGCCAAAAGGCTTAGAACCATTGATATTTTTCATTCGAGTCGTTCTCTTTTATTTCTGATTCAAAATCGATCAACTGATTCATTCTTACCATCAACCAAATGCTTTTTTGATCGGTTCTTGGCACTTTTTGCTTTTGGTTGTAATTTTTTGCTTGTCGGTTGATTAATGACTTTAATTTATTTTCATTGCTCGATCGATCGGATTGGTAGTTTGCAATCTTCTGGAAATGTGGGTAGGGAATCCCTTAAGTTTCATTAAAAGGAATTTTTATGCTTCTTAAGGGTGCAATGTGGTTATGATGTTTTTTGCAATTTTGACCATTTTATGGAGGATGACCAATTATGGTGTTGATAGCATTATTTAGAAATGAATGACTTAAGAATTTGAGGGTTTTGTTAATTTTAAAAGAATATTAATCCATGAGATTGTTTTGAGATAACTAATTGCTTAAAATTTGACTTATTTATTAGCATATCACAAAACATTGATTTTTTAATGACCTACAAAATTTTGAAATTATGGGTACATTCATGTTGTATCAATTTGACATGCCCTAACATGGTTTTAGCAACCTTTGTAAGCTACTACTCTAATATGGTGCTGACACTATATCCTGAACTTTCTCTATTTTTTTATTATTAGGGTTGCATTGAAAAATAAAATCTCCCCTCTTTTTCAAAATTAAGGATATTGAATAAAATGTCTCCATTTTTCTTTTTCTTAGAACTCCTCACAACCACAACCAAAAATTAAAAAAAACCACTATGACTTGATGTTTTCCAACCCATAAAAAACTCCATAGTTAAGCATGCTCGACTGGAGTAGTACTCAAATGGGTGACCTCCTGGGAAGTCTTGGTTTTGCACCCTCCAAATTAATTCTTTTTTCTGAGCCACACATATTCTAGTAGCTAGAGGCTACATGTGCCATTGATAATTTGGTAGCTTTCAAAGGCTACTGGTGCCACACATACATCGATAACCTTTAAAAGCTATCGACACCATACAAAAATTGTCTTGCCAGTGCCACACAAAAATTGTCTTGTCTATAGTCTTTTGCTATTGCTTAATATTTTTTTCAAATTTTAACAGAAATTCATCACATTATTATAATTTTTGTTGGAAACAAAATACAATTCACCATGTATTCTACATGAGTTTGGACCATATTCGCCTTAGTTTTGAAACTGATTCACCTCATTTTCATAAATACATTTCGGAGCTGACCCCTTATGCATAACCCTGGGTATTTGAATACATAATCAAGAGATATAGTAGAATTGTTAAAAAATAATATTTTATGCATCACAAATATAATCCCATTGGTATCGTATGCCTTCAAAAAGATGTTGATCACCATGTTAAGAATATCAAGGTTTAATTTGTAATTGATACCTAGTTTAATAACATGGATGTTTTTAATAATTTTTTGAAGTAGTTTATTTACCCATAAATAGTTCTTGAACTATCTATGTGCAAAGTGGTAAGCTCTAACTTTAATATACTAGTCTAGGTAGAGTCGATGAAAATTTTGCCAAAAAATGTCTAAAAGCTTATTTGTACCCAACATCCTATTGAAAATGGTTGTCATAAATTTTGTCAACATGAAGGGCAATCACTCCATGACCTTATTCTTTTTATATTTATATAATTACTTTTTGTATTCAAAATAAACATATCTAAGGCCCTAATTAAATTTTTTTAGGAGTCCCTTACTTTGCAAGAAATTTTCAATCTCAATTTACTATATGGTATAATGATGTACATTGAGTAAGGGCACATCCTAATCCATAAAATTTATAATAAAAATATATCCTCTTCCACATAATTATGACTAGAAGCAATGTTCCCAATGTGAAGAGCTAAAAAAAAGTGTTGATTTTTAAGAAGGCGTAAAATACTTATGTATGCCAAAGTTATTACCCTCAAAATTTTAGGCCAAAAACCATCAAAATACCAACAAAACATTCAATTCATGCAAAAATTTTAAAATTAGTTTTAGTAAATTGGACACTATGACATGTCATTGATCTAGTGGCCAAGGGGTTGCAAACTCTATGTTGTCTAATATGTTAACAAAGCATAATTTCAATGAAAAATTTTCCACCAAGTATCATTGAACTAGATAAGAGTTGCCATTGAGACTCTAACTATGCTTGTCATTAGATAGTGTCATGTGTCAATTTTGCAAATAAAAACAACCACTTTTGTACCAAGTTTGTTGCTAAATAGTCGAAGGAAAGCATAACTAAGCTTATGAGATATCATCAATTGATTGATCAATCTCACTTCTATAGTCACATAAATAGGATCAATCTATTAAATATTAAAATCTTCTCTAATATAATAGGGTATTTATGTAGGCATCATATATTTACTATTACATTGGCCAACCATGTTGTGTCAATTATCAAATTTTAGTAACAAGATGAATCGATCCATAAGGATGTGTAACTGATTATAAACAGAAAACCTCTAGGCTATCAAGTACTAGCATGATCTCCTCTAGCCAAGAAGACATCAAGGTGCTTTCTATTCAATGCATATTACTTAACCAATATGGGGTCAAGAAAGTAGATCTCAAATAATATCTACCATACCTTATCCTAATTAAGACAAAGGAGATGGAATTTGAATCCACACCCAACGGGTGAATGCCTTAATGTAATACCTCCAAACCACAACACCACACAAAGCATTGAGCCTAACCATGAAGAGAAATAAATTTAATGTTTTTGCATTGGTCATACGAGGAAGCACATGCACTCGATAAGCATCCATTAATTTTTTGATATGACTCTTTCTATCATATAAGAATTTAGACAATAGCCCAAACCTATGACCAATAAATATGAATTACTTTGCCATTAAACCAAGGCCTCTAATAAGATTAAAGTTGATAAGTGCTAGAAGTGAACCCCATACACGTAAAATAATTCTAATCATTAGATGCTTTCATGACCCCCCATCCCCAATACACACACACATATACATATATATACATATACACATATAAGCATATATATGTATGTGTGTGTATGTGTGTATATATATACATGCAACATATGATCACATTTAACATTTGATCCTTGCATGCCCCCATGAATAATATCATTTCCAAGTAAACAAAAGGGAGAGTTGAAACACTACACCTAAGGTTTGTTGGTATTCTTCTCTATCAATTCTTTGTAGTGTTTATAAAACACCTTACTTTTGTCCATATCTATTATTTGTTGGGATGTTTTTTCATAGGCATTTAACATAATCCTAAATTCCTTCACCTTAGCTACAAACGGTCTCCCCAATGAAATTATCTCATCCACAAATTATTGGTGAATAATACCTTCTATGAATTTAGATGGCTTCAACCTACTTAATGCTCTTTCTTGTTTTGTTGATCCAATGCACCTTCCCATCGTTTTTTCTATTTTTATGAATAGATATTGGGACAAGGGCTCCCTTTCTTTAATCCCCTACTACTTCTAAAGAATATAGATAAAGAATTGTTCACTATAACTAAGAATTTGGGTCCTCCATAGAATTTATTCACCCACCTTTTTTAATGTCTATTGCATCCAAACTTTCCTAGGACTCTATCCAGGAAAAGCCATGAGACCTGGTCATAGGCTTTGTTCATTTTAAGTTTTTAAACCATTCCCTTCCTTTTACTAATTTTAACTAAATGCATGGTCTCATGGAGTGTGATTACTCCATCCAAAATTTGTATACCCTTCACAAAACCCCCTTGCTACTCTACCATGATCTTTGGGAGAGAAAACTTTATTCTTAATGTAATTATTTTTTATATTATCTTATAAATGAAACTACATAGACTAATTGTCTTGAAGTCTTTAAATTCCTTCAATGTAGGCTTCTTGACAATGAGCATTAGAAAAGTATTATTATATTATCTTAACACATTGCCTAATTGGTATGACTCTCTGACTACTACTACATCCTTACTCATTACATTCTAGAAGGATTGGAAGAAACCCACATGAAATCCATCAGGTCCTAGAGATTTATTTTCCCAATAAGAAGATTGCTTCATTGATTTCCTCCTCACTCACCTCTTTCAAAAGTTTTGAATTTGTGTCTATATGTATAATCCTGGGGATATGTTGAATTAATTCCTCCATAGATTTTTTATAATCATCCATATTTCTCCATAGCAACAATCTAAATATGTCCACCACCCCTTGTATCATTTGATATTCCTCTCTTATTACTTCTCCATCATATTTTTAGATTTTAGATATCCTTGTTGCACTTTTATGTCTTATGATAGAGACATGGAAGAATTTTGTGTTCCTATATCCTTCTGTTAACCATTGGAACCTTAACTTTTATCTCTAGTATATATTTCCCCTTGTATTATTGTATGATATTTTTCCTATATAACCTTCTCTCTACCAAAAGGACCTAGTCCATCTCATTTTTGTTTATTTCCTCTTCATTTCAACTTAATTCTTGTCTTAAATGCTCCTTTTGCAAGAAGATATTTTCAAATACTTCCTTATTATATTTTTTTACTTTTGTCTTCACATATTTCAATTTTCTAACAACCACATACATCTTGGATCCTTGAAACAAATGTGTCAACCATATTTGTATTTTTTCATAAATGCTTGGTGTTGTAGCCACACGAATTCAAATTTTAAGGGGTTGTTTTTCTTTTTATCTTCCATACAATACCAAAAAATAAAAAGGCTCTGTTATGATCTTATTATTGGCACTGGTGCTAAAATATGCTCGTAATTTTCCTCAAAACACTCCAAGGATATAAAAAGCCTATTCAATCCCACCTATATCAAGTCCTCCTCTAACCTCCTTTTGGTCCACATGAATGCCTTGCCACTCAAATCAACATTATAAATATTTAGTAATAATAAAAAATTGCTAAGGTCCTCCATACTCTTAGTGAATCCTTGGGACCCCTTTTCTTCTCACATAGCCTTAATGGAGTGTTGAAGTCTCCTATCACTATCCATATTATCCCAATGATATATTTTCCCATATCTTCTAGCTCTTTGCCAAAAATATTTCTCAATATAATTACATTTGGAGCATAGTCATTTGTAACAAGGAAAGCCAACTTTGAAGACTTGGTCAAAAAAATAACAAATAACTAATTTACACTTTTAGAGATGAATTCTTCCTCATAGAGGTCAACATCCTATAAGTGAATAGTCCTCATGAATCTCCTCTAGATCCCTCTGAGATCCTTGGTTCGAATCTCCACCCTACCAAACGTAATTCGGATACCCAAAATCCAGTTGATAATGTTGGTGTGGTAAGGGCCGGGTGTGACTCCTGGGTGATTTTGATAGTGTAGAACCCCAAATGACAATTCTTTGTAAACTCTCCTAGGATAAAATAGTACTAAAAGTGTGTGGGGTCATTGATCCTTTTCACTAGCAACACACTCAAACCAGTTACTTTAGGGTTCTTGCGATACTTCTTAGAACGAGTTTTAAAAAAAATGTTACCCCAAATACTTCCCCTAATTAAGTGGTTAGAACTTGCACCTGATCCTAAAATAGTTCATTAGCCTAATGTAGTTGCTTACCAAGCACAAAATATAATATCAAACATTGAATATACAATCATAAAAGAATTGTAGCTTCTAGAATAGAACACAACCTTAGAGAGTGCTCTTTACCCCTGCTAGATCCCCCCTCCTTTGACTCTCAATTATCACTTTGCAAACCCTAGGCTACGAACATTATTTTTATTTTAAAACTCTACAAACCCTCTAGCTCATGATCATCATTTTTCAAACCCACTTTGCACCCTTGTTCTACACAAATTCTCTATAAATCCTAAGCTACAAATTTTAAATTTGTTTTTATTATTTAATTTAAAATTTTGTAAACCCTCTGGCTCACTATCACCATTCTATAAACCTACTCTACATACCCTAGGTTGTAGATTTTAATTATGTATATAATTTGTAAATCACAATCATCATGCTCCTTACCCCTATTAGATCCCTACTCCTTTGACTTAGTCAACGCTCTACAAACCCTAGGCTACAAATATAAATTTTGTTTTTTATATTTATTTTATTTATTTTTGAACTCTATAGAACCTTTGTCTCATGATGTTCAATTCATAAAATCACTTTACACACTTGCTCTACAAACCTGCTCTTCAAACCTAGTTGTGAATTTTAAGTCTATTTATTTTTTCTTATTTTATTTTTTTATAAGACTCTACAAACCCTCTAGCTCACGATCATCGCTTTGCAAAACTTCTCTACATCCCCTCTAGCTTATTAAGCACAAAAAATAAGAACCAAATAGTTAATAGCTAACCATAAAAAACTATAATTTCTAAAATAGAACATGACCTTAGAAAGTGCTCTTTACCCGTGTAAGATTCTTGCTCCTCTAACTATTAGTCATCACTCTACAAACCCTAGGTTGTAAATGTTAATATTGTTATTTTATTTTTTAAAATTTTGCAAACCTTCTAGCTCATGACCACCACTCTATAAACACACTTTGCATCCTCTCTTTACAAACGTGCTCTTAAACCCTAGGCTAAGATTTTATTTTTGAAACTTTGCAAACCCTTTGGTCCATGATCATCACTCTATAAACCTACTCTGCACATCTTCTCTATAAAAATACTCTGCACATCTACTCTACAAACCCACTTTGCTAACCCTAGGCTATGAATTTTAAATTTATTATTATTATGTTAAAACTCTTTGTTAACCCTTTGGCTTACAATCAACATACTCTTTGTCCTACTGGATCCCTATTTCTCTAAAACTCTTAGCCACTACTCTAAAGAAGAAGGGGTGAATAGTGATTATTTTAAAACCCGCTAGTATGATTGTTACTTTGCAAATCTACTCTACTAAATTTTGATAAACAATTAGGCAAAAAAAAAATGTATATAGATATGTATAGGAATACCATCCACTTGTTCTTTGTATTTTATAATAAAAAATGTATATAGATATGTAGAGGCAAAATGCAACACCAAATAACAAGATATAGATTGAACTCAAAAATATAATATTGTACAATGAATGATTTTTATTAATGGGGGGAGCCTCAAAACTCCATTGTTACAATAAATAATCTTTAAACTCATTTATACAAATATACACAATACTAGGGTTCTTCAAAACCCTAGCTACAATACTGATGGTGTCTTTAGAACGTGTCTTTGCTCCCAACAAATGTGTGTGAACTTTGTGTTATCCATTAATGGGCCACTCTAGCTTAAGCAGATGCACAATTCTAATGTAACACTTCTAGATTTGCACACAAGAAAATAGCAAATAGGTTAGTAGCAATTGTGAGGGCTCCACAATGTGAGGCCCTCTATAATCAATATAAAAACCCTAGCTATATGATGTAAATAGCATGAACAGAAACTAAAAATACATGGAATGAAATAACAATAAAAATATTTACCTTGTGACTCTTGCCATTTTTGGATCTAATATAATTTGTTGCAAGAAGTTGGTGCAGTAATGCCCTAGCGTCGTTCGAGGGCTAGTAGGATTGCAGGGCTTTGATCTGGAATAACCACGGGAGTTGGTAGCAATAGAAAATACCTACGAGAAATTGAGAATGGTAAAAGGTTCCCAGAGGTACTCAAAAATGGAGGAGAAGTGCTTAGATATGCTCGATAGTGATAGAGAGCACCTGAACGCATTTAGGAGCTAAGGTGAATATGGATGTGAGGGTTATAGCGAGCGAGGATGGAATATGAGAGTGCTTGGATACTCAGATATCTCAAAGTACAAACTGCTCAAAAAAATGTCTCTTATTAATAATCCACACTAGGGTATGTTAGGGTTTAAGCAACACAAATTGTGTGGCTCCAATTAAAAGACATTAGAGGGTGGATATTAATTTTGGATGTGTGGCATGGATTGATGTGGATGGATGGCAGGGATTAAGTTAAATCATATGGCTAAGATTTATTCAAATATATAATATTTATATTTATTAAATATATATATAATATAATATTAAAATATTAATATTAAACATATATTTAATAAATATGCCTAGATATACATATAAATAAATGGAAAATATGGCAGAAAGATCTGGATGGATGACAAGTGGCTAGGTTTTGGTGTCTACAGATGCCCCTTTTTGTACTGCATTGCATGAAACACAATGTAGTGTAAAAACACAAGACATCTGTTTGGGCAAGGTGTAGAAGTAGCTTTCTCTCTCTTAGGATGATAAATGAGCTTGAAGATAAAAGAATTAAAGAATTTGTATTTATGTAGCTTACCCCCTCAATTGACGAGTGAGTTTGTGGATGAATCTCATGAGCCAATTGAAAAATATATGCAAATGAATGGTGGATGATATGCATTATGTAAATGTGATATCATTTTTACCCCAATGGTGGGAAGGGGATTGATGAAAAATATGAAATGATGCGTCTATTTTTTTTTTAACTTTGAAAACATTTTGGCTCATGAACACCACTCTACAAACCCACTTTGCATCATCTCTTTACAAATGTGCTTTGAAACCCTAGGCTATGAATTTAATTTTTTTATTTTTAAAAATTTGCAAACCCTAGGATATGAATTTAAAATTTTTATTTTATTTTTTATTTGGAAACTTTGCAAACCCTAGTCTATGATTTTATTTTCTATTTTTGAAACTTTGCAAATCCTTTTGTCCATGATTGTCACTCTATAAACACACCTGCTCTACAAACCCACTTTGCTAACCCTAGGCTAAGGAATTGAATTTTAAAATTATTATTATTATTATTATTATGTTAAAACTCTTTGTTAACCCTTTGGCTTATGATCAACATACTCTCTACCTCTACAAAATCCCTACTCCTCTAACTCTTGGCCACTGCTCTAAAGAAGAAGGGGTGAATAATTATTATTTTAAGACCCTCTGGCTCATGATCATCACTTTGCAAATTTGCTCTACTAAATCCTATCAATAATTAATAAATAAACCAAATGCAATATTCTAATAATATCATTTGCTTGTTCTTTTTCATTTATAATAAAAACATGTAGATAGATATATGATAATAAAATTATTTTTTAGATAATAAAATAATTTATTTTTAATTCACCATCCACCCATAATAGGTGTGGAAAATATTTAATCTCAATGAAAATAATATATTGTACTTGAATATTAAGGAGAAAATGATTATTAACTAAAACTAATTTTATTTTTAAAATGACCTTGTTACAACCCTAGGTGAGTTGGAGAGGGTAGGAAATCCTCTGAGATCCTTGGTTCGAATCTCCACCCTACCAAACGTAATTCGGGTACCCAAAATCCAGTTGATAATGTTGGTGTGGTAAGGGCCGAGTGTGACTCCTGGGTGATTTTGATAGTGTAGAACCCCTTGGCCATAGTTTCTCAGACCAAGGTGGCCCCACAAGGGGTTTTTCGTTAAATTAAAAACAAATGACCTTGTTACAATAAAATATGTCCAAAAAAACTTTATTTGAATTTTTATGAGAGAGTGCTAATCTCATTGTTCTTAGTATTTGATGGAGCTCAAAATTGAGTGATAATATTGAAGTTGGGAGAGGTTTTTATGATCAATATTTCACTATGGTCACAAGTTAGGGCATATTTAATAATCATTGTAGAAATAACATAGTTATTTGGATTGACAATGAAAATTTCAAATAAAAATAAGTTATTTTCTCCATTGAAGATATGTCAAATAGGATTTTATTCAAAATAAATTATTTCCTTAAATTATGATCCCTTTATCTCCTAAATTTATGTTATTGAATATAGTCATCTAATTACATCAAAAGTGATGATTGGACCTTTTGTTAATTTATTAGAATACATGACTGGAGAGAATGTTATATATTTAGAGATTGAAAATAAGAGAACTATATCTACAATGTCATTATCCTTAAGGAAGTCTAAGAACAAGGAATTAAGGAAAACTCATTTGTTGTATCTTTAATTAATATTAATAAAATTTAGATCTCCAATAATAGGGTTAGATTATTATACACATCCATAAACAACAAAATGGAAATATCTTGAATAAGATTTGATAAAACAAAATTTTAATGGACATTAAAAAAGAAATCCAAGAAATTTAGATAGGAAAGGCATTTAAAAAATTATAGACTATGCAACAAAGTATGGTAAAAATAATGTTATTTTGTAAAATAAATGACAAATCTATGCAAGATAAAGATAAAGTTAACCTAAAAAAATTGCTATTATAATTTAAAAATAAATTGAGATTCCTTAAATATTGTAAGGACTCTAATTAGAAAATGTAGTGTAAATTAAAAAATTTCTTTCAACTATCAAGGATGTTGTTCAATATAGTTATAGTCTTGTAGATAACCTCATGTCTATATAAGGGCAATGCCTTGGTTAATTATTTGGTTAATATTAAGGTTTAATTGGATACCAATATTTTTAAAATATATATCCTATCCAACATATGCAAATAATTAGATCCTTGGACAAGTGAGATGGTGTATTTACTTCAAGGAGTATCCATTAGCTTAAAAATAATATCATACAATATAGTGAGTAATTTGACAATTGAAACATAGTTCATAGTGTTTGTAGTTTTTGTTTATATGATGAACATCCTTTATGAAAAGAAGTACATTGAAAACTTGTATTAGTTAAGGATCTAGATCTAATTATCATGAACCAACCCTTGTTGTAGGATAACATTATAACAAAATTTTAATATTTTTTGAGTTACAAATCCTTATAAATAATTTATTTTATCAATATTTTTTTTGGTAGGTAAAAGGTGAGGGTGTTGAAAGGATCTGAAAACCTTTTACATAGAGGAGTCAAACAATCACCAAAACTTACAATCTTCAATCTAGCACAAAGACAAGCTCACTTAAAAAGTTGTCGAAAGAAAAAATAATCAAACTTACATTCCCATCCAATAACAACACCAATTTGAACACAAAATCAAAATTATCCTCATCCTCATACTCATCCTACCTAGCAGGAGACCATTTATTTTATAATAATAATAAGTATTTAATTTATTATTATTATTTTTGAGTAAATACTTCTTATACACATCCATTGTGGGAATTGAACCCAGGTCACATCACCGATAATGCAAGTGGCGTCCTTGCCAGTAAACCACATCACACGGATTAGTGTTATTATTTTAAGTTATATGTGGCTTATATTTAAAACAACACAACATTATACTTATTATTAAGTTAATTAGATCAAATCTAGTTTTCCTTTCTATTTCAACTTTGAATTTGTTTATTTTTCTTTAATAAATTTTAAGTATCATTTCTTACAAAGAAAAAACATTTCTTAATCAATTACCCTCTACAATTTAAATTTGATTAAAAATAAAAATCAATCTATAATTAACTAAATTATAAAAGAAAGTCTTACTACCATAGTATCAACAATTAATATATACCTTCCTTTTAATTAATATTAAAATAAATTCAATTAATAATTTAAAAACTAATAATATAATAAAAATAATAATAAAACATTTTAAAAAATTATTAAAAACAAATTAAACATAAAATAATAATTTTCCAATTTATAATATTATAATTTACAATTAATGACATTTAGCCACTAAAAGACCATCATTTTCAGGGAGTACTCTATTCTTGTAGCAATTCGTACTATATGGGGAGACTTTTGGGCAGTATATATCTCAACTAAAATTTTATTTTTTTAATTATTTAAATTTATTTATTTTTTATTATTTAAAAAGTATTATATTAAAGAATTAATAAAATACATTAAAAAAGACAGATACGTAATTAAAGTCATCAACAAAAAAATCATCTCCGAAAATCCAAGCAAACAATTTACAATTATTCAACACCACTTTACATAATTGATAAACAATTAGCTACTCTTAGGACTAATTCCTACCTACTAGAAGCATAAGAGACTTTGGCATCGAGTCTCTCCTGTCCAAGAAGTGTCTAGAACATCCACTCAATCATAAACTCTTAAATTATTCCAGACGTCAAGTCGAGGAGTTAAAGGAGAGAGAAATAAGCACAAAGAGAGAGGAATAAGCACGAAGCCATGACCATCTTTGTAAGGACCTTGAACTGGGATAGGAGTATATAGATAAATAGGTATTGACGTGAACATAATTCCAATCATGGAATATGCCACTAGACTTGCATCATAACATTAACCGGTTAGAAAGCAAGAGGGTCAGCCCCCCACACATACACAAAGTGGATGTTAATAGAAGTGTATTTTGGGAGCAAATACCACGTTTAAATTAATTTTAAAAACATTAATAATAATTTAATTATTTAATTAAAAATTTAAATTTTTCTTAACTTTAATAACTATATAATTTTTATAAAAAAATGGTTACAAATTTCAATTTTTAATAATACCTATTTAAGTACAAAGGTTCAAATCTCGAGCTACCCGACTAAACTTTTGTGTGGGCTTGTTCTTTTCTGATGCTTTCTTCGAAGGGGATAACACAAAACAACCTGGTGACCACAAAAAGCCAAACAACCTGCCCAAATTTGTGGTGACTACCGATTCCACCATGTAAATTCAAAAAAAGAAAAAATAATACGGAATCATTCTATTAGGAAATAATGGTGACAAGTTGAGAATAATTGGCATGGATGGGTAATTGTTTGACGAACCAAACACTACCAAAACGAGACTTCGTTCATATATTGGTTCATATATTGGAGTAGTAGTCTGCTTTGAATTTTCATAGTGTGTCACCCACAACCACTTGTCAATAACAACGAGTTGGATTGGTCATATATTGGAGTACCAATTTGTAAAAGTAGTAGTCTGCTTTGAATCTTCATAATATGCCATCGACAAGTTAAAGCAACTCTATTACTTATGAATTACTAAAAATAATATAATTATAGCCAACTCCCTTATATATATAAATTATCATAATACAAAACCAATACTTTCTTTATAACTCACTTTATATATCTATGGACACTGTAAACCTGATGTGATATGGGCATTGTAAACCTGATGTGATGACATGTCCTCGGGAGACGACACTGAGTACGTGACCTTCCGATGAGCAGACAATTCATATCGCGTCACTGCTCTTGTAATATTATTTGTCATATTGCATGAGTGATTTCTTACTTTAATATTTCCGTTGGCATCTAGAACAACGGAAAGGACTCCCTCGTGTGCCTCTGCCCATCAATGAATCATAGAGTTTCAGCGTATCACGTCTCCATTGTCAGTATATTAGACCTTTCCAGGTAGATACCAAACTAACAAATTTAGGGTTTCTAGTGTTTAATAAAAATATTTTCAATGTCAAATGCCTTATACTCTTTATTTATATAATTAAATAATTAATGGTATATAATATTAAAAAATAAATAATCCAAATAAAAGCATTGATAAGAATGAAACCAAAATTAAATATTAAAATGTTAATAAAACGTGAGGAGAACGTCATAAATACAAATAAAAATGATTATGAGATAATATTTTAAAAAAATTAGTATGAATATGACTAATTTTAAA
Source organism: Wollemia nobilis (assembly GCA_028583015.1). Classification (NCBI taxonomy): domain Eukaryota; kingdom Viridiplantae; phylum Streptophyta; class Pinopsida; order Araucariales; family Araucariaceae; genus Wollemia; species Wollemia nobilis. The sequence continues at coordinate 8,555,789 of JAQPPZ010007509.1, read as the reverse complement.
TTTATTTTAACATACTAAACTAAAAAAAGAATGTAATGAAATATTTGGAATATAAGGAACAATTAGTTATTGTAACAATATGTGATAATCACAAATGGGATAATTAATTTTTAGGAAATAGGAAATTATTTAAAAAAAATAACATTTGAAAATTATAAGTGTGCCTGATTTATAATATAGACACTTGTCAAGATAACTATTGAAAGAAACTTGATGCTTAGTTTTGATGCTTTTGTTGGTTATGCTATTTATATTGATCTATATTGAAAAAATATTGTATTGCTAATGTACTATTCATGTGTAGGACCAGGTACATCCATGGGTGGAAGAGGTAGAACCAACCACCAATAATGGGATACTTGAAAAGAGAAATGTTGATTATGACAACTCAAGGTAACATGAACGACTACCTTTGTATAGATGCATGATTCTTGTTTTGGTGGTCATAAGCGATCCAGCTATCCAAATCTTGAAGTTGGTAACCTACAAGTTACCGTAAGTCTTTAGTTGGGACAAACAATTGGACTTGCAAAATAACCACCCACCTTGTTTGATGCATTTTATTACTTGCTTATGTTTACATGCATGTTTATGTGTAAGTGGACTGGATGAAGGGATTAATAGGCATAGAGGCTCTATTAAACCTAGGCCACTTGAATTCCATACTAATGTTCAATATTATTGGTATTTCATTTAAATTAATCAACATAAGAAATGATTAATGTTTTATTTGATTTGAAATTAATACTAATTATTAATGTTTGAAAAGTCTATTTGATTTATATTATTTTGATTATGCAAAGGAAAGAAGAAGCTCCATCTTGTATAAAATAAAAAGAGGATAACTCATTTTATTTCAAATCAATAAAGAATTAAACCTTTTTAATTTAAATAAAGGTTTGCATTTGGGAGCATGAGATTTTGGAAGAGGGAAAGAATTATTTTTAAATCAAAATATCCCCCCTCTTGCCCCTTGGATAGACATACCTTTAATTACAGTAGATGACATTAATGTCTAAAGGAAGACTTTAGGCTAAGGGCAGATGGGAGGCCATGTTAAGAGGGTCAAAGTGAAAAGGTTTTGGGGATTCGAAAGAAGGAATTTTCTAGTGAGAAGGAGGACGAAGACAAGAAGGAGAACATTGTAATTTTTCTCAAAGCAAGCACATAATTAGGTTGGTTTTAAACATGTAACTTCTCCCTTTTATTTTAATTAAAATAGTTTTCGATTTTACTTCCAAATATCTCCAACCCTCCCCTTTTTCCTTATATAATAACCACATGGAATAACACCACCAGCTGGTGTTTCAATGCATCCATCGCCTAGGCGCAAGGACCCTTCTGCCACCAATTGGTGGGTGATTAACCTTCGACCTATTTTTATTTTTATTCAATATTTTGGAAACCACACGATGCATGTGGAATTATTGTTTATGGGTTTATAAAAATGGTTAGGTTAAATTTTTTACCAACCTCCACCAAAGCCTATTAATGATAAAATGTATCATTGACCGAAACCACTCCAACTAAGGCAAAACCCCCTTCCACCACCACTCGTCTAGCGAGTGGTGGTCAAATGTTACTAGGCACCCTATAGGCCTTAAGGGCCCATGAAGCCCCCACACAATGTGTGTGGGATAAATCTTCGTGAGCCTCTCAGAGCATGTTACATATAATTTTTCTAGATCCTTGAACGTACTAAATCATATCATCTACATTTTTTTAGTGGATTATTTGGTCTAATTTCCAAATATTCAAACCAATGCCAATTCCTAGTTATATGATGACTGGCACCCTAATCTATATACCAAATATCCTTTTCTTATTGCATGTTTTGATGAGATTCAAGTGGTCTTACTTCACATCTATGATAATGTTTTTGAAAATTTATCCTATTATATGAACGTCTTGATGCATTTATTCTTCTTTTCCATCTATCCATTTCTTTAATTCCTTTGGATTAGAAATCCTTACTACTCCAAAGTTTTAAAAATAATTATTTTTTAAAAATTTCTTCAATCAAAATTGCAAACCTAAATTCAAAAATTTAAATTTCTTGAACTTAAAAATAAACAACTCTTCAAATTAAAAAAAAAATCCTTTTGGAGTAGAAAACCTATGGATTCCAAATTTCAAATAATCAATTTACTTAAAAAAATTCAATCATTTTTTTTTTTTGGAGTATGTAGGCAACAAATCCACCTCCCAGAAGAAGAAGTGATCAAAGGGATTTGCTCAATTTTGATAGTTTTGACACAAGTGATAGTTTGCCCAAGTTTTGTAAATCATACAGTAAGGGGAAAAACCATACAACTAGAATGGCAAATCATACAGGGCACACCGAAATTCACCCAAATGCAAGGGAAATGTAATTTCAGAGTGAAATGGCGCATAGATTTGCTAACTAAGGTGTTAAACTTAGTAAAAAGCCAAATTAATGTATTCAGTTGTATATGGGCAGTTGTAAATAACGAATTGCCTCAGGAACCACTTTGGAATGGCCTGGGCAACGTTATATAAGGCCCCATTTTCAAATTTGTAGGTCTGGTTGCTAGAGTGAATAGCTAGTACTTGTTAGTTGTTGATTCTTTGAGTTATTGCAATTACATTGATAGATTTTCCATATTGTAATCGAATCCATATACATTAATGAGCATAATGATGGTTTTGGATGACTATGTATGATTTTGGTAATGATGAATGGTGATTTATGGATGAATATTATGTGTGTGTGTTTCTATTGAATTTTATAGGTTAGTTTTGTGCATTGTTGCAACCCTGTGGTAGAATATGGTATTGGTGAAACCTGGAGAATGATCTAGGAGCATGGAAATATCAAGGAACATATATTGAAAGGTATTGTATGATTTTTGGATGTACTCATGCACATGGAATCTCTCAACAGTCCTGTTAAGATGTTTTGCCTATTATGGAGATTGTATTGATTGGTCTATCAAACCCTTACAAAACATCTCGGAGAGAGATTGGAGCAATGGAACATCTAAACTAGCATCATGTTGTGCCATTAGTTCATACAAATCGTACATCATTTCCCTTACAAATCGTACAAAGCACTTTTACCCGATTTGGTAAAACAGGCGATTGAGAGAAACTTACCCGATTTGGCAGTTTTGGGGAATCGACTTGATCGATTACAAAACTATGTACGACAGCCTCCAAAACTGAATATATCAGTTTTTTTGTGTGTAATATCGTACCATATTTGACACTGTATGATTTGAGATCATACAGTGTAGGCATTTGATGACCGTACAAGGTGATTATAGTTCGTACAAGGGTAGTTTGAGTGATCTTACGACCGTACGATTTGGTAATTGAGTTGGGTTTAGCATATTGATCATTCTTAGCCCTAGAAAATACCTCCCCACTAGGAATAATCCACCCCTATGCTACATTTGGCACCGTTGCCTTATCGAATCTAGCATTTTTTGTTAAAATGGGTCAAAATTGATGAAGTTGAATACTGAGACTGGAGGTGAATGATGGACACCAGTACATGGAGCCATGGGAGATGGGAACTATGAGATAAAATTCTAGTAAGAAGGAGCACAAGGATTTCTCAAAGAGGAAACACAAGTAACTCAGACCATAGTACTCAAGAACCAGAGATAGAGCAAGTTTGGACATCCGAAGAAGGAGACTTTGAGGCATTGTTGATAGAGATAGAAGATGAGGAAATAGAACCACCAAGCGTAGAGGCAAGGGTTGACAAAGGAAAAGTGCAAGATGATGGAGAGTGGATGGTGACACCTGAGAAAGTGATAGAAGGGTTGCAAGAGAGTGCGGAGGATGGGAGTCAGGCACCAGAGCAACAGGACGTGAGGTCTCAGGAGGACAGACCAAGACCATCTCCCTCACATCAGCGAAGGAGGTCATGAAGTGAAGATGCACAAGAATTTGGTCATCGAGTGGTGGGACAAAACAAGATACCTCGAATTGACACTTCTGATGACAATGGGAGTAAGACACCCCCAAGGAGGAATCAGATAGAGATTCCACGAGATACCTCAAGTGATAGTGATGACTCTCCTAAGATGGCTAATAAGGCAACCAAACAAAGATGTCCACCATTTTTAGGTGAGGGTAAGGAAGACCCCACATGGCATATAGGGACTTGCATAACCATTTGGAGAGCAAATGGTGTAGATAGACTTGAGGATTGGGTAATCCTATTTCCTGCTACCTTGAGAGGATTGGCAATTGATTGGTATTTGAAGAGAGAAAATACCATAGATTTTTAGACTTGGAATCAGATAAAGGAGAAATTCATTGAAGAATTTTGACCTTTAAAGGATGATGGAGATATTGTTATGAAACTTTGCATGATGAAGCAAAAATCTGATGAGGATGTGAAATCCTACAACCATAGACTAAAGCAATTAGTCGATAAGATGCAGATGTCGTTGGTAGATGTTCTAGTAAAATGGTGGTTCGTAGATGGATTACTTCCAAAATATAAGAAAAATATGAAGGTAGTACCATCAGAAACATATGAAGAAGCGCTTAAACATGCAAAGAATTTTGAGAGTGAATCAAAACAAACGTATACGAGAATCTTGTCTCATCCCAAGTCGAAGGATTCAGATAGTGAAGAAGATGACACTATACAGAGGATGGTAGCATCATTTCACAAGGAGTTTGATAAGTTGGTAAAAGAACAAAAGATCAAACCTGATAGAAATGACATGTGGTGCATGAAATGCAAAATAGAGGGACATACAAATATGAAATGTCCAAGGAATGACTATTGCCATATTTATAATGTGATGGGGCATGAGGTAATGCTATGTCCATATAATGCAAGAATACATCCACAAGTATTGTCAATCTAGGAGCAGGAAGAGAAATCGAAGGCCCAAGGAAGTGGGCAACAAGCAACAAGTGGCGGTTACAAAAACAATAGACGAGGTGGAAGATCAAACCAAGGTAATCGACAAGGAGGACAAAGTCATTTATAGTATGACTCAAAAGGTAGACCGATCATACAATGTCGCAATTTCTAGGAATGGGGGCATTTTGTAAAAAATTATCCTGCACCTCTAAGGCAAGAGACACCACAAACAAGCACTACACATATGTGTAGATGGTGTGGTCCAAGGAACCACAAAGAAGAGAATTGTCCAAAATAGGTGAGTTCGAGTAACCCATAGAATGTTAGTTATTTGGACATCGAAGTTCCTCAAGTTAAGGAGGAAACTCAGGAAGTTTTAGTCGTGATGAGAAATCAGGCTAAGAAGGATAAGTATCTAGAGCCAGCAAAATAAAAGCAATGTTGGCAAGTAGCAAAGAAAATATTGCAAGAGGAAGCTGAGAAGACTAAACAAGTAGAGTCGAGAGCTGGTAAGGAATTAAGAAAACCATCAGATCAGGAGATAGTTGTGCAAAATATGGTAGCACAGGTTTTGGATACCATAGTGGAAATTAAAGTATCCAACCTGTTAGAAGCTATTCCAACATTACAGAAGGTAATGGTGGAAGAATTACAACCATAGAAGGTGATGGAAGTACAGAGCCAACCAATTTAGGAGGAGGAGTAAAAATATCAATTCATGGATCCAACTATATTAATGATTGATGTGGGAAAGAAACCTGCATTAGTGCATATGGAGATCTTAGGGCATAAATTGACACAAGTTATCATGGATGGAGGATCCAACGTCAATGTGCTACCTGAGAGAACTTGGCTAGAACTAGGCGCTCCATCTCTATGGGCATCGAGCTTTCGGTTATATGGTGCTGACTAGAATGGCATTGAGATAAAGGGAGTCTTAATGACACAACAAGTAATGATAGCTGAACAAGAATTTGTCTTGGATTTCATTGTGATTACAATGCAGAAACCTGCATACGATGCTCTCTTGGGGAGAGGTTGGCTACGAGTAGCCAAAGTTAATCATAATTGGGGAAAGAATCAGATCACTTTTAAGAAGGGACAACACAAATACATGATTAATCTAGCTAATCAAAGAGTTAGTGAAGATGTAGCTACAACAGATGAATCAAAAAATTCCTCAGGGGATGAAGGGCATGAACCTGATGGAGAAGGAATGTTGTACCTAGATGAATGTAGCGAAGATGAAGCTCGATCTGATAGCGGACTTCTTCATTGGAAAATGGAGGAGTACAAAATGTTTCAGCCCAACTGCCTCTGTATTGAGTCAGAGGAGATCAAGGAAAAACAAGACAAACCAAAAGTTAGTAAAGAACCTAAGAAGGAAGCATAAGAGAAATGGATATTTCCAAAAAGATTTGTAGAGTATATAGTAGGAGATGTAGAGATTGATACAAGACCAACACACCCTGAGAATGTAATGAAAGCTACGAGTGAACCAAAAAATATCAAATATGAAGGACCTCGGATAGTGGACATCAATCTAGGAATGGAGGAGGAACCTAGGATGATCCATTGTGGTGATGATTGGAATCTGGTATTGAAGGCAATAACTTTTAAGATATTCTTGGAATACAAGGATGTCTTTGCATGGACATATAAGGACCTGAAAGGAATCCCACTAGAACTATGTGTCCATAAGATTACACTAATGCCTGGTGCTCAACCAGTAAGGAGGAGACCATATAGAATGAACCCAAAGTATGTTGCATTAGTGAATACGAAGATAGAAAAGATGCTAGAAGCAGGAATCATATTCAGGGTGACAAATAGTGAATGGGTTTCACCTATAGTGATCACCTTGAAGAAGGAAGTAGATAAGATCAGAATATGCATGGACTTTAGGAGTCTAAATTTGTAACCATTAAGGATCCCTTCCCCATTCCCTTCATAGATTCTATCTTGGAAGAAGTTGTAGGACATGAGATCTATTCATTTTTGGATGGATTCTCGGGATACAATCAAATCAGCATCATCGAGGAGGATAAGTTGAAGACCACATTTATTGTGGAGAATGGCATCTATGCATATAATCGAATGCCATTTGGGCTCTGTAATGCCCCAACTACATTTCAGCGTATCATACTGTATATATTTGATCAACTAGCAATGGGGAACTTCAAAGCATTTTTGGATGATTGGTCCATCTATGGGAAGATCAAGGAGCATCTTCCTGCCCTTAGTGAATGTATGAGTAGGTGCAGAAATGCACAAATATCATTAAACCCAGGGAAATATTTTCTGATGGTACCATATGGGAAATTGTTAGGACACATTGTGTGCAATGAAGGATTGAAGATAGATCCTGATAAGATCCATGTGATATTACACATGGAAGAACCATTTGATGTGAGTTCACTCAAAACCTTCCTTGGTTCGACAGGATACTACCGAAGGTTTATCAAGAATTATGCACATGTATCCTACCCATTAGATTCTTTGATGAAAAATAATATTCCTTTTATATGGATAGAGGAGCACCAAGGAGCCTTTGAGGAGTTAAAGGCTAAGTTGGTGAGTAGTCCGATTTTGGTGTTTCCTAGTTGGGATAAGGAATTCCATGTCCATGTTGATGCTTCAAATTTTGCAATTGGATGTGCTTTAGCACAAGAAGGATAGTTTAGGCTAGATCAACCTATTTTATTTGCTAGTCACCTTTTGTCAAGGCTAGAGAGAAACTATAGTACAATAGAAAGGGAAGCTTTGGGAATGGTATATGCAGTTCAAAATTTTAGGCATTACCTACTGGTAAATCCCTTTGCTTTCTATGTTGATCATCAAGCTCTGTTGTACTTGATAAACAAACTGGTGATCCAAGGATGAGTTAGTAGGTGGCTCATCACCCTCCAGGAGTTTGTATTCTGAGTAGTGGTGAGACCTGGTAAGAAGCATGTGATTGCAGACTAGTTGTCTCGGATATGATCAGGGGAGCCTATAGGAATAAGAGTTCTTGATGAATTTTTGGATGCACAATTATTCACCATCAACGTTGTTCCATCATGGTACAAGTTGGTTGGCCAATATCTATCCATAGGTGAGTTGCCACAAGAGATGACGACAATCGAAAAGAAGAAAGTAATCATGAAGTCAACACCTTTCTAGATAATAGCAGGATTACTATATAAAATGGGAAGTGATGGTATCTTGCGGAGATGTGTAATGGATGAAGAAGTCAAGGTAGCATTGAAAGAAGCCCACGCAGGCTTAGCAGGAGGACATATGGGACCAGATGCGACCACTAGAAAAGTATTGCTAGCAGGGCTATGGTGGCCCACACTGTATAATGATGCAAAGGAACATGTGAAAGCTTGCGATACTTGCCAAAGAGTAGGAAAGCTGGTCAAGAGGGACTTTATGCCCTTACACCCATCACAACCACAAGAGTTATTTGAACGTTGGGGATTGGACTTCGTAGGACCATTGAAGACATCTCAGAGATGGAAGTGTAGATACATCGTAGTAGCAACAGAATACCTAACAAAATGGGTGGAAGCAAGAGCATTACCTGATAATTCGGCCAAAAGTACAGTGAGATTTTTGTATGAGCAGGTAATCATAAGATTTGGTATTCCGCTACAAATAACAAGTGATCATGGAGGACACTTTGTTAATGATATTATCAAGATGCTGACAATAGAGTTCAAGATTTTACACTCATTGTCTAGTCCGTACTACCCTAGAGCAAATGGGCAGGTGGAAGCGACAAATAAAGTCTTAGTATCTACTCTGTATAAAACCTATGGAATAGAGGGAGCAGACTGGGAGGAAAGGCTACCATCCATTTTGTGGGCATACAGAACAACTTTTAAACCAACAATGGAACATACACCTTTCCAACTAATGTATGGATAGGAAGCAGTGGTGCTAGTCGAATTCTTGATACCAAGTTTGAGAGTCACGGTAGAGCATCGCTTGGGGGATCAAGAAAGTTTGGAAGAATGACTGATGACACTGACCAAGTTAGATGAAAGAAGAGTCATGGCACAATGGGCAATTGAGATAGCTCAAAAAATATGGAAGGCATGGCATGACAAGCATTTGAGGAAGTTGGAACTTAGTCTAGGTGACTTAGTTCTAAAGTTTAATGGGAAGAGGGAAATCAAGCTAGGTAAGTTGAAGATGTTATGGCTTGGCCCTTATAAAGTAATTGAAGTAATGAGTAATGGAGCAGTCAAGCTACAGAACTTGAATGGGATAGAGGTACCCAATACTGTAAATGGCTCAAAGTTGAAGCCTTATAAGGTACAATGTTTATTCATTACTTCAAAAGAAATTGAATGATGAAGATGAGTGAAAGCTCAAGATGAGGCTCATCATGAGCTAGGTCCATCATAGGAAGAACCTGATATGGGACTCACATGCTTATTTGTAGAAGGGGAGGAGACACAACTAATAGTTGAACAACAAGAGTTGGCACCTCGACCCGGTGAAAGAAGAAGGATGCGAGTACACGTCAGAAGGGCTGATGGGACCATACGAGAAGGAGAGGAGTGGGTTTCTCCAGAACCAAGAGGCTATCAAGAGATAGCACTATTACCTAGAACTTCAAACATGAGGTACCCACAAGTAGAACATAGGGAACTACCTCGATAGTCGAAAGGATGAAGAAGGATAAGGTTAATAGTGCATAATGAAGATAGAGTGGACACATTCAAAATGGAAATTCTAGAGGATGCTAGGGATGAAATTGTAGATGAGGAATTAGTTGGAATTTCTCCATTGGCTCAGATAGGGCTATTATAGTAGAGGATGAGAATACAAACTCAATAATTACAAGAAGAGTATCAAACATTGCGGAGTCACAATGCGAGGTTGAGGGAACAACTCATCCAGGAGTTGGATGGTACCATACGAAGACTGGATGAATAGAGGGCAGTTAGACTGCAAGAGGTTGAAAGTGAACCTAAGGAGGTTGAAGGATTAACTCCAAGAAATGGTGGAGGAAATGAAGGTGCAAGCACAAGTTCGCCACCCCCACCAAGTGAGCAACCAATGATAAATGAAGATGCAGAAGTACTTTGGCGAGACATAGAGGAGGCCACCACATCACCTGAATTACAAGGCAATATATTATTGGATATGATGGATTCTAGTGATGAAGGAATGTCATGGTTGGTAAGAGAGCCTAGTGTAGATAGTAGTGATGATGATGAGCTAGAGAATCCTCATAATCCTCAGAGAGATCATGATCCTCCAACTAGTGCATTGAGACAAAGACAATTAGGGAGAGCTCAAGGGGATAGACCCTGTATTGATACGCAAGCTTATACAATAGCTCATCAACAACTGAGAAGATAAAGAAGGGAAGTATGGAGATTGGAGAGAGTGATGAATTTTCCAACCGATTGGGTAGAATAGAGGGAAGAGGGTCGGACCGACTCTAGCTCTGAGATAGACTTCTTTGATGCATATAGAGAAGTATTGGCATCTTCATCCCCCTAGATATCCTTTGAGGAAAGAATATGGAGATGTCGCTTGGTATGTGCTGATAGGAGAATCAGAACCTTGTGACAGTTGTCACCTAATTGGAGTCCACTAGCCAATATTGAGTTGGTAGAAATTACTCCTGATAATCGAGGAACAAGAGGAAGAATTGGACAAAGACCTCTAAGACTCCAACAAGGAAGGGGAGGAGGTAGGCGACCAGAGAATAATCGAGATCATGATGATGTTACAAATAGAGGAGGTAGAGGATGAGGAAGGTTCCGACCCCCTACTCCTAGATGGCCAGGAGATAATCCTTTAGCATGCATGAATTGGACAAGGAACCAATGAGGTATACCAAGAATGAGAGGCATGTTACCAAACTCTGTAAGATGATGCACATGGGGGCAACCACCCCTAATCAGACAAGGACCTCAATGAGTGATGGGTAATAGGTGATTACTCCAAGTAAGGGAGGAATCACCAATAGTATAGAGAAGTCCGATGCCAAGAGGAAATGGAAGGGGTAGATACCCACATGGTAGAAACCTTGTTGGAAGAGGAAGGGTACACTTTGCAGAAGAGAGAACCTTAGGCCAACAACGGATCCGATCACCAAGTTTGGAGCAAGAATTGATCCACGGAGATAGGCAAATAAGTCACTCAAATGATAGTAGAGTGGTAAGGACACCACTACCATGGGATCAATCACCTGCATGGTAAGAAGAAGGACTACCAGGTGAGGAGACTCCAACTTGCCATTGTACAATCCCAAATTGTACACATTGTAGGGGAAGAGCTGAACATGTAGTAACATCACAGGTAGAGATAAGCCAACCAAGGGAACAAGGGGTGCAAGAGGACACCATTACTCGAAATGTTATGGTCGAACCTCTAGGTCAAGATTCATATGGGATCGTACAAGTGAATGTCACTGTACGATTACCAAGACGGTAAGTGTAAATAGACTAGGATTGAAAAAAAAAAAAAATAATTGAAAAAAATGTGTGCCTTAGTTGTGAAAATCCCTCGGGATGCAATTAGGAAGGAAGTGGTTGAAAACCGAAAATGGTGGCCTCTTTAGAGAGAAAGAAATTGAAAATTTTCTCTAAGTATTTAGATCGTACAAGTGAAAATTGAGTTGGAAATTGAAAAAATTGAGAGATCGTACAAAGTAAAATTGACATATGACATGGGAAACTATACAAGAGGTCATGTTGTATGATTTAGATCGTACACTATATGATTTGGTCCATGTCGTATGATTTTCAACTACCCATTTAATGCGGCATGTGGAAAAAACAACGGTTGGAGGAAAAGAAGGGGAAAAAGATAAAATTTTTAATCAACTACTGAGTTGTCAATCATCTAATGGAGGAGAGAAAATGTGCAATGTGGCACAATTTTAGATTTTGATCGATTAGGGTTTAGTTAGGGTTTTTAAATTTTTTAAATAGGAAGGAAATTGACAATTTTTATCACAATCGTACAAGTGAAAATTTGAATTTTTTAGGAGATTGAAGGTGGAAAGCATGCAACTGAAGGGAGAAGACTACATGGGCAATAAATATTCACCAGCATTTTGAATTTGTAGACCCATTTTAAATTTGCACTAGGGAGTTCTTTTCATGTTCAAAGAATTGACCCGGGAGAGAGAAAACTAGGGTTTTACTCCATAAAAGGGGGAAATTCAAAATTTTCAGAGGAATAATAGAAAAATATAGTAGAATACATCATTGTATAGATTGAGGAGTGAAAAATTGATGTTGGAGCTAGAGGAAGTGAGAAATTTGTAAGAAGTATGTGGAAATTGCAAGTTATTAGATATTTGAACCCTAAATTCGAAGGAATTTGGAAAAATTGAGCTGAGAAATGTATGGGAAGGAAAATGAAGTCAGTACATCCATAAAATATAGCCATAATTTCATCAAGTTGAAATAAATTGCGCCAGGGTTGAAGGAGTTGAAGAATTGCTACTGAAAAGCACTGAAATAGTAGATCGGGGCAATCTGACAAATGGGTCAGTGAAGGATTCAACAAAGGAGATAAAATTTTTGAATTTTTCATCACTTAGGGTTTGAGAAGTCGTATTGTATGATTTTGTGGGTAGCATGTACGATTTCCAAGAAGAATAGTGTAGTTTGGAGGGTTTTTAGGCCATTTTTGGTAGTTTTTTAGAGATCGTATGGAATTGTATGGAATCATACAAATTCTAAAGGGGAAGTAGCTAAAAGTGACATCGTATAGAGTACTATCACCTGTATGATTTTAGGTTGTAGCTGTATGATTTGGAGAAGTTATGATGGTTTGAAGACTGATGGGCTGGAAATTGAACTATAGGAAGAGAAGAGTAGTGTACGATCTAGGAGTTGGAAGGGAAATCGTACAAGAGAGTGTATAAGGGCATATTGTATGATTTATAGTAGATTGTACAATTTTTGGTACACTTCTTATTGTGGAAAGAGGTGATGTGGATTTTAAGATAATCAGTGATATGTTGAAGGAATGATCTCAATAGAAGAGTTTGGATGTCGGTTAAGGTGGATTGCAGCCAATAGGGTGGAGAGATCACCAGGTCCACTACATGAGAGAGAGGTATACCCATGATAGCACCAAGGGTGATAGTCTTAGTCCCATGATTGGCATGGTAATCATCCTTGGAGGAGAAGAGGAGATAGGTCATGGAGGGGACAAAGACATTGGCAAGCAAACCTAGGAAGAACACCACCAAGGCACTGGGAGGAAAGAATGGCATAAGAAAGAACCTCATGGAGGGAATTGAGAAGTGAAATTCATCTGCTAGAGTAGGAGGAGCATCTGAGTAGTGGATAGGAAGAATGTCAGGTGGAGGTGACAAAGATTACATTTGTGCAACATGGAGCGGATGCATGCAGGAAGTGGTGGAATGATGAGAAGAATAGGGATCATCCTTGGAGGAAGATGTTTGAGGATGCTCATGTGGTGGTCATTGCACAAGTTCTACCATTCCATAAAACATTCTTCTAGAACTATCTTTTATAGATAGTTCAGGCATATAATGTTATGACTGAATTACCTATGTCAATGTGGGCAAGAGGTCAGTGAAGGTGGATATTTTGGTAGAGACATTTTGAAAAATATTTGGCTTACTGAAATATGGTATGGAGATAGTAAAAATATTGGTAGATCCAATAGAGGCATACCACCTCGTCACTACCATGACCACTATCAAATCATTGATGGAGGTAAATATCTCAGGTGCAGGAACATGTAGAATAAAATAGAGCTAGTTGAAAGGAGAACATTGGCCATGTGCAATGAATACAATCATGGCTCGACTGTCAGGAGATATAAGGGCCACAAAAATGCCAATGTGGATGGCACAATATGTAGAAGGTATCACCAAGGGGATTCAATATGATTGGGGTACCTTTCTGGAAAGGAGAATGCATGAGGCACTAATGAAGAGGCCAAAGAATTTTGGGATGACCTTCCATGCTATTGGATTGTTATTGAATGTGGTCATGGAAGTGGGAATGCATTTCCTAGGATTGATGCCACCCCGAGAAATCATACTAGGATAACCAATGATATTGAAGTGGGTGAAGTCAGTGCCAATATCAAAAGTGACTCCAGAGAAACCTTGAATAAGGAGTGAGTGACATATCAGTGAAGCTCAAGAAGAGAGTACTCTGAAGAAGGATGTTGATGTGCATCATAGGTGAAAAAGGCCTAGATGACTAGAATAGGAGCTAGAACAACAAGCACCAATACAATGGTAGTAGGAGTAGCCACTCATTCAAGAAAGGGAGAAGAAGTAGGGAAGCCCCATACAAATAATGATGAGAAGGTAATAGGAAAGAATGATGAGCAAACTAGTTCTAGAGGTATAAGAAAAAGAATAGTCAGACTCAGAAGCGATGGAACTGGATGAGTTGTATTGGATAGAGGTGGAGAGAATAGTACAATCCCCATCAATCTTCCAATATTTTGAGAAGATGGATGCTTCTAAATTTTTTAAAGGATTCGAGGTAGGGCAAGATGGAGTAGCCACTACTTAAGAAGAAGTGGAAGTAAGAATAAATACCATAGAGGAAGAGCCCAAGAAGAAGCCTCGTTACAAATTTGTAATAGGAAGCTCAAGTAAGAAAGATGCATCGAAGAATATGAAAGCATCATAAGAAAAAGAAGAACTTGTTGCTGAACAAGTCACAACAATGGATACACAATAAGTTCAAGAAGAAGTGATAGAGGAACAATAGGTGGGTAGTATTGAGCAAGAAGTAGCCCAAGAGAATACTGAAGAGCAACAAGTGGGCTCGATCAAATCAAAGAAGGCTCAAGAACAAGTTGAGCAACAACAATCTCAGGAGGAGATTGTGAATATCATAGATAGTGAGGAGGAGAAAATTGTAAAACAATCTCCACCTCGAGAGAAGATAGATATAGTGAGAGCACTTGGAGAGCTGGGAGGAAGCTCTAGCCACCTTATGGATGAAGAAGATATAAGAACTCCTATAGAGGAAGAACTATGAGGAATGCAATCCAGTTATCTTCTAGAAATATCATGGTTCCATAGAATTACAACTGAAGAGGAGGCACGTGGAGTAGAAGATAAGGTGGAACACTTATTTTCTCAGTTAGGCCATGTGATTAATAGTTCTATACTAGAATTTTCCATTGGCCATGTGGGAGAATTGAAGTTGTGGGAAGAACAAGTGTCTCTTGAATTGGAGAAGATAATAGAATGGGTGAGCAGTGTGGAGCGTATAAGGAAGATAGCAGACATTCATGCACAACATCCATGGAGGTTACCCAAGGAAGAGGTAACAACAATGTTGGGAAGGGAAGACTTGCTAGAAGGGGTGGTCACAAATTATAGGAAAGATCCAAGGATGTACTTGGATAGAGTCAACCATCCGACCTGCCCCACAAATATGATAGAAGTGGAGTACAAGAGGGTTGCTACTGGAGTGGCCATCACCCTGAGGAAGTTGAACTTCCTAACACACTGGATAGAGTGGTTGAGCATTGGATTGGAACAAATCCATCAGCTCAAGGAGGCTTAGAAGGAGGAAACTATAACCACTCAAAAGGAATTGGCCGTAATGGAAGAAGAACTATAGAAGAGCAGAACTACGATAGAAGAGAAAATAAAGAAGTTGGAGGATGATCTGTCAGGCCTCAGAACTGAGTCTGAAGCTAGAATTAGCATGCTTGAAGAGGAAAAGTGATAGATCTCACAGATGGTAGAGGATATAATTAAGGAGTTGGAGGCACAACTCAAAGCAAAGGATGAGCTGATGATAACTCAGTTGGCCGAAAAGAGTGAGCAAATGGCTACACAAGCCAAGCAGATAGAGGAGCTGATGAAGGACAATAAAAATTTGAATGAAATGGTCCTAGAAAAGCAAGCTCAGTTGAAGATTAGAGAAGACCAGACTCGAGCTATGGAGGCGGATATCAACCACCACCTACAGACCATTACTAAAAATAATGAAGAACTTCAGGTGGTAGCTCGAGCATAAGCTCACTGGAAGGAGAAGTTGAAGAAGAGTGCCTCAGAATGAGAAGTAGATGATGGAGTTCCTAAAAACTATCGAGGAGAAGGCTAACTTCCATGGGGAAAAAGTAGTGCAAATGGGAAGCTACGCGACCAAGCTGAAGAATGAGCGAGAAATGTATAAGTCACAAGTCAAGGACTTACAGGCTGTAGTGGCAGATTATGAAGCACAGTGGAAGAAGCAGAATGAGTCAGTGAGGACACCAACCAAAGTAAAGGGGAGGGCAGATGTAGGCAGCAAATCCACCTCCTAGAAGAAGAAGTGATCAAAGGGATTTGCTCAATTTTGATAGTTTTGACACAAGTGATAGTTTGCCCAAGTTTTGTAAATCATACAGTAAGAGGTAAAACCATACAACTGGAATGGAAAATCATACAGGGTAGTGGCAAATCATACAAGGTGCACCGAAATTCACCCAAATGCAAGGGAAATGTAATTTTAGAGTGAAATGGCGCATAGATTTGCTAACTAAGGTGTTAAACTTAGTAAAAAGCCAAATTAATGTATTCAGTTGTATATGGGTAGTTGTAAATAATGAATTGTCTTAGGAACCACTTTGGAATGGCCTGGGCAATGTTATATAAGGCCCCATTTTCAAATTTGTAGGTCTGGTTGCTAGAGTGAATAGATAGTACTTGTTAGTTGTTGATTCTCTGAGTTATTGCAATTACATTGATATATTTTTCCACACTGTAATCGAATCCATATACATTAATGAGCATAATGATGGTTTTGGATGACTGTGTATGATCTTGGTAATGATGAATAGTGATTTATGGATGAATATTATGTGTTTGTGTTTTCTATTGATTGTTATAGATTAGTTTTATGCATTGTTGCAACCCTGTGGTAGAATTTGGTACTGGTGAACTCTGGAGAATGATCTAGGAGCATGGAAATATCAAGGAAGATGTATTGAATGATATTGTATGATTTTTGGATGTAATCATGCACATGGGATCTCTCACCAATCTGGTTAAGATGTTTTACCTATTATGGAGATTGTATTGATTGGTCTATCAAACCCTTACAAAACATCCTGGAGAGAGATTGGAGTAATGGAACATCTAAACTAGCATCATGTTGTGTCATTAGTTCATACAAATCGTACATCATTTTCCTTACAAATCGTACAAAGCATTTTTACCCGATTTGGTAAAACAGGCGATCGAGAGAAACTTACCCGATTTGGCAGTTTTGGGGAATCGACTTGATCGATTACAAAACTATGTATGACAGCCTCCAAAACTGAATCTGTCAGTTTTATTGTGTGCAAGATCATACCATATTTGACACTGTATGATTTGAGATCGTACAGTGTAGGCATTTGATGACCGTACAAGGTGATTATAGTTCGTACAAGGGTAGTTTGAGTGAGCATACGACCGTACGATTTGGTAAGTGAGTTGGGTTTAGCCTATTGATCATTCTTAGCCCTAGAAAATACCTCCCCACTAGGAATACTCCACCCTTGTGCTATAGAGTAGACTTCATTTTGACTCCCTAATTAAAAAATTATCACTTTTCAAATTTTCAAAAATTAAGTTTTTGAAATCACATTCAATTTTCAAATTATCATCTACTTATGACTCCCTTATCTTAATAATCAAAGCTTAAATATAAAATTCTTATAACTCCAAAAATATAACCTTTAGAAAATATTTGATAAATATGCACCTTCACTAATTTTTAAAAGACAACTCACCTCACTGACTCCCGCTTGCTAATTCTACTCCAGATATCATGCAACATCGATGTTTTCTTAAATTTCTATGCTAGCTATAATGCATAGACTAGCCTTAGATGCTAAAATTAATAGTATGAACATTACCATAAAAATGACTTATGCAATTTATTGTACCATTTATCATCCATACATTTACTTTTAATATTTTACCTTCTTTAGGAACACCTAGAATACATGTCTCCTTAGAACATAGCCTAGAATTAAATTAAGCTCTCAGGCTTCTTAGAAAATCTCCAGCATATTTAGTTGACAACTTATGTCTTCAATGGCACTTCATATTTCTCTTGGCTCTCAAGATATTTCCTTATTTGGAAAAGTCTTATGCTCTACTAAGTTCTTCTGGATAATCTATCTAGGATTCTCTCCTCTATTTTGGATATTTTCAATGGGTGCTTCTCAAGTGCTATCTCCTTTCTTTCAAAAAAAATTCAATGCAATCCTTAGGCACTATCTCTTATCTTCTGAAAATTTTTAAATGAACAATACTTGGGCACTATCTCCTCTATTTTAGAGGGTTTTCAATGAGTGTCATTGAATGACTATCTCCTCTTTTTTAGATATTTTTAAATGAGTACTACTCAGGTGATATCTCCTTTCTTTTGAAGGCTTTTCACTGTGTTACTCAAATGCTCTCTCATTGAATTTTATAAGTGCTATCACTCCACTCTTTGATGTATTCAATGTGCGCTATCATTCCCTTGTCGAAGGCTATTAATAGGTACTTTATCACCCAAGCACTACTATCTTCTCACTATAATGGTGTTTTGCACCCGAATCACTTTTATTTTTTTCTTTGACATAAATGCTTACTTTTAGCTATGACATCCTTCAAGTGTTCTATTTTTCCCTATAAGGACTTTTAACAAGTAGTGGTGAACTCCAAAATATTGTTCAAGTGTTTTATTTTTCCATTTTTTCTATGAAAGAATATGTTGGTTTGGAATTTCTCAAAAGATGATGAATATTGGGTCAATTTCCAATAAAGTTTCAAAATAATCAAAATTTCTTGCTCCCAAGGATTTTCCTTGGAATATGGTCTAGTCATTTGAGGCCCTTCCTAAGCCTTAACATTTCTTTGGTGAGTAGTCTAAAATAAAATTCTTACATGTGATAATTTAAAAAATGGGGATAGGATGGACCTTTCAAGCATAGCTTATATAAAAAAGAGTTACAAACTCAAAATTATTTACTTCTTCATTATTCCTTTGCTTCCACTATTTGGGGACATGCTTTCAAATATATAAAAAAAAACTATTGAGTTGCTCTATTGATATTAGAAAAGTTGGATAAATTATTTTAAAACGAAAGCATTAAACATTATATAGATTATTGGTTACACCATTACTTATATGAATTTAAGACTATAAAAGAATAATAAAAATTTAAAAAATAAATATCAAATGCACGTCTCTATTTAGATTCATGTTATTAAAATTCTTTTAGATTGCTTAATGACATGTTCCTAGTCATAGAAAGTCTCAATTATAATAAAGAAGATGTATTAGAGGATTGGTTATAATATCTTATTATACATGTTAGGGTAACATACAACAATATATTTTGGACGTTCTAATAATAACTTCTCCATTCATCATTTTACGGAGACCCATCATCATTCTACAAAGTTTTCGTGAAACTTTGTGTCCGTGAAATATTTTCTAATATTAATGATGATGTGGCAATGACCTCCTCTACAAAATCCTCAATGTTTTTATCAGAAGTTTTGCCCTTCACCACCACCTCACTTGCTAGTTTCTTCCACCGTCATGCGTTCTCCCTAAGTTGAACACCTCCTTCACTTTCCATAACAGTCCTAATATATTTCTCCCTCCACTCTCCCAATCTGCCCGTTCACTGTCTTATTCAATCTTAACCCCGTATTCCACTCCTCTTCCACATACTTAACCCTGTTCAGACATTCGAGGAGGCTTTGGTGCAGGCCAGGGTAATCGAGGACATCAAGTTACAGGAGGGTAACTTGAAGTTAAGGAACAAAAAGGAGTGGAACAAGAAAGGTTCTGAGCGACAATAGGCCAAGCCGACCCACGTCAATCAGGTAGTGTTAAACCTCCAGAAAGGGGATAAGGGGCATCAACAACAAAATTATTAGCCCCAACCTCCTCCTGCATAGTATGAAAAGTGCAACAACAACTACAAGGGTAAAAATAAGGAGCAACATCCACCTCATATTTTCACGCCATTATCAGAGTCATTGGCTTCGATTTTTCATCAGTTATGCGAGGTGAAGGCCATACATTTACCTGAGATCCCATTAGTAGATCCTAATCAGCCTAAGCCAAAAGGCTATAAAGATGATCAGTATTGCATATTCCATAGAATGAAGGGTCACGACATCGAAGTATGTTGGTCCTTCAAACACCTTGTGCAAAACATGATCGAGAGGGGTACGCTTCTCGTTGACAACCCGCAAGTGCCTGATAACCAAAATATGGGGATTTATAAGAATCCTTTACCTAATCATGAGGTGCCGAGGAATAATGTTGGTCAGGTCAACCAAGTGCGCATCGAACCACCTACCCATGGGTTCATTGGCATGGTCAACGTTGTCATGAGGAATGCGAGGTATGAACATCCTGCTCAACCTCTGGTACCTATTAGGGTCCAAGCTGCGCCTCCTCCAAGGCCAGCCCAGAATGTGCCCGGCCCACCAACTAGACCGGTGGTGACCATCAAAAGCAGGTTGGTTCAAAACCTACAGATAACTCCAACAAAGTTGTCAATCTATGAGCTTATTCAACAGTCTCCTAAGCATAGGGAGATGCTTATGGACATTCTAAGGTCCATTGAAGTTCAGTCCCAAGATCCCAAAGCATTTATGCATTTTGTGGGACATGTGCAGTAGTGCCAAGAGCCGGTCATTCAATTTCATGACCATGAAGTCAAGATGGTCTCCACTATTATAGCAGACCCGCCGCTTCATATTATCGCATGTGTAAACCACATACCGTTTAAGTGGGTATTGATTGACACGGGGTCATCAATCAACATTATAACAACCAAGGTGTTAACTTACCTAAAGCTACCTAAGATGCATATTATACCTTCGACCTTCACGTTGAGAGCATTCAATGATGCATTATGCTCGACTGTAGGTACTATAGTTCTACCTATTCAGGTAGGACTGAAGACCATCTCCATGATGTGTCATGTCCTCGAAGGTGCTATGCAATACAACATACTTTTGGGTAGGCCTTGGATTAGAGAAATGCATTGCATCCCTTCTATTTTGCACCAATGTATCAAATATGTGCATGAGGGATAGGTTCACGTAGTGCCTTCGGATGAAGAACCCTTTAAATACGTGAACCTAGCTGATTTGTTGAGGGATTTCATACTCCCTTCAATGCACCTGGATGTAAGACCAATGTTGCCAATTCAAACACCAGGAGGTAAAATCAAAGAGGTGTGTGTCAAGCCTACAATGTCTGTATCTCAAATATCAGAGCACACAATAGCTACTTCCACTAGACCGACTGCATCCATGATGCAGCGGGATGATAGGAAGTTGAAAGCTAAAATGGGCAAAAAAGAGATCAAGTCAGCACCCAAGCCAGTTGTCATTGAGGCCCCTACTCCCATGGAAGTAGAGGAAGCTCAAGTAGAAGTTGAAGAGGCACCTCAGCCTGCTTCGCCTGCATCTTCAGCAGGGTCATCTGCACCGTAGGTGACCGTCCATTTGGTTAATCCCGATTTAGGGGAATACATTGTGCAGAATGTGATGTTCACACCGATCATTGAGACTGCATAGGACATGGGCTGACCATGAGCCCATCACTTTCCCATAGGGACTATGGTACAACTAGGGGTGCCACCTAACCAAACGAACTTCATCTATGGAGGTCTTGACCAGATAACACCTCGCATGCCCATGGATGAAGATGATGATGAACCTTTTGCTATAAATGTTCATTATCTTTCCAACCCTGAGTACGCCATGCGATATTTTGAGCATCACCATTGGAATGGTTATAGCCTTGGACTATTCGAGCAGGGGCATAGGATACCTATTGAACCACGATATCAGTTACCTACTGATAGGTTCGGTGTAGGGTTTTACAGTGGAGGACAGGACGAACTCCTTGTGGCATCTCTAGATCACCTGTACCTCAGTCTAGGGGATGATGTTGATTACAATCCTTATCACCCTATTCCTTCCACTTTTTGAAGGGATAACCGGCTAGTGTCCTATGTCACTATTGAACCACCCAAAAGATACCATGAAAACATCTTGGTGGGAACCGGTCCAGAACACATTCCAAGAGCCAACTTGGACAATCAAAGTCATGGAGCTACCGATGACATAGGTATGCATTTCCAGAGTCTAGATACAGTTATGGACACCGAATCAGAAGTTTCTTTGAGGACGTGCATGCAGTATCCATCACCAAAAGTGATGGACCAGACTATGATTCTGGAATAGATGACACTGAGCTATCCTCAAACAATGAGTCATATGAGGATGAGACTGAGTTGGCTTATTTAGACCCGCTCAACTTACGTCATCTGCTACCCATGGAACAATTGGATGAGATCGAAGAGTGCTTCATAGTCGAGAGTGACTATGAGGATGAGATAGAGCAGGCCTACCTAGGGCCTCATCTCATTGATCTCCCAATGCCTATGGGTGAGGTAGAGAGATCCATGTACAATAGCAATCATGATGATGGAACTGAGTTGGCCTATCTAGGTCCTCTCAATTTACATCATTTATTACCTTCAAAATCAATGAATATGAGCGAAGAGCCCCTCAATGACGATGATGGTTATCAAGAGATAGCCTACATGGGGCCTCATTTGGAGCATTTTATGATTTTGGTAGGTAGTGGCGAAGGATTGTATTATGATAGTGATGATGAGGATGAGATGAAGAGAGCCTATTTAGGACCTCCTTACTTACGTCATCGTAATGCACCATATACGATTGAGGATATGCACAGAGAGATCAATCTCCATCCTTGCCTTAGGGGAAGACCACCAAACTTTGATGTGATCTATCACATGGTGTTTCTTGACCCACCTACGTACATGGAGCTCCTCGAGCCCAATGATCCCATCCGACAGTCTATTTATGGACCGGATCCAGAGATCCCCATACCCCCAGAACCACATCTCGAGGATGGAAGTGTTATTAATGTTGAGTCACGTGCATGTGGTCCTAGAGACATCATCCATTCCATCAATATGATCTCCATAGATTTGACCACTCCACTCCACAATCCAATCGATCCTTCCAAACCATTGTATCTTAATGTAGATGCTATTGATTGGGACCACGCTGATTCACCCCTAGAGCCTGAAGATTTCTTCCCCAATGAAGAAATGCTGCAACCATTCCATTTTGCACCAGGCTGTGCTTATGATGTCTATCATGCTGAGGATGCTTCCAATGTGGAACCTATAAACCCAGCAGATGACATCCATTTGATCCCTACGCCTCATCAACTTGAGGAGGGATCACATATGTCAGTAGAGGAAACCTTCGATGTGGATATCAGTAATGATCCCACCAATCCAAGGAAGGTTAAATTTGGAGAGAGTCTCACTCCCGATGAGCGTGCCACCCTCATCCCTCTACTAAAAGAGAGACCCAATATTTTTTCTTGGACTTACAAAGATATGCCTGGTCTAGATCCAAAATTGGTTACCCATAACCTTTCGCTAGATCTATCAAAGAAGCCAGTCAAGAAAAAACTTAGAAAGATGCATCCAATAGTAGCCTTAATGGTTAAGGATGAATTGCAAAAGTTGTTGGATGTAGAGTTTGTCATTTCCATCGACTATCCGGAATGGGTATCCAATATGGTGCCTATAGGAAAACCTGATGGAAGGATCCGTATTTGTATGGATTTCAGAGACCTCAATAAGGCAACACCAAAGGATTCATTTCCATTTCTGAATATTGATGCTCTTGTAGATGCAACCGTAGGTCATGAGATGCTCTCCCTAATGGATGATTTTTTTGGATACAATCAAATTCGGATTAAGCCCGAAGACCAGCATAAAACCATGTTTATAATGCCATGGGGGACATTCTGTTACAAAGTTATGCCATTTGGCCTTAAAAATGTTGGTGCTACATATCAACGGGCTATGACATATATTTTTCATGACTACATGCACAAGATCCTAGAGGATTATATCGATGACTTGTTGGCTAAGTCATTGTTGCATGTAGAGCATGCTGAGGTCCTGAGAAAGGTCTTCGATCGCTTGATAGAGCATAATGTCAGGTTGAATCCTAAGAAGTGCGTATTTGGCATAACTTCAGGAAAGCTCTTAGGATTCATCATTTCAAAATGAGGCATCGAAGTTGACCCAGCAAAGGTCAAGGCTATTCTAGAAATACATCCTCCCTCAAACATCAAGGAATTAAGAAGCCTACAGGGCAAAGTAGCATCCATAAAGTGATTCATCACTCAATTATCGGATAAATGTCGACCCATGAATCGACTACTACACAAGGGGGTCCCATTTAATTGGGATGAGGACTATCAAGCAGCCTTTGCTAAAATCAAGCACTACCTAGTGACGCCACCAGTGCTAGCTCCACCAAGGCCAGATGTGCCATTTCTGCTATATATATCGACAATCGAATTTGCATTAGGGACCATGTTAGCCCAAAAGAATGTGCAAGACAAAGAGCAGGCCATATATTATATTAGCCGAACCTTGGTGAGCTATGAGCTAGGATATGCATACATGGAGAAGTTATGTTTAGCAGTAGTGTTCACTACAAAGAAATTGTGGCACTATATGTTAAGTCATACGACGTATGTAATATCAAAACAAAATCCTTTGTAGTATATGATGAGCAAGACATATCATAATACACGTACTGCAAAGTGGATCATGCTATTGATAGAATTTGATCTAGAATTCATAAGCCAAAAGTCCATTAAGGGACAAGTCATAGCTGATCAACTGGTTGAGGTACCTCTCGAAAATAGTAGGCCCCTCACCATAGAGCTTCTTGATGATGTAGTATTTGCCTTATCAGAAGTACCCAAACCCGAAGAACCAGATAACAAAGCCGATATGACCTTGTTCTTTGATGGTTCGAAGTGTGAGCAAGGGGGTGGTGCAGGAATAGTGTTGTTCATACTGCAAGGTGCTCCAATGCCCTTGTCATTCAAGTTGGACTTTCCTTGCACCAATAATAATGCTGAATATGAAGCCCTAATTTTGGGTCTCCAAATAGTTGTCGCCATGAAGATTAAGAGGTTAAATATCTTTGGTGATTCCCTTCTCATTGTTAATCAAGTTAAGGGACTATTTCAATGTCGATGCTCGGTATTGAAAGCTTACAAGGATCTTGTTGACACATATCTAGCTCGACTGGAGTGGTACGACATCGAGGCAATCCCTCATTCATATAATAGATTCATAGACACAATGGCATATTTGGGATCCTTAATCCCTCAGAATCCATCTACCAAATTTACTACCATCCATGTAAAGATGTTGTCACACACAATTGTGCAGCATGAAGCATTGGATAACAAAGAGTCAATCAACATGATTCATGTAGAACCAAACCATGAATGGTTCTACAGAGCTAGAGACTTTCTAAAGAGAGCATCTTGGGGGTCTTTGATCTCGCAGGATCCGATAGGGAATGGTACTACCATTCACCATAGGGTTGTTTCCCAGTCTGCATTTGCCAATGTAGAATCATAGGGGGAGCATGTTGTCTTATCAGTCAAGGCTGAAGCTTACCAAAATTAGACATCACAGATACATGACTTCCTTAGACTTGGTTTAATCCCTCAGGGATTATCAGTGTGTCGCAAGATGCACATTCAAATAGAAAGTGACTAAGTATGTCTTGTTAGCAGACATCCTATACCGTAGAAGCTATGATGGAGTTCTCCTTCATTGTCTTGAGCCCCAAGAGTCATCTTGGGCAATTTTAGAAGCTCACGATGGTACGTGTGGTGGCCATTTCAGCGGCATGGCTATCATCAAGTGCATCCTTTGCATGGGTTATTATTGGCCCACAATGGAGAAGGATTGCAATGTGTATGTCAAGAAATGCGTTAAATGTCAACATCATGCTAATCTTATGCACTTGCCATCACAGGCCTTACAACCCATCCAAGCGGCTTGGCCATTTGCTCAGTGGGGATTAGATCTTATAGGTAAGATCTCTCCTCCATCATCGGGCCGACATACATTCATTATTATGACTATTGAGTATTTTACAAAGTGGGTGGAAGCCATTCCCTTAACAATGACAACTGGAGCATGTATTGCTGAGTTCATACTCACCAATATCATTAGTCATTTTGGGATACCATCCAAGATCATTTCGGATAATGGAACTTCTTTTAAGAACAAAACTATGAGAGCTTTGACGTCCAAGTATAGGATCAAGCACAGTTTTGCGACTCCATATTATCCGTAGGAAAATGGGCAAGTTGAGGCCTCAAACAAGATAGTGGTTTCCATCTTGAAAAATATGGTACAAGAACACCACAAGGATTGGCATATCCAGCTACCCCTTGCATTATGGGCTTATAGAACTAGCATTCGGACACCCACTGGGGCAACTCTATTTTCACTAGTATATGGCACTGAGGCCGTTATGCCCCTAGAGTTGGAAATTCCAATGTTGCACATCGCATTGAAAGAGTTCATTGATGATGACACTGCATGACAAGCTCACCTAGATCAATTGATGCTACTTGATGAACATCGCATGTGAATGCCCTTGAGCATCTTCGTGTTTATTAGGAGTGCTTAAAATGAGCTTACAATACCAAAGTCCATCTGAGAGACTTTGAGGTTGGTGATCTTGTGCTGAAAGAGAACCAACATAACTCAAATTTACCACCAAAAATGTGAGACAAATTCATGGCTAATTGGTTGGGTCCTTATATGATCTCTGAGAAGATTGGACCTGGCACATATCGCTTGACATCGTTGGAAGGAGTTGAAGAGCTTGAACCTCTCAACATCCTTCATCTTAAAGCGTTTTATGCCTAAAACCATAAAAAGGCTCCAAAGGCATCTGTAAGCCCTTTGGTCAAGTTCAAAAAGGCTCCAAAGGCATCTGTAAGCCCTTTGGTCAAGTTCAAAAAGGCTCCAAAGGCATCTGTAAGCCCTTTGGTCAAATTCAAAAAGGCTCCAAAGGCATCTGTAAGCCCTTTGGTCAAGTTCAAAAGGCTCCAAAGGTATCTGTAACCCCTTTGGTCAAAGCAAAAGGCTCCAATGGTTTTTAAAATCCCTTGGTCAAAAATATGGAAAATCCAAAAAATATATATAAAGCAATAAAATCCAAAAATATTGCAAAACATAAAAATCAAAAAAAAAACATTTGCATCATTGCATTTCATTTACATCATGCATTTCATTTTGCATTCCACTCATGTAATTGCATTGCGTAGGCATTTCCATCCGTCACATTGCATTAGGTGAGGTTATGTTTACAATCAGACAAATGACACCACGTTTGTGTTTCAATCATGCATCTATGCATTATTATTATCATATGTCACCCTTGTGAGTAAATGTGTTTTTCAACACAATCATGTTGCTATGAAGAATATAATATGGGCTTTTCGGTCACTCAACCATACCTAGTGGTCATCTCATGAGTTTAGTGGAAAGCTTACTTTGCTTCTGTGGATGAGGTCTAGTTAGTATAGCCCTTAGCATATCATAAGCCTATCACTAATAAACAAATTAAACAATCCTAATAAGGACTAGGGGAAGATGAATGCCATGAAGCGGGACCAAGTATCCTGAGGTGAAAATATTTATTCTTGCTTATCCCCTTATGTGGATGGTATGGGAAATGTTGGCAATTGGACAAAAGGACATGCTTATTCCCTACCTAGAATCCCTTGCTTACGTTAAAATGAGCAATATCCTATAGTGATATCCTAGATCAATCCTCCATATTGATACCCTAGATCGATATCATAGATTGACATCCTATATTGATATCCCATATTGATATCATAAGATCGATATCCTAGATCGATATCCTAGAAATAGTTCCCCAAAGCAAAATCCCCAAAGGAAGTTTTTGAAGCAAATTATCAAATGTAAATGCTAGAAAGACAAGTCAAATGAAGATAAAATTGTACAAAGAAAGGCAAAATTAGTATCAAATCCCTTGCTCAAAGAAAGAAAAAAAAAGAAAAAAGAAAAAAAAGAAAAAAAAAAAAAAATAAATAGTTATTATCAATAAGTATTATACAAAATAAATAATGATTTTTATCACTATATATGAGCAAGTATCCCAAAAAATTGAAGAAAAGAAGGGAGCGAACTTGAATCCCTAGAATTGTTAGCACTATTGTACCTTATGCATGATGATATGTCTGATACATTAGCATTTTGCTTATGTGTAGACCAATGTTTGAATGTGGAAGAGCTAGCTTCAGGTGTCTTGTATCGCCTAGTGGTCTAGTCCAACTGAAATTTAAACCTAGGATTGGATAGACATATGAGGATCCCCAATATTAGCAATGGGCTGAAAGAATCTCGCCTGACATCGGGGTATGCTTATGCCTTATCTTAATATACTCATTTGCACACACAGGGATAATGAATAGTTAGGGCCTATCCTAGCAAAAGCCTTATATTTTAGAAGTCTAGTATAGTAAGTATGCAACTTTTGATAAGTCAACTAGGGTGTTTGAGTTTCATGGAAAGCCTCAAAAATTCCCAAAAAGCAACAATCAAATTTTCAAATGCAATCATTAAATATCAAATTTCGTTTATGAGAGTTTGTTTATTAGAACTATTTGTGATATATGTTAGATATCGGATGGATGTCAGAAATGATATTTAAATGACCACTGACTATGTTATGCATATATTTTAATTTACAAAAACTTATAAATAGAAACAGTGCATTGCAACTCACATATGAGTGTCAAATCAATAAAGATTCATAACCAAATATAGCAATTATCATGCATGATTGTTATACATTCTGTGGTGTCATCCATTAGATTGTTAACCTCATATCATATTGCATACATTGTGTTTTAAGTGATTAAAACATACATGTCCATTTACAATAAATCAATATCATCAAATATACATGCAATACAAACATGGCATGAATCATGTCATAAGCAACATAAAGTAAATGCATACAAGTGAAGTAGATCAAAATTGCATTTAACATCAAATATTGCATTCATATACATAACATCATAAAAGTAGTCCATCTACACATGTATATCATTGCATCCACATCATATAGCTAGTGCATGTCATCCATACATCACATCATATAGCAATAAATCAAATATATGCATTGCATCCATGTGCATAACATAAACATAAAAGACCAAAAATAAAGTACACATATAATGAGATGAACTATCATATCATATATATATGTGTGTGTGTGTTTGTGTGTGTCAAAAGTATATAATATCGGGGTATATCAAAAATACCCATAGGCTACAACTGTGTAGGTCCTTGACCTTACACTCAAAAATAGTACAAAAAGCAAAATTTGATATCTGTACTAAATAGGGCCTACGCCCTTAGTCTGTGAGGCACCTCTGTTGCATTCACCATCCCTATGAGTCCTATATGAGCTAGCACCATGAGTGCTCGAAGACTTGTGAGTCCTCTCAGTCCTGTGTGTCCTGTGGCTCGAGCTAGTAGATGACTACCCTCCCTGGTCCTAGATATGGTCTTATGGGTCCCTGTAGTGTGGGTATCCTCTGGTACCTCCCCACCTATTATCCTGATGTAGCCCTCCAACTGGTCAATGTGAGCTACATGCGATGTATCTCGCTCATTACCCTCCTCCATGAGGGAATGTAGCCTCTTGATCTCTACCATGGGGTCATGACCTACTAGTAATAAAGTAGATGGTACTATAGGAGGTGCCATGATAGTCTGTGTAGATGAGGGATCTCCCACATTGCTACCTTAAGTAGATCCCTCTCAATGGTCATGACAGATAGTTGTGCATGAGATCACGCTCACTAGTGATCTTCCTAATCTTAGTGTCTGCTATAGCTACCTATGCCTGGAGAGCTGCTCTCTCCTCCTCATAGCTGTGCCACTACCACTGACCATGAGTGAGCTTCACCTCTATAGTGGTGATGGTAGTATCCTTATGTAAAATTTGAGTCTGTAGTCTCCCAACCTAGATCTAGAGGTTAATAATCTAGGCTCTCAACTTCCCAATCTCATTATTTGGAGGTGCCTCACCCTCCTCTAATGCCTCCTCCTCTACCTCTATCTATGGGCCCTCCTCTGTAGTGGCCACTATTATCCATGCACCCTTTATCCTCTAGTGGGTCCTACACCATTGAGAGTCCACCTCTATGCCCTCTATGCCCTCTACTATGAATCCACTAGCTGGTCGGCCTAGAGGACCCTCTCCATGCCACTGGAAGTCTGCCCACCATCCATCATAGTTAGGAGTAGTGCTTACATCCAACTGGAATGACTCCTGAAAGTCATCATCCTCATCCCCTAGTGGAGTCACCTAGGGCCATGTTAGGTCCCTCTTGAGGACCAGGTGTCTATAGATAGTTGGCATCTCTAGGACATCCTATTGAATCCCAAACTACCTTAGGATGTGAGAGTAGAAGTGGTACTCATGTATGTCAACCTTTTGATCGAAGATCCATCTATCTCTGCATGCTCGATGTAGGTACATGTTCACATGTGTCCATGTCGGACAGTATATATATGGTCACCACTAGTATGTGCTTAGGATGAAGCTATGAAAATATGGAAATATAATGCTCTAGGTCTCTTGCATGGAAGCCCTCTTGCTCCTAGGGCTAGTAAGTAGCATATCACTGACTATCCTTATCAATATCAGTAATCTTTAGGGGTAAGTCCAATGAGTGACTCAATTAAGATGTGCTACTATCCCCAAACCTGGAGGAGGATGCTGCAGCTGATGCTAACTCTTCTCTGGCATGTGATCTGATATAACTCATGGTAGAGCTATGCTAGTAGAGTGCTCCCCCATGATAGAATGAGAGGGCACTAAGTGGAGCTCACCATCACCTCTCTGGTCTGAGCTAGGAGGTTCCAAGGGAACCTCATGCCTAAAGAATCTGGGAGGACTATCTGAATAATCAAATGCATAAATACAACCTCCTATTATGAGAAGAATCTAGCCTCGAACCACTCCTCAACATGGATGCCTCCATGGTCATTATGGTCCTAGGCCTCAATGCTCTTATTCCTGAATATGGCATAAAATACGACCTTCTTGGCCATGGTAGGAGAGCATGTGATGGGCTCACCATCAATGGGTAGGTGGAAGATGTGGTAGACATCCTCTAAAGTAATAGTCATTTCACCTATTGGTAGGTGAAATGTGTTGGTCCGTGCATCCCAGTGATGGGCCAAGGTAGTCAAGTATGCCTGATCAATCTGGATGGTGGGGAGGTCCAAGATGTAACCAAACCCCATAGTAGTGAACCACTCTCGCTCCTTGGGAGTGAGATCACTGTGAAGGTTGTGAAGGAGATCGATCTCCCTCACTCTATTAGTCAAAGTTTGAGTAAAAAAAATAATAAAAAATAAAAATAATGAAAAATAATTCTAAAATGTCAAAACAAATTTGAAAACTCATAAAAATACAAAAACATGTAAAAACATGATCACAAATTTCAAAAACATAAAAAAGACATTTCAAAATTGCAATAAATGGCATTAATTGCCTAGAAAAAACAATAAAATTTGAAAAAATTTGAAATTTTTTCTAAATTTTGCGCATCATGGGTTCAATCAACGGTTGGTGCAATGGTCAAAAATATGACCATTGGGATTTAAATCTTGCCATGGCTGATAGCCATGATCCCCAATTTACCAATTGGAGTCTGTGTCTGCCACCTATGGCTAAGGAGTATGACATTTTAAGGGTCATGACCTCCCCATAAATAAACCCCAAAAACCCTAAAAAAATTAATTTAACCCACCCTCTAATCTAACCTATGCTAAACCTAGCTAGGGTGTGGTTCATTATTGATGGTTTAATGAGATTCGTTAACCCATTATTTAGTGTGGTTAATTTTAATCTAGTAATGTGCTTGCATGGTCTTAGTTTTTGAGTTACCTTAGAAGCACCGGCTCCTCCATTGGTTGAAGCTTTTGACTAGTCGACCATCGATGTGGATATGAGGGATTTGTGTCGAGTTTTTGATAGCGTTCCATGTCAGAATGTAGTTTTACCTCCTAGAGCTCTCAATTTTACTATCATTGTCAGGTAAATAATGAAAATTTACAAAGTGAAAAACATTTTATAATTTTTGAATTTTGTGTGGCCCGCATTTGACATTCATGGTCCCTAGATTAGGGTTTTCTGACCGTGGTTGTCATCTACGGTTAAGGACTTTGCTTGCTTTGACAAGTGCAGTTAGAAAACTGTATTAAATGCTCCAAATTCCCATCGTGGAGAGCCTTAAAATGTCAAATTAAAGATGTTAATCAGACTAGATAATTCAAAAAATTCAAAATTAACAAAAAAATCAAATAATCAAAATCCAAATGCACCTCGTATTCAGTAATTTACCCTATACACTTGGCGGTTGCAGCGACTTGCGATCCATGCAATCCGACAAGATGAGTAAATTACCATAAGGACATTTGGGGTAAATTCATCATCGTAGAATTGCTATGCTTCATTTCAATCCCTAAGAAGGCCTACACAGCTGGACTGCTCCACGGGAATGAGATATTCATTGCAATTCTTCTATGATATTTTTAGCATATCATCGACATTATGATTCACTACAAGCCTAATTGACATTGCTATCATTTCGATTCCCTAAGAAGGCCTTCATGGTTGGACCGCTCCATGGGATAGGAATATGCAATTACTCTAAATGGTGTAATCATAGCTGATTAGGCCTTGCCAAGTATTCAAATGCTAAATCTTAATTTGTTCAAAGATCATTCATAGTGGTCAAGCGACCTCGTCGCTTCATTTAATTGTCATTACCCTCATCGACTCGTCGCTTGAGGGGGTAGTCATAATATCAAATCATAATCAAAGTCAATAGTAGATCCCTTGATCTTGTCAAAATTGCATTCATCCTTGCGAATCATTGCTAAAGACTATCATAAGCTTACCCCTTTGCTTGGGGAAAATAGCAAATATGACAGTTTAGTTTGTAACTCTCTTCCTTTCGGATTGACAAGCATGAAAGCCTACTTGGCATTGATGCTATCCGAATGTCTGATGATGAGTGCAAACTTTTTCAAATTTAAGCCTTTCACCTAGTTGGAAGCAGTGATTCGAGGATGCACGTCCTTTTGTTGGACTCGGGGCATCTAATGTTGATCAGATCAATGATCATCATCCAACCTACGACATCATTTTAGGAGGTCTATTTTTGCTCAACGTTGTTCAATATCACAACGCATCTCAAAAGGGGCATCTGTAGACACCTAAAATGCATCATGTCGAGGCGACTACTCATATGGGACATGCTATAAGACCATATGGAAGACCTTTGGATAGATCCAAGGTATAGCAGTGGTTTTTACCACTCAATTGGGCATCTTTGCCTAGTCAGTGCTAGCCGCTGCTGACACCCACGGTTAGCAGTTCTACCCGTGCTTGTCAGCCACGGTTAGGACTAAGAGTCAGTTGGCCTTCATCCGACCCAAAGTTGGTTGCAATGGCCAATTGGTTGCAGATTGGAGCGGTTTGAGCGAGGAAGGTTCTGGATCCTTCCATCCAACAAGCTCAACCACCCAATATTGATCTTGGCTTCATGAGGAAGCCACCCCTAGCCCTGGGCCAATGCTATAAGATCCCCCTCTAAATTTGGGATAAGTCTAGAGAGAACTTTTATCAATTGAGAAGTAGAGCCCTGTCGAATTGCATAGCCAACTACATGCATTGAGAGGGACACTTTTGCTACCCAATTGGAGATCGAATTGCAATGGAGGTCCTAGGAGCCTAGGAGAGCCAAGAAATGCTAATCCATGCAATTGGTGCACAATATGAACAATTCAACCGCCAAACCTATCAGAGGACATAGAGGTGACCCTTGGACATCAATTTGACAAGGAGAATCAGAGAATTGATCCTTGATTTGGAGGGTAAACTTACTTCAATCTCCCCCATGGCTTTCAGCCATGGTGAATAGTGCCACCCACGTGAATGACCCGCGGTTAGGAAGTGATCCCTGATATCTTTGTTCTTAGTTTTGAATTCTATTTAATTAGATTAGATTAATCATTTTGTAGGTTTAATTCAGCATTTTAGAGATATTTGACCAGTAGATTAGGTGTTAATTGCAAGTTTTCTTCATTATTGTAGTGTAGGCATAATAAATATTTTTCTTGCTTTCACACTTTCAATTGATTAAATAGGAGCTTAGATAGATTAATATTAGTTTATTTCATGTTTCTATTGGTATATTATCATGTTTTAGATCAATTTACATGTATTAAATCACTTTCTTGATTTCTTGATTATCCTGTCATATTTTATGCAAATATCCTTTTAAAGCCTCATCAAGAGAGGCCTCCTTTATTTTTAATGTTTCTTGTTGTTTATTGCACGCAAGACTAACAGGGTTTTGGGATGCAAGGCAAAAAATGCCTCTAAGCATGGAGAAGAAGGTCATCGACACCTTAGAGCATCTCGTGTCATTCTAAAAGGCCTACGGATTACACCTACCCTTGCGAGGGGTTTTCCTATTATTGTAACATTGTATCACATTGGGTATCCCTAAGAGGGATGGATTTGTAATCTTGAATTGATGGAAATTTAATAAAAGAAACCCTTATTTATGGTTTAATTCAATTTGTCAATTCTTGTATGCTTCTTTATGTGATTCAATTGTTACTAGATTAGGGGTGTATGCTTTTTAGGATCGTACATAGATATTATAATGGTCCAACATAATCTATTTTCCCAAGCCTCATTTAACAAGATGACATTTACTTATTTCCCTGACATTGATAAAATTTAAAACACTCTATAGATCAACCATGGTGTAATCTCTTGTAAACAACTAAGTCTTTTTAATAAAACATCACATTAGTTACTACTCACCTAAACTGCATCGTTCAATGGACGTCCCTCAACATGCACCAGACTACCCGAAACATGATTATAGACTGGTTTTCACAAAGTGGTTTTGCGGGCAGTAAAAGAAATTTAGTGAGGGCAAAACCAAAAACCTTCACTTATGTAATTTCTAGATAAGGTAACAACATTACACCATGATGTATTTCTATAGTCCTCCCATCCTTGATGTTAAGTGAGGTAACAGGTGCTACAGACATGCCAAGTTCAACGATAGGTAAAATGATAATTAACGACAAAAATATACTAATTTGGTCACTACAACCAGGGAAGGATGTGAGACATACAATGTAACACATCGGTGGAGTATTCCTGGTGGTAAGGTGTTTTTCAGAGGTAATAATGATTCCTAGGTTGAGCCCATATCAATTACTAAATCAGGCAATATTCTAATCACCCAAACTATTCTCATACGAACTGTCAACTCTTTGTACGGACCTTAATTATATACATTGTATGATATAAAATTATACAGTGTCTAAGATGGTATGATATTGCACCCAGTAAAATTGACAGATGTTGTTTTTAAGGCTGCCGTACATAGTTTTGTAATCGTCAAGCTAATTCACCAAAACTGCCAAATCGGGTAAGTTCCTGCCAATAGCCTATTTTACCAAATCGGATAACAATATCTTGTACGATTTGTACAATGTATGATGTACGATATGTACAAACTAAAGGTACAAAAAGGTATTACATGTTATGCTCTTCTGCTCTAATCTCTCTTCCGGATGTTTTGTAAAGGTTTAACAACCTAAATAAGACAATCTCTTTCACAAGCAAAATATCCAAATCGGGTTGGTGAGAGATTCCATACAAGTAATTCCATCCAAAAATCATACAGTAAGCTTCACAACATCCTTACCAATGTCATCATGCTCCGAAATCATTCCCTATGATTCACCAGTGATAATCTTCTCACCAAGCTACAACAATGCCTAAAACTAACATATAACAGTAAGATAGAAACTCAATTACACAATGTTAATCCACAATGCATTATTCATTCACAAAAAGACCGTACTATGTCATACACAATGTCTATTATTCTCATTAATGGCTGTCAATTTTATTACAATGTGGAAAAATCTCTTAAGGTAATTGCAATAACTCAAAAATATGTCTATCTCTCTATTCTAGCAACTAATAACTAGTAAACTAGTAGCCAGACCTACAAATTTGAAAATGGGGCCTTATATAACATTGCCCAGGCCGTTCCAAAGTACTTCCTGAGAAAATATATTATTCACAACTACCCATATACAACTAAATATATTATTTTGGCATTTTCCTTAGTTTACACCTTAACTTAGCAAATCAATGCCACATTTCATCCTAAAATTACATTTCCTTTGTATCTAAGTGAATTTCGGTGTGCCCTGTATAATTTGATACTGCTCCGTATGGTCTGCCAATACAATTGTACAATTTTACCTTCCACTGTACGATTTTCTCCAACTGTACGATTTTACAAAACTTGAGCAAATCATTCCCAAAACTGTCAAAATCTAGCAAATCACTTTTTCTTCTTCTGGAGGTGGATTTGCTGCCTACATATGCCCTTCCCTTCTGCTAGGTTTCCATTCTAGCTAATTCAGCCTCCAAGTCCTTGAATTGTGTCTTGTACATTTCTCGTTTATTTTTTAGCTTGGCTATATAGCTCCCCATTTCGATGGCTTTGGCTCCATGAAGGTTAGCCTTCTCCTCAGCGACTTTATTGAAGTCCATCATTTGTTTTTCCCGTTATTAGGCACTCTTATTCAATTTCTCCTTCCAATGAGCTTCTGCTCGAGAAGCTGCTTGAAGTTCCTCATTCTTCTAGAGCTTGAACCTGGTATTCTTTGATCCTCATCTGATCCTACTTCTCCAAGACCATATCATTCAGCTTCTTACTGTCTTTTGTTAGCTCCTCTATCTGCTTGGCTTGTGTAGCTATTTTATCACTCTTTTCGGCCAATTGAGCTGTCATCTGTTCATCCTTAGATTTGAGTTGTGCTTCCAAATCCTTAATATTGCCCTCTACCGTCTAGAAAATCTGCCACTTTTTCTCTTCAAGCATGGTAACTCTGGCTTCAGACTATGCTCTGAGGCCTGACAGATCCTCCTCCAGCTTCTTTATTTTCTCTTCTGCCACAGTTCTACTTTTTTGAATTTCATCTTCCATTGTGGTCAATTCCTTTTGAGTGGTTGTACTCTCTTCCTCCTATGCCTCCTTGAGCCGATGGATTTCCTCCAATTCAATGCTCAACCACTCCATCCAGTGTGTTAGGAAGTTCAACTTCTACAGGGTAATGGATGAACAAGTTTGCAAAGGAAATAAAATACGAAGCATTCTTTGAATTGATATGAAGGTGATTTAAATACAAAGAGGGGTTTGGTTGATGAACCGCCTGGTTGGTTTCACAACCAATAAAACTAATTGGAGAGTGTTATGCATTATTTTTCCCCCTTTACATTAATGTAATAATAAATATTTATTATATGCTATCATCTCTCCTTGTTACATTATTGGCAAATACCAAGAGTATTGCAAAACATTTCAAATTTGATCCATGCAAGTATCTTGGTGAAGATATCCGCAACTTGCGCATCAATGGGAATGAATTGGAGCTGTATATTGTTCTTTGGAACTTCATCTCAAATGAAATGACAATGGGTGTCAATATGTTTGGTACGATCATGAAAATTTGGATTCTTGACAAGGTTCAAAACTCCTTTTTTGTAGTATAATGTAGTGGAATATTCTCTGGAAGACCCATATTTGTAAGGATGCGATGTAGCCACATTATATCATAGACTGCTCCATTGGTTACATGATATTCTACCTATGTAGAAGTAATAGCAACCACTTGCTCCTTGTTGTTGTGCCAAGAGACAGGACCAGATCCAAGATGAAAGATGTATCCAGACGTTGATTTCCTATCATCAATAGATCCAGCATATTATGAGTCCATGTATCCTTGTAAATAGAACTTGTTATTCTTTTTGTAATCCAAGCCATAATCTGATGTACCACGGACGTAATGTAGAACTATTTTTTTTGCTTTCCAATGACTTACTTTGGGTTCTTGCATGAACTGTGAAAGATAACCTACAACAAAACTAATATCAGGTATGGTATTGGTTAGGTATAATAGACTCCAAATCAGTTGATGATAGAGAGTTCCATCTACCTATGGATATTGATCATATCTTGACAACTTAAGTCCTACTTCCATGGGAGTGACCTTGGACTTATAGTCATCCATGCGATATTTCTCAATCAAAGTCTTGACATATTTCTTCTATGTAACTCTGATGTGATGCTTTTTTTGAGTTACTTCTAAACCAAGACATTAGTGGAGAAGTCCTAGATATGTCATTTCAAAACATTATTTGAGATCACTTTTCACTATATCAATCATACTTTTTAAACTACCTGTTATGATCAAATCATCTACATATAGCACCAAAATCACTATGTCAAAACCATTGTTCTTTATATAGAGATTCGCATCTAACGGACTTTGTTGGAATCCATGTTGTAATAGGTGACTATCAATTTTGATGTACCAAGCTCGAGGAGCTTGTTTTAGCCCATACAAGGATTTGAT
Source organism: Wollemia nobilis (assembly GCA_028583015.1). Lineage (NCBI taxonomy): Eukaryota > Viridiplantae > Streptophyta > Pinopsida > Araucariales > Araucariaceae > Wollemia > Wollemia nobilis. The sequence continues at coordinate 8,517,502 of JAQPPZ010007509.1, read as the reverse complement.
TAACTTGCAAACTTTTTGTTCTTGCCCTGTGACAACAAATACTTTAGGTTGAGTCATGTATACTTCTTCTTGTATATCACCATTCAGAAAGACAATTTTTACATCCATCTGATGTAACTTCCACCCGAACTGAGCTACCATAGTACACAATATTTGTATGGTAGTCATTTTTGTAGTAGGAGCAAACATCTCTTCATAATCTATGCCTTCTCTTTGATCATAGCCCCTTTGCAACCAGGCAAAATTTGTGCTTATCAATTGTACCATATGCCTTATACTTTACTTTGAATACCCACTTACAACCAATGGGTTTCTTTCTTGAAGGCAGATTTACTAGCTTCCAAGTGTGATTTTGCATGAGAGATGTATGCTCTACATCCATAGCAGTCTTCTATTGAGGCTTACTAAGAGCTTCTTGAGTAGTTGTGGGTTCATTTTCATCCAACGCTGTTAGATAAACCCTTTCATTATCTATATACTTTTCTCTATATTTTGTTGAATCTACGGATAGTTCATCAAATTGGTGACAAAGTTCATCAACTTTTGAATATGGTGCTTCTACCCTCTTCTGTTGATTGATATTGAATTCACATGGTGTATCTAGAGTCATATCTAAGAATGAGGTCAATTTAGAATCTCTCAAAGTGTTGGTATACCATTTGGGAATCATTTTTTGAGGGGGTGATGATAGGACTATAAAATAAGGCACACTTTATTTACAAGTTATCTTACAATATATAAGCATCAAGCTTAGGAGGGAGATATGACAAGTGTCATAAGATCCACTCCAAGTGTCTTTCAGAAGACACCACTCCAAATCAAACTGAAGACAGGGACAAGTGACAGAAGACAAATGTTAACTTGTCAATTATAGGCATAGTGCACATTATAACAATAATAATATTCTAACATTCTCCCTTAATGTGCACTATCCTAAAAAGATAAGTCAACATTAGATAACATTCCCTCTTAATGTTGACTTCTTTTACATAGATATAGCAAATTGCTAAACTGAGAAAACTTGTCTTTCCCAAGTGACTTGGTGAAGATGTCTGCTACTTGATATTGAGTTGGTACATACTCTATGTGTAAATTGTCTTCTTGGACCATTTCTCTAATGAAATGATGATGGATCTCAATGTGCTTTGTTCTAGCATGGAAAACTGGATTCTTGGTCATCTTGATGGTACTTTGATTGTCACAATATATATATATATATATATATATATATATATATATATATATATATATATATATATACATATATGTTGGACCATGTATGAATAGACCAATATCATGAATTAATTGCCTCAACCATATTGTCTCCTTAGTTGCCTCAACTACTGCTCTATATTCTGCTTCTGCTGAAGATAGTGAAACTGTGTTCTGCTTCTTTGTACTCCATGAAATAGAGCCTTGGCCTAATTGAAAGCAATAACCTGATGTAGATCTTCTAGTTTCAGGACAACTGGCCCAATATGAATCTATGTATCCAATAAAAGAAAAATTATCACTTGATTTATACATAAGGTCATGATGAGGTGTGGCCTTTAGTAATCTCACAATACTCTTAGCTGTTATCCAATGGCTCTTCTTAGGATCCTGCATGAATATGGAAATAAGTCCAACTGAATAGCAAATATCTGGCATAGTTGAATTTAAGTAGATCAAACTTCCAACTAGTTTCCTGTAAAGTGTACCATCAACCCTTTCTTCTTCATAATTATTTACCAATTTCAATCTAGTTTCCATGGAAGTTAGAGAGGGCTTACACTCCTCCATGTGAAACCTCTCTAAAATAGACTGAATGTACTTAACCTGTGAGATAAAAATCTTACCAGGCTGTTGCCATACCTCTATTCCTAAGCAATAGTGGAGGAGGCCTAAATATGTTATTTCAAAGTTCTTGCATAAGTTCTCCTTGAGCAACCTTATTCCTTCTGTGTCATCACCTATAATGAGAAGATCATCCACATACAATGTAACTAAAATGATGCGGTTCCTCCAATGTTTCACATAGAGAGTAGATTCTACTGCAGATCTAGTGAAAACAAGGTTGAGAAAATAGGAGTCAATCTTTGCATACCAAGCTCGGGGTGCTTGCTTCAACCCATATAGATCTTTATTTAATCTGAGGACTTTGTTGTTTTGGCCTTCAACTGTGTACCTTTTTGGTTGTTTCACATACACTTCCTCCTTCAAATGACCATTGAGAAATGCACTTTTGACATCCATTTGATATATTGGCCAATGTTTTTGAGCTGCCATAGCAATAACTGTCCTGATTGTAGTCATCTTAGCCACAGGAGCAAAGGCCTCCTCATAATAAATTCCATCTTGTTGCTTATAGCCTTGAGCTACTAGGTGAGCCTTGTAGCGATCTAGTGAGCCATATGCTTTATATTTTGCTTTGTATACCCATTTTGTGCCAATGGTATATTTTACTTTAGGTAAATCAACTAACTTCCAAGTGTGATTTTTTTTAGTGGAATCTAATTATTGATCCATGGCATGAACCCATTTAGGATCACCAAGTGCTTCTTTGAAATTAGAAGGTTCAGGTTGGCTAAGGACTTTGGCCATTAGGGCATAATTCACTTGGTGTCTTAGGGTTGAAGGCCTTTTACCTGTATAGGTGGGCAAATGATTTTTGGCTTCATCTATTGTGGCTTGAACCCACTTGGGTAAAGGATTGGATGATGTTACTTGATCATTAGGAGGAGGAGATGGAGGACATGGATCATTTGTAGGAATTTCTTCTTGTGGATGAATTTATTGATTTATGAGTGAAGGAGAAGGACTAGATGATATTGTATGCATGAATGGAGCAACTATTTCATTAGTTATTTCTAAATTGGGGGACTTAGGAGGATTAGATGGGGGATACTCATGAAAGGTAACATCCCTAGATAAAATTATTTTCTTGGAAATAGTTTCATATAATTTATATGCATTGGCACTATCACTATAGCCAAAAAAGATGGATTTTTGGCTCTTATCATCAAACTTCTTCCTTTTCTTATGAGGAATATGAGCATAGGCATCATATCCAAGGATTATCAAATGGCCCACATAGGACGTCCTTCCACTCCATGCTTCTTCAGGTGTTCTCTCATGTAAGGTCTTTGTGTATGACCTATTAGTCAAGTATGCAGTAGTAAGAACAACTTCTCCCCAAAATGAGTTAGGTAATATAGTAGCATATAACATTGATTTTGCCCTATTTGTGATTGTTTGATTCATCCTCTCAGCAACTCCATTTTTTTGTGGGGTGTAAGGGGTTGTGAATTGCCTCCTTATCCCATGATACTTACAAAAATTAAAGAATTCATTGGAGACATATTCTCCACCATTATCTGATCTTAATATGGATATTTGATAGCCACTTTCTCTTTCAACAAGTGCGATGAATTCTTTGAACTTATCAAGGGCTTGCCACTTATATTTAATTAGGTAGATCCATACCTTTCTATTGTAATCATCAATGAAAGTGACGTAGTATTTAGCCTCAGTATAAGATTGAATAAAAATTGGCCCATAAATGTCTGAATGAACCAATTGCAAAGGTCTATTGGCTCTCCATGCCTTTCCTATTTCAAATGGTTGCCTATGGTTTTTGGCTATTACACATGGCTCACAAAAACATTTTGACTCCTTAAGATGTGGAATTCCTGTAACTAATCATTTTGTAGCCATCATTTGAATATTATTAAAATTTAAATGTCCCAGTATTTCATGCCACATGTACTCCAAAGATAAAGTAGTTCTTGTATGCAAAGATGTTTGTGTTACAGGTTTTGTAAGGAGGTAGTAAAAACCATCCTTTTTCACTCCCATGGCCTTGACATTTGCCATTGGGTTCCTTAATGTAGCATTTGTCTTTTTCAAAATAGATATTATAGCCCTTATTTGTAAGCTATCCAATAGAAAGAAGACTCCTTTTAAGACCAGACACATACAAAACATCTGTTGTAGGAACATTATTACCATCATGTAAAGTAAGTGGTGCCTTCCTAAAATGAGTTAGGAAATTTATTTGATGTAGGCTGAACCTTGGTCAACCAATCTTACCTTCCTGTCATGTGCTTTGCTGCTCCAGAATCAATATACCAACATTCTTTATCTTCAACATTAACTTAGTTGGCTACATACAATGTTTTTAGATTATTATTTTGTGGTTCTCCCTATTATCTTTGCCTTTTATAGCAATTAGCAACATTATGATTCTATTTTCCACAATATTCACACCCTTGTTGATTGTTTTTTTGACCTCCTTGAGGTCTTGTTTGCCATCTTGGCTGCTGCTGTTACTGTTGCTGATGTGTTTGCTGATGGTACTGCTGATTTGGTTGTTGCTAGTATTATTGTTGACGTGGTTGCTGCTAGTACTATTGATTTGGCTACTGTTGGTACTATGTGTATCTCTAATGTTGTCTACCCCTTTGATTCTGATTATGCTGATTTTTACCCTTGTTTTGTTTAGGCTGTAAAGTTGCCTTGGTGACAAAAGCTGCTGATGTGGCTTCAATTTATTCATATTTGATTAGGGCTTGCTCATGTTTCTTAAGTAGGATCTCAATATCCTCAAGTGTGGAACTCATTGTTTTACCACTCAAGTCTAACATGGTAGCATAGGAGTGAAACTTTGAAGGAAGACCATGCAAAATTATTGGAATTAACTCATTATCATCTAGGGTTTTACCAGCAGCTAAGAAATCATTCTTAATAGACTTGAATTCCATAAGATAATCGATAAGTGAGCCCTTCATACATAGATTGTGCAATTTTTGTTTGAGATACAAAATATTATCTTGACTTGGCCTATCAAACAATCTATTGAGAGCATCCCATGCTTGTTTAGGTGTTTTTGCAACCCTTATAGTTTCTCTGATTGAATTCCTATAGCTAGCTTGATTAGACTTAAAGCTATATTGGAATTCTTCTAAAATTGTGCTTTTTCTTTAGGGTATGTAGGTGCAGTGAGTGGGTCTTCATTAGCCTGCCTATATTTCACAAAGTCCCACATGTCATTCATCATTAATATTGATTCCATCTCATACTTCCAATTTGTAAAATTTTGTGCTCCTTCAAGTTTCTTTGTAAGTCCACTTAATATATTTGTAGTAGCCATGATTTAGAAAAGGATCAAAATAAAAGGGAGCTCAATAAAGGATGAAGTAAGAACGACAAATGCCAAATTAGAGCCCTCAAAAAATCTAGGGTACACCGCTGAAGATCCAAAGAAGGGTTCACCTAGTTTTTCCACTCTGAATCTTCAAGTGATTCCAACAGTGGGATGGTTAAGTTGAACATAAGTGAATTTTTCTATCCAAAGAGAGTAATAATTAGAATTTTGTCAGACCTTTATACCAAGCTTCTTAATTTACCCGCCCTTGCGTGAGGGAGACTATAAGCATTTGAGCAGTTGATACATGGAATATAGGTGATTATGAAATGGAATAACCTGCCAGACCTTTATACCAAAATACTCAATATACCCGCCCTTACGTGAGGGAGACTATAAGTATTTGAGCAGTTGATACGTGGAACATAGGTTGTTATAAAAATGTGATGTTTGCTTTTTGTAGAATTGTACAATAGATGTGCCAATGTGTTATTGCTTTATAAGAATTTGCCTATATGGCATTGGTTGCTTGTATATGGCTTAGTGTCAAGTGTGTATGAAATGGAACTACACTTGATTACAATTATAGAACCCAAAGTCATGCAAGGATAATAGCAAGCATAAAATGTAGACAAAGCCCAAATAGAAGATGCAAGAAACAAACACCTAGTGGCCAAGAGAGTGCCACAAAATGAATCCATCGACAAGGGACAAGGGGCCCTAAATCACCCCTTAAGTTGATGATTTGTATTGAAAACTTGGCTAAAACAAATTAGCCCCAAATGTGCCTCCAAAATATGAGACAATATCAATGCCTCCTTTTACAAGATTGCCTTCAAACTTGCCAAATTCAATGAATGACTTGGCATAATGTCCCCCCCAAAGACTTAGAAAATTGAGCCTTTCACAATTTTGCCAAACTTTTGTTCAAGAGTGTCGGATGCAACCGAAAATGCACTCTGATCTACAATATCAACTTTGAGTTAAATTTTAGTTGAGTAAATGATCTCAAAACTGAAAACTAATTTCACCAATGGATCCCCTTCGAAATTCTCTTTCCAATGACTATAAATAAGCCTATAGTCGGATACAATTTGATGCTTTTAGAAGGCAAAAAACAAAGACCCTCTACAAATGTGTGCAACTTTGGGTCATTCCCAAGTGGTCACCCCTCCGAGTTGTAATCTAGGACAAAATGCTTAATATGGGATTTTTAAGAGTTTTGCTACCGTTATGTCAAACATCCTCATGTGCACATGAAGAGGATTTTTAAATGAAAAAAATAGCAGCTACGATATTTTGATAAACTTACACTTTCAAAAAAAGGTTTTAATAATAGAGAGTGCTTTAATAATAGAGAGTGCTGGCATTGGGTAATATACAAGTGCTTATTTTTCCACTTGCAAGAGCATACAACCTTTACAACACATTCAAAAATTTGAATTTGGGTTCATTTTGAAACTTCGGCAAGGGGCAATATTTGAATCTTGCAAAAATAACAACAAATTTTAAATTAGAAAAAAAATGTGGACCCCATCGATGAATGTTTCTTGCTTGCATTATACCTGCATGGATCTCGGTGTTAAAATCCAAATCAATCTAAAATCTTGCATGAGGGGATGCCTGCATGATCTAGTTATGTCTGACGTAGCAGTAGACATGCACTCTCCGTCCTCTGATAGTAGCCACTTTAGAGACAGTCGTAGATCACGCGAGGCAAACAGTGTTGGAACGTCGAGTGGGATGATGGGAATTAACTATTTTTGTTTTCATTGGTTGAATTTCAACTCCTCTGTACGTCTTCACTCTTTGGTCTACTTTAGATCCTGAAAAAGGTGTCATATTCAAAGATACCCATGATAGCTTACACCATGCATGCATCGTGCGATGCTAACAGTCGTGTTGTCGCCTTTGTTTTCAAAACAATATCACATCACCGATGAGACAACTTGCTACATTTTGCACAGATGGGGCCACAAACAAATTATTAATCTCAAGATAAGCAAAAAATCATAACATTATTTATGGTTTCTGGAAAAACAAAACAACGCTGCAGGAAGACTGATATTAGATGCCCGTAGGTCAGTGAAGGAGAGTGAGTCCACTATCTGCTCTTGAATATTGATCTGATGTCAGATTTCATTGATGCTTTATGGCTCAGCAGACTCAATTCTTGATGATGAAGAGAAAACCATGATCAATAGCTCTCCGCATAATGTCGTGATCAAAAAAATCTAAAAAAAATAGTTACAGGGCTACGATCAAGGTCTCCACCGCTCGTAACAATGCAGTCATCTGCGGCATAGCTATCTACGTCATAGATTTGCTATACCTCATTTCTTAAAAATATCAAAGCTTGTATCTACTGTAAAAATATAGCTGACCATGGGAAGACCAAACCCTACCTGCAAAATTTGCTTCAAAGCTCATAAAAAAATCTATTTCCCCCTTTAACTTAGACTTTTCCTAAAAAAAATTCTCTCACATGGATCACAAGAGGGGAAACTAAACCCAAAAAAAATAGGGAGCTTCTGGTTTTTGATCCACTCAATGAGTGGAGAGCATACTTTATTTACAAGTTATCTTACAATATATAAGCATCAAGCTTAGGAGGGAGATATGACGAGTGTCATAAGCTCCACTCTAAGTGTCTTTCAGAAGACACCACTCCAACTCAAACTGAAGACAATGACAAGTGGCAGAAGATAAATGTCAACCTGTCAATTATAGGCATAGTGCACATTATAACAATAATAATATTCTAATAGGTGAAATCTCTTGCTTAGGCTCATCATCCTCATGATATACTGTTGTAGAGGTATTATTTGATGTGAAATCTTCATCAAATACGACATCTCTACTTATATGTGTTTTTTTGGCTATAGGATCAATCAAGCGATATCCTTTTGAATGCTCATCGTAACCAAAAAAGATACATTTCAATGTTTTCTCATCTAACTTATTCCATTTTTGTTTTGGAATATGCATGAAGAATTTACAGCAAAATACTCGTAGATGAGAAATGGAGGGTTTCTTTCCACTCCATGCTTCTTGTGGGGTTTTGCCTTGTAGAGCTCTTATGGATGCTCTATTTAAGAGGTATGAAGCTGTATTTACTGCTTCTACCCAAAACTAATCTTCAAGATGTGCTCCTTTTATCATACATTAGACCATTTCCATAATGGAGTGATTTCTTCTCTCAAAAAAACCATTTTGCTGTGGTATATAAGCTATTGTTAGTTTTTGATTTATCCCATGTTCTTTTAGATATGATGAAAATTCCTTGGAAGTATATTCCCCCCTCGATATGAGTAGAGGGATTTGATGAGGCAGCCAGACTCTTTTTCAACAAGTTTCTTGAATTGTCAAAAGTATGAAAATACCTTTGATTTCAATTGGAGGAAGAAGACCCACATTTTTTTGGAGTGATCATCAATGAAAAATTGAAAGTACTTCTTTCCACCATAATTGGTTGGCATAGGACTGCACATATTGGTGTGCACCAACTCCAAAATTTCCTTAGCTTTGGAAGAACTGTATTCAAAAGGTACCTGGTGTTGCTTCCCTGCTAAGCAATCTGAGAAAACTGGTAAGATGGAGGAGAGAGAAGGAAGGCCTCTCACAATTTCATATTTGCTCAATTTGAGCAAATATCCTGAACTGTGATGCCCATATATTCTATGCCAGATAGAAGTGGCCACCTTTGTAGTTACATCCAGAGCCACATGAGGTGTTGAAAGAGCATCTAGAATGAACAAGCCATGCTTGTAGGAACCTGTTGCAACATGTTTACCATTGTGGATTACAAAACAATTTTTCTTGCCATTTACAACTCGAAACACAACATCCATTTTCCTATACAACATCTGAGGAACAGACAAAAAATTATTGGCTAAGCTGAGGACATAGAGAATATTCTCAATCTGACATATTCCATCTAGGAGAGTGAAAGAAACATTGCCTTCACCCTTTACTTGATAGACTTGATCATCAAAAATGGTAATTGGCTTCCCTTATTTCTCCTCAAATGTTTCAAACCAAGATTTGTCTCCAATCATATGCTTACTAGCACATGAATCGATATACCATACAAAATCTATCTGAGAAGATGAATTATGAGTCATGAGCACCTTGTGTGCTCTTTCAGAGTTAGAATCTAAATTGGGACCAGAGGTTTTTGAGTCTGAGTTGGAATTATTATAAGCAACATATCCCTTAGGTTGCTTATGTTTCTTTTTATATTGTTGTTTCTATTTCCCCTTCTTCTTATGATATTGATCATTTTGTTGCTAATTTTTGAACCAAAACCTATTGGTGTCATGGTTATTCATATCGCAAATATTGCAATATTTATCCTTCTACTGATTTTGATTTTGTTTCCATTTTCCCTTGGAGGAAGAACCCCCTTTTTGAAATTGACCTGGGTTCTTACTCCTTTGTTGGGTGGAAAGGGCATTATCCGATAACTCATCTTTCTGAACTTGATTTGCCTCCTCAGTCTGGAGTAAATTTACCAATTCCACAAAAGATACTTGTCTACCAAAAACATTGAGGGAAGTGACCAACATATTATAGGAGTCTGGAAATGTTCGCAAGATGACAGAGTTCAAGATATCATCATCCATTGGTTTTCTCATTGCATTCAAATTGGATTTCAGATCTACCACTCTACAAAAGAATAGATCAACAGTCTCTCTAGAATTCATACTAAGGGTGTGTAATTGAGTTTGAAGATTTAGAATGGTGGATTTATTATTTCCTTCATAAATAGTAATCAAATAATCCCAAGCTACCTTACTGGTTTTGGCATCACATATAGGAGGTTGAACCTCATCTATTGTAGCAGGTAGGAGAAACATGAGACCTCTTTTGTCCTTCTTATCCCAATCTTCTTGATCTGTTCCTGCTATTTGAGGGCATTGCGAAGGTGGTTCCTTATATTTCCCCCCTAGGTCTTAGAATTTTGAAAAAAGAGAATATTGTGCTCCCCCCCTTCTGTTTGTAAAATAAACAAGGAAGAAAAAAAACTCCTTCAGCCTTCAAAAAATGCTTTTGGATATCAAAAAAAACTTTAGGGTATTAAAAACCCCTTTGAGGGCATCAAAACCCCATTGAGGGCATCAAAAACCCCTTTTGGGTGTCAAAAGCCCCTTTGAGGGCATAAGAAACCCATTTCGAGAGTCAAAATCCCATTTTGGGTGTCAAAAAATGCTTCGGGCATCAAAAAACCTTTTCAAGAATCAAATAGCCTATCAGGCATCAATTTCCATAGGCGAGCATCAAAAGTTTCTTTCGGGCATCCAAAAATATTTTTGAGCATCAAAGTATGGAGTCCACAAGATTTAGACTTTGTACCATGTCCACAGCACTAAGCGCGGGTGACCAGCTATGCTGCCCAAGTGGCTGGGAAGAAAAGCCCACCATTGGGTATTTGGTCTATCGGAGATCCGTGAGTAGAAATGTGGGATTTATCCCACATGCATCCTGTGGATGCACTCACATAGGATATAAGGTGGGAGGGCCACCTTTGATAGTGACTGCCTACGGGCGGTCACCCCTCCCCCTATGTCCTTTTTTTGCTTGGAATGACATGCAACATTCCATGTCAGATTTCTCCAGCCAACCTCTACACTCCACGTCGATGTTTTGTCAGCCAGTATTTGCACTCCACATTATCTTGCACTCCATGTTAGCTAGTCTCTACACTCCATGTTAGCCTGCACTCCATGTCAGCCAGTATCTTCACTCCACGTTAGCCTGCACCCCACGTGTCAAGGAGGGGCCACATCAGCATGTCCTCATGGGTTACCTCAGCGTGTCTCTGGTCCACCTCACCATCGAATGGCATCACACCATGTGTCTCTTGCTGAACTGTCACCTATAAAATAACAAGAGTCATCGCTTTACCTTGGTTCTCCATGTTTGCCTTGGTTCTCTGAGTTTGCTTACATTTTGATAGGGAGAGATTTAAACTGGTCAAACAAGTTAGTCTCATGCTTCGCATTGGCTCCACATCAATCTCATGCTTCGTGTCGATTTGGAAATACAAGTATGGTCTTGTGCTCTGCGTCAGTTGGAAAATATAGGTCTGGTCTCATGCTCCGTGTTTTGTCTCGAGTGTCCTCAACGCTTTCGCTTCAATCCTACTCTGGTACCATGAAGAAGTTTGTAAAGGAAATGAAATACAAAGCATTATTTGAATTGATATGAAGGTGATTTAAATACAAGGAGGGGTTCGGTTGATGAACCGCCTGGTTGGTTTCACAACCAACCAAACTAATTGGAGAGCGCTATGCACTATTTTTCCCCCTTTACATTAATGTAATAAATGCATCTTTATTATATGCTAACAATGGAAACTCCTGTAGTGACTCTCCTATATTTAACTTCTGTCATATTGATAGGGTAGGTTGGATGGATCACTTGATCTAAATATATCCTTGGGTCCTTCCTATAATTTGTGACCATCCCTTCTGGTAAGTCTTCTCTTCCTATAATCGTTGTTACCTCTTCCCTGGGTAACCTCCATGGATGCTGCATGTGGATAACCGCTATCTTACTTATGCATTCTGCACTACTCACCCATTCTGTTATCCTCTCTAACTTGAGAGATACTTGTTCCTCCCACAAATTTAGTTCCCCCATGTGACCAATGCAAAATTCCATTATGGAACTATTCATCACATGGTCTAACTGAGCAAAGAAGTGTTCCACCTTATCCTCTATTCCACTTGCCTCCTTCTCCATTGTGACTCTCTAAAATTGTGGTATTTCCATGAGATAATTGGATTGAATTCCTTGCCGTTATTTTGTAGGAGTTCTTAAGTCTTATTCTTCCCTAAGGTGGCTAGAGCTTCCTCCAAGCTCGCTAAGTACTCTCTCGGTATCTATATTTTCTCAATGTGGGGATTGTTTCACTGTTTTCTCCTCCCCATGCTATCCATAATATTTATGATCTCCTTCTGAGATAGCTGCTACTCAGCTTGTTCCTAAGCCTTTTCTACCTCGGTTGAGCACCCCATGTGGCTTCTTTGTATTTTCTTGAGATACTTATTGTTCCTTGTCGTCCACTTGTTGTTCCTCTGTCACCCTTTCTTATTGAATTTGTTGTGCATCCCCAACTGTGACTTGTTGTGCAATAAGTGCTTATTTTTCTTGTGTTACTTTGGTATTCTTCGGGACCTCTTGCTTACTGGAGCCTCATGTTACAATTTTGTAACGAGTCTTCTTCTTGGGCTCTTCTACTGCGGTACTTGGTCCAACTTCTACTTCATCTTGGGTAGTGGCTACTCCATCATTTCCTACCTCAATTACTCTAAATAAATCAGAGGAATCCATATTATCAAAATGATCAAAGATGTCCAGATATTGCACTATCTTATCTGCCTTTGTCCAAAATAAATCCTCCAGTTTTGTCACTTCTAAGTCCGATTGTTCCTCCCTCTGTACTTCTAGAACTGGTTTATCTACCATTATTTCTCGCTGCATTCTCATCCTTATTTGTACTAGACTACTCTCCCTTTCTTGATTGAGAGGCTGCTCCTACTACATTTGTAGAAGTACTTGTTGTTCTAATTTCAGCTCCAACCATCTAGAACGCTTTCTATGATGATGTACATCGGCATCCTCCTCCGGAGAGGTATCTCCCTAAGCTTCACTCCTATGCCATGCACTCCTTGTACTCTTCTCTATGGGTATAGCCTTTAACCATATCAATATCGTCGATTGGTCCGACCTAATTTCTCTAGGCAACATCAACCCTGGGAATTGTATTCCCGCTTTTGTGACTACATTTAGTAGCAATCCAATTTTGTGAAAGGCCATCCCAAAGTTCTTCGATATCTTGGTCAATGCCTCATGCATCCTTCTCTCCAGAGAGGTACCCAAATCATATGGAATTCCTTGGATGATACCTTCTACATAATGTGCCATCCACATTGGCATCTCTATTGCCCTTGTATCGACTAAAAATCAAGCCATGACTGTGTTCATCGCACATGCCCAATTGTCTCCTCGAAAATGGATATGCTTTATTCCACGCATTCTCTTGCTAGAAATATTTGTGTCTATCATCGATTTAATAGTGGTCATGGTGGTAACCAGGTGGTGTGCTTCTATTGGGTCTACCAATTTATTGACTATCTCCATGCCTTTCGTTGGTAACCCAAATGCTCTTTGGAATGCCTCTATCAAAACTTCCACCTTCACTGACCTCTTGCCCACATTGACGTAGGCTATCCAAGTGGCTGCATTATATACCTGAACTATCTGTAAAATATATTTTTGGAAGAATATCCCATGAAATGATGGGATTTGTGTAATGATCGACACTTGCGCATTTTTTAATGTCTTCCTCCAAGGATGAATCCTGTTCTTCTCATCACTCTAGCATTTCTTGCATGCTTTCGCTCCGTGTTGTACAAATGTGATGTTCAAAAATTCCACCTAGCATTCCTCCTATCCACTACTTAGGTGTTATTCCTATTCTTGCACATGTACTTTGCTCCTCAACTCCCTTTGTGAGGTAGCTTCTTGGGCCATCCTTCCCTCTCTGTGCCTCGGTGGTGTTCTATCCAGGTGTGCCTACCAATGGCTTTATCTCCTCCATAACCTATATCCTCCTCTCCTCCATGGATGATTACCACACCTTTCGTAGGACTAAATCTAATGTTCATGGTGTTGTCATGGGTATGCCTCTCTCTCGTGTAGTAAACCTAGTGATTTGTCCACCTGATTTGTTGCAATCCACCTCAATTGGCATCCAAATTCTTTCGTTGGGGTCATTCCTCCAACATCTCACCGATTAACTCAACCTTCTCCTTCGTAATTAGAAATGTAACTGAAATCGTAGTCTCCTATAAAATCATACAATGTATGGTTCTGTGTCCCTTGTACAATTTTACCTTCTTTCGTTGCTTCTAGATCGTACACTATTTGGTAGTTCTTCCCTTCACCCCGTCAATATTCAAATGGTCAAATATCCTTAAAATTGTACAACTATGACCTGAAATCATATAGGGTGCCAGTACTCTATACTCTACTACTTATTGTCTACCCTCCCATTTAAAATTTGTACGATTCCATACAATTTCATACGATCTCTTAAAACTGCCAAAGATGGAATACCCCACTTAGACAACACTTTTCTTCCATGAAATCGTACAATCGGCTCCCCCATCATACAATACGACTTATTTAACCCTCACTAAAAAACAAATATCAGAATTTTTGTCTCCTTTGCCAAATATGCCACCGACCCAAATGTCAGATTGTCCCGATATACTCCTTGGTGCTTTATCTCAACCAATCTTTCACTCCTTCCATCCTGGCACAATTTTCTTCAATTTGACGAAATTCTGGCTGCAATGTACAACTATATAGACTATACTTTTCTCTCCTCACATTTTCCTACTATATTTTTTCCAGATTTTTTAGTTCTTAGGGTTTCAATATTCCATACTCTTGCAATTTCCCCAATCCAACCACCAATTTTTGCTTCCTCCAGCTCCAAAAACAATTCCAAAGTCCTAAATCCATACAATGATGTATTATGACATTTGTTGCTATAATATTCTTAAAAAAATTTGAATTTTCCCTTTTTGTGGAGAAAAACCCCAATTCTTCTTTCTCGGGTTAATTCCTTGAAGCTGAAAAGAACTCCTTGGTACAAATTTAACAATGGGTCTGCAAATTCAAAGTATTGGTGAATATTTATCACCCATGTGTCTTCCTTTCTCAAATGTACGCTTTTCCCCTTTAATCTCCTAAAAATTTCAAATTCTTCTTGGTGATTTAAAAAATGGTCAATTAAATTTCTTTTTAAAGCAAGTTTTCAAAAAACCCTAACTGTCAAATGAATTTAAAAAATGCCATATTGCATGCTTTTTCCATCTCCCTTGATAGATGACTACCAACTCAGCAGTTGGTTTAAAATTTTTGTCTTTTCCCCCATTCTTTTCCTCCAACCACTAATTGTTCGCATGCCACATTAATTGGTTAGTTGGCAAATTGTACACTGTATGATCTAAATCGTACAATGCAATATTATGTACAATTTGCATGTCAATCTTGCTTTGTACGTCCCTCTTTTGCACGATTTCCATATTTTACTTTTTTATCTGTACGATTTCATTACTTAGAGAAAATTTTGCTTTCTCTAGAGAGGCCGCCATTTTCGGTTTTCAACATCGCCTTCCTAATTGCGTCCCAAGAGATTTTCACAACTAAGGTACAATATTTTTTTCCTTTTTTTTCTTTTTTTTTCATCCTAGTCTAATTATACTTACCTCCTTGGTAATCGCATAGTGACATTCACCTGTATGACCCCATCCCAATCTTGACCTCTAGGTTCGACCATAACATTCCAATTAGTGGTATCCTCTTGTACCTTTGCTTGGCTGGTCTCTACCTGTGATGTTGTTGCCCATTCATTTCCCCTCCTACAATGTGTACAATTCAAAATTGTACATTGGCAAGTTGGAGTCTCATCTCCTGGTAGGCTTTCTTCTCGTCGTACAGGTGATTGATCCCATGGTGGTCCTCATCACTCTACTATTATTTGAGCAACTTCTTTGCCTATATCCATGGATCATTTCTAGCTCCAAAATTGGTGATCGAGTTCATTTTTGGCCTAGGTTTCCACCATCTACGAAGTGCACCCTTCCTTTACCAGCAAGGTTTTGACCACGTGGGTATATACCCCTTCCATTTCTATTAGGCATGAAACTTATTTGTACTATTGATGAATCTTCTCTTATTAGAGGTAATTGCCAATTACCCCCTTCTCATTGGGGTCCCTATCAGTTTAGGGCTGGTCGCCCCCCTCTGCATCTTTGTAGCGTGTTTCGTAACATACCTCTTAGTCTAGGTATATCTTGTTGGTTCCTTACCCAATTCATACAAGCTAATAGGTTATCTCCTGGCCATATAGGAGTAGGGGGTCATAATATTCCTCGTCCTCTACCTCATCCAATTGCAAAATCACCAAGGTCTCCATAATTTTTTGTCGTCTACCTCTTCCTCTTCATCGTTGAAGTCTTAGAGGTCCTTGTCCAAATCTTCCTCTTATACCTCGATCATCAGGAGTAATATCTACCAACTTGATATTAGCCAGTGGACTCCGGTTTGGTGACAACCTGTCACAAGGTTCTGACTCTTGTATTAGCCATTTTAAAGTGATGCCTCCATATTCTTTCCTCAAAGGATCTCTGGAGGGGATGAAGATGCCAATACTTCCCTATAATCATCAAAAAAGTTTATCTCAGAACTAGAGTTGGTCCGACCCTCTTCTCTTTGTTCTACCCAGTCGTGTGGTAAATTCATCACTCTCTCTAATCGTCGAACTTCCCTCCTTTATCTTCTTAGCTATTGGTGAGCTATTGCATATGTCTGTGTATCATTCTCGGGTCTATCCTCTTGAAATATCCTGACTTGCCTTGGTCTCAATTCTCTAATTGGAATACTTCGATCCCTCTAAGGATTATGAGGATTCTCTAGTTCATCATCCTCTGTACTAGGCTCTCTCACTAACCATGACATCCCTTCATCACTAGAATCTGTCATACTTGCTACATTGTGGTGCAATTTAGGTGATGTGGTGGTCTCCTCTATATCTCACCAAAGTATTTCTACGCCCTCGTTTATCGTAGGCTACTTTCTTGGTGGGGGTGGAAAACTTGTACTTGCACCTTCGTTTCCTCCACCATTTCTTGGAGTCAATTCTTCAACCTCCTCAGGTTCACTTCCAATCTATTATAATCTAATTGCCCTTTGTTCATCTAATATTTGTATGGTACCATCCAATTCTTGGATTACTTGCACTCTCAATCTTGCATTGTGACCTCGTAGTGTTTGATACTCTTCCTACAATTTTTGAGTTTGCATTCTCATCCTTTGTTGTAATAGCCCTATCTAAGCCAATGGGGAAATTTTTGTTAGTTATTCTTCCATCCTTTCTTCCCTAGACTCTTCCAAAATTTCCATCTCAAATGTGTCCACTCTATCCTTGTTGCACACTTTCAGTCATACCCTTCTTCGTTATTTTAGCTGTCAATGTAGTTCCCTACATTCTATCTATGGGTACCTCCTATTCAAAGCTCTTGGTAACTGCCCTCTCCTAATAACCCTCTATTGTTGGAGAAATCCACTCTTCTCCCTCTCTTATGGTCCCATCTGTCCATCTGATATGTACTTGCACCCTTCTTATTTCACTGGGTCTAGGTGCCAACTCTTTTTGTTCAATTATTGGCTGTCTCCTCCCATTCAACAAATAGCCTTGTGAGTCCCAAATCCAGCTCCTCTTGCGATGGAACTGGCTCACGATGAGCCTCATCTTGAGCATCTGCTCATCTTATTCGTTCAATCTCTTTTGAAGCAATGAATAGACATTGTACTTTATAAGGCTTCAACTTTGAGCCATTTATAGTGTTGGGTACCTCCGTCCCATTCAGGTTTTGCAGCTTGACTACTCAATTATTCAATACTTCAATAACTTTATAAGGGCCAAGCCATAACGTCTTTAGTTTACCTGGCTTGATCTCCCTCTTCTTGTTAAACTTTAGAACCAAGTCCCTTGGACTAAGTTCCAAATTCCTCAAATGCTTATCATGCCACACCTTTCATCTTTTCTGAGCTATCTCAATTGCCCACTATGCCATGAATATTCTTTCATCCAATTTGGTCAACGTCATAAGTTGTTCCTCCAAACTTTCTTGATCCTCAAGCGATGCTCTACTACAACTCTCAAACTAGCACCACCGCTTCTTGACCATACATTAATTAGAAAGGGGTATGTTCCGTTGTTGGTTTGAAAGTTGTTCTATATGCCCACAAAACAGACGGTAACCTTTCCTCCTAGTCTACTCCTTCTATCCCACAAGTTTTAGACAGAGTTGATACTAAGACTTTATTAGTAGCTTTCGCCTAACCATTCTCTCTTGGGTAGTACGGACTAGAAAATGAGTGTAAAATATTAAATTATGTCGTCAGATTTTAAATTATGTCGTCAGTATATTGATAATCTCATTCACAAAGTGTCCTCCTTGTCACTCGTTATTCGTAGCAGAATACCGAATCTTATGATTACCTGCTCATACAAAAATCGTGTTGTACTTTTAGCAAAATTATTAGGTAATGCTCTTGCTTCTACCCATTTTGTGAGGTATTCCATTGCCACTACGATATATCTACATTTATGTCTTTGAGATGTCTTCAATGGTCCCACAAAGTCTAAGCCCCAACGTTTGAACAACTCCTATGGTTGTGATGGGTTTAAGGTCATAAAGTCCCTCTTGACTAGTTTACCTACTCTTTGGAAAGTATCACAAGCTTTCACGTGTTCTTTTGCATCATTGTACAATGTGGGCCACCATAGACCTGCTAACAATATTTTTTGTGTAGTCGCATCTGGTCCCATGTGTCCCCCTGTTAAGCCTACATGAGCTTCTTTCAATGTCGCCTTAACTTGTTCCTCCATTACACATCTTCGTAAGATACCATCACTTCCTATCTTGTATAGCAATCCTACTATTATATGGAAATGTACTGACTTCATAATTATCCTCTTATTTTTGGTTGCCATCATCTCTTGTGGCAACTCCCCTGTGGATAGGTACTGCCCAACCAACTTGTACCATGATGAGACAACATTGATGTCAAATAATTGTGCAACTGGAAATTCATTAGGAACTCTTGTTACTACTGGCTCCCTTGATCGTATTCGAGACAACTGATCCAAAATAATGTGCTTCTTTCCAAGTCTCACTGCAACTCATAATACAAACTCTTGGAGTGTAACGAGCCACCGAATAACTCATCCTTGTATTACTAGTTTGTTTATTAAGTACAATAATGCCTGATGATCGACGTAAAATGCAAAGGGGTTTTCTAGTAGGTAATGCCTAAAATTTTTGACTGCATATACCATCCCTAAGGCTTCCCTTTCTATTGTACTATAATTCCTTTCTGGATTTGACAAAAGACGACTAGCAAAGAAAATCGGTTGATCCAACTTAAACTATCCTTCTTGTGCCAACGCACATCTATTTACAAAATTTGAGGCATCGACATGGACATGGAACTCCTTATCCCAACTATAAAACACAAAAATCAGTCTGCTTACCAAATTATCCTTTAACTCCTCAAAGGCTCCCTGGTGCTCCTCTCTCCATCTTAAACGAATATTCTTTTTTGTTAAAGAATCTAACAGATAGGATACATGTGCATAATTTTTGATAAACCTTCGGTAATATCCTATTGACCCAAGGAAGGTTTTGAGTGAACTCATGTCAAAGGGTTCTTCCATGAATAATATCACCCGAAATTTATTGGGATATGTCTTCAATCCTTCGTTGCACATAATGTGTCCTAATAATTTTCCATATGGTACTATCAAAAAACACTTTGCTGGGTTTAATGATATCTGTACATTTCTGCACCTGCTCATACATTCACTAAGAGATGGAAGATGCTCCTTTATCTTCCCATAAATGGACCAATCATCCAAAAATTCTTTGAAATTCCCCATCGCTAGTTGGTCAAATATATACAATATGATGCGCTAAAATGTAGTTGGGGCATTACAGAACCCAAATGGAATTCAATTATATGCGTAGATGCCATTCTCCACTACAAATGTGGTTTTCAAATTATCCTCTTTAGCAATGTTGATCTTATTGTATCCTAAGAATCCATCCATAAATGAATAGATGTCATGTCCTGCAACCTCCTCCAAGATAGAATCTGTGAATGGAATAGGAAAAGGATCCTTAATGGTCACTGATTTTAGACTCCTAAAGTCTACATATATCCTTATCTTATCCACTTCCTTCTTAAAGGTGATTACTATAGGTGAAACCCATTCACTATTTGTCACCCTAAAAATAATTCCTGCTTCCAACATCATTTCTATCTCCATATTTACCAATGCCGCATACTTTGGATTCATTCTATATGGCCTCCTCATGACAGGTTGAGTGCCAGGTATTAGTGTAATCTTATAGACACATAATTCGGGTGGGATTCCTTTCAAATCCTTATATGTCCATGCAAATACATCCTTGTACTCCAAGAATATCTTGAAAGTTGCTGCCTTCAATACATGATTCCAATCATTGCCACAGTGGACCATCCTAGGTTCCTCCTCTGTTCCTATATTGATGTCCACTATCTTGGGTCCTTTGTATTTGATATTTTTGGCTCACTCGTAGCTTTAATTACATTCTTAGGGTGTTTCGGTCTTGTATCAATCTCTGCATATCCTACTGTATACTCCGCAAAGCTTTTTGGAAACGCCTACTTCTCTTTTGTTTCCTTCTTAGTTTCTTTACTAGATTTTGGTTCATATTGTTTTTCCTTGATCTCTTCTAACTCAATACAAAGGAAGTTGGATTGAAACATCTTGTAATGCCCGAATTACCAATGAAGGAGTCCGCTATCAGATCGAGTTTCATCCTCGCTACATTCATCCATGTACAACATTCCCTCTCCATCAGGTTCATGTCCTTCATCCCCTGATGAATTTTTTGATTCGTCAGTTGTAGTTGTATCCTCACTAACTCTCTGATTAGCTAAATTGATCATGTAATTATCTTGTCCCTTTTTGAAGGTGATCCGATTCTTTTTGCAATTATGATTAACTTTGGCTACTCGTAGCCATACTCTCCCCAAGAGGGCGTCGTATGTAGGTTTCTGCATTGTAATCACAACAAAGTCCAAGAAAAAATCTTGCTCAACTATAATTACTTATTGTGCAGTCAAAACTCCTTTTATGTTAATATCATTCGGTTCAGCCCCGTATAGTAGAAAGCTCGGTGCCCATAGGGATGAAGCGCCTAGTTCTAGCCAAGTTTTTTCTAGTAGCACATTAAAATTGGATCATCAGTCCATGATCACTTGCATCAATTTGTGCCCCAAAATCTCCATATGCATTAATGTAGGCTTCTTTCCCACATCAATCATGAGTATAGTAGGATCCATAAATTTGTCTTTTCGTTCGTCCTCTAAGATTGGTTGGCTCTCTACTTCCATCACCTTCTGTGGTTGCATTTCTTCCACAATTGCTTTCTACAATTCTAGGATAGCTTCTACTAAGTTAGATACTTTAAGTTCTACTGTGGTATCCAAAACCTGTGCTACCAGATTCTACACAACTGTCTCATGTTCTGATGGTTTTTGTAATTCCTTTCGAGTGCTTGAATCTCCTTGCTTAGTTTTCTTAGTTTCTTCTTGCACTATTTTCTTTGCTACTTGCCAGCGTTGCTTTTCTTTTGTTGGATCTGGATACTTATCCTTTTTAGCCTGATTCCTCATCACGGCTAACACTTCCTAAGTTTCCTCTTTAACTTGAGGGAATTCGATGTCCAAATAGCTCACATTTTATGGGTTGCATGAACTTGCCTGCATTGGAAAATTCTCCTCCTTGTGGTTCCCCGGACCACACCATATACACATGTGTGTAGTGTTTGTTTGTGGTGCTTCTTGCATCGGAGGTGTAGAACAATTCTTCGCAAAATACCCCCACTCCTGGTAATTGCAACTTTGTATGATCGGTATACCTTCTGAGTAATACTGTAAGTGACTTTGTCCTCCTTGTCGATTACCTTAATTATGTCTGCCACCTCTTTTGCTATTTTTGTAACTGCCACTCATTGCTTGTTGGTCACTCCCTTGGGCCTGTGGTTTTTCTTCTTGGTCCTTGATTGATTGTACCTATGGATGAATTCTTGCATTGTAGGGATAGAGCATTACTTCATGCTCATAACATTACAAATATGACAATAGTCATTCTTTAGAAACTTCATATTTGTATGTCCCTCTGTCTTGCATTTTGTGCACCATAGTTCCTTCTTGTCTGGTTTGATCTTTTGTTCTTTAACCATCTTATCAAAATCCTTACAGAATGATGCTATCGTCCTCTAGATAGTGTCTTCTTCTTCACTATCTAAATATTTTAACTTGGGATGAGACAAGATTCCCATGTACATCTATTTTGATTCACTCTCAAAGATCTTTGCGTATTTCAATACTTCCTCATATGTGTCAGATGGTACTCCCTTCATATTTTTCTTATATTTTGGTAGTAACCCATCTATAAACCATCGTTTTATCAACACATCTGCCAATGTATTTTGCATCTTATCGACTAACTACTTTAGTCGACGGTTGAATTATTTCACATCCTCATATGCTTTATGTTTTGTCACGCAAAGCATGGTGACTATGTCTCCATAATATTTTAAAGGTCAAAATTCTTCAATGAACTTCTCCTTTATCTGATTCCAAGTCTAAACTCTCTTTAGGTACCAGTCTATTGCCAATCCTCTCAAGGTGGCAGGAAAGAGGACTACCCAATCCTATGGTCTATCTACACCATTTGCTCTCTAAATAGTTATGCAAGTTCCTACGTGCCATGTGGGGTCTTCCTTACCCTCACCTAAAAATGGTGGACATATTTGTTTGGCTGCTTTGTTAGCCATCTTAGGGGAGTCGTCGCTCTCACTTGAGGTATCCCGTGGATTCTCTGATGGATTCCTCCTAGGGGGTGTCTTACTCCCTTTATCATAAAAATTTTCAACTTGAGGTATCTTATTTTGTCCTGCCACTTGGTGACCAAATTCTCGTATGTTCGTACTCTACGATATTCTTCGTTGATGTGATGGATATGATCTTGGTCTATCCTCTCGAGTCCTCACGTCCTATTACCCTGGTGCCTAACTCTCATCCTCTACACCCTCTTGTAACCCTGTTGCTGCTTCCTCAGGTCTTACCATCCACTCTCCGTCGTCGTGCACTTTCTCTTTGTCACTCGTCTTCTCTACGATTGGTGGTTCTTCCTCCTCATCTTCTATCTCAATCAACGTCTCAAAGTCTCCCTCTTCAAATGTCCAAATTTACTCTATCTCTAGTTCATGCGTACTCTGATCTGAGTTACTCATGTTTGCTTTTTGAGCAATCCTTGTGCTTCTTCTTACTGGAATGTTGTATTGTGGTTCACTTCTTCCACGCCTTTGTGTACTGGTGTCCATCATAAAAAATCACCTCTAATTTTTAGTCAAATTTGACCCATTTTAACAAGAATGCCAAATTCGATAAGGCAATGATGCCAAATGTAACACAATTTGGCGCTACTTAATCTATCAATGAATTCGTACAACTATGGAAACGACACCAAATGTAACACATCGATGGAGTATTCTTGGTGGGGAGGTGTTTTCCAGAGGTAATAATGATTCCTAGGTTGAGCCCATCTCAATTACTAAATCGGACAATATTCTAATCACTCGAACTACCCTCATACGAACTGTCAACTCTTTGTATGAACCTTAATTATATACACTGTATGATCTCAAATCATACAGTGTCCAATATGGTACAATATTGCACCCAACAAAACTGATAGATGTTGTTTTATAGGTTGTCGTACATAGTTTTGTAATCGTTCAAGCCAGTTCACCAAAATTGTCAAATCAGGTAACAATCTCTTATACGATTTGTACAATGTACAATGTATGATATGTACGAACTAAAGGTACATAAAAGTGTTAATTTCTATGATATTCTGCTCCAATCTCTCTGTGGGATGTTTTGTAAAGGTTTAACATCCTAAACAAGATAATCTATTTCACAAGCAAAACATCCAAACCAGGTTGGTGAGAGATTCCATACAAGTAATTTCATCCCAAAATCATACAGTACGCTTCACCACATCCTTACCAACGTCATCATGATCCGAAATCATTCCCCATGATTCACTAGTGACAATCTTCTCACCAAGTTACAACAATGCCTAAAACTAACATATAACAGTAAGATAGAAACTCAATTACACAATGTTAATCCAAAATGCATTATTCATTCACAACAAGACCGTACACTATCATCCACAACATCTTTTATTCTCATTAATGGCTATCAATTCTATTACAATGTGGAAAAATCTCTTAAGGTAATTGCAATAACTCAGAAATATGTCTATCTCTTTATTCTAGCAACTAATAACTAGTAAAAAGTAGTCGGACCTACAAATTTGAAAATGGGGCCTCATATAACATTGCCCAGGCTATTCCAAAGCGGTTCCTAAGACAATCCATTATTTACAACTTCCCATATACAACTGAATACATTATTTTGGCATTTTCCTTAGTTTACACATCAACTTAGCAAATCCATGCGACATTTCATCCCGAAATTACATTTCCTTTGTATCTGAGTGAAATTCAGTGCACCTTGTATGATTTGCTACTACTTCGTACTGTATGCCAATCCAGTTGTACGATTTTGCCTTCCACTATATGATTTGCTCCAACTGTATGGTTTTACAAAACTTGAGCAAATCATTCCCAAAACTGTCAAAATCTAGCAAATCACTTTTTATTCTTCTAGGAGGTGGATTTATTGCCTACATACAACTACTATTTCTACTATGTTGAACATAGGTGCGACAAAAGCAAAAGAATAACACTATTCATTATTACACAAATAAATGATCTTGAGGAGGTAATTCAAAACAATAACCAATTTTAAGATCTTACCTTTCTGAAAGCTTTGATCGTCTAAGTTTTCCTCCTAAACTATTCCTCCTCCTCCATTCACCTCCTCTTCTCTCTTAGCCTCCGTGCTTTTTTTTTTTTCATTTTTCCCCCTACTCTATATTTCCTCCTTTTCTCCCCTTCTCTCGTCAAGTTCCCCCAGCCAATTAGCATCCTCTCTACTCTGTCATTCGTCGCCTATCGTTGATGACTTCTTATCCTCTCCAGGGAGAGTACCCCATTAGAGGACTAGTTATTTCTTATTTGTCCTCTGTTATGGGATCATTTAATTTTCTTCATCCTCGAATAGCTACCTCCTCAAACGTCAGTCTAAAGATTACTTTTTTTAGAAGGTCATAAAGAGTCTGCACTTGCATCCGAACTCCTACGAGTTTGTCTTCCTTAATGACGATCATCATGAGCATGGGAGCAAACATTAATTCAATCCTTTTGTGCTCCAACACCAATGAGATTACACAAGCATAACTGGTCACTACTTCCTCCACATCGGTTGGTTTTCCTTTCTCATACTTCTCAAATATACCATTTTTTTAATGTAGAAAAAATGTTAATATTTAATCAATAGTTTGGTAAAAAGGACTTACCAACTTAGATTATCCCTTAATTATAAATACAATTCATGGGGGTGTTGTCTATGTTAACTTTTTTGTATATTATTTTGTTCAAAATCTATTAGCAAGAGTTAGTTCAACTCATTACTTGAAAATACAACCAACATTATTGAACGATTCCATCATTTACCAGATTTTCAAGGTGTTAGTAACATTATCATCAGGGTGTCGAGTGGACATTGTTCACCTGCACTACATGGTAACTACCACTACAACATAATAAGATAGAAATATCTTAGTAGTGGATGAATTTAAATACCACAATTATCCTTGTGATAACATGCTCACAAGAAGGATAAAAAGACCATCTAGGCAACATACATATTGTTCCAACAATTACATGTCCAAAGTACAACTATGCTAAATACATGAAGGAAATTACATCGTCCACACACACATAATAAAAAATCAAAGTAGTTCAGTTGGGGTGGGTGCTGCACTGACACTCTATGCTCAATGCCTCTTGAACCCCCTAGTTGAGTCAGGGCAATGCAAAGAGTGCTCACGATCCCTTGAAATGGCTTTGGATACTGTTAAATCGTCTTTGACTAGCAAAGTGATGTTCCAAGGGGAGGATCAACCCTTTAACGACATAGATCAAAATAGGGCCCAAATTTCCTAGGAGAAGTACTAGGAGGAAGCCCAAACTCTAATAAAAAAAGGAATTCCCCAAGATAATGAGAATGCCTAGATGAAGATCCACATTGGAAAGGAAAGTAAAAACAAAAGGAAAAAGAGATGATATTGTATAAGGCTCAATTTGACAAGGAGAAAACCCAATATGAAACTCCAGTTGTTTATAACTTAGGCCCTATTATTGATAATGTTGGTAGTGACATTGCAAAAGAAAAATCCCTCACAAATTGTGAGCTACTATCTTTTATGATGAAAAATCTAAGGCGAGGTAGGCTCACATGAGGATCGTCTAGATGGTTATTTTTTTTTCTCCTGGTTATGTTTCTCTTCTGTCTAATTCCTATTTTTTTATGTTGGATGTGCTAGGTGATCCCCTCTATTTTGCGTGTGATTCCATATGCATACAATTATTTTAAATATTTCTGCTCATTTTGTAAAAATATTTTGGAATCCTTTTGATGCATGTCGTTAATAACATCATTTAATCTTATGATTTATCAATCTAGAGTGGTGTCCAAGGTTGTCTATGATAGAAGGTTAGGGCATAGTATAATTCAAGCATTTATTGGGTGAAACTAATTTTGGTTTAGCCTTTTGGTGTCACACTAAACCTAGTCTACAAAATGGAAACTGAATTAAATTATAGGAATTGAAAACTAAATCTAAGTTACAAAAATTGAAAATTAACTACAATTGCAAGAATTAGAAATTTCTGAATTGAAATCTAATTTAATTTTGCAAAATTTAAATAACAGAATTAAAATGTTGCTGAATTGAAATTCTAAATTACACTTGTAGAATTGAAACTTAGTTTACTCTTGCAGAATTGAAATGATGCTTGGAATATAAAACATATGCTAAAAACACCTATGAATGTCCTACCACAAAAGGTCATCGAGCTTCTGCTATAGGAATTGACAGCAAAATGAAATTTGCTGAAACTTGAAAGTTGTTGAAACATAAAAAAATAGGGGAACATAGAAAGCAAATGAAACAAAGAAAACAAATTTCTAATATAATTTTTCAACTAACACACACACAAATGCTGCATATAAATATAATGGAAAATGTAAATAACATCACTCAAAATTAAAACAAAAAAATGAAATCTAACAAGCAATCTGTTAATTTTGCTGCAGCAAAATTATAGAAAAAATTGTCATGAAAATCCTCCTTCTAGGCCTGAAAATGGGCCCAAGCTTCTTGATATAGAAGAAGGTGGGAAAGACACTTCTTAACTAATTAACAGTCACACTTTATCATGAACAGAAATTGACAAAAGAACTGCATGTTTATTGCTGTCAAAACATGCTAAAACTGTTACAGAGAATTGTTGTATTGTCCTATTTGTTGCTACTAACTACTCTCCTCTATTCTACTTCCTACTTAGCTCAACCAAGAATGGATTTGTGCTATTTATAATACAATATTACAATATATATCATGCTCAAATCAACCTATTTGTTATTTTACAATAATTTTTCAATAATTCTGAATTTGAAATAAGTGTAATTTTGGACAGTTTGTGCTACAACAACACTCATTGGCCCTTAGAAGGCATATTCAATGGTAGGCAAAAGCATTCAGTTCAACGAGTCCTAAGATTTGAACCTTGGACCTCAGCCCCCCTTATGGGATTTGGATGAACCAATTGGTCTACACCTCAGACCTATAAATGTATTCGTCTGTTATTCTAAAGATCTTCGAAATAACTAGTTGTAGGTGCACTTGATGCTCAAAAACATATTCAGAATATCTATTTTGGTTGTTTCTTTCAGGTAGGTCATTTAATCTAGCTTGCAGGAGGTGATTCAAACTGATTTCATCATTCTCCATTGGTAAATTCTAGGCCTTGCCATTCATTGGTAGTTGGTTGGAATTTACATGGTGATTTATGCATTTTCTTGTTTCTGTCTGTTGCTACCTATTTAGACCATGTGAGAATGGTTATAAATAGGTCATATGTCTTATTTAGTCCTTCTAAACTTATTCCATTCATTTCCTCATGCCTTGCTTGAAAAATTCAAGGTGTTCCTATAAAGTGACAACTTGCTGATTTTTATATGGTTATTTTCTATATATTTTTATATTTATGACAGTCTTGAAAATTTGGCTCCAATGTGGATTTCAAACAAGTTCAAGGACAAAAAAACATTTAAAAACCATTGTGAAGTTAATGGACATCAGCATACAATAGTTGGATAATTTAAATGCATGTTTTTATTTGCTACTTAATCAACTGAAACAGTGCATAAAATGCTAAAAATAGTAAAAAAAAATATATAGTGTTATTAACATAAAATCATACAAAAAAATAACAAATAATATATTCTAATAAACTATTTAGCAATTAACTTTTTTATGTTTGGTAATATGACAATTTTTATATGTCAAACATAGTGTAAAAATGAGGTATTTCTAGGCCTCATCATGCCCCCCAGCTTGAACTAATGCATGCCCTCATGCATCCTAGTAGGCCATAGTAATATGTAGGTTTTATCCTTGTGAAAAATATCCTTTGCCACCTGCTACCCACAAAATTTCTCCTTGTTGCACTACACCAAGCATTTTGCAATTTAAGCACATGTATTTCACTTTTCTACAACCTTGCAATTTATTTTCAATTTTGTAGTTCTTGCAATTTTTCTTTTCTTCGCCTTTTTTTTTTATTCTACTTTTTGTTTCTTGCATATATATTTTTTCATTTTCAACTTGCAACTTTTTGACTTCTGCACTTACATCCTTCAATATTGCAATTTCTGCAATTCTTATAGTTTTGACTATTTTTCTGCCCTTCTACAAGTTTTAGTGCTGCAAGGTACCTCTTAAAGGCTTGGTATCATGTGATTCATCTTGTAATAGTTTTATTGTATTTTTATAATGGAACCATATTTGGCATATGCACTATTGTTGGTGTAATTTTCTATCGTGACAACTTTTCAGCCTAGATGCCTATTTCTACTGTTTTGCACCTCTAAAATTGACAAAAATGTAATTTTGAACCTTTTTAAGGGATGTACTACGTGTGGTGGGATGATTTTGAGCTTTAAGAACCTCAATAATTGATGTGTCCTGCTCTTTTTGCTATTATTCAGCATTTTTAGGAATTTTTGGCATAATTTTTGTTTTATTTTTAAGATCTTTGGAATAAGACTATTATTTCGAAGATGTCTCTACTTATTTCGAAGATGCATCTAAAAATGCAAAAATTACCTCATATGCAAAATGTAACTATAGATTCTATTTTGGACCCATCTCTAGGGTATGTAAGCCTTCTATAATATCAAAAATCCCTTCTCTATTCTTTTGTTTAGATGCTATTCTTCATTTTGTATATTACTATTTTATTGCAGCAGTAATAAAATAAAATCTTTTAGGTGCATTTTCTAGATTATCCTCCTCAAATTTATGATATAATTATGAGATATAAACTTGCAGTTCTCCTTCTGAAACCTGCCCTGCTAATTTAAATATAATTGCTACCATGTCTGTCCCAAAATCAGGTTTTTGCACAATTTTGAAGTTTCCATGCAACTAAGGGTAGAAGGGGGCATTTCTTGACATTTTTAACATATTCCATTTTCAACTTACCAATATTGTATGAATATTTTATGCCAAATACCGATTATCATACACTAAATGCTAAATGCTTACTATGAGTTAAATGCAAGAAACACATACCTTACTGTCCTAAAAATTGATCATGCACCTTATAAGCTACTTCTGATGATTGTTAGCAAGCTATATGAAAGAATAAACATAACACATGTGTAGTGTGAGATTTTTACAATGGTGGAACAATGATGGGTGGATCAACAAGCCAATGCATGCTGAAAAACCGGTTTTCATGCAAGCCAACTCAGTAGTGCCTCAAGGAGGTTTTCACTACTGAGTTATTCACCTTTTTCATTTTTATTTTCCCATTTTTTTTATTATTATTTTTCATCAGAAGAGGCTGCCATTTCAGGTTTTCAACCAACTTCTATTTTGTTTCAAGTGCTTCAATGAGATATAATGTCTCTCACTCTTATTTGGATAAGAACAATCCTTATTCTGCAAAGACATGTCAATCTTTGTATAAAGACACCATATTTTCCTGCTGAAAGCTACAAAAATGATGCACCCTTTCTTTCCATATGAGTAATAAGAGCCTTCTTATGTCATCATTAACTCCTTATTGCTGGAAATAAAGTATTGACTCCATTGTTCCTTCTCCATGCTGAAATTGATGCTTGTCCTCATGTATCCTCACTTTGCGAGACATGCCTTTTGCTGCAATTTTTTCTCTATATTTTTTTTTTCTATCCCTTTCTTTTTATTTTTCAACTTTTTTTGTTGTCTTGCTTGTGCCCATGAAGGAACTTCACAAACAAGAATATTCTATTTTTGATTTTCTTGTATTTTTTTTTCTTTTTGTTAAAATTTTTAGCATCACTCTGAATCTGTCATGGAAGAAAAATTCTCTTCCATCATATGTACATCCAATTATGTAATCTCCCTCAATAACTCCTCCTTATTTAATGGTGCATTCACCACTAACTTCCTTCATGAATCATCAATGGAAGAAAGAATCATTGCTCCATATCTAAAAACTTATTCAATCAAGTGTGGTCCATGTCTCCTAGTCTACAAAATATTTTCAATCTATACTTGAAACAATTCAATACCAATTTCCAAAGATTTTAAAAGCATTAGTAACTCAATTTCAATAGGAAAATATGGTTTCTTATCATAAACTAGTTCATAGAGTGTGAAACTGAGTATGTCTAATGTCTGATACATAAATATAAAATGGTCCTTATGTGTGACTGTATTCAGTTCTTGATAATCTTCACACACTCTCAGTTTCCTATTTTTCTTTGGAATAATAACTAATCGAGGAATCCATCGGTTTTAAAAAATTGGATAAATGAGTATAACCTCTAAGAGTTTCTTTATTATAGTTTGGACAATATCTCTTAAGGTAGACTTTAATTGCATTCATAGCTGTTTCATAGGTTTAAAATTTTCAATATGTATCCTATGAGTGCATACATCAAGATGAAATCTTGACATACCCATGTATTTCCATCCAAAAGGATTGAAATATTGTTTCAGAATAGCAAACAATTTTGCTTTTTGTTCATAAGTTAGCCAACTAATAACGTTCAAGAATTTTCTTTGTTGTACTTCAATTTGTTTCATTCCTATGAGGACAAAATTTACCCTTTATAATTGCTTACTAAGGAGTTCAATGGAAGTAAACTTTCTATGTGCATATTTTCCAATTTTTCTCCTTTATCCAAGGTTGATTTCTGTGTGTCTGGACTAAAGGGTTTTTGTGTATCTCCATTGAATTTTATCTCTTCAAGTTTAGGTAAGGTCTTGTTTGAGCACAGTTGGATGTTGCTACTGTCAATAACATTTCCAGCAATATTTTTACCAGATTCAGCTACATAGACAGGGGCTACTTGTCTTGTTTTATTCAGATTGGCCATAGGTTGGGCTGGAAGTGGTGGTTGATTTACTTGATCTGTTTTTTGTTGTTGGGATATCTCTTGAGAAGAATTCAGACTAGGCAACAAATTTTGTATCTTTAGGATGTTTCTGAGTTGTGGAAGTAAATGGCATTTATCGGTGATATGTCCCTGTGAACAAATGCTACAAGTAGCTGATATGATTGTTTTGTTCAAGGGATAGTCTTGTATATCTGCCATGGTGTATTCCCAAAACCTAGTACAAATTTGTTTATACTACCCTAATGATATGGATATAAAAATGGCAGTACTAGCAGATGGCTCCTCTAAATTTTTCAAGAGATCTTATATTTCTTGATAATGAGGATGATGAATTTATTTCAATTTTATCAAGAATTTCAAACATAGGCAATTTAACCCCTAAGTGTGAATATCAACTCCCTGTAGTTTCTTTCTTGTTTTCTAAATGGAATGGAATGCAACTATTAATAATTATTATTTACACCAGTTATTACATTTAGATTTTAATCTGAAGTTCACAACTTGGCATAATAATAATTATTTGACTGCTTTGACCCTCTAACAACACCGTGTTCCTCGACAATGGTACCAAAGTGATGTGTTGTTAATAGCATCATTTAATATTATGATTTATCAATCTGGGGTGGTGTCCAAGGTTGTATATGATAGAAAGTTAGGGCAAAGTACAATTTATGCATTCAAATTTCAAGCATTTATTGGGTGAAACCGATTTTGGTTTAGCCTTTTGGTGTCACACTAAACCTAGTCTGCACAATAGAAACTAAATTAAATTACAGGAATTTAAAACTAAATCTAAGTTGCAAAAATTAATAATTAACTACAATTGTAAGAATTGAAAATTGCTAATTTGAAATCTAATTTACTTTTTGCTAAATTGAAATAACATAATTAAAATGTTGTTGAATAAAAATCCTAAATTACACTTGCAGAATTGAAAGCTAGTTTAATCTTACAGAATTGAAATGTTACTTAGAAATAAAACTTATGCTAAAAACACCTATCAATGTCCTGCCATGAAAGGTCATCAAGATTTTGCTATAGGAATTGACAGCGAAATGAAATCTCCTGAAACTTGAAAGTTGATGAAACATAAAAAAACAAGGGAACATGGAAAACAGAGGAAACAAGGGAAAAAATGTCTAATCTAATTTTTAAGCTGACATACATACAAATTCAGCATATAAACATAATGGAAAATATAAATAACATCACACAAACTTAAAACAAGAAAATGAAATCTGACAAGCAATCTGTTAATTCTGTTGTAGTAAAATTACAGAAAAAATTGTCATGAAAATCCTCCTTCTAGGCCTGAAATTGGGCCTAAGATTCCTAATATAGAAGAAGGTGGGAAAAAAACTCATTAACTAATTAACAATCACACTTTCTCATGAACATAAATTGACAAAAGAACTGCACTTTTATTGTTGTCAAAACATGCTAAAACTGTTATAGAGAATTGTTGTATTGTCCTATTTGTTGCTACTAACTAATCTCCTCTATTATACTTCCTACTTAGCTCAAACAAGAGGGGATTTTTTTTATTTATAATAAAATATTACAATATATCACGTGCTTAAATCATCCTATTTGCTATTTTATAGTTATTTGCCAATAATTTTGAATCTAAAATAAGTGTAATTCTGGATAGTTTGTGCTACAATAGAACTCATTGGCCCTTAGAAATCATATTCAGTGGTAGGAGTATGTTGGAGGAGTCTTATAATATCTTGTACACCTATCTCAACTTTAAAATATCATTTTATATCTTACAACTTATTTTCCTATTATTCTGTAACTAATCTAGGTTTATTTTAGGATAGGATCAACTGCATCAGTTGATATTTTCTCATGATTTGTGTCTTCTGGTCAGAAAGGAATGATGGATATAGCTATAGAATGCTTTTCCTATTTTCCATAAACCTTATTTTATCTTTTCAACCACTTAGAAACCATAGATATTAAAAAAGAAGTGTGTTCCCTTGTTATTTTGAAGATCTTCAGAATAACTGGTTGTAGGTGCACTTGATGCTCAAAAACACATTCAAAATGTTTGTTTTGGATGTTTCTTTCTGGTAGGTCATTTAATACAGCTTCCAAGAGGTTATTCCAACTAATTTCATCCTTCTACATTGGTAAATTCTAGGCCTTCCCATTCATTGGCAGTTGGCTGGAATTTACATGGTGATTTCTGTATTTTCCAGTTTTTGCCTGTTGCTATCTATTTAGACCATGTGGAAATGATTCTAAATAGGTAAGATGTCTTCTTTAGTCCTTATTAACTTATTCCATCCATTTCATCATGCTTTGCTTGAAAAATTCAAGGTGTTCCTATAAAGTGACAACTTGTTGATTTTTATATGGCTGTTTTCTGCAAATTTTTAGATTTATGACAATCCTAAAAATTTGGCTCCAATGTGGATTTCAAACAAGTTGAAAGTAAGGAAAACATTCAAAAAACATTGTGAATTTAATGGACATAATCATACAATAGTTGTCTAATTTAAATGCATGTTTTTATTTGCTACTTAATCAACTGAAATAGTGCATAAAATGCTAAAAATAGTCAAAACAAAGATATAGTATTCCTAACATAAAATCATACAAAAAATTAACAAATAATATATTCTAATCAACTATTTGGAAATTAAATTTGTTATGTTTGGTAATATGGTAGTTTTTACATGTTAAACATAGTGTAAAAATGAGGTATTTCTAGGCCTCATCACCTTTCAAAACCCCTTTTATCAATAAAAAAATAATAATATTAATCTTCCTACTCTATTGACACACGTACATAGGGATAACTATGTACATTTACATTGAAAAAATATCATTGTACACTTGTGCAATTATTACATTGCATAAAGTAAATAATTTTATTCTAATCTAAGACACTTTTTTTTAATCTATGGATGTACCCATGGTGGTACATTGGCATGTACCAAATAATGTAATATATTCCAAAAACTCCTTGTATTACATTATTTGGTTATTGGAGACTTCAATCTTCAATATGGATCTTCATCTTGTAGATACTCTTCATCTTGTTCAGGTTCATATTCTTCTTGCTTGTCTTCATCATTATTGTTAATCTGTAAAACCTTAGATGATGTCTTGCTATCATTTGGTCCCTATATAGTTATGTTTCTTTTTTCTTTGTTCTTCACATTATAAGTCTTCACCTTGGCCTAGTTTATTTTCTTCATCTTTGAATTTTGTTTAGAGGTGTTGATATATTCAACTGTTAGATATCCTTGTTGACCAAGAGCCCTAATCACATCTCTAGTCTATCTTTGTTTCTCTTTAACTTTATGTAGTTTTATTTCTTGTTCTTTATGCTTATATTTGATGTTAGCAAAGGCTATAAAATAATATTTTGAAACAAGCATTGTAGTCTGAATGTTAGAATATTTTCAAAACTCAAGTAATATTCTTTCTTGTAATAACATAAGGTAGATGAATGAGATTCTTTCCCACAATATTTGCAAGGATGTAAATTCCAACAATCTGCCTCTTCATGGCCTTCTATATTACAGTGAGTGCATTTCAAGTTTTCTTGTATTTTTTTGAACAACTTAATTTCATCTATTTTCTTGATCAATTGATAAAACCATGTATTAATAGTTGAACCAATTTTATTTTTGCTTCATTCATAAACCCGTAGGAGAAATTCTTATCCTGCATGTTTTGCTATGCTTTGAGAATTCTCATTATAATTGCTTCTACCATATTGTTAGAATATATATTTAAAGTATTTTCTCTTGTTGGGTTGTCTATTTGTGAGTCCTCAAGAATATATTTAAGCCATATTGGTTATTTTTTTTTTACTTTTATTTTTCATATTGTTATTATCTTTTGAAACAAGTATATATCTAAGCCATTTTATTTCTTGAATCCTCTATACTTGATGAGCTCTTCCATCTTAAATAAATTTTCAAACTTTAAACCTTTGAGGTAGACTTCCTTATGACTCCCTAGTTTCAATGTAGTTCTTTATATTTTATGTTTTATAGAAAGCCTTGTATCTCCTTAATGTTTGAAAGACACTACAATTTCTAATATCACTCAATGCAATTCTAAATACTTTACAAATATTCAAATTTATATCTCTAATAATTTTGATTTAGAGATTAAACTATCAAATGCAATTTTATCAAAGCTTCTATGTAGAATTCCTTTTATCTCCCAATTTTATGAATATAGTATTTAATTCTAAATTTCATGAACTATGTTGATGTAGAATTCCTTATACCTCCAACTCTAGAAATTTAGAAATTTTATAAAATTAGTATTTGCAAGTTTTGGATTCCTAGTTTGATGTAGAATACCTTATTTCTCCAAACTTATCAAATTGCAAATATTTAACTAGTTTTGTAAACTTAAATGTGCAATTTTACAAAACTTCAAAATTAATGTTTCAATCTCCAAAATAATCTTCAAATTTTGATAAAAGGCTTCTAAATGCAATATTCAAATTTTCTAAGGTTTTAAATAATGCTTATCACTCCAAAAATATCTCTAAACTTTAACCTTAGATAATATTCCACTTTATTCCTTATAACTCCTACTAACATAAGCTTTAATACCAAAAATGTAGTAAATGTTACCTTTACTACTCTAGGAACTTCCTTCTTAATTCTTGACTTGAAGTTGCCTGAAATATTGGGTGCTCTATCTCCTTTGGTCAACTATTCTTTGAACTTGGTCAAGGTGCTTCACTCCTACATAAATGATTTCTAGATTTTTGCTTGATGAGACTATTCCATCTCATGCAATAAATTAATGCTCAAAAACCTTTCGCATTCCTTAGTAACATTTAGATTCTTCACAAGATAAGTGACAAGTATCACTATACTCCATCCTTGGCTTTGGTTAATGTAATCTATAGTTTTATGGTGCTTCTCCTCTCTTGTGATAAATGATAAACATAATATAAATGCTCCTGTGGCTCTCGGATGATGTGCAGTGTTGTCTCTTCATTGTGACAAGTGTCTCATGCAATACAATAACATTCCCAAAACCTTATGGAAAAAAATTATAACATAAATTGAGGCACTCAAATCTATAACATTCTTTGACTATGTTACATTTTCCTTTTGCACACTTGGTTGTGCATGTACTATATTCAAAAAACTTGTGCTACATTATGGATGCCTTATTTATAGCTATATGAAGTTGGATCTTGGACTGCATTAAAACATATTCAAAAGAAAAATATAACCTTATCCGTACTATTTATATTTCTATAATTGGAGGTGGTGCTTTGACTTCACCAACGTCAACTTTAGGTGCTCTTGGTGGTGATTCCATGGTGGCTATACTTCTTGGCTTGGTAACTCTTTTTTGTAACTCTATCACCATGACTCTTCTTGTATCTAGTTATTATTTTGGTGGTGGTTCATCTAGACACTGCTAGGGTGCTTGCCCCTATGTAATTTTTTGTGATAGGATGCTTTACCCATATAATTTGTTGTTACTTTTGCACTCTCCAATGGTGTTCAATATGTGCAAATTGGTGGTGATTCCAATGGTGGTTTTACCACTCTCTTTTTTGTCTTGAATTTGTAGCAATACTCATTTTATCTTGCTGCTTTTAGGCTCTTTATCTTGCAGTTGTAGTTGCTACCCAAAATTTGCTTTCTCACCTTTAAATGTGTGCTAACGATCTCTGAATCTTACAACTGCAAATGCTGCCCTTCTTGTTGTTCAAATATATAGTAGAACTCCTCCTTAGAATTTTTTAAATCCATTTGTGCTTTGTAGTTCAAATCTATTCCAAATTTGTCCAAAAAAATCCTCCAAAATACTTGTTTTAATCTTTCAATGCTGCCCAAATTTGTAGCTTAGTAATCTCTAAGTGCTGCTTTACAAAATTTGATTCATTGATATCCACAAACCCTCAAATCTAATACTATCTTTATTGTCAAGCCTTATCTTAGTTGGCTATCTAAAGATGCTTCAAAAGCTTCTTCAATTTTTTCAAAATTGTAGCTTTCTAATTTCTTCAACTTGTTGTCCTATGACCTTTCAACTTCTCCTTCAAAAATCTGCAACTTGTGCTTTTACAAATATTCCTACAAAACCCTTGTGGTTGTGTCCAAATATCTCAAAAATGTGACCTCTGCAATCTTCTTGCTTTCTTCAATCTTCTTTTCGAATTCTAACTTCAAATTTAACCCCGTTCTATGTCTTCTTACTCAAGAATCCGATGCCTTGAGAACTTCAAAATCTTCTCAAAATTCTAATCCAATATGGGGTAGCTTAGATGTTCTTATAATATTCTATTTTTTTGTGCTTTTATTTGGATAAGTGTTGTTAGTTTTTGATAATTGAGTGCTCACAATAACATGGCCTCAAGATCAATAATAAAGTTTCAAATATGAAATATATAATAATGCTAAGAAATAAAGCATATAAACTCATAAAATACTATATAAATCAACTCAAATAATGCTAATAATAAATGCTCAATAAAATATGAAATCTTATTGAATAAAGACCTCAAATACATCATATTTCATCACTCTCCATTGTTACTATATATGACAATATATCTCTCTACATCACTTGATATCTATCCTTCACATCCATATACACATATATAGAATGGAATGTGACTCTTCATATGGAGGACTCTTGGCCTTCACTCTTCCTATGAATCTTCATCTTACTACTCTATTAAAACATGTACATAGGTATAACTATGCACATTTACATTGCCAAAATATCATTCCACACTTGTGCATTTATTACATTTCATAAAGTAAATACTTTCATCCTAATCTAAGGCACTATTTCCTAATCTACGAATGTACCCATGGTGGTACATTGGCATAAACTAAATAATGTAATCCCCTCTAAGCTTCAAAGAAAATATTATGTTCTTTGTCATAGGTACAACAACCATTCTATGGTTTTTGTTTGCTTTGTCCTAGATGATGCAATCCTTATTCTCAAACATCAATTTGAATATTGTCCTTGCAAGATATTTCACACCCAATAAATTATGTTTCTAGATTTTTATGAAGTAATCATTTTAGAAAAATTTCTTTCCATATTTTGTGTCAATTTGTAATATTCTTTTTCCTTCAACCTCTAATGCATATGTACCTCCAAAATTTACCTTTCTCTTGTATGTGTCATCCAAATCCACAACCAACTCCTTATTATTGATTATAATATTTGAACTACTGTAGCCTAAATACCAAGAATATTTAGTTGAAATATCTACCACATTACATGATAAGAATATATTTTTGAGATTTCACCTTCTTCATGAGAAAAGTTTACCTTTTATCCTCCTTTATCACTTGCCTTTATTCTACATTCTCTTTCATAGTGGTCATAAATTGTACAATAGTAGCATTGCATATTTCTCCTATCCACAAATTAGCCTCTACCGCTTCCATTATAGTCTCCTCTTCTACCATAGCCTCTTTCTCTTATAGAATGTTGATTTTGTTGTTTATCTCTTTAATATTGGAAATTGAAGCTTGAGCTAGACCTATTATCGTTTGACACTCTTGGCTTGGAATTAAAAGCTTACTCTATGATTTCCTTTTCATTATTTTTTATTCTTTCTTCGTGGAACATAAGTGATCCCACCAACTCATTAAACTCCAACTTTTTCAAATCTTTACTTTCTTTAATAATCATTACACAATCGTTCCACTTGGGTGTCAATATTCTTAAAATATTTTAACATCTCCTTGTGTTGGTTCTTCACCATAGGTCCCTCTTTTTGTGCAAAATATAATGCACCCTTACATAATAATCTTCCACATCCAAATTTTCATTCATTATTATATTTTCATATTCTCTCTTTAATATCTATAACTTCACTAATGTTACTTGATTTGACCCTTCATGGGTTGTCTTTGAGGTGCCCCAAGCTAGTTTGGTAGTCTTGATACTTGCAATTCTGAGAAAATACTTGTATTTGATACAAATCTAAGACATAGTTTCTTTGTGCTTGCTCTATATTTTGTTTATATATATATATATATATATATATATATATATATATATATAGAGAGAGAGAGAGAGAGAGAGAGAGAATGTATATTCGTTGTCTGAAGAGTATCTTGGTGCTTGACATTCTCTTCAAATGTAGGTAAGAAAAATTATTTTTCCCCTTTTTATGTTCATTTACAATTATAATTCTATCCTATTTTGTTTTTTTTCTTATTATTGTTCTATTTTATATTTTATCTCATTTAGTATCATAATTTCCAATAATATCGATTATGTTCCATAGGGTAGAGCAAACATGATCAAAATTTTGATATCCCTATCTAAAACAATGAACTTTGGAAAATCAAAGTTGATCCATGGCTAAAACATAATTTAGTGGTCTCCATGGTTGAAATGTATTTCCTATCAGGATTTATAATTAGTTATTTTGAAAAAAAAATAACTACGACACAAACCAATCATTACCATACTTAGATATGGAAAAACTTAAGCGAAAAATCCATGGAGATGAATTCCCAAGGATTGGTTAGAACTAAGAATAAAATTTAAATTCCTTGCTTCTTATTGGTCAATTTAGCAACAAAACAAGGGGTGCATGACTTGATATACCTCTTGATATGATTCCTTATCTTGGAAAAATAAAAGTAGTTTTAGATAACTATAATGTTTTCCCCACCATAACGTGATGTGCTACTTTTCTAAAGTGTGATTTGCATATCATATTTGAGCATTCATTAGATTGCACATGTATGTTGAATGTAAGAGAGAATATTACCTTGCAAATCAAGGTAAAAAATATGCTTACCCATATAAATAGCT
This sequence comes from Wollemia nobilis, assembly GCA_028583015.1. Taxonomy (NCBI): domain Eukaryota; kingdom Viridiplantae; phylum Streptophyta; class Pinopsida; order Araucariales; family Araucariaceae; genus Wollemia; species Wollemia nobilis. The sequence continues at coordinate 8,477,289 of JAQPPZ010007509.1, read as the reverse complement.
TGATATATATCAACAAAATTAGAATTAACTTCATGCAATATCTAGACCAATATGGACCTTCCTAAAGACAACATATTATCATATTGTTTCACATCATATCTCAAGGCACTTGAACTTGTGACAAAGATAATTTAAAATGACAGTGGTACTTTTACTTATATTATTTACATATACTTTTCCTGTGACATGTGCCTACCACTACACTCTTATTGTACTCCTCCATAAAAATATTTTACTTATAATATTAATTTAAAAGTCACCATAATATTTATAAATAAGATATTACATTACAATTATCTTGAATAGCTATCAAACCATAATCTTGTTGAATAATCTATCCAATGGTATAATGTGCATGCTCCTTATGCTATTATACATACAAATAACACAACAAAAAATTATTTCAAAATCACTCCCCCTCCTAATTTGTATTCCGTCATAAATATAGATTTTGTCTTATGCTAAAGGATGAAATATCTTGAACTTATCATGATGATATGAGTTCCATCCAACTCCTTGATCTTGTATGTGCCATTATCATGTATTGGTACTATTCAATGGGGACCCATATATGTCTATAATAACTTGAGTTTTCTATTCTTGTGACATGTGTCATACACCATCACCAAGGCATTGACCTTCAATGGTGTCACAACCCAATTTCCTACTATTCTTGTGACATGTGTCATACACCATCACCAAGTCATTGACCTTCAATGGTGTCACAACCCAATTTCCTACAGCCAAACACCATATTTTTTTACTTAAACTTTAATAGAGAACTAACCTAAGCTTAAAAATCAGTCATTCGAAAGTTTCCAATTACAAAGTATGCTCTTCCTTTATTGATTTCTACTTACATATTTTGAGGCTCACCCATCCCTACACCTAACATAGTTCCGGTTATGTAAGAGTACTAGGTGATGTCACTTATTTTACTAGCCATCCTTCTCATAATCATTCAATGAACTGGCTTTCCCTCTTTCATTCTTTTGAAAGAAGCACATTATCCTTCTTACACCATATAAATCCTTCTATTCCATTATTTGCCTCACTAAAAACCTTAATTCGTGGAATCAATATTTTAGATAATCTAATTTATTAGTATGCCATTAAGTTTACTTCTCACAAGATTACTCTAGGATCACCAACAAGTTTCTTTTTCTCTTAATTTATTTGAGTAATCTATTTGCTACACTCATCAAGTTCTTTCATGATGGCATTTTATTAACAATCTGTACAATACAATTTCCTTAACATTTTGTGGGATTTCAAATTTTGTTTTATTTTAACTATTTAATTAATGATAACATAACATCAAGTAATAAATAACCCAAAAAAAAAATGCTCATTTAATTAAAACCATTAAAATATCGCTATCATTTCAGATCTCGAATCTATTTAACAAAATTAAAGTGTAACAATTCCACATAGAATAGCAAGAACACATATAGCTTACATTCATTCCATAGATTTCATTCTAGATTTTTAAAGCAAGTTCAACCTAACAATATCTTATAATAAATTACCCAAATTTAAAATGATCAAGACCATAATAAAATTCATTAACCTTTTACAATACATTGCTATAAATAAAAGATCACAACAAATCACAACACCATTTTTACCCTTAAAAAAACCGAAAGACGAATTGTATCTTATTTTATTTCATAAAACCAGATTTTATTTAACATTGGGTCTAGCATTCCACCTTGCCTTTATCCTCTACTTAGGAGATTCATAACTCCTAATATTTACAAATGAATTTGTCTTTTAATTCAGTTCTGGCTCGTGCATTGTATCGCGGATAATGCTTCCACCCTCTGTCTTCGTCATTAAAGGAATCCATACCTCTTACACAAATTACATCATAATCTGGACGTATTCTCTCATTCATAAAAACAATTCGAATGCACAAATTTGGAGCATTAACCCCAGTACCCCTTTATAAACATCATAGAAATAGGAAATTCGTACTTTCTAAATTGTCATATAATCCTTTTTCCTTTTTGTCTTTACATTCACAGCATTTCCTAATACTATCTTCAGAAGTTACTCTCCTTTAACTCTGCAGAATTCAAACATTACTAAATTTAACCACACAATATTCTATCTGGCAAGCTACAGGCATGTATATCTCCTTTACCAAAGCTATTATTATTTTTTTAAACACAGGAAACTCTTTCAGCAATTCATTTCTAACTGGCAGCTCACAAGACATCACAGTTTGATCAATTTCAAAAACCATACCGATTATCTAATATGGGACTCCACGTCCCCATTGTTTCATTCCTTTTTAATTTCCAGAATTCGCAATAGTAAAACTAATAAAGGTTAAAGGTTAAACATAACACATGCGATATCCTGCACAGGGTTCCTCCAGTTTCACTCAAATATCTTCAGCCATATGTTTGCTACTTCTAAGTTTATTAAAGATCCAAGTAATTTTCTAAGCTAGAGTTAGAAATTCATAAATTTCTTGCGTATTAAGATTCACATTTACCCAATAGCGCCATAAGTGACTACTACATAATCATTTCTTCTTTCTTCTATAATTCGCTATACACCATTATATCACTTGCATGGCCCACCATCCATTTAATGGCTTCTCCGGGTCATACCAGTGCCTCGAATTTCGAAAAAAAAAAAAAAAAAATCTTCAAAGAATAAATTTGGAGAAAAGCTCTTCTATACATGAACCCAACTAGCTGATGCCATTGACAAAATCTCAAGATAATCTCAAGAAATAATTATCATTCCTCTTGTGCCCGTTCTCTGAATAACAATGAGAGTTCAAAACAGAAAAAAATAAAAATAAATACAGCTACAAATAGATAAACTCTGAAAAATAAAAATGATTCATTTTTTATTAGCAATTGCAGTCTCACAGCAAGGTTGTTACAAGACTGTCACACATGGAATACATGGTTGTTACACAACACAACACACAATCAATGACTATTATAATGTAATGCCCAAGAACAATGGATACAACTTGTTACATAGTCAATTTACAACCCCTACAACAAACATAGCTTTCTCTCCCTCTGTCTCAGACCAACAACAGAGCACTACAAAGAAAACTAGATTACAACTGCATCCCTCCTACCCTACTTCTCTGGAGTAACAACCCCTGCATATGCAACCTGAAACCTCTGCCATTGCAGCCTGCAAATGTATGCTCTGACCTCTACAACTGCAGCCTGCAAATGTGGGCTTTGACTTATGCAACTGCAGCCTATAAATGTGTCAGTGCTGGCAGTCTAGTGGTGTCTGCTGGGGATGTAGACAGAGTAGTGGCCACTAACCAAACAATCTTCCACTTGGCAACTACTCTGGCCAAGGTTGTAAGCCTACCTTACATTGACACCAAGTGATTTTTTGTGCAACCAAAGACTTAGTTAATGCATCTGCAATATTTCTTTCTGTCCTCACCTTGAGTAGCTCTACCTCTCCAGTTTCTACCACTTCTCTAATGAAGTGAAACCTCACTCTAATGTGTTTAATCCTAAAGTGAAACTTGGGATTCACTGCAAGATCAATTGCTCTTTGGTTGTCACACCAAAAGGGTATTGGTCCTTGCTCAAATCCCACATCCTCACATACAAATGCAATCATATAGCTTCTTTGGATTCCTCTACAAAAATAATGTACTCAGCTTCTATTGTAGATTGGACAACCCCTTCTTCCTTCTTACTTCTCTAACTAACTGCATCACTAAACAACATGAAGATATATGCACTTGTGGACTTGCCCATATCCACATCTCCTCCAAAATTTGAATCAATAAAACCTTGTAATTGTTTGTTTCTGGTTGAGTCATAACAGATTGCATAGTCTTTTGTCCCTTGTAGATACCTCGTTATCCTCTTAACAGCAACCCATGTTGCTTACCTGGATTGGACATGAATCTACTTACAACACCCACTGCATGGGCTAAATCAGGTCTTGTACATTCCATTGTATACATGAGCTTTCCAACTGCACTTGTATATAGTACATGTGTCATTTCATCCTCTTCTTTCTCGTTCTTTGGACTCATTTCATTTGACAATGCCACTCCCACTTGAGATGAAGTGTTCATAGGAGTGCTATTATCCATGCTAAGGAGTTTAAGGAGATCTGCAATGTACTTTATTTGGCTGATCCAAAGCCTTCTTGTCATGCGGTCTCTCTTGACTTCAATGCCTAAAAAATAATGCAATGGACCCAAGTCTTTCATATCAAATTTCTTTGACAATTCAGATTTTGTCATTTTTACCAACTCCTTTGAGTCACTAAGCAAAAGAATATCATCAACATACAAGACCAAAATAATTAAGTGATTTACATTTTGCATGAAGTAGATGCAATGATCTCCATAACTTCTTGTAAAACCATGTTCAATCACATGCTTGTCAAACTTGTGGTACCATTGTCTTGGGGATTGCTTCAAGACATAGAGTGCTTTCTTCAATTTGCACACCAAGTTGCTACTCCCACTTGCTACAAATCCTTCTGGTTGTTGCATATAAATTTCCTCATTGAGCTCACCATGAAGAAATGTTGTATTCACATTCATTTGCTCAATTTACCAATCATAGGTTGCTGCCATTGACAATAATAATAAGATTGAAGCAAGTTTTACCACAGGAGAAAAGGTTTCATTAAAGTCTATACCCTCTAATTGAGTATATCCTATTGCCACTAGCCTTGCCTTATATCTTTCTATTGGACCATCAACTTTGTACTTTCTTTTAAAAATCCATTTACAACCAACTGCTTTCCTATCCTTAGGCAATGGTTACAAATCCCAAGTCTGATTTTGTTCAAGTGACCTCATTTCTTCTTCCATAGCCTTTTTCCAGTGAATAGCTTCATAAATATTAAGAGCATTTTTCACACTTCTTGGCTCATCACACATGGAAGACAATGCAAAATAACTAAAATCATTTGGTTCATAGCCAAACCTATCAGGAGCTCTTCTTTGTTGAACGCTCCACCTTGTAACTTGATCACTTTGTTCAACTTCTGATCCTTTGAGTTCTATCTCATTTCTTGGTTGTACTTCATCATGTATAGACTGATTACTCTCCATAGAAGTCTCTTCTTGCTGTTGTACTTGAATTTCATCATTAGACTCACTTGCAAGTGGTTGCACCTCACGCAATGGAGTTGAAACATGAGTAACACTTGTATTTGGCAACTACTATTGTAAATTTATAGCCCGCTGATTTTTAATTTCATAATGTACTCCATGTTGTTCCTCATTTTCTTGAGCATCCAGATTTACTTGTTTTTCATTAGCAAAATATTCCTTGAAAATGACATCTTGACTGAATGTATGACGATGTCTGATGGGATCCATAGCTTGTATCCTTTGATTCCTTCACCATACCCAATGAAAATGCATTTCACAAACTTGTTATCAAACTTCCTTCTATTCTCCTTGGGAACATGCATGTAGGCTTCACATCCAAAGACTCTTAGATGTGCTATTGTGGGCTTCTTGCCACTGGCCTCCTTTGGTGTCTTTCCACCCAAAATAGAGCTAGAAGAAAAATTGTTCACATAATTTATTGTATGTAAATCTTCAGCCCAAAAACTTTTTCTTTAGTGTGCATCCTCTCTCATTATCCTTGTCTTCTCCACTAAGGTTCTATTTAACCTTTCTGCAACACCATTTTGTTGGGGGGAGTATTATATAGTTTTCTGCTTTGTAGTGCCATGCAACCTACAAAATGCATCAAATTCCTTGGAGAAATACTTACCTCCATAAAGACTTTAAACATATCCAAAGCACTAATTTTATGTTTCATGAAGTATATCCATGACTTCCTTGAGAAGTCATCAATGAAAGTGATGAAATATTTGGACCCTCCCATGGAATCCACTTCCATTGGTCCACATATATCAGAATGTATCAACTCAAGAATTTCTTTGCTCCTATATTTACTTGAATTAAATAAAACTCTTTTTTGTTTTCTCATGAAACATGCTTTACAAAAATCAAATGAACCAAACTTCATACCTTCCAAAACTCGAACAATTTACTTGGTACACATCTCACGTAGGTTCTTCTCTCCAAGATATGCCATCCTCCTATGCCACAACATCATTTCTGACATTTTTGTTATTGTATGGGATTTTCCACTCTCTATTGAGCTTGTATTTGCACTACCAACATCAACAGGGATTACATATAACTTATACAAGGTTCAATTTATTATACCTCTAGCCAAGACCATGGCTTCACGAACTAACTTACACCCATATTTGGAAAAGAGAGTCTCAAAATTAGCCTCTGCAAGTTGACTTACTGAGAGTAAGTTCTGTGTCAAGCCTAGAACATGTCTTACATATGGTATGGTTTTGATCCTTCCATCACTAAGTTTAACTCTTACACTACCTTTACCAACAATTTCATAATGATAATTATCACCAAGAAATACTTTGCCATAGTGATTTGTTGTATAATCCTTGAACCACTCTCTATGTGGTGTCATGTGAAAATATGCTCCAGAGTCTATTAACCATGCTTCATCTTGGACATTTATTGTCAATAATGTAGCAATATACAACCCCCCTTCACTAGTTTATGGAGCTTCTAAAGATCTTTCTTTTTCTTTGGAAAGATCAGCCTTGCACTCACTCTTCTTGTGCCCCCTTTGCTTGCATTTTCAACAAAAAATTTCTTGCTTATTTCCTTTACTTGGAAATATTCTTCTTGATTTAGACCTATAGCCATTGTCATAGAGTTTATCACTCTTTCTTTCTCTACTTCTTCCTCTATCCATAACAACCAAGGCTTCAAAGTTTTTAGTAGGTTCAAAGGTCCTCCTTCTAGTTTCTTATTTTAGAAACTAACTAATGATCTCATCCTTCTTGAGATTTTCCACTTTTGTACTCTCATTGATTGCTACAATTAGATTGTCACATGAGTCTGGTAAGCTGCAAAGCAAACAAATACATTACTCCTCTTCTTTGATCTCATCACCAGCTAATTTCAATTGATTTACTAGGGTGTTGAAGGTGTTTAAATAATCAGCTACATTTCCTCCATCAACCATATTTAATGCATACAATTTATTTCTAAGAAATATTAAATTCATAAGTGACTTTGATTCATAGAGCTTACCCAAATTATCCCAAAGCTCCTTTGTTGACTTGGATCCAATAAAATTCATTAAGACTTAATATGCAAGGTTAAAACCAATCAAGGTAATTGCTTTGTCATTCATCTTGTCCCAGTCATCTTGACTAATTGATGTTGGCTTTGGATCCTTGATGATAGTCTCCTTCATATCTCTTTCTACAAGGATATATTCCATATTTAGCTTCCACAAATTGAAATTCTACCCATTGAACTTTTTAATGGTAAAATTTATATGGTCCATTCTCTTCTCTAATGGGTTTCCACAAAACACCTAGGAAATATTCTTCACACCTACAGAGTTTCCTCAATAGAGTAACACTTCCAATGCTACCCCAAGCTTTGATACCAATTTCTGAATAACAATGACAGTTGAAAATAGAAAAATAAAAAAAATACAGCTAAAAATAGATAAAATCTAAAAAATATAAATGATTCACTCTTTATTAGCAATTGCAATCTCACAACAGGGTTGTTACAAGACTGTCACACATGGAATACATGGTTGCTACAAAACACAACACACAACCAATGGCTATTACAATGTAATACCCATGAACATGACATACAACTTGTTACATAGTCAATTTATATCCCCTACAAAAAATAGTTTTTTCTCCCCCTCTGTTTCAACCCAACAGTAGAGCAGTATAAAGAAAACTAGATTACTACTACATCTGTCGAAGCCTACTTCTCTGGAGTAAGAACCCCTACAACTGTAGCCTAAAACCTCTATCATTATAACCTACAAATGTGGGCTCTGACCTTTGCAATTGTAGCCTGTAAATGTGGGCTCTGACTTCTGCAACTGCAGGCTACAAATGTGTCAGTGCTGGCAGTCTAGTGGTATCAGTGTTGGGGATGTGGACAAAGTAGTGGACACTAATCAAACATGTTCTATTCCTTGGTGTGGTAATAAGTTAATTATATAATTGCAATACTACCTCAATGGTATGAAACCTGAATCTTATTACCATTCAAAAACTATGCTGACAATCTCTTTACTAAGTTTACCTAGCTATGTAACTCCTGCAATGCTCCGTGTGTTCATCATTTCACAGGGACGTATCCTAAATGTAATACACATCTATATGACAAGTTTTTCAGCAAATACAGGTGTAGAAATTTAGAACATACAATTATCTAGAAAAAAATTTAAAGCCATTCACTTCTCTTTTTTGGAAGTAGAAGGATTCAAAAGAACAATTGAAAGTTTACCTGTTCATAGTGAAAATTTAGAACAATCTAACTCGAAGGTATTCTCCCCTTTTATTTTTGAAAACACAAGCATGAGTTCACTTTTAGTTGTTACTTGGAAAAAGACACACTCAAGCTTGTCGAATAGCCGGTATCACATTGCTTTTCTCCTTGATCTCCTTTCGCAATCATTTTTTTATCTTTCTCTACGCACTACTTCCCTTTTCCCCTTTTCCACGTTGTTGGATGTTCGTTGGGGTCAAACACTCCCTCCATAATGCACAACACGTTGGTTGGGGTCAAGCACTCCCTCTATCATGTACAACACTAACTCTTTCTCCCCCAAGTGTCATGGCAAACCTCCCAGTTAATTTAATCATTTCTTTTGAGCATCATCATTGATTTCATACATCACTCTATTCTCCTTTGTTGATTTGGTAGCATCTCCCATGAACTAAATATGAGCATCATCACCGAGTTTATACATCACTCTATTATTCTTTGTTGATTTGGTAGCATTTCCCGTGAACTAAATATGATAACTCAATTTTACAAGGTTTTAAATTATGGAAATCTTTGTTCGATGATCCTTATTAGATTTTCATAGTTACCCTTCTATGGACATAAAAACATTATCTATTAAAATTTACACAAAATAAAATCCCAAGCTTTTTATTGCTTTACAACAAATATTATCATACTTGAATTTTCCTACTTAGACAATGCAATAATATCAGCCAAGAATAAATCCACTTTTCTATTGAACAAGGAAGGAGGTATTAGAATTTATATATTTAACTTTCTTTTCTTAAAGCCATCATATATATATTTTTATTGAGAAATATTTCTTATACACATCCGTAAATAAAACCACCTCTATTTAAAAACTTGTCAAACAACAACAGATTTTAGCCAAATATTTATCATATTTTTCTTATGCAAACTATGACGTTCTACTATATAAAAGAAGTATTCATCCATGACGCACGGAGTTATCCACGAAAAAATCATCACATCATATTCTACCACACATAAGAGAAGCTTATTCTTGTAAGCATGTAAACCTATTAGTTATATTTCATTATTTCACAAATAGTATGTTCCTGTCAAAATCAAACACAAAATCATAAGTCCTTCATTAGTCCTTCAAATTATACAAAACATCATATTCCTCTCTTCAATATATATATATATATATATATATATATATATATATATTTGTAGAAACTAAATATGAAATTATCAATCATTCTAATATATATTTTTTATTTATGGAAAACATTCCAAAAGGGATGCCACTTTCGGGTAAGACCTAAGGAGGCAAGGGTATCCATTCCGCAAAAAATACCCAGGACTCGGACCTGGCCTACCACCTTTGCCATACTCAAGGAGCAAACAAACACACAAAACCAATTTAAAAATAAGTAAATAACAACAAAAATAATAAAATAATATAAAAAACATGCTCCTTGAGTGTGTCAAAAACAAAAGCACAACCAAACACGCACAATAAAATAAAAGAAACCACAACACAAACCACATAGAAAAACACAATAACCACATAACAAAACACAAACAAGACAAAAACAATAGAACACTACAAAGACATAACCCAAAAAAAAACATGAAAAATAAACACAACCAAAACCTAAAAATTTAAAAAATAAAATAAAAATAAAAATAAAAAACAACCAACAACAAACAATAAACAAAAACAAAAAACATAGAAAACACTCACACATAAAAACATGAAATAACACAAACAAAGAGAAACCCAAGAACAAGAACAAAAAAAAAACACAAGAACAATAACAAAAAACATGAAAAAAAAACAAAACAACAAAAACACAAGAACAACAAAAAACAACACAAAGAACAAAAAAACAAAACAAAATAAAAAAACCCACCCACCTTAAAAAACTAAACAATAAAAACAAAAAATAAAAAAGAATTAAAAAATGAACAAAACAATGACCTATCTAGACCAGAAGACTATTAATGCAAGAATCAACAGAGGAAACAAAATAAAGAATAGAATGAGCTAGGGAACTAAAAAAAACTGAATGAACCAAAGATAAGCAAAAAAAAACAAAACAAGAAGAAACTAGGTCCCTTCAGAACTGGAGCCATCCAAAGAAATGATAGAAAGAAGAGCTTCCCTAATTTGAGAAGCCCACCATATAGGAGGGTGGCAATAACAAGTAATATCACCTTTGTCCAAAGCCCAATTAGCTAAAGCATCAACACTCTTGTTTTGATCTCTGACCACATGATTGTAATCAACTTTCAAAAATCCCATTTGGATTAACTGAATCTTCTCAATAATTTTTTTTATTCTCTAATCCACCTTATGATTCTTAGAAGGAGTCTTCAAGAGATTTATCATAAGTTGAGAGTCAGACTCAACTAACACCTTTTCCCATCCAACCTTAGTAGCCTCTTGAAGACCTTTGAGGATATCATACCCCTCAGCAAGGTTATTGGAAAGAATACCCAAATTCTCAGCAAAAGTAAAGACAAGGGAGTCATCTGAAAGTCTACCAATTCCTCCCACATCGGCTTTTCCAGGGTTCCCTCTAGAGGCTCTATTAGTATTGAATTTTCCAAAATCCTTAGGAGGTTGCCAATTTCTATTCCTATCCATATTACTAATACTCACATTCCCTTTAAGTTGGTTGCCCTTAGAAGGTTTAATCTTCAATATTTGCATCACTTGATCCCATCTTTGGTGGGAGTTTTGGGGATGATTAAGGAGATGATGGAATGATTCAACTAAGTTGGCTATTGTCTTTTGCCAAATATAGTGAATATCTTTCCTATCTTGATTAAAAATTTGGTTGTTCCTTTCATTCCAAATATTCCAAAGAAGAATGGTAGAACCCATCCAAACTAACTGCCTAATGAAAAGATCAACACCCTCTTGATTAGGCCAATCCCTCCAAAGTTGTTTAAAAGTAAAAAAATTGGACCACTGTAATCCAAGTAAAGTGGCCATTCTCCTCCATAGCTTAGAGGCTAAAGTACACTCAATAAAAATATGGTTGATATTTTCTACATTCTCTTCACACATTTCACATCTAAAAGGGCCATGAAAACCACGCTTCATAAGTTGCTCTCCAGTAAGCACCCTACGATGCAATAAAATCCAATTAAAGAACCTCACCTTAGGCCAGAGCTTTTGAGCCCACAATTGAGAAAAGATGTCAAAAGAATGGTTGGGATTATTATGGCATAATGTCAAATAACCTTGAGCAACTGAATACTCACCCTTCGTAGTGTTGTTCCATCCAAAACAATATTTTTCATGGGACCAATAGAGGGATCTCATATGAAGGATGCCTTGGATATCTTGTCTTTTCCTTTATGGGATTTGAATAGGTCAGTACTCAATAGGGATCCAATATCTACCAACCTTTGAATTACCAGTATGGTATCGATAGTAATTAGCCACCTTTATCCAATTAGCTCGGTGAAGCTCCTCCATCCAAGGCCTCCAATCAAAAAATTGAGTTATCAAAGGCTTGTGACCATCCCAAGAATCTGTCCAAAAATTTGCATGTTGACCATTATGAATGATCCAAAATAATTTTTTCTTTATCAAATCCTCACCAGTCTTAAGAACCGCTAAAATGGGAGAACCTTTGGTAGGAAGTTGATAGCAAACAAGGTCTTCGGGACTTTTGTTCTCAACATATTTAGCACGGAGATTATTAGCCCAAAGAGCATTGGGGTTATGCAACATCCTCCAATATAATTTAGAAGCTAAAGATTTGTTGTTATTAATTGAAGACCGTAATCCTAACCCCCCTTCACTCTTAGGAAGACATAAAGTATCCCATTTCACCAAGGCCCATTTTCTTTTCTCCTTAGTACCACTCCAAAGGAAACGATGACTGATTTGATCCAATTCTTGAAGAATAGCCTTTGGGATATTCAAAATGGAAGAAACATAAATAGGAATAGCTTGAAGGACTGATTTTACCAAGGTGATTCTACCCCCAGAAGAAATCCACTTGTTCGTACACTTTCCAATTTTCTTCTTGACTTTGTACAACAACCAATTCCAATCTTTATTTTTCTGCCTTTGAATATTTATGGGAATACCTAAATAAGTAATTGGAAGAGAGGTCTTCTTATATCTTAGTTTATCCAAGACCATGGATTCCTATCTAGCATAGCAGTGAAAGAAAATAACTTTAGATTTGCATTCATTGATCAACTGCCCAATAGCCTTAGAAAAACAACTAATGATTTGCTTAATATTAGAAGCTTCCTTAACTATAGATTTACCTAAAAGAGTAGAGTCATCCACAAATTGAAGATGATAGATAGGTCTATCTCCATGAGAAATGGTAACTCCCTCAAGAGTTTTGTTTTCCCTCTTTTTGGTTATAGTCCTACCCAAGCATTCAACAAGAATGATGAATAAATAAGGGGATAGCGGGTCACCTTGCCTAATACCTCTGGAAGTTGGGAAAGACTGAGAAGGCTTGCCATTGATAAGAACTAAGTAGGAAACTGAAGAGATACATCCCATAATCCAATCCATCCAATCCTTAGAGAAACCAAATTGCCTCAAAACTTTGATAAGGAAGTGCCAATCCACTCTGTCATAAGCTTTGGATAAGTCTAACCGAATGAACATGGAAGGAGAATTTTACATATCCATGGAATGGATGGCTTCCTAAGCAAGAACTATCTCATCTACTATTTGACATCCTTCCACATAACCTCCTTGCTCTAGGGAAATAATCTTATGTAAAAGAGGCTTCAACCTTTCTGCCATGATTTTAGTAATGATTTTGAGAAGAACATTACATAAAAAAATAGGTCTAAAAGTTGAGATATGATCAACCTCTTGAGATTTTGGAACAAGAGTAATATACATTTTATTGATAACCTTCAAAATTTATTTGTCTTTCCTGGCTTCTTCCACCACCTCTAATAAATCAACATGAAGGATATCCTAGAACTCATGGTAGAATTCAATAGGAAAACCATCAGGACCTGGGGTTTTCCCTTTTTGCATTTTAAAAACTACTTGTTGAAGCTCATTGATAGTAATAGGAGCAGTCAAAATAGATTTCTCCTCAGAGGTGATAAGAGAAGGGATTGCTTGAATAACATTATATTGTGAAGTTGAGTCAAGGGGAGTAGCAGCAAAAATATTGGAAAAGTAATCAACAATAATAGAGTTCATGCCATCCCAAGTATAAACAACATCTCCAGAATTTGATTTTAAGGAAGAAATAAAGTTGTGAGATCTTCGAGCTAGAAGAGATTTATGGAAGAAATTTGTGTTTCGATCTCCTTCTTTGAGCCATTGAATTCTAGATTTTTGCTTCCATAAAATTTCTTCTCTTTTTTCCCATTCATCTAACTGAGTTGTGAGTTTAATTTCATCTGCACTTCTCTTCTCTATGAGGCCATCTAAACGGATTTTCTTATTCAAATTTTCAAGATGAGCAATAACTTCATGTTTTTTTTATGAACATCCCCAAACTCTTTCCAGTTCCAAGTCTTGATTTTGGATTTAATGTATTGCAGTCTTTTGGCAAAACATAACATCTTAGTCCCATGCCTATATTTACCTTCCTACCACCATTGTTGCACATGAGGTCTGAAGGAAATGTCTCTAAGCCACATTAAATGAAAATGAAAAGGAGAGAAACTCACATTGGTTTTCTACATTTCCACCATGACTGGCTAATGATCCGAACCAACATTATTAAGAGTCTTCACTTTAGTAATGTGACCATGGATTAAGAAATTTTTAGAGAGCAAAAACCTATCCAATCTCTCCATTATACAAGCTAAGCCTTGCCTTCTATTAGACCAAGTCATAAGGCCATTATCTGTTTGGGTATCCACAAGATGGAGGTTTGCAATATATTCGCTCATGAGGTCAGTGCTTTTGTCCAAAATTCTATTTCCCCCCATTTTCTCATCTAGAGAGAGGATGATATTGAAATCTCCTCCGATCAAGATCCAAGATTTAGGAAAATGAGAGATAATATGAGTAATATCCTTCCACTGTCTTCTTTTTTCCTCCAAATAATTCAACGCATAAATAGTAATGCAGAGCATAATCTGGTTGGAATGTCTACTTTGAATAGCTATAGCCAACAAACCCCAACTACCAACCATATGGTGAATAACTACCTCTTTTGGATCCCAAAGACAAGCAATGCCACCCGAAGCCCCTTGGGAACTGAGGGAAACCACTTTTCCAGCTGGCCAAATTTTACTGGCAATTAAGTCCATATCCTCTATTGAAATCTTTGTTTCTTGAAGGAAAACAAGATGTGGATGATTTACCTGAATCATTCTTCTAATTTCAGTTTGTTTTGAAAGACTCCCTTTGAGTCCTCTAATATTCCAAGTGACGATCTTCATTAATACCAGGGCTAAAAAAGTTGGGAAGGGCATTAATCTTATCTTCCTCTACAATATTTTCACCTTCTTTTACCATATGATATTGATTGATCTTGCGACCTACTTTTTTATTAGAATCCATCTTCAATTTTTTTTCCCCATTTCTTGACTTATTCCAATTGAATCTGAGATGGCTTCTAACCTTGAAGAATGCTCGTACACAACCAAAATTTTACTAGATGGTTCAAAGGAGTCTATATTAGGACCTGCATTATTTGAAGTTTTGACATTTGAAAGATTATTTTTCTTGTGTAAATTTTCTCCTTTTTTTTTCTATTGAAAACCTTTGATTTGTTGGTTTGTCTCTGAGTTCTTCCCTTCATATTTAAATTGTGTTTCTAAGATTTTGGTTTCCATAATTTCCTCTTCCTCACTTGGGACATCATTTGTGGAAAGGATTTCAAACATATCAGTAGATGACTTTGATTGATCCTTCATAATTGGTTTTTTCTGAGTGTTCTTCTTAGGTATTTGGAAACTTGTTGAGTTTATATCTTCTTTCTTTTGATCAGGAATTTTATTTGGACAAGCACTGGCCAAATGACCATATTCATGGCAAATTCTACAACGAAAAGGAATTTTCTCATAGTCCAATACTTACTCCCAAGTGTCTTCCCCAAATTGTAATGTGATCTTTTTAGGTAGAGGTTTGTCAAAATCCATTAAAAAACAAATTCGAGCATAAATAATATGTTCAAAATTTTGAGTACAATCAACAGTCATCATAAAAGTTCCTAAAGAGTTTCCAATTGAAGAAAGAATAGTAGGATTCCAAAATTCAATAGCGAGCCAAAGAGTCTAACCCACATGGGAGCTATAGAAGGCATCTCTTCTTCAACTTTAAATTTAGTATGCCAGGGCTTCATGAAAAGCCCCGCCCTTCCAAAAAACCAAGGACCCCCTTGAAAAGTTTTCTCTCTATCTTCATTATTAGCAAATAAAACAAGAAAATAACCATTTGGATAAATAGAGATTTGTAACTCACCTTTATTTTTCTAGCTTTTTACAGTCCATATTGAAAGCACATAGACTCGGACGAAAACCCACGAACCGACAAATTAGTCCTTTTTTTTCCAAATCTTCAATGCCAGTCTGAATGTTACCCATATCAAGCTTAACAATAGGAGTTCCATCAGCTACTTTAATACATCCTGACTCCATTTTCTTGGGATCAATATTAGGTATTCTTAGAGGTTTATGGGAAGCCCTAATATTGATATTAGCATTGGGCTGAGGCTATCCACCATGAAGGGCATTCCTAAAATTCATTTTTGGGACTGAGTTTTCGAAATTCTTACCCTTGATAGGGGTTTTCACAATAGAATTATTTTGTGGGTGCACCTTAGCACCAGATTCACTTGAGATATGAGCCATTTTTTTATCAACTGCTTGAAACTTGTTTCATGATCTCTTTAATCCTTTCCCTAGACGTCGTGGAAAGGTATGGTTTTCACTTTTCTTTTGTGCAGCAAATTGGAAATCGTTGTCACTCAAATTCATAGTATGATCTGTTGAAATATAAATTTCTAACCCATCTTGTATCCCTTGTAATATTTCATGCTAAAATATTGAGCATAAACCACAAAAATATTGGCCTCTAGGGCCCGAACACCCTAAGAACCAACCTCTATAGCTTCTTGCACTCAACCTAGATGAAACCCTCGCATAACCGCTTGCAAAATATGTCGTTCTCACATATGGATGTGATATGATCTGTGTTGCTCCAAATGATATGAAAATTTGTGGAGACGTTCTAGGGTTTTTCAGGCATCTACCCTCAAAATTTTAGCTCAATCCGAGTCCGGATGAGTGAGATATGGCTGAAACGAGTTCAGAAGTTTGGGCAGTCCTGCGAAAAACGTCTCATCTATCAATCGATTTCATCAAGTATTTCCTCAATCATTCTAATATCAAGATACTTATATATATTTCATTTCAAATGATATAAAACATCATATTCCTTCCTTTAGTATATATATATATATATATATGTGTGTGTGTGTGTGTGTGTGTGCGCAAAAACTAAATATGAAATTGTCAATCATTCTAATATCAAGATACTTATACATATATTTTATAAAACTATATGTCATGTATACAAGTCATGAAATAGTCAATCATTCCATGCACAAAATAGCATAGTCAATCAAAAATCTATCCATAATAAATCCTACCAAGGGAGGGTCATGATAAATGAGGACCACTCAAGCTTTGTGTCCTAATATTCCTTTTCTTTCTTCTACTTTTTAGATGATATGATCCTATATTGCTTGTTGCATTTCGTCCAACTAGTGTAGTATCATATGGTCATCTATAGGCTCTCTCTTATTCTTGTTCCTTATCATAATTCATATAGTTGAGATATTATATTCAAATATGAAGAATAAGATCAATGTTGTATATGAGTTGAAATTCTAACATATGGTTGACATAATTGTATCCTTATGATAAGTCATTATATATTTATTGAATTACGGGTTCTAGACTTCAAATGTGTCTATACTGTATGTGTTAGTACCAAGTTGTACTCAACTTGAAGTTACCTAGTTCATATCATGGAAGTGCAATCTACCTAAGAAGCAAGGAATCATAAACAAGGATTTTATTGAAAGCTTTGTGATTGTCTAGGATGAGAGCAAACAACCTCCTTACTTAGGACTATTTCCATTAAGTGTCTTAAGCCATCGTATGCATGACACCTAGACTTAATGAGACATATATTATATATAAGTATTATTCAATTTTATGTAGTTGTGTATGAAGGTTTTAATAATTGTGTAGCTCTAATCATTGGAGAAGATACGTTTTTTTATTGTGTTGTGTTGATTCAAGAATATACTGCAAGTACTATAGATCATATTGGAAGTAATAAAATGGTTTTGTTTTTTTTTAAATGTAATTGTTGTTCATTTACTTGTTGAATGTTATTTTGATATCTTTTATCTGCTATGTTTTATGGAATATGTAATCTATACTACAACCACCTCTACTCATTTTGAACTAGGGGATTATAAAACCATATTATTGGATTCAATTTTACCATAATGAATTATTGTTATATAGAAGTTATAAATTCTATCTACCTATATGTTTGGGCAATCAATGTAATACTTCTATTTATCCTATCATGAATTGTGTAAGGACACTAATAGTTGGAAAATTACTTTCTTTAAGGTTATGGGTTAATTTTTTCATGCATAAGACCTAGCAAAGTATACTAATCTAATAAAACATTCATTATATAACATAATTTTGTTGGAGTTGATATATTGTTATTTTGAACCAACCTATCATGTGAAATTTAATATTTTGTAAAAGATATTTTTATTTTAATTGATGATAATTATAGAATGGTAGCAATCTTAAATTGGATATCCCTCATAAAATTCTCATATTGATAGCTATAAGTTCATTCTCATAGCTTTTGATGAGATACGTTATGTGATTAACACTCAAGGTACAATTTGTAAATGATTGACACTCAAGATACAATATATAATTTATTGGATACCATATTCTTTGATTGATATTTAATACACTATTTACAACTAGTATGATATTCTTCTAGTAACACCAAATATAAATTCTAATTTTTATGTATTTTCTAATAACTTTTAATGGGATAAAATCTCTTATTCACACTCAAAATACAATTTAAAATTTGTACGTGTACTTTGAGAAATTCTCATAAGATGCATCAAATGGTATTAGCTCAATCCATTATCTTCCTTTACTTTTAAGGATGATATCTACATACATCTTGTCAAATGATATAAACATAATTTTCAAGTTGTTGTAATACCACTATATGATCACGATATAATATGGGTGGGGCCCATTTCAATCCCATATAACCAATTTAAAAATTCAAAAATATAATCCTTACAAGATATGATGTCTAATTCACATGCACAATAAAATCTATATCATCTATATATCTTCTAATAAGTTTTGATAATGGAATACAATCATTGATTGATTTATAGGTAATATGTAGATTTATGCATGATAACTTTCCATAAGAAGCACAAGTGATGAAAATATGCGCTTCCAATTTATAATTATTAATTGTAATACCTTTATATGGTTTGTAGAAATATCACAATAATACAATCATGATGTAATATGGATAACACTCATTTCAATCTTATATAACCAATTAAACCAACAAAAAAAATCCATAACATGTAAGTGTTAATGGGCACTCAAGCTACACGTCATAACTTTTTTAGGTGACATTCACTAACTTCCAACATGTAACAATCTCTCATTGACACTTAAGATACAATATAAAAGTTACATAATTGTATTTCAATAATTTGTGAATGGACACAAGGTTTGACAAAATATTATCTCGTGTTAGTGGTATTTGGAAGGAAATTTTAAATGTTTAATTAACACAAGACATAATATACAACTTAAATAAGTGATCTTTAGGTAACATCTAATGGGATACAAGGATTGATTAGAAATCAACATAAAATTTTATAGCTTGTATAAGTGATTCAAACTTTTATTAAGAAGGAATATAAAATTTGTAGCTTGAGGGTTTTCCCATAACTTTTGATGGGATATAATGTTTGACACAAAAATAATTTATACCTTTTAATAATTTTTAGTGGAATAGAATATCTAATTCACACTCAAGAAGTAATCACTATATGTCGAGAATGTTCAGTAGAAAGCAATCTTCTATTAATGCTCAAGATACCATCTATAAAACTACGTAAGTTATTTAACAACTTTCAATAAGATGCAATATCCCTCACACTAATGTGTACAAGTACCTTGATGATTTTTGATAAGATCTAATCTATTTTGCACTGAATATAATTATTTTCTATAAAAACCTTAACTCTTCCAATGATACATAATCTCTTAATCACATTCAAGAAAAAATATTTAACTAATACAAGTGCCTTTTATTTACTAGGGGAAAAGAGTCATTGTTTCATGCCTATGATAACATTTTTGAGCTAAGGATAACTCAGTTTGCATACTAAAGGATTATAGAACTTGACTAATGGATTCAAAATTTTCATGGTGTACCACTGTTATATAGTTAAAAGGGTTAATGTAATCTATTGATATGGATCCAGAAAAACCATAATAATGATTTCATTATGGAAGGTGACCTTAAATAGGCTATTTACATGTTGAATTGGATTGTCACATAAAATATTATAAATCTAATTGTTTATCCACTTAATTAGTTGCATGGCTATTAAAAAGGATGGCCACCAAACAACTTGTGTTTTTTTGAATATTTACAATGATATCTGTGGCCGTACCTTTTTATAAAGCTAGCCTATTTAGTTATGCTATATTTATATATATTTTTAATTATAATTGTATGATCATCTGCGTAGCACACCACTCTTGGTTTGGAGTATAGGACCCCCACACAGAAACACCCACCCTACCCTACACCCACCCTACCCTACCATGCATTATTTGAACAAGTGAATAAGCCCCAAGTTTGATTGAGCGTGGACAACTATTTGATTGAATCAACTATTATATAGTTGTAAATACCATCTTTTTATATGCTTTGGAAAATAAAGCAATGCTTTATTGTTGTAGTTAGTTATATAGATAAACACTAATGACTGGAAAATTAACCACTTTACAACATCATTTAATAACCACAATGATCTTATTATGAATTGCTTTCCTGAATATGGACTGACAATAAAAATTTAAGTCACTATATAGTGTAAATAGATTGAAAGTAACTGTTAATGTTGTGTGAAGCCGTGTGAAATTGAATGTCAATAACATGTTTTATTTTAACTAGAAAGAATTATAAAGTTGATAGTAAATAGCAGTCAAATGTTGTTCATTACAAAATTCATATCGTTTTAGTTATAAAAAATATAAGAGATTATTATAAGAATATGTTAAATGTTGTTGCTCATAAAACTAGATACACTAAGACTATTATAAGGAAAATCAAAATCACTTTCTAATATTTGTATTCTTCATGTTCTATATGGTTTCTAAACTGGTAATTCACTATTGCATTGATTTGTGAATATTGGATAGTGGGGATTAATTGTCACTATCCATCTTAAATTACAAATACATATTTTTAATGGAAAATGTTATGCCATTGCTTGAGATCAGTCTTGCACATTGAGTTTAATTTGAGAATACATAAATTTTGGTATTCTATTTTCCTTTACGATCTCTTTCTTATGCTCATGCTAAATCTTCAATTTTTGTAATTTCTAGAACAAGACATTCAATTGTTGTATATGCATGATGAGGAAATTTTTATTAGGAAATGTTGTGGGATTTTGGGATTTGAAACTTGTTAATTGTATTAATGTCACATACTTAGCTTTATTGTAAATTAGTATATTTTAGTATGAGACTAATGCACATTAGGTTATTGATTTGATGTTGAACCTTTTCCTTAGTCTGAATTGCCCTTCAAAAGTTTCATTGGCTCATGATGACATTCTCTCATACCAGACAACAACATTAGTTACATGCCCTCAAAACTGTTAATGGTGGCAAATGCCCTATTGGCACAATATTAATAATAGAATAAGAATATTGAATATAGAAGAGGGAAACAAAATAAAAGAGGAAGATGATATTAAAAACGAAGATTTTTTTTTTTTCAAAATCGCCTCAGTATGGAAGATGTAACAAATGTTGAATTAGTTAATAAACCTGAAGAATATTCCCCAAGTGGTGAATAGTGAAATAAACCTTTTTTTAGATAGTCCTTTATCAGAGTAGGAGGTGTGCAAGGTAGTTTTTAGCATGCATATCCACTTCTCGCTATTCAGTGATAGTAAATCGAGAACCAATAGGTTTCTTTCCAGGTAAAAGAGGGTTAAAACAAGGTGATCCTATATCACCTTATCTATTCATAATAGTGGTTGAGGCTCTAGGAAGGAGCTTAACTACAATTGAAAGATGCAACCTTGATGAAATAAATTCAACCATCATCATATTAAGATATAATTACACATCAATAGTTCATTTATGATACCATATTATTATCAGAGTCATCAATTGTAAAAGCTAAGAATATCATGCATATTCTCAAAATCTAAGAAACAACTTCAGGTCAGAAAATTAATCTCTTGAAAAGTAGGTTGTTCTTTGATAACACTGCCCAACTTAGATAGAATGAAATTGGTAAGAATATTTGGTTGCAAAGTGGACAACTTTCCCATTGTATACTTGGGAATGCTCCTTTTTATAGGTAGAATGAAAGGAGAATACTATAATTCAATGATTGAGAGATTCATTAGAAAGCTTATGGGATAGAAAGGTTATTCTTTTACTCAAGCGGGTAATTTACAACTATTGAGGGTAACACTCCAAAATCTGCCAATTTTCATGATGTCTTTATTTAAAATCCTAGCATCAATCACTAAGAAATTGAAGCAAATACAAAGGAACCTTCTTTGGACTAGTGCAAAAGATATACAAAGGATTAGTTTTGTCATGTGGGAGAAAGTTTGCAGGCCTAAGCAAGAAGGAAGGCTTAGATCCTGTCTATAAAATATCTTGAGAGCAAATTCCCTTTTACTTATAGCTTAAATCCACCTTTAGGATCATCTTTGTTGAATGAGTTAATCAAAACAAAAATATCTTATAGAAAGGTTTAAGATGGCAGGTGAGAAGAGGTGATAAGATACACTTTTGGGAGGATGCATATGTCACATAGAGGACTTTAAATTTGAATGATTATTTGAAGTGTATCATTCTGCCTTTAAAGCAAAAATATGAAAACATGGTTCATGAGTACATAAGGGAGGAAGATAATTGTAGAGTGTGGCACATGCTGCAATTAGAAGGATGTGATGCACTTATACAAATTAGGTTTATCTCTCTCAATATATGCTTACAACACTACTATATGCAACTCAATGTAGGATAGGATAGGTTATTTTGGGCTCATAATCCTAAAGGAATATTTACTATTAACTCAGATTTTGCCTTTGAAAAGGATAAGGAGAATCAGAATTTTCCCTCACATAGTTTGGATTAAAGATCTCCTATCGAATGTGTCTTTCTTTCTTTGGCTGACATTACAAAATCGGATATTGATAGTGGATAATCTTAGAAGAAGAAGGATGATCATTCCTAATAAGTATTATTTATGTTGTGGAGATGATAAAACAGTTGATCATCTTTTTATCTATTGCCCTCTTTCTTTAGAGGTTTGACATGTGCTTTTTCAATCGAGTTTTTTGTTTTTTTAGTTACTTAATAAACTATAAGTCAATGAAAAGGCAATACAGGTTTGAAAAATAAGAATGGTGCGAGGCATCATTCAACCCCGAGTCGTTCACAAGCCGCCCAAATGACAGCTTTTTCATGTTATTCCTCACATAGCGCATCAAAAAATTGCAATATCCAACAACAAGATGTGACCTGACCCACACAAAACATTTTTCAATGTGACCCCCAATTCAGAATGGTCAACCATCGTTAAACAAATAAATAAACATATATGCTCTACGAGCAACAAACACGTAAATCTAGTATATTAATTTATATTAATTTCTCTTCTCTAGAAAGAAGATGTATTAATGTAAAATCAAATTTCATCATTCGAATGTGCCCAAGCTCACATGAAGAACTAAAAACGCTTGATTCCCACTACATGTTGATGTGCACTGCTTATTGTTTTGTCTTCTCTACGCACATCGCAAAATTTTAATTATCAACCCACTTCCACGTCATTAGAGGTTTGGGAATAGGACCCCATCCATAACCCACAGGTGGGGTGCCCTCTCTTCATAATTTTTTAAAATGTTTATTTTTCCAGTAGAAGTATTAAAGTTAAAAGAAATTCCAGTAAAAAAAAATTATAGTTTCAATTCCCTAAAACCGAAACAAAATATGCAATGTTTTCTCTAAAACCGTATCGTATTAAGTGACGATTTGATTAATTTTCAATCCGTCGAACTACACAGATTTTACCCACGAAGTCGGGTTGCGCAAGACCAAACTTGTGACAGTGGGCAAACTGGGCAGTCAATGCCCGACTGCACTTGTCAAAGGGAGTCCAGTCAGACTGCGCTGTGTAGTCCAGTCAGATTAATGCATCGCACGACGTATGTCAAAGGACGCGTATGACGTCACATCGAACATTTTGGCAAACCACCTAGCTTCACTGTTTTGCCGAGTGAAGTTCGACATCGCACATGTTCGAAGTGCAGTTGGGTAGGAAATTAGGGTTAATATTTCTAACACCCTCCTTTAAACCTGATTTCACGAGCGCTTTGACTCCAAGCTACTCTCGCAATCTACTAAAGTCCTCCTCCTTCAAAGGCTTCATGAAAATGTCTGCCAATTGCTCCTTGGATCTACAAAACTACAGCTGAATTTTCCAAAACTTCACCAACTCTTTGATGAAGTGATAGCGAATATCAATATGCTTCATCCGGCCATGGAACACTGGATCCTTCGACAGTGCAATGGAGGAATTATTGTCACAGAAAATTATTGTTGCGCCTGTCGGAGGATGGTTAAGTTCACCCAAAACTCTTCACAGCCAAACTGCCTGGCATGCGGCTAACGTGACGACAACATACTCTACTTCAGTAGTGGACAATGCAACAATAGGTTGTTTCTTGGATGCCCATGACACTGCCCTCGATCTGAGATGGAAAGCATACCCAAACGTGCTCTTCTGATTGTTGGTGCTACCAGTCCAGTCATTATCTGTGTAGCCACCAAATCTAACTTGTCTCATTTGGCATAGAAAAGGCCATGGTTCCGCATCCCGTTGATATAGTGCAATATTCTCTTGCTTGCTTGCTAGTGCATGTCCTTCGGAGTCTCCATGAATCTGCTAATCAAGATGACTCCGAACATCAAATCTGGTCGAGTTGCAATCAGATACATTAGACTGCCAACTAGCCTCTTGAATAGAGTTGGATTGACATTTCTGCCAGAGTCCAACTTGCTCAGCTTCAAACCTGTGGCAACAGGTGTGATGGCAGGTTTGTTGTCCTCCATATTGAACCGCTTCAAGACATCCTTCACATACTTGCCCTAAGAAATGAAGATGCCATCTACTGATTGGTCAACTTCTATGTCGAGAAAATATTTCATCAGCCCTAAGTCTGTCATCTTGAACTCCTTCATGGCTATTCTGAATTGGGTAAATAGTGTTGCATTGTTTCCAGTGTAAATCAAATCATCCACATATAGACAAACGATGATGAGCTCTCCTGCTTCATTTATCTTCATGTACAGGTTGTGCTCATATGGGCATTTTATAAACTCATTCTCCTAAAAATAGCTATCAATTTGACTGTACCAAGCTCGGGGCACCTGCTTTAAACCATACAGGGTATTTTCCAGCTTCAATAATTTGTCCTCCTGGCCTTCAATCTCGTAACCCGATGGCTGGTCTATGTAGACTTCTTCCTCTAGAACTCCTTTGAGGAAAGTGGACTTGACGTCCATCTAGTAAACACTCCAGTCCTGCTGGGCTGCCAATGCCAGGATCATCCTCACTATGTCAAGTCAGGCTACAGGCGCATACACCTCATGGTAATCAATGCCTAATTTCTACTTGTAGCCCTTCGCCACCATTTTGGCCTTATGTCGATCAACTTCACCTTGGGCATTGAATTTTGTCTTATACACCCACTTGACCCTAATGGTGTTATTCCTTGCTAGAAGATCTACAAGCTACCATGTATCGTTCTTCTCAATGGCTTCAATCTCCTCGTCCATCGCTTTCACCCACTTATGATTCTTAGTTGTGTCTTCGAACTCAACTGGATAAACCTCAGTAAAGAACGCGAAATCAAAATATTCCTCATCTTCATGAGTTCAGGTTACTTTGTAGATGTCTTGTAAGCTCCCCGTCTTCGTCGGAGTGACCAATTTTTGTATTCTTCTTGCAAGTGGAGAAGACCAAGATGGTGAGGCGAAGATGCTGCTTGAGGCTATAGGTGGTTACACATTATTTTTCTCCAAGTCAACAGAATCCACTACTGCTGGCCCAGGCTAGCCAATCTTCGATTTCTAGTTCTAGGCTTCATCTTCCAAGAACTTCACATCACGGTTGATGATGAGCTTCTTCATCATAAGGTTGTGTAGCTGATATGCCTTTGCTTGCTCGTTGTACCCTATGAACATGCATTTCTCTGCTCTATCATCCAGTTTCTGTTGCTTCTCTTCTAGAACATGTGCATATGCAATGCACCCGAACTCACACAAATTAGCCATATATGGCTTCAGATCACCTAAGGCCTCCTGAGGGATTTTTTCCTTCATGCTTTTGGTGGGACATCTATTCAGCAGGTAGACTGCACAGGTTACAACCTCTGCCTATATCTCTTATGACTCTCCCTTTGCCTTCATCATTTTGCATGCCATATCCATGATGGTCGGATTCTTCCTCTCAGCTACATGGTTCTGCTATGACGTGTATCTAGCAGTGATTTTCCTCTGAATTCCATGTTGCTTATAGAAGTTGTGGAATTCGTTGGAGATGTATTCACCTCCACCATCTATTTTGAGAGTCTTGATCTGATATCCGCTCTATTTCTCCACTAGAGCCTTGAACTCCTTGAATCTGGCAAATGATTCTGACTTCAGCTTGATGGCATAGATCCAGGTCTTTCGATTGATGTCGTCAATGAAGGTTAGGAAATAATTATTGTCGGCAAACCTACTAGTCTGCATTGGACGACAGATGTCTAAGTGCATCAACTACAATGGTTGTGGTGCTCTTTAATACTGGCCGAAAGGGAATGAATTCCTGTGTTGTTTTTTGACTAAGCAACCCTCACAAATCTAATTTTGCTACTCAATAAGGGGTAAACCCTTCACCATCTACTTCTTGTATCGCAGATTCAGGCCACTGAAACTCAAGTGACCAAACCTGAGATGCCACAGCCAGGTAGCATCTTTCACAACTACACTCATAGACATCAACAATTCGTTCTGAATTTGCAGTAAAAACATTTTGTTCTTCGTCATACACACCGTAGCAATCTGCCCATGTGGCTTGTCTCTGATGGTGCATACTTCGTCTTTGAACTGGACCGTATGTCCCTTCTACACGAGTTGTCCAATGCTCAACAGGTTATGCTTCATACCAGACACACAATAGACGTCACATACCTGCTTCTGTTCACTGTGCCTGGTGCGGATGAGGATCTTTCTTTTCCCCATCACGAGAACCTTACTGTTGTTCCCTATCTTGACCTCGAACTGGACTGTTTCATCCAATTGTGAGAACATATCCTTGTTCCCCATCATGTGGTTGCTACACCCACTATCGAGATACCAGACATTATTCTAGCTCTCCTCCTCAATATTGCAAGTTAGCAACATGTTTCTTCCTACCACATTTCCAGCTTCATCCATATAATGGGTCTGCTACTGGTTCTCCTTGGCCATCTGTTTTCTACACTGTGAGATGTAATGGCTAAATTTCTTGCAATAGTAGCATTGGACCTTTGACATGTCCTTTTTTTGACTAGATCCGGCTTGCTGGTTCTTCACACCGCCTCTTCCTCCTTGCTGATGGAAGTTGCAGTTTGTATCTCCCTCATTAGGGTTTGACCGTCCTCCTGACTTGTTTCCTTTCCTATGCCTGTCTCTACCTCTTCTTCCTTGAGAACTAGAAGTGCCATGGTGGGATTATTGTCTGCCGCTATCTCGAAATGAGACCTGAGCCTTGAATGCCTACTCCAGAGAAGTCTGAGACGAACGACTCAGCCTCTGCTCATGTGTTTGCAACGAACCTCTAATTAAAATTTTAATTATCAACCCACAGGTGGAGTGTAGAGTTACCAAATTGCTCGAAATTGTGCCCTCTCTTCATAAGTTTTTTTAGAATATTTTTTTCCAGTAAAAGTATTAAAGTTAAAAGAAATTCAACTAAAAAAAAATTATAGTTTCAATTCCCTGAAACCAAAATAAACTATGCAATGTTTTCTCTAAAACCGTATCGTAATAATTACTGACATTGTCATCAGTGAAAGTGATATTCATTTATATTATGTCAGATAATTTCATAATATCGAATGGTTTTATGAACAACATTTCATAAATATCAACAAATACAATTTCCTACTTGCAACAGGCATGTCACTAAGTGACTTATTATATTATCAATAACAACAACTATATTATGAGTTGTATATTAGGAAAGAATGGTTTAGCAGGTGTTGTGTGATTCTTTGTCTGTCCTCCTTAGTTCATGTAATAAAGAGAGATATCATAATTTCAAAGATAATTGCAAACCAAATGCAGTATGAGATATGATATCTGTTGTTAAAGTGTGAAGTTGATTTTGCATTAGTGCATACTAAGAAGTTTTTCTAAGGATCTGGAACTTTCAGTATTGGTATTGTGGTGAGTTTCTACTTCACTAGAAGAGTTAAGAGGAGTGCTTTCACAAGATGAGTCAGTCGTAACATAATCATCAAGGAAAATCAAGAAGCATGAGGTTAACTATGTTATGCAAGATCTAGTAGCAGTTGTGCATGCTCTTAAGATTTGATGACATTACTTGGTAGGAATATCCTTTGAGTTAAGGATCAACCATCAAAGTTTGAGGTACATATTTACTAAACCTATGCTCAATGCAAGACAAAGAATATGGATCAAGTTCTTAGCTAAATATGACTTTGATATTGAATATATCAAAGGAAAGGAAAATAAGGTGGCTAATACCTTAAGCAAATGAATGCATATAACACCTTTGATCCAAAGTCATATAGATTTATTAGACCAGGTCAGGAAAATGCATCCCAAGATGACTATTGCAAGAAAATGTGAGCCAAAATGGGAAGCAATCCTAAATAAAACAAGGATTTCAACGTAAAATATGGTATTTTATGTTTCAAAAATAGGGTAGTCATACCAAAAACTAGTGATTTAAGGAGACTTATCATGTGAGAGGAACATATATCTCCTTAATCTACTCATCCTAGAGAGGTCAAGATGAAGGAGAATATATAAAAAACATTTTTTGGACAGGAATGAAGAAGGATATCATAGATTTTGTTGTTCGGTACCTATAATACCATAAGGTAAATGCTGAGCACATACACCCTATAAGAAAATTGTATCCACATGATATACCTATGTAGAAATGACAGGTTATATATATGGATTTCATAGTAGGTTTATCTAAGACAAAGTATCAACATGATGCAATCCTTGTGGTAGTCGATAAATTGACTAAGGTTGCACATTTTATACCAAGAAACATCAAAGATGATGTTGAGGTTGTGTCTAACAAATTTTCCAAAGAAATATTTAGGTTACAAGGATTTCCTAATATGATTATTTCATATAGGGATTCCAGATTTACATATAAATTTTGAAAAGCCCTACATCATGTAGTGGGTAAAAAATTGAATATAAGCTCTACATATCACCCTAGACTAATGGTCAAACTGAGAGGGTGAACCAAGTCCTAAAAAATATTCTTTGCCTGTACTATATAGACTAGAAATCTTGATGGGAATACTATCTATATATTGTAGGGCTTACTTATAATAATGATTATCATTCTTCTTTGGTTATGATCCCATTTGATACCTTGTATGGTAAGAGATATAGAACACCTTTGTCTTGGGATAATTTAGAGGATTGGATCATTATCAGACCAGACATAGTCAAGGAAATGGAAGGTCAACTTAAGATGATCAAGCAAAGGCTTAAGAAATCCATCGACCATAAAAATATATATATCGATTAGAAAAGATCACCTAGGGTGTTTGCTATAGGAGATAGAGTGTTCTTAAGGATTAGGCTGATCAAAAGGAGCATCAAATATATGAAGTTGGATTATTTATTTTTTTGGACCCTTTGAGATTACCAAGAAGATTAGTTCAATAGCGTACAGACTCATATTACCACCCAACCTATCAAAGATCCATGACACCTTCCACACATACCTACTTAAGAAAGTATATTACTAATCCTAATAATTTTTTGAATATTTCTAAATTGTAGATGGCAAACCCCAAGGTAATTGAAGTTATATTGGTGAAGATTCTAGAGTTTCATTTCAAACTGATGAGGAAACGAACTTTAGAACAATGTAACATCCAATGAGACCGACATTCTGAAAGAAGTACCACTTGGAAAAAGTGGACAATTTGAGAAAATATTTTCCATTTTTATTTGCATGAAAGTATTGTAATACAATAAAATCCAAAGGATTGTGTTTAGTCCAAGGGGGTAGTATGTCACGACCTACATTAGGAGGACTCAATTATAAAATAGACTATATATTGAATCATGTTTCAATGCTTTGTGTTTTACAATATTAATGTTGTTTTATTACTTTAAGGATATGGTACTACTGATGTTTTGGCATGACTACAAGACTAGGTACCCTCGAATGTGGCAAGGAAGTCTACCATCATGATCAAGATACCAAGGAAAAGGAAAATGATTATTATGGCGGATCAGGTTAACATGGACAATTACCATCATATAGATGCATGCATTATTGCTTTTACGGTGATTGCCAAAAATCCAAACCTCCTTAACTAGAAGTTGGTAACCTAGAAGTTATCGCAAATCTTTAGCTAAGACAAGCGATTGAATTTACTATAAATCACCAATATTTTTTGTTGCATTTGTTTGCTCACTTTTTTTACATATGCATTTATGCATAAGTGGATTTCATATAGAACCCCCTTTAGAACGGATTAATAGATATAAATATTTTATTAATTCTTGATCTACTTAAATACCATGCTAATGTTAGCGTACAGACTCATATTACCACCCAACCTATCAAAGATCCATGACACCTTCCACACATACCTACTTAAGAAAGTATATTACTAATCCTAATAATTTTTTGAATATTTCTAAATTGTAGATGGCAAACCCCAAGGTAATTGAAGTTATATTGGTGAAGATTCTAGAGTTTCATTTCAAACTGATGAGGAAACGAACTTTAGAACAATGTAACATCCAATGAGACCGACATTCTGAAAGAAGTACCACTTGGAAAAAGTGGACAATTTGAGAAAATATTTTCCATTTTTATTTGCATGAAAGTATTGTAATACAATAAAATCCAAAGGATTGTGTTTAGTCCAAGGGGGTAGTATGTCACGACCTACATTAGGAGGACTCAATTATAAAATAGACTATATATTGAATCATGTTTCAATGCTTTGTGTTTTACAATATTGATGTTGTTTTATTACTTTAAGGATATGTTACTACTGATGTTTTGGCATGACTACAAGACTAGGTACCCTCGAATGTGGCAAGGAAGTCTACCATCATGATCAAGATACCAAGGAAAAGGAAAATGATTATTATGGCGGATCAGGTTAACATGGAAAATTACCATCATATAGATGCATGCATTATTGCTTTTACGGTGATTGCCAAAAATCCAAACCTCCTTAACTAGAAGTTGGTAACCTAGAAGTTATCGCAAATCTTTAGCTAAGACAAGCGATTGAATTTACTATAAATCACCAATATTTTTTGTTGCATTTGTTTGCTCACTTTTTTTACATATGCATTTATGTGTAAGTGGATTTGGTAAAGAACCCCCTTTAGAAAGGATTAATAGATATAAATATTCTATTAATTCTTGATCTACTTAAATACCATGCTAATGTTTAATATTAGTAAAGGTATTTTAAATTGAATGGAAATGATTAATATATTTTATTATTTGAATTTAATTGAATTTAAAGTTATAAATATTGATGCTTTAAGTTATAATTAAAAATCCTTTTTTTTTTTTTACCTTTTATGAGTAAATAAATAAATGAATGGATTTATTTGAGGCAAGATATGTTGAAAAAGGAAGAATCATTTTAAATTAAAATATCTCCTTTTTGGCCACCTTGGGTAAGCATGATATTACTTTTGGTAGATAGCATTTATGTCCAAGTTGGACTTTAGGCCTTGGGTAGATAGGTTTCCTTATTAAGAAGGCTAAGAAAAGGAGGTAGTAGGATTTTTGAGAAGGCATTCACATAGAAAATAATTGTTGTGAAGGACAAGGAGGCCACAGAGAGAATAGCTTGAGGAAATAGTTTGAAGGAGGAGTCTATCTCATCAGGAGTTTTAGGTTGGAATATTTTACCATTTACTTGTTTGAATATTTGAATGAACGCATACTTTTGGTATTAAAATCCTGCTAAGCTTTTGATAGTTATGTTTTATAGACCCCTTAGAATTTCTTAAATATTTTAAGCTTTGTTGATAATTCTCTAAATCTACTTCGAGATGCTTTGTTTGCTTGGGTTGATGTCTAGTTTCTTCCTTAGAGTCTTAATTCTCTAAGCCTTGTTCGACCTACATGTAGATTCAACATGTAGCTTTGTTGGTTGTTACTTATACCTTATTGAAAAATGTTTCTCAACTAACACATTGTCTATTTTAGAGCTTAAATATTTGTTGAAACCCCCTGTTAGCTCACCTAGAACTAGATTTTAATGGTGCTTATTATCCATGGTTGAGAAGTTCATGTCAAGCCTTGTATTTTTTGGTTTGATTTATTTGGCTTGTTGTTGCCCCTATTTTTCATCAATCTACTCTATTTCAGACCATCGACCTGTGACTTGCATCACTTCCTAAGGGGGTGCTATTGATTTTGCTAGCTTTGTTCAAATTAAAGCTCTGCTTACTCGCTACCTATTTGTTGTCTTTCTTCTAGGAAACATCACCCATTGTTAGTTTTATTTAACAGGCTTTATCGCCTGTTTGTAGGCCTATGATGGCAAGAATTACCATCACCGCTTAGGTGTGCTTCCCCCTAATTTTAATTAGCATCACCAACATCGCAACATTGCTAAGCAACAATTTTGTAGGTGATTGGACATGGGTGAGGGAAGGCCAAACCAACCTTTCCTAGGCAATATCCCACATGGGATATTCCCTGGTGCTCTAACCACCTTAAAGGGAACTGGACTCCCTTAGTTAATCAACCATATGGATGTGGTTAGAGGTTGCTCCACTTGGTGGGCCACCCTGTGCCAGTTGAATCGTGCATATGTTGCTACGTGGTTTTGGATTTTTGTCGCATGGTTTGAATTCACTTGCTAATCATCGAATGACCATTGCTATGTCAACCATGTGGTAGTTCATGGTTTACCTATATTTTTGTTTTTCTTGATTGTTAAGGTTGATGAAACCTTTTTTTTGTGTTTAAAATATGGGTTTAATCCCACACATATAGTGCGGGAGCCACCTAGCGCCAAATAAGGGGAAGAACCTCCCCTTTAGGGTGACCACCTCTAGGTGGTCATGAGGAGGCCACTCGGGCTACCTTAAAGGTAGCACTAGTTGTTGGGCATGGTTAGTATTGTTATTTAACCATGTGCACTATTTTTTCGACCCGTGTATTGTTTGACCTGCATGTGCTTTGATTGTTGATCGATTAATTAGTGATCAAAAACTATGAAACCCCATTTTTATTAAAGCTTTATTAGTATATTTTAAACTCAAAGAATATTTATTTTTTTCTAGCTTAAGGAAAGAAATGGTTTGGGTTTTATTGGGTCTTTAGTTAGTTTTTTTTTTTTAATACATGGTGGAATCGGTAGCCACCACGAATCCGGGCAGGCTGTCCAGATTTTATGAAAGTATGGACTTTTTAACTGATTTAAGAAAAATAGTTTTTTGATTCTTTAATTAGTTAAAAGTGTGGACTTAATTAATTAAAGAAATTATTTTATGAATATTTATTCGATTAAAAGTATGGGCTTTTAATTGATTGAAGAAAATGGTTTTTATGGGTGTTTAATAAGTTAAAAGTATGGTATTTTAATACATTAAGGAAAATGTGAAATAGAGCAAGTTGTGTGATGATAAAACTAGGGGAGGTCTTGGTTTAAGAGATCTTACATATGCAAAATTAGCTCTTAGGGGAAAAGTTACCTGGAGATTGTACAAAGAGAGTCAAAGACAATGGGCAAGAATTCTTCTAAGTAAGCATGTTGATTCCAATAACCCAAGTTTAATATTTACTGCATTATCTCTTCCAAATGGTATTTATCTTTGGAATGGTTTTAAAAAAATCTATTGGTATTATGATTAAAGGTTTAATATGGGTGGTGGGAATTGGAGAATTTTTTTTTATTTGGATGAATATTTGATGCAATAAAAAACCACTCAATTTAGATCAAGTTTTGAAATCTTGGATGAGATTACTTCAAGATAAATATGGTGATAGGGTTTAAAACATTTTGTATAAGGATCAAGAAGGAAGATACAATTGGAAAGAAGATTGTTTTACAAGTATACAAGACATTGATGCTAGGAGGCAATTGAGTAGAAAGATAATAATTATGATTATTATGAGGGATGCAAAGGATAAATTGATTTGGTATTTGAATAGCTCAGGAGAATACACAACAAGAAGTGGATATAATGTTCAACACCAACATAATAATAATCTCACTAGAATATGGAGAGATATTTGGGATAGCCCAAGCATTCCTAAATTTAAAATGTTTGTTTGGCTAGTAGGTCATAGAAGAATTGTATCCTAGGATAACCTTATGAAAAGGGGTTTTCATGGTCCCTCTTAATGTGTTTTCTGTAATAAGGAGGAGGATAGTATTGACCATCTCTTGGGATATTGTTCAATATTATGGAATCTATGGTAATGGATTATTAATATGTTTGGTAAATTCATGGTGATGAATAGAAAATTTGAAGAATGGTTAAAGCAATTGTAGAGCACTTAGAATAGTGAGTCTTTACAAAAAATATGGGATATATCAAAATATACAATACTTTGGACTATATGGCTAGAAAAGAATAGAAGAATATTTAAAGGAAAGGAAAGCAGTTTAGAGGTAATGAAAAAGAATATATTTTTAACCATAGAGAAGTCTAAACCAACTCTTTCAACTCATCCAATCCCTAATTTAGAAGTAGAGAGTCTTGATAGATGGATTCAAGTCATTAAATGGAATAATGATGTTGGGTACAAGAGAAGCAAAAAATACGGTAAAGAATATAAAGAGGAAACCACCATATGGAGAGTGCATTAAATTGAATTTTGATGGAGCATCTAAAAGAAATCTAGGACCAATAGAAGGAATAAATATTAGAAATAATAAAGGAGATATTTTGGGCAGCTTTAGAAGGGTTAAAAATTGTAAATAAATAAAATGGAATAGATTATGGATGGAAGGTGATTCTCTCATAGTAATAAATGTAATTTTAAAAAAAGCAAAAGCTCCATGGAATATACAAGAGATAATTGTGGAAATTCAAGATCTTGCTAAAGAGTTTGAAGAAATTAGGTTTACACATATATTAAGGGAAGGAAACAAATATGCAAATAAGCTAGCAAATAGAGGGGTTTTCATTGAGGATCGTGAAGTTAAATTCTCCTTTTGATGGTTAGATGAAATAGAAATATTAGTTGAATCTGATAAAAATGTTGATTGCCTAAATATATTAATGATTAAGATTTACTTTAATGTTTTCCATTGGTAATATATGTTTTATTTTGTAACAATAATGTGTTTTCATATAGACTATTTATTATAATTTTTGTGGTTGCACTTGTGTTTCAGGAAGGAAACTAGCATAGTAGAGGTGAAGTTTTGGCATTGTGAAGGTTGCTATAGAAAAATGTCAAGAAAGATGTTAAATTCTAGAGTAATTGTATTCATATAGAGATTTGAAAAGATCCAAAAAATGAAAATCAAGAATTCAAACATTTTATGTAAAATGATGTAGGTTTCTAGCTATAACATCTCAATTGAGATGAGAAGTGTATATATTTGTAAACTCTCAAGCTCTAAAGAAAAATTATGTAATTTGTCAAGGGTGGGGGACCCGAGTACAACCCCTTATTATGAAGCAAAAAAAAATAGATTAAGGAAAATA
Organism: Wollemia nobilis; assembly: GCA_028583015.1. Taxonomy (NCBI): domain Eukaryota; kingdom Viridiplantae; phylum Streptophyta; class Pinopsida; order Araucariales; family Araucariaceae; genus Wollemia; species Wollemia nobilis. The sequence continues at coordinate 8,441,681 of JAQPPZ010007509.1, read as the reverse complement.
GTTTTATAAGTACTTAATTAATTAAAAGTATAGGATTTTAATTGATTAAAGAAAATGGTTTGGTATGAGTATTTAATTAGTTAAAAGCATGATATTTTAATTGATTAAATAAAATGGTTTTGTATGATTATTTAATTAGTTAAAAGTATGGGCTTTTAAATGATTAATGAAAATGGTTTTGTATGAGTCTTTAATTTAATTGAAAGTATGGGCTTTTAATAGATTAAAGAAAATAGTATCATCAGTATTTAATTAGTTAAAAGTATGAGATTTTAATTGATTAAAAAAATGGTTTTGGTATGGGTATCTAATTTGATTAAAAGTATGGGCTTTTAATTGATTAAATAGAATGAGTAGTAAAGTTATTTTTTATTAATTAAAAGTATGGGTTTTTGATTGATTAAAAGAATATTTACTGAAATAAGTCGGTAATTTTCAATGTGTGTTGTGGTTAGGGTTTGTTTGCAGGAGCTTGATAGTGGTCGGATCTAAGTTTTGAAGAGTTTAATATTTTACCAATGAAGGAATTCCTTTGAAATCTAGTTGGTAGTTTTCAACGTGCACTATGGTTAGGGTTTGTTTGTAGAAGCTTGAAAATGGGTAGATCCAAGTTTCAAAGAGTTTAAAATTTTATTAATAGGGGAATTCCTTCGAAATCTAGGAAATAATTTTCAATGTGCATTGTGGTTAGGGTTTGTTCGCAAGAGCTTGAAAGTGGGTAGATCTGAGTTTCAGAGAATTTAAAATTTTACCAATGGAGGAATTCCTTCGAAATCTAATCAATTATTTTCAACGTGCATTGTGGTTAGGGTTTGTTTGCAAGATCTTGATAGTGGGTAGATCTAAGTTTTGGAGAGGTTAAAATTTTATATACAAAGGAATTCCTTCAAAATCCAGTTGGTAATTTTCAACATGCATTGTGGTTAGGGTTTTTTTGTAGAAGCTTGATAGTGGATAGATATGAGTTTTAGAGAGTTTAAAATTTTATCGATGAAGGAATTCCTTTGAAATCCAGTCAGTAGTTTTTAATATGCGTTGTGGTTAGGGTTTGTTTGTAGGAGCTTGAAAATGGTTAGATTTGAGTTTAAGCCAACATAAACTAATTTTTGGTACCATATATATTTTCTTTCTGGTTGTTTGATGACCTCTTATAGTGAAGAGTTTAAAATTTTACCAGTGGAGGAGTTCCTTCAAAATATAGTTAGTACTTTTCAACATGCGTTATGGTTAGGGTTTGTTCGTAGGAGCTTGATAATGGATAGATTTGAGTTTTGGTTAGCATAAACCAATTTTTAGTACCATACAAGTTTCCATTATGATTTTTCAATGGCCTCTCACAGTGAAGAGTTTAAAATTTTATCAACAAAGAAATTCATTTGAAATATAGTCGGTAACGAAATCCAATCGGTAAAATCTATTAAGAACATCGATAGCACTAAAGGAATTCCATATCTACTGTTTCCACAAGGTGATATTAAGGGTTATAATAAATATCTGTAAGTTTTTCTAAGTTGGAGAGATAAGTGCTTGGAAAATAAAAAATTAAAAAGGGTGAGCAAAGGTTTTTTTATGATCGACAATGGCAATGACATCAGATATTGAAGTAGCAAGTGATGGTGATGCAACTATTGACATTGATGGTGATAGTCGAGGTAAATATTTGACTTTAAACAATATCAAGGTAATCATAGGCTCTGGTGTGTGTGTGTGTGTGTGTGTGTGTGTTAGTAGTAAACCTGTGATCCCTAGTGGAGGTGGGGGTCCCTCAAAGCAAGGTGGAGAGAGAGATCTAATTTTAGTTTTTGACACGTCACAAGTTCAAAATGTATCCAAGCATGTTTCTTCCTCCCGCTCCTTTGTAGCCCTTTTCAAAAATATGTTTTCTTCTAGGCATTCCCCTCTTCCCAAGGTCAATCTTTCACTTCTCAAGGTGCCCTTTGAATTCCATCAAATCTTGTTTCCTCCCTTGTGGACCAGCATTCTCATTCTCTTGTGGGAAAATTTTTAGGGCCTTGCCCTAACATGGATTCGATCCGTAAATGGTCCATTACCCATTAGCATCCTCAAGTATCCATGGACCTGGTTTCATTTTCAAAGGGGTGTTTTCTCATCCATCTGTATAACCCCATTGATTCAAGTAGAATCTTGTTAGATGGATTGTTGTTATACAACCAAAGAGGGCTTTCTCTCAGAAAATGAAGTGTGTATTTTAACCTAGAGATTCAAAATATCAATCTAGCTTCAATTTGGGTTCATATTTTGGATCTTCTCTCCATTTCTAGGATGAGGATATTTTATGGGGGATTGTCTGGGACATTGGTGAGTCCATCAGTCTTGATCCACCTACCAAAACCAATACCTACATGGTCCACACTTTCATGTGCATCAATGCTAACCTTGATTCCTCTCTTCCTTCTTCCAATAAGTTGATTTCATATGAGACCTCTAGAACTTAGATAATAGAATATAAGAATAAGCCAGCCTTCTATTCCAAGTGCTCCAAGGAAAATCACCTTAGCTCTCAGTTTTTGATGTCTATAATTTCTAAGGTGTATTCCACCAAAAAACCTTTAGGACAAAGGTTTTGATAGCAATATTGTTCCCACAATTGATATAAATATTCTTCTTTGGTGGGCTTCAGACTTCCTCCTTCTAGTACTGAAGTTGTTTCAAATCAGGAGATTCCTTCGAGTTTGTTTGTAGGAGCTTGACAATGGTTTTATCTGAGTTTCAGCCAAAATAAACCAAATTTTGGTACCATATAGATTTTATTTTTGGTTTTTTGATGACCTCTTATAGTGAAGAGTTTAAAATTTTACCTGTGGAGGAGTTCCTTCAAAATATAGTTAGTACTTTTCAACATGTGTTATGGTTAGGGTTTGTTCGTAGGAGCTTGATAATGGGTAGATTTAAGTTTTGGTTAGCATAAACCAATTTTTAGTACCATACAAGTTTCCATTATGGTTGTTCGATGGCCTCTCTCAGTGAAGAGTTTAAAATTTTATCAACGAATAAATTCATTTGAAATATAGTCGATAACAAAATCCAATCAGTGAAGTCTATTAAGAACATCGATAACACTAAAGGAAGTCCATATCTACTGTTTCCACAAGGTGATATTAAGGGTTATAATAAATATTTGTAAGTTTTTCTAAGTTGGAGAGATAAGTGCTTGGAAAATTAAAAATTAAAAAGGGTTTCATGTTGGTGAGAAAAGGTTTTTTTATGATCGACAATGGCAATGACATCAGATATTAAAGCAGCAAGTGATGGTGATGCAAATATTGATATTGATGGTGATAGTCGAGGTAAATCTATGAATTTAAACAATATCAAGGTAATCATAGGCTCTGGTGTGTGTGTGTGTGTGTGTTAGTAGTAAACCTGTGATCCCTAGTGGAGGTGGGGGTCCCTCAAAGCAAGGTGGAGAGAGAGATCTAATTTTAGTTTTTGACACGTCACAAGGTCAAAATGTATCCAAGCTTGTTTCCTCCTCCATCTCCTTCGTAGCCCTTTTCAAAAATATATTTTCTTCTAGGCCTTCCCCTCATCCCAAGGTCGATATTTCCCTTATCAAGGTGCCCTTTGAATTCCATTAGATCTTGTTTCCTCCCTTGTGGACCAGCATTATCATTCTCTTGTGGTAAAATTTTTAGGGCCTTGCCCTAAGATGGATTCGATCCGTAAATGGTCCATTACCCATTAGCATCATTAAGGATCCATGGAACTGGTTTCCTTTCCCAAGGGGTGTTTTCTCATCCATTTGTATAACCCCATTTTTTCAAGTAGAATCCTGTTATATGGATTGTGGTTATACAACCAAAGAGGGCTTTCTCTCAAAAAATGGAGTGTGTATTTTAACCTAGATATTCAAAATATCAATCTAGCTTCGATTTGGGTTCATCTTCTGGATCTTCCTCTCCATTTATAGGATGTAGATATTTTATGGGGGATTTCCTAGGACATTTGTGAGTTCATCAGTCTTTATCCACCTACCAAAACCAAGACCTACATGGTCCACACTTGCATGTGAATCAATGCTAATCTTGATTCCTCTCTCCCTTTTTCCAATAAGTTGATTTCATATGAGACCTCTACAACTCAGATAATAGAATATAAGAACAAGCCAACCTTCTATTCCATGTGATCCGAGGAAAATCACCTTAGCTCTCAGTGTTGGATGTCTATAATTTCTAAGGTGTCTTCCACCAAAAAACCTTTAGGAGAAGGATTTTGATAGCAACATTATTCCCACAGTTGATCTAAATATTCTTCTTTGGTGGGCTTTAGGCCCCCTCCTTCTAGTACTGAAGTTGTTTCAAACCAGGATATTCCTTCTCAAGGTCCATTAGGGGAGGCTTTGAATGATCTAGTCAAATATTTATTGTTCATTGCTCAAATTTTGTTGGGGTATCCTTTGAATGCTTCATCCTTTGTAGGTCAAGCTCTCTAATATGTTCCTCAAGTTGACATATCTTCCTTCTTTAAGGTATGCTCTTCAACTCCATTTCTAATCCTTTTTCTTATCTATTTTATCATGAGGTTCATCCTTCTATGGATAATGCTGCTCCTCAAAGCCCTCCTCCATAGATTCCTCCTTCCCCTAAAGGCCTTCTTGACCCTTCCGCATGTAAAAATATTTCCAACAATCTTTTTTCCCTAAGCATCCCTTTCACCAAAAATAAAAAAGGGCTTCATTTTGATGTCGATTTATAGAAGAAATAAGGTCGTCCTTCCTCTCATCTCATCAAAAACAAAGAATATTTTGAGGATATTTCCAATGAAACTCAACTCACTTTGAGTCTCTCCTATAAGTAAAAACTTCTTTCAGATCCACTTTTTTGTGGGAAATTATGATATCCTTAATAATTATTGTTATGCTATTAAATTTCCTAATTCACAACTAGCATGCTAGATCTGGTGGACGTGCATATTTAACCTTAAGATGATAAAATATAACAGGCCGGGTTATGCTCAACCATATTTAAAGGGTTTATTGTGATATTAATGGTAAACCAAATATTAGTGAATCCTGCCTCATTTAGAAAATATCGATGCCTTGTCTATTGGGTGATTACAACAAATTTTAATTGAATTAATAAAACAGAGAGAAAAAAAGAAATGACACACCTGCATTCATTCGAATATCGTAATCAATACAAGTCTTAAATCAGGGAGGGAAGGCATTATTTGTGAATTCAAATAATGTAATGCACAAATAAATATTACATACACAATGAGACATGCCAAAGAGCAAAAATAAGATTCTTGTATTATATTCAATGGCAGATGATTACAGAAATGGAGCCTGGCAATGTGCTTAGGTCTCACAAAGAATGCAATACAATATCTGCCCTATCCAAATGTTGTAATAAGGGAGTTTAATCTACTATCCTAAATATAGTGACATATAGATAGGCTCCTCAATAAGATCCTAGAAATGATCTTAGGTAGCTATCTCAACTCTTGGTAATACCTCTTTTGCAAAATTGTGCAGTGGTTGCTTGATGATGAATCTTGGTCGCTTCAGCTACTTATGTATCTTGGCTATCCAAAATCTATTACAAATACTTGGTACTAGTTAATCCATGTGTATTTTCCCTGTCCCTCTGTCTATTCATCTTCCTAGGTGCATTACAAGTTGTCCAAAATTTGAGAAATTGTGACACCTATCTCAAAAGAAACCAACTATTGTCTATGTTGTTTAAACTTCTTAGGCTTCAACTACCTCAAAATTAATTTTTATTTTATATATTTTTTTATTTACCTATTTTTGCAGTGGGTCCAACACTGCTTTTAACATCTTTTATTTTTTTTGGCCAAGTCATGCCTAAGAGTTTTGTGATTTTAACCCATAATTCATCACAAAATGTTGATGTGGCCTTAATGTCTTGTTCGGTAAGTATCAACAGATTGAGGTGATATTCAAATATAGACTCATTTTTGTTTGTAAACCTGATAATGTTTTGAGTCAACTAAGTCATCTCTCTTAGTTTCTAACTTAAATTCTATTCTTATTGTTTTTGGTAGTCAAATTTCTCTATGTTAGGCCATCCAGGCTATCTTTAATGACCTATTCTCCTAGGAGGATGCACCCAGTCTTTGCCTTGTTTCTTGTCTCCTCAGTTAATACATCCGTATCTTGTAATACATTCTCTCAATAAGGCCTCTCTCCATATCTTGTAAGACATTCCTATACTCTATTCTACACTCATTTTGTTGCCCATTATCAAAACTTGTTTATTCCCAACCTTGCTATATATTTCCTTGCATCTGAAGTACACAGGATTAAGGTTTTGGGTCTTTTGATGTACCTTCTGCAATATAGATTTTGTATTCATAATCATGTTTTTAGTCGTAAGCTCGTCAAGTATTCTAGGAAAGGCCTTCACTTTTTATTTCATATCTGTAATTAAATCCTTCTTGTATTCCTTGATAAATTCAGTGCAATCAGAGTATTTTCTTATTGGGGCTTGGGATAATTCATTTTTTAGTTTACTATTTTCTACCTGTATCTCTTGAATTTCTACTTGCATATGGTCTTTTTCATACTATAATATGGTTACCTCGACTGCTAGGCCTAATTTATTTGTTGTAAATTTTTAGTGATAGCCACCTGGGTTTGAGCTTGTGTCTCAACAAGAGTCACTGGATCCTCTTGATACTCAACATGAGCTACTTGGATTATTGGGTCTATTCTCATGGTATTAACTTTCTCCATATGTATGGTTACCTCTAATGTGATCAATGGTTCCACCAAATCTTGTGGTTCAGCAAAGGTAGTTTCTATTACATTAGATTCATTTTCCTAGGATCCCTTTCTTCTTGCATTTCTTGAAGTTATCTATCTTTATTGACATCAAAATTTATAGCTTCTATGTTTAGGTTTGCCTTTGCTAGTCTATTTGTGCTATGAGTGTATGATGGAAAAATGTACTAAAGACAATATTTCCATTTATGTGTTGAAACATCCATGAGAACTGACTTTATTCCATTTTTATGACCTCATTGAATTTCTATCAGCAATATCAGCTTATACATGGTATTCGTCAAAATAGAGAGAACCTATTTCTTTGATCCACTATGACTTCAAAATTGATCAATCACTAAGAATTGCTAATATTGGGTTGACCATCTAGAAGCTTCATCAAACACCCTTCATAGGAGGCTTTGTTTTCTTTTTATTTTATCATTTCCTATCCAACTAATCGCTGGCATATGCTATGAACCAGTGGACCAATTATTGAAGAGTGTTGAGTTAAGGAAGGTCAATCAATACATTCATATTTTTATTTTTATTTTATTTTTACTTGTTTCTAGGTGATGAAGCTAAATTCATCTTATCGTGGTATAAAAAACTTACTCCTTGCACCAAGGTACCCATTTATTCATCTTTGAGAGGTAGTTGAGGATGCACGTGGATGGAATAGTCGATGAGATGAGAATGGTAACCATGTGATTTAAAATTTGGTGGTTAATTATCAGATGTTGTAGTTTATAGACTCAAGTTAATTGGGTGGAATGTGCATCTAGAGCTTATACATCGAAAGGGATAGTTGATGGAACAAAGGGGTTATTTACTAGAAGTCGATAGAACCATGAGTTAAAAAAGAATAGTCGTGGATAGGTGCTTGGGCAGGCAAGATAGCCTACAAAGAGGTGTTTTTTAAGCGTTACAATTGATGGATGAGACTTGAATGAGGACTTAGGTGTGTATACGCCAATCATTCCTGACCAATGGGACGTCAATGGATGAGGGGGCCAATCAATATATTTGAAGTGGAAGACAGGCAAAAATGATTTAATACGATGTCGAAGGGGAAAGACATTTAATTTCACGGTTAAGACCTTCAAGAACTTAGGAATAAGAAAAATGGTTTATTTTAGTTTTTAGCCAATCAGGCATTATCGGACAAGTCATCTACCCTGGGTATATAAGGGAATGACTATCAGTTGAGCTATCAAACTTAAATTACATGGTTGGGTGAGCGAAAGGGGATATCAACTAGGGTAAGTGATGAGTAAGGTAGAGCAGGTGACTTAGCTGCTAGGAATATTAGTATCATACATGTTGGTCGATGGGTATATGGATGGTCAGGTGAGACAAAGAGGGCATCGTATGAGACAATCTCAAGATTTTACTTGGTCGAGTAAGATGATTGATGAAACTATAGTAGGTGGACTTAAATACTTTTGGAGGTTAAACAACTTCATTTTCTTTTGGATTTTATAGAAGTGATCGAGTATCATAGCCAATGAGGTTTAGCAGGTGGAACATCTAGGTGATGGCTCTTTTTATTAGGTGCAATGAATTAAGACATTAAACCTTAGGGAAATTTAACTTGGTGGAGTTTTCATGGGTTTGAAAAAAGAGGAGAAATTTAATACATAGACAACACCCTTTATACCTTAGGAAATATGAATAATTCAATCAAATTTGTGAATAATGGTGGCTAACTTAGGACTTAGGGAAAAATGTAATGGTTTACGGGCTAACCTTAGGGAGACGTGGTTTAGGACTATGAGTTATTAATCCGTTGGTTGGTTGACTTAAGCGAGTGATGGAAAATTAAAGGTGTATGCTTTTAATGAACATGGGGGATAATGATAATCATTGAATTTAATATTTGATTGGGTCATGAGTTTATCTAAGGAAAATACAGATGATATAATATGCTTGATAAAATGATATAAACTATATGGTCTAGTGGAACATATAAAACAAATATGATGTATCATATTTTATAATATCATGGGTTAGATGAATTATCGGATAGAGGGTATTATGAGATGGATGATAAAAATATTTAATGACCTCATGAACTAAAGGTGAATGTGATAATTATGAATGAATGAAGGTGGATTTGGTAAAAATTGATGGATGAATGGAGGTGAACGATAAAATGACTATATGGCTAAGTGAGGATGGTAAGAACGAATTTGTAAAGGATACCCTTGAATGAATTTAGCTCTTAGATGATCTAGATTTAACTCTTTTATTACCATAGGGACCTTATTTTGAGAAAACATGACCTTTTTGAATACTTTGCAATTTTTGGAATTGACCACCATATCCTATAATCACCTAGACACCATATCTAGACCACTTTTGAGAAATTAGGGGTGTAGCATAAGTTAGGATTTTTTTGAAGCACAACATAGGCTCTAATTAGGACAAGAGAAATATTTGATTTTGAAGGAGCAAATTTTTTCTTGAGAATCTCAAAATCTTCAATTTACTTGACCACACATGTTGACCTCTTGGTGTGATAGACTACCAATTCCAAACTGACTGTAATCACGCTCATTCTTCTGACTTACATAAGGACACGTACAAAGTGACTCAAAATTTAGAGCTTGACTAAAAAAAATCCTACTCACCTAAAATTTTTAGCCTAATCACATAAAAGATCAGATAAAGTAACAAACTGATAACACTAATGGTCAAAACTGAAAACAAACATTATTGACTAAAATATTGACACAAAATAAAATGTGACACCATTTTTTTTGGGGGGGGGGAGACAAAAATAGTTCATATGAACTGATCCCCATCATAAGTACGGTACAATTTTAGATGTTGTCCATTTATTGGAAACTACATTTCTTCTCCTTGCAGAATCTACAACTTGTAAGTATGATGGCTTGCTTTCTAGGTGACCTGGTAAAGGCCCAACCATTTTGGTTCTAATTTTTCTTTGTCTCCTGGTTTCTCATTCTTGGATCCTAGTATAACACTATGTCTCCTTTAGAAAATGGTTTTCCTCTAGCTTTTGTATTAAAACCTAAATTGCCTTATGAGTTTCTTGAATCATCCTTGTCAAGGCATCTCTTTTATCTTCTTCTAGTTTGACAATTTTATCCATTATCCTTTGTATGCTATTTGGATTTTTGTAATCTTGGAGTAACAAAGCTAAGGCAGGTCTTTCTACCTATGGAAGAAGTAAAGACTTTTATCCATATACCAATTCATAAGGTGTTTTCCTATTGCTCTTTGAATGGAAATCCTGTCATCCCATAAAGCAAACTTTAATTTATTATCCCTACTTTGTTTTTTTCTACCAAGAGGTCTTTTAACTATGGTAATAAGGTTTTTTTTGGACTCTACCAAGCCATTACCTTGGGGGTAGTAATTTGATGAGTGTGCTAACTCAATGCTATATTTACGGCAGAAATTGACCATTTCAAATGAAATAAAGTATTTGCCATTGTCTCTTACTAACTTTCTAGGCACCCCAAATCTGGTCAGAATTTTTTCTTCCAACAAGTCAATGACCACTTTGGTGGTTGATATTTTCAATGCAGCAACCTCTACCTATTTAGTAAAGTAATTGGTTGTAGTTATTATCCATATATGAACCCCTGAAGAGTTTGGTTTGATTTTGCTAATCGGATCAATACCCCACTGAGTAAATGGAGCTTCCACTACTATATATTTTAGTGGTACAGCAGATAACTTTTTCTTACCATCAAATACTTGGTAGCTTTGGCACTTTTTTACAAATAAGTGTACATCTTTGAACATGGATGGCCAATAGTAACCTGCTCTCATTATGTTATTAGAAGTTGCCTTGGGTGCAAAATGACCTCCACAAAAACCGGTGTGGAACTCTTCAATGATTCCAAAAGTTTTCTTCTGAAAAATGTAGAGTAATAACACTCCTTTTGGATACCTCCAATATAATTTATTGGTCTATATGTAATTCTTTCGTGCCTACTATTTAATGCTCCTCATTCTGTTATGAGAAATACCAATTGGAAAGGTCAATGTTTGCAATTATTTAACAATACCTTTTTACCAGTCATATTCAAAATATTCTATCTCAGTATTCTGTTGCACATTCACTGCTATAACTACGTTGTTGAAGACTTCTCCTCTCTTGGTTGCCATATACTTAGCCAAGCCTTGTTATTTTATAGTTTTCACCACTATGAATTTGACATCATACTACTTTAATTGAACCATCCACCTAGCTGAGCTACCTATGGGTTCATTTTGAGTAAAAACATCCTTGGCAGCTGTGTAAGGAATGCAGGCTATCACTTTGTTTGACCCAAAAAATCCTTTAAAGTGCTCTAAAGCTTTTATGAGTGAAAAGACTTGTTTTTCTATCATTGTATACTCCAGTTGAGCTCCTTTTCAACCTGTACTCATAAATGCTACTAGCCTCTCATTGTTTTCTTGATCTTTTTATGAAAAAATAACAACAATAGTATCTTCTAAAGCAAAAGAGTACATATTAAAATCTCTCAAATAATGAGGACATGCTAATACAGGGCCTATGTAATTGCATCTTTTATTCTTTGAAAATCTTCTAGATTTTCTTCTATCCATATGATATTCCCATCTTTTTTATCATATCGTTAATTAGTTTTGCAATTTGAGCAAAGTTTGGAACAAACCTTCTCACAAAATCAATTTTCCCAAGAAATGACCTGACTTCTTTTAAGCTCTTCGGTAGGACTTTTGAAATGGCCTTAGTCCTTTCAAGATCAATACTAATTCCTTCTTTGAAAACAATATGTCCTAGTAGCTTACCCTGACTTGCTCTAAAAATACACTTCTTAGGATTTAATGAGATACCAAACTTTTTACATCTTTCAAATACTTCATATGTTTAAAGTGATCTTCATGATTTTTAAAGAAGACAGCTATATCATCTAGGTAGACTACCACTACCTTAAACAGTTCAAATTTAAATATAAAATAATTAGAAATTAAATTATGAAGTTCATGACATTTTTCGGTCTTCTACTAAGGTGATGTGTAAATTAAACACACGGTTTGAACTTAGGTTTGTTAATAAGGTGATGTGTAAATTAAACACACGGTTTGAACTTAGGTTTGTTAATAGGTTTATCTTATAATAATTTAAAACAATTTAAATTCAAACATATAACAATAAAATCACACAAAGTTATTCAGTTGTGGATTGAACTAGATTGAAAACCATATACCCTTTTAGTGAATCCAAGCTATATTGAAAACCATATACCCCTCTAGTCTAGTGCAATTGTCTATGGGCTTCTTCACCCGATCCAAACAACGATCCACATCCTCAATCCGTGTTGTTCCCGCATTCTCACCTAAATTCTAGGCATGAATACCTGTGATTCCTTAGGTCTAACAGTAACTTAGAGTCACTGATCAGACTTTTATACAACAATTGTTTGGCTGCGCTGTGAGCAAATCTTGGCGAAAGGTCTACATGTATTCTAGGCATGAATATATGTGATTCCTTAGGTCTAACTCTAACTTAGAGTCACTGAGCAAATCTTGGCGAGAGGTCCAATTACATGTGGAAATAAGAGAGAGGAAGCTTTGGGATTGGGGGCAACTTTAGTATTTACTAGTTACTCTTTTAAGTAGGAAAAACTGCGTCGTAGAAGAGAAGGTTGGTTCCTGAGCATATTCACGATTTTCCGCTCATATTGTGGATTGCTTGCAATCTATAAAGTAGCCAGTCATGCGCCTTTGATATGCTTTTGCAATTTTATAAAAGATAGCTAAGTTTAAATTAAAAGATAAATGTAAGTGGTCATGTTTTCTTTTTAGTTTAAAAGTATTTATTTAAATATCAAAATAATATATTTTTTAATTCAAAAACCTAAATTTAAAATCACAAATTGGTGTAAGTAACCCTTATGTTTTCATTTCAAATATCATAAAAATAAATATATAAATAATAAAAAGTAGCTAGTCAATTGATCGCTTGATTGCTTCACCAGTACAGGAAGTCTTAAAGATACTACAAGAAAAAGAAGAAATTTCTTTTTATGTGGTTCACATTGGACTCATCAAGTGATCCTTCCCTTAAGACTATCTTTGCAGTACCTGCTAGACATTTAAATGCGGCAAACCCAACCCCATTCAAACTTAAAAATCTCAAACGGTTCTATTTCAGTTACTTTGGTGACTAAGTAAATTGCATTCGGTCCGTTGAAAAATGTGACTAAGTAACAGCAACAGCAGAATGTTAAAAGGCTTCAACGGTTGGCTCATCAGAGCCTACATATAGGCCCAGTTGTTCGCTCATCTCATCAGTAGTTTCCATGTCCAGTGAGAATCTTTCATTTTGAATCATTTATAGTTTGTGTTTTGTGTTGGGTGTTTTCAAATCTTTTATAAGGATTTGATTTGGGACTTGCATGCATCTCTGTTTATTAGAGTTTCTGTGTAATTTGTGTTTTCAAAGCTTTTTTAAGGATTTGATTTGAGACTTGGATGCATCTAATTTGTGTTTTCAAAGCTTTTTTAAGGATTTGATTTGAGACTTGGATGCATCTAATTTAGTATTTGTATTCCTTTATCTTTTAGAGTTTCAATCTCTTCTTGTGTGCTTTTTAGAGTTTCTATCTAATTTGTGTTTTCAAATCTTTTTTAAGGATTTGATTTGAGACTTGCATGCATTTAATTTAGTATTTGTATTCCTTTACCTTTTAGAGTTTCAATCTCTTCCTTATAAACACAACTCAATCTCTTCTTTATAAACTTGTGTGCTTTTTTGGATTTGCAAATGGTATTTTGTTTTCTTAATGGTTGTGCATGGTTTAAATGCCATTCCTAAAGAGGACACCGGATAAAAATGGAGACTGCATTAATATATTTGATATAGGTCCTGAAATTGGACTGACTCTGGCAATTGCAATTGCCTGTAAGGTAAATTTCAGCTCGTTCTATGTTTCCGATGCATTGCCTTCATTTCAAAAATAAATAATCAACAGAACAGTTAGATTTATTTGTTAAATTTGTTCTCTGCAGGGTTTGAAGTATCTAAAGTTGACTTTTGGTGATTAAAATGAGTTTGCCTCCAATTCCTTTTCCTTGTTCTCCAAGGGATTTTGACTCCAAACTAGAAGGTCAGTAATAGCATTTTTTTTTTTTTTTTTTTGGTAAGTAAGAGAATATTTATGATTAACACCGGGTTTTAACTGGTTGACCCAAAACCATTTTACAAAATAGGGTCCACTGACCAACTGGACAAAGGCCAAGCCCTGAAAGTTTAAACTGACAATAAAAAGGGCCAAGACCTACTCTTCCAATAGAATACAGCCAAACTAAACTATGGAAGCCTAATATTATGGCCATCAGAAAAGAAAGACGCAAAATAGAACTAACAAAGACAAAATCCACTTTGAGCCTTCCAATCTAAAATTTTTCATTATCTATCACCATTAAGACTGCATGAGGAAGATTTTCAGTCCACGTGATCAAATTTGCTGCTACAATGCCTTCATTTGCCAGCCTATCAGCTGCCATGTTTGCTTCCCGAAGGTATGCAAAATTATGGCCTCAGGTCGATCATGAATTAGAGCCCGTGCTTCGTGGATGTAGTCATCAAATCTCCAAGGAGCTCTCTTAGTGTTCTTTAGAAGATTTATAATAATAAGAGAATCACCTTCCACCAACAGTTTCCCTGGATAATTCTCTGCCACCTTTAGGCTCCTCCAAACCGCCCTCGCTTCAACAACATTGTTAGTTTGAGCTCCAAGATGTTCAACAAAAGCTATTAGCACCTCACCCTTGTGGTCTCTAAGTAAGCCACCAGCCCTGACTTCACCGGGTTGCCCCTAGATGCCCCATCAAAATTTAACTTAATCCACCCTAGGGGGGGTGGGGTCCATGAGATCATGGTTCTAGGACAGACTTGAGGATGATTGAGGCCATCAGTGAGAGGTAAGTTTAATGACTGGCCTAATGAAGCTTCAAAAGGATTTGGAGGTCTAGATGCTCGGAGGCACTAAACAAGCATTCTCATTAGCATATACTAAAATTTTTGACAGACGAGAGGATGACCGAGAAACCTTATCCAAGAAGGCCCGACGATTCCTTTCCAACCATATCTGCCACAAGTAGTGATGAAGGCGGATATTCCACATATACCTAAGACGCCTATTCAAAAAGGGAGAAGGCCACTTGGACAAATAAGTCAAATATGGACTGAGGATGGACCCAATAAATATGAAACACTTGTAACAGACCCAACAAGATTGAGACAGAAAAATTACAATACAGAAACAAATGATCAATAGACTCCCACTCAGACATACAAATATAACACCTATTAACAATAGTCACACCTCTTTTTATTAAGTTATCCATGGTGAGGATCTTATTTTGGATGGCCAGCCATGCAAAAAATCCAACCTTCGGAACAATGCTTTTGAAGGTCAGTAATAGCATATTTTAACCAATGGTAGAAAGTGTTTATAACAAAATTTACAACAGAATATAATCAAGAGAGTAGTAATTGTGTATTTGTTTTTCTTTTACAATTAAAGTCCAAGAGATTGAGTTTTTAAAAATTTCTTATAACAAAATAGTGTCTCACAATATTCTAGTTTTAATTTGACTTACCCGAAAACTCATACCAACTAAGTAGAAATTGGAGAACCATATTTAACATAAGAACACTCCATGGTTGGTAGAAATATCTTCAAGTAACAACAATGTATATCTGGTAAGAATATCTTCAAGGTAACAATATATTATAGCTGATAGAAATCTCTTTGTAGAGTCTCATATTGAGGGAAGTAAGAGTTTTATACTATCCATCAAGAAAATAAATCTATTAATGAAAATAATATTATTTAAAAATTTTGTTAGTGATAAGAAATATCACCATAAATACACTTGATAATAGTTATCTTCTTTAGTTATATTTGCTTTAGCTTATTTGTCTCCATATTCATCATCTTTTTTATAATGAATGGGAACAATGTTAGTTCCAAGTAAAGCCATAGTATTTCACATGAAACAAAAAAAAAAGTGTAAATAAATATTCAAACACTGATGTTTAGCCTTTAGTGCTTCTTATAATAGTTCTCATAAATTATAAATTATGCTTACAAATTAACATATAATTTTAAACACATATATGACAATACCTGTATCATTAAAAATTTATATGATAGTGTTTGATTCAACTGTTTTAATGATTCTAACCATGTTTTTACTTATTTTTTTAATTATGGTAGTGTTATGTTTAACTAAGAGGTACTTCATATGTTGTGTTACTACTTTTCATCCTAACACTACTATATTTATGCACAAGTCTTCTTAGAGTATATCTGTAAAAATAACTATAGTGTATTCATCTTGTTAGACAAGACATGCCTCTGATTTTATATCCTATCATATAATATATTACAATTTTGCTAGCTATATGTTTAAACTTTTTAAATTGTCAGAAAAAAAAAAAATTAAATATACTACTACCTTAAGAAATAGATAAGAATTTAGTTTATCATTAAAAACAATTTCATAGCCACGAATCCCACGTTTGGTATACAATGTATGATAAAATATGGATCAAAAAGTCATGCTACTTTGAATTTTACCAACCCCAAAAATCATGCCACCTTAGTAGAAATGGATAATTTAATACATAATGCACTCTTAAGTTGGATTAGGAACCTTAAAAGGGATAACCTTAAATAACCTAACTACATCTATTATAGAAATATCTTTGGGGTAACAACATTGTATAGTTATAAGGTAATAACATGGTATAGGTGATTGAAATCTCTTCAAAGAGAGTGTCGTGTTGAGACAAGTAGAAGCTATTCTTAAGTCATTAATTTGAAATATGGTAAAATTAGTCCATATGTAAGAAGATAGATCTCCTAAGAGGGATAATATTCTCTAAATATTGTTTCCAAGGAAGATATATAATCATCAATACACTTGATAGAGTTATCTCAATCATTTTTATCTACTTTTACTTAGTCATCTCTATAATGCTCATCCTCATCCTATTAAAAATAGATTTTGACAATACCTTTTCTAGGTTAAAATATTGTATGGACATGTGAGAAAAAGGAAGTAGATAGACAAGTTTAAATACTAATATTGTTAATTTTAAGTGAGATATCATGATTTTTTCTTATAAATCAATAATAATTATTTTCCATGTTGAGCTTAGGATTTTCATACTATATTTTTTAAAAAGGACTTGAACTTTAAGTGGTTCTTAAAATGTGTTTGATAAGTTCCAAATTCCATCCTTAGGCTTGCATAGAGTTGTCAAAGAAAATTATATACAAAAGCTACACCATATTTTTATTTAAGCATGGCCTGAATCTCACTTTAAAAAATTATTGAATCTCTAATTGTCCTCTCACCTTGTAATTAGCTTTACTCATTGAACTCATGCACATTTAATTAATTATTATTGTATTTTTTTGTTTTATTTATTCATAACAATCTCATAAAATTTTATTTGTAGGACGACTTTAAGTTTAACAAAACTTGGGGAGTTAGATTTCATAACATATAAATTTGCATCTATATTCTCTATCATAGTCAATGGATTTAATTTTCTCATGTTATATCTAATATTACAACAACAGTAAATTAATTTTCAAAAACATATTTTTTTTCAAAAAGTATAATAGATAGTTTAACATTTAAGTTTCTTCATAAACATAATATGAGCAATTAAGCTAATTTCTTATAAAATATTCTTCAAGGTATACTTCATAAAAGTAGTTATAGCAAACTAAAATTAATTATACTAATAGATTTTACTTCTTTCATTTAACTATTTCAATGCTAATGCACACTATAGATAAAGCTATATCCAAATTATTCAAATGATGGTGACTAATTCTATGTACCCAAAGGAATTAAATGAGATATGAAGTGTTGGATTTGGATTTATTTCTTAATTTTTAACTTATTTTAATATTTAATGTATTCTAGAAAGTAAAATATTATAAATTGAGATTGAAATATTTCATAAGTTGTTAATATATTACTATGATTATTAATAACTAAATTCTTTCATTTATCATGAAGATGCATCATACACATAATTAAAAGAAACCTCATTGAAATATGTACATGGAAGATGAAGTAAATATTGAAAGTGTTTTCTTATAAATATTAGAAATATTTGTCTTCACTTACCATGGGATTATGGATTATCTATAATTTCTTATGCATTTTATCCTTTGCTATACAATATATTATAGTTAAGAGTAAGGTACAAATATGTTAGTAATGAGTAGCTATTAGGGATGAAAATATCACATCAACAAGCACAAAAAAGAAATAATAATAATATTACAAGAAAAAATAAATATAACCTATAACCTCCCATGCATTAAAAACAACTTTACCTTTTTATATTATAATATTTCTAAATAATAACATTAATTAATAATAAATAGAAGGTGATCTTGGGATCAAAAATTTGTTGTTGTTCAATAATGCATTGATTGTAAAAATAGCTTAGCAATTATGTGTTGAGGAGGACCATCTGTGGAAAGATATTATGAGAGGTAAGTATCTGGAATGGTTTGCTGGAGGTCAAAATTTTGATTACAGAGGGTATGCAATGACATATTGGTAATGGTAAGGATGTGTTCTTTTGGGAGGATACTTGGATTCTTTTTTAATCTCTCTTTCATAATCGCAATTTTATGAGTTGAAGGCTCCTTTATCACTGAAATATGGAGAAAAAATAATTGATTACATAATCATCACTAATGGCAAGAGGACTTGGAAGCATCTGAATTTATATACAACTAATCTTCAGATCCTTCAAAGTTTGGCAAGGTTGAACATGTTGTTGCAACAATACTTTCTTCCTCAACAGAATGATAAGGACTTCCTTTTATGGACTCATTCTCCTAAAGTTCTTTTTTTCTATCAAGACTCTGTTGTGGAGTTTCCACAACTACCCCAAACTTCTTGGGGACCCACTTGTCATGTTTTGGTATTAAAGGTTTTTGGTTTTCTTTGGGCTTATAAGAATAGTGATGTTTTACCATTTTATTTTAATGATTTTTTTTTAGTTAGTTATTTGATATTTAAATGATTAATTAATCTAGGCATTAATGCTTAGATTAATTAAAATCCATTTTGATAAATAGAGTTTAATGTTCTTCATATTGTCTAAAGTGACGGAATGTGTTCAACAAAGCAAGGCCTGACCAAAACATTACCTAAAACAATAAGAGAATGCAAAAGGGACAAAGAGATTGAGATAGAAAGTAATATGCTATTATCTACATAATATAATTGCATTAATTATATTATGTACATAATAGTAATATTATTAAGATTATATTATAATGTTCTAAAATATTATTATTATAATAATATTATTATATTGTATATAATAATATTATTATAATATACTTTACAAAGGATATGATAATAATATTTAAGGTAATGTTTAATCATATTGCGTGTGATTGCAGGAGAAGGCGATGGTGGCCATTCAAAAATGTTCGAAGGCAAGGGTGGCTATTCTAAAAATGTTCGATGCCATGGCGGCGTGAGACATCATGGAGTAACGTCGACAAGGAAGAAATCCAAAGATAGCGTTAGGGTTTCAGGAGGACAACACGTAAGGCACCATATTTGATAGTGAAATAGAGGTATGCCATCGAACAAGGATAGAGAAGCATTATTAGGGCAACCTGTAACCCTAATCGATGGAGTTAAAGGCCTGCCTCGAGTGCATGGAGATTTTTTTTGTTGCACAGCGTGAGTGCGAGCTCGACAACACCATGGCGATGTGAGGTTGGTAGTGCCATGGCTGCATAGATCGATGGTAGTGCCATGGCTGCGTAGATCGATGGTAGTACCATGGTTGCATGGGTTTAATAATGCCATGGTTGCATCGTTCGTAGCACCATGGCAATGCATTGGATAGTGCCATGGCTGCATTGATCGCATCACCATGGCAATGCATTGGACAATGCCATGGTTGCATCGATCGTAACACCATGGCGACGTATTGGACAATGCCATGGCTGCATCAATAACATGATGGCATCATTTGGTTATGTGGACACCAAAGTGCCCAGGATGGGGAATGCCATCCCAATCCTTGGGCACGTGGGTATGGCTTTGAAGGGATACCACCGGGTCTTGGTTTCGAAGAGCAACAATGAAAATTTCGCTGAATAAGATTGGCCTACCTTATTTTAATTTATGTGAATGTGGTTTGATTACATTCAATGTTTTAAAGGAAGTTTAAAATCGTAGGGGTTATAAGGTAGAGTTAAATGTTTTTTTTTTATCATTCATTTTGATGGATGCAAAGGGGTGTTCTTGGGTAGAATGCTTATGTGATAAGAGAAAGGGGAGACATAAGGAGTCATGCAAGGCTATGTTTTTTGTTGGTTTTATTATTGTTTAAAAAAAATGTTTAGAAGTGTTATTTTTATTGTATTAAATCATAGAAAATGATGATGGATTATCTTCTTATATCCATTCATTATTTTGATTGTGAAAGAAGTTGAAGCGAAAGGACTTCCAAGCATTATTTATACCTTGCTATCCTACCTTTTTAGAGGGGGCTGGAAATGATGTAACATTCCGAAAAGCAATAAGAAAGAGCATTTTCAAATTTTGAAAGAGTAGCAAACTTTTGTGAGCAAAATCAAAAGGAGGGTTTTTATCATAAAACTAACGTTTTTAGTGTCTTATCATTTCTGCATTTTAGTGACTTCTAGCCATTGTCTTATGCCATGAAATGGGTTGCAATAGGCGAAGGTCAAGATGATGCAGTTTCTCTATGTTTCCTTTGAGTCTCGCACTTGATTTAATGGTATTGTGCTTATGTTGCAGGTCCATTAATTCAGGTTGTTTTATGATTACCTCATAACTTGGGATTTTGCAGGGAGGAGCTTGCTAAACTGATTCAGAATTTGACTTTTTTAGCTAACCAAATTTGCATTTTTATTTATTTATTTATTTAAGTTCATTTTATTTCAAGCACTCAATCATTCCATTCTGGTCCATCCAAAATTTCATTTTCTTTTTATTTCCATTCTGGTCCTTTTCCAGAATTTCTGCTAATTTCATTTCAGTTTCATTTCTATTCTGGTCCATTTCCAGAATTGTTAAGCTTTCAAGTTGTTTTCATTCTGGTCATTTTCTAGAATTTTTGCACCTCCAAACTTCATTAATCTAAATTTTTAGATAAAACACATGGTTTAGGAGGGATACTAACCTACAATTTCACATTAAGTTAAGATAAGAAGTGAAAGCTAACTTTGCTAACATTGCTAACATGCTAACTTCTACTAATCACTATTAGGGTAGTGGCATCAACATAAGGAAGATAAAATGAACCCACTATCTAAAATTTACTTCATCTTAAAGGCACGGGCATTAAAATAAGGTGGAAAATTCCACATTTTATCATTTGAAACCTTTTAAGTGAAGATAAAATACTTTACTAATAGGGATTCAGGGTAGCACCAATTTAAAAAACCCTAAAAAGAACTACTTTTATTTTACATTTGCTTTTAGTTAGATCTTTCAATCACTAAGCATTGTTTAGAACCAGCAAAGGCCCCTTGTTTATGGTCACATGCATCATTGAATTATTTCTGGCATTATTGTAATCTTTTAGATATTTTACCAGAACCTTGGAGAAGTTGAATGTTTGTCATTTGGTTTCTTTTCAAGAGAGAGTTTTTTGTTCAATACTCTGCATGTGGTGGTATTTTGCAATTGGGAAAAATATACACTCAACATTTTTGGTGCTAGAAGGAGGGCCTTCTTTTATGCTTTGTGATTTAGTCCTTGCTAATGCTAACGTGGTCAGTTTTGATTCAACAATATTGTGTTTGCAGGTGCAACATGTTACTCTTGACTAGTTTGTGAGAAGCCTTAATAGAATAGATTTAAGTTTCCCAGGCTGGACCCACCTAGATGCATTGCTACTAGGTCCAAAACCACTGAGGAAACCATTTTTCAAAGTCTTTCTCCCAAACCTAGGAAACCAAGATACAAAATCTAGGGGATCAAAATCCCGTCTGAGCCTTCTGATACATTAGGTTTAGAGACGCTTTGCCAAGATTTGGAAAGGCTAGCTCTCAGACCTCTGAATCTGAATACCTTTAGTGGGTGTGCACCCATTAGTTCCACCGCAAGAGCTACATCAAGTGTACCCATCTTCGTCATCCCGAGTGTGTCAACTACTTTAGTAGGGTCATTACCTTTGGTTAATATGGCCCAACAATAGCAACAACAACAACCAGTTCCCTGGTTTGGTACCCAAAGTTCTCCATTAAGTATACCTGGGGATGTCCATGACATACCTAGGCACCTTGAGAGGTCTATCCCTAAGTTTTTCCATGATGGTCCCATTTCAGTTGAAGAGCACATTCAAATTTACAAGGATCACATGATTAGGTAGGGAGTCAGTCATGAAGACGTCACTTGTCGACTCTTCCCTAATAGCTTTGACCAAATGGCTCATGAATGGTACAAGAATCTTCCTGCAGGGTCCATTACATCTTGGGCCCAGTTGGAAGCTACCTTTGTTAATCAATTTAGGTCATTTCTAGATCCTACCATCATGTATAACCAATTCGTGTCATGCAAGAGGTATCCTAATGAACCTATCAAAACATTTAATGCCATATTCCAAAAGCTTTACACAAACGTGACTCATCATTTTGCAATAGATGCTGTTGTGGCATTGCAATTATACCTCGTAGCCTTAGACCCGATGACAACCATGTTTACCAGGAGAAATCCTCAAGTTACAATGCTAGCCTTAGCCTATGTTGAAGCCATGACTATTGAGCAGCAAATGACACCGCAAGGTGGCACTATGCCTCAATTTCCCATGTTAGGGCAATATGGCCCTTACAATCAATTTGCCATGATGAATCAAGTTGTGACACCTCAGATGCCCATGATGAATGCTTTGCCATATCATCAGTCATACCCATTCACTCCCATGCTTCCATATTTTTTGACATACCCTAGTGTTGCCATTCCACCCACTCTGCAAACAATGGCTGCTAATCAGATAACCTTGCCAGGATTTGAGGTGAGTAGTACTCAAACCTCAAATGCATATCCCATGGTTGCACCTCTTCAGGCCAAGGGTCCATGGTGGACCCAAAACACCCAGAGTCAAACCTTAGTGCCTAATCCAGAGGTTGCTAATGTCAAAAATGTCAGTGGATCTAGGGTTGTCATGTCCCAACCACAAGGATCCAATTCTAAGCTGGAAGAGCTCAAGAGAATGACCATCAAATAGGGCAATGACATCATTCGGTTACAGAAGCAAGTTGCCCAAAATCCCATGCCCAATCGAAACCATGACCATAGGAGAACAGGACCATACAATACGCAGCCTAACAATGGGTGCGTACCCAATCCGGTAGCCAATCAGGTCGATGCGTTAGGGGATTGTGATGAGTCAGAGTCATGTGATGAGGAAATGCATCACTATTGCCATAGAAAGTTAGACGCTTTGGTGTCTGAAGTCATCCATTATTTAGAAAATGATGAGATGGAGGAAGATATGAATGTGTTAGGAGAGGAAGAGGATGAAGCTTTGGAAGCCCAGGCCGCTAGACATTTTGGGAAAGCTAATCACAAGTATTTTACTAGGAGTTCTAAGGATCCCAAAACCTCCTCTACTCCCCCAAACAACCCTTTAGTTCCTCCTGATACAAAAGGTGATGTGAATCCACCACCTCCATTGTTGGAAGCACCTAGGACAATGCCAAAAGTGTCAAATCCTGGAACATCCACTTATGACTTGGAAGAAGACATGAAAAGGACCAAGGCCAATATCTCAATGTATGAGGTCTCTCAATTGTTGGGGTAGGATAAAATCATGGGGAAGAGATTGAATTCCCTGAGTCAAATTCATGAGGTTAAATCTATAGAACCCCAACTTGCTATGATGAAAGAGAAACCAGAGGTCCCCCCTTTTCTCATAACTATTAGGATCATAGGCAAGAATTTACACAACTATTTGATTGATTCTGGTGCCTCGGCCAACATCATGCCTCTTGAGATAAGCCAAAAGCTAGGACTTAAGCCTGTTCATTCGAATAGCAAAGTGGTCCAATTGGACAGATCTATGGTGGATGTAGTAGGTGTTGTAAAATATGTCCTAGTTCAGATCAACTCAGAGCCTAGGGTCCAACATTACATGGATATCCTTGTGCTAAATATTACTGCCAAGTATGGCATGGTTTTGGGCAGGGATTGGAGCAAAAATCTCAATGGTTATGTGGTGACTGATTCCTCCCATATGTGGTTGCCATGGAGAGGAGTTGCAAACCAAATCTGGGTAGACAGAGAGCCTAGACTTAGGGAGATGATTACAGAGTATAATAAACCCAATGAGATTCAGTTTACTAAAATAGAATTGGGGGTTTACAATTTTGACATAGAGGACATAGCCGAAGGGTCCCAAAATGATAATCTTTACCATTGTACTTCAGAAGAAAACAAGAGGGTGTGGACCCTAAAGTTTGATGGGTCCAAATCAAAACAAGGTGTGGGAGCTGGGATAGAGCTCACATGTCCTGGTAGTAAGCCTTTGCTTGCTGCCTACAGATTACAGTTCCCAGCCACCAATAATGTGGCGGAGTATGAAGCCCTAATTTTTGGACTTTAGTTGGCCCTAAGAGAAAAGGTAAAATGCCTTAAGGCATTGGGAGACTCAGAGTTAGTAGTCAAATAGGTCAAGGAGCAGTATACCTATAGAGACAAGAGGTTGAACCTCTATAAAACTAGAGTGAGGGAATTAATTAATGAGTTTGATGCTTTCAATATTTCCCTCATCTCAAGAAAAAATAATAAAATGGCTGATTCGTTAGCCATAGCGGCCAACATGCTTTTGCCTGCTGACCATAAAAAATGTAAAAAAATTTCCATAGAGCTAGTGCCTTGCCCCTCCATACCAGACAATGTCATGAATTTATAGGTCTTTGATAGTGATAGACACATTTTTAGTTTTGTCACTAATTCTGGTATATTTGAAAATCAGGTTATAGACGAAGAAGAGAGGAGGCAAGTAGAAGTAGGAACAACCGGAGTATGGAATGAGATGCCAAGTGATAGGGCCTCTCTAGAAAAGTTGTTTGATATTGGATATCAAAAGAAAAAGAGAAAAATACCATCCCCCAAGGAATCATGCAATTTAGTCAATTTGGGGAGTGCAGTAGATCCACGTGAAGTGTTCATTGCAAAGGCATGCACACAATGAGAGAAGGAGTCAATAGCTCAGGTTTTAGGAGAATACATTGATTGCATAGCTTGGAGCTATGAAGAGCTGAAAACTTATGACCCGAATGTAATCATGCATACTATTCCTTTGAAGCCTGATTCCAAGCCTTTTAGACAGAGACAGAGAACGGTTAACCCAATCCTAGAGCCCTTGATAGAGAAGGAAGTGAAGAGGCTACTGGAAGCCAAAATCATCTTCCCTATTAGGCATTCCACATGGGTGGCTAATCTTGTCCCTGTTAGGAAGAAGAGTGGAGAGATTCGGTTGTGCATAGATTTTAGAAATCTGAACAAAGCTTGCCAAAAAGACAATTACCCATTACCCACCATTGATGAGATACTCCAAAAGGTAAATGGGTCTGAAATGATGTCATTCTTGGATGGATACTTAGGATATAATCAAATTCTCATACATCCAAATGATAGGATGAAGACGACCTTCACCATGAAGTGGGGAACATTTGCCTACCAGAGGATGTCGTTTGGTTTGTTGAACGTTGGAGCCACTTTCCAAAGAGCCATGGATTTTGCATTCAAGGGGCTCAGTGGTAAGTGCATTATTGTCTATGTGGATGATATTCCTATCTTCTCCAAGAAGAGGGAAGATCATGTTAGAGACTTGAGGAAAGTGCTCCAAAGGTGCAGGGAACATGGAATTTCCCTAAATCCAAAAAAGTGCATCTTTGGGGTAACGGAGGGTAAGTTGTTAGGACATGTCATTTCAAAATATGGGATTGCTATAGACCTAGAGTGGATAGCCACTATCCGGGATATTCCTCATCCCAATAGCAAAAAGGAGCTTAGGTCCTTTTTTGGTAAGATTAACTTTGTGAGAAAATTCATTTCAGGTTTTGTCGAGATCGCCAAGCCCCTAAATGACATGCTGAAAAAATATGTTCAGATAAAGTGGACCAGTGAGAATAGGGATGCCTTCACAAGCATCAAGGATGCTATTTCCAAAGCCCCTATTCTCATTAGTCCAGACTATGCTAAACCATTTTATGTTTACACATTTGCTTCAGATCATTCTTTTGCAAGTGTGTTAACTCAGAAAAGTGAAGACAACATTGAAAATCCTATAGCCTTTCTGAGTTCTCCTTTGAAGGACGTGAAACTGAGGTATTCTGTCCTAGACAAGCAAATGTATGCCTTGTTTAAAACTGTTAAAAAATTCAGGCATTACATTGTGCATAGTAAAGTTTTTGCTATAGTTCTTGACCCTACAGTAAAGTCCATGTTCTTACAGAGTGAGCTAGGTGAAAGAAGGGGGAAATGGCTTTCCACCCTTCAAGAATTTGACTTAGAGATAAAGCCCATGAAGATAGTGCATGGACAAGGTTTGGTCAAGGCTATCACAGAAATTGACCCTTCAATAACGTGCCAAAACTACGAGGTTAATGATATCACTACAGAGGAATGGTACGTAGATATTGTATATTTTTTGTTGCATGGTAAGTGCCCTTCTCATTTGAATTCCACTCAGCGTAGGGCACTGCATTTAAAATCAGCTAGATTTTGGATTAAATCTGGTGTGTTGTACAGGAAGAATCATGAAGGAATTTTCCTTCGTTGCATTACTCAAGAGGAAGCAACCCAAGTACTCAAAGACTTCCATGGTAAGTATGGAACTGGACATGGGTCAACAAACGCGACAACACACTAGATTCTTAGAGTTGGGTATTATTGGCCCCACTTGTTTAAAGACGCACATGCACATGTAAGAACATGTCACATATGCCAAGTGGCAGCCAACAGAGATCGGAATGCAGCAATGTCATTGCAGTCAGTGGTAGAGACGAGACCATTTGCACAATGGGGATTAGACTTTGTTGGGGTGATAAATCCTAACTCGTCCGATTCCCATAAGTTCATCCTCACCACTACTGATTACTTGCACGAGGTGGACAGAGGCTATACCTACTAAGAATGCCACCTCCGAGGTTGTGATTAGATTTCTAGAGGAAAACATAGTCACTCATTTTGGAATGCCTAACTCCATAGTAAGTGACAATGGTTCTGCCTTTTCCTCTTTAGAATTTGCAAATTGGGCGTACGACAATAAGGTGAGTCTAAAATTCTCTTCCAATTATTACCCCCAAGGCAATGGTTTG
Organism: Wollemia nobilis; assembly: GCA_028583015.1. Classification (NCBI taxonomy): domain Eukaryota; kingdom Viridiplantae; phylum Streptophyta; class Pinopsida; order Araucariales; family Araucariaceae; genus Wollemia; species Wollemia nobilis. Next base: position 8,414,561 of record JAQPPZ010007509.1, on the reverse strand, counting down.
GCAGAATCATCAAATAAAAATTTATTATGCATAATCAAAAAATTACTTGAAAAGAACCCTAGAGATTGGCATAGTAAGTTAAAATTTGCCCTTTGGGCAGATAGGACCAGAAGCAAGGAGTCAATTGGGACATCTCCTTATCACTTAGTCTATGGGCAAGACCCTATTTTTCCCACTAATCTGAAGTTGCAAACTTTACATTTTATAAAAGACTATATTGGGACTGATAATAAACTTGAAACCAGATTAACCCAATTAATGCATCTTGATGAGAAGAGGGAGGAAGCCATGCTCCATTTCAGCAAACATCAAGACATAATCAAAATGTGGTTTGATAAACGGTCCAAAATTAAGGTCTTTAAAGTTTCAGATTTAGTTTTGTTGTGGGATAAAAGGCATGAGAAAAAAGGAGAACATGAAAAGTTTGATTGCTTGTGGCTGGGACCCTATCTAATATCCGAAGTCCTAGGTGAAAATAGTTTCAGATTAAAAACCTTGGATGGAAAATATTTGGCCTTACCCATCAATGGCCTTCATTTAAAGCATTATTTTTAGGCCTAAGGGTAGAGTCATTGTATTATATGTACACTAATCAGCTTGTTTGATTGTTTGTCTTGTCAGTTTTATTTCCTGTTTATTTGATCTTGTTTCTTTGATTTCAGGAGTTTTTAGTATGTCAAGGTTGTCCAGTTTTGGATTTGATTGTAGGAGTAAGAGGTCAGCCTATGTGTATACGAATGTCAACCAAGACTAAAAGGATGTGAAACATTGGAATCATATGGCAAAAAGGCTTGAACATGTGAATATTGGTTGCAACTCATGAAGCATGAAGTCTTTGATTTTGCATATCATCCACCCATGTCTCAAAGGCACATTCTTATTACATAAACATCATGACCAATCCACCTCCATATGCTAAACCCAAACACTGAAAGTGATGTCCAATTATCTTGGGATCAAAGGCACAAAGAACACTAAGAAGATCTTAGGTTTGGAAGTTGTTGCCGAAGTTGCCTTGGGTCTATCACATTTCTGTCCATGTCCAACATCTTGGGTAAAATAATATGAAACCATACTTGGATGGGGATGTGAGGCGAAAAGGTAATTCTGGTCTATCCCGCCCTGCACATAGTCCATGAATAGTGGTTTTTATCACTACAATATTTATGCTCATAAAATAGTGGTTATCACCACTAGCATGATTTACAAATCAGAGTAGTAAGGATAGGGTCAAATTCTCATCACACCTTGGTTGAGAATCCGATTCCCCAAAACTCTAAACTGAATTGTAAGGATCGTACTACTTGCCCCCTCAGAAGGATGGGTAGTCATCCCCAAAATTCTTTAAAAAAATATATAGAGCAAAGCCAAGCAAAGAGGACTGGACTATGGGGTTAACCTCCACCGGGGCTATAGACGCTTGACTGGTAGTGGAGTACACTCATGCCTGGTGACATGACTCCCGTAAGGTTGAGATTTATGTCCGCCATGAGGATAGATTAGTCTGATGACCTCATCCATAACCGGTTTAATTATTTTGGTCAAATATGAGAGCAGTAAAGGATAGGGTTATATTCTCATCACACCTTGGTTGAGAATCCAATTCCCCAAAGCTCTAAGGTCCACTTGCACACACTGGTCCTTGATGATGATGGCTCATAACCAAGCCCCAGATCTGGTCAATGAATTCATCGCACACACATTTGATCCTAAGATGGTTAGACATTTTGAGGTGTTTGCTCAAGCCACCATAGAATGTGTTGCCCATGCTATAAAAATTTTTACCCTCAAAGCTCTCCATATTCTTTGCAATAATTCTAGTCAAGTAAAATTGGTGATGCAATACCGAAAAGTTACAAACAATAAGGTGTGAAGTGCTTCACACACACAGAGCTAATATTGCATGATTCTAATGTTTTGTTGTTCTTATGAGTCTATTGACATTATTCATGCATTTGCTGACGCTTGTTGCTTCCTGGTTTGGAGTGTGTTTTCAGATTTTCTTTTTGGGTTCTCACCGAAATGCTCAGGAGCATTTCCCAGCAGAGTCACCATTTTGTTGTGGAGTTTCCACAACTACCCCAAACTTCTTGGGGACCCACTTGTCATGTTTTGGTATTAAAGGTTTTTGGTTTTCTTTGGGCTTATAAGAATAGTGATGTTTTACCATTTTATTTTAATGATTTTTTTTAGTTAGTTATTTGATATTTAAATGATTAATTAATCTAGGCATTAATGCTTAGATTAATTAAAATCCATTTTGATAAATAGAGTTTAATGTTCTTCATATTGTCTAAAGTGATGGAATGTGTTCAACAAAGCAAGGCCTGACCAAAACATTACCTAAAACAATAAGAGAATGCAAAAGGGACAAAGAGATTGAGATAGAAAGTAATATGCTATTATCTACATAATATAATTGCATTAATTATATTATGTACATAATAGTAATATTATTAATATTATATTATAATGTTCTAAAATATTATTATTATAATAATATTATTATATTGTATATAATAATATTATTATAATATACTTTACAAAGGATATGATAATAATATTTAAGGTAATGTTTAATCATATTGCGTGTGATTGCAGGAGAAGGCGATGGTGGCCATTCGAAAATGTTCGAAGGCAAGGGTGGCTATTCCAAAAATGTTCGATGCCATGGCGGCGTGAGACGTCATGGAGTAACGCCGACAAGGAAGAAATCCAAAGATAGCATTAGGGTTTCAGGAGGACAACACGTAAGGCACCAGATTTGATAGTGAAACAGAGGCATGCCATCGAACAAGGATAGAGAAGCATTATTAGGGCAACCTGTAACCCTAATCGATGGAGTTAAAGGCCTGCCTCGAGTGCATGGAGATTTTTTTGTTGCATAGCATGAGTGCGAGCTCGACAACACCATGGCGATGTGAGGTTGGCAGCGCCATGGCTGCATAGATCGATGGCAGTGCCATGGCTATGTAGATCGATGGTAGTACCATGGCTATATGGGTTTAACAGTGCCATGGTTGCATTGTTTGTAGCACCATGGCAATGCATTGGACAATGCCATGGCTGCATCGATCGCATCACCATGGCAACGCATTGGACAACGCCATGGTTGCATCGATCGTAGCACCATGGCGACGTATTGGACAACGCCATGGCTGCATCAATAACATGATGGCATCATTTGGTTATGTGGACACCAAAGTGCCCAGGATGGGGAATGCCATCCCAGTCCTTGGGCACGTGGGTATGGCTTCGAAGGGATACCACCGGGTCTTGGTTTCGAAGAGCAACAATGAAAATTTCGCTGAATAAGATTGGCCTACCTTATTTTAATTTATGTGAATGTGGTTTGATTACATTCAATGTTTTAAAGGAAGTTTAAAATCGTAGGGGTTATAAGGTAGAGTTAATATTTTTTTTTTATCATTCATTTTGATGGATGCAAAGGGGTGTTCTTGGGTAGAATGCTTATGTGATAAGAGAAAGGGGAGACATAAGGAGTCATGCAAGGCTATGTTTTTTGTTGGTTTTATTATTGTTTAAAAAAAAATGTTTAGAAGTGTTATTTTTATTGTATTAAATCACAGAAAATGATGATGGATTATCTTCTTATATCCATTCATTATTTTGATTGTGAAAGAAGCTGAAGCGAAAGGACTTCCAAGCATTATTTATACCTTGCTATCCTACCTTTTTGGAGGGGGGCTGGAAATGATGTAACATTCCGAAAAGCAATAAGAAAGAGCATTTTCAAATTTTGAAAGAGTAGCAAACTTTTGTGAGCAAAATCAAAAGGAGGGTTTTTATCATAAAACTAACGTTTTTAGTGTCTTATCATTTCTGCATTTTAGTGACTTCTAGCCATTGTCTTATGCCATGAAATGGGTTGCAATAGGCGAAGGTCAAGATGATGCAGTTTCTCTATGTTTCCTTTGAGTCTCGCACTTGATTTAATGGTATTGTGCTTATGTTGCAGGTCCATTAATTCAGGTTGTTTTATGATTACCTCATAACTTGGGATTTTGCAGGGAGGAGCTTGCTAAACTGATTCAGAATTTGACTTTTTTAGCTAACCAAATTTGCATTTTTATTTATTTATTTTTTAGTTCATTTTATTTCAAGCACTCAATCATTCCATTCTGGTCCATCCAGAATTTCATTTTCTTTTTATTTCCATTCTGGTCCTTTTCCAAAATTTTTGCTAATTTCATTTCAGTTTCATTTCTATTCTGGTCCATTTCCAGAATTGTTAAGCTTTCAAGTTGTTTTCATTCTGGTCATTTTCCAGAATTTTTGCACCTCCAAACTTCATTAATCTAAATTTTTAGATAAAACACATGGTTTAGGAGGGATACTAACCTACAATTTCACATTAAGTTAAGATAAGAAGTGAAAGCTAACTTTGCTAACATTGCTAACATGCTAACTTCTACTAATCACTATTAGGGTAGTGGCATCAACATAAGGAAGATAAAATGAACCCACTATCTAAAATTTACTTCATCTTAAAGGCACGGGCATTAAAATAAGGTGGAAAATTCCACATTTTATCATTTGAAACCTTTTAAGTGAAGATAAAATACTTTACTAACAGGGATTCAAGGTAGCACCAATTTAAAAAACCCTAAAAAGAACTACTTTTATTTTACATTTGCTTTTAGTTAGATCTTTCAATCACTAAGCATTGTTTAGAACCAGCAAAGGCCCCTTGTTTATGGTCACATGCATCATTGAATTATTTATGGCATTATTGTAATATTTTAGATATTTTACCAGAACCTTGGAGAAGTTGAATGTTTGTCATTTGGTTTCTTTTCAAGAGAGAGTTTTCTGTTCAATACTCTGCATGTGGTGGTATTTTGCAATTGGGAAAAATATACACTCAACAGATTGTATATGAGGCTCAATCATTGTCTAGGGGAGGATATTTTCCAGCATAAAGGGTTTAGTATCCTCATTTGATCCCCAATATTGTATTTTTTTATGGCTATATTTTCAAAATAAAATTTTGACTATTGATAATTTATGTCAAAAGGATTCCATCTTCCCAATATTTGTATCTTGTGTTCTAAGGATGTTGAATTTGTGGATCACATTTTCATCTATTGTTATTTCTTAAATAAGGTGCTCAATGCTTTATTGGATACTTTTTCCATCAAATGGACTTTACCTCAAACTTTCAAGGAAATTTTCACTTAGTGGAAATCTCCCTTCATCAGTCACAACCTCACTAGGGTATGGCATCTGGTTTTTCCTCATTTTTTATGGGGTATCTGGTGGGAGAGGAACAAAATAATTTTCAAGGATATTACTAGGGATGAATCCTTTATCTTTAGAAGGATTAAAGCTACTATTAAGAATAACTTGATTGTCTTTGATGTTGGAAATGGTAGGGAAGAAGTTGTGGAGAAAGAGGTTGTTGTTAGTTGGAATCTCAATCTAGATAATTATATTTTTGTATCCACTATTTAAAAAATATTGGCTACTAGATGGCATAAACCATCTAAAGGGTGGGTCATTCTAAAATTTTATGGGGTTGCCAAAGGTAATCTTGGGAGGGCTGGTGGAGGGGGTGTTGTTAGAAATGATAATGGTGAGGTCATTTGGGCTTAAGCTAAATATTATGGTATTCAAACCGACCACTTAGCTAAAGTTAAGGCTCTTTTCTTGGGTGTTCATTAAGTTTTTGAGAGGGGCTTCAGAAGACTTCTCATTCAAGGTGACTCCTTCAACATAATTTAGGATCTGCAGGTTGGAAAGATTGACAATTTTTTTATACTTAATATCATTAAGGACACATCAAAGATTTTGGAAGGTATGTTAGAAGTTAAATATTGAGCATATTTATATGGAAGATAACCAAACTGCTAATTTTATGGCCAATTTGGGGGTGGATAGTGGCCAGTTCAGAATTTGGAAAGACAATTTTCCTTCGCGGTTACTAACAATTGTTGCTTTGGAAGCATTGGGTCTACCTATCCAATAGGTATTTTTATTGTCTTTCTACTTGGATGAGATCTCAGTTGTGTTCTAGTGATCCTCTCTTTGGGAGGTCTTTTTTGGGGGGCTGACCCTTTTGCTCCCTCATGGTTACCATTCTTAAGAAACATGCTTGGTGTTTTGCCTTCATCCTTGCTCTCTGAGTTTGGAGTTTTGTTATCTACATCTTGATGTTCTCCTTTATACCCTTTTGAGTGGTGGATTGATCTTTGCTTTTGGATGATTGTTTTAGTTTAATTTATATTTATTTTGGTCTTGGAGACTGGCCTGTCCTTAATTAGCCTTATCTTTATCTGCCTCCTCTTATGTAAAAGGTTTTGAGACCTTTCAAAACTATGTTTTTCACCATTAATTAAAAAAATAATAATCCACTCTTTATTTCTTATAAAAGAAAAAATTAATCCACTTTCAAAAAATTCAAAAAGGACCTATGAAAATAAAAACAAAATCAAACTTATGTATAATACCTCTTGTATGCAATTCAAAATTATTATTTTAATGTATGGATTTTATAGGATAAATTGTCTTCATAAGCTCTTCAATACATCACTTCTTTCTTTGAGTAACATATACAATCACTGATAATGCAAGTGGTATCCCGATATAATACACCACTTAATTAATATATTAGTTCTTATGTTGGACTGAATACTTGAAAATAATTTTATTATTTAAAAACAAACTCTAGTTACATGTATGTAATATTGATCGTACTTTATAAATTCTTATCATAATAATAGATAATAAAAATATTTTTATTATTATTAGTTATATGTAAAGTATTGATATATTTACTTTCTTGGATCTTTTAGGGGTGTGTAATTAAAAAAAAAAAAAAATTGTTGATATATATCTTTAAATGACTTTATTAAAAATAATAAGACTATAAATAAATAAATTAATAAAAAAATAATTTTAAATTGACATATGTTTTGATTTTATAAAAATTAAATTTTACTTTTAGTATTTTTTTTATTATTATTTTAAGAACGGAAAAATGCATTTTTATTGTGCATTGTTCAATTCTTTATTGGTTCTTTGTTTTTCTAGTGCTCTATTTTTGTTGGGTTTGGAGTTTGTTGGCTCTTCCTATTGGTTCTCTCATGTCATGTTTTTTTGTGTCCATGATGTTAGAAATTTATTTCTTGTTTTCATTATGGAGTAGGCCCTTCCCTTTACTCTGTTGTTTTTGTTGTTTTTTTTGGGTTTTGTTAGGACTATTTTGGTGGTTTGGTTTGTAAATTTGTAAAATGTTGGGAACACTTTCAAAACCTTTTCTTTTCCACTTAATCAAAAAAAATATGGGTTGTATATTTGATCAAAAACCAAAATATTTACAACATGTTTGATTTTAAAAAACTTAGACTACCACTTATCATATTCTATAAAAAGGAATAGGTCCCCCAAATAAACATAAATGCACACATTGCTTAGCACATTATGCTACTACACCAACTACTTTTAAATCTTAAATTTATATAGGAATAGCTCTTCTTCCTTTTATAATTATTATAATAACATTAATAAGTATTATTTAATAATGTTAATTGTATAATTTTAATCACGGTTTTGGCTGACCTAGTGCATGTTTTCTACATTAAAATTTTTATTTTAAACTATGAATTATACCTTTACCAAGAAATTTATTTGTATTATTTTTTCAAAGATAATATTTTTAATTACTTTAAATCTAACATCTATATTTTATATGGATTTATACTTTGCACATATCTCTTTAGCTATTTAAAAAAAATTATATAAAGGTTAATTATATATAGGTACATTGAATGTATAGGCCTAACTTTTGATTCATCTAAAAATACAAGTCTTTACAACCAAAAAAATAGGTGGATCGGCACTCCCCAATATGTAGTCACACTAACTCAGGTAGAGTTAGGCAACGTTACTCAAAAAAATAAAAACAGGGTTGTAGGAGAAAATGTGTGTTATCAAGTATTTTTTGAAAAATGAATAACATGGAGGTTATTCGTCTTTATGATAAAATAGATGTTTTTAATACAAAATGTTTTTTATAATTTTATTTTTATTCAAATTTTTATGCTAACTCATGTAGCTTAAAAGGTTAAGTCTTTCAAAAAAATTCAACTAAAGAAAATATAAACCAAATAGATATGATTACATTCTTTCTTAATATACTTCCTAAAATTTGATGAATAATTATTAGTATTATTCCCATAACATGTTATATTTTATATATAGTTGGAATTATGAAATGATTCCTATATAAATATAGGATTTAAAAGTAGTTGGTTTAGTAGCATAATGTGCTAAGCAATACATTTATTTTTATTTGGGGAACCTATTCTTTTTAGTAGAATATAATAAGTGGTAGTTTGAAATTTTGTAGGACATGTAAATGTTTTAGTTTTTGATCAAATATACATGTTAGAATATCATAATAATATATATGTGTAGACACTAAAATATGGTAAACCTGATTAAGCATCCACAAAAAATGATCAAATTGACATCATATGGCCCCTTGGGCAGCCCTTAGAAGGCTCAAAGTGGTTTTAGCCACTCCGAAAGAGATTTTGGAGGCTTTTGGACTAATTGTTGGAGGTTTTGGCCCAAAATTCACCACCGTCCCACTCTAGTATGGTGGCATATTCCCACCATCCCACCCTGGGACTATGGTGAGCCATCGTCCCAGGGTGGGACGGTGAGCAAGTTTGACCCAAAAAAAGTCAAATCTAGGACAAATGGCACCCAGAAACTGCCATTTACCCCACCAAATGAAGCATGCAGGTCAGAGGGCATTGAATCCTTATGACACACTTATTAATGGAGGCCCAAATTGGATATTCTCTTCCACATCCATTGCATACCTCTCGTTTGACAAGTGGCACCTCCTGCCATGCATGCCCTCACATACCTTTTTGCACATGAGCCCATTTGGGATATAAAATGGATTCAATATCCATACAAAAATAGGGAGAGGAGTTCTAGGATATGCAACGGAGTGCTTTCGATATTTCCCCTCACTTTATTGTGCCTTATTTCCCTCAGAATATCTCTTTTGTGAAGGAGGTTACTGGGTGACTTCAAGAGGGTCCTTTGAGAATAAATTTTCCATTCGGGTGAATTTATTCACCAAATTTGATGACAACACCCCTTAGACTATTTAGGAACATTACCTAGTGGTATTGGTAGAAAAATGTTGGCAGAATTGGTGGGTATCCCATCCTAGGGTTGTCCCAAGACAATAGTTTTCAATACTTTCACCCAAACAAGGTAACGAAAGGTGCCATTCCTAGTGAGGAGTGATGTTCATTATTGTAAGCAAACTCTATCAAAGGTAGACAATCTTCCAAATGAGACTTGTGATCCATGCAGTACATGTGGAGCATGTCTTTTAGAACTTGGTTTATCTTCTCCATTTGGCCATCTATTTCAGGGTGGTATGCCAAACTCATATTTAGTTTTGTACCAAATGCACTATGAAGGGATTTCCAAAATTCAGAAGTAAATTTGGAATCTCTATTTGAGATAATTACCTCAAGAAATTCATGCAATCGAAATACCTCTTTGATGAATCTTCTAGCCACTACCTAAGCATCATCCTTGGTATTCCTTGGTATGAAATGGGTAGCCTTAGTCAATTTGTCGACCACTAAAAATATAACATCGTGTTGGTACCAAGTTTTGGGTAAATCCACTATAAAATCCATGGATATAACATACCATTTTTGTGTAGGTATATCATGCAGATATAGTTTTCCTATAGGATATTGGTGTTCTACCTTAACCTTCTAACATTTGAGGTATCGAGAAACAAAATTCATGATGTCCTTTATTATTACCTAAAATAAGGCTCTTTTCATGTTTTATCGCATTTTGGCTCCTTCCAGATGAGTATAATACGGAGATCTATGGGCTTCTTACATTATCAAGTTATTTAAATTGCCCGTTTTTGGTATTATTGCCCTTCTCTTATAACACAGGAGGTCATATTTCATACTAAATTCCTTATTCCCTTCCGGATCTCTATTCATATTAACTTGAATTTCTTGGCAATACTCATCCTAAGATTGTTCCTATCTCACTCGATCCATAAGGTCCATGTGAATTTTAGTTATGGCTGGTATATACTTTCTTCTACTCAAAGCATTAACTACTTTAATCTCCTTTTATTTTATATACTCGATCTCAAAATCATACTCAATGAGAAATTCTACCCATATTCTTTATCTCACATTAAGTATCGGTTGGGTGAATATATACCACAAACTTTGATAGTCAGTATTTAATTCAAAGGGTCTTCCCACCAAGTAGTGGCACCAAATATTTAAAGCATGCACTACTGTAGATAGCTCCAAATCATGAGTAGCATAATTAACTTCATGCTTTTTGAGCTTCCTTGAAGTATATGCCACTACTAACTCCTCTTGTGAGAGTACCCCTCCTAACCCTTCTATTGATGCATTTGTCCATACTAAAAAGTCCTTTTGTGGGTTGACAACATTTAGTATTGGTGTGGTAGTAAACTTATGCTTTAGTAGTGCAAAGGCAGCCTCACAATTTTCTATCCACTTGAATTCCTTTCCCTTCTTATGAAGGTTAGTTATGGGTCCAACAATCTTGGGGTAATCCTTGATATAACGTCTGTAGTATCCCATTAACCCCATGAAGATTTGTACTTCAGTCACATTAGTAGGGGGTGGCCAAGTCAGGATAGCCTCTATCTTCTTTGGATCCATAACAATTCCTTTTTCTGATATGATGTGTCCAAGATATTGTACCTCTAGAACATAGAATTCACACTTAGCCAGATTTCCATAAAGTTGATTCTTCCTTAGCAATTCCAACATGATTCAAATATTTGTATCGTGCTTTTATCTATCTCAAGAGTATACAAGGATATCATCTAGGAATACCAGGACAAACTGGTCTAAGTGCCTTCTGAACACACTGTTCATTAAGTTCATGAATACAACTGGGACATTATTCAGTCCAAATGGTAGAACCGTAAACTCATAATACCCATACCTACTCTTAAATATTGTCTTGTGAGTGTCTTCCTAATGTATTATTAACTAGTGATACCCTAATCTTAGATCAATCTTAGTGAACACCTTGGCATATTTTAGTTTATCAAATAAATCTTCAATCCTAGGTAGAGGATATTGATTCTTGATTGTAGCCTTATTTAGCATCCTGTAACCAATACATAATTTTAGAGAACCATATTTCTTTTTCATGAACAAAATTGATGCATCCCATGGTGACACACTTGGTTTTATCAAACCTTTCTCTAATAATCCTTGCAACTGAACCTTTAGTTCTTGCATTTCAAATAGGATTCATCCTATTAGGGGATTTATGAATAGGTTTGACTCCTGTCATAAGATCAATTATGAAGTCAAATTCCTGTACAGGAGGTAGTCTAGGTAAGTCCTCTAGAAATACATCCTTAAAATCCTGTAAAATTGGATATTGCCTTATTATTTCTCATTTCTCATCATCTTCTACTTCACTAATTTTTACTACATACACTATTCCTCCTCTCTTTAGGGTCTTTTTCAATTGCATAGCTGACAACATTTGAGGTTCAAATGCCCCTTGTTTGCTATTTATTCTTAGTCTCCTCCAACCTTCTTCTAAATACTCAATCCATTGATCTTGAAAATTGACTAAGACTTTATGAGCCTATAGCCAATCCATCCCTAGGATCACATCAAAGGCATGTAGGGGAGCTACATATAAACAACATTTCGTGGTCCCATTATATAGAGTGATTTCTCCCATAGGATAACAATGGTTCACTGAGTAGGTCTACCCAGAACCATACTCAACCTTCCATCCTTGAGCCAAATATACTAGCCTTTTTGACACAGTCCTTGCTAGACTAGAAGAAATAAAATTATCAAAGGCCCCACTATCTATCAAATTGTTTACTTATTTATTAAAAACCTTACCTTTCACAAGTAATGGGATGGCAAGTCCCTCTAGCTTTTACTTTATAGTTGCAGTGTAAATCCAATGTTATGGTTCCTTTTCTTTTGCAGTAGTTGTGCTAGTCCCTACTCGATATGGACACTAATTATAATAATGAGGTCCTTGACAATTGTAGCACCCCTCCTTGGGTCCTTGCTATTTTTTAGGTTTTTGATATCCTGTCTTAACTGTTGGAGTTGGAGCTTGTAAATTTTGTGGTTGAGATTTTGTATTATTGGGTTTGTTATCCTTCTTATGAAAGTTCTTTTTGAAATTGTTTTGGTTTCCATTAAATTTCTTCTCAAGATTTTGGGGGTTCTTAGCCTTTCGATCTTGATCAGCCTGCCATTTTACAAACCCATCACTATTCCTCTTCTTTAGTTCCTGCCAAGCTTGCTTGGGTAAGGTGCCATATTTATAATAGAAGTGTGACTCTACTTTCTTTGCTAGGTCATATGCCTTTTACAATTATTTAGGCTCCTGCATGTCTACATCATGTTTTATCCTATACTCCAACCCATGAGTGAACTTGTTAACACGTTTTTTCTCATTATAGACATGTACATACTTAAAAAATATTACCAGCTTCTTGTAGTACACCTCTACTATGCTGGTTTCTTGTATTAGACTGGAAAATTCCTCAAACTTTAAGGCATAGAAATGCTCTATTAGAAATATTTTCTTAAATATATTTATAAATTCTTCCCATGGAGTGTCAATAGGTTCAACCTTAGTTTCCTCATAGTGAGTTTCCCACAAATCTAGAGTAGCCCCTTCTAGATTGATTTTGGCCCACAGTGTTCGGGTTCCTAATGAGTAGCCTTTTACCACAAAGTGAACTGTTCCTTCTCTTAGCCATGCTTCCACTGCATCTCCTTTTTCTTCCCCATCAAACATTAAGATACTAATGTTTTTCATGTCCCTAGTTGTTTCCTTTTCTGCTAGGGCTCTGGATTGCACTTGTTCTATGGTGAGTCCACTATCTAGACCAACCTCTAAAACTCTAACTGAAGTAGGGAAAATCAGTTAACCTAATGATGAATAACAATATGTGTATCTATCATATCTTGCACATGAGCATCAAACAGAAGCATGCATATGAAAATGAAGCAAAACCAAACAATAAGAAATGAAATGAAACGAGTCTCTTTATTAATTTTGTGGATCAGATCCAAGGTTAAAAAGTAGTCTCATTGAGGTATCAAATGTGATACAATTTTTACAACGCTTGGGGTGCCCAACGATCAAATCCTCCAAGAAATTTGGGTGCACATATAGTGCCTTTCCTCGTACCCACAATCAATATGGGCAGGCCAATGCCACCGCTGCTTGTATATTTGATCTCTGATGTATGATATTCCTTACCAATGCCTTCTAATAACTTGTACCTACACACAAGGAAGACAAAGGTGTCAAATAACAAGGGTTTATGGTGGAAAACATGCAATCCCCACAGGGGCAAAAGAATGCATATATTAAAAATATATCAAATCAGATAAGAATGACTTGAACATTTGTGGAGATGTTAAAGAGGATGTTTTAAGGGGATATCACCAAAAACATATCTAAAATTTTGAAAGCTCGAATGCGGGGTGACGGAATCCCGGACCAATGGTGCAAACGAAAATTGATACACAAATGCTAAGTCCTACGAATGCGAGAAAAGCAATGCATGAAGGAAAGATGCATAAATGAAACTATATGTAAGAAAAACAAATCGGGGCCTCTTTTATTAATGTTGCTTTCAATTTGGTTACAATACATCTCCCCCCCTCTCTAGGGCTCAGATCATTTGATGCAATTCATTACATCAACAGATGGTGTGCTTCCAATGTCCTCTACATGCCCACATTTGAAATGGGTGGGCCAAATGTTGTCGTTGCTTGTGTCTGTGTGTTCGTGTGTTCCTTGTTGCACCTCTAGTTTTCCTAGCGGTGAGATCCTACACTCAGAGAAACAACAAATAGTTAATAGCATATGCGGATGGAAGGAAAACATGCAATCCCTAGGTCCTTCAGCTAGTAATGTATAAAATAGCAAAATGATGATCAAAACATGTCATAATGAACTCAAACTTTGACAGAAGCATGCAAAAATCATCAGAGACACATTGCAAACGGAATAGTAGAGAAATTATTCATGGATTTCTAATCGCTTCGAGGTGAGCCAATTAGGACTGTCATAAAACATGCAAAGGCAACCTTCCAAATGTCCTGCCCAGAGGCCTCCAAAAATCCTACAAACTTGGGTTTAGGCTAAAAGGGGAATTTTGGGATGACCCAGAAGGTCATATTTGGCATATTCTACCCAGATTGTCCTATATCTGAAAGTGCTTCCTGTATGTTAGTAAATGCATAAAATGATAAAACACAGGCAAATTAGGTCAGAATGCAATGAAACTTCAACAACAGCATAATTAAACCAAATGGAACATAATGCAAAAATAACAGTAGAGAAATTCTTCACGAATTTCTAATCACTCTGGGGTGAGCCAATTAAGACTGCGATAGTTTAGGGGGCACCCGGGGGTAGGACGCCCGCTATTTGGGGTCTGGTTTTGACACCAATCCACTTGGGATGGGTCCAAAACCTCCTAGGGGGTTGTGTCGATGAATTTGGTGTGGGATTGTGGCTGATTTTGTTATGATCCTCAATCCTAACATTATTAGTTAGTATTAGTTAGTATTATTAATCATTTAATTATTATATTATTAACTTATAAAGTGAACCATCACAACCCTTCATAACGTGAACCATCACGTCTCTTCACCAACGTAGCTTTAGGGTAGATATATATTAGGTTGGCCATCCATATCAAATCATCGAAGAAGAAGAATAATAAGTATAGATTCTAAGGAGGGATCCCCCTATAGTTGAAAAGCGATTACAAGGGAGCCCCCTTTGAGTGGCCTGCGATTACATTTACATTAATTTGTTAATAATTTTATAGTAAGATCTTGGGGTCTTACCATTTGGTATCAGAGCCATGTGGGACCCAGTCATGTGGGAATTTCTCAAATATCTTCATCAAATCACTTCTGTGCGTGAGTATCAAACTCGGTTTGAGGATATCACCAAACACAACACAATATTGGATGAATCAATTCTCATCAATGGCTTCATTAGGGGATTAAAAGAGGAAATTAGAATGGAGGTGACAAGGTTCAATCCCTATACCATGATGCAGACCTATGGATTGGCAAAATTAGCTGAAGATAAAATCAATGCACAACAACGATTAGGGAAACCACTTATGGAAAAATTGTCGACCACTTACATCGCTCCCAAACCTATGCATAATGGAAGGGCACAAAGCACTTACGTAACCCCTAAATCTAATTGAACTTTACGAATTAAACATCTTAGCTTTGAGGAGATGAAGGAACGACGAGCAAAAGAACTCTGTGATAATTGTGATGAAAAATTTAAACCCTGCCATAAATGTGCTACACTAACATTGTATTTATTGAAGGAAGTTGATCCCTGTATCTCCATAGAGCAAGCAGATGAGGTAGTTGTGTCCGAAGCAACCAGTGCACCTACTCACCGCAATGAAGACAATGAGGTCGATGTGCAAGAATTGATTGATGTACCAAGCAAGGATGAGGTAAACATACCCAAAGTGATCAATGCTAGCCAAACATGCACTCTACAAGACCTATAGATACCTTCCTCACCAATAGTGTGTTCTTGCCATATGACCAAACCTATTCAGAACCAACACAGAGTGACTACACACTCCTTCTCCGTTGGCTCTACCAAGGAACCAAAAAAGGATATGAAATCATTACCATCACTTTTGATGCATCATTTTGAAGTAATTGAGGAACCTCAGGGTTGCCCTCCCATCGTCATCATGATTTTCCTAAGGAAGATTCTACTATTGTTCTTGGCAACCTCCTACTAATGCTTCATCCTTCTCGATATCCCTGCCTACTAAAGGATGCCATTAAAAGAGTCTAATAACTTACACAAATCCTTCTTGGAAAACAAAGGATAAAGCTTCTCACTTTGAGCTTTGAGGGCAAATCTCTTTTTAAGGAGGGTGGCATGTTAGGATCCTCAATCCTAACATTATTAGTTTGTATTAGTTAGTATTATTAATCATTTAATTATTATATTATTAACTTATAAAATGAACCATCACAACCCTTCATAATGTGAACCATCACGTCTCTTCACCAACGTAGCTTTAGGGTAGATATATAAATTAGGTTGGCCATCCATATCAAATCATCGAAGAAGAAGAATAATAAGCATAAATTCTAAGGAGGGAGACCCCTATAGTGGCAAAGCGATTACAAGGGAGCCCCCTTTGAGTGGCCTGCGATTACATTTACATTAGTTTGTTAATAATTTTATAGTAAGACTTTGGGGTCTTACCATTGATTTCTTGGGTTTTGGGTCGGGATTGCTTTCGTAGTTTCCACCCGATAACCTCTCTTCCAAAAGATAAATTAGGGATGTAAGAAGCACAAAGGGGAATGTGGGTATAATTTGGCAGCACTCCGTTGCTCCAAATGCTCCAACTCTCTTCTTTTTTGGGGTGAGGATGCTCACCCTTTTGTAGACCTAGGGTTTCTCTCTTTGAATGCACATGTGAGGGCACAACTTGTCTTACCATGCCTTTTTTGGGAGAGAAGATTCCTCCCCGATTTAGAGTCTCCTTGCATGAGGCCTCCATGATTAGGAAATGCTTGACTGAAGTCCCTTTCTCTGATTTGAAGCCGTTACTCGCAATTGCATGACCTGAAGGCGTAGTTAAGTTGCGGACCTGTCGAGGTTTTACTTTTTTCCAGTTAAAACCTGCTAATCGTCCCACCCTAGGATGATTGCTGCTAATCATCCCAGGGTGGGACGAATAGGATTCTAATCGTCCCAGGGTGGGACAAGTAGGGAGCAAAGTGCTTAAAAGGTGCCAAATTGACCTTTGACCTTCCAAAACTGATTTGGGAGTGGTTAGGACCACTATTTAACCTCTAGGGGCTGCCCTAGGGGCTATGTATGCCAACTCGATCAGTGCTTGTAGTCACATAATCGGATTGGTGCTATTTTGGTGTCTATAGATGCCCCTTTTTGGGATGCATTGTGTGTGGCGCAGTGCTGAGCGAAAATAGATAACCAAAGCACTTAATGATTAGGGTTTCTCAGTAACCTAACCAACTTTTGATGCCCCAAGTATGGAAATGGCATGCATTCTTGAATCCTTGCTTCTGACGAGCTAAGGAGCTTAACTCAAGTGTAACCTTTTTCGATGAGGTGTACTTGATCTTGGAAATTGTTCAATCATGAACAGGCAAAGGGCGTAACCTTTTTTCTGAGGAACCTTGAGTTCATGATTCTAGAATGCCAATTGTTTGATCAGCTTGTGATTCTTGCTTGTTTACTGACCCAAGCAAGACCGTGATTATCGTTGCCAATGACTCTTTGAATGCATGTCGTTTCCTTTATTGGATGTGTATTTTTTGATTTGGTTACTAAGTGTGACTACCCCCTCAAGCTACGAATCGATGAGGGAATGACAAAAATGAGAAAAGCGACGAGTCGCTTGACCTAATATGACATTTGTAAGGGTTCCTTCAGTGGTTTTCTATTGAACACGTGCAGTTTCCTAGAAATCGGACCTATTTTTAGTGGGTTTTGACCCTTTTTGTTGATGCCTATTGGGGTAGAAATGATCGAAAATCCTCTTTCCCGTGGAATGGTCTAGCTATGGTAGCCTTCTTAGGGAGTAGGATAGTGACTATTGGTTACCCAGATTTCAGTTTTTCATGCCAAGAATATCAGGTGCAAAGGCACCTTTATACGACAGATTTATTGTTGTTTTTGGGTGGGTTTTGACCCTTTTTTGTGACGCCTTAGGGCTAAAATTTTTGAAAATTCGTCCTCCTGTGGAGTGGTCCGACTATGGTAGCCTTATTAGGGAGTATGATAGTGATAATTTGTGACCCTGACATCGGTGTTTCATGCCAAGAATGTCAATTGCAAAGGCACCTTTATTTGGCAGAGTTATTGTTGTTTTTGAGTGGGTTTTGACCCTTTTTTGTGACGCCTTGGGGCTAAAATTTTTGAAAATCCGTCCTCCCGTGGAGCGGTCCAGCTATGGTAGCCTTCTTAGGGAGTAGGATAGTGATAATTTGTGACCCCGACATCGATTTTTCATGCCAAGAATATCAGGTGCAAGGGCACCTTTGTCTGGCAGTTTTATTGTTGTTCTTGGTGCATTTTTTGGATTTTTTTTCTATTGCTTTATTTTCTGCTCTGTAATCATCCCAAGGTGGGATGAATACCAATTTGGTAATCATCCCAGGGTGGGATGATTACAGGCCTAAAAGCCTATAAAAGGGCTAAAACTAGGTTTTGGACTCATTTGCAACATTTTTTTCTTGGTGTTTTTGAGCTGTGGGGAGGAGTGCGAGTTTGCATAGCTGAGCACTGTCAAAATTTTGCAGACACCATGAGTGCAAAGACCGGATCTTAGAGTGGCAGAGCCGAGGCGAGACCAGTAGGTGCTCCTTCCTCTTATTTTTTTTTTAGTTTTTATTTTGTGTTAATATTAAGATCGAAACCCTAGTATTAATGGTTGTGTTTTTAATTAAGTTTTTGTTTTTTTTGTTCACCTCAAGGTCGAAACCCTAGGTTGATTTTTTTTTTATTTTTTATTTTTTTTGTGCACCTTAAGGTTAAAAAAACCCTATTGTAATTTTTTATGTTTTATTTGATTTTTTTGTTCACTGTAAGGTTGAAAACCCTAGTATGAATTATTATGTTTTATTTGATTTTTTTGTTCACCTTAAGGTCGAAAACCCTAGTATAATTATTTTTGTTTTGATTGATTTTTTTGTTCACACTTAAGGTTAAAAACCCTAGTATATTTTTGTTTTATGGAATTTTTTTGTTCTTGATTGTACAGTTTATTTGATTGATCTATACTTTGGTTGTACAGTTCTTTATTTTTTGTTTCTATACTTTGTTTTTTATCTGGACAGCTTATGTGATTGATCTATACTTTGGCTGTATAGTTTTATACTTTTGTTTTTCTGTACAAGTTATTTGAATGTTTTTAAATTAAGGTTGAAACCCTAATTTGTTTTTTTTTTGTATTGTGTTTGTGTTTTGCAGGTTGTTAGGAGTCGACACCACCATCCGACTATGTTCTCTGATGCTCGAGAAGCACTGACAGTTGCGGATTGGGAATGGCTTGATGCCCTTGGGCTCAAGCAGTTGATGTTTTTGGAGCCTGTGGTGGGGGATCGGGCATATCTGACTACCTTGATCAATTTATGGGATCCCCGCACTAACACCTTTCATCTCCCAACAAGGGAGATGACAATTAATTTGGAGGACGTGTATTAGATTATATGGATTTTGATAGATGGACTGCCCATTCGGACGACTCCCCATGATCAACGGACGACGGTGTTGACATGGTGTTTTGGACAGGCGATGTAGATGGGGGTGGATAGGGCTGTGGAGAGGGCGAAGGCAGACTGCCTGATTGGCAGGATTCTGGTGCGATGCTGGCTAGAGAAGGGCAAAGATAGACTACCTAATTGGTGGGATTTTGGTGTGGTGGTGGTTGGAGAAGGGTGTGTTATGGGTGAGGTATGCTCTGATGATGACCCACATCTCTAATATGTTGCTTCTTGACTCCTTAGGTATGAGGTTCCCTTGGATCATGCTTGAGGTGGTGTTCAGACTGATGGAGTGTCCGATAATAGCCATTTATTATGAGGTGTGGTCAGATACTATTGGCATAGCTTTATGACAAGTTGTACGAGATCCACTATCGAAGGTGGAAGGGGATCGGGTGCAGCTATATTTTGTAGTGATAGGGGTGGCAGCACATAGCTGTGGAGCGACTGCAGGGGTTGCCTTAGACCACTTGGGGTGAGATGGTGGATAGGGAGATTGGGTATGCTGCTCTATGGCGAAGGTCATAGGAGTAGGGGCAAAGTCGACGGTGGGCACGTGCCATAGGGCACTATACTGATGCCTTCTCTCATCTTTATCCAGGGGAGGTGTTCTGGTGGTCATACCAGGACTGTCTAGCTTGTCCTGAGGCTAGAGAGTGGCTCCGATGGGTGCATAGGGGGAGATGGTTGATCGGGTGACATGGGACAGAGTAGGAGTACTTCCCATACGTCCAGGTGACCTGATAGTTTGGGGTGTGTCAAGGATTTCCTGGTGAGCCCTTGATCTATCGATGTTAGGGCAATGAGAGGACTCTAGCCTAGTCGATTATTGAGTCACTGTGCAAGGAGTCTGATGTTGTGATTGATGTCCCTGATGTAGAAAATGTTGGGGTGACTGCAGAGTACAACCATTTGTGGACGATGCTACGATGGTGGGGTGAGGGGCCTTTGTGAGGTTTGGATGTAGCAGTAGCATGTGGTAGGGGTGCAGAGGCATCAGTGGAGGTTTTGGGGCTCCGCTCGATGATGCAGATATGGTGGAGGTAGATGACTTGACTGGGGATGATTGAGGGGTTCCAGAGCAGTCAGATACACAGGACATCCCAGAGCAGTGGGTGCTAGAGTATCCTGTCGTCCCGGAGATGCCCATGCCTCAGGTAGTCCCAGGGGATATGGATGCTAGGTTTCATGTTGAGATAGCGTGATTGGAGGACCTACTACAAAGGCAGGATGAGGAGCACAACATTAAGAGGGATCGCCTATGGGATCAGTTGGCATAGTGGGATGACGCATTGGCTACGTATCACCGGCAAGATGTGTAATGGGGTCGATGCTAGGTGGAGTTGGAGGCCGAGATTTTCTGCCTCAGTGGGCAGTTACCTGAGCTCACTAGAGGTGGATCATCATGTTGTACGAGAGGTAGTGAGACTGAATAGTCTGCATCCTCTCATCATAGGCAGGTGGGTGACAGTAGTGTTAGTGGGCATGATGCAAGGGCTAGTTGCAGCTGCCCTGAGAGGTCCCATAGGACCCACACCACTGGGGGTAGTTCCAGTCACACCGATCCTATGTGATCATGGTGGCCGACTCCCTAGGCTTTGGGGATTTTGAGTTTTTGGATTTTTGTGAGGTCAGAGGACCATTTTATTATAGCCTAAGGGCATTTTTGACTTAATATATACATGACTCTATTTTTGGATTATTTACTTTGTTATGGTTTATTGTTCATTTTATGCACCTTTATGTTTATGTTTATGTATGCATATGTTGTTATGACTGCGGATGATGTTAGCTATATGATATGGATGTATGCATATGGAATGGATGGAATGATTTGTTGGTACCAAATGGAACATAATGCAAAAAGAACAATAGATAAATTATTCATGGATTTCTAATCACTTTGGGGTGAGCCAATTAGGACTACGACAGTTTGGGGGGTGCCCGAGGGTAGGACGCCCACCGATTGGGGTTTGTTTTTGACACCAATCTACTTGGGATGGGTACAAAAAATCCTAGGGGGTTGTGTCAATGAATTTGGTGTGGGATTGTGGCTAATTTCTTTGGTTTTTGGTTGGGATTGCATTCGTAGTGTCCACCCGATAACCTCTCTTCCAAAAGATAAATTAGGGATGTAAGAAGCACAAAGGGGAATGTGGGTATAATTTGGCAGCACTCCGTTTCTCCAAATGCTCCAGATCTCTTCTTTTTTGGGGTGAGGATGCTCACCCTTTTGTATACCTAGGGTCTTTCTCTTTGAATGCGCATGCGACGGTGCCACTTGGCTTGCCATGCCTTTTTTGGGAGAGAAGATTCCTCCCTGATTTAGAGTCTCCTTGCATGAGGCCTCCATGAGCCACTTGTCTTGCCATGCATTTTTTGGGAGAGAAGATTCCTCCCTGATTTAGAGTCTCCTTGCATGAGGCCTCCATGATCAGGGCATGCTTGACTGAAGTCCCTTTCTCTGATTTGAAGTCATTCCTTGTAATTGCATGCCCTAAATGCATAGTTAAGTGGCATACCTATCGAGGTTTGACTTTTTTCCAGTCAAACCTGCTAATCGTCCCACCCTAGGATGATTGCTTCTAATTGTCCCAGTGTGGGACAAATAGGTTCTAATTGTCCCAGGGTGGGAGGAGTAGAGAGCAAAGTGCTTAAAATGTGCCAAATTGACCTCTGACCTTCCAAAACTGATTTGGGAGTGTTTAGGACCATTTTTATCCTCTAGGGGCTGCCATAGGGGCTATGTATGCCAACTCGATCAGTGATTATAGTCACATAATCAGATTGGTATTATTTTGGTGTCTACAAATTGCATCTGTAGATCCCTCGAGTTTGTGTCGCTTGCCTGCAACCTACGAAAAGCAAGATAAGAAAATCCCAAACCTAAACATATTCAAAACTCATGAAATTTGGCAAGAATGCATAAATGGAAATTTCAAGACAACACATATGGTTATATTTTCAAATTGAAGCCCAGATCCACCTACATACAACTGGGGTGCCTAGATGGGCCATACAAACCTGCAAAAACTTTAAAATGCTATAACTTGGTCACTTTATCTCCAAATTCTATGAAATTTAGATCACAACATACTATGAAAGTCTAGAATAATATAATTAAAAAATAGTAATGAAATTATGCAAGGATTTTTCCTCATCATGGGGGGCCGGTGGTGACTGCAACTAATTGGGAGGCACTCTGGGAAGGGATACTCACCAATTCTATGCATTTTTTTCTACCAATCCCAATGTGGAATGATCCTAAATAGTCTAAGGGGTATTTTCATTAAATTTGGTGAAGAGATTCACCCATATGGAAAAGATACGCTCAAAAGGCTCTCTTGAAGTCACCCAATAACCTCCTTCTCTAAGAGGAGATCCTGAGGGAAAGAGAGCTCAATATGTTGGGAATAAATCTTGGTAGAACTCTGTTGCATATCCTAAAACTCCTCTCTATGTTTTTGTGTGGATATTGAATCGATTTTATAGCCCAAAGGGGCTCATGTGCAAAAAGGCATGTGAAGGCATGCATGGCAGGAGGTGCCACTTGTCAAATGGGATTTATGCAATGGATGTGGAATATAATCTCCAATTTGGGCCTCCATTAAGAATTTTTTCATAAGGATTCAGTGCCCTCTGACCTGCATGCTTCATTTGGTGGGTAAATGGCAGTTTTTGGGTGTCATTTGCCCCAGATTTGACTTTTTTTGGGTCAAACTTGCTCATCGTCCCACCCTGGGACGATGGTTCACCACCATCCTAGGATGCGATGGTGGGAATATTCCACCATCCTAGGGTGGTACGGTGGTTAATTTTGGGCCAAAACCTCCCAAAATTATGCCAAAATCCTCCAAAACCTCTTTCGGAGTGGCTAGAACCAATGTGAGCCTTCTAAGGGCTGCCCAAGGGGCCATATGATGTCAATTTGATCATTTTTTATGGATTCTTAATCGGGTTTACCATATTTTAGTTTCTACAGATGCCCATTTTTGAGATGCATTGTGTTTAGCACAACGCTGAGCAAATATAGATGACCAAAATGTTGAATGATTAAGTTTACTTGATAACCTAACCAACTTTAGATGCCCCAATCATGGAAAGGGTGTGCGTTCTTGAGTCCTTATTTTTGAATCGCTAAATGATCTTGCCTAAGATTAAAAAGTGTTCGTCATGATGGGACAGGACCCATGACTTCATGATTCCAATGATTTCAAGCGTTATGATGTGATACTATGTGCTTGTTTGCTTCCCCAAGCAAGGGCATGATTGTCTTTATCAAAGATTCATTGAACGAACGTAATTTGCATAATTGAGTGTTTAATTTTTTATTTTGATTATGAATTTGTTAAGTATGACTACCCCCTCAAGCGATGAGTTGTTGAGGTAATGACCTAGTGAGAAAAGCGACGAGTCGCTTGACCAAGATTTGACTTAATTTTGATGGATTTTGAATCTTTTCTCTAGATTTGTGTGTTGTTTTTGTTGTGTTTTAATTGTTTTAATTGTTTTTGAATTTTTGGGTTTTTATGAGATTTCATAGAAGAATACCTCATCAACATTGGATGCCCCAACCATGGAAAGGGTATGCCTCTTGGAATTAATGCCTTCGACAAGTTAAGGAACTTTATTTTGGTGTTCTTTGGCATATTGGCAAACAAGATTAAGTCTAATCCTAGCCTTGGTGGTATTTGGAAGACGATATCAAATCTACACTTTAGACTAGCCTTGATGGCAATTAGGAGATAATATTAAATCAAATCCTAGCCTTGATAGCAATAGGATATAAGCTTAAATCAAAACCTAGCCCTGATGGCAATAGGAGATAAGCTTAAATCAAATCTTAGCCTTGATGGCAATAGGAGATAAGCTTACTAGTTTGCTTGAATTTGATTTTGATATTTTTCTTATTTGTCCCAAGCAAAGGGGGTGCATGACTGTCTTTGGAAATGATTCACAAGACGAACACGATTAACTTGATTAAGTTATCTCTTGTTATTTGGATTAAACATATTGTTATTATGACCAATGGACTTAGTGGATGCCATTGGGGCATTTGGGGTGACCAAAGGGTTTATGGATACCTTTGGAGCTTTTGGGTGACCAAATAGTTTATGGATACCTTTGGGGATTTTTGAGGTTGATTACTGATTAGGGGAGGTATGATACCAATAATGCCCCAGTTGATATTACAAAAATGTTTGCTTGATTTTCAATTATGATAATTTGGAGCGTTAGATGCATTATGTGTTATGATCTATGGATGCATGTGTTGTACTATGATGTTATTTTATGATATGCAATGTGTGTATGCATAATAAAATGGATGATCTATTGATGTGTATTGATGGAATATGAACACTATATGACATTGTAGCACCCTAAAATTGGCGTAGTAAAATTACAATAATTACATTCACCTTAGTAAATAATTTAAAATTCAAATTTAACCTCCCAAACCACCCGTTAACCGTCGAGAAATCTGTTTCCCCATTTTTCGTGCCATTTTTAGAGGTTGTTTTGATCGTTTGATGATATCGTTGCCGATCAGATGATATCGCCCCAGATTTGATGATTTCGTCTGGACTAGGACGTCCAGACGATCTTGTCGCAAAACTGATTTTGCAAAGTTGGATTCTATTCCAATGGGTCTCCAATCCAGGCAGAAGCATGTCTGCGTTGTTGGGACCCTCCCCCGTTGGAGATCTCCCAAATTGGGATGATCTCCAACCTCCTAACTACTCCCCTAAGCCTATTTAATCCTAAACTATTCCCTTAGCACCCCCCTGGCCGAAATTCTCTGCAAGTTAACTCCATTTATGTTAAATCATCCCTATTCTTCATTTGCACTAGTTCCATATCAATTTTGTTGCAGGTACATCACTGTTTTTTAGCCGGAGCCAGCACACATCGTCGTCGACGAACCTGTTCAGATCGGAGGTGAACCTGGCAAATTTGAGACGATTTCGTACTGATGCGAGATGATCTCGACTACAGTCCGTATTAAGGCAATCAGTGCTTGAAGTTTGCATTTCTCAACCTTTTCTCTGTCATTTTATTTTGAAAATTAGATAGTCTATTCAGTGTTTTATGTTATTTTGCATTTGGAGTTCACCCATTTAGATTAAGTGCATAATTAAATCCTAATTATCATCTAATTAGCACGATTCATTTCTATCTCTATGTTTAAGTTTTAGTTTGATAACATTGCTGCCATTTTATATCATTTCCCTCTGTTAGCACTGTAGTACTTTTTGTATTTTGCATCTGTTTTCGATTTTGCAGGCCTCTGACGAATTTGTCTGACGAATTCGTCAGATCTTAGACGATCTTGTCTGATTGCAGACGATTCTATCAAATTTTAGACGATCCAAACTGCTTCAACATCAGAATCTTCTTCAGACATCCGGATCAGGTATTCCTCATTTGCATTCTGTAATCTCTGTTTTCTGTCTTTAAATTTATTTTTTGTATTCATGGAATTTGCATTTTCATGTAGATTAATCTAGATTCATTCGGCCAAACCTAGGATATGAATGCTTAAGGTTAAAAATGAACACATTTAAACACATTCCAAAACCTAGACGTGTAAACTGCCATTAAATGTTTCCTGGTGAACCCACCATCCGTCGAAAAATTATCAAAATACACCTCCCTTGAGAGGCGAGACCTTTGCAAAGTCCTCTCAATCTGAGGTACCGTGCCATATTTTTCCCTTCCTCCTTCCGGGCATGGATCCTATAGCCTGAAGGTAAGGATGCGAAAAATTTGGAGCGATACATTTTTGTGAACCCGACGTGAATGCATCATAACCTTTTGAAAAACAAAACAAAACAAAAACATATATAGAACAACTAAAACATAGATGCATTTTAAAACATTTAAGTTTGAAATCATGTTTAGATGGTAGCTCCTAAGAAAAGGTTAGTAGTTACTATAAACGTAGAAAACCAATTGGCAGCCATAGAAGTCAATTTTGTCCTTAGTGTGCCTGAAACAAGTAGAAATCAATTCCTGTGGAACGAACTTGATAGAAGACTTAGTCTCATCTCATCTAGGTCCACACAACTTAAGCAAATCAAGAGGCTAGTCCTAGATAGAATCTTGGATCCTCACCAACTAGTTTTTTATCATGAACTTCAGAGAGCCTGCCATAGATGGTTAGCCTATAGGAGAGCTTTAGTATCTTCAGAATTGTTCACCTTCAAGGAATACCTCGAGAACGCAGCCATTGTGCACCATTTCCTAGGTTGTGTAGAAGACCAGGAGGTTGTTCTTACAGATAGAGAAATATGGAATAGAGTTTCGCGAGCTGTGTTATATCGAGAGTATTGCCACGAGCTTTACTTTTATCAACTAGCATCTGAAACAGACAACATCACTATAGCTCTTTTCATCAAATTTTTAAAAGAAAACTTTCAATTTGAAGAAGAACACTTCATGACTCCTGAACAACTCGAGCCTATTAATGATATTCATAAGTTTTTTATAGAAAACTAAATTATTACTTCAGTATTACATTTGGCATTTATTGTGTTATTTGTTGTCTTTATTATATTGTTTCAAAAACAAAAAAAAACAAAAGAAAACTAAAAACTAAAAAAACCAAAAACTTAGCAAAAACTTAAACATTTCTTTTTCAAATATTGTAGTAGGTATATAATAAATATATACCTCTTAATTTGTTGCATATATATATATATATATATTTGCTAAAATCAAAACTTAGCACCATGCCTAAACTTAGGAATGGTAAAGAAACCTTAGGAGAAGAAGAAGATTGGTTACAAGATACAACTAAAGACCCAAATGTCCTTCTTGGAGATACAAATATGGAAGGAGAAACTCTAGGTCAATCAGACGAAGACCTAGGTGAAGATAAGGAACAAGAAGGAAGTGTTAAAGAGGATGGATCCTCATCCCCTAGAGTAGCTCCAAATGGAACTATTGCCTTTGACAATGCAGAGCATTTCAAGAAATTTCTCATGGATAACATTGATGACCTTAATGTGGCAATTCGCCTTGATAAAGGGCAAATCAGTAACACTCAAGCAGCCATGGAATATATGTGCAATATGCGCACTAATCCCTTGTCTTTCATTGATCAAGAAAGTGATAAGGCTGGGCCATCCAATACGGATATGGTCACTATGGCTCAAAACATATCAAAACAACAGGTTACCCAACCTCGTAAGGAACCTGTTATTCAACCTAAAATCACTCCCATACAAAAGAAAACTTCCTTCACTACTTTGTTTCGCCAAACTATTGAGCAATATGCTTCAAGTAAACAAAAACCTAAAACAAAGCCAATAACAAACTTTCAACAATCCGGAATACAACATAATACAGCTTCAAAATTCCTTCATAATACTTTTCCTACCAATACTTTACACAACAGTAACATGGCATCTAATCTGCATGTTCCTCCATCCTACGCCCATAAAACCCATGTCAATGCCCTACCAAACCAATATGGGGGGCAAACTAGTAATCTGGAAGCCATGGTGAAACAATTAGCTTCACGTATGGACCAGATAGATCCCTACCGTCCCTCGTATAATTATCGAGAGATCTATAGTCAACCTTTAGACCCCATAGTTGTAGCTCAACCATACCCTAAGCATTTTCCCATGCCCGTCCTGCCTATATATAAAGGAACCGAAGATCCCATAGAGCATCTTCGCATGTTTAGGATAGCATGTCACGATATATTGCATGATGACTTGCTATTATTAAAAATGTTCCCAAAAAGTTTAGGTGGAATGGCATTAGAGTGGTACTATCAATTGCCCACTCATTCTTTGAGAAACTTCGAAGAAACAACGAAATCATTTGTCCATCAATTTAGTGCCTACATCGAGAGGCATGTAACTATTAAAGACCTATACAATTTAAAACAAGACAAGGATGAATGCTTTGCCGATTTCTTAGCTAGATGGAGGCAATTGATAGGAAAACTGCACTTTGTGCTGCCTTATAGGGAAATGTTGGACATTTTCATCAACAATTTACAAGAACAAATATCTTATGAGCTATCGACTGCTACCTTAACTACCTTCGATCAAGCTATAGATTTAGCTCAAAGAGTAGAAGATGCCCTCATTAGGAGAGGCCAACTTAGGAAGAAGGATGATGAGAAAACATCTAGAAATCAATATAAAAACAAACAAGTTGTCGATGACGGAGTCACTGACAGCAGAAACGTTGCTAATATCAATGCAACGAAGACAACAGAAAAATTCATATTGAAACCTCCTAATAAGCCTCCTTGAGAATTCACTAGATTAAACCAACCCCTATCAACTATTTTACCTCAATTACTCGAAAGAGGTCTAATCCAATTACCAGCTATCCGGGAACCTGATCCAACTATACCCGAATATAGAGCTGACTTGCACTGTGATTTCCATAGAGGACCTCGACATTCTACCAACACTTGTAAAAGGTTGAAACATAAAATACAAGATTTGATTGGCAATAATGAAATGGAAGTGCAATCCTTCCAACCTAAACAAAACGCTCCCAATAATACTCAAAATATCGTTCCCCAAAATCAAAATCAAAATGCCAATCAAACTCTAGACATATTTCAACACCCTTTACCACGACATGGTAAAGAGGTAGCCAATCAAATCGAACATCACAATGTTCCCCCTCCTACCCGATATGTAGGAACCATTAGCGGACAATTACCTATTCAGGATCCTCAAATATTTGACACGACCTTATCCCTGGTTACGACCAGGATCTTACATAATTTTCAAACTTCTGATTCTAGTGATATAGAGTCAGATAGTGAAAGTGAAGTAGACATTACTTCAAATCAATCGAATAGTTCTGAAAACAAATCAGATCCTATTCAACCCGTCATAGATGCTATGGTTCTAGAAGAACCATTTCCTAGAAGAGTCACTACTCGACCTTCTTCTAATATATTCCTTTCAAATGAACAAGCCATTAATGCTCAACCGAGACCAGTTCAGTGTCTTCACTATAACATTGTAGGTACCATTGGAGTTGTTACTTGACAACAAGCTCAAAATTCCCAACAAGAACCAAACCAGAATGATGGATCGGCTCCATTCGTTCTGAAAAATCCCAATAAAGGGAATCATGCTCCTAATGTTCAATCTAAACCCCCTTACAGCATTAATGAGCAATTTTCTAATACTACGGCCAGAATTTCCCTCTTAGATTTATTAAGATCCTCTCCCACCCATAGGGATGATTTGATGCTTACATTGAGCCAAATGATGGTACCTCAAAACATTCAACCTGAAGATATGGCCATTACTATCATCACTCGAGAGATTGATTGTATTGACTTCCGGGATAAATATATCCCACAACACATTTTACATAAGGACAATCGCTTATACATTACTGCTCTAATTGGAGATGTAACCGTCAAAAGAGTTTTGATTGATAATGGCTCATCTCTAATTATTTGCACCTTTGACTTCTACCAACGATTTGGCTTTAGAAGTGATGAAATGAAGAAAAATTATATGATTATCAAAGCTTTTAATGACGAAACACAAGAAACGTGTGGAGTTATTACCCTCCCATTGCAAGTTGGCCCTAGAACCCTAGAAACAATCATGTTTATTGTACATTGCCTAGCATCGTACAATATACTTTTGGGTCGCCCTTGGATCAACGCCATGCGAGCGGTCCCATCAACCTTACACCAATGTGTTAAATTTAAGTTTAAAAATCAGTTGGTCACTATCCATGGTGACCCTCGACCCTTTGATATGTGTGCTTTGGCAGAACCCGTTGGAGTGCAATTTTGCCCTGCTCTCATCCACACATCCTAGTTCTGATTTCTCATCTAAAACTATGAAACATACACCCATAACTTCACCTATTTCCCCTCCATTAATTTCATCCTCCTATATAGACCAACAACCCTCTAAACAAATCATTTTAGAACCTCAAAAAGATTTTAAATCTACAACCAATCCTTCAAGTTCTATCCCTATAAATTCAAAACCTATAGACACATCTATCATACCTTCCACATCTCAAGACATAGGTAATAAGCCTTCTACATCTTATGCCCTTTCTGATGAACTCTTACCAGATTTATATACAACCTTAATATCAGAAAAAATGAATGCTTTCATGCAAGATTCAAACCTTTTAAATAACTTGCCACCATCTCCTCATACTTTGGGCCTCCCACAACCTATGGGAAGTACTTACCAAGTCGGGAGTTGTGCCTTCATTTATAAAGGATATGACTAGGGAAGAATCCCTCAGAATATCAAAACTCATCATGAGGGATACGCTCGTTGTTATTTTACCAATGATTATATTAAAGCTAAACCCATGATGCTTAAAATGGGATATGAAGGGAAAGGCTTGGGACCTTTCCAAAATGGCATGAAAGAACCTTTCGAGGTAGAACCATGGCCTGCCCGCTATGGCGTGGGCTTATTTCCTAGTAAGGGTCAACCCTTTCCTTTTGAGGATGATGATCATCTCATATGTTATCAATATTATATGGATAGGCATGTTGATTTGCCTCTTAAAAATTAGTCGTTTTCATGCAACATGTTGTCCATAGCATACCCTGAAATGATTGCTGACCCCGATGAAGAATTGGAAGGAGATATCTTCCATGATGTCTCTATTGAAGAGATGTTGCACAATGGGTTTTATTTTGATGGTTCTATACCAACTATAGCCCAAATTGAGGCCACTAATCCTCAAGATGAATTATCTAAATTAACTTTACAAGAATTACAAGAATTGGGCGTTTCACCCGCCCCACCTAATTTTGAAAGAGATCTACACATGGAGGTAGAAAACATCATTAAAATTAATATTGGAACTGAGGACAATCCTCACATAATCAATATTGGATCAGAATTAAGTCAAGACAAACAAGAACAATACATTACATTCCTTAAAGAGTATGAAGATGTCTTCACTTGGACATACGAAGATATGCCAGGTCTAGACCCTTCTGTCATCATGCATCATCTAGTGGTCCATCCGGATGCTAAACCTGTTAAAAAAAAACTTAGAAAAATGCATCCCAAAGTGGCTCTGCTAGTCAAAGGGGAGTTAGAAAAACTCTTGAATGTTATCTTTATACAAGCTATTGATTATGCTGAATGGATCTCAAATGTAGTTCTAGTCACCAAGAAAGAAGCTACCAAAGTTAGGGTTTGCACAGATTTTAGAGATATTAACGCCGCATGCCCTAAAGATGACTTTCCTCTTCCAAACATGGATCAAATCATTGACTTCACTGCCGGAAGTGGGATGATGTCCTTAATGGATGGATTCTCCGGTTATAATAAAATTCGAATAGCTCCTGAAGACCAGGCTAAAACAACCTTTATTACCCCCTGGGGTACCTTTCACTGGAAAGTGATGCCATTTGGCTTAAAGAATGCCGGTGCAACTTATCAATGGGCTATGACCTACATTTTTCATGATATGATGCATGATATCCTACATGATTATGTGGATGATATTATAGCTTGCTCTATTATTGAAAATAATCATTTAGATGATTTAAGGAAAGTCTTTAATCGATTATGAGAATATCTCATTCGATTAAATCTAGAAAAATGCATATTTGGAGTTAAATCTGGCAAACTATTAGGGGTTTTAGTTTCTTTACGTGGTATTGAAATCGACCCTCTCAAGATTGTGGCCATCACTGATATGCCCGCACCGACTAATATATCTAAGTTACGAAGTTTACAAGGTAAGCTTCAAGCCATCCGTCGCTTCATCGATAAGTTGGCAGATAAAACTGGTCCCTTTCTTAAACTCCTTAAGAAGGACGTCCCCTTTAATTGGGATACAGAATATAGAGAAGCTTTTGAACTTCTCAAACAATACCTCCTTAATCCACCTGTGCTTTCACCACCTAAATCTGATCACCCATTTCTCCTATATATTTCAGCTTTAGATTCTACCTTAGGGGCTATGTTAGCCCAACTTGATGATGAAAAGCGAGAACATGCTAATTATTATATTAGCCGAACCTTCATCAGTTATGAAACCCGCTACACAGCATTGGAAAAACTATGTCTAGCAGTTGTGTTTGCTACACAAAAATTAAGACATTATATGCTTAGTCAAAAAACTTATGTCATTGCTAAATATGATCCCTTAAGGTATCTCATGAGTCGACCTTATTTATCGGGTCGCACAGCCAAGTGGGTTCTTGCTCTAAGCGAGTTTGATCTCACATTCATAGGACATAAGTCTGTTAAGGGTCAAATCATAGCAAATCAAATAGCTGCTGCACCCTTAGAATCTACTCATCCCCTCATCATCGATTTTCCAGATGAATGCCTTCAATTAGAGGTAGACCATACCGAACAATGGTCCTTATACTTTTATGGAGCCCGATG
This sequence comes from Wollemia nobilis, assembly GCA_028583015.1. Classification (NCBI taxonomy): domain Eukaryota; kingdom Viridiplantae; phylum Streptophyta; class Pinopsida; order Araucariales; family Araucariaceae; genus Wollemia; species Wollemia nobilis. Next base: position 8,381,800 of record JAQPPZ010007509.1, on the reverse strand, counting down.
CATGAGTGGGGCTGGTGCGGGTATTATTTTAATATCTCCGCAAAAACATCTTATTCCTCTGTCCTTCAAATTGACATTTGCTTGCACCAATAATACTGTTGAGTATGAAGCTCTAATCCTTGGATTACGAGATGCCCTAGCGCTAAAAATTAAACACCTTTTAGTCTTTGGTGATTCCCAACTGGTTATAAACCAAATTAATGAAGTTTATCAAACCAAAGATGATAAAATGTGCCCATATAAGGCCTATGTTTTACAATTAATGTCTTTATTTGATCAAGTCACCTTGGAAGCTATTCCTCGAACTAGCAACCGTGCAGCTGATGCTATGGCCGCAGCTGCATCTCTCCTGCCCTTGGAGTTAGATGACGAATATTCCACTATCATTATTCGTCGACTCGCTTCAAATAAGTCATGCTTAGAGCCTTTGGATGTGTTTCTAATCAGTGAAACTACTCCTGAACCTTGGTATACAGACATATTTGATTTTCTCCAAAATGGGACTTTCCCTGCCAATTCTAATAGAAACCAGCATTGGTTATTACATCGACGAGCAAGTCGATTTGTAATAATTGGCAATACTTTATATAGGAGATCTTTTGAAGGTATCCTATTAATATGTTTAAACTTAGAAGAGTCTAAATCAGCCTTGAGTGAAGCCCACGATGGATCTTGTGGAGGACACTTTAGTGGTAGTGTTATTGCTAAAAAGCTCCTTCGAATAGGATACTTTTGGCCTACCATGGAAACGGATGCACATGAGTATGTGCGCCATTGCGAAAAGTGTCAAAAACATGCTGACCTTGTCCATGCGCCTGCACAAGAGCTGCAGGCTATTTCATCTCCTTGGCCCTTTTCTAAATGGGGCTTGGATATTATTGGCAAAATCAATCCTGTGTCATCTGATGGACACAAGTTCATCATAATCGCCACTCGAGTATTTCACGAAGTGGGTCGAAGCTATGCCTTTAGCTTCCCGCACCGGCACACAAGTTTCTAAATTTATTTTTAATCAAATCATTTGCAGGTTCGGAATTCTTGCCAATCTCATCTCTGACAATGGAACTTGCTTCAAAAATAAAGATGTTAAAAAATTATGTCAAAAATATAAGATTCAACATCGCTGGTCCACTCCCTATTATCCTCATGGTAATGGTCAAGCAGAAGCATCTAACAAAAACTTAATCAAAATTCTCAAAATATTGGTCAATAAAACTGGTCGTGACTGGCACTTTCAATTATATCCAGCCTTGTGGGCCTATCGAAGTAGTGTTTGAACCCCCACTGGAACTTCACCATTTGTTTTGGTTTATGGTGTTGAAGTAGTTTTTCCATTTGAATTGGAAGTTCCTTCTTTGGCTCTGCTACTTCAAGATACCGAAGTAGGAGATGAATATCGTGCTGGTAGACTCAGTCAGCTGGAACTCCTAGATGAAAATTGCATCAATGCTTTGGAGCATCTCCGTGCTTACCAAAACAAGCTTAAAAGATCATATGCTAAAAAAGTTTGTCACAGATCCTTTGAGATCGGCGACCTTGTTTTAAAAGAAAATAAAAAAAATACAAATGCAACTAAGGAACTTAAAGGTAAATTTGAGCCCAATTGGCTTGGACCATACATTATTACTGGAAAATTTGAATTAGGAGCATACAAATTATCTACCTTAGATGGTAAAGAACTTAAAGAACCCGTGAATATTTTGCATCTTAAACGTTACTATGCATAAATTTGGTCGTTTCATCCTTATATATAATTGTTTTCAAAAAAAAAATTATCTTATATTTCTTTCAAATTTATAAAAATCCAAAAACATCAAAAATATTCATAATCATCCAAAATCTTCAAAACTATCTATTGCATTTATTTAAAGCACTTGTTAAGTTCTTTTTGCTCAAAAACAAAAATCAAAAATAAAAATCAAAATAAAAATGTAAAAACCGCTATATGCTTGACTCTTTTGAAACCAAAACAAAATAAAGAAGAAAGAGAGAGTCAACATTCTCAAAAAATTTCTCAAAAGTGTTTATCTATATTTTCTTGCAATTATTGTAGTTATATGTTTTAAATTATTTTTGGATAAATTAGCATTTATTTGGAATCCCTCACTTGCACACTCACAACAATAAATATCTTGATTTTATCTGGCATGATTACTAATCTCTCTTATATCAAAGTCCACAAAATTCAATTAATTAAAGTTTGAGCATAGAGAATTGATCTTGTTATTTACTTAAACCAAGCACATCTTTTCACAATAAAATGATTATACTTGTAATTTCCATGTTTTGCTACATAGTAGAAGTGATTTATTGAGCAAAAAGTTTCCCCTGCTATCCTATCATGCACATGGTCTAGAATCTTTAAGAATTGGCAAAAGGACAAGCTCACCTCTACAGCTAATCCGAGCAAGTATCCCTAGCACAGAAAAGGAAAAGAAAAGTTCAAGAAAGAAAAAAAAAATGTTATTTTATATCATTCCAGCAATATTCCAAGCATTATCAAGCAAAAATACAAAAGAAATACAAAAAATAAAAAGAAATCAAAAGCAATAAAATCCCTTCCCCTACCCCTTTGAAAAGAAAAGAAGGGTTGATGAGCTTGAATCCCTGGAATTCTCAATTATTCAAAAACTGTGAGGTAAGTCCCATAACAGGTGGTTTGTGCCCAACTTGCTTGGCCTTGGGTAACTCCTAGCATGGTGATATGTCTATCACATTAGCGACCTTCTTTTGTACAGACCTATGTCTGCTTATGGATTAGCTAGCTCTTGATAATCCGACCTACATAGTAACCTAGTATGGTTATATGCATCTACATCATGGTTAATGAACACTTATTTGGTTTCTTCAAATCACTTGTATCATATTATCTTGCTCAAAACTGGTAAATGAACAATGCAATTGCACACACATTTGTATTTGAGAGATTTTGTGTATCATTATGATAAATCAAGATCGGAAATGAATTCACATATGCACATGGGATTCCTTATAAATCTAACTTTTGTCTTCAAAATAATTTGAAATATTATTTTTGCAACTTGTTTGAAATAAATCAAGTACAGTTGTTTACCACAAAGACCACTATATAAAAATCAAAAATTTCTTTCAAAATATACATTCAAAACATATACATATATATTTGGTTGACTTTCGCGATGATGGTATAGTTTCAAAACCAAAATTGGAATTTTATGCCTAGCGCAAGTCCTCATTTTCATATTTTTTGTTTATTAAAAAAATCAACCATGCAATAAAACTATCTTTTTTTGGATTTTCGCGATGATGGTATAAGTCTATACCTATATATTCTATGCCTAGCGCAAACCATTGTAACAATTTTTATTCCCCACTTATTAAAAATCATGAAAACCATATGACTTAATTCATTATGTTAAACAAATTATGCTTTTAAAAAGCAAACACATTTTCATTATTTCATGTCATTATGTCAACCTACAATTTTGCAATGATGGTATAATTCCTAAAGAATTATCCAAAAAAATTATCATACTTAGGAATGTATGCCTAGCAAAAATATTTTTAAACATTATTTCATGCATAATATTGAAAGCACGAGATTCCGGTCAAAGGAAACACCAAGTGCAATTGCATTCAAAATTAATCACGCTTAAGTCCTAAAAATATGAATTACATGAAACGGAAAAGAGACATGTTGTAAGAGACGCAATCAGATAAAGAAAAACAGCCCTTTCATTAATTTCTTTCGATCTCTGTTACAATAATGCCTCCTCCCTTTTCAGGGGCTAGGAGCACAAATAAGGTTTGATTACAATCGCTGAATGGTTCCTCCTTCCGCGTGCCCACGATTGCACTGGGCGGGCTAAGATGATGCCGCCGCTGATGTTGATGGGTTATTCGCCTCTGCTGCTTCTCCTGCAAACAAAGAAATGATCAAGATGTTAGTAGCACCTGCTGCAAATGAAAATCATTCTCTCTCTAAAACTAACAAAATATGCCTACGAATATTTGCCTGAAACCATGAAAACAGTGAATCCAAATTGCTTCAAAATCTGACAGAAGGTAAGAACAGTCACCGTAAGGCCATCGCCACCGAGGCAGCTGGCCAATTCACCTTAAACCGGAATTCGTCCCCGGCGGGACGAATTCTGACTGTAATTCGTCCCTGGGTGGGATGAATTCTTCTGAATAGGAGAAATCGACCTGCTGCTGCTCCAATGTCAGATCTTGGGACCTGCAAAACTCTTGCAAACAGGGGGTTAGGTAATTGGGGCCATTTTGGGACGACCCAGATGGTCGGATTTTCCCAATTTGGCCTCCTCCCTCGGGAATTTGGCCTTGACACCTGCAAGTTAGCGAAACGACAAAGCAATACAAAACACCCTAAACTCTGACCAAAAGCTACAAAATTGCAATTATAGACTAATCAGACCTAGTAACACATAATGCAATCTAAAAATTAATCTAAAGTGCTCAAAAACTAAAATTAGGACTTAGGAGGTGTGGGGGTGCCCAAGTGGGCCTCCCAACGTTGGCCCTCGATTTTGGAGCCAATCCACCAAGGATGGGCCCAAAACCTTTTAGGATTGGGGGTTCGGCGAATTGGTAGGTTCAGATGTCCATGCGTCGGATTTGAGTAAGGTTCGAGCTTCCAAAGGCCACCCAACAACCTCCCTTGCAAAAGAGATTGATGGATGTAGGAAGGTGAACAAAGGGGGATGCAAGTGAGTCTTCGATTCGGCAGCACTTCGTTGCTTGAACACTCCTTCCACCTGCATGTTTTGGGTGAGAAAATTCCCACCTTTTATAGACCCAAGGGGTCTCTTTTGGGAGGGAAGCACAAAAGCCAAGTGTTGGCCATGGGCGCCATGTGGCGGTCTTGTCTTCCCATGAGGGAGGGGAGTCCTTCATTGACTTGAACTTTGATAAATGCTTCTTGTAACAGTCCTCTAACGGCCCCTCTATCCACTTACACATGCGTGCAAGGTAGGAGCCCTTAACTGACTGTTCTGGGCTGCCACTTGGCACCATTTGCCTTTTTGCCCGTTAAGCTTAGAATTCATCCCACCCAGGGACGGATTCAGAATTCGTCCTGGGGTGGGACAGATTCTATTTTGAATTCGTCCCTGGGTGAGATGAATACTGGGCAAAGTGTCCAAATGTGCCAAATTGCTCCTTGACCTCACAAAATTGCTATGAAAGTGGTTAAGACCACTGTTTAACCTCTGAGGGCTGCCCTGGGGGCTGTGTTTGTCAAAGCGATCAGTGTTTGCAGTCACATAATCGGATTGGTGTTGTTTTGGTGTCTACGGATGCCCCTTTTTGGGAAGCGCTGCGGGTGACGCAGTGCTGAGCAAAAATAGATAACCAAAGCACTAATGATTAGGGTTTCTTGGTAACCTAACCAACTTTTGATGCCCCAAGTATGGAAAGGGCATGCATTCTTGAATCCTTGCTTCTGACGAGCTAAGGAATTTGATTTCAAGTATTAACCTGTTTTGGTGAGGTGTGACTTGAACCTGGACATTGATCAGTCATGAACAAGTGAAGGGCGTTTTTATCCTCAGGGGGAACCTTGTGTTCATGATTCATGAAATGCCAAGTGTTTGATTGATTTGATTGTTGCTTGTTTACTGCCCCAAGCAGGAGTGTGATTGTCTTTGTCAATGATTCTTTGAATGCATGTCGTTTTCCTTAATTGGGTGTGTGATTGTTGGTTGGTGACTAAGTGTGACTACCCCCTCAAGCGACGAATCGATGAGGGAATGACCTTTGTGAGAGAAGCGACGAGTCGCTTGACCCAAGATGACTTGTGCAAGGTTGCCTTTAGAGGGTTTACCGTTAAGCGTGTGCAATTTTTCCAACATATGGACCTATTTTTGGTGGGTGTTAACCCTTTTGGTGATGTCATAATGAGGTGAAATCGTCGAAAACCTATTTCCCGTGGAGCGGTCCGACTATGATAGCCTTCTTGGGGAATTAGGAGAGCGATAATTTGGACCTCGACATCGATTTTCTTTGCCTAGAGGCTAAGTGCGAGAGCACTTGTGTCCGGCCTTGTTTTTGTTGTGTTTTTGTCGAATTTTGTACTATTTTTGTTGTTTTTGTGACACCATTTGGTGATTGAATTGTCGGCAATTCGTCCTCCCGTGGAGCGGTCCGGCTATGGTAGCCTTCTTCGGGAGTAGGATAGTGACAATTAAAACCCCGACATCAATTTTGCTATGCCAAGAGTTTAAGTGCAAGAGCACTTGTGTCTGGCAATGTTTATTGCTTGTTTTGTGTTGCATTTTTTTGTTGTTTTGTTGTTTTTTTTGTGACACCATTTTGGGATTAAATTGTCAAAATCCATCTTCCCGTGGAGCGGTCCGGCTATGCTAGCCTTCTTAGGGAGTAGGATAGTGACAATTTGTGACCCTGATGTCGATTTTCCATGCCAAGAGTTTAAGTGCAAGGGCACTTGTGTCTGGCAATGTTTATTGTTGTTTGTTGTTTGTGGATATTTGCTATTTTTGTTGTTTTGATTTTCTTGTTGTTTTTGAGTGGGCTTTGACCCTTTTGTGATGTCGTTTGGGGATGAAATTATCGAAAATCCGTCTTCCCGTGGAGCGGTCCGGCTATGGTAGCCTTCTTAGGGAATAGGATAACAACAATGTAGACCCCGACATTAGTTTTGATATGCCAAGAGGTTAAGTGCAAGAGCACTTGTGTCTGGCAATGTTTATTGCTTTTTGTTTTTTTTTTTTTTTTTTGTATTTTCTAATGGTATTGCAAAGACGAAAAGTAGCGCAGTTGGTTTAGAAATGTAGCTAAGTTTTTCTGAGACTCAGACGGTTTTAACTCACTAGCCATGACTGTACTTTGTCTTACAAGACTTTTTGACCAAGGTATGAATCGGACTTGTTTTTGACCCAGTTATTTTTCACATCCCTGTGTGTGCAATTGAGTTCATTTAGTGGTATTTGTTAGGATACCGCTAGTTCCAGATGGGCTTTCAACCGAACCTGTACTGAGGATCACCTAATTAGCTCCACGAATTCCTTTGTTATATGTACTAATATTAATCTACGATGTAATCCAGGATGCCATAAGCTAGCTCATCCACATGTAAACATTGATCTGTACGCAAGTTAATGTGACAGATATCTCGTCATGCGGGAGGTTTACTTCTATTACCGATAGGCTATCAACCAAATTGGTACTGAAGCTTGCCTTATGACCTATAGAATGCTTGAGAGTTCCAGGGATTCAAGGTCAACTCCCTTCTTTTCTTCAATTGTATTGGGATACTTGCTCATTGTAGTGATGAGATCACTGTTTATTTTGATTTATTTTTCTTTCGAGCAAGGGATTGGGGATATGAAGTGATGAAAATCACTGTTGTTTGTGCCTTTTGAGGTGTGCACTATATTTTGTCAACTTTTTGGGTTTTGACATTTTTGCAAATTTTTGTGTTTTGCAACTATTGAGAACTTTAGGGATTCTTAGGGAATTGGGTAGGGAGGATGCTTGTCCTTTTTCCAACTCTCAGCATTCTAGGGGTCATTCGCACAGGGGGATGAGCAAGATAACCGTTTCGCTTGTGGTGACCTAGATTATTTTGCAGGTTTCGTCTTTCATTCACACAATTTGGGAATTTTAGTGTTTTGATTTGTGTTGGGATGTTACGTAACAAGGTGTATTTCAAGTATGACTCTACCTTTATAAAATCCGTTCGACTTGGTGCACTACATGGCTAAAGAGGAAAATGATGACTGAATTACTTGAAACTCTTAGTACATTCCCAGACCACTGACTGTAGTGTGGTAAAATACATGCATGGTGTTTTTGTTGATTTTGATGAATTCGAGTATGCCTAGAATTGAGATGCAAATCTTTGTGTTTTTTTTGATGATTTTTATTGTTTTGTTTTTGTTGAATTTATTGATTTGTTTGACCAAGATATTGCGATAATCCTTGGAGCTTTTTGGGTTGACCAAGAGATTGCGATAATCCTTGGAGATTTTTGGTGACCAAGAGATTGCGATAATCCTTGGAGCTTTTTAGGTGACCAAGAGATTGCGATAATCCTTGGAGCTTTTTGGGTTGACCAAGAGATTGCAATAATCCTTGGAGCTTTTTGGATTGACCAAGAGATTGTGATAATCCTTGGAGCTTTTTGGGTGACCAAGAGATTGCGATAATCCTTGGAGCTTTTGGAGTGACCAAGAGATTGCGATAATCCTTGGAGCTTTTTGGTTTTGACCAAGTGATTGCGATAATCCTTGGAGCTTTTTGGGGTGACCAAGAGATTGCGATAATCCTTGGAGATTTTTGGGTGACCAAGGGATTGCGATAATCCTTGGAGCTTTTGGAGTGACCAAGAGATTGCGATAATCCTTGGAGCTTTTTAGGTGACCAAGAGATTGCGATAATCCTTGGAGCTTTTGGTGACCAAGAGATTGCGATAATCCTTGGAGCTTTTTGGGTTGACCAAGAGATTGCAATAATCCTTGGAGCTTTTTGGATTGACCAAGATATTGCGATAATCCTTGGAGCTTTTTGGGTGACCAAGAGATTGCGATAATCCTTGGAGCTTTTGGAGTGACCAAGAGATTGCGATAATCCTTGGAGCTTTTTGGTTTTGACCAAGTGATTGTGATAATCCTTGGAGATTTTTGGGGTGACCAAGAGATTGCGATAATCCTTGGAGCTTTTTGGGTGACCAAGGGATTGCAATAATCCTTGGAGCTTTTGGAGTGACCAAGAGATTGCGATAATCCTTGGAGCTTTTTGGGTGACCAAGTGATTGCGATAATCCTTGGAGCTTTTTGGGTGACCAAGGGATTGCGATAATCCTTGGAGATTTTTGGGTGACCAAGGGATTGCGATAATCCTTGGAGATTTTTGGGGTGACCAAGTGATTGCGATAATCCTTGGAGCATTTTGGGTTTGAATTATGGTTCTTTAGGGGATAGAGGTACCCCCAGATTGATGGTCTTTGCACTCCGGATCTGGCTCTAAAGGTATGGGCATGAATGGATCGGCCCTATGCATGGAGATGAGGACAGGGTCCACCTACGGCACTGATGTTGCTATGATGTCTCTTGGTGGAAGTTGCTCTTTGTGTGCCCAAAGTTGTGGATGTAATGCTTGGTCCCACTGCAGTGGGTTAACACGCCACTCATGCCCTAGTATTATGTTTATCTGTTGACATGCTTCTTCAAATTTTATGGGATGCCGATGTTGTCGCATGTGATTGCTGTGGGCTATGTCTGTTTCATCTTCACTTTCAACTAGTGAGTACAGCTCATCAGAATCTAGAGATTCTGAGACATGGAGGACTGCATCATCAGGTAGCCCTATGGTTAAAGGTTGATCCTCTTCAAAAGGAGCCTTATGTAAGTTGGGCCTTGGGAGCTCCAAAATCTTGGTCTCTACCAACTCTAAGTGCTCTAGTGCTTTGCATGTATCGGGAGATTTGAACTCCTCCTCTTTGGTTGGTTCTTGTTGAGGAACTTGGGGCTTATGGAGGGGTGGCCAGATGGCACCCCCCATGCCTTGGTAGGGCAGTTCATCCCGCTCTTCTTCGCGCTCTGATTCCTTAGAGGCTTCTTGATGAATTTCTAAGGGTGGCTCATAAGCCTGGGTGGATGTCTGAGGAAGGCACCCATCATTGGTTATAGGAGCAACCTCCCATTCATGTCTAGGAGGCGTCGGGGGTGGTGCTTCAGGAATCGGGAGAGTAGCTTCCCACTCCTGTCTAGGAGGTGTTGGGGGTAGCTTTTGATGAGGTCGCGATGACCTATCTTCCCCCCATGGGTTGTGCCACTCAAAATACTTTTTCTTATGCATGTGAGGGGTTGGAGTCTTCTCTTGTATAGTGTGTTGGAACAGCTCATCCTTCTGGTGCTGAAGGTGCTCTTCATTAATATGGTACGGTTCCTCTAATGGTAGGCGTTCGAGCTCAAGTTGCGTGAGTTGCTTGAGATGTGTGATATATTTGATAGATTCTATGATAGTTAGTCCCACCGCCTCATGTCTAGAAGGCCTAGACACCTCTCTTAGATAAAAATCTTGGTCGTAGTGATCCAAGATCTCTATAGGACACATCCCTCTATTAGGGGTAGCAGCATTCTCTCGAGGCTTTGGCCTTAGTGAGTGGTCCTGATAGATAGCAGGTGCGAAGGCGCATTGCTCCCGCACGGTATATTGCTCTCGAGGAAGGTAGATGTCTTCCTCGTGCTCTCTTTCATAAGTGAAAAGGGGGTGGACGGAGCTATCTCGCCCTGCCCGAAGAGCCTTGTGCTCTAGATTTGTCTTTGTAGTCCTGACAACTAGTGTGGGTGAAGGAGGGATAATGTAATCATGTGGTTCCTCCCTTCGAACCCTATGTTGACTTAGCACTTCATCGCGCGATGACCGCTCATAGCGAGCATCTAAGGGAGCTCTCATTGCTTCATGTCTAGAAGGCCTAGATGCCTTTTCTATATATCTATCTCGGTCGTAGTGATCCAAGATATCTATAGGCGACCTCCCTCTATTGGGGGTAACAGCATTCCCTCGAAGCTTTGGCCTCAGTGAGTGTTCCTGATAGATAGCAAGTGCGGAGGCATATTGCTCTCGCACTGTATATTGCTCTCGAGGAAGGTAGAGGTATTCCTCATGATCTCTTTCATAAATGAAAAAGGAACGGGTGGAGTTGGCCCGCCCCGCCTGAGGAGCCTTGTGCTCTGGATTTGTATTTGTAGTCCTGACAACTAGAGGGGGTGAAGGACGAGTAGTGTAATGATGTGGTTCCTCCCGTTGAACCCTATGTTGACGTAGCGCTTCATCGCACGGTGACCGCTCATAGCGATCATCTAAGGGAGCTCTCCTATGACTGTACCCCTCATGGAAGGGTGTGTGTTGAATGCTATGCTGAATAGGAGTGCTCCTCGAAGAGGTGCCCCTATAGTCCCTTTCCTTTAAGGTGTGGAGGGGACTGCCTTGTGTGTTAGGTCGCCAAGGTGGTATGACCAAATCCTTGGGATTGTAATGGAGATGACTTATTCTTCCTTGGATATTCCCCATAGCCTCCGCCCGTGATTGGGCTTGGCTATGGGTGATCACCATGACGATCTCTCTAAAAACCCTAAAAATTGAAATGAGTCAGATGGGGCCCAAAATCGGTGTACGCATCCCTCTTATAGTAGATAAGACAAAAATGAAGTTTCAAGTCCTAGCTCTAAATACATTAGGAGATATTGACATCCGAACAGCTCAAAAAGTGCATAGAATTGCGTGTCCAATTTTAAAACCTAATTTCGGGGCACTAGATGATGGAATTTGGCCCCGAAAACTGACTTTTCTAGGAAAATAGGATTCTAGGGAATCATATTTGTTTAAAATTCTCCCAACTAACTCCCTGTAAAATTTCAAGTCAATCGGAGCTACGGTTGAGAAGTTATGGCCCCGGCAAGATGCACTAAAATTTAGGGAAAAATGTAAGATTTCCCATTTTTTTTTGGATGGTCCTGCATCACTTGTGGGCACATTTGGGGTGATTTTGGGTTGACCAAATGGTTCATGGACACCTTTGGGGCATTTTGGAGTGACCAAGCGATTACGGGAATCCTTGGAGCTTTTTGGAACAAGTGACAAAATGCGTAAATTTTTATTTTTTTGTTTATGATTTTTTTTTTGTCTACACTAAACAGAATTAAACACACACATTCACAAAACCGTGATTATCTCTTTTAAGGATTCTTGGTGTGTCCTAAACTGTTTTAGTGCATTTTGATGTTTTGTTTTGTTTTTGTAGGTTTTGTAGAACGTTTAAATGCATCATGTAGGCTCTTATAACTCCAAAAAGGTCGCCCCTTCAATATACCAGCCAGGCCGATATACCAACCTCTCTATATACCCGCCCTTACGAGAGGGAGACTATAGGTACGTGAGAGCAGAAGGTACGTGGTACGTAGGCGGTACGAAAGGGGGATTGTCCTGTTAATGGCACCTACCATAGAAAAATTATCCTCGCGCGCATGGGAATCACCCCAGCTACGCTCGGTCTGTCTTCGTCGAGATTTACGCCTAACAACAGTTGACAATCGGGAAATGGATGCAAATCAAGCCAAGGTGGTGATTAAATCCACCAATGGTCTTGATCAAGGGTTGGGGTCTTACGACCAACTCCTTGGTTTAAAGTTGTTTCGTGATGTGTGTGGGATTCGTTTTATCCAACAAAATGAAACTAGCATACATGACTTTTCCTAATGCAATGCAAGATTAAATGAAAACAATTAAAGAAACAGAAACAGAAACAAAAAATTTTAACAGAGATAATAAAAATCCCTACCTCTTCTCTGCTGCTCCTATTGTCTCTGAATTTCTGCTCTGAAAATCCGTAGACAGGAATTCGTCCCTCTGGGAGATGAATTGCAGAACAGAATTCGTCCCTCCCAGAGACGAATTTGAATTCGTCTCAGGGTCAGACGAATTTCAGAAAAGGATTCGTCCCTGTCAGAGACGAATAGTAGTCTGCAACAAAAAAAGATGTACCTGTCAAGCACAAACACAAAACTTTGATCAATTTCTATGATTTCAAAACCAGGGAACAGAGTCCCACCGTGATCGCCACTGAAAGCACGAGATTCCGGTCAAAGGAAACACCAAGTGCAATTGCATTCAAAATTAATCACGCTTAAGTCCTAGAAATATGAATTACATGAAACGAAAAAGAGACATGTTGTAAGAGACGCAATCAGATAAAGAAAAATAGCCCTTTCATTAATTTCTTTCGATCTCTGTTACAATAATGCCTCCTCCCTTTTCAGGGGCTAGGAGCGCAAATAAGGTTTGATTACAATCGCTGAATGGTTCCTCCATCCGCGTGCCCACGATTGCACTGGGCGGGCTAAGATGATGCCGTCGCTGATGTTGATGGGTTCTTCGCCTTTGCTACTTCTCCTGCAAACAAAGAAATGATCAAGATGTTAGTAGCACCTGCTGCAAATGAAAAGCATTCTCTCTCTAAAACTAACAAAATATTCCTACGAATATTTGCCTGAAACCATGAAAACAGTGAATCCAAATTGCTTCAAAATCTTACAGAAGGTAAGAACAGTCACTGAAGGCCATCGCCATCGAGGCAGCTGGCCAATTCACCTTAAATTGGAATTCGTCCCTGGGCAGGACGACTTCGACTCGTAATTCGTCCCCGGGTGGGACGAATTCTTCTGAATAGGAGAAATCGACCTGCTGTCTGCTCCAATGTCGGATCCCGGGACCTGCAAAACTCCTGCAAATAGGGGGGTTAGGTAATTGGGGCCATTTTGGGACGACCCAGATGGTCGGATTTTCCCAATTTGGCCTCCTCCCTCGAGAATTTGGCCTTGACACCTGCAAGTTAGCGAAATGACAAAGCAATACAAAACACCCTAAACTCTGACCAAAAGCTACAAAATTGCAATTATAGACTAATCAGACCTAGTAACATAGAATGCAATCTAAAAATTAATCTAAAGTGCTCAAAAACTAAAATTAGGACTTAGGAGGTGCGGGGGTGCCCAAGTGGGCCTCCCAACGTTGGCCCTCGATTTTGGAGCCAATCCACCAAGGATGGGCCCAAAACCTTTTAGGATTGGGGGTCGGAAAATTGGTAGGTTCAGATGTCCATGCGTCGGATTTTAGTAAGGTTCGAGCTTCCAAAGGCCACCCAACAACCTCCCTTGCAAAAGAGATTGATGGATGTAGGAAGGAGAAAAAAGGGGGATGCAAGTGAGTCTTCGATTCGGCAAAGACTTCGTTGCTTGAACACTCCTTCCACCCGCATGTTTTGGGTGAGAAAATTCCCACCTTTTATAGACCCAAGGGGTCTCTTTTGGGAGGGAAGCACAAAATCCAAGTGTTGGCCATGGGCGCCATGTGGCGATCTTGTCTTCCCATGAGGGAGGGGAGTCCTTCATTGACTCGAACTTTGATAAATGCTTCTTGTAACGATCCTCTAACGGCCCTCTCGTCCACTTACACATGCGTGCAAGGTAGGAGCCCTTAATCGATCGTTCGGGCTGCCACTTGGCACCATCCGCCTTTTTTGCCCATTAAGCTTAGAATTCGTCCCACCCGGGGACGGATTCGTAATTCGTCCTGGGGTGGGACAGATTCTATTTTGAATTCGTCCCTGGGTGAGACGAATACTGGGCAAAGTGTCCAAGTGTGCCAAATTGCTCCTTGACCTCACAAAATTGCTATGAAAGTGGTTAAGACCATTGTTTAACCTCTGAGGGCTGCCCTGGGGGCTGTGTTTGTCAAAGCGATCAGTGTTTGCAATCACATAATCGGATTGGTGTTGTTTTGGTGTCTACAAATATTTTTATGAAAATCTGAAAACAAACCATCATCATCATCATCATTTGCACTATTGCACCAAAGTCTTAAGACAGTTTCTTAAGCACTCTTTTAATTTTAACAATATTTCTATAAATGGGACTAGATTGACGATCGAGTGAGCAGCGACTCCATGAAATGGTCTATAATAGCGACAATGTCCTTTGAAATTATTGTTAGAAGTCTCTTTTTATTTTTACATTTCATTACAAATCAATTTGTTACATCAGATTATTTCATTTCAAATATTACAAGCATGACATTCAAATTATAATATTCCCAACGACATAATTACATGAATTATCAGATCAATCAATCAAACATAAAAGCATCATAAAAAATTCATAACACAAGTCATATGATCAAAAATATCTCATCTATATATATCACAAACATATATACATCATCAAAACTGGATTGGTATGCCACAATCTGTACCTCGGCATACTCAATCCTCTATCAAACAAAAATAAACATATAATACAATTTCAGTGTCCAGCCCTCTAGCCTCGAGAGCCCCTCGAGATCTCTGCCTCATCTCCTCCCCCGCCCTGAGGTGGACGAGGTGGCCCCATCATCGTCTGTGTATTCCTCATCCTTGATCGGGACGTGGTCCTCGATGACCCGATCCTAATCGGATCTGCGATGTTAGCTGGCAGGGGTAGTCTATCCGCCTCTGGCACCAACTGGAAGTATAAATTCTGGTAAAAGGTTAGCTGGGTGATAGCCCATGTCAACTCCCTAGAGCTCGCCCCTCCGCCCCATGCCCTGAGACGTGCAATCTCATCACGCAACTGTGACACCTCAGCTCGATGGCATGCAGCCTCATCCTGTAGCGTCTGCACCTGGTCCTGGAGACGATCTCTCTCCACCCAGAGAGTAGCCATCTCGCTACTCTCTCCTATGTTGACACCCTTGCCCTTATCGTGCAATGGTGGCCTCTATGGAGATGGGGGTCTCGCCTCCCTCCTCTCCCTCTCTCTTTGCCACGACCGCTCCTGTGCTTGTGGCCTCCTCACCTCTCTCCTATCGTGACCCTGGGCTGCCTCCATCATCACCTGGCACCGCCTCCCTATCTGATGCACAACCATGTGGATCGAACCTCGTGCCCTTGTCATTCGAGGAGGGTGGATGCCTACGTACCAGGCATCATAGCCATCGGCTACTCCTACATCGTCCCCATCCACTGGCTGGATGGGGGCATCATCCGTGTCTTGGCTCCAGAACCGCTGCATGTCTGGTGCCCCACTCATAGTAGTGTTATCTCGAACAGTCCAAAAAAACTCATAATCCCTGAGAGATGGGATCCCCTGCTACAGATCGAACTGCCTCAAAACTTGGTCGTACCTATGGAGCTCCACCTCTCCCCTCTCCATCCTTAGCCAGCAAACTCGCCTAATGTGAGCCAACTCCTGTCCATCCTCTGCCCACCCTGGATGCTCCCTCCACGGCCTCCAGGTGATCTGGTCGGAGGCTAAGCCATCCAATAGCCTTCGGGACATCGACAGGTCTATCCGTCGCTGTGCCCCTCTCCGGAGCCACCAGTAGAAGACTCGGGGCCTCTCCCCGTCAACCCCTATCAGAGGAAGCCCTACCGGAATTTGCACCGCAATGTGCTCCCAGCACCAAACCTGTAGTAGCGATGTCATAACTAGACATCGACCGCCCTTGTACACGACCCCATATATGATCTTGTACAATCAGCATAAAACAAAAGTGCCCCAAGCAAATCTATAGCCGTGATCCCACACATCGTAGATCACATCTACGAGCATCCACGGCACCTTGCACCCGCTCTGGTGGCACAGCAAAATTCCACCAACTACTCTAGCTAGTACCTGTGTCAGTCTAGATGCCCTAGGCATCTAGCGTAGTGCCTTGATATTAACTCTGCCCTTCTCTAGGGTGAAGCTCGGGTCACCGCACAATCGTCCCATAGCACGGCCCTGATTGGCCGCAGGTGTAATGAGCCGTCCTTGTATGGTGATTCTCAGAATCCTCCATACATCCTCCAAAGTGGGAGTCATCTCCCCTGTAGGTAGCCGAAAACATGAAGAGCCCGGATACCACCTCTCTACTAGGGCTGTCAGTAGCCCCATATCTGTAGACACCTGTGGCATTTCTGCCACATGCAGTAAGCCAGCCTATGCCAGCTGATCCCGCTTTGCCTGTGTGAGAGCGGCCAAGTCATCTCTCAACCCACCGTATTTTCATTCTCTACTCTTTAGTAAACCTCTCTGCAAACATAAACAACAAAACAATAAACAATCATTAATAAACAATTCAAGTAATAAATAATGCAAGTTAAAAATTCAATTTTGTGCAATTGATGATATCGCCCACTATTGGACGATATCGTCCCACATTTGAGCATAATCATCTATGATTTTGCAGTTCGAAATCGTCCCTAATTTGAAGAAATCGTCCCCTTTTCGACGATTTCGCCCTCGGGCGAAATTGCCGAAATTGAGACAGTTTTGTTGAAATCGGGACGATTTCATCTCGACGACATCGACGGCCCAAAAACGGCCGCGATGCTCAAAAATCACCTAAAAATTACCTACAAAGCATGTAAAATTAAATTAAAGCATCATAGATCAGTCTAGACTCTTACCCGTAGACCATGCCAGACCTCTGTCGATCTGTGCATTGTCTCCACCATTTTTTTTCCTTCTTTAGAGCTCTAAAACTCAGAAAATGAACAGTAAAAATGAATTAGGGTTTTACCCTATTTTTCTTAATTTTATTCAAAAATAATTTTTTGTGTTTTTACCTCAAACGTTCGATTTGGGTAAAAACACGGAGGGGGCACCATAGTAAGCTGTCGTACGATTCGACCAAGAATCGTCGCTTAAAAATGGGAATAATTTTTGCTTTCTCGTAGATTGAGAAGAACTCATCTTTAACGCATTTTCTTCGGAAAATTCTCTAAAGAGGGGGCAAAATGTAACACCCTAAAATTGGCGCAGTAAAATTACAATAATTACAATCACCTTAGTAAATAATTTAAAATTCATATTTAACCTCCCAAACCGCCCGTTAACTGCAGGGAAATCCATTTCCCCATTTTTCGTGCCATTTTTAGAGGTTGTTTTGACCGTTTTACGATATCGTCGCCGATCAGACAATATCGCCCCAGATTTGACGATTTCGTCTGGACTAGGACGTCCAGACGATCTTGTCGCAAAACTGATTTTGCAAAGTTGGATTCTATTCCAACGGGTCTCCAATCCGGGCAAAAGCGTGTCTGCGCCATTGGGACCCTCCCTCGTTGGAGATCTCCCAAATTGGGATGATCTCCAACCTCCTAACTACTCCCCTAAGCCTATTTAATCCTAAACTATTCCCTTAGCACCCCCCTGGCCAAAATTCTCTGCAAGTTAACTCCATTTACGTTAAATCATCCCTATTCTTCATTTGCACTAGTTCCATATCAATTTTGTTGCAGGTACATCACTGTTTTTCAGTCGGAGCCAACACACATCGTCGTCGACGAACCTGTTCAGATTGGAGGCGAACCTGGAGAATTCGAGATGATTTCGTACTGATGCGAGACGATCTTGACTGCAGTCCGTATTAAGGCAATCAGTGCCTAAAGTTTGCATTTCTCAACCTTTTCTCTATCATTTTATTCTGCAAATTAGATAGTCTATTCAGTGTTTTATGTTATTTTGCATTTGGAGTTCACCCATTTAGATTAAATGCATAATTAAATCCTAATTATCATCTAATTAGCACGATTCATTTCTATCTCTGTGTTTAAGTTTCAGTTTGATAACATTGCTGCCATTTTATATCATTTCTCTCTGTTAGCACTGTAGTACTTTTTGTATTTTGCATTTGTTTTTGGTTTTGTAGGTCTCTGATGAATTCGTCAGATCTCAGACGATCTTGTCTGATTGCAGACGATTCTATCAAATTTCAGACGATCCAGATTGCTTCAACATCAGAATCTTCTTCAGACATCCGGATCAGGTATTCCTCATTTGCATTCTGTAATCTCTCTATTTTCTGTCTTTAAATTTGTTTTCTGTATTCATGGAATTTGCATTTTCATGTAGATTAATCTAGATTCATTTGGCCAAACCTAGGATATGAATGCTTAAGGTTAAAAACGAACACATTTAAACACATTCCAAAACCTAGGTGTGGAAACTGTCGTTAAATGTTTCCTGGTGAACCCACCATCCATCAAAAAATCATCAAAATACACCTCCCTTGAGATGCGGGACCTTCGCAAAGTCCTCTCAGTCCGAGGTACCGCACCATCATTTTCTCTTCCTCCTTTCGGGCACGGATCCTATAGCCTGAAGGTAAGGATGTGAAAAATTTGGAGCGATATAGACATACTATGTTAGCACCATAGACTGTATAGAATTCATCAATTCATGTGGAATATTGTCATGAGACTATGTAATGGATTTGTGCAAATGGAAACTGACATACATGTGATAAAATGGAATGAATAAAATGAATGTTCTAGAAGGCCTATGAGGTTTTCATGAGACTCAAACAATCTAGTCAATTGATCAAAAGTTGTATACTAACCATGCAGGACTTTTTGACAAGGTATGAATCTTCTAGGATGACCAAGGTACTTCATATCCCTGTGTGTGCAAGTGAGTTCATTCCTGTGAGATGCATAAGGATACCGCCAGTTCCAAAGAAGGCTCTCAACCAAACTTGTACTGAGGATCACCCAATGAATGCCACCATCCTAGGTTTCGTACTAAGTATGACTAGACCACTAGGCAATCTAGGTTACCAAAGCTAGCTCATCCACATGCAAACATTGGTCTACACATATGCCCAAAAGCTAATATGGTAGACATATCATCATGCAGGAGGCTACCGCCATTGATGGATAGGCTATCCACCAAACCCGTAATGAGGATCACCTGATGGTTTTCCAAATGTTGAGAGTTCCAGGGATTCAAGTTCGACTCCCTACTTTCTTCAATTTTATTGGGATACTTGCTCTCATATAGAGTGATAAGAATCATTGTTTATTTTTCTCTTTTTAGTGATAATAATCACTGTTTATTTTGAGTTTTTTTTTTTTCTCTTGAGCAAGGGATTTGAATTTTGAGTGATGGGGATCACTATTTCTTGTGCTTTTTGATGTGTGCACTTTTTGATTTTTGTATTTTTGTACTTTGAATTTTTTCTTTGTGGGGGTTTGCAAATTTAGACTATTGCAAACATGTGACAATGTGGGATTTTGATGACAAAAAAAGGGGGAAAACCACTTATTGTTGTGGGGGGAATTGGGTAGGGGAGAACTTGTCCTTTTGCCAACTCTCGACATTCTTGAACCATTCGCATAGGGGGATGAGCAGGATGACCTTTTCGCTTAAGGTAACCTAGACCACTTCATGGATTTCATCTGTCTTTGTGCAAAACTTGGATTGTTAATGATTAATTGTGTTTGGGATATGATGTACACAAGGCATAATCTAAGCAAGATTCTACCTCCTAAAAATTGCGCTAGCCTTCTACAAAATCTGAGTAGAGACTGGATATGGTTGAGTGACCAAAAACCCTACTGACATTCTAAAACAAATGGCTAAGTGAAGGGAATAGACACGACTATGGAAACATGAAAAATGTGGGTGAAAATGATAATTGCGGCATTGAACTATGAGTACTTTCACAACATTGATTTTGAGCGGTAAGTAATGTACCATCATGGTGCTAGACATGTATGAGCAACTCTAAAATGTAAAGTGCTAATGATGAATATGCCTAAATGCAAGCGACGATAAAATGCAATGGGATGCAATGTGATGTGATGCAATATTTTTGAATTTTTGAAATTTTGATAATATTTTTTGAATTTTTGATTGATATATGATGGTGCATGGATTTTTTATTTTTTGATGTTTTTGAATTTTTGATTGATATGTATACACATGTGACCAACGGGCTTATTTGGGGGCCATTGGGGCATTTTGGGGGGACCAAAGGGCTTATGGATGCCTTTGGGGCTTTTAGGGTTGACCTAGATGATCGTAGATAGTCTAGGAGCATTTTTATTTGACCTAGATGGTGAAAACTCGCTAGGAGCCTTTTGGGTGACCTAGACGGGCAATGACACTTAAAAAGTGTCTATGACTACCTAGGGGTATTTGGTTGTGACCAAAGGGCTTATGGATGCCTTTGGGGCTTTTAGGGTTGACCTAGATGATCGTAGATAGTCTAGGAGCATTTTTATTTGACCTAGACGGTGAAAACCTGCTAGGAGCCTTTTGGGTGACCTAGATGGGCGATGACACTTAAAAAGTGTCTATGATTGCCTAGGGGTATTTGGCTGTGACCAAAGGGATTATGGATGCCTTTGGGGATTTTAGGGTTGACCTAGATGATCATAGATAGTCTAGGAGCATTTTTATTTGACCTAGATGGTGAAAACTCGCTAGGAGCCTTTTGGGTGACCTAGACGGTCAATGACACTTAAAAAGTGTCTATGATTGCCTAGGGGTATTTGGTTGTGACCAAAGGGCTTATGGATGCCTTTGGGATTTTAGGGTTGACCTAGATGATCGTAGATAGTCTAGGAGCATTTTTATTTGACCTAGATGGTGAAAACCGCTAGGAGCCTTTTGGGTGACCTAGATGGTCGATGACACTTAAAAAGTGTCTACGACTGCCTAGGGGTATTTGGTTGTGACCAAAGGGCTTATGGATGCCTTTGGGGCTTTTAGGGTTGACCTAGATGATCGTAGATAGTCTAGGAGCATTCTAGGTTGACCAAGCGATATGTAGATACCCTTGGAGCCTTTTTGTAACTTTGCTTACTTTGTGTTCTTAGGAGGAAGGTGCAATACCTTATATACCCCCAACATTTACTATGATTGATGCGATGTTAAACAGGACCTATCCTAATGCAAGTATAATGGCTGAAAAATACCTAATGCAATGCAATTAAAGTATGCAAGGGTACATGCCAAATATTTTTGTGTTTTAATGTTTTGCAATATTTTTGAAATTTTGATTATTTTGAATGTTTGTGGATTTTGACATTTTATGATTTGTTTGGATTTTTGGTGTTTTAAATTGTTTTTGAATTTTGAGTGTTTTGCGAGGGGGAAGGCATGATACCTTAGGCACCCCTAGTGTGTGTGCTACTCAATGAAGGTGAGAAAGGTGTGATATCGTTAGAGTTCTCACTATGATTCATTGGTTGTGATGTGGATGGTGGGGAAGGTATGCTACCTTTGGGTTGCTCAAAGTGGTTGGCAGATGTTGTGTTTGCTTCGTGTATGGGCCAGAGGTCTTGGAAGTCTCCTATCGATTGGTTGTTAGGAGCAAGAGGATTGCCCACCGGAAGCTCTTGCCTCTCGATCATATCCTGAACTAAATCTCTAAAGGGATAACATGTCTGGATGTCATGACCTCTTTGTCTATGGTAAACATAGTATAGATCTTTCTTGTGTGCCTTTGATCTACGTTTGTTAGGTTTCAATGGATGGATCTCGGGAAGCGTGATTGCTCGTGCCTCATACAATCGATTGAAGATTGATGCTAAGGGCTCTAAAAAATGAGTATATTGTCTTTGCTTTTGTTGCAGATGGTTTTTGGCCAATGGAGGCTAAGACTGGTAATTAGGTTGCACTGTAATTAGGTTGCACTGGTAATTGCGGTGGGGGAGCTTGGTTTAAGGGTTCAGGGATGCTTAGAACCACTTGATTGATTGGGGCTACATTTTGCTGCGTGTTACCACCTTTAATGTTCTTGTTTGGCTGTTCCCCTTTGTGGAGTCGTACATCACCCTCCTGGACCTTGATGTCCTCAATGATTTGGGCTTGTGCTAAGGCCTCCTCGAATGTTTGATATCGTTGTAATTGTAAAAGAAGTGAAATCTGCTTTGAACAACTTCTAGTAAACATTCGGATGAGTTCCATTGTGGGTAGGGTGAAAGGTAGTTTTAACATCACCTTTCTCCATCTATTACCATACTCCATGACTGGCTCATCATCAAGTTGATGAAGGCTAGACAAGTCAGTCAAGTTTGTCCTTTTCTTAGCGCTAGAGGCAAAACGTCCCAAAAATGCATCGGCCAATTGCTCAAAGGTGTTTATGCTATGACGTGGTAGATGATTATACCATTCTAAAGCATCTCCAGATAATGTTGTAATGAATATTCTCAACATCAAAGGGTCATAATATTGAAGATGAGAGCACTTAAGAATGAAGCTTGTCACGTGCTCTTCTGCATCTTCATCATCTTTGAAATCTTCAAGTTTGGGCATCTGGAAATTTGATGGGTATGTCAGTGATGACACTGATGGATGTACAGGCTGATTACTAAGTTGCTTTAGTGTGGGTTTTTGATAACCCAAAATTTGATCTGGATTTTCTAATGCCTTCAACCGATCAGCTAGCACTTTGTATGGCCCTGACGACATAATATGATCATCCTGTTGTCGCCCTTGATTAGATGAAGGAGGTCGCTTTTGATGTTGAGGTGGATGATAAGTATGATCATTAGGTACCTCATCATAACTGGGTTCAGGGTAGGCATCTATTTGATCCTGATGTTCCCATTGGGACTCTTCATATGATTCCTCCTCGTATTGATCTTGGTACTGTTGAGGAGTATGAGGCTTTTGATGATAACTAGATAATGGCCTTTGATGTTGAATGCGAGTTTGGCATGGCCGAGGGGGAAGATTTTGAGATTGTATTGGGCATCTTGCCCGTTGTTGCATCCTATAGGTGCTAGGTGTAAGCACAACTTTAGGTACTGCATTATGTAATTGCTCTTGTTGTATCTTTTGTTGTTCTTGTATCTTTTGTTGATACAACTCTTGTAGGTGTGCTCATTGTGAGTCCACCCATTGTTGATGTACTTGTTGTTGAGCCAACTAGAGTTGATCTGTATGTTGTTGCCTATTAATATTTGGCCTAATTGCCTGATGAGTATGATCTGGTTGCTCCATTGCATGGGGTTTGTGTATCCTCATATTTGAAATATGGATGGGTTTATCATGTCTTTCCCCCTAGTAGGGTCTAATGCTTGTTTTCCATGCTCCCTAAGGATCACATTACCTTGAGACTCTGATTTATGAATTGGCTCTGTATAGTCCGATGATGTAGAGCCATCATATGGTTGCACCAAGTACTCTTCACGAGGAGTAGGTAGATGGTTGGGATCTTCTCCCTCATCTATTAGGAAAGCCTCATATTCAGTTTTGGATGTAAGCTCTATATATTCAGGCTACACAAAAGCACGATGTGTGGATGTTGAGTGCTCTCTGTGAGGAGTATGAGGGCGACTTGCTCGATCAAATGGGGTGGTTTGCTCATCCAGGCTAGGCCATGGTGTACTCTCATGTTCATATTCTGATTGATGTATAGAGTAAGTTGGGGTGTGAACCCATGATATTGATCTATTAGACCCCTTAGTGGGCAGATTATTTGCTATATAGAATTCTATCAAGGTATCCCAATCAGGGAGTTTTCCTAGAGGACCTATGGGTGCTTCCCTAGTAGGGGTATCTCGAAGGTTTGCCCCCTAGGGATGATATTGTTGTTATGATAGGACCTAGGATGCCATTCAGGTATGGGCATGTCCTCTAGACTTATTTGGAGATATTCACTGGCTATGGAGCTTGAATCTCTCACTAAATTGGAGGTCTTGTTTTCAACCGCCTTTGGACCAAATTGGTAAAATGGGGGTCCGTCGGCCATTTTTAGAAAATTTTGACTTTCCCAAAAAGGTTATAAGTGTTATATATCAAAATGATCAGTGCGACGAGCTGATCATAATGGGCTAGGTCTCCAAAATTTGATTTTTGGATCAAAAATTTGTATTTTTGGAATATTTGGCCAACCGGGCTTGTGGGGAAATGCCCACTTTTAGGATTTTTGGGAAATTTTGAACCGTGAAGAGTTAGGACTCAAAATTTTTGGGAGAGGTGCAGAAGGGTCTAACTAAGACAAAAAAACAAATTTGGCAAGTTTTGGAGTTGTCTAGACCATTCTATGACCATTTTAGTGTAGTTTTTCCCTATTTTTGGCTCGAAAATAGAGTAATCATAAAACCAAAATAACTTTTTTGTTATAGCTCCATTTTGCACGATTCTTGAAGCATTGGATGCAGAATCAAAAAGTAGATTTTTTTTTTTTTTTTGAAACCCTATTTTTTGAAAAATTAGGGTTAGGGTTTGGTCCCAAATAACAAAGAAACACACAAAGCAGATAATATGATTATCTTTTTAATGATTAAATGTGTGTCCTAAACTGGTTTCAGTGTGTTTAGATTTGTTGTTGTTCTTTGCTCTTGTTGTGGAATTAGAATGAGGGAACTCAACCAAAGTGGTGACTAGGGACACTAGTGCCAAACATGAGTTCTCAAAAGAGTCTAGGGTACACCGCTTAAATCCCAGTGGGGGGTTCACCTAGCTCTTCCACTCTGAAATAATATTTCCAATAGTGGGAGGTAGTTTGAACATTAGTGACCTATTCCATATTGAGAGAGTGCCCTATTCTATTTAAGGAATATAGAGGGAAAGCTGGTGGAAGGAGGTGAAATCCAACGTCACCAGTCTGAATTGGGGGTTGGTGATGAAATCCAACCTTACCAATGTTATAGTGGAACGTGCAAGTGTGTGTGGTTCCTTTTAAGCCCAAAGAAAGTAAGCAAAGAAGAATTCAATGATCATTCACTAAATGCATGCAATAAGTGTGTTTTAATTTCAAAAATTTAGGATAAAGAAACCTACAAATGTCACTTATGAATGCAAACCCTAAATGCTAACTTACCCATTGGGTAAGCCACAAGCAATCAAGCCATAAAGATGCATTGCTACTTCAAATTTCTTTTGATTTTTCTTCTTCCTTTTGCTATTTGATGTTGTAATAAAAGTAAGAATATGAATTTTAACCTTTCTATGCAAACAAATGAAGCAAGAAAAACTAATTTTAACATTCTCTAAAAATGCAACAGAAAAACAGAGGGTTTAGGCACTCACCTTATCAATTTTGAGACCTCCAAATTCTGAAATTTTGAGCAGAAATTTCTCTGTTTCCTCACCGCTCTAGGGTGGGATGATTAGAAGCCTCACCACCATCCTAGGGTGGGATGGTGAAGCCACCATCCTAGGGTGAGCCAGATAAAGGCTCTGCCACCATTCCAGGGTGGGGAGGGGAGCACCTGCAACACAAAAAGGGCAAAATTGGCAAAAATGGAGTCAAATTTTCACCCAAAGCATAAGGGAAAAGGGTCCCACCATGATCACCACTGAATTAGGGAAAAATGATGCACCTAATTATGAATAAAAATATATGTATCTATCCTATCTCGCTTATGAGCATCAAACGGAAGCATGCATGTGAAAATGAAGCAATACCAAACAATAAGGAATGAAATGAAACAAGTCTCTTTATTATTAATTTGGTGGATCAAATCCAAGGTTACATAGAAGTCCCCTTGAGGGCTCAAATGTGATACAATTGTTACAAATTTTGGGTGCCCAAGGATCAAATCCTCCAAGAAATTCGGGTGCACATCCAGTGCCTTTCCTCGTACCCACAATCGAGGTGGGCGGGCCAATGCCACCGCTGCTTGTATCTTTAATATCTGATGTCTGATATTCCTTCCCAATGCCTTATAAGAACCTGCACCTACACACAAGGAAGCAAAAAGGGTCAAATAGCAAGGGTGTGTGAAGGAAAACATGCAATCCCCACAGGCACAAAATGGCACATATATTAAAAATATATCAAATCAACTCAGAATGACTTGAAAATTTATGGGGATGTTAAATAAGATGTTTTTAGGGGATATCACCAAAAAAATATCTGAAATTGCATCCGTAGACCCCTCTATTTTGCGTCGCCCGCCTACAACCTACGAAGACCAAGACAAACAATTCCCACACCTAAACATGTCCAAAACACATGAAATTTGGAAAGAATGCATAAATAAACATTTTAAGACAACCCATATGGTTATATTTTCAAAATGAGGTGCATATCCACCTGCATGCAACTGGGGTGCCCGGATGGGCCCTACGAACCTGCAAAAACTTAAAAATGCAATATCTCGGCCAATTTAACTCCAAATTGCATGAAATTTAGAACCAAAATAATATGATAGTCTAGAATAATATAATTAAAAAATAGTAATGAAATTGTGCAAGTATTTTTCCTCATCTTGGGGGGTGGTGGTGACTGCAACTAATTGGAGGGCACCCTAGGAGGGGATACCCACCAATTCTATGCACTTTTTGCTACCAATACCATTGGGGAATGATCCTAAATAGTCTAAGGGGTGTTTTCATCGAATTTGGTGAATAAATTCACCCGGATGGAAAAGTTATGCTCAAAGGACCCTCTTGAAGTCACCCGGTAACCTCCTTCGCTAAGAGGAGATTTCGAGGGCAAGAGAGCACAATAAAGTGAGGGGAAATCTCGGAAGCACTCCATTGCATATCCTAGAACTCCTCTATATTTTGTTTTTTTGTGGATATTGTATCCATTTTATAGCCCAAAGGGGCTCATGTGCAAAAAGGCATGCAAGGGCATGCATGGCAGGAGGTGCCATTTGTCAAAAAGGAGGCATGCATTGGGTGTGGAAGAGAATATCCATTTTGGGCCTCCATTATGAAGCATGTCATAAGGATTCAGTGCCCTCTGACCCGCATGCTTCAATTGGTAGGGTAAATGGCAGTTTCTGGGTGCCATTTGTCCCAGATTTGACTTTTTTTGGGTCAAACTTGCTCACCGTCCCACCCTGGGACGATGGCTCACCACCATCCCAGGGTGGGATGGTGGGAATATGCCACCATCCCAGGGTGGGACGGTGGTGAATTTTGGGCCAAAACCTCCCAAAATTAGGCCAAAAGCCTCCAAAACCTCTTTCGGAGTGGCTAGAACCACTGTGAGCCTTCTAAGGGCTGCCCAAGGGGCCATATGATGTCAATTTGATCATTGTTTGTGGATGCTTAATCGGGTTTACCATATTTTAGTGTCTACACTAACTTGTGAATCCTGATGCATAGCTATTTCCAATAATTGTCTTATCCTGCATAACAACAATTGTAGCTGTGAGGTCTTCTACCTCCCTATTGGGGCTTATTGGTCCCTCATCCTGATTTTCTTCTTCGATATTACTTTGTCAAGTTTTTCTAGGCATAGTCCTCCCTCTTATGGTCTTATATGGCTTCTTAACCTAGTTACATAAAGGAAAGAATATTAGATTATAGTTTCATCTTAATATGTATCTTTAATTCAAACCATAATACAAAGTTCTCTTGTTAGATGCATTAATAATATAACTAGGGTAATATCCTAGGCTAGGATGGATCATTGATACCGAAGCCCATACTAAGGTATCCTAACATCCACTCTCCCTTGGGATTAATTATCATGAGATTCTAGCAAATAGGATATTCTAGATCATCCTAGATTTAGCCTCTACTTTAAGCAAGCCTTCATTGGAGACATCTAATTCCCTTTAGCACACATAGAAGCTCTATACCCTCGTACCTAGAGCTCTGATACAAAATTTAATGACCCAAAAAAGCATAAATAGAAAAATACAAAAATAGAAAAAGTTTTTTTTTTTACTAAGGAGAGAGATTCATGAACCATTCATGAACCCCTAACCCAAAATAATATTTGACTAAAGTTTAAATCCCCTATGTTTTCTTGTAAGATACATCTCATGAGGTACCCTAACACAAGTCCCATCTATGTAGGCATATCATGTGTTACTAAAAATAATCCTATCTATCTCATCACTATTGATGAGCTAGACTTATCATCCTTAGTTCAGTCGAAGGTATACACAGATCACCATGCCATACACAAACCATTATGTGTAGATATGCTATGAGAATTACTAGTTAAGCTATCCATCTCGTCTATATGACGAGTTATCTTAACTCAAATGTAGTCTCTCCACAACTTAGTCACATATCTCTCTAAGGGGGTCTCAATTCTCTTAGGTCACCTATATTCGCCCTAAGGGGTTAGTAATTCTCTTAGGTCACCTCTGAGTTCACCCTAGAACTCTACTCTTTGATTTTACTATCAAACAAACAAACAAGTACACATCTAGATACCAAAACAAGTAAAACATAGTTACTAAGCATACAAAAAATAAAGGAATAAATAAAATTAAAAAGAATATCATCAACAGAAAGAGAATCAATTACATATTATACCCAAGCATGGTAATAAAGTAAAAGTACCTTCTCTAAACCAATAAACAGTTGTTACATATAATCGTGTATGGTAAATCCTCCATACTTCAAAGAATATTACATTAACTACTTCAGGGATATCTCCCACAATTCTAGTCTATTTGAGCATAAGTAAATCAACATAGAATATAGTTACATGTACTTTGATTCCATAAAACTCCTTGCTTCTACTTGCTTCTCACTGGTTCTTTGAGGGTAGTAGGGGATAAGGGTACTCATGGTTTAGGATAGGCATACCTCTAAATGCATTTAATCATTTAATTTACAAAATTGTAACTATAAAAAATTCAATTAAGTTCAAAACCATCTAATGCATAGTGGATATTATAAAATAACCTTTACTTTTATCTTCACCTATCATATTACCTTAGAGAGTCACTCAACATGCACTACTTAGATCAAGGTCTAACTTTAATCAAATCTAATCATGTCTTAAAGCATTAAAGTCCCATACCTTTAACCTCTAAAATATTCCTTCATTCATTCACTAAATCAAATCCCCATAACTTCAATTTAAAGAATAAATCTAACATCCTCTTAATATAATTCCAATCAAATCAAATCAATTCTTAAAGCATTAAAGTCCCATACTATTATGAATTGAGTAGTAACTTGATATTGCAAAGAAGTTGAATTAAATACAATGGTATGGCATTTCTAAGGTGGGTAATGAACCACCAAATAATTAGTATAACTACCCAAATTGGAGAGTGCCTAGATGTGCTATTTTACCTAGCTTAATAACATAATATAATAACATTATAATAATATGCTATATTCTAACATCCCCCCTTATTACATTATTGGCAAATACAAAGAGCATTGTGAAATAATTCAAATTTGATATGTGCAAGTGCCTTGGTGAAAATATCTGCAACTTGCTCATCAGTGGGAATGTATTGGAGTTGTATGTGATGCTTTGGAACTTCATCACGAATGAAATGACATCAAGTGTCGATGTGTTTGGTTTGATCATGAAATATTGGATTCTTTACTAGATTCAAAACATCTTGATTGTCACAAAACAAATTAAGTGGAATGTTTTTTGGAAGACCCATGTTTGTAAGAATATGATTTTACCATATTATCTCATAGACTTCTCCACTTGTTGCATGATATTCTACCTCTGTAGATTATAAAGAAACTACCTACTTCTTCTTACTGTGCCAAGAGACGATACCATATCTGATATGGAAAATGTATCCAGAAGTTGACTTACGATCATCAATGGATTCAATATAATCTGAGTATGTGTATCCCTATAGATAGAATTTGCTATTCATTTTATACTCTAATCCAAAATCTATAGTACCATAGACATAATGAAGAACTCTCTTTGTTCCTTTCCAATGACTATCCTTCGATTCCTGCATGAACCTTGAAAGATAACCTATAGTAAAACTAATATCTGGCCTGGTATTTGTTAGATATATAAGAGTCCCAATTAATTGGTGATAGAGAGTGCCATATACCTATGGTGATTTATCATATCGTGATAGCTTGAGTCCAAGATCCATTGGATTTGCCTTAGACTTACAGTTAGTCATATGATATTTATCAACCAATGTCTTGGCATACTTCTTTTGTGTTACTTTGATATGATGTTTTTTTTGAGTCACTTCTAAACCAAGACAATAGTGAATAAGTCCTAGAACTATCATTTCAAAATATTATTTCAAATCATCTTTTACTGCATCAATCATACTCTCTGAGATCCCTTTTATGATCAGATCATCTATATATAGCACCAAAATAACTATGTCAGAACCATTGTTCTTGATATAGATATTTGCATCGAAAGGACTTCTTTGGAAACCATGCTACACTAGGTGACTATCTATTTTTATGTACCAAGCTCAAGGAGCTTGTTTCAGCCCATACAAGGATTTTATCAACTTACAAACTTTCTATTCTTACCCTTCAATTACAAATCCTTTTGGTTGGGTCATGTACACTTATTCTTGTAGGTCACCATTCAAGAAAGCACTTTTTACATCCATCTGATGTAACTTCCACCCAAATTGTGCTACCATGGAACAAAGTACTCGAATGGTAGTCATTTTTACAATAGGCGTAAAATTATCTTCATAATCTATGACTTCTTTCTGAGTATAGCCCTTTGCAAAAAGATGGGCTTTATGCTTATCAATAGTACCATCTGCCTTATACTTCACTTTGAACACCCATTTGTAGCCAATGGGCTTATTTCCTGAAGGCATATTTACTAGCTTCCATGTATGATTTTTCATGAGAGATGTATGTGATGCTTCCATAGTAGCCTTCCACTGAGGCTCACTAAGTGCATCCTAAAATGTTGTGGGTTCATTTTCATCCAATGCTATCATATAAACCCTTTCATCCTCCATATCTATTTCCCTATCTTCCTCTGCATCTATAGATAGTTTATTAAATTATTGGCAAAGCTTGTCAACCTCTAAAGTTGATGCTTCTGCTCTCATCTACTAAGTTATACTGCGAGTACAATATCGATCTAGAGTTAGATCTAGAAGTGATGTCAACTTGGAATCTCTCAATGTACTTGTATACCATTTTAGAATCTTGTTCTAAGGAGGTGGAGTCTCTTTCTTAGGCTCATCTTCCTCAAGGTATACAAATGTAGAAGTGTTATTTGATGTGAAAGCTTCATAAAATACCACATCTCTACTTATATATGTTTTCTTGGTCATAGGATCTATCAATCAATATCTCTTTGAATGCTCATCATAACCAAGGAAGATACGTTGTAGGGTCTTCTCATCTAAATTCTTTCTTTTTTGTTTTGGCATGTGCATGAACGCCCTACATCCAAAAAATCTTAGATGAGAAATGAAGGGTTTCTTACCACTCCACGCTTCTTGTGGAGTTTTACCTTGTAGATCTCTTGTGGATGCTCTATTCAAGAGGTATGATGTTGTGTTTATTGATTTTACCCAATACACATGCTCAAGGTATGCCCCTACAAGCACACATATAACCATTTCCACAATGGAATTATTTCTCCTTTTAGTAACTTCATTGTTCTATGGAGTATATGTTGTAGTCGACTGTCTCTTAATACCATGTTCATTCAAAAATGATGAAAATTACTTAAGAGGTATATTCCCCCTCTCGATTTGTGCGGAGGGTTTTTATGAAATATCTTGGCTCCTTCTCAACAAGATTCTTGAATTGTTGAAAGTACATAAATACCTCTGAATTCAATTGAAGAAAGAAAACCCACATATTTCATGAGTGATCATCCACAAACAATTGAAAATACCTCTTTACACCATAGATGGTTGGCATAGGACTGCACATATTGGTGTGTACCAACTCCAAAGGTTTCTTAGCTTGTGAAGAGCTAAATTCAAATGGTACCTAATATTGCCTCCCTTCTAAGCAATCCGAGGAGACTGACAGTATGGATGAAAGGTTGGGAAGTCCTCTCACCATGTCATATTTTATTAACTAAAGAAAATATCCTAAACTGAGATACCCATATCTCTTATGCCAAAGAGAAGTAGCCTCCTTTGTAGTTGATGCTAGAGCAATATGAGGTGTTGAAACGACTTCTAAAACGAACAAGCCATGCTTGTATGATCATGTTACACCATGTTTTCCTTTTCTAGTTATAAAGCATCTCTTCTTGCCTTTCTCAACATTGAACATAACATCCATGTCTCAATCCAAGATTTGAGGGACTAACAACATATTTTTAGCTAATCTAGGAACATAGAGTACCTTATCAATCTGACATTTACCATATAGAAGAGTGATAGAAACATCACCCTAAACTTGGTAAGTCTGATTGTCTATAACTGTTACTAGATTCCCTTCATTTTCCTCAAATGTCTCAAACCACGATCTATCACCAATCTTGTGTTTGTTGGAACCTAAATTAATATACCACACTGTATCTTTCTACTGAGATGAAGTATGATTTATGAGCACCTTGTGTGCTCGCTTAGAATATGATTTCGAGTCTGATTCGGCATAAGAAAAATTCCCCTTGGGTTGCTTATTCTTTTTCTATGGTTTGTATTTCTCCTTTCCCTTCTTCTTGTGATCTTGGTTATTCTATTGTTTTTTCTTAAACCAACACCTATTGGTGTCATGATTATTCATATCACAAATATTGTAATATTTTTTGTCTTTCTA
This sequence comes from Wollemia nobilis, assembly GCA_028583015.1. NCBI lineage: Eukaryota > Viridiplantae > Streptophyta > Pinopsida > Araucariales > Araucariaceae > Wollemia > Wollemia nobilis. The sequence continues at coordinate 8,349,119 of JAQPPZ010007509.1, read as the reverse complement.
CTGATGTTGTTTTCCTTTTCCTTTTGATGAAGATCCTCCCTTTTGAAACTGACCTTGTTTCTTATCCTCTTGTTTTGTGTAGAGGGCATTATATGGCACTTTATCCTTCTAAAACTAATTGGCTTCCTCAGTTTGAAGTAAATTCACCAATTTCACAAAATAAACTTGTCTACCAGATACATTAAGAGAAGTTATCAACACCTTATAGGACTCTTGTAATGCTCTCAAGATGACAAATGTCAAGAGAGAATCATCCACTGGTTGTCTCATAGCATTCATTTTGACTTTCAATTCTACCACTTCATATAGGAATAGGTCAATTGTCTCACCAGATTTCATACTAAGTGTATGTAGTTGAGTTTGAAGGTGTAGAATAGTGGATTGATTCTTTCCTTCATAAATAGTAATCAAAGCATCCCAAAATTCCTTACTAGTTTTGGAATCATAGATATGAGGTTGGACCTCATCTATTGTAGCAAGCAGAATAAACATGAGATATATTTTGTCCTTATCAAAAGCATATTGATCTGATCCTATTGTTCCAGGGCATTTTGTAGTGCCAGTCACTACATCCCATAAATATTCCACTTGAATAATAACACGTATCTTTGTCTTCCATGGTGCAAAGTTAGAACCTTTTAGCAACTATGAATATGATAGATATTTATGAATAGAGGCCATTGTGAAGGTTCCTTATAACACCAAATGGTCCCCCTTTCTTTATACCTGTCAGGCCTTTATACCAAAATTCTTCTATATATACCCGCTCTTACATGAGGGAGACTATAAGTATATATAAGAGTAGAACTGTTGAGTGGTGTTTTAACCCGACTGTGAAAACACACTCTCCTGTAGGATCCGAGTCCTAAATCCTCTGCTTGCAAAGAAAAACAATTTCTCCAAGGTTCTTATTATGCTGATTATTAATTATCAAGAATGCTGCCTAAAATGAAATGCTAAGAACACCTTAGGGTTTGCAAGTGGATGTTAACAAGGGGCACTGTGGTTTATTAATTTTGAACTTTCAATGGACTCAAAATGAATAAAATCTGCTTTAACCTTTAATTCTGATGGATTTTCAGTGATTTATTCAAACACAATAATTAAACTGCTGAAAATAAAATATGGGTTTGAAAAGCAAAGACAAAAATAAAATAAAAGTAACAATAAAAAATAGATTACAATCAGAAAGCTGTAATTAATCAGATGAAACCGAAGATAATGAGGCTTTCTACATGCAACCTAACCTAATGAACCCGCACATCCACACAATCCAAATAGGCCAAAGTAGTCTCGAGGGTTTCTGTGGTAATTCCAAAAAATAGGCATTCGCATGAAGCAACCAAGAGATCTTGCATTAACTTCACCTAAAAACCTAAGAAATCTGGAAGGGAAATATAAACATTAAATCATGCATGCAAAAGTTACTCCTTCTTTCTCATCCAATAAGATGCCAACTCTCTGTATTTGTATTTAAATGATATCTCAATTACATTCAAAAATGTTCCGGTGTGAAAGAAAATCCCAGAATAAAAAGAAGGAAATTGCCCAAGTACGGGCCTAGAATAGCACAAAGCCTTCGTCTCTGCAACTCCGTATTCGGCAATTTCCAACCCTTTCTTCGATTTGCAATTCTGGCTTTATAGCAAGGTTATGGCTCTTCGATTTCCTCTGTCGCTTCATTTCCTCTTCCCGTGGGCGACCCTTCAAATTCCTGCTTTTTCCCGCTTTGATTCACGCTCAAATTTGGAAAGTCCCGAAATTCACTCTGCATGTAACGCCCCTGCAAGTTTGACACCTGCACGCCACGTGTCACGCACTTTCTGCGCCTATCGTACCGCTTTTCTGTGACAGAACCGACAAAACTGCAAGTCCGCCCGTTCATCTTCCCGGCCGCGAAATCGCGACATGTCGCGAAATCGCGACATGTCGCGATTTCGCGACGTCTTTCTCTGCCGTACGCGATTTCGGCTTTACGTCGCGATATCGCGACCATTCTAGCCTCGAGCCTCCTTGGCAACTTTATGTCGCGATATCGCGACCATTATCATCCTCTCGCCTTCCTTCGACAAACCGTCGCGATATCGCTACCGTTCTTATCTTCCGTACGCCTTGGCAAAACTTGTCGCGATATCGCGACACCTTTCCCTCTCGGACCTTCATGCAGCTTTCTTCCGTGAAATCGCGACCATTTTCTCCGTCCGTACTGTTTACCAAAATGCGTCCGAAATCGCGACCATTTTTTCGTCCGTACGCTTTGCGCAAACTCGTCGCGAAATCGCGACGCTTTTCTCTTCGAAATCGCGACCGTTTTTCTTTTCGTACGCTTCCCCAAACACGTCGCGAAATCGCGACCATTTTTATCATCCGTACACCTTTCACGTCGCGATTCGCGACATTCTTTTCCCGTCGCGATATCGCGACGTTTTTCCGCTTCTGTACACCTTTCCAAAACACGTCGCGATTTCGCGACACCTTTTTCTTCCTTGTCACCGACACGTCGCGATTTCGCGACACCTTTTTCTTCCTTGTCACCGACACGTCGCGATTTCGCGACAGCTTTTCTGCTTTGTTGCCGCTGACCGCGCTGACCGCGATTTTCCGACATGTCACGATTTCGCGACAATTCTCCGGTTTCGGTCGCGATTTCGTGACCTGTCACGATTTCGCGACATGTCGCGATTTCGCTACCTGTCGCGATTTCGCGACCCCTTTCTACACTTGTGCATTTTCTCTTTTTTTTCAATTCTGGCATCTGGGTCACTGAGATCCTTCCCTGTGAGCCTGCAAAAAGGTGGGTCCCCAATCTTGGGGTGTGTTGTGGATCAACCACAACAAATGGCGACTCTGCTGTCAAATGCTCTTGAGCATTTTAGTAAGAACCCAACCTGAAACATATCACAAACTCGTAAATACCTGTTAGCACATGAGCAAAATAACAAATGCCCAAAGATCAAAAGTACATGAATCATCAGAATCATCAAGTATTAGCTCAGTGTGTGCAATGTGTTTTCATTCCCTATCGTTTGAAATTGATCAACATTCCATTATCAGTTTTGCATGAATGCATATATGAGATGGTGAATGATTTGTGGTCCTAAATGAATGAGCTAGAAGATTTTGCTTTTCCTAATAAGCATGATCATTCTCCTACTATTATGTACAAGCATTCAAGATTGCCAAACCCTCTTAGGACCCACAAGTTCATTTCCTTATTGTATCCCAAAGTTGGTTATGAGTCCCTACTATTTAGAACCCATGTGCAAGTGAATGTGAAATCAGAACTTTGGGGAATCAGACTCCCAACCAACCGAGATGAGAGTTTAACCCTATCCTTACTATTCTGATTTGGAGTTTATTACCTCACTTTAAGCAAAATAATTAAACCAATTATGGAAGAAATGGTCATGCTAGTCTAACCCTCTAGACAATCAGTGGTCTTGTTTTTAGGCAAGACATGATGCCATGCATGGGCATATCTAACCCCACAATCCATAACATATCTTCATTTCCTTGGACCTTGGGGATGACTACCCATCCCTTGCAGAGGACAAGTAGTACGATCCTTACAATCCAAAATAAAGATGAGATGGGAAAAATTTATTTATATATATATATATATATTTTTTTTTTATTTCTTGGACCTTGGGGATGACTACCCATCCTGGTTAGGGACAAGTAGTACGATCCTTACAATCCAAACCTTAGATATAAATCATTAATTCTATTGCTTAAACCTTGGGGATGACTACCCATCCTTTGCAGAGGACAAATAGTACGATCCTTACAATCCAAGACTTACTATGAAATGAGACATAAGAGCTTTGGGGAATCAGATTCTCAACCAACCAAGATGAGAATTTATGCCCTATCCTTACTACTCCATGTGGGTCAAATCAAAGCTTTGGGGAATTGGATCCTCAACCTAAGTTTGATGAGGATTTAACCCTATCCTTACTACTCTGATTTTAAGCTTTAAGCTTTATGGAAGTGGTTAAAACCACTGCTTTAAGGATCATGTTGCATAATAGGATAGACATGAAAACCACTTTCGCTCAACCTTTTCTTCCAAGCTAGGTTTTGATCATTTTGCTCAAGATCTTTTTTAATTTATGATACGTGCTTAGTTCTAGATATCTCAAGACTCGGCTTCCAACCTTAGGAGCTACTTACATATATGTTATAACACAACCCTAAGAGGATTTGACATACTTTCATGGCTTGTACATAAGATGCATATGCAACTAAAATGAAATGTATGTGAGGTGAGATGGAATATGAATGCATTACTTCTTGAATTGTGAATGAAATGATTTATCATGCAAAACTGATTCTTTCATATATCACAAAGTCAAACAATATAACTTAAAAAGTTTTGTGCAACTTGTGGAGCTTTTACAAGACAATTCCAATATTTCATATTCTCCTAATCCTTAAGCATAAGTTGACATCTCAATTTTCTATTATTATTATTATTATTATTATTTTTTTTTAAATTAACACACATGTCAATTGAAATCAAATCCATAATCAAAATCCTAACTAAACTAACAATCCTAAAAAAAATAAAAACAAAATCTGAAAATCCTTCACCAACACCAACAGAATAATATCAAAGTCTCACAACCTAAGGGCTAAAATAATGCTTTAGAATCTGCCCATTAACCGGCAGCATGAAATCTTTCCCTTCTAAGGTTTTTAGCCTGAAGGTGTTCTTCCCAAGTATTTCTGAAATCTGATATGGGCCTAACCAGAGACAATCAAACTTTTGATGGTTTCCTTTTTCCTCATGTCTTTTGTCCCATAGTAACACCAAATCTGAAATTCTGAATGATTTAACTTTGGCCCTTCTATCAAACCATCTCTTGATGACTTCCCGGTGTTTGTTCATGTGATTCATGGCTTCTTCTCTCTTTTCATCCAGGTGCAATAACCGGCTCAATCTAGCTTCAACTTGATCATCTGTCCCCATGTACTCTTGTATGAAATGTAAGGTCTACAGCTCCAAATTTGCTGGAAATATCGGGTCTTGCCCATAGACCAAATGATAGGGAGTATTCCCTATAGCTTCTTTCACTCGGTCCTATCTGCCCACAGGGCAAACTTTAATTGACTATGCCAGCTCCGAGGATTCTTTTCCAAAGAACTTCTTAATAATATTCAACAAATTCTTATTTGAAGATTCGGCCAACCCATTTCCTTGAGGATAGTAATTGGATGCAAACTTTAAGCTCACTTTATTATCATATGCCCATTCCGCAAATTGTGTGGAAATGAAAGCTTTACCATTGTCACTGACAATAGAATCGGGCATTCCATATCTTGTGATAATTTGATCCTCAAGGAATTTAATCACAACGTCTGTGGTGGCGTGTTTAGTGGGAATCGCTTCGTCCACCTTGTACAAGAATCAGTAGTCGTCAAAATAAATTTGTGAGAGTCGAAGAATTTGGGTTAATAACCCCGATAAAATCCAGTCCCCACCGTGCAAACGGTCTCATTTCAACTACAAGTCGCAACGGCATGGCCGCATTTCTTTCTCTATTTGCAGCCACTTGACTGATGTGACAAGATCGCACATGAGCATGCGCATCTTTGAATATATGAGGCCAGTAATATCCTCGCTCGTAGGATTTGGTGTGTCGTAGGATTGGCCGCACCATGACCAGCTCCGTGCTTGCCATGAAATTCTTGCAACACCCTGGCGGCTTCGTCTTTGCTCAAGCATCTCAGGTAGATACCTTCGTGATTTTTCCTGTAAAGTACACCAGAATTTATTAGATAGTTAATAGATTTAAGCCTTAGAGCTCTCCTTTGTGTTGAATTCAAATTAGACGGGCACTTACCAGTCAATAAAAATTGCACAATATCAACATACCAGTCCTCCTTAGCCATGTATTCTGTATTTGAGCATTGACCTATTATTTGCGGATCATTTTTAGCGATCGCCTTTGCCATCCCTTGTCCTCAAACTAGTTTCATTGGTTGGATTTCGAGATCAAATTCTTGGATGGTTGCAATCCACTTTCCTCTCTTTTCACCTAGTTCATTCTCGTAAAAACATGGTCTTGACAAAGCAGAATCGGGTACAATGGCAATAATTCTATCGTGTACGATGTAATGCCTAAATTTTTTCACAGTTTTGAAAAGTGCGTACATTTGCTTATCAAGGATTGAATACCTTAATTGGGCATCTTTTAAGGGGGCACTTAAAAATGCAATGGGCTTTTCGGCATTATCTTCGCCTTTTTGGGTTAATACACTCGCCAAGGAGTGCTCCGATGCAAAAGCATAAATGTAAAAAGGCTTGGAATAGTCTGGGCTTATCAAGACCGGGGCTTTGGAAATGGCGTCTTTTATATTCTGGAAAGCTACTCTACTTTCCTCGTTCCATCTTACGTCCACATCTTTCTTGAGCATCTGGTTTAGAGGTTTAGCTATCTCAAAGAAAGCTAGAAATGAACTTCCTCACAAAATTGACTTGCCCAAAGAAAGACCTCAATTCTTTTTTACCGCTCGGGAGAGGTAGGTCTTGGATAGCTTGTATCCTTTCTCGGGTCGATGGATATTCCCTCCTTTGAAATAATGTGACCTAGCAGCTTCCCTTCTCGTCACTCCAAAAATGCATTTCTTGGGATTTAATGAAATTCCATGTTCCCTGCACCTTTGAAGCACCTTCTTTAAGTCTTTAACATGATCCTCTCTCTTCTTCGAGAAGATCGGGATATCATCCACATACACGATGATGCATTTGCCTATTAGTCCTTTGAATGCGTAATCCATGGCGCGTTGAAAAGTTGCACCAACATTTAATAGTCCGAATGGCATTCTCTTATATGCAAATGTCCCCCACTTGGTAGTGAAGGCTGTTTTCATCCCGTCATCTGGATGTATAAGAACTTGGTTGTACCTAGAATATCCATCGAGAAAGGACATCATTTCTGATCCATTTACCATTTGTAAGATTTCATCGATTGATGGCAATGGATAATTATCTTTCTGGGAGGCCTTATTAAGATTTCGAAAGTCTATGCACAGCCTGATCTCTCCACTCTTTTTTCTGACTGGAACGAGGTTAGCCACCCAGGTTGAGTGCCTAACGGGAAAAATGATTTTCGCCTCTAACAGTATTTTAACCTCCTTTTCGATCAAAGGCTCCAATAGCGGGTTAACAACTCGCTGTCTTTGCCTAAAAGGCTTGGAGTCTGGCTTCAAAGGTATGGTATGCGTGATAATGTTCTGATTGTAAGTCTTTAGCTCATTGTAGTTCCAAGCAATACAATCTATGTAATGCTTCAAAGTCTGCATTATATTGCTCCTTTCTTCCTCTGTACATGCCTTTGCTATGTACACCTCCTTTGGATTGTCCGCACTCCCCAGATTAATTGAATCGCATGCATCTTTGGGGAGCGGGACTCTTTTTCTTTTCTTGTTCTTGCATTCCATGTCGAACATTTTTTCTAATGAAACCACGTCTTTAGGGATTTTGTTGGATTGATACGCAGTTTCACTTTCTTCTCGCTTCATCCCGCCACCTTTGTTCCTCATCGATCACTTGATTTTCAAAAATACCCGAGTTTGTGACAAACTTGAAGATGTGCCCGTCACACTCAAAAACCTGGAAATTCTTCACATTATCAGGTATTGATGGACAAGGAACCAACTCAATGGAAAACTTTTTACATCTTTTTATATCCACCGGGTTTAACATGCCCGCGGCGACCGCAAGAGAGTCTGCTATTCGTTTCCCTCTCCTAGAGATAAGGGCTATGTTGAATGCATCAAACTCCTCCATGAGATCCATAACCCTAGTCCTATAAAGGCTCAGCATTTTGTCGCGGCATGTATACTGTCCTTTGATTTGCTTGACAACCAACTCATAATCACCCAAAACCTTCAAGCATTTAACATGTTTGCTCAATGCTAGACGTAAACCGTAAATCAATGCTTCGTATTCTCGCCACATTGTTTGTGCAAGGAAATTGCAGTCCGTAGGCAGCCAATAATGGTTTACCTCCCGGACCAGCTGAGCTCGACTCCAGCCTCCCGCTCCCTCGTCTAGATTTTGATCCATCAAACTTGAGCAACCACGTGTGATCTTTTTCCTCAGAAGAACCACCATGACACACTTCTTCTTTAAGGTCATCAGCAGCTTTCTCAACATCAAGAGCATAGACCCCTAGGTCCTGCTCGTAAAACTGAACCTCATTCGGCTTGTTAAAATCTGTTATAATCTCCTTAAGCCTCGGTTCGTTTTCCACTCTGATTTGGTTAGCAATGCCCTTCCATGGCAGCCACATATGCGAGCAGTCTATTGCAAAATAGCCATTCAGCATTTTCATCCAATCTCTCGCAAGTAACATTCCATACCTACTCGGGATGTTAACCACCAAAATATCTACAACCTGCTGGACCCTGGGTTCAGAATTTAATTGAATCTTGACATCATATAAGGTCCCTACTACATTTACTTCTGAACGGTCCAATTGCAAGACCGTGCATTTGGATGAAACCGGTTGTAGACCCAGAGATTTGACATATCTCCGTAGGCATGAGGTTGCTAGTGGCTCCTGTGTCTACCAAACAGTTATGCAAGTTCTTACCCGCAATTCTCAGAGTTAATAAGAATGGCGGGACATCCCTTCTTTCCTTTCGCAAAATTAGGTGGGATTCAGCTTTCTTTTCCTTCCACATCGGATCAGGTGAGTTCAAAGCTCTTATCAACGCCTCCTTTTGACCAGGCAATTTAGCTGCGTCCAGGAATGAAAGACTAGATTTGGACTTCTTCATATCCTCCACTACGTCATAATTTGGTTTTTCGAATTTGACCGTCTTCTGGACGTCATTAGACATTTCTCTTCTGAGTGGAGGGGGAGGGTTGTTACTTGCCTTTGTATCTGGAGGAAGAATAGAACCGTTTGGAGGTGTTGATGAGGTTTTAGGGGTTTTAGACTTACTCCTCAAATGGTACCCATGAGTCCCCTTTCTGAAATCTCGAAAAGCTTGCACCTCCCTGCTCCAATACTTCATCTTCTTCCTCCTCGCTCTCACCCTCTTGGTGATATACTGTTTCCATCACCATAATATTTTCATCTTGCTGATACGATGGATCCTCATTTGATACCAGTTCCAAATCGTCAACTTGTGCCTGAAGACAATGAGTGTATCTAGCTATCTCAGGACAATTCCTTTCATTGTGTTCTTTTGTGTTATGTAACCCGCACCCTCTTTCCCATGCCAAATCTGAAAGATTCAAAAGAGAATTGGATTGGTCGGGCCTGTAAGCATCTAATTGATTAGCAATGGGAGCAGGAACTCCCCCATTGTTTGGCTTAGTGTTCCAGTGCCTCCCTCTATTGTTAAAATTCTGACTCGGGTGAGGGGCACGGGACTCATGCTTCTGCTGTTGAACTCGTCATTACTTAGTTTATGCACTAGTTTCTTGAGCTCTTCGACTTCCGAAAAGACATCCTTCGGTGGAACCACATTGTTATTAACCCCCATTGGATTTGCATAATTGATGGGGTCTTGATTCCACATTTGGGTGGGGTTCTGAGGCATTGGATTCCCAAATGGATTGATACCTTGAATTGGGATTGGATTCGGAACAGAACTATGGCTTGAGGATTGACTTGACTAGTTTCCTCGTAGTTGATTGACTGCTCTGCAAAAATGTAGGAACAGGTGGAATGGCTGCGATTGGTTGGATTGGAATGGGTGCATATGCGGGTGCTGATGGATACGGCTATGGATATGGGAATGCGTTCATATTTGGCATTTGTGGTGCCATGAGCTGATTTGCCTGGGGAATTTGACCATATGGAGCACCCTGTCCCAACATGGGCATCTGGGTAAACCCGTAGCCTTGCGGTGTCAACTGCTGCTCAATAGTCATGGCTTCATTATAGGCCAAAGCTAGCGTGGTGACTTGAATATTACGCCTTGCAAACATGGCTGTCATGGGGTCCAATGCCCCAAAATATATCTGCAAAGCTACCGCAGGATCGATGGCAAAATGTCTAATTGCTCCGTTATAGTTCTTTTGGAATCTCTCGATTAAACATTCGGATTGGTTCCCCTTGGCCCCGTTTGCATGTAATAAACCGATTGTAAATAGTTGCGGGATCTAAGGGAGACCTAAATTGATTGACAAATGCATTTTCCATTTGTGTCCAAGAGGTGATTGAACCAGCTTGGCAAGCATATATACCATTCATATGCTATTGGATCCAAGCTCATGGGGAAAAGTCTGCAGTGCTACATCTTCATGCCGAACTTGCAGCCTAATTAAAACATCCCTATAGGCTTGGATATGTTCTTCTCACTGTTCTTAGGCCATCCGGCTTGTACTTAGGCAGAAATATTTCAATGTTCTTGGGGATTTCATGGATATCCCCAAAGAATATTCAAAGGAGTATTGTTAGCTCCATACCAAGGAGTTGTTGGAGCTTGATCCATTTGACTCAGAATTGATGTAGACAGACCTACAATAGCAGATGAAATGTTAGAAACTATAGGCGCACTAGGGGCAATAGATACTACTGGCGTAGGTCCACTCGACGTTCCCCGGAGAAAAACAGTCCTTTTGCTACCGGAGTGCTTACGACTTGCTTGATTTTACCCTTGGGAGTACCAAGAAGGTCGTGAAAAATGGTTTCTCCGGTTGTTTGAGACCCGGTCGCAATACGGCGTGGTGGGTCCAATCTCGCCCGAGGAAACCCTCGGCTAGTTCGAAGAAAACCTGCAACAAACAAAAAAAAAAAAAAGTGTTGCAGTTTAGCCGTAAATTATTTCGTAATTAAATTAAAATAAAATATTCAGATATATAAAAATTAAAATAAATAAACCGATCCGCCCTCCTTCTAGCGCCAATCTGTTGAGTGGTGTTTTAACCCGATTGTGAAAACACACTCTCCTGTAGGATCCGAGTCCTAAATCCTCTGCTTGCAAAGAAAAACGATTTCTCCAAGGTTCTTATTATGCTGATTATTAATTATCAAGAATGCTGCCTAAAATGAAATGCTAAGAACACCTTAGGGTTTGCAAGTGGATGTTAACAAGGGGCACTGTGGTTTATTAATTTTGATCTTTCAATGGACTCAAAATGAATAAAATCTGCTTTAACCTTTAATTTTGATGGATTTTCAACGATTTATTCAAACACAGTAATTAAACTGCTGAAAATAAAATATGGGTTTGAAAAGCAAAGACAAAAATAAAATAAAAGTAACAATAAAAAATAGATTACAGTCAAAAAACTGTAATTAATCAGATGAAACCGAAGATAATGAGGCTTTCTACATGCAACCTAACCTAATGAACCCGCACATCCACACAATCCAAATAGGCCAAAGTGCGAGTCTCGAGGGTTTCGTGGTAATTCCAGAAAATAGGCATTCGCATGAAGCAACCAAGAGATCTTGCATTAACTTCACCTAAAAACCTAAGAAATCTGGAAGGGAAATATAAACATTAAATCATGCATGCAAAAGTTACTCCTTCTTTCTCATCCAATAAGATGCCAACTCTCTGTATTTGTATTTAAATGATATCTCAATTACATTCAAAAATGTTCCGGGTGTGAAAGAAAATCCCATAATAAAAAGAAGGAAATTGCCCAAGTACGGGCCCAGAATAGCACAAAGCCTTCGTCTCTGCAACTCCGTATTCGGAAATTTCCAACCCTTTCTTCGATTTGCAATTCTGGCTTTATAGCAAGGTTATGGCTCTTCGATTTCCTCTGTCGCTTCATTTCCTCTTCCTGTGGGCGACCCTTCAAATTCCTGCTTTTTCCCGCTTTGATTCACGCTCAAATTTGGAAAGTCCCGAAATTCACTCTGCATGTAACGCCCCTGCAAGTTTGACACCTGCACGCCACGTGTCACGCACTTTCTGCGCCTGCCGTACCGCTTTTCTGTGACAGAACCGACAAAACTGCAAGTCCGCCCGTTCATCTTCCTGGCCGCGAAATCGCGACATGTCACGATTTCGCGACGTCTTTCTCTGCCGTACGCGATTTCGGCTTTACGTCGCGATATCGCGACCATTCTAGCCTCGAGCCTCCTTGGCAACTTTATGTCGCGATATCGCGACCATTATCATCCTCTCGCCTTCCTTCGACAAACCGTCGCGATATCGCTACCGTTCTTATCTTCCGTACGCCTTGGCAAAACTTGTCGCGATATCGCGACACCTTTCCCTCTCGGACCTTCATGCAGCTTTCTGTCGTGAAATCGCGACCATTTTCTCCGTCCGTACTATTTGCCAAAATGCGTCGCGAAATCGCGACACTTTTCATCATCCGTACGCTTCAAACTCGTCGCGAAATCGCGACACTTTTCCTTTCACCTTTCGTCGCGAAATCGCGACCATTTTTCTATTCCGTCCTCCAAAACCCGTCGCGAAATCGCGACCATTTTTCATCGTCCGTACACCTTCGCAACGTCGCAATCGCGACGTCTTTCCTCGTCGCGATATCGCGACGTTTTTTCTTCCTTGTCACCTACCGACACGTCGCGATTTCGCGACACCTTTTTCTTCCTTGTCACCGACACGTCGCGATTTCGCGACACCTTTTTCTTCCTTGTCACCGACACGTCGCGATTTCGCGACAGCTTTTCTGTTTTGTTGCCGCTGACCGCGATTTTCCGACATGTCGCGATTTCGCGACAATTCTCCGGTTTCGGTCACGATTTCGCGACCTGTCGCGATTTCGCGACATGTCGCGATTTCGCTACCTGTCGCGATTTCGCGACCCCTTTCTACACTTGTGCATTTTCTCTTTTTTTTCAATTCTGGCATCTGGGTCACTGAGATCCTTCCCTGTGAGTCTGCAAAAAGGTGGGTCCCCAATTTTGGGGTGTGTTGTGGATCAACCACAACAAGAACAATACGTGGAACTTAGGCGATATTGAAAGAGAATCATTTTTTTTATGACACCTACCATAGAAGGTCTTTCCTCATGCATGGGGTATAACTTCCCCTAAACACTTCGGAAATAACTTTGTCAAGATTTACGTCTAACAATAACAATTAGGGTATAAATGGAGTGAATATCATAACTAGTTTGTCTTATTTCTCCCCAATGATTGATAGAGAACAAGCTCATACATCGTTGTTGCAGCTATATTAGGCATTAGATACAGTAGTCCAAGCACAACAACATTACCTATAAGTGTGGACCAAAGGTATCGTAGATATCGAACACTGATATGCAATAAATTACACAAATAGATGTATAAATTTGGGGTCTTTTCTTTTGTTTTATTTTATGATTTTTAATGTAAGAAAACAAGAAATTTAAATGCAAAATAAAACCACAAATGCCCATAAATTTAACTACTCTAGGTGTCGGTTTCCTTAGGAAAATGCACCTATTACAATGCCAATTTTACAATGATAAATATTCACTTTTCACAAATCAACAATTTTTATTCCCCCATTTGTATTAGAATTTTGCAAAAATAAATGTTGGATATCCCCCATTTTTGTTGCAAAATAAACAAGGATGATAAAATTGTATGTGGACCCTTTCTTATTCTAGAAAAAAAAAATTGTATCCCTTCAAAAATACTTTGAAAGGAAAAAATCAAAGTACAAAAAATACCTCAAAAAATGTGCATCTCGTTTGGCTTGTAGTAGAAAAAAATGTTCCTGTGCCCTCCTTTAACAAAAGAATACCCCTGATTTGCAAAAATAATGACCCTCCATGGTCAAAAATAGGTTTTAAAAAGTTGTAAAAATTGACAAAACGTTGTCAAAAAATTGTCATGGGCATCAACTTTTCTTGCTAGGCATAAACGGGGCTCGATGGGCATCATATGGTGCTTATTGGGTGTCAATTGAGCATGTCAAGCATCAATTTCATGTGTCAGGCATCAATATCAGATACCGAACATCAATTCTGATGGAGAAGGGGTGCATCAAAAAAAGGTTTGCTTTAGAATCCGTCCGTAGGATTTGAATCATAGAACTCATCCACAGAAGCGAGTTATTTGAACCAAATGTGCTACCAAGGGCACTGGTAATGGAAGGCCAATGACTTGGCCTTAAATATCATGATCTAGATTTAAAAAAAAAAACTTATGGGATAATCCCACATGCATCTAGCAGATGCATTCCCTGTTCTTCAAAATGTGGGAGGGCCACCTTTGAATGTGACTGTCTTCAGGCGGTCACCCCCTCTCAACTCTTTTTTCTTATGATTCTTTTGACCCTTTGAACTTGCCACGTCAGCCTTCAACCCTTGAACCCACAACTTCTAACCCATCCACTTCAGGTCCATGTTAGCGTATGGTTAGGGTCCAATGTCCACGTGTCCTCTATCAGGTCCATGTTAGCATCTGGTTAGGATCCAGTGTCCATGTGTCCTCTATCAGGTCCACATCAATGATCAAGGTATAATGTCTACGTGTCCTCTATCAGTCGACATCTGGTTTGTCTCGTCTATCCGGTCCTTATCCTCAATGTTGGAAAACATGTTGCCATCCTTATCCTCAACATTGGGAAATGTGTTACCATAATTATCCTTAGCATTGAGATATATGCTACTATCCTTGTCCCACCTCTGGATTTGGTACCATGTTATAAATTCAGCAGTAAATTGATATTGCAAAGAAGTTGAATTAAATACAATGGAATGGCAGTTCTAAGGTGGTTAATGAACCACCAAATAAGTTGCATAACTACCCAAATTGGAGAGCGCCTAGATGTGCTATTTTACCTAGCTTAATAATGTAATATAATAACATGCTATATGCTAACACACACCTTCAACCTCTAAAACAATCCTCCATTAATTCACTAAATCAAAGCCCCATAACTTCAATTTAAAGAATAAATCTAACATCCTTTTAATATTGTTCCAATCAAATCAAATCATGTCTTAAAGCATTAAAGTCCCATACCTTTAACCTCTAAAATAATCCTCCATTCATTCACTAAATCAAAGCCCCATAACTTCAATTTAAAGAATAAATCTAACATCCTTTTATTTCATAACTCCAATCAAATCTAATCATGTCTTAAAGCATTAAAGTCCCATACCTTTAACCTCTAAAACAATCCTCCATTCATTCACTAAATCAAAGCCCCATAACTTCAATTTAAAGAATAAATCTAACATCCTTTTAATATAATTCCAATCAAATCAAATCATGTCTTAAAGCATTAAAGTCCCATACCTTTAACCTCTAAAACAATCCTCCATTCATTCACTAAATCAAATCCCCATAACTTCAATTTAAAGAATAAATCTAACATCCTTTTAATATAATATTTTTCATCAACTTTATTACAAAATTATATTTTCTTTGGAAGCACTTAAAGTAAAATCTACATTATAGTCTTACTAATCAAAGATTCCCAACCTTAATTAAAAATTCACTACCTTAATTAAAATAACCACTTCATGATCTCACTAATCCAAGGTCACTACTTTAATTAAAATAAGCACTTCATAATCTTATTAATCAAAGTTCATACTTTAATAAAAATCATTCCAAAATTAATCTTATTAATTAAAGGTCATACTTTAATAAAAATCAATCCAAGATTAATCTTATTAATTAAAGGTCATACTTTAATTAAAATCATTCCAAGATCAATCTTATTAATTAAAGGTCATACTTTAATTAAAATCATTCCAAGATCAATCTTATTAATTAAAGGTCATACTTTAATTTAAAATCATTCCAAGATTAATCTTATTAATTAAAGGTCATACTTTAATTAAAATCATTCTAAGATCAATATTATTAATTAAATCTCATACTTTAATTAAAAATTATTCCAAGATTAATCTTATTAATTAAAGGTCATACTTTAATAAAAATCATTCCAAGATTAATATTATTAATTAAAGATCATACTTTAATTAAAATCATTCCAAGATAAATCTTATTAATTAAAGGTCATACTTTAATTAAAAATAATTTCAATATTAATCTCCATGATAGCTTACCGAAAACCTAGACTGGCACAATTATACAAATGGTGTGAATCAACTTGGGCAGGAAGGTTGGACAACTACTAAATTTAGTGTCCATTAGATGGTAAAAATCGAGTGCTACCAACTTAGGATACGAAAGGGGTATCCACCTCACTACCTTGAGTAACCAGCACCTAGCGCTCTTGGATATATTGCTAAAAGGGATGCTAGGTTTACTCCTCTGCTGCCACTACCTGTCTTAAGGTAAATTGAGCTTACGTAGTAATTAAACTTCCTATCATCTTGAATGTATCCAGTGCAGTGTTGGAGAGCATGGTGGTCTAGGGAAGAGGGTAAGAGGTCTAAAAGTCATGCTAAAATAGCTACGATATACAAACACACCAAGATCTTCTATCCAAAGGAATGAGGAACCTTAAGCTCTACTACAACGTTCTAAAAATACAGTCAACACACAGGTTTGGGTTGTATATAGGTTGGGCAACTATAACAATGAACATTCACTTACTCCCAACCCTACACAAGTGTTCCCAGCTTTGCACACTATTCTAAACAAATATGCCTACTCTCTAAAGCCAGAAACAACTCCAGTTTATATATGGTTTTCCAAGGTGAATGCGAGATCTCAAAGGATGAGAGAACGCAGCAGAGACATTATTTTTTTTTAAATTAAAATATCCTAAAAATGAAACAATGCCTCCCAAAGTTTAAATAATAGGAAGGGCTAAAATTCAATGCATTTAAAACCATGAAAGCCTCTCAAGGATGCCCAAGCCTTAATTGGATTTTTGCCTGAGTTTTAATCAAAACAAGAAGGATTCAAACCATTTAAAGGAGATTACCTTGCTACAAGAGGTTTAACCAGGTTTTGTACTCGTTCTTTCATCATACACAAAGCATGAATACAATAAATTAAGCTTAGAAACCTCCAACCTTGGTACTCCTGCAAGATAGACTCCGGTGGCTTCTTTGTCACTCCTCCTCCCTTGCTCCCTGCACGTTCCTTCTCCCAGATCGCTTGCTCTACGGCCCCCCTCCTCCCTTCTTTGTTTTTCTCTCCCCTTTCTTCTTACGTGCCCCTTCATTCTAGATGGCCCATTTGTCGTTCTCTTATCTCAAAAACCGAGCCAACCTCGAGCCTCCTTCTCTTCAATGCTTTCGTCCCAATCTTATCTTCCCCTAGGCGACAAGTAGTTTTTAAATCCCTTATTTCCATCTTTGGAAATTAATAGTGCCCTATGTTGTTTACGTAGCCTACACTATATAGAGGGAAAGGACTTTTAAATTATTTAAATAAAATATAGTACCTTTCAAATAAAATATCCCTTCCATGATATTTTATTACCATTAAAAAATACATTTCTTTTATTTACAAAACAACTCCATAATTTTTTTTTTAAATAAATAATTTCTATTTATTCTTAAATGAATTTTCATTCATATCTTAAATTAAAGTTTATTAATGAATTTACATTATCATTAAAATAAACTTCTTTAATTATTTTAAATGAGTTTTCATTTACCATTTAAATAAAGTTTATCAATGAGTTTAAATGAATTTTCATTCTCATTTAAATCAAAACCTCATTAATTAATTTAAATGAATCTTCATTTATCATTTAAATTTAATTCACTTTTCTTCATAAAAAAGATGCTCTTTTATTACTTCAGAATAACAATTTACTCTACGCATCCACATACATTTTGCAAATCGTTCTCCTATTGAGTTCCAGCATTATGTTACCCAAGCCATGATGTAGTAAAGAGCAATCAAGTTTACAAAACAACAAAGAGGGAGTCTTTCCATCAACCCAATCACCTGTCTCAACCAAAGGATTTACGATAGCTACTAGGCTATCAACTAAGGCTCAAGGTGATCAGTTATTGATGATTATCCCTTCCGATGATGCATGCCTATATGAAGGTATCTATCCATGTTACCTCCAAGTACCTTAATCATCATTTCCCCTGATCTTAAGTACCCTCATTTATGGTGGATGCTTCTGCCTTCTCCACCTATGAGTGTACCTGATCTTGCACACTTGGCAATATGTTAGCGATAACATGCCCTTCTAAATCAACTAAACATCATATAGTTGGTTCAATTGTTCAAACTAGGTATTACCACATCATAGGTTAATACATTGTTTCTTTGTGCCAAATAGTCCACTAGGGAGGGTCATGACATCCTTCCCCGCTAGAATTAAACATCATCCTCGGTGTTTCCAGTTTTCTTTTGTTTTTATTTAACAAAAAATAAAAATTATTACATTATATAGCTTCAAACAAAAAGGGAAAATGTTTTCGCATAACCTCCACTTTCTCCCAAGTGGCATTTCTCTCAAAGAACTGGTCCCACTGGACCTTACATTGTTCAAGAGTCTGATTCTGCATAGACTTAGAATGAAACTCAAGAATATTCATCGGTAGTACTTCAATGGCCTCCGGATTTACCATCTACAAATTAGAAACATCCCACACATGTTCAAGGTCAGCAACATATTTCCTAAGCAAGGATATGTGGAAGGTGTCATGGATTTTGGATAGATTAGGTGGTAATGCAAGTCGATATGCAACTAGACTGATCTTTTTCATGATCTCAAAGGGCCCCACAAAATGTGGATCCAACTTCATGGATTTGATAGCACTCTTCTTTGGCTTAACCCTTAAGAACACCTTATCTCCAACAAAATACTCTCTTGGAGTCCTTTTTAGATCTACATAACTCTTCTACCTATCCGTAGCTTCTTTAAGCCTTTGCCTAATTTCCTTTAGCTGATCTTCCATCACCCTAACCATTTATGGCCCAATCACAACTCGGTCTTCTAGGTTATCCCAAGATAATGGTGTTCTACACTTTCACCCATACAAGGCATCGAAAGGTGCCATTCCTAGCAAGAGTTGATGTCCATTATTGTAAGCAAACTCTACCAAAGGTAGACAATCTTCCCAATGAGACTTGTGATCCATGTAGTACATGCGGAGCATGTCTTCCAGAACTTGGTTTACCCACTCTGTTTGGCCATCTATTTCAGGGTGGTATGCTAAACTCATATTTAGTTTCGTACCAACTGCACTATGAAGGGATTTCCAAAATTTAGAAGTGAATTTGGAGTCTCTATCTGAGATAATTACCTCAGGAAATCCATGCAATCGGAATACCTCTTTGACGAATCTTCTAGCCACCACCTGAGCATCATCCTTGGTATTCCCTAGTATGAAATGGGTAACCTTAGTCAATTTTTTGACCACTACAAAGATGGCATCATGTTGGTACCAAGTTTTGGGTAAACCCACTATAAAATCCATGGATATAACCTACCATTTTTGCATAGGTATATCATGCAGATATAGTTTTCCTATAGGATGTTGGCATTCTACCTTAACCTTCTGATATTCGAGGCATCGAGAAACAAAATCCATGATGTCCTTCTTCATTCCTACCCAAAAGAAGGTTATTTTCATGTTTTCTCGCATTTTGGCTCCTCCCGAATGAGAAGAATAAGGAGATATATGGGATTATTGCATTATCAAGTTCCTTAAATCACCCATTTTGGTATGATGACCCTTCCCTTATAACACAAGAGGTCATCTTTCATACTAAATTCCTTATTTCCTTCTGGATCTATGTTCATATTAACTTGAATTTCTTGGCAATACTCATCCCGAGATTGCTCCTATCTCACTCGATCCATCAGGTCCATGTGAATTTTAGTTATGGTTGTTATATACTTTCTTCTACTCAAAGCATTAGCTACTTTATTCTCCTTTCCTTTTATATACTCGATCTCAAAATCATACTCAGTGAGAAATTCCACCCATCTTCTTTGTCTCGCATTGAGTATTGGTTGGGTGAATATGTACCATAGACTTTGATGGTCGGTATTTAATTCAAAGGGTCTTCCCACCAAGTAGTGGCACCAAACCTTTAAAGCATGCACCATTGCATCTAGCTCCAAATCATGCGTAGCATAATTAACTTCATGCTTTTTTAGCTTCCTTGAAGTATATGCCACTACTGACTCCTCTTGTGAGAGTACCCCTCCTAACCCTTCTATTGATGCATCCGTGCATATTGAAAATTCCTCTTGTGGGTTGAGAACCTTTAGTATTGGTACGATAGTAAGCTTATGCTTTAGTAGTGCAAAGGCAGCCTCACACTTTTCTATCCACTTGAATTCCTTTCCCTTCTTCTGAAGGTTAGTTATGGGTCCAAAAATATTGGAGTAATCCTTGATATAACATCTATAGTAGCTCGTTAACCCCATGAAGCTTCGCACTTCAGTCACATTAGTAGGGGGTGGCCAATTCAGGATAGCCTCTATCTTCTTTGGATCCACAACAATTCCTTTTTTTGATATGATGTGTCCAAGATATCGTACCTCTGGAACATAGAATTCACTCTTAGCTAGATTTCCATAAAGTTGATTCTTCCTTAGCAATTCTAACATGATTCAGAGATGTTTATCATGCTCTTATCTATATCGAGAGTATATAAGGATATCATCTAGGAATACCAGGATAAATTGGTCCAGGTTCTTGAACACACTGTTCATTAAGTTCATGAATGCAGTTGGGGCATTAGTCAGTCCAAAGGGTAGAACCATAAACTCATAATGTCCATACCTAGTCTTAAATGTCATCTTGTGAGTGTCTTCCTCACGTATTCTTAACTAGTGCTACCTTGATATTATATCGATCTTAGTGAACACCTTGGCATATTTTATTTGATCAAATAAATCTTCAATCCTAGGTAGAGGATATCGATTCTTGATTGTAGCCTTATTTAGCATCCTGTAATCAATACACAATATTAGAGAACCATCCTTCTTTTTCATGAACAAAACCGATGCACCCCACGATGACACACTTGGTTTTATCAAACCTTTCTCTAATAATCCTTGCAATTGAACCTTTAGTTCTTGCATTTCAATAGGATTCATCCTATACGGGGATCTATGAATAGGTTCGAATCCTATCATAAGATCAATTGTGAAGTCAAATTCTCGTACATGAGGTAGTCCAGGTAAGTCCTCTGGAAATACATCCTTAAAATCTTGTAAAATTGGATGTTGTCTTAGTATTTCTCCTTTCTCATCATCTTCCACTTCATTAAGTTTTACTACATACACTATTCCTCCTCTCTTTAGGGTCTTTTTCAATTGCATAGCTGACAACATCTGAGGTTCAAATGCCCCTTGTTTGCTATGAATTCTTAGTCTCCTCCCACCTTCTTCTAAATACTCAATCCATCGGTCTTGAAAATTGACTAAGGCTTTATGATCCTATAGCCAATCCATCCCTAGGATCACATAAAAGGCATGTAGGGGAGCTACATATAAACAACATTTCATGGTCCCATTAGATAGAGTGATTTCTGCCATAGGATAACACTGGTTCACCAAGTAGGTCTACCCAGAACCATACTCAACCTTCCACCCTTGAGCCAAATATCTTGGCCTTTCCGACATAGTCCTTGCTAGACTAGAAGAAATAAAACTATCAATGGCCCCACTATCTATCAAAATATTTACTTGTTTATTAAAAACCTTACCTTTCACAAGCAATGGGGTGGCTTGTCCCTCTAGCTTCTACTTTCTGGTTGCAGCATAAATCCGATGTTTTGGTTCCTTTCCTTTTGGAGTAGTTGTGCTAGTCCTTGCTCTATATGGGCACTGATTATAATAATGAGGTCCCCAACAATTGTAGCACCCCTCCTTGGGTCCTTGCTATTTTTCAGGTTTTTGATACCCTATCTTAATTGTTGGAGCTGGAGCTTGTAACTTCTGTGGTTGAGGTTTTGTATTATTGGGTTTGTTATCCTTCTTATGAAAGTTCTTTTTGAAC
Organism: Wollemia nobilis; assembly: GCA_028583015.1. Taxonomy (NCBI): domain Eukaryota; kingdom Viridiplantae; phylum Streptophyta; class Pinopsida; order Araucariales; family Araucariaceae; genus Wollemia; species Wollemia nobilis. The sequence continues at coordinate 8,327,326 of JAQPPZ010007509.1, read as the reverse complement.
TTCTTCTGGTTTCCATTAAATTTCTTCTCAAGATTTTGGGGGTTCTTAGCCTTTCGATCTTGATCAGCCTCCCATTTTACAAACCCATCACTATTCCTCTTCTTTAGTTCCTACCGAGCTTGCTTGGGTAAGGTGCCATATTTATAATAAAAGTGTGACTCTACTTTCTTTGCTAGGTCATACACCTTTTGCAATGATTTAGGCTCCTACATGTCTACATCATGCTTTATCCTAGACTCCAACCCATGAGTGAACTTGTGAACCCACATTTTCTCATTATAAATAGGTACATACTTAAACAATCTTACCAGTTTCTTGTAGTACACCTCCACTATGTTGGTTCCTTGTTTTAGACTGGCAAATTCCTCAAAATTTAAGGCATAGAAATGCTCTATTAGGAATATTTTCTTAAATATGTTTATAAATTCTTCCCATGGAGTGTCAATAGGTTCAACCTTAGTTTCCTCATAGTGAGTTTCCCACCATTCTAGAGTAGCCCCTTCTAGATTGATTATGGCCCATAGTGTTTGGGTTCCTGATGAGTAGCCTTTTACCATAAAGTGAACCTCTACTTCTCTCAACCATGCTTTCATTGCATCTCCTTCACCCTCCCCATCAAACTTGGAGATACTAATGTTTTTCATGTCCCTAGATATTTCCTTTTCTGCTAGGGCTCTAGCTTGCACTTGTTATATGGTGAGTCCACTATCTAGACCAACCTCTAAACCTCTAACTTGTAAATTCTAGTTCGCAGTTGTTTCCAACAATTATCTTATCTGATCCTACATAGCAGCGACCATAGCGATGAGGTCTTCTACCTCCCTATTGGGGCTTATTGGTCCTCCATCCTGGTTTTCTTCTTTGATATTACTTTTTTGAGTTTTTCTAGGCATAGGCCTCCCTCTTCTGGTCTTAGGTGGCATCTTAACTTGGTTCCATCCAAGAAAGAAGATTAGATTACAGTTTCATCTTAAGTTGTATCTCTAATTCAAGCCATAATACAAAGTTCTCTTGCTAGATGCATTAATAATCTAACTAGGGTAATATCCCAGGCTAGGATGTGTCATTGATACCGAAGCCCATACTAAGGTATCCTAACATCCACTCACCCTTGGGGTTAATTCCCATCAGATTCTAGCAAATAGGGTATTCTAGATCATCCCAACTTTAGCCTATACTTTAATCAAGCCTTCATTGGAGACATATAATTCCATTTAGCACACATAGAAGCTCTATACCCTCGTACCTAGAGCTCTGATACCAAATGTAATGACCCAAAAATGCACAAACAAAAAAATACAAAAATAGAAAAAGTTTTTTTTTTACTAAGGAGAGAGATTCATGAACCATTCATGAACCCCTAACCCAAACTAATATTTTCCTAAATTTTAAATCCCCTAAGTTTTCTCTGAAAGCTACATCTCACGAGGTACCCTAACACAAGTCCCATATGTGTAGGCATATCATGTGTTACTACAAATAAGCCTATCTATCTCATCACTCTTGATGAGCTAGAATTATCACCCTCAATTCAATCGAAGGTATACATGCATCACCATACCATACACAAACCATTATGTGTAGGTATGCTACGAGTATTGCGAGTTAAGCTATCCATCTCATCTACACGATGAGCTATCTTAACTCAGATGTAGTCTCTCCACAACTTAGTCATTTATCTCCCTAAGGGGGTCTCAATTCCCTTAGGTCACCTATGTTCACCCTAAGGGGTCCTTAATTCCCTTAGGTCACCTCTGAGTTCACCCTAGAACTCTACTCTTTGATTTTATTACCAAGCAAACAAACAAGTACACATCTAGATACTAAAACAAGCAAAACATAGTTACTAAGCATACAAAAAATAAAGGAAGAAATAACACTAAAAGAGAATATCATCAACGAAAAGAGAATCAATTACATATTATACCCAAGCATGGTAATAAAGTAAAAGTACCTTCTCTAAACCAATAAACAGTTATTACATATAATATTGTATGGTAAATCCTCCATACTTCAAAGAATATTACATTAACTACATCAGGGATATCTCCCCACAATTCTAGTCTATTTGAGCATAAGTAAATCAACATAAAATACAATTACCTATACTTTGATTCCATTGAACTCCTTGCTTCTCCTTGCTTCCCATTGGTTCTTTGAGGATAGTAGGGGATCAGGGTACTCATGGTTTAGGATAGGCATACCTCTAAATGCATCTAATCATTTACTTTACCAAATTGCAACTATACAAAATTCAATTAAGTTTACAACCATCTAATGCATAGTGGATATTATAAAAGAACCTTTAATTTTATCTTCACCTCTCAGGTTCCCTTAGAGAGTCATCCAACATGCACTACTTAGATCAAGGTCTAACTTTAATCAAATCTAATCATGTCTTAAAGCATTAAAGTCCCATACCTTTAACCTCTAAAACAATCCTTCATTCATTCACTAAATCAAAGCCCCATAACTTCAATTTAAAGAATAAATCTAACATCCTTTTAATATAATTCCAATCAAATCAAATCATGTCTTAAAGCATTAAAGTCCCATACCTTTAACCTCTAAAACAATCCTCCATTCATTCACTAAATCAAAGCCCCATAACTTCAATTTAAAGAATAAATCTAACATCCTTTTAATTCATAATTCCAATCAAATCTAATCATGTCTTAAAGCATTAAAGTCCCATACCTTTAACCTCTAAAACAATCCTTCATTTATTCACTAATCAAAGCCCCTACTTCATTTAAATTCTACTCCTTTTAATATAATCTTTGTCATCAACTTTATAACATAATTATATTTTCTTTTGAAGCACTTAAAGTAAAATCTACGTCATAGTCTTACTAATCAAATATTCACAACCTTAATTAAATATTCACAACCTTAATTAAAGATTCATAACCTTAATTAAAGATTCACTACTTTAATTAAAATAACCACTTCATGATCTTACTAATCAAAGGTCATACTTTAATTAAAATCATCACTTCATAATCTTATTAATTAAAGGTCATACTTTAATTAAAATTATAGATTAATCTTATTAATTAAATGTCATAATTTAATAAAAATCATTCCAAGATTAATCTTATTAATTAAAGGTCATACTTTAATTAAAATCATTCCAAGATCAATCTTATTAATCAAAGGTCATACTTTAATTAAAATCACATAAGATTAATCTTATTAATTAAAGGTCATACTTTAATTAAAATCACATAAGATCAATCTTATTAATCAAAGGTCATACTTTAATTAAAAATCATTCCAAGATCAATCTTATTAATTAAAGGTCATACTTTAATAAAAATAATTCCAAGATCAATCTTATTAATTAAAGGTCATACTTTAATTAAAAATAATTCCAAGATTAATCTCTATGATAGCTTACCGAAACCTAGACCAACATGATTATGCAAAGGGTGTGAATCAACTTGGGAAGGGAGGTTTGACAACTACTAAACTTAGTGTCCATTAGATGGTAAAAATCGGGTGCTACCAACTTAGGATACGGAAGAGGTGTCCACCTAACTACCTTGAGTAACCAACGCCTAGCACTCTCAGCTATACTGCTAAAAGGGACGCTAGGTTTACTCCTCTGTCACCACTAGCTGTATCAAGGGAAACTGAGCTTACGTAGCAACTAAAATTCCTATCATCTTGAACGCATCTAGTGCATCATTGGATAGAATGGTGGCCTGGGGAAGAGGGTAAGAGGTCTAAAAGTCATGCTAAAATAGTTACATTATACAAACACACAAAGATATTCTATCCAAAGGAACGAGGAACCTTAAGCTTTGCTACAATGTTCTGAAAAATATAGTCAACACACATGTTAGGTTTGTATACGGGTTGCGTAGCTATAACGATGACCATTCGCTTACTTCCATCCATACAAAGGTGTTCCCAGATTTACACACTCTTCTAAACAAAGATGCATGCTATCTAAAGCCATAAATGACTCTATTTTATAGGTGGTTTTCCAAGGTGAACGTGACATCTCAAAGGATGAGAGAACGTAGCAGAGACACTAGTTTTTTTTTTAAATTAAAACATCATAAAAATGAAACGATGCCTCCCAAAGTTTAAACGATGGTAAGGGCCAAACTTCAATGCATTTAAAACCACGAAAGCCTCTCAAAGGATGCCCAAGCCTTAATTGGATTTCCACCTAAGTTTTAATAAAAACAAGAAGGATTCAAACCCTTTAAAGGAGATTACCCTGCTACAGGAGGTTTAACCAGGTTTCGTACTCATTCTTTCATCATACACAAGCATGAATAAAATAAATTAATCTTAGAAACCTCCAACCTTGGTACTCCTACAAGATAGAATCTGATGGCTTCTTTGTCACTCCTCCTCCCTTGCTCCTTGCACATTCCTTCTCCTTGATTGCTTGCTCTGCATCCCCCCCTTATTTGTTTTTATCTCCCTTTCTTCTTATATGCCCCTTTGTTCTAGATGGCCCATCCATCATTCTCTTCTCTTGAAACCCAAGCCAACCTCGAGCCTCCTTCTCTTCAATGCTTCCATCCCAATCTTATCTTCCCCTAGGTGGCAAGCAGTTTTTTAATCCCTTATTTCCATATTTGGAAATTAATAGTGCCCTATGTTGTTTACGTAGCCTGCACTATATAGAGGGAAAAGGACTTTTAAATTATTTAAATAAAAATAGTACCTTTCTAATAAAATATCTCTTACATGATATTTTATTACCATTTAAAAATATATTTCTTTTATTTACAAAACAACTCCATAATTGTTTTTTTTTAATAAATAATTTCTATTTATTCTTAAATGAATTTTCATTCATCTCTTAAATTAAAGTTTATTAATGAATTTACATTATCATTAAAATAAACTTCTTTAATAATTTTAAATGAATTTTCATTTACCATTTAAATAAAGTTTATCAATGAGTTTAAATGAATTTTCATTCTCATTTAAATCAAAACCTCATTAATTAATTTAAATGAATCTTCATTTATCATTTAAATTTAATTCACTTTTCTTCATAAAAAAATATGCTCTTTTATTACTTCAAAATAACAATTTACTCTACGCATCCACATACATTTTGTAAATTGTTCTCCTATTGAGTTCCAACATTATGTTACCCAAGCCATGATGCAGTAAAGAGCAATCAAGTTTACAAAACAACAAAGAGGGAGTCTTTCCATCAACCCAATCGCCTGTCTCAGCCAAAGGATTTACGATAGCTACTAGGCTATCAACTAAGGCTCAAGGTGATCAATTATTGATGATTATCCCTTTCGATGATGCATGCCTATATGAAGGTATCTATCCATGTTACCTTCGAGTACCTTAATCATCATTTCCCCTGATCTTAAGTACCCTCATTTTTGGTGGATGCTTCTCTCTTCTCCACCTATGAGTGTACCCGATCCTACACACTTGGCAATATGTTAGCGATAACATGCCCTTCTAAATAAACTAAACATCATATAGTTGGTTCAATTGTTCAAACTAGGTATTACCACATCATAGGTTAATACATTGTTTCTTTGTGCCAAATAGTCCGCTAGGGAGGGTCATGACACCTCAAGAGGAAGAAAGACATATTTGCATGGTCCTATAAGGACATGCCTAATCTTAACCCTAGTTTGGTTTTCAATAATCTCATCTTATATCCTAATGCTAAATCGATAAAACAAAAACATAGAAGGATGCATCCTACCATGGCCCTCTTGGTAAAAATAGAGCTCCAAAAACTCTTAGATGTGAACTTTAGTTCCTATCGACTATCTTGAGTGGCTTTCAAGCATGGTACCCATTCGCAAACCTAACGAGATGATATGTTTTTGCATTGACTTTTGAGATCTTAACAAAGCGTGTCCTAAGGATGAATTTCCTCTCCCAAACATTGACACTCTTGTCAACACCTACATTGGACATAAAATTCTTTCTCTCATGGACAATTTATCAGGATACAACCAAATTCAAATAAATCATGATGATCAACACAAAACAATATTCACTACACCTTGGGAAACTTATTGTTACAAGGTAATGTCCTTCGACCTTAAAAATATAGGTGCCACTTATCAACATGCCATGAAATACATTTTCCATGATTACGCATAAGATTATCAAAGATTATGTGGATGATCTCTTGGCTAAATCTAAAACTCAACAAGATCACATTAGTGTGTTGGAGAAATCTTTTTATCGACTTCTAGAGCATAATGTAAGGTTTAACCCTAATAAATGTGTCTTTGGTGTTACCTCTGGAAAAATTATAGGATTCATTGTCTTCAAAAGAGGCATTGAGGTGGACCCAAAAAATATCAATACCATCATGGAGATGCCTCCCCTAACTAACTTAAAGGAATTACATAGTTTACAAGAAAATATTCAATCAATCCATCAGTTTATGGCGTAACTTTTTGACAAATGTAGGTCATTCAATCACCTACTACAAAAGGGAGTGTCATTATCTTGGAAAAATGAGTGACAAAAAGGCTTTGATGACATTAAGCAATACCTAGCCTCTCCACCATTTTTAGCTCCTCCTCATTCGGGATTCACATTCTATCTTTATGTTTCAAAAATTTACTTTGCATTAGGAATAATGCTTACACAAAAAAGGGAAGAAAATCGAGAGCAAGTTGTCTACTACATTAGTTGAACATTGATAAGCTATGAAACTAGATATGGCTATGTAGAAAAATTATGCTTAGAAGTGGTTTTTACCACTAAGAAAATTTGACATTACATGCTTAGTCACACAACATATATCATATATAAATAAAATCCTTTATGTTATATGATATATTGCACTTACAATAACACCCACATTGCTATATGGATAATGCTTCTTACTGAATTCGATCTTGAATTTATTAGCCAAAAATACATTAAAGGTCAGATCATAGTTGATCAACTTGTGAAAGCTCCACTACTTATTGATCATCCTTTTATTACTAAGCTTCTAGATGATTCAGTATTCACTATCACTAAAAAATAAGATATCATTGTGAAGGAAGACATCGATATCACACTATTCTTTGACGGTTCTAAGTGCATGAAATATCAAGGTATTGGAGTTGTGTTTCATACACCCCAAGGGGTACCTATCCTCTTATCATTCAAACTTGACTTCCAATGCACAAACAACACTATAGAGTATGAAGCCTTAATCCTAGGTCTTCAATCAGCTATAGCTATGAGCATTAAGCATATCAAGATATTTGGTGATTCTCAACTTGTTGTTAAGAAAATCAATGGATAATACCAATGCAAATAACCTACCATTAAGCTTTACCATGAAGTAGCAATGAAATTTCTCTCTAAGTTTGATTGGTATGAAATCAATAGTTTACCACATTTGACTAATAGATTTGTAGATGCGATGGCCTCCCTTGGATCATTGATTCCAAAAGACTCCTTTGGAGAGGTACAACCCCTTATAATTTCAACGATATATAAATATATAATTTTTTGTGTTGAATCTAAATATGAAAAGGATGTTTACTTTATCCAGTCAGATCCATATGAGCCTTGGTCAAGCTAGATAGTAGCCTTTCTAAAGTTTGGAACACTCCCATCAGATATGTCTCGAATTGCTAAATACACATTCAAGAAAAAAATAACTTATTTCATTCTCTTGGGGGATGTGTTGTACAAACATGGTTATGATGGAGTTCTCCTTCATTGTCTCGAATCTATTGAGGCACAAAAAGAGCCATAGTTGAAGCCCGTGATGGTACTTGTGATGGTCATTTTACTGGAATGGCCATTACAAAGAGTATTTTATGCATGGATTATTATTGACCCAAATGGAATGTGATTGTTGTACTTATGTTAAATATTATAAGAAATGTCAAGAACATGTTAATTTAACTCATGTACCATCACAAAATTTATAGCCTATCCAAGGCCTTTGGCCATTTTCACAATGGGGTCTAGATTTAATTAGCAAAATTTCATCTCTCTCATTAGGAAAATATACATTCATCATCACAACCATTGAATACTTCACAAAATGGGTTGAGGTAATTCCTATAACCAGTATGACAGGACCTAGAATTGTGGAGTTTATACTTCATCACATAATTTGTCGTTTAGGTATCCCCTTGAAAATCATATCTAACAATGGTAAATATTTCAATAAAAAAAATGTTTTAGCACTTCACAAGAAATATAACATTCAACATAGTTTCTTGACTCCTTACTATCCACAAGCTAATGGACAAGTTGAAGCTTCCAATAATACCTTAATTACTATTCTTTAGAAACTTGTTAAAGAAAATCATAGAGATTGGCATATAGAAATTCCCTTGGTATTATGGGCTTATCGAATAAGTATCCACATGTCTACAGGGGTAACACAATTTTCATTGGTCTATGGAGCCAAAGCAATAATACCTCTTGAGCTTGAGATACCCTCCTTGTGAATTTATTAATAGGAATTTATATATGACAACACTACTAGACAAGCACTTCTTGACCAAATCACACTTCTTGATGAGAAGTGAGTCAATACTTTAGAGCATTTAAGAGTTTATCCAAACTGCCTAAAGCATGCTTACAACACCAAAGTTCACCTATGTGAATTCCAAGTAGGAGATCTTGTCCTTAAAGAGAATCAACAAAATACCAATGCATTGTTGTATTTTTATGATAAATTTATGACTACATGGTTGGGTCCATACATTGTTACTCAAAGAGTGGGTAACAATACTTATAGGCTTGCGAGTCTAGAGGAATAAGAAGAACATGAACCACTTAAATTTATATACTTGAGAGCATTCTATGAATAATCATATATATATATATATATTTATTTATTTATTTATTTATGCATGTATGTATGTATGTATATATACATGTCTAATACACAAAAAAATTGTACTTCATTTGCATACATTTCATACCAAAACATTATATTAGAACACATTTCATTTTGCTTTTCATACATTTCATTTCACACATCCCGCTCCCATTTCAAATTTTATAATAAGGATCATTTATTAAGTTCAAGATTTTAATTGGTCCAATAAAATCATGTTGCCTTAATCAGGGGCACCTCCACATCATCATCTATTTTCCCATAAAACCAAATTGCCATTAGCAAAGCTTGCTTAGGTGTTTTCGATCACTCAGCCACTCCTAGTGTTTTAAGAAACCTCCAAAATACATGTTGAGTTCCTTTTAGGACCATCACACATATACACTAAGAAAATCTTGAGATTTGGGAATTGACTCCAAAATATTCTTGAATCAAATACAATTTCACATATTAAAACATATTGTGTCAAAGAAGGATAACACCATACTTGGTATGAATCTTGAAGTGAAAAATGTCATCCTCACCTGTCCCATCATGCAACATAGTCCACAAAAATAGTGATTTTCACCACTATCAAAGCCACTTTTAAATTCAAAAGTTAAATTAATAAGTATAGGGTACAATTATCATCACACTTAGGTTGATAATTTGATTCCCTAAAGCTCTAAAACTTTTACATCACACATCACTAATTATTGGATTGTAAGTATTGTACTACATTTCGAGTCATACGATTAAGTAGTCATCTCCAAAACTTAAGTGATCAAATCATTGGACTATGGAGTTAGCATCCACCAGAGCTATAAATGCTTGATTTGCAGTGGAGTACGCTCATGCATAGTGACATGTCTCTTTTAAAGAGACATATGACCACACATATGGACAAGCTAGCTTCCTATTTTTATCCATAACAGGTCACACCCAATTTACTCAATATGAGTTAATGAAATCACTTGCACACACATTGTTTCTTGATTACCTCAAGTCATTACCATGTTCATGATTCGGTAAATGAATTCATTGCATGCACATTTGGTCCTAGAGGGATTAGGCAGTTTTAGTGAATCTTTTTTATAACACTAGTATGACTGAGTCTCTGTAAAATAGTAAGTTATCCATAACAACATCCATATTAAAATACACATTTTCTTCAATTTCACTTCATGAGTCATTCACCCCACATACCACCAAGTTTGGTGCCCCTGATTAAATAGTAATTCTAGAAACTAGTCAAGCAAGATCTAAACTATAAATGACCATTAGAAAATTTGCATTTCATACCTTGCATTAATCATCCATAACATCCCACTTGCATTAATCATCCATAACATATCATATGCATTCATCATTCATATAAATATGCATTCCACAATAGCATTCACACAAATATATAACACAAAAAAATAAAATCCATGTATATATATGTATAAATATTGCATGTACAATGAGTGCCAAAATACCACATACTATGGAGCACCAAGGCTCATATATAAAAAGTGTATCTAAGAACTAGCTACACCCTCCAAGATGACCCCTATGACCTAGAAGGATCCCTAAACCTAGAGCTATGCCTAGCAGCCTCAGATAAGATAAGGTTGGAGGATCAGGAAGTGAAATATAATGCTCCATAAAATTATCCTCCAATGCCTCAATATACTTATGCTGAGATCGAATGTGGGCTATGTTGACATCATGTTGATGCTCCCTATCTAGTAGCTCTACCTGGAACCTCATAATACTCTCATCCTGGACCATAACCATTGCATCTTGCTCTATCACTTGCTTCTCCAACCTCATCCAATCCTCCTTGATCTAACCTAGAGGTCTATCTAGAGTCTCCTCTACATCGTTTCCATCTATGTTGTCTTTGCAATTCCTTAGAGTCTAACTCACCACACCCTTAGTCCTTCTTATTTGACTATATTATTGAAGGTACCTCTATAATTTAAGAGCCTCATGAGTCTCCTCTATCAAATCCCCATCTCCACCAGCTACTACTAGAGTTAGTGCCCATGATGGTTGTGTAGTGAATCATACATAATACTCTGGAGCAGTACCCACATCATCTATATCAGGGAGGTACATCTTCTCATCATTCTCATACACCTCCCTCCATGGTTCTGCACATGGTAGACCTATCTCCTCTTGATGCCTACTATAGAGCATCGACTCATCTAAAATACCATGCCTTAAGCCAAACTATCAGGGTACTCGTAAAAAATAAAAATACTCAACATCACTCTAATATATTCCAACCACCCACCTAGCCTACTACACCTATCATAGATGTTATCCATATTTGATCCACTTGCTACCCAACCATGGCCTCCATATCACTTAGGCATATGTTAGTATAGCCTATAAATATCGATACCATTGGCTTATCCACATAGGGTGACTCTGCTCTACTTCCTTGGCCATCGCACATCTCCTCGTGTAGGGTTTCTCTCTACCTTAACCTACCACTAGTAAGCCTTTCGATCAAGACACACTGAAGTGCTCCCATACCCAACACTACAATTGCAAGCTGCAACCTAATATCTTTCTCCCTTGTCTCCTCTCGTCATAGAGCTCTCAGTATGTTTGTGCCAATAAGGTAGGATCTCATGCATACATCTACTACATAATGAGCATATCACTCACTAACCCTATCAAGTTCCATGGGAACCTACACCCAATACTATTCGAGGCCACGATGTTAGCCAACACAAACATACCCAAAGCACGGAGGGCATCCAACTTCTTGTCCACATACATGAACAAGTAGATAATAACCCCACTCTCCACCCTCACACCTAGCTATCTATCATAAAATATATTCTTCATATTCGTATCTCAATCGCATTAAATATCGATGCACACCCCCTCCAATAGCACCTTGAGGATATGGTATACATCCTCAAGTGTAAGGGTCACCTCTCTCATAGAAAGCTGAAAGGTTCCCCTATATAGATCCCACATATCTATCTACCCCTCATCCACATTAATCACATCAATCCAAGATATCTACACTGGACCCATAGCCTCAATCAACTCCCACTCCTCCTCCACCAGTGCCTTTCTCATCCCAGGGATGTAAGGCAAGAACCGGTGCTGAACCTCTAAAATCTTAAACTACAAGAAAGCACAAAATATTTATCATATACACATGTTAAAAAATTAATTATTGCACAAAAATAATGACATTACTTCAGCCACTCACACTTCAGCTTCGACTCCCACCTTCGCTCCTTCTACCGCCATAGCTTTCATGCTCAAATTGCTTAACCTCACTCCACTCCACTAAACCCAACTCTCCTAGATACAACTTCTCAAACTCACAAATGCATAAATAAGCTTCATTTCTTGTCCTACCAGCTATGTATAGCTGCTTCAAGTGCCTTGAGACACCCATGGGTGTTTCCTAACACACTGAAGCACACTAAGGCATTTACAAAATGACATAACACCGATGTGCGTCTATGCATGCTGAAATCACCAATGGGTATTTGGCATCATTTTTGATAAAAGAGTAAATATTTTTACAGAATAGTGGTTTACTCATACAAAATCTCTCCATATTACATTCATGCATCATTTCATCATATTAACATGTTTTGTGAAGGTTCTAACTGATTTAAATGCATAATTTTTATTGGTGATCATAAATTGTGAATTTGCTCAAAAATCTATCAAAGCACTTCAAAATGGTCCAAATCTTCATAAAATGACCATAATAATCATTCTCATAATTAATACATCATTTTACATCATAAATATCATTCCATATCATCATTTGCATATTTCCAAGTTCAAACAACATTCAAGTGAACCCTATATCTAGTAGTTCATTCTATATACTTGGCAATTGCAATGATTTGCATCCATGCAATTTGGTAAGATGAATAACCTACCATAAGGACACTTAGTCATTTTCATCATTCCATATCTCCTTGTGTGAAACCATAAGCACAACTGGTACTTCACATTTTGCATGAAACCTTGCCAAGAACAATTTGCACAAAAGTTATCATTGATGGCCTAGTTCGTGGGGCTTAAAACATGGACAAAATCACATTTCATCCTTTCACAATTCGTTGACAATCATCATAGATATAGGCATTATATAGGATGATTGGTTTCAATCATGGGAATTATTCAACAGTCACTAGAAAGCCCTCCAAAGTTGACCCTTTTTATTTGCATATCAATGGCATCGAAAGGTACATTCTTTATAAAGCATTGAATCACCCCAAATTTAGGTCACCCACATTTTGTTTTGAATTTCCCACGATGGGATACATCTTACATGATCATGATATTGATACTTGGTAAAATATCTTCATCTGTTGGGGTAAAACATACATATTTTTCATAAAACCCTTCATCTATTGGGGAAAAAATAGAGACATCATTTCACATTTTTCACCAATCCCCTTCTCACCGTTGGGGTAAAAATAGTATCATATTTAAATAATTTATATCGTCCACCATTCATTTGCATAGATTTTTCAATTGGCTCATGAGATTCATCTGCAAACTCACTCAAAATTTGAGGGAGTAAGCTACGCAAATCCAAATTCTTTAATTATTTTATCTTCAAGCTCATTTTTCATCTCAAGAGAAAGTTGCTTCTACACCTTGCCCAAACATGTATCTTGTATTCTTGCGTTGCATTGTGTTTCACGTAACACAATATAAAAAGGGACATCTATAGATACCAAAACCTAGTCACTTGTCATCCATTCAAGTCTTCCCACCATCTTTCCCATTTATTATAAATATCTAGATATATCTATTAAATAAATGTTTAATATTAATATTTTAATACTGTATTTTATATATATTCAATAAATATAAATGTTATATATGTGAATAAATTCTAGCTATCCGATTTAACTTAATCCTAACCATCCATCCACTTCAATCCATGTCACACACCCAAAATTGATATCCATTGTCTGTTATGTTTTAATCTAAGCCACACAATTTGTGTTGCTCAAACCCTAATATACCCTAATGTGTACTATTTATAGGAGCCTTTTTATGGATCAACCTCAAAGGATTCCTAAGAAATTTGTATCCTGAGTCATTTGCTAAGCCATTTGCCCCTGAGTTTCCTAGAGTATCCAAGCACTCTCACCTTACGTCCTCACTTGCCATAGCCCCTGCATCCATCATCGTCCCTCTCACCTAGCTATATCTACTTCTATAGATCTTTACCTCAACTCTCAAATACCTTCGGATAACTCCTATCACTATCGAGCACCTTCGAGTGCTTCTCCTCCCTCACCAAGCACCTTTGAGCATCCTCCACCATTCTCGAGCACCCACAAGCATTTTTTGCTACCATCAAGCACCCGCAAGCATCTTACACCAGAGTTCTATAGTCATCCTAGCCCTCAAGTGATGTTAAGGTATCATTTCACCTATTTTCTGCACCAAATCTAATAAGACAAAAAATAGCAAATAAACAAGATAAATCAAAGTTATTTTGTTATATTCTATTATGTTATTAGAATCTATTCACATTATTTTATTGCATAGCTAGGGTTTAGTTTTTATTTTTGAGGGTCTCACATTGTGGAACCCTCATTGTTATTACTAACTCATTTGCTATTTTCTTGTGTGTAGATTTGGTAATATTACACTAGCATTGGACAACTGTTTAAGCTGAAGTGTCCCAGCATCAAATAACCAAAAGCCCACTCATTTATGTTGGGAGCAAGGATGTGTTCTAAAAACACCACCAGTGTTGTATCTAGGGTTTTATAGAATCCTAGCATTATTTATATTTGTATCAAAGAGTTCAAATATTCTTTATTGTAACAATGGAGTTTTGAGGCTCCCCTTATTAATGAAAATCATTCATTGTACAATATTATCTTTTTGAGTTCAATCTATATCTTGTTATTTAGTGTTGTATTTTTATATCTACAAATGGTGATCAAGGTAAATGTGATACCATTTTTGCCCCAATGGTGAGAAGGGGATTGGTAAAAAATATAAAATGATGCATCTATTTTTGTACCAATAGATGAAGGTTTTTGTGAAAAATGTGATGAAAATGTGTTTGTTTTTTCCCCAATAGATGAAAATATTTTTCCAAGTATAAATATCATGATCATGTAAGATGTATTCCATTGTGAGAAATTCAAAACTAAATGTGGTTGCCCCAAATTTGGGTTGATTCGATGCTTTGTGAAGAATGTGTCTTTCGGTGCCATTGATATGCAAAGATGAAGATGCAAATAAAAAGAGTCAACTTTGGAGGGCATGCTAGTGATTTTTGAATAATTTCTACGATTAGAATCAATAATACTAGCTAGTACCTATGTCTGTGATGATTATCAAGGAATTGTTAAATGATGAAACATGATTTTGTCCATGTTTTAAGTCCCACAAACTATACCATCAATGATAGCTTTTGTGCAAATTATTCTTGGCAAGGTTTCATGCAAAATGTGAAGTACCATATGTGTTTATAATTTCACACAAGGAGATATGGAATGATGAAAATTACCAAGTATCCTTATGGTAGGTTATTCATCTTACCGAATTGCAAGCATGCAAAACACTGCAATTGCCAAGTATATAGAATAAAATACTAGATACAAGGTTCACTTGAATGTTATTTGAACTTGGAAAATATGCAAATGATGATATGGAATGATATTGATGATGTAAAAATGATGTATTAATTATTAGAATGATAATTATGGTTATTTTGTGAAGATTTGAACCATTTTGAAGTGCTTTTGTAACTTTTTGAGTGGATCTACAATTTGTGGTTGTATATGAAAATTATGCGTCCAAATCAGTTAGAACCTTCACAAAACCTGTTAATATGATGAAAAGGATGCATGAATGCAATATGGAGAGATTTTGTGGGAGTAAGCCACTATTTTGTAAAAAAATCATTATTTTATAAAAAATGATGCCAAACACCAGTTGGTGCTTTCAGCATGTGCAAATGCCTGTCGATGTTTGAGAATTTTACAAACACCTTGATGTGCTTTAGTGAGCCAAGAAATATCCATGGGAATATCAAGGTACCTGAAGCAACTATAAATAACTAGAAGGATGAGAAATGAAGCTCATTTGTGTGTTTGTGAGTTTGAGAAGTTGTCTAAGAGAGTTGGGTGGAGTGGAGTGGAGTGAGCTTAAGAAATTTGAGTGTGAAAGCTATGGAAATGGAAGGAGTAAAGGCAGGGGCCGAAGAGATCATCCACATAATATTTGATAATATTATGCATGTAGTGATGAAAAATATATGTCATGGTACGTTGATAAGTGGCACCTGCATTTTTAAGGTCGAAGGTCATTACCTTGTAACAAAAAATTTTCCAAGGTGTAGTGAATGTTTTTTGTGTTGGTCATCAGGATTTATTCGAATTTGGTTGTATCTTGAGAATCCATCTATGAGAGAAATCAATTCATGGCCATTGCAGGTGTCGATAAGAGTGTCAAAGTTTGGAAAATAAAATTTATCCTTAGGACACGCTTTGTTAAGATATCAAAAGTTAGTGCAAACGTATATCACTCCTTTAGGTTTACGAATGGGTACCATGTTTGAAATCCACTTAGGATAGTCGATAGGAACTATGAAGTTCATGTCTAATATTTTTTAAGCTCTATTTTTACCAAGATGACCACGATAGGATACATTATCCTAAGTTTTGTTTTGACCGGCTTAGCATTAGGCTGTAAGGTGAGATTATGGATAACCAAACTAGGATCAATACTAGGCATATCCTTATAGGACCATGCAAATATGTCCTTCTTCCTTTTTAGGAGATCAATTAATTACTCTTTTTCATCATTGAATAATATTTTATCAAGCTTCATAATTTGGGGATTATCGATGTCTGAACTAAGGTTCACATGAATAGTATATTCAATGGATATGTGGGCACCTTCCTCAAGTTTATGGGGTGTAGGTATTAGATGAATATCATCTAGTATATCATAAACTCTTCTTACTTATCCTCATCTATGTCTTCCTCAAAAACCTCAAGATTCAAAGGTGAAGGTGAAGGCAAATGAGATGGAGGAATGTAGTTGGTTGAAGCCCTTAAAAATTCCTTGAACAAGACAAATTAGGAAAAGGAAGGAGGTAAGTAAATCTGGTCAATATCAATGAGACTTGTATTAATTAAAATTTTCTTAGCTAGATCATATAGATTACGAGATTAGGTGAATATATAAATAGGATTCAAGTTAGTTTATGGGTAAAGCAGACAAGGTTGGATGGAATGGATGAAACCTAAGAACTAGTGCTAGGAGCTTCGTAAACCTGGATAGTAATAAGAAACATAAATGAGTGCATTTAACTAAATGATATATACATACAATACAGAGAAATAAAATATTTTTGTTGATTTTTTATCTTTTGTATAGTGGTAAAAAAAATTATTTTTGTTTTATTTTTTAATGTTCTTAGCAGTGGTGAAAACCACTATTTGTATGTTATATACATAAGTTACAGGTTTGTTTTATGAAATGGATTAATGATATGGATGTGGTGGTTCACTGGTAGGGGAGGTTCACTCTTGTGTAAGAAGCAAGCGAAATATAGGCTCATGGATGGGGAACATTCTAAGATAAAACTCATCCTATTCGGTATGGGGAATGATGGGCTCCAATTTCTCTTTAAATTCATCCACAATTATGCCATTCATCATTTTAATCTTCCTCGATATCATATCACCAATTCATCCTTCACCCTAAAAGTATTCAACGATGCTTTGTGCTCTATAGTTGGCATTGTTGTTTTGCCCATTGAAATAGGGGTAAAAACTTTGCACATTATGTTTCACATATTGGAAGTATCCATGGTGTACAATGCACTCCTTAGGAGACCTTGGATGAGGGAGAGGAGATGTGTCCCTTCAATCCTACACCAATGTTCTTGAGGGATAGATACATTACATACTGACATACGTTGAGCCATTTAAGTATTGCAATTTAATATCAAATTTGTATGAGTCCATGCTTCCTTCCACTCACCTTTTCCTATCACCATCAACCAATCCATATACCACTTCACCCATTTCCTCATAAAAACTTCCATTCTTAAGGAGTCCCCTATCACCAAATCCAGCCAATTTTCCATAACTTCGTCATCTTCATCATTGACTACATGCACATGTGGTCAAAGTCAATCCACATCATCATCATCCATTCAACAACCTTCTCAATCCAATCTATCACCATCAGCCAATGTTTCATAGGTCGAGTTAACAAATTGTAAGACATATTCATCTCTATCATTCCCAAAGACATTACCCAATCATGGTCCTTCCACATCATCCTATGTCGAGGTCCACCTTACTAATCCTAGTATTTATGAATATGTGGTCCAAGACATCACCATCACACCACTCACCATTCCTAATTCTAAGGATTTCAATCACCCACGTGACCCACCTTTATCCATAGGAGCAGTATATGACATGGATTCAGATTCTAATAGCATACATATTATATATAGGGGGATTTATTCTCCATCAAATCTAGGTCCCCTAGAGAAATCCAAGGAACCAATACTTGCCAACATTCCAAACATATTGGGATTTCCATCCCGCTATTTTCACATAGTCAATTGGCAAGGTCATGGCCTAGTATTGCATGAACATGGAGTGTCATAGCCTATCTATGTTCAATATCAATAAGTGCATGATCATTTAGGTCTAAGTTACCACCTAATTTCCACCACCTCTTCTTTTAAACAAGCCTTTCAAAGACTTAATCTAAATTTAGGAGAAGAAGCCCTCCATCCTAATGACTCGAACAATAAATTCTATGAAGAGTTCAAACTCATGTTGATAATTTCAGATGTATTTGAAGATGAATCGGATCCCATCATTCCCCATATCAAACAAGATGAGTTTTATCTCATAATTTTCCCCATCCATGAGTCTATATTTCACTTGATTCTTCCACAAGATTGAATCTTCCCTATTGATAAACCATCACCTTCATCTCATTAATATATTTCATAAGCCAAAATTGTAACATATATA
This sequence comes from Wollemia nobilis, assembly GCA_028583015.1. Classification (NCBI taxonomy): domain Eukaryota; kingdom Viridiplantae; phylum Streptophyta; class Pinopsida; order Araucariales; family Araucariaceae; genus Wollemia; species Wollemia nobilis. The sequence goes on along the minus strand of JAQPPZ010007509.1, from coordinate 8,308,501 downwards.
CATAATATAAAAATAGTGATTTTCACCACTATCAAAAACATTCAAAAAATAAAACAAAAGCAGTGGTTTTTACCACTACAAAAAAAATAAAAAATCAACAAAAACTTTTTCTTTCTCTGCATTGCATGTATATATCATTTAGTTAAATGCATTCATTTATGTTGCTTGTTGTTATCTAAGTTTACCAAGCTCCTCGCATAGGTTCTTAGGTTCCATCCATTCCATCCGACCTTGTCCACTTTACCCATAAATTAACATGAATCCTATTGATTTATTCATCCCACTCCGTAATCCATATGATCCAACTAAAACAATTCCAATTGACATGAGTCTCATTGATATGGACCAGATTTCCTTACATTCATCCTTTTTTGAATTTGTCTTGTTCGAGGAATTGTTAAGGGCTTCAGCCAACTACATTCCTCCATCCCCTCCGCCTTCACCTTCACCTTCGATTCCCGAGATTTTCCAAGTAAACATAGATGAGGATAATTCAGAAGAGTTTGATGACATCCTAGATGACATTCATCTAATCCCTACGCTCCATAAACTTGAGGAAGGTTCCTACATGTCCATTGAATATACTATTGATGTGAACCTTAGTTCAGATGTTGACAATCCCCAAATTGTCAAGCTTGGCAAAAGCTTATCCAATGATGAATAAGAGCAATTAATTACTCTCCTAAAAATGAAGAAGGGCATATTTGCATGGTCCTATAAGGATATGCCTAGTCTTGACCCTAGTTTGGTTGTCCATAATCTCACTTTATAGCCTGATGCTAAGTCAGTCAAACAAAAACTTAGGATGCATCCAAACAGTAATCCAAGGCAAGAGAAATAAAAAGGTAACCAGGTTAGGAGGAAATAGATGATAATATAGGCGATGTTGAGTTTGAGATTATATTTCCTATGGTGTTATGGGATTTTAATCTATATGCCTATGGGTATTTTGCTCTTTTGGGCTCTTGTTCGGTTTGGTACTGGGAGACCATTTTACTGTTTGGAATATTTTAGTTTTATGGGTTGTATTTTTTATGATGTCTCAATTTTGAGATTGTTAGTTGATCAATAGTTGCTTTCTTGTTAAATTTTTGGGGGTCATTTCAAAACCCCTTCTTCCACCCTATTAAATAAGTTAGAGTTTGAGTTAGAATAAGAGTGAGAGTTTAGGTTAGAGTTAGGATTATACTTACATACTCAAGATTCTTGAAAAATATTTTATTATAAAATAAATATTATGAAAATTATAATATAAATATATAGAAATAACAATCTAATAATTCATATCCAATTCTTATATATGTCATTGATAGCAATACAAGATAAAGGATAACTTATAATAGGCTAGACTACATACACCTAAAAATATATTAGTGAATATTTACATAGAATATATATGAAAAATAACAAATTTTTTGGTCATTAGAATAAAAAAATGAAATAACCTTCTGAAAAATAAAATAAAATAAAAAATAAAAAAATTATTAATTAATTAAAAATCAATTTAGAGTGAGAGTTCAAGTTATAAAAGAATTAGGAATTTAGGTTAGAGTGATAGTTTGAGATGAAGTCGCATATTCAATAGACTTGAAAATCACAAATATGAAAATTTGATATATAAATCTATAAAATAAACTATGAAGAATTAGAGTTCAAGAGAGTGGGGTTTTGAGTTTCAATTAGTTTTTGAGTTTTAATTAACATTTGAGTTAGTTTTAGAGTTAAAAGTTAGAGATGGATATGTAGTTTTTATATTAGAATTATAAATAGAATTATTTAGTCTCAAGTTATGAGAAAGTATCAAAATGATTAGACATGAAAAAAGAAACCTTGAGTAAACAATTAGAGTGAGAGACTAAGTTCAAGTCAAGATTTAAAGTTACCATTAGATATTCAAAAACCTTGAAAAATATTTTATAAAAAATTACATAGATGAAAATTATTATATAAATTATAGTTTTAAGCTTACTATAGTGGTAAAGGCTTTGGGCTCTCTTTGAGAAGTCCAAGGTTCAAACACCACTCAGTATGAGGGGACCAAGACACCTCATAACAACTTGTGTAAACTCATTAAAAAATATGAAGTTTTGACAATTTAATTTTCATCTAGGAGACCCAAGTTCAAAGCCAAATAAGAGGGGACCACAAGCCCCTCATAAAAACCTATGTAAACTCAAATTTCTGGTTATGTGGGCTATATTTTCAATTTGGTGACTCACTTTGTCATATTTTGGGCTTTGTATTGAAGTATCATGTTTTTTTATAACAATGTAAAAGGGTTGGGGCCCTTTCAAAAACCCCTTCCTCAACATAATAATAAAAAATGCCATATAAATATATAAAAATAACAAATGAGGAATGTATATCCAAAATTTATAGACCATTGGCACCTGAGAAGATAGATCTCCAAAGACAAAAAACACTAAAAATATAATAATTAGTGGATACTACATGAAATATATTTGAAAGATAACAAATATGTATAGGTATCAATTGGAGATTTAGAGTGAGACTTTAGGATTTTGAGTTAAATTGAGAGTGAGAATGAGTCAACATTATTGTTGAAGTTATATATGCAAGATCCTTGAAAAATATTTTACAAAAATCACAAAGATTAAAATAATTATATAAATCTAGAAAATAATAAAAAATGCATATAAACTTCTTATATACCATAGCTAACTATACCATAAATAAAGGATAATGTACCTTTCCAATGACCATGTGCACATTAAAATATAAAAAGTATTGTGTATTTATATAGAATCTATTTGAAAAATATTAGACATATTGAAAAACAAGACATAATCTATAACCCCTCAAAAATGTGTAATTTCTCTCAACTTAGAAGAAAGAATTATAAAATTATTAATTATGCAAAAATACACTTTAATTAAAAATAAATTAGATATAGAATTTTTTTGGGTTAAAATTGAAGTTTAGATCTAGAGTTAAGTGAGACTTTGGGTTAGAGTTAGGATTGGAGATACATTTTAAAGAGCCTTACAAGATATTTTATAAAAAATAATAGTTATGAAAATTATAATATAAATCTATACACTTAACAAACTAAGAATGCATATATATTCAGTATATGATCTCTCTCTATTTAGAAGAATGAAAAAAATGATTTTCCATGTGAAAAACTCTAATTAAAAACAACTTACATCAAGAGTTCAATTTAGTGTTAAAACAAGAATTAGAGCAAGATTTCAAATTAGAGTTAGAACAAGAATTAGGAGTTTGGTTTAGAATAAGATTTTGAGATGAATTTTTTTGAATTTAGCAAAAACCCCCTTGCGGGGCCACCTTGGTCTGAGAAACTAGACCAAGGGGTTCTACACTGTCAAAATCATTTAGGAGTCATGACCAATCCTAACTGCACCAACATTATCAACTAGATTTTGGGCACCCAATGTGCATTTGGTAGGTTTGAGATTCGAACCAAGGACCTCTCTTGGAGGATTGCCCTACCCTATCCAAATCACCTACACCTACAACACGTGGGTAGTTTGAGATGAAGTTATATATTCAAGAAAAATATTTTATTAAAAGTCACAAAGATAAAAATTTGATATATAAATATATAAAATAAATTACAAATAATTCATATCCAATAGTGAATATCTTAGTTAAGAATCAAAGTGAAATTTAGATTTGGATAGAGTGATAACAAGAGTGGGAGTTTGAGTTTTACTAAAAAATAGATAGTTTGAGATTAAAAGTATAACTAGAGTTATTTAGTCTTAATTTATAAGAAAGTATCAAAATGATTAACCATGGAAAAAGAAATCTCAATTAAAAAGTTAGAGTGAGAAATTTCAAGTCAAGATTTAAAGTGAGAGATAGAGTTAGGGTTATTATTGCGTATTCAAAAGCCTTGTATTTTAGAAAAAATTACAAGATGAAAATTGCTGTATAATATATAAAAGTAATAAATGAGGAATGCATATCCAATTTTTATATGCCATTGGTAACTAGGATAACTCAAGGAAGATCTCCAAAGATAACATACACTTAAAAATATAATAATTAGTGAGTACTTACATAAAATCTATTTGAAAAGATAACAAACAAGTTTAAATACCTACAAGTCAAAGTCAAAGTTAGTTTGAGTTAAAGTTGAAGTTAGAGTTTGAGTATGAGTGAGAATTTGGGTTAGAGATAAAATTAGAGTTATATATTCAATAGCCTTGAAAAATATTTTATAAAAAATTATAATTCTAAAAATTATAATATAAATTAAGAATACATATTTAAGAGTTCATGTTAGAGTTAGAACAAGTCGTTTTTACAATATGATTAATGAATGCAAAAACTTACTAGGTAGGTATGCAAACATCATTATCCAACATGTGTATAAAGAGAGAAAGAAATAAAGCAACATATTTACTTGCAAACAAAAGAGTTCTGGAAGAATCCCTTCGCATTTGGTAGTCTAACTTCCCAGTGGGACTCATGGAGGTAAACCACGGTGATGGAATTTACTTTAGCAAGTATGATGGTCCAAGTAAGCCTATTGGACCCCAAATGAGACTCCCTTGCCTCTGGCCTAGGATTAATCACTTCCCGTGTGGTATTTGATTCCTCATGAGAATTTAACATGCAGGTCAATGTCAAAAAAGTGACAGCTATGGTTTCCTATTTTGGTTTGTGTGGTTCCTGTTCAAGGTTTACTTGTTTTAACGATTTATCCCATTCATTTTCTCAGTTTGTTGTGTTTGTTAGGAACTACTAGGTTTCCATTTCTATATTTTTGAATGGTTTGGTTAGGTTTTACCATATGCTATTTTTTTGTTCGAATTTCGATGTTGATCCCAATTGGATTCACACTTGTTTCTCACTGTAAAAGGTTTTGGATCCTTTCAAACCCCTCTATAAATAAAAAAAAAATAAAGTTGGAGTTAGAGTTGAGTGATATTTTGGATTAGAGTTAGGATTAGAGATATATTTTCAAGAGCCTTAAAAAATATTTTATAAAAAATAATAGTTGTAAAAATTATAATATAAATATATAAATGTAACAAACTAAGAATGCATATATAAATGTTATATGTCCTTCATAGCTATATAAGATAAAGGTGAAGAACACAAGCTTATAGTGAGAGGGGGGTGAACAGTATAAGACCACTTTTTATTTTTTTTTACAAAACAATATTATCCAATATATCAATGGTAATATCAATAGCAGTAATCAAAGCAATGCATAAATTACCAAACATAATAGAGACACCAATTTAATGTGGTTCACCCAATGTGGTCTACTCCATAGAGAAAATATTTCACTAAAATATTATCAACAAATATCTTGGGAATCCTTCTCTATTACAATATTTATGGACCTCTATCCAAAGGAGACATCAATACCCTAATCAAGTTCGTGGATACCTATCCACAGGAGACACCAATCCCCTAAGATGATTTGTGGATCTCTATCCACAGGAGAACTCCTTATCCTCTACTATGGTTGGTGATCCTTTAGAAGACTATTGCCTCCACTGCACTAGCTTGTGGATCTCTATCTACAAAAGACTCTATCCTCACTCAAAATATCTTTGTCCTCACTACCTTGGCTAATAGATCTCTATCCACTAGAGACTAGTATCCTCTACTCTGTCACCTCCAAATATTTCTCTTAGCTCTGCTCAAATATGCACTAAACACAACCCTTCGATCTAGCACAAATCTTCTCAAACTCTGTCTCAAATATGTACTAAAAATAGTCCTTCGATCTAGCACAAATCTGCTTAATATTGATCTCAAATCTACACTAAACATAGTCCTTCAGTCTAACACAAATCTGCTCAATATCTATCTTTGATATGGCATAAATTTATCCTTAAATCTAAACCATACTCTATCCTCAAATCTGTTCTCAAGCTTTAACATGATGCTTTATCCAATCACAACTCAACTCTGCTAGATCTCCCCCAAACCTTTGCTCAAGGTTTGAACAAATCAATCATAACTCTGTTCACAAGTCTTCACAAAGACTTGCCTCAAATCTATATTGTAAGCTTCCACAAAAGCTCACACTAATCTATCTATAAGTCTTCACCAAGACATACCTCAAATCTGCTCCATAAGTCCTCACTATAACTTGTCTAATCTGCTAATAAATATTCACCAAGACTTACCTCAAATATGCTCTACAAGTCCTCACCATATTTGTCCAATCTTCTCAACAAGTCTTCACCAAGACTTATCTTAAATCTGCATTATAAGCTTCTGCAAAAGTTTTCTCAACTCAATCTATCTCATAAAAACTCTTCAATTATACAAACAAGTTTCACACATAATCTTGTTCTAATCTCATAGAAACATATAGAGAATGATTAGAGACTCAATATGTTTCACACTCACATCAATACTTAATCACTTTTAAACTCTCTTTTTTAGCCATAGAAACATATGGAGAATGGTTAGAGACTCAATATGTTTCACACTCATAAAATACTCACAAAACTCAACTTAATCTCTTCCAAAAAATATCTTCAATCTCACAAAAAAATTTCACTCATAATTTTGTTTAACCACAAAAATTTATACATAATGGTAAAAGACTCAATATGTTTAACTCAATCACTTTCAATGTCTTTTTCAAATTAGTAAACTGAACTTGAATTATCACTCCAATTCTTTCAATCAACTATGCTCAATCAACTCCACTCAATCAATCACTCAATGAAACACAACTTGCTTACAAACCCTAAACAAGTGCTTCACAATGCTTTCAACAACTTATACTATGGAACTCAACCTTGAATCAAGATAATTCCAAATTCACATAACAATGATACTCATGGTCTTTTTCCCAAACCCTAGTCAAGCATATGAAAGCTTACTCAAATATTTCCAACAATGTTTATCAAACAATCTTACATAGCAATGATACTCATGATATTTTATGAACCCTAGTTCAAGATAGTTCTCAACTTCACATAACAATTATATTCATGATATTTCTCAAACCCTAGTCATGCACATGAAGCCTCACTCAACATTTCCAACAATGCTTATCAAAAAAGGTTTTTAGCATCAACTTTCACTCAGAAAAATATTTAACAATCAATATTGGTGATCTCAAAACCAAACTCAACAATGCTTATCAAACAATCCTTTTCACTCCAACTTAGCATTCACAACATCCAATCCAACAATATTTCACTCACAAGGAAGATGTGCCCATACCTTTGTCTTGATGGAGAATTGACCTCAAAACCTATCTCAATCACAATTACCCTCTTTGACAATATCAATGGTTAGATATCAAAAATCTATCCTCAATATTTTCTTTAAAAATATTTCACCATGCCAAAATATTAAATCTCAACTATTCCTTATTTTTCCTTTCAAAACAATTTGCATAATATGGCTTTATTTCAACATACAACATATAATACTCTTGGCATACCTTATTACTCCTTTTTATAAACTTTGACCACCAAAAATTAATCACAATATTAAATCTTTACTCACCCTTTTATCTCCCTCTAAAGCACATACACCCCTTTTAATTTTCCCACTAAGCAATTTCAACTTAATTAAAAACTTAGGGAAAATAAAAAATTAATTTCCACTCTTCACAAATTTAGATGCAACTTTAACCTTAGCAAATTGAGCGCATACCTTATTTTCTTTCCTTCTTAGCAAATATGCTCACGACGGGTTTTGAATTCCCCACTTATCCTCTCCAAGTGCCTAGACACCCACCGCTTGGGCTACATTCCCTCACACAAAAGGTAAGGAGCACACCTTCCTTTTGTCCTTCAATCGAAAGTGCAAATCAAACTCGTCTTCACCTTGCAAAACAATGATCTTGTAGATCGAACTTGTGACCTGTCACCTGTGAGTGACCTAGCACAGCCCCTGGCTACCAACCGTGCTATCCAACGCTTGGCGATGTGAACGACACTCCACTTAGATTTATTCCTTCGATCTACCTCCTTAAACTTTAAAGAACATGTGATTTTTTCTTTTCAACCTTGAATTCACTTGCATTTGATTATTCGCATGGATGATTTCTTAAGGTGGAACTTACCACCTTTTATATGCAATGTCATTTTTCAAACACATCGTTGGGTTATTCGAATTTTTAAATTTGAATTATATTTTTTAACTTAGGCCCTTAAAATATTATTATTTAATTTAAAATTTTAACCTTAGGGTTAAAAAATTTAAAATTAAATAATTAAATTCTTCATTCATAAATCTATCATATGGGTTTTTTAGGAGATTTAAAATACGACAATTCCTTGGCATTTATTTTTCATAAACCCAACATGTATTCTTAAACATTATAATATTAAGTATTATAATATTAAATTGCTTCTTTGCCTTTTTGGAAAAACCATAGGAGAATATTAATGAAACTTCGATATCAACCTTGATAACAAAACTCAGATATGAATACTTGGATGACAATAAACTTGGTCATCATTTTATTGACATCAATGACAACAAAACTTTCTCTTATTTCCAATAAAATGATAACTTATGATACGTCTCCAAAGACCACATGCACCTAGAAATATAATATTTGTATGGAATCTATTTGAATATTTATAAATATATTTGATCAAATTCTATGATCATATATTCAGTATATGATCTCTCTCAATTTAAAAGAAAGAATAAAATGATTTTCCATGTGAAAATATCTAATTGAAAAATAAATTAGAGTGAGAGTTCAAGTTAGTTAGAACAAGAATTAGAGTGAGAATTCAAGTTAGAATAAGAGTTTGATATGAAGTTATATATTCAAGAGTCTCAAAAAAATATTTTATTAAAAGTCACATAGATAAAATATTGATATATAAATATATAAAATAAACTACAGAGAATTCATATCCAAGAGTGAATGTTTTAGTCAAGTGTTAAAGTGAAAGAGTTGGATAGAGTGATAGCAAGAGTGGGAGTTTAAGTTTTACTTAAGTTTTATTTAATGTTAGAATTAGAGATTAGATATTTTGAGATTAAAATTATAACTAGAGTTATTTAGTCTTATTTTATAAGAAAGTATAAAAATTATTAGCCATGGAAAAAGAAACCTCAATTAAAAAGTTAGGGTGAGAAATTTCAAGTCAAGAGTTAAAAAGTGAGAGATAGACTTAGAGTTACCATTGCATATTCAAGAGCCTTGAAAATATTTTATAAAAAAAATGCAAAGATGAAAATTGTTGTATAATATATAAAAGTAACAAATGGGGAATGTAGATCTCCAAAGATAAGATACACTTAAAAATATAATAATTAGTGAGTACTTGCATAAAATCTATTTGAAAAGATAATAAATATGTTAAAATACCTACAAGTCAAATCTATCAATCTTTCACTAATTTATCTCTAAGAAAAAAATAGCCATGGAAAATAAATTTGAATTTAAAAATAAAAGTTATAGGAGAGAGCTATTTTTTTGAGGTATTGGTGCCTAATAGAATGAGAGTGAGAGTTTGAGATAAAGTTAGTGTGTAAAATTTACATATTCAATATTCTTGAAAATTATTTTTAAAAAATCACAAAGATGGAAATTATTCTATGTCATGGCTAACTATAAGTTCTATAAGAAAGGATAACTTAAAGTACCTCTCCAAAAGCACATGCACTTTATATATATATATATATATATATATATATATATATATATATATATTTTTTTTTTTTAAATACCATTGGTAACTGAGACAACAAAAAATTTAATATAGATCTCCAAAGAGTTAAATTTAAAAAGATAGTGAGTTAGTGTTTTACATATTCAAGATCCTTGAATATCATTTTATAAAAATCACAAATATTTGTTATATGAATCTAGAAAAATATTAGAGAATGAATATATAATTCTTATTTGTCATGGATAATTATATATTCTGTAAGATAAATGATAATTTAAAGCCTCTCTCTAAATACCGCATGCACTTGAAAATATAAATTTAAAAAATATGATATATATGGAAACATCAACAAGACATACTCCATGAGCCCCTAAAAATTTATAATCTCTCTCAACTTATAAGAAATAATTATAAAATGATTAACCATACAAAAATACATATTAACAAAAAATTGATTAAAGATAGAGTTAGTTTGAGTTAAATTTGAAGTTAGAATTTGAGTTTGAGTGAGAATTTGGGTTAGAGTTAGAATTAGAGTTATATATTCAATAGCCTTGAAAAATATTTTATAGAAAATAATAATTATAAAGATAATAATATAAATATATAGATAATAAACTAAGAATACATATTTAAAAGTTCAGGTTAGAGTTAGAACAAGAATTAAGAGTTTGGGTTAGAGAGTAAGAATTAAGAGTTTGGGTTAGAATGAGAGTTTGAGATAAAGTTAGATATTTAATAGCCTTGAAAATTATTTTATTAAAATTCATAAAGACAAGAATTTGATATGTAAATCTATAAAACAAAATATGAAGAATTCATATTCAAGAGTAGATGTCTTAGTCAAAGTTAGAATGAGGGTTAGAGTTGGAGAGAGTAACAACAAGAGCGGAAGTTTGAGTCTGAGTTTTAATTAGTGTTTGAGTTTTAGTTAAATTTTTAGTTAGTGGTAGAGTTAGATCTAGAATTTGAGATTAGAGTTACAACTAAAATTATCTAGTCTCATATTGTAAGAATTTAAGTATTAAAATAATTATCCATAGAAAAGAAACCATGATAAAAAAAAGTTAGAGTAAGTCAAATTCAGCATTGCATATTCAAGAGCCATGATTTTATTTTATAAAAAATTACAAAGATGAAAATTAGTATATAAATATATAAAAGTAATAAATGAAGAATGTATATCCAATTTTTATGTCATTGGTAAACTTAGACAAAAGATAACTCAAGGTAGATCTTCAAAGACAACATACACTTAAAATATAATAATTATTGAATACTTACAAGAAATCTATTTGAATGATAATAAACATGTTTAAACATTAACTAGTCAAAATCTATCAACTCTTCACCAAGTTATCTCTCAAGGTATAAGAAAAAAATACTAGCCATGGAAAATAAACTTTAATTTAAAAATAAAAATTAGAGAATTAGAGTAAGAGTTATGAGTTTGAGTTAGAATGAAAGTGAGATTAGAGTTACAACTAAAATTATCTAGTCTCATATTGTAAGAATTTAAGTATTAAAATAATTATCCATAGAAAAGAAACCATGATAAAAAAAAGTTAGAGTAAGTCAAATTCAGCATTGCATATTCAAGAGCCATGATTTTATTTTATAAAAAATTACAAAGATGAAAATTAGTATATAAATATATAAAAGTAATAAATGAAGAATGTATATCCAATTTTTATGTCATTGGTAAACTTAGACAAAAGATAACTCAAGGTAGATCTTCAAAGACAACATACACTTAAAATATAATAATTATTGAATACTTACAAGAAATCTATTTGAATGATAATAAACATGTTTAAACATTAACTAGTCAAAATCTATCAACTCTTCACCAAGTTATCTCTCAAGGTATAAGAAAAAAATACTAGCCATGGAAAATAAACTTTAATTTAAAAATAAAAATTAGAGAATTAGAGTAAGAGTTATGAGTTTGAGTTAGAATGAAAGTGAGAGTTTGAATCAAAGATATTGTTAAAGTTACATAATTAAGATCCTTGAAAAATATTTTAGGAAAATCAAAAAGATAAAAAGAGTTATATAAATTTAGATAAATAATACAAAATACATATATATAATTATTATATCATTGCTAACTATATGAAGAGTTTACCACATGCACATCACGGAATTTATTTTAAAAATATCAAACATCTTGAAATAGCAACCCGACATACTCAATGAGCCCCTAAAATAATGTATAACATCTCTCACCTTATATAAAAAAATTATAAAATATATTTTAGCTAAAATTAAAATAGAAAGAGTTAGTTTAAATTAAAGTTGAAGTTACAATTAGAGTTTGATAATTTGGATTAGAGTTAGGATTGGAGTTGCATATTCAAGAGGCTTGAAAAATATTTTGTTAAAAATAATAATATAACTCTTTAGTAATAAATTCACCGCAAAAATATTTTCAACATTAATAATATAACTCTTTAAATATTATATACCATTGATAGCCATGCAAGATAAAGGTTAACTCAGGATTCCAAAAACCACATGCACCTAGAAATATAATAATTAGTGAATATTTATATGGAATCTATTTAAAAAATAACAAACATGTTTGATCAATTTATATTATCTTTCTCGATTTTGAAGAAAGAATAAAAATGATTAGCCATGTGAAAAATATTAATTAAAATTAGAGAAACATTTCGGTTACAATTAGAATAAGAAAAAGGAGTTTGGGTTAGAATGAGAATTTGAGATGAAATTACATACTAAGAGCTATATTTTATTAAAAATCACAAAGATGAAAATTTGATAGATGAATCTATAAAAGAAACTATGAAGATTGTATGTCCAATAGTGAATTTTTAGTCAAGAGTTAGAGTTTGAGAGAGTGGAAATTTAAGTTTCAATTAGTGTTTGAGTTTTAGTTAGGATTTGAGCTAGTGTTAGCATTAGAGTTAGGGATAGATCTATATTTTTTAGATTAGAGTTACAAGTAGAATTACTTAATCTCAAGTTATAAGAAAATATCAAATGATTAGCCATGGAAAAGGATGCCTTGATTAAAATTTAGTGAGATATTCCAAGTCGAGGTAAGGAATTAAGATTAGAATTGCATATTCAAGAGCCTTGAAAATTGTTTTATAAAAAATTACAAGGATCAAAGTTGTCATATAGTCCAAATTCAAGTCGAGAGTTATAGTTAGATTAGCATTACATATTCAATAGCCTTGAAAACTATTTTATAAAAAATTACAAGGATCAAAGTTGCCATATAAATATATAAAAGTAACAAGTGGGGATGTATATCTAATTTGTATACACCATTGGTAACTAAGACAAAGGATAACTCAAGGTATATCTCCAAATATTACATGCACATAAAAATATAATAATTAATGAATACTTAAAAGAAATATATTTGAAAGATAACAAACCTTTAAAATATCAACTAGGCAAGGTCAATCTACTCATCATCAACTTGAATCCTAAGTTATTAAGAACAAATGACTAGTCATGGAAAATAAAATTTAATTTAAAAATAAAAATTAGAAATTTAGAGTGCGAATTAGGAGCTTGAGTTAGAATGAGAGTAAAAATTCGAGGCAGTGTTAAAGTTACATATTCAAAATCTTTGAAAAACAATTTAAAAAAATCACAAAGATGAAAGCATTTGCATAAATCTACAAAAATAATAGAAAATGTATTTTAAACTCTTATATGTCATGGCTAATTATGTGTTCTATAAGAAAAAGGAAAAAATAAAGTACATCTCCAAAGACCACATAAACTCGAAAATATAAAACAATTTAATTTTTTTCCATGGAATCCATTTGAAAATATCTAATAAAATAAAACATCAACAATACATACTACATGAGCCCCTAAAATGTATAGTATCTCTCAAATTTTTAGAAATAATTATAAAATAATTACCCATGCAAAAGTATACTTTAACTAAAAATAAATTAGAGAGAGTTTGGATTAGATTTCAAGAGCTTTGAAATATAATTTATAAAAAATAGTAATTATAAAAATTATAATATAACTATATAAAAATAACAAACCAAGAACACACATTTAATTATTATACACCATTGATAGCTATATATCAATATAAAGGATAACTCATTATAAGTCTCGAAAAATAATGAATATTTACATGGAATCTATTTGAAAAATAACAAACACGATTGATCAAATTCTATAATATTTCTCAATTTAGAAGAAAAATTTTAAATGATTGATCGTGTAAAAAATATTTAATTAAAAAAATTAAAGTGAAAGTTTGAGTTACAATTAGGACAAGAATTATGAATGTGGGTTAGAATGAGAGTTTAAGATGAAGTTATATATTTAAGAGCCTAGAAAATGGAGAATGTACATCCAATTTCCATATACCATTGGTAAGTATACTTTTTCTACGATAAATTAATAACTCAATATAGCTGTCCAAATACCACATACACTTACAATTATAATTTATTAATGAATATTTACAAGAAAATTTGTGTGAAAAATAATAAACATGTTTAGATACAAAAAAAAAATCAAAGTTTATACGAAATGTAACAAACATGTTTAAGTAACAAGAAGTCAAATTTTATAAAATCCTTAGATCTCTCACAAGTTATAAGAAGAAATCAAAACAATTAGCTATGAAAAAATTTATTTGAAAATAAATTAGTGTGAATGTTCAAGTTAGAGTAAGAGGGCTTTGAGTTAGAATGAGTGGAAATTGGAGTTAGAGTTGTATGTCCAATAGCTTTCAAAGTCTATATGAAACATAAAGAAATATTTATGTGTTAATAAGTTAGATTCTTTGAACTCCTTCACAATGTATTTGTTTCACAAGTTATAAGAAAGAATAAAATTCATTAGCCTTGAAAAAAAAATTACTTAAAAATAAATTAGAATTAAAGTTCAAGTTAGAGTAAGAGGGATTTGATTTAGAATGAGAGTAGGCTCTGAGTTAGTGTTACATGTTCAACAGCTTTCAAAAATATTTTAAAAAAACGAAAAAATTTCTATGTAAATCTATGAAAAATGTTAGAATTTCCCAAGAGTAGAACTACAAAGCATTACAATATTTGAAGAAACAAAATAGAACTGATTGATTTATTCCATGGATCAACTTTGTATAAATAGCAAAGTTGATCATTGAGAGCCGTTGGATTACAACAACTCATCAAATCTGATCTAGACTATACTGAGAGTTCACCTGACTCATGGAGGAGTGGAAACTCAAGTATGTCTATCCTAGTAGGACTTAAGAGAATAATTACTTATTCTAACACCCCCCTTAAGTGATACTAGGGGATTTTGATACAAATGAGTCCCGACAACAGGGCCTGATGAGGTACTCATGTACATATATGTCTTATTTGAAGAGATGGTAAAAACCACATGGGAAAAAACCATCTATCAAAAAAGAAAAAAGAAGAGGCATGTCTTCGGTTTGCGAAGATTATCCTCAATGACAAAAAAAAGGATGAGTCCCGACAACAGGGCCTGATGAGGTACTCATTTACATTAATATGTGAGAGATGGTGAAAAAACCACTTGGGAAAAAACCATCTGTCAGAAAATAAAGATAGAGGCATGTCTTCGGATGGTGAAGATTGTCCTCATTAAAAAAAGGAATGAGTCCCGGCAACTTGGCCTGATGAGGTACTCATGTACAATTTATACTTTAGGAGAGATGATAAAAAAACCACATGGGAAAAAACCATCCTCCAAAGAATACAACAATAAGAAGAAAGGAGAGGTGAAAGATCTTTGTTGTTTAATGCAGTTGTTTTACCCCAAGTTTCTCTCGCAACTGAATGTAACACGGAGAAGGAAATGACTTGGTGAAGATGTCTGCAATTTTATTTTTAGTGGGAATATAGTCCAAGTATATTTCCCCTCTCTGAATATGCTATCGAATGAAGTGCATGTGAATCTCAATGTGCTTGGTGCGTTGATGCTCAACTGGATTGCGTGCAATATGAATTGTGCTCTGATTGTCACACCAAAGAGTAATAGGTTTGTCATGGGAAAAACCAAATTCTCTTAGTATCTGATGAAGCCAAAGAGCTTCCTGACTTGCCAAAACTGCTGCCCTGTATTCGGCCTCTGTAGATGATAAAGCCATTGCTTGTTGTTTTTTGCATGACCAAGCAATTGGTGAAGAACCAAGACAAAAAACATAGCCAAAAGTTGAACATCTATCTTCTACTGAACCTGCCCAATCAGAATCCATGTAACCAATGATATCCATGGATTTTCCCTCATATAAGAGCCCAAAGTGAGTAGTGCCTTGCAAGTAGCGGAGGATTCTTTTTGTTACTTGCCAATGACTAAAATGAGGTTGATGTGAGAATCTGGATATCAAGCCAACAACATATGAGATATATGGGTGAGTATGAGTAAGGTATAACAGACTCCCTACAAGTTGATGGTATAGAGTTGCATCACATAGAGGGGATGTGCAGGAAGTACTTAGAGTGACTCCAGACTGAAAAGGTGTAGAAGAGGGTTTGCAATCTATCATATTAAACCTTTGAAGAAGGTCTAGAGTGTATTTTTGTTGACACAATGAAATTCCTGCATCTGTTTGATTTATTTGAATCCCAAGGAAGTAATGAGCTAAACCTAGATCAACCATTTCAATTTTTTTAGAGAGGGAGTCCTTGATAGTCTGAATGTGAGTGAAGTCACTACCAGTGAGTAGTAGATCATCAACATATAGAACAAGTATGGTGATTTTTTCTTCATCTCTCCAAATGTAGACTGTGGCATCAGACTCACAATGAGAAAAACCTGAGGAAAGAAGGAAGGAGTCCATTTTTTTGTACCAAGCTCTAGGAGCTTGTTTGAGGCCATAGAGAGACTTCCTTAGCCTACAAACAAGGGAGGAGTCTTGAGTAAATCCAGTAGGTTGTTCCATGAATATCTCTTCCTTTAAGTCCCCATGTAAGAAAGCACTTTTTACATCCATTTGAAAGACATGCCACTTTTGGGAAGCAGCTAGAGCAAGAACCAGTCTAACAGAATCCATTTTGGCAACTGGTGCAAAAGTTTTAGAATAATCAATCCCTTCAATTTGAGAGAAACCTTTGGCTACCAGGCGAGCTTTGTGTTTGTCAATTTCTCCATTAGGTCCATATTTCGTTCTGTAGATCCATTTACATCGAACTAACTTCCTTCCTTTAGGTAGGGGAACTAAATCCCAAGTTTTATTTTTGATTAAGGAAGAGAATTCATTTTCCATGGCATCATCCCATTCTTTAATACCAGTTGCTTCTTTGAAGGATTGAGGATCTATAGAAATGGACTGACAGACAAGACCAGAGCCTATGGAGTTGCTTAATCTGGATGATGGAAGATTTTGGATGAATGGAGTAGCTTCTTTAACAATGGTGCTGGCCCATTTTGGCATAGAAGAGGGAATAGTAGGAGTGGCAGGACTTTGAGTTGGAGTTATAGGATCCTCATCTTGATCATTAATCTCTAAATTAACCTCTAATGTTGGTTCTTCATTGTATTGAGGCTCTAACATTGGAGATGGTTCAAGAGAATCAATTGAGGAAGAGGATGGTTGAGGATATTTATGAGGGAATGTTTCATCAAATTGAACATTCCTATGAAAAAAGACCTCATGAGTTGTGGGATCAAGGAGCCTGTATGCTTTCATTTCCTCACAATAACCAACAAAGATGAGCTTTTTGCTTTTCTTGTCTAGAGCCTTCCTTTTCTTCTTTGGGATATGTGCCCAAGCAGTACACCCAAAATTTTTGAAGAAGGAGACATCAGGTTTTGAGCCAGTCCATGCTTCCTTAGGAGTTAAATGGCCAAGAGCTTTGTGAGGTGTGCGGTTTTGAATATAGTTTGCACAGTTAATTGCTTCTGCCCAAAAAACTTTTGGAAGATCTCTTGAGTGGAGCATACAGTTGGCCATTTCCTTTAAAGTTCTATTCTTCCTCTCTGCAATGCCATTTTGCTATGGATTATGGGAGACAAAATGTTGATGAATTATTCCATGACTAGATAGAAAAATTGAGAACTCATTACTGAAGTATTCCCCCCATTATCTGTACGAATTTGCTTGATTTTGCAAGAGGCCTGATTTTCAACTAAGGCTTTGAAGATTTTGAAGTGGGATAGAACATCACTCTTGTATTTTAGGAAGTATACCCAAGTTCTTCTAGAAAAATCATCAATGAAGGTTAAAGCATATTTTGCTCCTTTGAAAGAAGGCTCTAGGAAGACCATCAAGTCACTATGGATTAACTCTAGAGGGGATGAGGCCTTTAGAGAACCACTAGGGTGGAAAGGATCTTGATGTTGCTTTCCAAGAGCACATCTAGGACATACTCCATCAATAGAAGAGACTTGTGGTAATCCTGTTACCATTTCATGGGTGTTCAATTCTTTTAGGTAGTTATAACTGAGATGCCCAAACCTTTCATGCCAAATTTTGCTTTCAAGATCTCCATGTGCAACAAAATAGGAGGCCCCTTCTAAATTTTTGAATCCTTTGAAGTGAAATAGGTGAGTGTTGTGATCAATATCTCCTTTGGCTATGAGAGAGTTGGGATCTTGAAAGTCTCTTATCTCAACTCCTGTTGGTGAGAAGAGAACTATTTTTCCCTTTCCAGAAGTGCAAATCTGATAGATGAAGAGGAGATTTGTTGCAATGTTTGGAACATAGAGAACATTATTGATATAACCACCATCAATGGATATGTCACCTTTTACTTTGACTGGGATAAAGGATGAATCACCAACTTCTATGCTACTTGTTGAACTTGAGGAGATTGAAGAGAATGACTCATCTGAGGAAGTCATGTGATGAGTTGCTCCTGAATCTAGAACCCAATATTTTGATGAAGTTTTTGTGATCTTGCCTTGAACATTTAGGGCTTTTCCTATTTGCTTCTTAGTGTCTATATTTTGATCCTTCATTGCTGCCTCTAGTTGTTGTAGTCTTTTCCAACATTTGTTCACAGAATGACCATTCTTTTTGCAGTGAGTACAAGTAATGGAACTCCTTTCTTTCTTTTTGAATTTTTCTTTAGTAGAGGTGGATGCTACTAAGGCTCTTGAGGAAGAGGAAGAGATCTCATACTTTGCAATTTTGGTTTCTTCTCTAGTTAGCCTATCACAAAATTCCTCTAAGGAGGGCATTTTAAAACTTGCACCAAGAGCATCTTTTGTAGATAAAAAGGTGGTTGCAAAAATTTGAAATACACCATTTAATTTAGAAAGAATTAGATAGATGTATTCTTCTTCTATTTTAGACTTGCCACTGCCTTTGTATTGAGTGAGGATTTCTTTAAATTTGGTGAGAAAGTCAATAATATTGCTGAAATCTTCAGGAGATAATGCAGTTAATTCTGCCTCTAGCTGCATTGACCTTATTTGATCTACTTTTCCAAATAAGTTCTTTAGTTTCTCCCAAATTTCATAAGGAGTTTTACAATCCGTAATGTGAAACCATAAGCTTTCATTTACATTAGTGCTTATAATACCCATTGTTTCATACATCTTCCCTTTATGAACAAATATTTCATATTCTTTTTCAAATTCAGGTTGCTTTTCTTCTAGTAGGTGTGTGAGCCCTTTTTGAGAAATGAGATTTAATATTTTGGGTTTCCATGTATGATAGTTATGAGGAGTGAGTGGATCAATTGTATTCATTGTATTCATTTTGCTAAAGAAAAATTGAAGTGAACCAATAATTCCCCCTTCAACTTCAATTATATATATTAGAGAATGCAATGGATTTTAAAGAAGTTAACAAAAGCCTTGTAAGAAATACCAAAAATCCTCAAAATACCCGCCCTAACTTGAGGGAAACTATAAGTAAATGAGGAGATTTGATATAATTGTTAGGCTTAATGAAAAAAAGTTTGCCAGGCCTATATATCTCTTCTTCTCAAATACCCGCCCTTACGAGAGGGAAACTATAAGTAATGAGTAGAATTGATACTTGGAACATAGGCTTTTAAATGGATAATCAGCCAGACCTTTATATCAGATATCTGAATAACCCGCCCTTACGTGAGGGAAACTATAAGTTATTTAGAAGTCCAATACGAGGTATATAGGTGATTATAATAAATTTGTTAATGTATTTGCTTTAGTTATATTTTAAGAAATGAACATTAATGATTGTATAAAATAATCTATTTTATAAAATTCTTTAATGATATGAAAAAAAGGTAACTTTAGAAAAAAAATTATCCTCACTTAGATTCTACTACCAAAATTTCTCTTTATATAATAATAAAGAACTTTGTAAAAAGGAATTAGAACAAAGGCAATGAGGCAAAGAATAAAAGAGGCAAATATGGACACAACAATAACCCCCCTTTGAAGCTATGATAGGTGCAAAAAATGGCACCTATAAACCCCCCCCCCAAATTTTTTTTTTATTGAGATTACAACTCTATATTTTTGTTTTCTTTGTGGCCAAGGAAAGGCACTTAAAGAAAAATATAGAAGATTTTTAGAGGGTACAATTATAAAACACAATGCAGATCTATATTTTTTCCTGAGAAAAAAATGTAAAGAACCAAAAGATCTGAGCTTTAATTACAATTGACGTCAGAAGAGACGACAAGAGGCAGCGAAGTATTTTGAATCCTCCAAGGCTACGTCCATCAATGAACAAGAGACGTCAATGGGCAGCGAGGAAGGAGATTTGAAAGCTTTTGAAATACTACAAATTTCGCTGCACTTAGAGGAGATTTGATTAGTGAAAAAACATAAAAAAAACTATAATTTTACCTTATGGTTCCGCGTCCATGAGCAGCTAAGAATGGAGCTTTGAAAATCGTGAAAGGGTACGATTTGCTTTCTTATCACTACATTCAAAAAGGAGATAAAAGGAAGCCAACGAAATATTTTTTATAAAAAAATTAAAAAAATAAATACCACCTCTTTTGTTGCGCAAGACGTAGGGAAGGTGCCCGTAGTATGCAGAGAGGGCGTTACTTAGAGAGGCCTCGTAGAAGACGTTTGGAAGGCACACACGAAGAGAGGCTCTTAAGAACGTGTTCCCACAGATGGTGCCACACGTAGAGAGGCTCCTAGAAACTTATCAAAGAGAAGGTACACAAGACTGTGGAAGACGTCACCGAAGGGACCACAAAGTTGCTTGAGAGTGCAACGACGGATGTGGAAGACTTCAGCGAAGGCACCATGCAAAAATCATTCACCTATAATGCTCAATAATAATTTGAAGATTCACAATGCAAATCAAGAGACAACACTGTTAAAAAATATCTCGAGAATACGTAGAGGAGGAATTATAATTTTTATCAATCACTTAGATGAATATATAAAAAAAAATTGAAGCTCTTCTATGAAGCGCCGAAGGACGAAAAATAAGGAGAAACTTTGAATTAACTGAATACGGATGGAGAATTTGATCTTTGAATATCTGAGAAGTAACTTTGGAAATGCTCATTGTTATTTTAATCATCGTGCACCAGTAAGAGACGTTGGCAAAGTTGCCACGTTCTCTTTAAAAAATTTAATGGACTTTGGTTTGACCAAATGTCCACTTGACTTATATGTGAGAAATCCTCGGATGCCAATTTAAAAAAACGTCGACAAAGATGCCACATTTTTAAAAAAATATTAATGGACTTTGGTTTGACCAAATGTCCATTAACACTGATGCCAAAAACGTTGCAAACCTTTAGTTAAAGAGATTCGAAGATAAAAACAATTTCCAACAATCACTAAAATTTACCCACGATTTTTATTGCCTACCAAAAGGTATATGCCTACGAAGCTTGGTCTCCACTAATGAACGTACACAATGATGGCTATAATGGAGCCAATGCAAGCATGCGTTCACTAAAAAATGATATGCATCGATGGCTATTGGGGCCAATGGAAGCCTACATCCGAGAAGAGAGATGGAGATATATTTTTTGAAATAGGCATACGAGGAGAACAATAAAAAATTGTGGGCAAAAAAAAATTCAAATATCTATATTATTTGAAAAAAATATGAGGAGAATACTGCATAATATGGTAAAACAAATATAGTTTAACTATTTAGAGATTACCATAAAAAAATTTCTCAAAAAAAATTGCAGATATAAAATGAGCAATCTAAAAAAAAACTCCTCTTTTTTAAAAAACAAAAGATAAGAGATTATGAACCAGTTCATGAAACTGCCTTCAAGAGAGAATGCCTAGCAAAATCTATCCTACTCTGGTACCATGTTAGAATTTCCCAAGAGTAGAACTACAAAGCATTACAAGATTTGAAGAAACAAAATAGAACCGATTGATTTATTCCATGGATCAACTTTGTATAAATAGCAAAGTTGATCATTGAGAGTCGTTGGATTACAACAACTCATCAAATCTGATCTAGACTATACTGAGAGTTCACCTGACTCATGGAGGAGTGGAAACTCAAGTATGTCTATCCTAGTAGGACTTAAGAGAATAATTACTTATTCTAACAAAAAAACAAAGAAGAATGCATATGCAATTCTTACATGCCACTAATAACTACATATTCTTTAATATAAAGAATAATTCAAGTTAGCTCTTTAAATATCCCTTGCAATTTAGATCAAATATTTATTAAATATTTACTTTGAATCTATTTGAAAAATAATAAATATAGTATCTCTCAACTTTTTAGAAATAATTATAAAATAATTAGCCATGTAAAAGTATACTTTAACTAAAAATAAATTAGAGAGAGTTTGGATTAGATTTAGAGAGCTTTGAAATATAATTTATAAAAATAATAATATCTCTATATAAAAATAACAAACTAAGAACACACATTTAATTATTATACACCATTGATAGCTATATATCAAGATAAAGGATAACTCTTGATAAGTCTCTAAAAATAATGAATATTTACATGGAATTAATTTGAAAAATAACAAACATGATTGACCAAATTCTATAATATTTCTCAATTTAGAAGAAAAATTTTAAATAATTGATCATGTAAAAAATATTTAATTAAAAAAATAAAGTGAAAGTTTGAGTTACAATTAGAACAAGAACTACGAATGTGGGTTAGAATGAGAGTTTAAGATGAAGTTATATATTTAAGATCCTAGAAAATGGAGAATGTACATCCAATTTCCATATACCATTGGTAAGTATACTCTTTATACCATAAATTAATAACTCAATATGGCTCTCCAAAGACCACATACACTTACAATTATAATTTATTAATGAATATTTACAAGAAAATTTGTGTGAAAAATAATAAACATGTTTAGATAAAAAAAAAAAAAAATCAAAGTTTATAAAAAATGTAACAAACATGTTTAAGTAACAAGAAGTCAAATTTTATAAAATCCTTAGATCTCTCACAAGTTATAAGAAGAAATCAAAACAATTAGCTATGAAACAATTTATTTAAAAATAAATTAGTGTGAATGTTCAAGTAGAGTAAGAGGGCTTTGAGTTAGAATGAGTGGAAATTGGAGTTAGAGTTGCATGTCCAATAGCTTTCAAAGTCTATATGAAACATAAAGAAATATTTATGTGTTAATAATAAGTTAGATTCTTTGAACTCCTTCACAATGTATTTGTTTCACAAGTTATAAGAAACAATAAAATTCATTAGCTTTGAAAAAACATTATTTAAAAATAAATTAGAATGAAAGTTCAAGTTAGAGTAAAATGGATTTGATTTAGAATGAGAGTAAGCTTTGAGTTAGAGTTACATGTACAATGGCTTTCAAAAATATTTTTTAAAAAATGAAAAATTTGCTATATAAATCTATGAAAAAAACAAAGAAGAATGCATATGCAATTCTTACATGCCACCAATAACTACAAATTCTTTAAGATAAAAGGATAATTCAAGTTAGCTGTTTAAATATCCCTTGCACTTTAGATCAAATATTTATTAAATATTTACTTTGAATCTATTTGAAAAAAAAATAAGTATAGTATCTCTCAACTTTTTAGAAATAATTATAAAATAATTAGCCATGGAAAAGTATACTTTAACTAAAAATTAATTAGAGAGAGTTTGGATTAGATTTCAATAGCTTTGAAATATAATTTATAAAAAGTAGTAATTTTAAAAAATTATAATATAACTATATACAAATAACAAACTAAGAACACATATTTATGTCCCTTTCTTGGTGCTTTCAAGCCGCGTAAAAGGTTTAAAATAATTGTGGCATGGTGGTTATAGGAGCAGACTGCACAAAGATCTGTGTGGCGCGGGCAACGCTGAATACTGTGGCAGCCATAAAAGCTAGACAGTCTGCCCAAATTCATGTCGGCTACCGATTCCACCATGTAAATTCAAAAAAAAAAGGAAAAAAAAAAAAGAACACACATTTAATTATTAGCTATATATCAAGATAAAGGATAACTCTTGACAAGTCTCTAAAAATAATGAATATTTACATGGAATCTATTTGAAAAATAACAAACATGATTGATCAAATTCTATAGAATTTTTTTTAAAAGATTGATCATGTAAAAAAACATTTAATTAAAAAAATTAAAGTTGAAAGTTTGAGTTACAGTTAGTACAAGAATTACGAATATGGGTTAGAATAGAATTAGAGTTTAAGACGAAGTTATATATTTAAGAGCCTAGCAAATGAAGAATGTACATCCAAATTCTATATACCACTGGCAAGTATACTTTTTTACGATAAATTAATAACTCAATATAGCTCTCCTAAAGACCATTTACACTTACAATTATAATTAATTAATGAATATTTACAAGAAAATTTGTGTGAAAATAATAAACATGTTTAGATATAAAAAAATCAAAGTTTATATTAAATGTAACAAACATTTTTAAGTAACAAGAAGTCAAATTTTATAAAATCCTTAGATCTCTCACAAGTTATAAGAAGAAATCAAAATAATTAGCTATGAAAAACTTTATTTAAATATAAATTAGATTGAATGTTCAAGTTAGAGTACAATGGCTTTGAGTTCGAATGAGTGGAAATTGGAGTTAATGTCCAATAGATTTTAATGCCTATATGAAAACATAACAGAAATATTTAAGTGTTAAAAAGTTAGATTCTTTGAAATCCTTCACAATATATTTGTCTAAAACAATTAGCTATGAAAAACTTTATTTAAATATAAATTAGACTGAATGTTCAAAGTTAGAGTAAGATGGCTTTGAGTTCGAATGAGTGGAAATTGGAGTTAATTTCCAATAGATTTTAATGCCTATATGAAAACATAACAGAAATATTTAAGTGTTAACAAGTTAGATTCTTTGAAATCCTTCACAATATATTTGTCTCACAAGTTATAAGAAAGAATGGAATTAATTAGCTTTGAAAAACTTTATTTAAAAATAAATTAGAATAAAAGTTCAAGTTAGAGTAAGAGGGATTTGATTTAGAATGAGAGTGCATGTTCAATAGTTTTCAAAAACATTTTAAAAAAAATGAAAAATTTGCTATGTAAATCTATGAAAAAGATAAAGAAGAATGCATATGCAATTCTTAAATGCCACTAATAACTACAAATTATTTTAGATAAATGATAAGCTAAGTTAGCTCTTTAAATATCCCTTGCACGTGAGATCAAATATTTATTAAATATTTACTTTGAATCTATTTGAATAAAAATAAGTATAGTATCTTAACTTTTTAGAAATAATTATAAAATAATTAGCCATGAATATTTACAAGAAAATGTGTGATGTGACCCATGTTCAATCCCCACGACGGATATGTGTATGTATACAAAGTATTTACTCAATAAAAAATGTGTGAAAAATAATATACATGTTTAGATAAAAAAATCAAAGTTTATATGAAATGTAACAAACATGTCTAAGTAACAAGAAGTCAAATTTTATAAAATCCTTAGATCTCTCACAAGTTATAAGAAGAAATCAAAATAATTAGCTATAAAAAAAACTTTATTTAAAAATAAATTAGAGTGAATGTTCAAGTTAGAGTAAGAGGGCTTTGAGTTGGAATGAGTGGAAATTGGAGTTAAGAGTTACATGTCCAATAGCTTTCAAAGTTTATATGAAACACAACAAAAATATTTAAGTGTTAACAAGTTAGATTCTTTGAACTCCTTAACAATGTATTTGTCTCACAAGTTATAAGAAAGAACAAAATTTATTAGCTGAGAAAAACTTTATTTAAAAAAAAAATTAGAATGATAGTTCAAGTTAGAGCAAGAGGGATTTGATCTATAATGAAAGTAGGCTTTGAGTTAGGAGCTACATATTTTTAATAGCTTTCAAAAATATTTTTAAAAAAGGAAAAAATTGCTACGTAAATCTATGAAAAAAACAAAGAAGAATGCATATAGTTCTTATATGCAACTAATAACTACCAAATTCTTTAAAATATAGGATAAGTCAAGTTAGCTCTTTAAATATCCCTTGCACTTTAGATAAAATATTTATTAAATATTTACTTTGAATCTCTTTGAAAAATAATAAGTATTTTTAAATATCAAGAAGTAAAAGTATATGAATCCCTTATTAATGTATAATGACTTACATGTTCTAAGATAAAATCAAGTATATTAGAGATGGAAAAATTAAATTTCATTAAAAATAAATTAGAGTAATTGCTAAAGTTTTAATGGGAGGTAAAATTTGAGTTTGATATAGTGTTAGATATTCAAGAGAGCCTAAAAAATATTTTATTAAAAAAATATAACGATAAAAATTATTATACAAGCATATAAAACTAATAATGAAGAATGCATATCCAATTCTTAAAAGCTATTGGTAACTATATGTTGTTTAAGATAGAGGTGCCACTCCAATGACTACATGTACTTAATTAATAATTATTTATGAATATTTACATGGAATCTATTTTAAAATCAATAAACATATTTAAATATCAGCAAATTTATGAGACTCTCATCTATGTATAAGATGAAAAATATTTTAAATAATTAGTCATGGAAAAAAATAAACTTAAATAAAAAATAAATTTTAGTGGTAATTATAGTTAAAGTGAGAGTTAAAGTTACATGTTCAAGTGCCTTGAAAAATGTTCTATAAAAATCACAAAGATAAAAATTGATATGTATATCTATAATTAATAGAAATATACATGGAATTTCTTGGAAAATAATAAAAAATTATTTTACTAATAACAAAAATAAAGTCTAAAAGAGTTAAAAACCATAAAAAAAGAATCATAAAGTGATAAACCATAAAAATAATAGTTTAATTATAAACTAAATCTGATTTAGTGTTAGAGCTTCAATTAGAAAGAGAGAGTTTGGAATAGGGTTTGAGTTACAAATTCAAAAGCCTTAAAAAATATTTTATAAAATATATCACTATGTAAATATTAAAAAATAACAAATGAAGAATGCATATCCAATTCTTTTATATCATTAGTAATTAACAGTTTTTATTTTATTTTATAGTATAATTCATGGTTAACTCTCCAAATGCTGGATACACTTGACAATATAATAATTAATAATTATTTACTACAAATTTTTAAAAAATAACACATGTTTGAGTTTCAATAAGTTAGTCTATGAACATCTCACCTATGAATTAGTTATAAAATAAAAATTAAAATTATTAGCTATGGAAATAATTTTAGGAAATGAGGAGCTTAAGTTAGCTAATAAGATTAATTTAAGATTTACATATTCATGTGCCTTCAAAAAATATTATAAAAAATTTATAAAGATCAAAATTGCCATGTATATATTTAAAAACAATAAAAAATAATGCACATATAATTCTCCCATACCATTGATAAGTATACATTTCTCAAGATAAGGAATAACTCAATGTACCTCTCTAATACCACATGCAATTATAAATATAATAATTAGTCCATTTTGACATGAATCTATTTGGAAAATAATAAATATTTTTAAATATTAGTTTAGTTTAAAAAAGTTTGAGTGTTAGAGTTAGAGTGGAAGTTAGAAAAAGTTGGGCTCAAGTTAGTGTTAGATATTCACGAACCTTGAAATATAATATATAATAATTAAAAAGTGCAAAATTCTCATGTAAGTATCTAATCATACAATAGAAAATGCATACCACATTTTGTTAGCGATTGATAATTATTAAAAATTATAAGCAATTGATAATTATTAAAAATAATAATCAATTAATATTTACATGGAATATATTTGGAAATAACAACAATGTTTAAATACAAGTCTAGAGACTCTCCTCTCCTTGATGTATAAGCTTTATAAATTATAAAAAATAATTTAAATAATTATAAAAGAGAGATTTATAATTAGAGTGAAGGGGTGAGGTAAATTTACATATCAAGTGCTTTTGAAAAATGTTTTATAAAAATCAAAACATAGAAAAATTATTTATAATTTTTTTTAATTCATATCCAATTTTTATATGTCATGGGTAACTAGCTATTTTTCTTTAGAATAAATGATAAATCAAGGTTGCTGGGATAATATCAAATGCATCTATAGATATAATAATGATTAATATATATTTAGATAGAGTTTACTTGAAAACTAACATATATATTTAAATATCAACAAGTCTATGAGTGGCTACTCAATGACAAATAATTAAATAGTTTATAAGAAAAAATATCATTTAAATGCTTTATGAACACCATTGTTTCAACTATTTATCAAAATTGGATAGTAGAATTAAAAGTACAACTTAAACATTTAATGTACATTTAATTGTTTTATGAACCCCATTGTTTCAACTCTTTATCAACTGAATAGCAGAATTAAAAGTAAAACTTATATATATACATTACATAATAATGTAATGTTAAAATAGGTGAATATTTAGCAATCAAATAAAATTAATTAAAAAACAGAAATCTGCAGGCATATACAGAAAGTGTAACATATATACCTAAATTTTAACAGTAAAATGCTTTGCATCTAGCCCCTGCACTATGCATATAGGGTAAACTTATATATATACATTACATTATTAAAAACAGACGAATATTTAGCCATCAAATAAAATTAATTAAAGAACAGACAGGCATATGTGTAACATATATAACTAAAATTTGACAGTAAAAATGCTTTTGCCTCCTATTTTATCTCTGCAACAAGAATGAAAACAAAATTAATTAAAGAATAGAAATCTGCAGGCATAAGTGTAACATATATACCTAAAATTTGACAGTAAAATGCTTTTGCCTCCTGTTTTATCTCTGCAACAAGAATGAAAACAAAATTAATTAAAAAAAAAATTCAGTGACACAACAACAGAGAAACAGAAACGAGAAAATAAAAACACAAGCATTATAAACCATGCAGTAATTTAGAAACAGAGAGAGCCGAAGGAAGTGAGGCGCTTCTCGGCTCGCGCTCTACCGACCTTAAAATCTTCAAGGGTAGTGCAAGGAGGTCGAGTCGGAAGAAAATAGAATTCGTAGACTCTCTATCAAAATTTATAGCCTACCTCTCTTAACCTAACCGTTGAATCAATTTCCATGATGTATCAACGGTACACAGAGTATGACTTTGCTTAATATTCACGCTTTCGAACCGATTTCTACCAGAAAAGTTTTATTTGTCATAAACTCCAGTGAAGTCTGAAGAAAGTTTTCTTCAGTAAGTCTAGAAAGTTCTGGCGCCGGAAGGATACGAGTCTGGAAAGTTCTCTTCAGTAAGGTTAGAAAGTTCTGGCCAATAGGAATCGTTATCCTCTCGGCCAAGTCTTTCTGGCCAATAGGAATCGTTATCTTCTCGGCCAAGTCTCGGACTCGTTATCATTTTTTTAGATTGACAACTCGGACTCATAAGTATCTTTGGAATAATATCATTAAAAATGACGAGTTGGAGTTAAATGATTAGCGAACAGCTTGAGTTGAAAGTGATTGGCGAATAGTATCATAGTACATCACATGAGGAAGAAAAGGTTAGTGCCATAAAGATAGCTTTTTTCAGTTTAGTGTCATAAAAATAGCTTTTTACATGATCAAAGTTCATTGATGGTACGCTTCAAGTTTTATTATATTCAAATACCTTATGAAAAGCTATTACCTAGTAAAGGTTGATAATATAATTTAAATAATTTTATACATATTTAAAAGGTATATTATTTATATATTATTTTTAATAATTTATATAAAATAAATATAATAATTCTTTATTTAAAATTTAAAAAATAACAATAATTTAATATTAAATATTTATAAAAAATAATAATTTGATGTTTGATGTTGGCGAGGGCCGCGAGCCCCCTCTGCAACAAATTATGACCTCCCAACGTGCCTTCTTGCTCACCGATTAACCCCGCCCAGGTAAGTATGTCTTTCTTCTCCCCCATTCCCCATTCTTATTCTCTCTTCTCACGCCCGCCTCACACTTGAACAACGTGGGACTCACTACTGACTATATACATCCTCATCTTCTCAACAATGTTATTCTATTTAACATTGCAGTTGCCATTCATTTGTCTTTTAATATATTACGTTAGGTTATAATTAACTAAAAGGAGCGTTGGAAACTATTTTTTTTTAATTGAAATGATTGAAAGTTATTATTATTATATATTTTTTTTTTATATATAGAAGCAATGGTTACAATCACCATTTTTAGTAACTACCAGCACAGCTGGGAGGGTTCAAACTATTTACGAAGGCTTCCAGGACTTCCACCGTCTCGGTACATGGTAACCCGACGTGAGATGGGGACCCCGGACGCAAAGGGGTTACACCGTCGTCATCAATCTGGTGCACCACACAGAGGAATCAGATCTGGGCTACTGTCTGTGCATGGGCAAGCCCGTGGGATTGAAAGTTATTATTATTTAATTGTTTTTTTTATCATGTTTTAAAGGAAGGCATATCAATAATTATATGGAAAATCTTACTGTTCTTTATGTATTGGAACAAGGATATGTTTTGGGTTGGTGAATGATAATTTGTGAATCAGATTTTCAAATTATCATTAATTTGTTAAATATTTGTAATCTTACCAATGTTAATTGGAGGTTGGCATGAGTGGTTAGGTAGATTCTTCCTTTTCGTTGTCATATGGAGTTCATCACTTTTACTCATATTTCAGGTGAGTGGAATGGTGTTGCTGACTGTTTAGCTAAATGGGTCTCTAAATTTGAAGAAGGTTGGAGTGTTAGGGAGTGGCATCAGCTTCCTTCAGCATGCTCTCAAACTCTTACTAGTTTATTGAAAGCTGATATGCCTAAATGAGGCAGTTTTGTTGTAATTCGATTCTTGACTTTTGTATGTTTTTCTGAAAAATTTACCCCTCTTTTTATCAATTTTTTTTATAAAAAATAAATAAAGT
Organism: Wollemia nobilis; assembly: GCA_028583015.1. Taxonomy (NCBI): domain Eukaryota; kingdom Viridiplantae; phylum Streptophyta; class Pinopsida; order Araucariales; family Araucariaceae; genus Wollemia; species Wollemia nobilis. Next base: position 8,277,671 of record JAQPPZ010007509.1, on the reverse strand, counting down.
TTTAATAAAAGATTTTCAATTAATAGTAAGGTGTCAAATTTGTTTTAAAATTTTAATTAGATAACTCTCATAAGATTGTTTTGCAAAAGATTTATTAAAGAGTCACACCAATATATCATTATCAACATAATTGGACCAAGTTAAATAGAATAATATAATGATTTATGTCTTATGTAATCATTCTAAAGATTAACATCAAGACTTCTAGGGAAGTTCATGTTTTGATTCCCAATGTTGTGGCTTCTAAAGCTTCTTTGTAAATGAAACTTAAGACTAAGTCTAGTTTTCCTCTAGATTTTTAATCAAATCTTTGATTCCAAGTTTTATGACATTTATTTTTTTCTCTCTAACAATGTTCTCTATATCATTGTTTAATGTATTCTTTGAAGTAGACATCCTTATTCCTCGGTTTTACAATAGACTAAGAACACTTTTCAAGTTTTCAACCTTCCAAACAATTATGTTGTAAGCCTTATATCTCCTTAATGTTTGAATGAAAGACTAATGTTAATTTCAATGTAACCTTCAACTTCTACTTCTTTAGGATGAATACCTTAAATTTTTCTTAGGCATAAATGATCAACCACTAATTTTGACAAAAGTTTCAATTCTTCAAAACTCTAGGTTGAAATCCTTTTATCTCCCAAATTTCAAAAAATAATTTCTCAATTCTAAATTTCACAATCCTATGTTGGTGTTGAATTCCTTATAACTCCAATTTTAAAAATTTAGAAATCTAGTAACAAGATATTTACAAATTTTATATTTCTAATTTGATGTAGGAAACCTTATTTCTCCACAATTCAAAATATTTGCAAATTTTAAACATGCTTCACAAAATTCAATAATTCAATTTATAAAACTTCTCAAAATTTAAAATTAAATTTCCAATTATCTCTCAAAAATTATTTCAAAGCTTCTTAATATTTTCCAAAAAAGACTAATAATGTTTCTAAAGTTTTAAATTTCACTTTCATGTCTTGAATTGCTTTATCCAACCTTATAACTCCTAATTGTTGAGCAAATAATCAAATTGTAAATGAATTGCTTTATCTCCCACTTGAGGCTTGAAGATAACCAATCAAAGCCATTTGACCTTCCCTAAAATGGCACTACTCAACAAAATTACTCCACTCTATTGCACTTAAGGTAATTGTATCCATTATACCACTCTCAGATCTGAGATTTGATGAAGGCATGTAGTTGTTCTTTCTTTTTACCGTTTGAACCACCCATGCATTTAATGGCTACTATGAAATACCTTATCTTCCTTCAATACCTGTTGGTGCTCTTTGTGCATGATGCCAAATGGAATACAACATATTTTGGCAATCCAAATATTTTCTACATTCTTCTCCCTATGTAACACTTGGTAGTGATGAATTTGGAATGTTATTCTATCTTGGTCAACAATATTATTACTTTCTTGTATTACTCTTCCTTTCTTGATGATATTATGGCATTATTCTTCCTTGCTAGTGGTTGGCTCTTTAACACTTGGATTTATTTTTGATCTATCAACTTGCCCTAACAACACTTTGACTCCTTGATACTTGGCTTTTCAATATCCACCGACTATCCTTTCAACTACTTATTCTTCCAACGTTCATAGACTATGCTTGTGCTCCTTAACGGAGCTAATGGTGGTTGTTATACTTGCTTCTCCTCCTCAACATATTGGTTTCTCCTTTTACTTTCAATAACTACTCTCACTGTGATTCTCCACATTTCAATGTGGTGGCTCTTCCTTTCACCACAGTGGTCCCTCCTTTCTTGCAGGGTGGCCTGCTATCAAACTCAATGGATCTTGGATGCTTTCTCCCTATGCTACGGTTGCAACTCTATCATGATAGTATTATATTGGGTCTGCTATGAAATATGTCTTTATTCTTCGACTTCTAGTCTATTTTTTCTCTTCTTTTCTCATTATCTTCAAACTTGGTGGTTCCTATACACACTTGATAATTTCTCCTTATCTCCTCCATTCAATATTACAACTTTCTTTCTTTGATCCTTGTACTATCTTACTCTATTTTCAAGATATTAACTAGCTTATTATTCTCTTGTTGACTTGCAATTATTTTTGCAGGTTTGATCCAAGTTCAATGGTGATATCAATCTCTAAATTTTAGCTTCAACTAGAACTTTAGCATCTCCTTAATTGTCCTTAATAATGATAACGGTGCTTATAATTCTTATCATAAACACTCTTCTTGAATGCTACAAATTTAAACACTTATTTGTAAACTTTTGCTTCGTTTATAAAAAAATATATAGATTGATTTTTCCTTCTCCTTATTACTCCCTTTCAAATAACCTTTAACTTCACTTTTATTTTTTATGTTTTAAAATTTTGAAAATGATAATGCTGCCTCCTTCCTTGGCTTGGAGACACTTAGCTTAGACTATCTTTTGTTGGCTTTAATAACTCTAATATGGTGCTTTCAAAAAACTTTATAATAAGCTAATTTGAATGCTTGAATAATAAATATTTATATAAACAATATTACAAACCTCTTTAGCCTCCTTCTGAAGCTAATCTCCTTGGTGATTTGATTCACTTTTTTGTTGTCTCAAATATATAATTTTTTTAGCTCCATTTCCTTTTAATTTGTTGCCTCAAAATCATCTTCCACCTTATTTGAAGTATGTTGTTTGAATCTTCTCTTTCTCCTTGCCAAAATGCTATTACAAAATGCTAAAATTTTCAGCCTTTCTTCCTCTTTAAATGTTGTTTGAAATAAGCCTTCTTAATCTTCAACTTCTCTATTTTTTTTAGCTTAAATTACTGCCTTCTTGTTGTCCAAAAACTCTACAATTTGCAACTTTAATTACTGCCAAATATTCCTTTGCTTTGTTGTCCAAATATCTCTCAAATCTACCCCAGAATTCTTAAAATCGTAGCTCTACTAACTCCCTCAAATGCTACCTAATTTTGTAGTCCAAATACCTTAAATTATTTCTCACAAAATATGATTTCTTATCCTATATATTACTATCCAAAAATAGTCTCTAACTCCTCCAATCTATTGTCTTAGTTTACTGTCAAACCTTCCTTCAATTGGATGTTCAAAGGAACTTCAAAATCTACTTAAATATTCTTTAATTTGTAGCTCATGTTACCTTCAGTTTTTTTTCTTGTGACCCTTCAACTTCTATCATGAAAATTAGTATTTTTCTCCTCCACAAATCAGCCTTCAAATTATTAATGGTTATCTTAAAATTTCTCAAAATGGTGATCTCTTCAATCCTCTTTATTCTCCTTAGCTCTCACTGAATTCTGTCTTCAAATCTGACCTCTTTCACTAGCCTCTTCCTCAAGAATCTAAATATATTTAGGTCTTCAAAATATACCTTCTCAAAATTTGGTAAACATCTTTCCAAATCCTTCTTCATTTTGGTCTTGTTGTCAGATGGTGACAATTATCCCAAATTCTTCTTTTCAAGAGCTTCTCCTGCTTGTAATATTCTTCAAATATTCTCCAATGGTTACTTCTTCAACTTATTTAATAAGCCTTTTCTAACCTTCTTCTTTCTCCTTCCAAATTTACTTGATACCTCTTCTCTTGGGTTTTCAAATTTTACAACTCTTTAGTTGGACCTTTTCTTAGTCCTCATCTATCTTTTTTTTTTAAATCTTCAAGAAGGACCTCTTCCTTGGGTCTCCTTCAATATTTAATATTCAATCTCCAATGAGACCTCTTTCTTGGAAATCCTTAATATTCAATGTCTACTCTTTTGTTGCAACTCAAAAACTAATCCTTGCACAAGGAAAGCACATATAATTTAGGCAATCGAAGGTGAATTTCTGCTCTATATGTTATAGGAAGATTCTCAACTTTTGAGAACTAATTTTTTGTAACAAAAACTTAGACATTAGCAATCAAATACAACCAAATTTATACAAATTTGAAATCAATAACCTTTACTAGTTATTCTCAAAACTAGTGGAAAGAAATCTATGTTAAGTCCTAGTCTTCATGAGTTTTCCTTCAACCCTATGAGAATACTCTAGCCAAATAGTAATCTAGAATATTCTTCTATCTATAAAACTTTTTAATAGGTCCTCCTTCTTAGGTATATTAATCTTATCAATGTCAATATCTATCTTCAAGACCTGTAAATTTCCTTCTATTCCTTCACTAGTTTTCCTTCAACATAGTGAAAAAAAAAACTATCTTCCCTGGTTTTCTTTTTCTAGAGGTAATTTCTTCAACTTCACTAGTTTCTCCTTAACTAGTGGAAATATCCTTTGCAACTTTAAAAAACCTGCACAAGATAAATCCTTGTTATAGGTTTGATACCATTGTTAGCTTTTGAAGCTAAATATTTACGGTAAAATAACCACAAGATCTAAAATAAAGTAGCAATATGAAATGTAAGATAATGATAATATTCTAAACATATAAAACTCATAAATAACTTCTCCAACAACTCATAAAAATTCCATTAAAAATGTTTATGAAAATTATACTTGATACAGAATAAAGATCTCAAATACACCATACTTTCACACACTCTTACTACACATTCTCTCCTCACATACACATAGAGACACATATATAATGGAATGTGACTCTTCATATGGAGTACTATTGGCCTTCACTCTTTTTGAGACTCTTCAATTTTCTACTTTATAGACTCATGTGCACACAGACTATTATGCACATTTACATTATTAAATATTGTGCACATTCTAATAATACTTGTACATTTATTACATTGCATAAAATAAATACTCACATTGTAATATAAGACACACTCCTAATCTAGAAATGTACCCAAGGTGGTACATTAGCATTTACTAAATAATGTAATATATTCCAACAAAATGTTCATCAAGCAATTCTCTATCTACATTGAGAAAAGGTCACTAATAGTGACTTATACCAACTAAAGTATTCTCAAGATGATATTTTTCCAACTTATTACCAATATGGAAATCCCTAGTGGGAGACTCTAGTATGTCCCTCCACCTAGACATATTTATAGGTAACCTTAATGATCAATTAGCCTTCTACTTATAGATGACCAATGTATCATTTTTCAAAGATATGATTGACAAGGCTAAGAGAGTAGAAACTACCCTTGTAAAAAGAGGGCAATTGAAAACCAACTTCCATAATAAGGGTGATAAATATTCTTCTAACCCAAAGAGGTAATACAAGAACAAACATGTTGTAGACAATGGAGCAATAGACTCATGTCAGGATAATATTAGTTGTATAATGAACCTTTAAAAACTTGTCTTAGAAAAAACATAATAATACAATCCCAAGAAGAAGTACTCCCAACTAGATAAACCTCTTTCATCCATTTTAGATCAACTATTGAAAGTTAAAATTGTAGATCTTTCATATTTCAAGCCTCTTGAACTTGGAAGGGAAAAGGCTCCTTGGTTTTTTCCAAAAAGTAATGTGTCTTCCACTACATCAATTACCATACAAATGATAGATACATTTTTCATAGAAATGTTATCCAAGACCTAATTGACAAAGATCAAGTTATTCTTAATATATCTAATTCTCATTCTTCTTCTAATCAAGGTCTTGATTTTTTTCATACAAATGATAGATACATTTTTCATAGAAATGTTATCCAAGACCTAATTGACAAAGATCAAGTTATTCTTAATATATCTAATTCTCATTCTTCTTCTAATCAAGGTCTTGATTTTTTTCAACACTCATTACCCAATCATTATTGAAATTAAAATTGTGGTAAATAATATTCACTATAGGAATGTTCCACCTCCAAATCAGGGTATTCTTGGGATTATTCATTCTTCTAATTATATTTCTCACATTTGTGTTGTAACCAAATAAGAACATAAAAAATTGGCATCTAGTCAACCTTCCAAACCTCCTTTGGTACTTTATGCAAAAATAATTTCTCTCCCCAAAGGACATCCATTAATAATCCAATTAGAAGCCAAGGCGAAGTAGACTTTCAATTTGCCTTACCAAATTAAAAGCACCTTGGCCAAATTCTCTCTTCTCAAACTTTTGAGGATTTCTCAAGCCAATAGTGACATCTTACTTAAAATTTTTAGTGAATAAGTCATATCTCAATATTTCAACTTGAATTATAGGATCCAATGGAGTGGACCATGCAACTCTATTATTCCATGAGGATGATACTCCTTAATCATTTATAATCAAATATATCCTATTATACATCATAGGTCATATCAATGATAAATTTATGAAAATAATCCAAGTTGACAATGGATGCGATCTCAATATTTACAACCTAAGACTAATCAATTACTTCATACTAACCAAACAATATTTGGAGAAATATAATCTTATCATCAAAGCTTTTGGAAATGGGAAACATAAGGGTATTGGAACTATAGTCTTCCCTCTCATAGTTAGACCATGCACTTTTAACATTATCTTCTATATCATGCCATGTGATATAACCTATAACATTCTTCTTGGAAGGCCATGGATCCATGAGATGTAGGTCATCCCTTCAACTCTTAATTAGTACCTCAAATATGAATAAAGTGGTAAGACCTATCATATTATAATTTATGTGGAGCCTTTCACCTACTACCAGATGATGGAGGTCAAGAATTTTAAAGTTTTCCTTGCTCTTCTCTCAATTCAATCCTTGGATCATCATATTCTTCTTCTCAACTTCTTATCATTGATGAATTAAGATATCTTACCTTAAATAATCTACCTAACATTGAACCTAAGAATCAAGGATATGATCCAACCAACATTACTAATCATAATTTAGATAATAATCAAAATTTTCTATACCTAACCAAGATTCCCATGTCTCCTCAAGCCTTAGGCTTACCTTCTACTAATAAGGGTAAAATAGTGTAAATAGGAAGTTTCTCCTTAATTTTTTGTAGGAAAATCAATAATAAGAAAATCATTGGAAGTAACCCTTTCCTGACTAAATGATAGTATACTTCATACTTATTGTCAAACTTATATTCCACACCTAAGTAAATGCTTTCTAATATAGGGCATTGAGCTAAAGGAATAGGCCTATATGAGTATGGCATCAAAGATCCCCTACAGACCAAAGCCTACTCATGATAATTTTTTTACAAGAAAAAAATCATAATTTTATTTCAAGAATGAAAAAAATTACACTTCTCAGGTGCCTTAGCACAAGCAAAACCCAGATAAAAACATATTACTGGGAGTCAAGATATAATTATAGTCGAGTAGATTGAAGAGGAGAAAATCCATATTCAAAATAGTATGGAGATAATAAGGATAAATTTCCTTATGTATCAATACTTAATAATCTAAATAACCTCCATGTCCAAAACCTAGATATCAGTGAAAAATAAACCAACAGAAAAAAATGGAATAGTTAAAAAATACTATAAATCTTTAATCAAATGAACAGTCCCACAGTGCAAACCATAGCTAGCATAGGAACTAGGGGTATGATATGTGTGTGAAAGAAGAAACTCCATCCTTGCTCTCTTCCATTTGCAAAAAACCTTCTAGAACCTATTGATCTTTTTATAAGTTATCTACTTCTTTATTTAATTCCCTATAAACATGAGTAGAGATATTTTTAAAAAGGTAAATCACCTCGAGTAGTTCATCTCCCACTGGTCTAAGAAGATTATTTTTTAATTGAGTGGATCTATTAATCCAGTTGGTGATTAGAGAAGAATCTCCAATAATTTGTAATTTTTTCTTATTTCTCTCCATAGCACACTTCATTAGCAATATCAACACCTGGAACTCAACAAAATTGTTGGAACCTGTCCCAAGACCTAATTTAAATTTGATATAGTGGGTATCTAAGAAGTATAGAATACCTCCTGCACTACTAAAATATGATTGTATTCACTAGCCCCATCAAAACAACCCCATGGTTGAGACTTTTCAATGAACAAATTACCTATCTATTGATGTTTCTTATGTTTTTCAAGCCCTTTGTTGATTGAGACCAAATTCCTCACTTGAAAAATGACCTGAAATGGGTGTATTAACTTTCCTTCAAAAATAGCTACATTTCATACCAACCATATACCCCAAAATATAAGACATGGTAAAGAAAGAAAGTGTTTCAATTTTTTTTAAAACCATTATCTTAAGCATACCTCCACTATTTCTCCTTTCCAAATATTTTGTACTCCAGTTATCTGTTCAATTTCTAACCATACCTGTTGAGAAAAAGGGCATTTTATTAACAAATGTGTTATTTTTTCCTCCTCTGACTAACACATCATACAAATACTTGGACCTTGTCTGCTTCTCCTCTATAAAAATTTCCAATTCAAAGCCTTATTTCTCAAAGCTAACCACATGAAAATTATTTTTTTGGGGGGGTAGATAATTTCCAAATTTGTTTCCACCACCAAGTAGGCCCTTGAGGATGAGGGTCAAAACTTGATTTGTAACCAATTCTAGTCGTATATTGACCTCAAATTTGTTGTATGCCCAAGCAATAGAATCTGGTTCAACTCTCAACTTGATATAACTTTTATTAAGACTATCAATGTAAGTCTTCCATAAAAAAACTTGATTATCAGAAAGACCCAAGACCTGAGCCTACTTCTAACATTGGGTCCAAACACTACAATAATATGATTCTCCCACCTATTAAAAAAAGAAAAACCTATCTTGTAAAGAACTTATCATAGATTCTGGTAACAAAATATTTTTTCCACAACCCAAAATAGAATTGGTCCCTATTTGACTTGTTCACCATTGCCCACTTTTCAAGCCAATTATTTTTCAATCATAGGAAAGGCCTATACTAGTGCCTTACATTGAATGGAAATGTTTTTAATACTTTTTTGTGGACTTATGATCCAATATATAAAGGTCCCTAGATAAATATACTTATGTTCAATAATCTTCTTCCATAATCCTTCTTTGGTCAAAATCCTCCATAAAATTTTTGTTGCTAGAGAAGAACCAAAAATATGGATATTTTTAAGATCCCATCCACCTTCCTCCTTTTTCCTAGCAATACTCTGCCACTTAACTAAAGGAATACCTTCATGTTCCTTGTGTCCAGTCCAAAGAAATATGAAGCAAATTTTTCTTATTTTCTCTAGAACTCCTTGAGGAATGAAGGTCAAGGAGTGCCAAAACATAGGAATTACCTCAATAACTGAATTTACAAGTGTTAATCTCCCACCAATAGATAACAATATATTACAGCGATGGTTAATCCTAAATTCAATCTTCTCTAAAAGCCCACCCCAATCTCTCTTCCTGAAAGTATTTGTCTTCAATACAAAACCTGAATACTTAAAGCTTTCCTGGAAATCTAAGAGATTAAAAGGAAAAATTCTAATTAGACCTTGTTCAATCCCTTGCTCTAGACCATTAAAGAAAATAGAGGATTTTTGAAAATTTATTTCCATGTCGGTAGCAATATTGTAAGTGTCCAAGATTTCCTTCAACTTTATAGCTTCTCTTAAACTGCTATTTGTGAACAAAAAAACATAATTAGCAAATAATAAATGAGATAAATAAAGGACCCCCACTTTAATCCCAGTCAAGGATCCTATGCTCTTTACATCCAAAATAGCTCTACTCAATCCTTTAGCAACCAACAAAAAAAGTAAAGGAGATAAAGGACATCCCTGTCTTAATCCTCTCGAGGGTCTAAAGAATTTGGAAGTTGATCCATTGATAAGAACAATAAAATATACAAAATAAATACATCCCATAATCCACTTTACTATAGGATAACTAAATCCCACATGTAATAGTATCAATCTGAGATACAACCAGCTAGTTATGTCATAATATTTAGATAGATCTAGTTTAAGGACCATTGTAGGAAGATTTTTAGTTTTAATAGAGTGAAGTCCCTCTTGTGCAACTCCTATGGCTTAAAAAATATATCTACGTACTAAAAACCTAAACTTCTCCTAAGAAATAACTTCAGATAAAATCTTCTTCAATATAATAACCAAAATCTTTGCAATGATTTTATAGATACAGTTACACAATAAAATAGCTCTAAATTCATCAAAGGTTTTAGGCTTCTCCTTTTTTAGAATAAAAGCTAAAAAATTAGAGTTAAAATCCCTCAAAACCTTTTAGCTACAATCCAAGATGACACAACTCCTTTTAATTTTTTAAAGTAACAGTAAATTGAAAACTTGCTGATAACCTAGAACTTTGATCATAACCAATCCATTATTTTTAATCATTTGTTGAAAATTTTCTTCCTCCAACCAAATTAGATTGAGCTTAAAAGGACTAGCTATTTTGCCTCTTGAATTTCTATTTTAAGAATTATGGGAGAATGATATGAACCACCTCTAGTCTCAATCCATGATCGTTTCCTATTTATTTCAATATATAATGACTCTGAGATCAAAAATTTGTTCAACCTCTTTGAGATCCCAGCTTCCCCAACTCTATTATTTCTCCACATAGGCATTAATTTTATTGGTTCCAAATAAATTAAACTAAATTCTTTAATCTTATGCTTGAAGTAATCTGTAAGTCTCAAGTCTTGCAAATTCTCCCTATACCTCACTTATATTCATAGTAAAATTTAAGTTCCCACCAATGATAACTCTTTCATACCTAACACACCTTTTGGAGAAAAAATCTTCCCAAAAGACCTGTCTATTTTCATAGGGACCATAACAATTAATAACTAATAACCTCAAACATGGCTTTAAAAAATAATTCTATCCACAAACCTGAAACCATTAAAGAAGAATTAATTAAGGATACCGAATTCTTCCAACCAGTCAAAACACCCCCTGAATTTCTGGTAGCATCTAGAGCCAAGAACTCCTTTTTCCTAAGAAATTTACTTAACCCTTCAATGACTTTTGTACTTACCCCCATGGTTTCTTGTAGAAGGATAACATTTGGATTATGAATTTCCACCAGCTTGGCTAAGGCAAGTCTTTTAGAAGGACTACTAAGACCTCGAATATTAAGGGATAACAAGATCATTTAAACATCTTAGAGGGATTTTATCCCACTATAAGGACCCTTTTGATAGATTTTTGTTTACCCTACTGAACTAACCTCAAAGCCTTCTCTTGTGCATGAAACAAAAATAATTTCCTACCTATTGAAGTAGTGGAAGATTCATTTATATTGTCCATACCTAACCCTAACCTTCCAACAACTACACAAGTTTTCAACTTAGATTCCCTTTTACTAGAATGCAACAAATATATGCAAGAGGAACCTATCTCCAAACCATCCCTTGAAGTAGATACCTCCTTAGAATATTCACCTGATAGGTCACAAAGACTTCCCCCAATAGTAGAAACATTTAGATCACAATCCCTAATAAATATGTTTGAGGTTACCATTCCATTGTCCAAAATCTTAGAAAAATCCTTATCCTAGGACTTCTCTTCGAAGATTCATAAGAAAGTGTACAAAGCTCTGTATTACCTAAGTCCATAGTATTCTCATGTATTGGATAGTAATTTTCATAAATATTAGATGTCTGATCAACAAACTTAACATTTTTGGATTCCAATCCTTTCATAATTTTCTTTATGACTCTGTCTCATTCTCTAACAACTTGTGAATAGTGAAATGAAGATAAACTAGGCCCAAAATTTCTTCCTTCTTCTTTAGAGTTTTGGTTCTAGGTTCAATAACATTTTTTTTGTTTATTTATGCCAAATCAAGGAGAACTATTAAGCTCTAAAAAATAGGTATCTCTTGATTGTTGTTAGTTGACTTGAAATCCCCACTAGTCATTTATTTTCTCCTCCATACTTTTTGTGTGAAATCTTGAGAACATTCCTTAGTAATATATCCATAAACATGACAATGAACACATATAAAAGGAATATTCAAATAATCCAAGATTTTATTATGAACTGTATTCCCCACAACTATATCCATACATTCCGGTAAGCCTTCACTAATATCCATATCAAACAAAACCCGAGCTATAGACAAAAAAACACTATATTTTAAAGAAATATTTATATCCAAGGTTTTACCTAATGAATCTCCAATATCTTTCAAATCTCTTTCTGACCATAACTCCATTGGTAGACCTAGAATTTTTACCCAGATTTAGATTCTCCTAGCAACTTCAGTCCCAAGATCAAGGTAAGTTGTCCAAGCCTTCAAAGCCAAAAAGAAGACTCCCAATACCAATGACCTTCCAAAATTTTTTGTACATCTTCTTCATATTGAAAAAGGAAACATATCCATCCTCTATCAAGTAAGTGAAAAATTGACCCATATCCTAAAATTGGGATCCATACCTTCTGCAACCACTCATTTAGTGTATTATCAACTATTTGAAATTCATGAAACTTTCCAATGAGGGCCTTCCCTAATCACTCCAAAACTTATTCCATCCTCAAGTCTTCCCAAGTACAATTCTAATCTTTGACCTTCTCTTTTTAACCACTTTCTATGTCTTATACACTTTAGTAACCATAGTTGTAGACTATATTGATTGAAAGTTTAGACTGACTCCACTTAAAGCCTCCAAATCAAGATTTTTACTAATAAAACCTGAACCAAAAAAAGGAAAATCTATCTGACAAAGTGAGTTTGGATTTTTTGGAGCCTAGTTAATTTTTTTTTCTGTGCAATGAAATGCTTTCTCATTCATTAGACCCATCACTTGAGTAGATTTTTTTGATACAAATGATAATGAGTAATCAATAGGACAACTAACCTGGTTTTAACATTTTAACATAGACTCCCTTATTTCCACTAAATTTTAATCACCTGTAGTATTATTCTGATCACTCGAAAAACCCAAGGATCCCCACTTCTCAACTTCTAAGTCTTATTCAAAAATGGGACCCTTGGTCCTTGGAGTTGAAAAATGTGATGTCCCTCAAAAGAGTCCTCTAAGAAGTCCAAACATCCCTTTTCATTATCCATAAAAAACAAGAAACCAATTTCCAAATTATAATTTCACATGCTTTGATTCTAGAAAGTAAATTGTACAACCTTCATTTTCTTCACATGAACAAATTTGAGTGCACTTCTATTTTAAAAAATGATGATGCTTCTTGTATCATTTTTTAAAGATATTAGTCAAGAACTGGATCCACCTTTATTTTATTCACATGAATAGATATGAGCACATTCTAGTTTTAGAAAAAATAAAATACTGCCACTTCTTTTATTTTTTACTTTTCTTTAGGCTTCACTTCTAAACCCTAGCTTTATTGTGTGCACTCCACAGTTCTAGCCAAATAAAATTCTTCAAATTTTTTTTCACATGCATAGAAATGTTCCTCCCTAGCAAAATAATTTTTTTTCACCTATTTGAATTAATTCCTCTGTGCTTCACTTTGTAAACCCTAGCTTCATTGCATGCACTTCGTGATTGCTGTCAATAAACTTCTTCCAAAGAAAAATTTAATGTAAAAAAGATAAATGCTTACCTCCTTCATAGTCTAAGCTTTCATAAAAATTACATATGGGTCTTCAACTATTATTTGATAGTGATTATGATGGATCAACCATAATCTAGTGTGGTAGTAGCAGTAACCTCCAATCAACCCTCTCCTCCTTGAAAATCCTCTTACATTGCTGCTCAATTTTTTCCACAAAATCCTCTTATGCCACTACTCAATTTTTTCCACAAAACCACTGGATGTCGTTGCTTATATGTTTTTCATAGAAATCCTCTAATGCTACTACTCAAATTTTTCCACAAAAATCCTCTTACGTTGCTGCTCAATTTTTCCATAAAATCCTCAGATGTTGTTGCTCAAATGTTTTTCATAGAAAGCCTCTAACATTTCTGCTTATATTTTTCCACAAAAATTATATTACGTTGTTACTCAATTTTTTCCATAAAATCCTCTCATTCATGATGCTATGAGATAGGTTTTATCCATAATCATAGTCAACCTTTTCCCTTTTTTTTCTTCTTTTGACAGTAAAGATTAAGCTTATTTTCTTGAAAGAGCATCCCATGACTATACCATTTTTTAAAAAAATTAGATTAGGATGAGGATTATGAAAATGGGTAATCACTCCTCATAGATCCTAATATCTCTTGATTTACATAGTCTATCATTGTAAATATTTTGACCCTAACATTTCTTGAGTTGATTGCTAACAAAGACAACTATGAGATAGAAAATATTTTAATTGATCCTCCTCAATATGGTCCCTCAAACTATCTCAAGCATAGTAGCTTCTATTTTAGAAGATTTTTTTTCCAAAACTGAACATGTTTCTATATCATATAAAATCAACAACAATTAGCCACCCTTAGATATTGTAGACCTTGAGATCCCAAGAGTGTTTCTAGCTCCCCCTTAGTTAGAATATAAATATTATATTTTGATTGAGGTAACCATGAACTTTTATATTGAGACTCTTTAAGATCCCAAAATATTTAATATACACAAGGTATTTACCTCTATTGAGGATGTGTACACTAATATTTTGATAGAGTTCAAAGATATTTTTGCTTTCTCCTATGCCAATAAGTCTGGCCTTGATCATTTCCTAGTTGTTCATTCCCTAGTTGTCACTCCTAGTTCAAAAATATAAAATATAAATGATAGAAAATGAATATAAAAGTCACTTTTCCTTTTAAAGATAAGCTCTAAAAACTCATCAATCATAGTTTCATAAATACCATTAACTATTTTGACTACATATCTAACATTCTTATTGCTAAGAAAACAGGTAGCATTCAAGTATGCATCAAATTTTAGGCTATCAATAAATCCTAAGGGTGAATTCTCTTTTCTTAACATCAACATGATCATTTATTTCAATGAAGGATGTGGAATGTTGTCTTTTATAAATGGAATTTTAGTCTATAATTAGATTAAAATCGTTCTTAAGGACAAAACCAAAATAAATTTAAGAGGAACCTTTTGCTACAAGTTATTCTATTTGGATTTAATAACATAGGATCTACCTATGAGATTGCCATGACATGCACATTTCATGATGACCATGTTGAATATCTTCTTCGTTAATATTTAAACTATAAATATTGTGTTTAAGAGCTAAGGTACATCTATGAGTGGTTGTGGGAGTGCAAGGTATACATAAATCCTCATAAATACATATCTAGAGTTACATTAGATTTTTTTGGGATTCAGTGTATTCCAAAATGGCATTAAAGTTGATCTTGATAAGATATTGACTATAGTCAATATGACAACCCCTAAAACTCTAATCCAACTTAGGATTCATTAAGGAATAATCTAAACCATTTGAAGATTCATGTCCCAGCTAGTCAATAAGTGTCAACTCTTCACCAAGTTTATAAGGAAGGGTATAGTCTTTGAATGGGACATTGATTTCCAAGTAAAATTTGATACTCTCAAATACTACCTCTTGTATCCTATTGTCCTTGTTCCTCCTAACCCATTTATATCCTTGACATAATCGTAATATACCATACCTTAGGATATATATTGGTGCAATATGATGACCAACATAGAGAGCAATCCATTTTCTACGTTAGCAAGACTTTTGTCAAATACATAGTCTACTATACCCCTTTGGAGAAGCTTTTCCTAGTCATAGGGTTTGTTTCCCATTATATTAAATATTATATGCTTATTCATAAAGAATTTTTAATTATGAGGGTTGATCCCTTGCATTATATCATGTCCAAGCCTCACCTCTCAATGTGAACTATTAAGTAATTTATTACACTTATCAAAATCAATCCTGAGTTTGTAATCCAAAAATATATGAAAGGTCAGGTTATTCTTGTTAAATTAATAGTCACAATTTAGAAGTTATCCCTCCATTAGTAATAAATATTATTGATAACTCATCCTTTAGCTTATAAGAAAATCAACCTTACTCTTGGACTCTATACTTTGATGATACTAGATGTTTCGAAGGAGTGGGATTAGGAGTCATCATAATCACTCCTCAATAATAGTTGATCTCTTTGTTATTCAAGATTAATTTTTTCTATATAAAAATTATCGATGAATATAAGGCCCTTATCCTATGACTACATGTAACATTAGTCCTTTAAGTTAGAATACTCTCCATCTATTGATATTCCTATCTCATAGTCAACTAAGTCAATGGTGTTTATCAAACTAAAGATAAAAATATCAATATATACAAGGATGTTGAAAAATTAATAGTTTTTCGACAAGATCACCATCAAAGTTATCCCTAGGTCTAGTAATTTTTAGGTTGATATTACAGCCTTGAATGCATCCCTTAACCTCTTAGAGATAAATGAAAAATAATCTATGATAATCATATGATAAATTAGGGAGCTTTTAATCCTAGAGTGTGGTTAAATTTCTAGAAGTTTTTTTAATAGAATCATATCCTTCTCATAATACTTGGTACAAGGATATGTTTTCCCACCTTAAGGATGATACTTTACCTAATGGTTTTAACAACAATGAATGTAAGAACCTTAAGCAATGAGCCTATAGATATGTTATCATTGCCAATATCTTATACTACCATACCCTTCATTAAAAATATTCTTAGATGCTTCGCCTTAGTCAAATCCCAAGTGGTCATAAAAGAGGCTCATGATGGATCATGTGTTGGTCACTTTAGTGTGTTTCCATCACCAAGAAACTCTTATGAATGTGTTATTATTGAATATCCATGGAAAAGGACTCTTGTAGTTATGTCAAGAGGTGTGATAAAATAATGACAACCTTATCCATACCCAATTCTAATTTATCTAATCCTTGACTTTTCGTTGGTCATTTTCCATTTGGAGATTAAACATCATTAGGAATAAAACCTAGAATCATCTAATGGACATAATTTCATTGTCATGGTTACTAAATACTTCATCAAATTTATGAAATCCATACTTTTAGACTCAACCTCTAGATTCAAATTCTTCAAGTTTATCCTTAACCAAATCCTTAGCCATTATGTCATCCCTTCTATACTAATATCTAACTATAGATCATCCTTCAAAATTAATTATGCCTAGACAATTTATGCTAAATACAAAATTTAGCATAAATGGTCCACACCTTATTATCCTCAAGGTAATGGAAAATCTGAATCTTCTAATAAGATTCTTGTGAAGATCATTAAGAAGCTCATTAGTAAAACTAGTTATATTGGCATCTCTAGTTGCACCCCACCTTATGGGCCTATCTTACTAGTGTCAAATATCCTACTAGTGTGATGCCCTACTTGTTGGTTTATGGAACTAAAGTAGACTTTCTTTTTAAGATAGAGGTGCCTTCTTTGTGTTTTAATGTAGGAATATATTTAAGGTAAATACTATCTCACCCATATCAACTAGTTGGAACTACATGATTAAAAGCATATTCATGTCTGAGAGAACCTATAGGTCTATCAAAAATGGTTTAAACATACCTATATTAAGAAGGTACAATCCTATTTTTTGATGTTGGTTATCTTGTTGTCAAAGAGAATTAAAAAAATACCAATATGAAAACCATTATCAAAGGTAAGTTTGATCACAATTATATATGTTCATACATCATAATCACCAAGTATATATTAGGCACTCTCTTCTATATCATACCATGTTATGTAACCTATAACATTTTTCTTGGGAGGCCATGGATGCATGAGATGTAGGTCATCCCTTCAACTCTTCATTAATACCCCAAATATGAATAAGGGGTAAGACTTATGATATTGCAATTGATGTTGAGCCCTTCACCTACTACCAAGTGATGCAAGTTAAGAATCCTAAAGCTTTTCCATACCCTTATCTCAATTTAGTCCCTTGGATCATCATCTTCTTATTATCAACTTCTTATCATTGATGAATTAACGTAACGATCCATAAAACAAGAAAACAAGAAAATACACAAAACAAAAAGAAAAGTTTATATATATATATACACACACACACACACACACACACACTAAGGAGAAGGATTTATAAATCCCTAACCAACCTTAGACCAACTTAATGTTTGGCATCCTCTAAGTTTCTCAAGAACTATACCACATGAGATTTCCCTCACGCAAGTCCCTTATGTGTTGGATTATCTCATGTCATGCACATAAGTCCATCCATATCATCATTCTTAATGTGCTAGAATTACCATCCTCAGACATTGGAAGGTATACACACATTTCCATTCTTCACACAAACCATTATGTGTTGGCATGCTACGTGTACTATGAGTTTTGAGTTATCAATCTCATCCTCTAACAAGCTATCTCAACTTTGACACGATCTTCTAAACCTAGTTATCTCTCTAATGGGGTCTCAAGCACTTAGGTTATCCTCTAAGTTCACCTAGAACTTACTATTGTTTGTTTTTTTTATTTAAAAGGATTAAATGCACACAAGAAAATAGAGAATAAATCTAGATACTAAATCTAACAAAACATGCATCTTTAAATAGGTGCAATTAACCAAAGCATATAACATCCATTAAAAGGAAGCATACAATAAAATTTTAAGTGTAATTGCAATCAAGAAAGCTATCCAAAATACAATAATCAACAATATTCATTCAATGCATAAGCATGTATGGCAAACCCCATACTTTTAATAATTACTTTACATTTATTCCATTGGGTAAATATTCCCATAAATCTAATATATTGCATAATCAAGCAAGTAGTAAGGTAGAGAGAAAACTATGAAGTGGTCCATCCCATGACTTTGGTCCTCCTACTCTTCCATCGATCAAGTGAGGATAGCAAGGGATTAGGACACTCATGGATCCGTATAGACATACTTCTAAATGCATTTACTTATTTTATTGTCAAATGAAACTATACAAACAACCCAAGAAATTCAACTTTCTAATGCATAGCTATCATCATAGAACTACCCTTTATATGAACCCTCTCATTTACTCATGAGAGTCATTCCACCATGCATCCCACCATATGCTTTATTTGCAATAAATGATCCAACCCTTAACAATTAAAGTTCCATACCCTTAATTGTTAAATGAACTAGGTTCACACATCTTATTTGATTAAAGCAAACCACTTTAGTTCACCATTTCCCTTTTTCCTTCATTTCATAAAGTAAGGTCCCATACCCTTATTTTACAAAATGAACCATAATCACATTTATTTTCCAATTAAAGCCATCTACTCTAATTTTTAAATAAACCCTTTTTCATTTCATAAAGCAAGGTCCCATACCCTCATTTTAAAAAATGAACCATAATCATATTTATTTTCCAATTAAAGCCATCTACTATAATCTTCAAATAAATCATTTTTCATTTCATAAAGCAAGGTCCCATACCCTTATTTTACAAAATGAACCATAATCATAATTATTTTTCAATTAAAGCTATCTACTCTAATATTCAAATAAATATTTTTTTTATTTCATAAAGCAAGGTCCCATACCCTTATTTTACAAAATGAAGCTTAATTATAATTATTTTTCAATTAAAGCTATCTACTCTAATATTCAAATAAATCCTTTTTCATTTCATAAAGCAAGGTCACATACCCTTATTTTAAAAAACGAACCATAATCATAATTATTTTCCAATTAAATCCATCTACTCTAATTTTCAATTAAATCCTTTTTCATTTCATAAAGCAAGGTCCCATACCCTCATTTTACAAAATGAACCATAATCATATTTATTTTTCAATTAAAGCCATCTACTCTAATTTTCAAATAAACCCTTTTTCATTTCATAAAGCAAGGTCCCATACCCTCATTTTACAAAATGAACCATAATCCTATTTATTTTCCAATTAAATCCATCTACTTTAATTTTCAAATAAACTCATTTTCATTTCATAAAGCAAGGTCTCATACCCTTATTTTACAAAACAAACCATAATCATATTTATTTTCCAATTAAAGCCATTTACTCTAATTTTCAAATAAATCCTTTCATTCATATATCTAAAATTATTATTTAATTAATGAGATTACCACTAAGGAAATTCTTTTTCCCTTATATCAAACTTCCCTACTCGACTAAGAACAAAATAAGGGGGTTTCCTACCTATCACTCTACAACCTTCTAAGGCAGCACTCTATGCTAAAACTAACACTACACAAATAGAACACAAGTCGAGCGTAGGGTGGATATGAGGTGGTTCTTGAAGCTTCTAACAACAGTTATGCTCCACACAGAGCTATGGTAACCAATAAGCTACAACTCAATGGAGCTATGCTTACACAACAAGATTTAGCTCTAATGGCATTACGTTATACATAATAAGCTTCGACTCTAAAGATGTTATGTTATACACAACAAGATTCGGATCTAAAGATACTATGATATACTCATCAAGATTCAGCTCTAAAGATGCTATGCTATACACAACAACATTTGGCTCTAAAGATGCTATGTTATACATAGCAAGCTTTGACTCTAAATACTCTATGTTATACACAATAATTTTAGACATAGTGAGCTATGGCTCTAATGGTGCTACACTTACACAACAAGCTAAGACACAATGAGCTATGAATCTAATGGTGTTATGCTTACACAATGTGCTTCAGCTCTAAAGGTGCTATGCTATACACAACAAGCTTCAACTCTAAAGATACTATGCTATACACAACAAGCTTAGGTATAACAAGCTATGACTCTAATGGTGCTACGCTTACATAGCAAGCTAAGACATAATGAGCTACTACTCTAAAAACACTATGCTATACACAGTAATCTTAGACACAGTGAGCTATGGCTCTAATGGAGACTATACTACTAAACATAGCAAGGGGAAACATGAATGTATTATAAGCAACCTGGTTATCTTTGCCATCAGTTTCCTTTGGTTATTCAGGAAACTGGTAAAGTTTTCCATTACCTTCATTTACGCAGTGCTTCTTATTATCCTCATTATAGGTAGGTACATATTTTAACAACTTTACTAGCTTTCTATAATATATCTCCATTGAGTTGATCCCTTGCCTTAGAATGTCAAACTCCTCAAATTTTAGAGCATAGAAATACTCCACGAGGAACCTCTTCTTGAAGATATCTACAAATTGTTTCTATGGAATGTCTACCAGTTTGATTTTGGTTCTCTCATAGTAAGTTTCCCACCAATCTAGGGTTGCCCCTTCAAGGTAAATAGAATACCAAACCATTTGGGTTCTTGAGGAATATCCCTTTACCATAAAGAAAACTTCTAGTTCCCTTAACCAAGCCTCAGTTGCATCTCCCTCTTCTTCTCCATCAAATTTAGAGATAAATACATACTTTAGATCTCTTACCATATATTTTTCTAAGAGGGTTCTTTCTTTATTTTGTTCCACTATCAGTCCCTCAACTTGGTTGACTTCTGAATATCTAGCACAAATGGTCCACTCCTCCTTTCATTTACGCAATGCTTCTTCCTTCCCCCTTCACATATCAAGCTCTTTTCTCTCCTTACTCCCAAGATCTTCCTCTTTCTTCTCGGTGCCTCTCTCCTTTTTCCTTGACTTTCATCCCCACATAACTACCATTACTTCCACACCACTTCATTAGGTGGTAGAAGGGACGTTTCTTCCTCAAACATTTCCAAGGTGCAACTAACATTGAAGTCCTCTCTCACTCACATAGACAAAATCATCCCCTCACTTTGGCAGAGCCATTCCTTGCATTAATGGGGTCATACCTCCTTTCTAGCTAGGCTATGCCCCGGGTGATCCGCCCAATTCTGAGGTAAGTTCTATTATGCATAATAGATTTTATTACTTTTGTGAAACTCGATCCAATTGGGATAAAACACTCATTTATTAAATAGAATACACCATTTATCTAAATGAATAATTTTTTTATTCACGAATAGAATCTATTTATCATTTATAATAAATCTACCATTTATTTAAATGAATATCTATTTAAAATAAGACATTCTTTTTATTCAAGAATAAAATCTACTTATCATTTAAAATAAATCCATCGTTTATTTAAATGAATATCTAATTAAAATAAGACATTATTTTTATTCAAGAATCAAATATATTTATAATTTAAAATAAATCCACCATTTATTGTAATGAATATATTTTTAAAATAAAACATTCTTTTTATTCAAGAATGTCCAAGAAGTTATGAAGACAGTTCATTCATTCTTATTTTTCATATTATTGAGGTGAATTGCTTAAGTGAAAGACAATTAAGTATGTTCACAAACAAAGAGTAATATGTTTCCATCAATGTAGTCATCTATATCTACCTCGAGAACTTATGATATCTACTAGGCCATCAATATGGGGCTCAAGGTGACTACCTATTGATGATTATCCCTAAAAAAATGCATGTCTATATTAAGGTATCTATCCTTGTTACCTTTGAGTTATATCATAATTTCCCCCAACCTCAAGAATCCTCCTCTTCGGTGGATGACTCAACTTATTCCACTTATAAGTGCACCTAATCCTACACTTTCACAATTTGTTAGCACTGGCATATTCTTCATTATCTAGTAATTTTGCATAACTACTTTACTGCAAAAAAAACTGAGTATTAAAGCATCATACATTAATACATTGTTTTTACATATTTAAAATTCCATTTGGGAGGGTCATGACATCCTTCCCCACTAGAACTAACACCATCCTCGATGTTGTTTTTTTAACATAGGTATATGTAGCCAATACACAAATTATCACAAAAAAATTCTTTAGAGTTCATCAAACAGAAAAGGAAAATGTTTTTGCATATCCTACACTTTTTTCCAAGTGGTATTTTTTTCAAATAAATGGTCCCGCTAGACCTTACATTGCTCAAGAGTCTAATTTCGTATAGCCTTAGAATGGAATTCGAAAATCCTCATTGTCATTACTTCAATTACCACTGGATTTGGCATTTGCAAATTAGAAACATCCCACACATGGTTAGGGTTAGCAACATATTTTCTAGGTAAAGATATGTGGAAAGTGTCATGGATTTTTGACAAATTAGGAGGTAAGACTAGTTGGTAGACAACTATACTATTATTCTCAATGATATCAAAGGCTCCTACAAACCGTGGATCCAATTTTGTGGATTTAATCACACTTTTCATTGGTTTGACCCTTAAGAACACTTTATCTCCCATAGAGTACTCTCTAGGGGTTCTTTTTAGATCAACATAACTCTTCTGCCTACTAACAACTTCCTTGAGTCTTTGTCTGATCACCTTATTTTTCTCTTCCATTTCCTTGACCATTTTTGGTCCAATCATAGTTCTATATTTTGGGTTGTCCCATGATAGTGATATGATTACTTCTAGAAATCCATGCAATTGGAACACTTTCTTGAAAAATCTATTAGCCACTATTTGAGCATCATAATTAGTGTTCCCAGGTATGAAGTGTGCAATCTTGGTCAGTTTATCAACTACTACAAAGATTGTATCATGTTGGTACCTAGTTTTTGATAATCTCACTATGAAGTCCATTGATATGACCTACCATTTTTGAGTAGTTATATTATGAGGGTACAAATATCCTACGAAATGCTTACATTTTTCTTTGAACTTATGACATTCAAGGTATCGAGCTACAAAATCTATAATATCCTTATTCATTCCTACCCAGAAGAAGGTCTTCTTCAAATTTTCCCTCATTTTTGCCCCTTCGAGATGAGTTGTATAAGGAGACCTATGGACTTCTTGCATTGATAGCCCCTTTGAATCCCATGACTTTTGTATATGATTCTTCCTTTATAACACAAAAGGTTATCTATCATCCTAAACTCCTTATTGGCCTCAGGATCTTTCCTCATTCTAGCTCGAATTTTTTGGCAACACTCATCCTGATATTTCTTTTGTCTTACTTGGTCCATGATCTTTACATGACTCTTGGTTAGGGCATCTATGTATCTTCTTCTACTCAAAGCATATACCACCTTATTATATTTCCTTTTATGTACTCAATTTCAAAGTCATACTAAGTGAGAAACTCAACCCACCTTATCTGCTTTGCATTGAGTATTGGTTGGGTGAATATGTACCTTAGGATTTGATGATCTATTTTTAATTCAAGGGGTATTCCTACCATATAGTGGGACTAGACCTTCAATGCATGTACTATAATGAATAATTCTAAATCATGAGTAGCTTAATCGAATTTGTACTTCTTAAGCTTTATTGAAGTATAAGCCACTATGAATTCTCCTTGCATGAGTACTCTCCTAATCCTTCCAACAATGCAATGTATTAGTACATACTATAAAATCTCCTTGAGGATATGGAACCTTCAATATTGGTGTGGCAATAAGTTTTTTCTTCAGCAAAGCGAAAGCAGCTTCACATATTGTCGTCTATTTTAATTCAGCAAAGTGAAAGCAGCTTCACATATTGTCGTCCATTTGAATTCCTTCCCTTTATTCTACAGGTTAGTTATTAATGAGGTAATCTTTGAGAAATTCTTTATATAACATCTATAATAGCTCGTTAACCCCATGAAGCTTCTTACTTCAGTAACATTGGTATAAGGTGGAGTTTAACATGGCTTCAATTTTCTTTGGATCCACAGTGATCCCTTTAGTTGATATGATATGCCCTAAATAACACACCTCTGAAACATAGAAATCGCTTTTGGCTAGGTTCCCATAGAGCTAATTTTCCCTCAATAGTTCCAACATCATATTGAGATTCTTGTCATACTCTTCCTTGTTCTAAGATTATATTAGGATGTTGTCTAAAAATACAAGGACAAATTGGTCTAGATGCCTTCTAAACACACTGTTAATTAAATTTATGAAGGCAATTGGAGCATTAGTCAGCCCAAAAGGTAGGATGGTAAACTCATAATGTCCATACCTTGTCTTAAATGTTTTCTTTTGAGTTTTTTACTCATTGGTCCTTAATTGGTGATACTTTGATATTAAATCTATCTTGGTAAATACCATGGCATCTCTTAATTGGTTGAATAAATCTTTGATCCTAGGTAGGGGGTATCGATTCTTGATTGTAGCCTTATTCAAAATTCTATAGTCGATACACAATCTTAAAGATCCATCCTTATTTTTTACAAATAAAATGGATGCACCCCAAGGTGATACACTTGGTTTTATCAACCCCTTATCTAATAGTCCTTACAATTGTACCTTTAACTCTTGCATCTCAATGGGTGACATCCTATACAAATATTTGTAAATGGGTTTCACTCTTGGTATAAGATCAATAGTAAAATTAAATTCTCGTACAAGAGGGATCCCAGGTAGATCCTCAAGAAAAACATCTCAAAATTCTTGTAAAATTGGGCCCTAGACACCTCTTCCTTTTGATCCTTTTCAACTTCATTCAAATTTGCTAAATAGAAAATCCCTCCTTTTATGAGGGCTTTATTTAATTGCATAGATGAAAACATCTAGGGCTTAAATACCCCCTTTTTGCTATGAATTTGTAGCATTGCCTTACCTTCCTCATAATACTCAATCCATTTATCTTGCAAATTGATTAAAACTTTATAGGCATGTAACCAATCCATTCCTAGAATCACATCAAAGGCATGAAGTGGGGCTACATATAAGCATACTTCCATGGTCCCATCGGCTAAGGTAATTTCCATAATTGGGAAACATTGGTTTACAGAGTAGGTCTATCTAGATCCATACTCAACCTTCCATCCATGAGCCAAATACCTTGGGCTTTTCAATATATCTTTGGTAAGAAATGAAACTATCAGTGGCCCCACTATCTATTAAGATATTTATTTATTTATTAAAAATATTACCTTTTATAATAAACGGGGTGGTCTTCCCTTCAAGTTTTTGATCTCAGTTGCAACATAGATCTTATGCATCGGTCCATTTCCCTTAGTTTTGGGTGTGCTTGGTCCTAGGTAGCATGGAAATTGGTTAGCAAAGTATGAATCTCTACAATGGTAGCATGCATCCTTGGACCCTCGTCTCTTTTCTATCTTCTGCTCTTCATCCTTAATTGCTATAATGGAGCCTTGTGATTTTTGTGGAGGAGGTTTAGCATCTTTAGGTTTATTGCTCTTCCTATAAAATTTTCTTTTGAACTTCTTTTGGCTTCCATTGAATTTCTTTTCTAGATTCTGGGGGTTCTTAGCCTTTCGTTCTTGTTCGACTTCCCATTTTATAAACCCATCGCTATTCCTCTTATTTAGTTCTTTATGTTCTTGATTAGTCAAGGTTTTATATTTGTAATAGAAATGTGACTCCACTTTGTTTTTGAGGTCATATGCCTTTTGCAATGACTTAGGCTCCTGCATCTCTATATCATGCTTTATCCTTGATTGCAATCTATGAGTAAATTTGTGAATTCATATTTTATCATTATAGGTAGGTACATATTTTAACAAATTTACTAGCTTTCTATAATATATCTCCATTGAGTTGATCCCTTGCCTTAGAATGGCAAACTCCTCAATTTTTAGAGCATAGAAATACTCCGTGAGGAACCTCTTCTTGAAGATACTTACAAATTGTTTCTATGGAATGTCTACTAGTTTGATTTTGGTTTTCTCATAGTAATTTTCCCACCAATATAGGGTAGCTCCTTCAAGGTAAATAGAAGACCAAACCATTTGGGTTCTTTAGGAATATCCCTTTACCATAAAGAAAACTTCAAGTTCCCTTAACCAAACCTCAATTGCATCTCCCTCTCCTTCTCCATAAAATTTAGAGATAAATACATACGTTAGATCTCTTACCATCTCTTTTTATAAGAGGGTTCTTTCTTTATTTTGTTCTGTTATTTGTCCCTCAACTTGATTGACTTCTAAATATCTAGCCTACAAATTTTTATTCACCATGATTTCCAGCACTTGTCTTAACTGGTCTTGTAATTTAGCCACTGTGGTAGTAAGTTTTTCAATTCCCATATTGGGGATCTTTGGACCCTCATTCTGGATCTCTTCTTTGACATTATTTTGTCGAGTATGTCTACATGAAGGCCCTTTTATCCTAGCATTAGGTGGCATTGATCTGGTTCCAACCAAGAAAACAATTAGATCCTAGTTTATGTTGTTGAGTTACTAATTCAAACCACATTACAAATTTCTTCTTGTTGCCTATTTAGAAATATAATTAGAATAGGTTCCAAGGTTATGATGTATTATCGACATCGAATACCATACTAAGGTATCATAACATTCATCTTTCCTTGGGGTCGACTCCATTTAGATTCTAATTAAGTAGAGACTCTAGGTTATCTGAGCCCTTTAGCTTAACCTTAATAAGGCTTTCATTGGACACACTTGAATCTCTTTTTGTACATAAAAAAATCTATACCCTCAAACCTAGAGCTTTGATACCAAATGTAACAACCCATAAAAAAAGAAAATAAGGAAACACACAAAATAGAAAAAAAAGTTTATATATATATATATATATATATATATATATATATATATATATATATTTGACTAAGGAGAAGGATTCATAAATCCCTAACCAACCTTAGACCAACTTAATGTTTGACATCCTCTAAGTTTCTCAAGAACTATACCACATGAGATTTGCGTAGGTCTATCTCATGTCATGGATATAAGCCCATCCATATTGTCACCCTCATCCATTGGAAGGTATACACGCATCTCCATACTTCACCTAAACCATTATGTGTGGGAATGCTATGTATACTACAAATTGAGCTATCAATATCGTCCTCTAACAAGCTATCTCAAATCTGGTATGATCTTCTAAACCTAGTTACCAATCTCCCTAAGGGGGTATTAAGCCCTTAGGTTATCCTCTAAGTTCACCTAGAACTTACTACTTTTTTTTTTTTTTTAAAAGGATTAAAAGCACACAAGAAAATAGAGAACAAATCTAGATACTAAATCTAACAAAACATGCATCTTTAAATAAGTGCAATTAACCAAATCATAAAGCATCCATTAAAAGTAAGTCATACAATAAAATGTTAAGTGTAATTGCAATCAAGAAAGTTATCTAAAATACAATAATCAACATTGTTCATTTAATACATAAGCATGTATGGCAAACCCCATACTTTTAATAATTACTTTACATTTATTCCACTGGGGAAATATCTCCACAAATCTAATATATTGCATAATCAAGCAAGAATTAAGGTAGAGAGCAAACTTGTGAAGTGGTCCATCCCATGACTTTTGTCCTCCCACTCTTCCATCGATCAAGTGAGGATAGTAGGGGATCAGGACACTCATGGATATGGATATACATGCTTCTAAATGTATTTACTTATTTTATTGCAAAATTGCAACTGTACAAACAACCCAAGCAAATCAACTTTATAATGCATAGTTATCATCATAGAACTACCCTTTCAAATATCCCTCTCATCTACTCATGAGAGACATTCCACAATGCATCCCATCATATGCTTTATTTGCAATAAATGATCCAACCCTTACTTAACAATTAAAGTCCCATACCCTTAATTGTTAAATGAATTGGGTTCACACATCTTATTTGATTAAAGCAAACCACTTTAGTTCACCATTTCCATTTTTCCTTCATTTCATAAAGTAAGGTCCCATACCCTAATTTTACAAACAAACCACAATCACATTTATTTTCCAATTAAAGCCATCTACTCTAATTTTCAAATAAACCCTTTTTCATTTCATGAAGTAAGGTCTTATACCCTTATGTTACAAAATGAACCATAATCATAATTATTTTTCAATTAAATATATCTCCTCTAATATTCAATAAATCATTTTTCATTTCATAAAGCAAGGTCCCATACCCTTATTTTACAAAACAAACCATATTCATAATTATTTTTCTATTAAAGCTATCTACTCTAATATTTAAATAAATTCTTTTTCATTTCATAAAGCAAGGTCCCATGCCCTTATTTTACAAAATGAACCATAATCATAATTATTTTCCAATTAAATTTATCTACTCTAATCTTCAAATAAATCCTTTTTCATTTCATAAAGCAAGGTCCCATACCCTTATTTTACAAAACGAACCATAATCATATTTATTTTCCAATTAAAGCTATCAACTCTAATATTCAAATAAATTCTTCTTCATTTCGTAAATCAAGGTCCCATACCCTTATTTTACAAAATGAACCATAATCATATTTATTTTTCAATTAAAGCCATCTACTCTAATTTTCAAATAAACCCTTTTTCATTTCATAAAGCAAGGTCCCATACCCTCATTTTACAAAATGAACCATAATCACATTTATTTTCCAATTAAATCCATCTACTCTAATTTTAAAATAAACCCTTTTTCATTTCATAAAGCAAGGTCCCATACCCTTATTTTATAAAACAAACCATAATCATTTTTATTTTCCAATTAAAGCCATCTACTCTAATTTTCAAATAAACCATTTTTTCATTCATAAATATAAAATCATTATTTAATTAATGAGATTACCACTAAGGGAATTCGTTTTCTCTTATGTAAAACTTCCCTACTTGACTAGGAACATAACATGGGGGTTTCCTACCTATCACCCTAAGGTATTCCAAGATAACACTCTATGCTAAAACCAACACTACACAGATAGAACACAAGTCAATTGCAAGGTGGATATGAGGTGGTTCTTGAAGATTTTAACAATATCTATGCTCCACATGGAGCTATGGTAACCAACAAACTATGCTACACAGTGAGCTATGGATCAATGGAGCTATGCTTAAACAACAAGCTTCGGCTCTAATGGTGCTACACTATACACAACAAACTTTAGCTCTAAATATGCTATGTTATACACAACAAGCTTCGGATATAAATATGCTATACTATACACACCAATATTTGGCTCTAAAGACATTATGCTATACACACCAAGCTTTGGCTCTAAAGATGCTATGCTATACACAATAAGCTTAGACACAGTGAGCTACAACTCTAATGGCGCTACGCTTACACAGTGAGCTAAGACACAACGAGTTACAACTCTAATGGTGCTACGCTTACACAACAAGATTTATCTCTAAAGGTGTTATGATATACATAATAAGCTTCTGCTCTAAAGATGCTCTGTTATACACAACAAGCTTAAACACAATGAGCTATGGCTCTAATGGCACTATACTTACACAATGAGCTATGATTATATATACGCTATATTATACACAAAAAGATTAGACACAGTGAGCTATGACTCTAATGGAAACTACACTACTAAAAAAGAAAAAGAAAACATGAATGCATTATAAGTCTTTCCCATCGATATCCTTTGGTCATTCGGGCCAATATTGAGTACCTCCTCCTTTTGTTTACATAGTGCTTCTCCCTTCCCCCTTCACATACTGAGCTCTTTGCTCTCCTTACTCCTCAAATATTCCTCTTTCTTCTTGGTACTTCTATCTTTTTTACTTTACTTTCGTTCCCACCTAACTATCATTACTTCCACACCCCTTTGTCAGGTGGTATAGGGGACGTCCCTTCCTCCCACCTTCCCAAGGAACAACTAGCATTGAAGTCCTCTCTCACTCACGTAGACAAAACCATCCCATCACTCTGGTGGAGACATCCATTGCATTAATGGGACCATACCTCCTCGCTAGCTAGGCCCTGCCCTAGGTGTTCCACCCAATTCCAAGGTAGGTTCTATTATGCGTAATAGATTTTATTACTTTTGTGAAACCTGATTCAATAAGGATAAATCACTCATTTATTAAAGATAAACCACCATTTATCTAAATGAATAGTTATTTATAATGAATCATTTTTTTATTCACAAATATAATCTATTTATCATTTAAAATAAATCCACCATTTATCTAAATGAATATCTATTTAAAATAAGACATTATTTTTATTCAAGAATAAAATCTATTTTTCATTTAAAATAAATCCATCAGCTATTTAAATGAATATCTATTTAAAATAAGACATTATTTTTATTCAAGAATAAAATCTATTTATCATTTAAAATAAATACACCATTTATTTAAATTAATATATATTTTAAATAAAACATTCTTTTTATTCAAGAATATCCAAGAAGTTATGAAGGTAGTTCATTCATTCCTATTTTCTACATTATTGAGGTGAAGTGTTGAAGTTAAAGACAATTAAGCATGTGCACAAACAAAGAGGGAGATATTTCTATCAATTTAGTCACATATCTCTGCCTCGAGAACTTATTATAGCTACTAGGCCATCAGTATGGGGCTGAAGGTGACTACCTATTGACGATTATTTCTAATTGAATGCATACCTATATGAAGGTATCTATCCTTATTACCTTCAAGTTGTCATATCATCATTTCCCCCAACCGCAAGTACCCTCATCTTCAGTGGATGACTCAACTTATTTCACTTACGAGTGCACCTGATCCTACACATTGGTAATTTATTAGCAGTAACATATTCTTCCTTATCTAGTAATATTACATAACAACTTTATTGCACAAAAACTAAGTATTAAAGCATCATACATTAATACATTGTTTCTCTATATTCAAAATTCCATATGGGAGGTTCATGACAATTAAGGTCTCTCACCTTAAATAATCCACCTAACAATAAACCTAAGGGTTAAATATATGATCCAATCAATAATAATAATCATAATTTAGATAAAAATCAACTTGTCCTAGACCAAACCAAGCTTCCTATGTCTCATCAAACCTTAGGCTTACCTTCTATAATAAGGGTAAAGTAGTGCAAATAGGAAGTTGCTCCTTGATTTTTTGTAGGACAATCAATAATAAAAAAATCCATGGAAGTAACTCTTTCCTTACTAAATGATAGTATACTTCATACTTCTTGTCAAACTCATATTCCATCCCTAAGAAAATGCTTTCTAATATAGGGTATTGAGCTAAAGGAATAGGCTTATATGTGTATGGCATCAAAGATCCCCTATAGACCAAAGTCTAGTCATGATGCTATGGGATAGATTTTATCTACAGTCATAGTCAATATTTTCCCTTTTCTTCTTCTTTTAATAGCAAATATTAAGCTTATCTTGTTGAAAGAGCATCCCATGACTATACCAGTTTTTAAACAAATTGGATTAGTACAAGGATAATAAAAATGGTTCATCACTCCTCATAGATCCTAATATCTCCTAATTTACATATTCTATCACTATAAATATTTTTACCCTAACATATCTTGAGTTGATTTCTAACAAAGACAACTATGAGACAAAAATGATTCTAATTGATCCTCCTCAATATGGTCCTTCAAACTATCTCAAGCATAGTAACTTCTATTTTGGAAAATATTTTCTAAAATTGAACATGCTATATCATATCAAATCAACAACAATTAAACACCCTTAGATATTGTAGATCTTGAAATCCTTATAGTGTTTCTAGATCCCCCTTAGTTAAAAGATAAATATTATATTTTGATTGAGGTAAATATGATTTTTTATGTTGGGACTCTTTTTAATCCTAAAATCCTTAATATACACAAGGTGTTGAACTCTATCGAGCATGAGTATACTAAGATTTTGATAGTGTTCAAAGATATTTTTGCTTTCTCCTATGCCAATAGGCCTGACCTTGATCATTTCCTAGTTGCCCACCACCTAGTTGTCACTCCTAGTTTAATACTATAAAATATAAATGACAGAAAATTAATCTAAAAAGTCACTTTTCTATTGAAAGAGAAGCTCTGAAAGCTCCTCAATATTATATTCATTAATATCATCAACTATTCTAACTAGATATCTAACATTGTCCTTATTTATAAGAAACAAGTAGCATTCAAGTATGCATCAACTTTTAGGACATAAATAACTCATAAGGATGACTTTGATTTGCTTAACATCAACATGATAATTAATTTCACTAAATTATGTGGAATGTTATCTTTGATGGATGGAATTTTAGGCTATAATTATGCTAAAATCGTTCTTAAGTACCAAACCAAAATAACTTTAAGAGGAACTTTCTACTACAAGTCATGTCCTTTGGACTGAAGAACATAGGATCTATCTACCAGAGAGCCATGACTTACATATTTCATGATGACAATATTGAATATATTCTTGGTTAGTCTTTAAACTAGAAATATTGTGTTTGAGAGCTAAGTTACATCTATGAGTGGTTGTGGGAGTGCAAGGTGTACCTAAAGTCTCATAAATACATCTTTAGGGTTACATTAGATGTTTTTGGGGATTCAATGTATCCCAACATGGCATTAAAGTTGATCTTGATAATATATTGACTATAGTTAATATGATAAACCCTAAGCCTATAATCCAACTTAGGAGTCACTCAAGAAAAATCTAAGTCATTCAAAGATTCATGTCCCAGCTAGCTAATAGGTGGAAAATCTTCACCAAGATTTTAAAGAAGGGTATAGTCTTTGAATGGGACACTGATTTCCAAGTAGATTTTAATTCTCTCAAATACTACCTCTTGTATCCTCTTATCCTCATCCCTCCTAACCCATTTATATCCTAGTTGTTATACATAATCATAATATACCATGCCTTAGGATATATGCTAGTGAAGTATGATGACCAACATAGATAGTGATCCATTTTCTACTTTAGCAAGACTTTGGTCAATTACAAATTCTACTATACCCCTTTAGATAATAATTTCCTAGTCACACGGTTTATTTCCCATAATATTAAATATTATATGCTTATCTATAAAACCTTTCTAATCATGAGGGTTGGTCCCTTGCATTATATCATGTCCAAACCTCACCTCTTAAGGTGAACTATTAAGTGATTCATTGTACTTATCTAAATTAATCTTGAGTTTGTAATCCAAAAATCTATAAAATGTCAGGTTATTCCCGATAAATTAAATAAACACAACTTTAAAATCTATTCCTTCATCAATAGTAGACATTATTGATGAGTCATCCTTTAGTTTAGAAGGAAATCAGCCTTACTCTTGGACTCTATAATTTGATGATGCTAGATGTTTCAAAGGAGTGGGGGTAGGAGTCATCATAGTCACTCTTTAATAATAGTTTATTGCTTTGTTCTTCAAGATTATTTTTTTCCTATATAAAATTCCTGATGAATATAAGGCCCTTATCCTATGACAACATGCAAAATTAACCCTTTATGTTAGAATCCTCTCCATTTCTTGATATTCCTAGCTCATAGTCAACTAGGTCAATTGTGTTTATCAAACCAAAGATAAAAATATCAATCCATAAAAGGATGTTGAAAATTTAATAGTTTCTTTTGATAATATCACCATCAAAGTTATCCCTAGGTCTAGTAATTATTAGGTTTATGTTCCTTGAATGCATCCCTTAACCTCTTAGAGATATATGATAAAAAATATATGATCACCATATGACAAATTAGGGAGCCTTCAACCCTAGAGTCTAGTTATATTTCTCTATAAGTATTTTTTGTAGAACTATATCCTTCTCATTATACTTGGTACAAGGTTATGTATTCCCACCTTAAGGATGACACTTTGCCTGATGGTTTGAACAATAATGAATGCAAGAACCTTAAGCAATGTGCATATATATATATATATATATATATATATATATATATATATATATATATATATATAGTTATCATTGGAAATATCTTATACTACCATACCCTTTATAACATTTTTATTATATTCTTATCCTTAGTCGAAGCCCATGTAGTCATCAAAGAGGCCCATGATGGATCATGTGTTGGTCACTTTAGTGGTGTTTCCATCACCAAGAAACTCTTATGAATGGGTTATTATTGGTTGTCCATGGTAAAGGACTCTTTTAGTTATGTAAAAAGGTTTGATAAGTGTTAGAAGAATGATAATATTATCCATACTGAATTCTAAGTTCTCTAATAATTGACTTCTCATTGGCCAATTTCCATTTGGGGCTTAGACATCATTAGGAAGAAAATCTAGTATTTTTGGATGGATACAAGTTCATTGTCATGGCTAAATACTTCATCAAATTGGTCAAAGCCATGTCTTTAGCCTCAACTGATAGATTACAAGTCTCCAAGTTTATCCTTAACCAAATCCTTAGCCATTATGTCATACCTTCTATGCTAATATCTAACAATAGAACATCCTTCAAAATTAGGGATGTCTAGAAATTTTGTGCTAAATACAAAATTTAGCACAAAGGGTCCATAACTTATTATCCTCAAGGTAATGGAAAAATTGAATCTTCTAATAATATTCTTTTCAAGATCATAAAGAATCTCATTAGTAAAACTAATATAGATTGACATATCTAGTTGCACCCCACCTTATGGACCAGTGTCAAATATCCTACTAGTGTGATTCCCTATTTGTTTTCTTATGGAACTAAAGTAGACTTTCTTTTGAGATAGAGGTGCCATCCTTGTGTCTTATTGTAGGAATATATTGGAGGTAAATACTATCTTACCCATACCAACTAGTTGGAACTATATGATGAAAAGTATATTCATGCCTTAGAGAACCTATGGGTCTATCAACAATGGCTTAAACATGCCTATAACAAGAAGGTACAATCCTATTCCTTTAATATTGGTTATATTATCCTCAAAGAGAATTAAAATAACACCAATACTAAAACCAAGCTCAAAGGTAATTTTGATCCCAATTAGACATGTTCATACATCATAATCACCAAGTATATATATATAGTACTTATCACCTCATCATGCTTTATGGAAAAGAAGTTAAGAAACCAATTAACATAATGCATATTAAAATAAATTATAATTGAGTCTAACTTGGTTGTCTATTTATTTTTAGTTACTTGTTTTTGATTACTTGCATATTCCTAAATTTATACCTATCTTTATGCATGTGTTTTTCATTTATTGGACTACCTATTACATATTGAGGGATTTGCAATGATATGCATATGATGATCCTAGTAAGGATAGTTCATCTTCATTCACTAGATGAATGATGCAAGTGGATCCTTATAGTCCTATTTTTTAAACCAAATTAGGGTTTGCACAAAATCAATATATCTCTCTAACGCGATCTACCTTAAACATTACCTTTTAGATTCCAATAATCAATCTCTTATTGCATGATGAACACTATGAGGTTCATAAATACTTATGGAAAGGTCAATCAAATCAAGTTCTTCTATCCCATCAATCTCTTATTGCATGATGAAAATTATGAGATTCACAAGTATTGATAAAAGATAAATAATATAATCTTTTGTCTTCCATGTATGCTATGCATGGGGTAGGTCAATGATAAATTATCCTTCCCAATTGGGAATTTCATTCATTATCATGTCAATCAATCATAAGTCCTCTATGAAACTTCTCTATGAGATAAATTAATCCAATTAGAAGCCCTTTACACATTTGTATGAACGCAAATATCTAAGCTAAATCATAAGTCCTATGGGAAAATCTAAATTACAACTACTATAGTCCAGATAGAAGTCCTTTAGGCATATATTTAAATATAAAACTTTTATTTTTGTAGTTGTACTTATCTCTATATCATAGCAAACTAACCAAAAGTACATGCAAAGCTAACAAAACTCTCCCTAGGCATATATCTAAGAATATATTTGTATATAGTTGTACATATCTATATATAAATATCTCTTTTTTAATTATAAACTAAATCCTCCTTGGGAAAATCTAAGCTAAAGTCTACTTTGGTAGGTCCTAGGAGGGATACCATAGTAGTGACTGCTTGAGTTTTCATTTAGGAGACCTAAGTTCAAACCTTGGTATGAGAGGAATAGGATCCCTTATTAAAAATCATGTTTTTAACCCTAACATTTTTAAGGTCCTAGGTGTATATCAATTGGTTCAATGAAACCCTACAAGGGGCACAAACATCCAAGGTTCAAATCTTAAGTCTTGTTAGATTGAATGCTTATTTGTATTCCTAGTGCTTTCAACAGTGTAAAAGGTTTAAAATAATGTGACACGGTGGTTATAGGCATGGACAATGCAAATAACCATGACATATACTAAGTCCACCATGTTTTAAAAATGTCTACTTTGGTAGATCTAAATTTATACATAGTTATACTACAATGATGCCTTTTGGTATCATACATAAGCCCTCTCAGGTGCATCATGCATTTATCCTCTATAGATTATGCATCTATCTCCATATAAGCTAATCATCATATTATTAGTATATTATTTATCTTAATCATACATAATTCATCATAATAAACATACATCAATAACCATAATCACATCATTTGTTTTACAAACTATATCATCTCAAACCTAACTCATCAATTAAACATACAAACCCATTATAATTAAACCATCTATCATTAATAAACATGCAAATACACTTAATTACCATAGCATGATTAAATTAACCATCATAACATATTAATTAACCATCAACCATAAATTAATTAACAACATAAATACATCACATCATGACACATAATAAACCCATAATAATTAATATCTATTAATAATTAGATATATGCAATTTTTGTACAAGTGTCATGGTACAATCACATAATGATACAATAATATATACAAGCTCTTTCTCAAAACATAGGACAACAACTCTAAAATATGGCTAGCTTTGGAATACTATGTCTACCACTCCTATGACTCCTCCTCTCCCTTATATAGATGGTAACATCTTCATTGACCACTATTATTGGAGGGACTAATCAATGGTAATAGTTCCATGATATGTATCTTGGTAGTGCACTACCCACTAAATCTTATCATATATGTCCCTTGCATCTATACCATATGGCCTAGCAATATATGAACCATCTAGTATCCTCTAGTCCCTCCTACTACTACTATGGTTCTCATCATCATTAGATCCCACTCTATGGTCATAATCTAAATGGTTTATTGGATCCATATTATTTGCCTTACTATCTAGTCCTGCTCTATTATCTATGCTACCATCTCTATCTAAGTAGTGGCTAGCATAGCTTCTAGACTCTCCACCTACATTACAAGGACATCCCACTCTATCTTGATGATTGATCAAGGTGAACTACTTGATCTTATCTAACTAGTCATGCCCATTGGTAATACAAATAGTGGAGGTATATCCAATGCTTGTTCCTATACCTCTCTTATCATCTACACTCTATGTTGGTACACCAACGCTAGAAATATATATCATGTCATATCAGACCTCCTTATTGCTTTATTAGTTGTGTCCTTGTGATAGTCATAGCACATCATATAGGTATGCTCAAGAACCAAGGTCAATGTTTACCTTTTGATCATATTTTTTATGTTTTTTTATATTATTGGTGAATTTTCCACTTGTGGTGAATTTGTCAATGGCATTTTTTGACTAGTGATAAATTTCTTAGTGGCATTTTTTCCATTGGTGGTAATTTGCCATGCTTCAAAAGTTATTTGAAAAAGTTGATGTTATTTGGGTTGGATTTTTTTGTAGGGAATAAAGGTTTTAGTAAGTTGAGAGCATCGTCCAAAGGTGATGAATAGTGTTATGACACACATCTTGGATGATTATGAGTTTTGTGTGCTAGTGGATACTAGGCTAGAGTATATGGTATACATGCCTAAGCTAGAGTTTGACTAGTCATCCTTGAAAACTTTAGCTGAGAGATGGTAACCTTCGACCAACACCTTGAGGTTACCTATAAAGGAGATGACAATGATAGTGGAGGATATTTGGTGCATCCTACAGGTTCATATTCAAGGTGAGCTAATTTTCCTTGGGAAGTATGATGGGATTGTGAAGGTATTATTGATAGGAAATAAGAATTTTATAGGGATGGGTAGCGATGTATGCATTAATAATGCATACAAAAGAGGGCACATAGATCACCTTACGATATTTTTATCCTCTATTATGTTAAGGATCTTTATGATGGACATGAGTAGGAGGAACATATATTAGGGATGAGGAATGATCATTGCTAGGTTACGATATTGCTAGACCATATATGCATGGGGCCCAACTATCTTGGCTAGGCTATACTGGATATTGTACCAAGTGGTATATAAAAGCGATAAGAGCCTAATATATTGCACTCTTCTGTAATGGGATTGGGAGAATTTGGAAATTTTATGACCTATTATAGAGGGTAGGAGACCTAAGGTAGTTAAGCCTATGGTTTATCAATGGGTGAGTTATATATGGCCTAGTCATTACACCTTGGAGCATACCCAATTATTGATTGATGAGTTGAGGGCTAGATAGATTACTTAACAACCATGGAGGGATCAGTTCAAGTGGTTAGATAACAAGGATCTATATTGGGTGAGGAGGATTTAATGGCTAGATAATGGATGGGAGCATATGAGTTGTACCAATATTATTGCGTACTATGCTAGTTTAGAAAGGTGTAAGGGATACCAGGAGTATGCAATATGTGGGTACAATGAGTTACATGGGAGAGATGGTGGGACCCTATTAAATTATACTCCATTGAGGCAAATGTGG
The DNA here is from genome assembly GCA_028583015.1 of Wollemia nobilis. Lineage (NCBI taxonomy): Eukaryota > Viridiplantae > Streptophyta > Pinopsida > Araucariales > Araucariaceae > Wollemia > Wollemia nobilis. Next base: position 8,238,614 of record JAQPPZ010007509.1, on the reverse strand, counting down.
GTGATACTAATATTTTGAATATATCCATAGATGATGTTGGGGTGACAGAGAAGTATACTCCCTAGTATAAGCAATTTTTCCTAGCTAGGTTGACATATGAGGAGCCATTGAGAGGGCAAGATGTAGTGGAGGAGATAGCTAGGATCCTATAGGATATATGATATTGGTTAGGGAAAGAGTGCAAGGAAATGATGGTGGTAAGACAAATAATTAGAGATGGAGACTGAGGTGATGGTGGGGTGGAGGATGTTCCTCTAGATGTGCCTTTGTAGTTGATGGTTCCTATAGTACTTGAGACATTCAAGGGAGTGAGTACTCATAAGTCAAACACAAAGGAAACATGGATAGAGTTGGAGGCTTTGAATATGAGTTTCTATGAGATGAGAGAGTAGTTGGTAGAAGTCAAGTCTACATGAGAGGAGAATGTGGATAAGTCTTGAGAGGAGATAGATTGAATGGTATATGAGAGGGTAGCTAGCAATGAGAACATAGTCAAACTATAGCTAGCTCTAGAGTGGGTTACCTAAGAGAGAGATGAGACTCTCTTAAGAGTTTTCTAGGGGATGGATGTTGATATGATGGTTGTGATGATGGGCCCATTGAAACAAAATATAGAGTAGAAAAAGGTACACCTAGATAGGATGAAGGCTAATATAGACAAAGTGAAGGTAGATCTAGATAGATCAAGAGATGAATTTGATAGAGCAAGGTAGGAGCTTTGGTTAGCTGAGGTGGAGGTAGAGAGGGATAGGACTCAGGATGTATACTATAAATAGATCTACTATAATGTTATTACTCCTGAGTGATGATAGCCATTACCCTCATGGACACAGTCGATGACTGAATCTATGATTTGTTATTCATAATGATCAATTAGCTTTCATTGTCCTCCTCCTTAACCAAGACCTAGGGGAGGGGATGTAGGGTCTAGTTGCTAGGCTTTTGGAAGTGAGTGTGTCAATTTTATTATGTGATACACCCTCTCTTTTAGGCATAAAGATTAAGTGTATCAATTTTTTAATGTGATACACCTTTCTTGTAGGTATGTATGATATTGAGGCATTATATAGTTATGACATTATCCTATGTGTTGAGTTATTTAAATGATTACCATGTCTTTCTAATGATGTTTTGTTGATAATATTATATTGTGATGATTTTTTTATATAATTTTGAAAAATACGAATGTTGATATGATGATTTTTGATAACAAGTATTTGGATAAATGTTTATGTTATTTTAGCAATGGTATAATGTGCTAGATAATGAATAAATGCTAAAGAGAATAATTGTTTTGTTGAGAGGTGACCTAAGGATATGATTATATACAAGAACTTAGATGTAATTTGCTTGCACAAGTGGTGGTCTCTAGACCTGATAAAAGACAAGTGATCATTATAATGTTTTGCATCAAGTATTATTCTTTGATCCTAGGTAATACTTATAAGCTTCCATAAAATGGAAACATAATTTTATCATCCTTAAATGGTGGCCTAGGATATCGTATAAAATACAAGAACTTAAGGCATGATGAGGTACTTGTAACATGTAAAATATATACATAGTGTTGTCTATAGAATTAGTTGTTAGTAATAGTTAGTAAGGCATGCTTTAAGAATCATACACAAATTATTTTATGCATGCTTTGAGAGGCATACCCAAATAATTTTATGCATGCTTTGAGAGGAAAACCCAAAGTATTTTATACACTCTTTGAGAGGCATACCCTAAGGGTTTTATGCACATTTTTAGAGGCATACCTAAAGGATTCTATGCACACTTTAAGAGGTATATCTAAAGGATTTTATGCATTCTTTGAGAGGCATATCTGAGGGATTTTATGCATGTTTTGAGAGGCATATCCAAAGTATTTTATGCAAATATGTGTGAGAGAGTGAATATGTATTTTTATCTTGATGTCTCTCTTAAGCTATTAGGATCCCATCCTAACATTAATTTGTACTTCTCATTATTATATAATGACCCACTTCCAATGTGTGGGGATTCTATTATAATGTTATTTTTTAATACCTTGTAATGTATGTTGCAAGTAAGGCACCTAGCCAAGTGGTGCCATAGCATGTAATCATTATCAAGATTGTAATCGATTCAAGTATAAACACATAAAAATGCAAGAACACAAGAACTAGCCTAATATGCTTTTGATTTTAAATGATGAACTATGCTAAAAGAGGTTTTACTTTTTCAAGGCAAATAAGAGATAATAAATCAAACAATTTAGCCTAAAGTACAACTATATGATTTTGATTTCTTTCGTAAGTGCTTGTAAGGGAAAGGATTTAGACTTAATCTAGGATTCCTTGATTTTTGTCCAAGATAAATATGATTAAAGGAAGAATTTGACCTAATATAATATTCTTTGATTGACCAAAATAAATGTGAATTTATAAAAACAAACCATGAAAACAAATATAAAAAAATAGAAATACAAATAAAAATAGAGACCAAAGGGGTGTCAAGTGCAGGGTTACCTTTTTTAGAGCTTGATAAAATTCACCACTAACTGTCAAATCTGCCACTGATAGATTTATCACTAAAAGGAAGGAGGGAAATTAGGGTTTTCTATTTTGTATGGTTTTTTTATTACATAAAGGTGATAAACTATATTTCTAGCTGATCAAACCCCCTATTAATGCAAAAATAAGTATGAATGAGCCTCCTTTTGGAATGTATGTAGGCTCTATCAAATTTTTTAGTGAATGGTAATCACTAGTGGCAAATTTGATAATGAGTGGCAAATTTTCTCTATATATTCTAGAGAGTCAAATTCACCAATGGCTATAGGGAGTGGTGAATTTGTCCTGAAATGGGGTTGAATGAGTCTAGGGTTAGATTTCAAGGTTGTTTTTTATCAAGTCTAAGGTGCATTGTGGGGGAAATATGGAGTGGAAAATTTTAAGATATGTTTCCTACAAATTTATAAAACTTAAGTTATGCAAATCCTAATTTTAAGGAGCAAATTAAATGTGAATAAAATAAAATAGAGAGCCCATAAAATTGACTAATATTAGAGTTTCTAGGATCTTGAATGATCTATAAATATCTACAAAAGAGGAAGGAATGGACTACAAAAACCTATTTAATCTTAATCTAAAGAAAAGTAATGTTAGTCATCTATCAATACCAAAGCAAAAAAACATAATTTAGATCTAGTTTTGAAACCTTGGATGAGATTGTTTCAAGACAAATACGGTGATAGGATTTCAATAATTTTGTACAAGGATCGAGAAGGAAGATACAAATGGAAATAATATTTTTTGTACACAAGACATTGATGCTAGGAGGCAATTTATTAGAAAGATAACAACTATGATTATTTCGAGGGGTGCCAAGGATAAATTGATTTAGGAGCTGAAAAGTTTAGGAGAATACACAACAAGAAGTAGATATAATATTCAAAACCAACATAATAATAATTGAAGAACACAAGCTTATACTGAGAAGGGGGGTGAACAGTATAAGACCACTTTTTACTTTTGCTTCAAAACAGCTTTCAAATTAGTATTATACAGTGTATAGATAGCAGTATTAAAAGTAGTAATCAAAGCAATGCACAAAACACCATCCACAAAAGAGACAGCAATTTACATGGTTCACCCAAAGCGGGCTACTCCATGGATAAAATTTCTCTCTAAATTTTATCAATTCACAATCTGGGAATACCTTTCCCGATTACAATATTTATGGGCATCAACCCAAAGGAGATACGTTCCCCTAGATCTGCTCTTTAGTGGTGATCCTCTAGAAGACCTCTACCTCCTCTGCCCTTAGCAAGTGGAACTCTATCCACAAAAGACACCTATCTTCCCTGCTCTGGCTAGAGATCTCTGTCCTCAACTCTATCATCGCAAGGCTGGTCCTCAAATATGCACTAAACACAGTCCTTTGATCTAGCACAAATGTCCTCTATATTTTTCTTTGATATGCACCAAACATAGTCCTTCAGTCTGGCACAAGTATGTCCTCTTCCTCTTTCTCTGGTCTGCACTAAACACAGTCCTTCGGTCTGGCACAAGTCTGTCCTCAAATCTCTTTCTGTTCTGTTACAACAGCACTTGGTCAAAGCCAACTTTTGCACTGAACGCGCAAACACAGCAGCACTTGATCGAACATCAACTTATGCACCTCTACACAAACATAGCAGCACAGTCTTCGCACACTTTTCTCAATCACAGTAGCACAGTCTTCACACACTCTACTTCTCGACGATCGAACTTCTCCCTCGCACTCTATCTGTGAATATCACACTTCGAACGCACACTTCGATCGATGCCAAAAACTCTCCAAGTAGCCCTCCTTATATACTAACAATCTCAAGATTAGATCTTTGATCTTAGTCAGCTACACATCCCTAAAACAACATCGGTTGCAAAACCCTTAGCTGCATCGGCCCAAATTTAACTCTGTCGGCTTCAACCGCCTCTGTGCTTCAGTAGCTTCTGTCGCGAAACCACAACATGTCATGATATCACAACATTTTTGCTATCGTACACTTTCGTTTGGCTATTGTCACGATATCGTGACACTTTTTCTTTTGTCTGCCTTGACTACGTCCTTATCACAAAATCGTGACATTTCTATCTTTGCTGACGTCATCTTCACTCCTGTCATGAAATTGTGACACTTTAGACTTCATTGCCTTCTTCCCTGCTTTTGTCATGAAATTACGACACATCTGCTTCTTCTGACATCATATTCAACTCTGTCATGAAATCATGACCATTTTGACTTCATGGCCTTCTTTGCTTGCACTAGCGAAAACGAAACATGTCGCAAAATCGTGACACTTTCGTTGCCTTGAGCTTCTCTTTGCCTTACACCCACAAAAATAGAATATGTCACAAAATCACAACACTTTTGCCTTCGAGCTCTTCCTTCTTGAATTCATCGTGAAATCGTGATGCTTCTTCTATTGAAGACTTGCTAACTATTTCTGTCACGAAATCGTGACACTTTCTCCAACTGAATGTTGCCATCTCAACCTGTTGTGAAATCGTGACACTTTTTGCATTCGCAAGCTTTCTCTTCAACCTGTCATGAAATCATGACACTTTTTGCATCCGTAGAACTTCTTTGTAGCCTGTCGCAAAATCACAATGCTTCTCATATCAAACTCTTTCCTTCGCTACAAGTCATGAAATCATGACAGTTCTCACTTCGAGCTTTTTAGCATGCCACAAAATTGCGACAGTCCTCAACTCGACCTCTGCAGCATGTCGTGAAATCACGAAATTTTTCCTTCTCTGCCTTCCTACACTTTTCGAGTCACGAAAATGCGATATGTCATGAAATCGTGACACTTTCCATCTTGCTCTCCTTCTCTGCCAACATGTCGTGAAATCGCAACAGTTTTTCCAGCTTCTTCTCTTTCTTCCAGCATGTCACGAAATCATGACAGTTTTGCTAGAACTTTCTCTCTCCTCAAGCATGTCACGAAATCGTGATAGTTTTTCCAATCGCCTGCATACTTTTTCTTACTTGTATTTTTCTTGATCTTTTGCAACTGGGCTACTCTGATCTTCTTGGAAACTCACTATCCATGCTGAAACCTTCAACAAAACAAATTCTTTGACATCAAATCAAATTTTCTTCAAGAACTTCTTGACATCAATGACAACATCTACACTTGAGCAAAGGCAATGTACCCAAGGTACCCAAAATTGCCAACAATCTCCCCCTTTGTCATTGATGGCAAACCTTTACTAAAAACATATCTTAAGAGCCAAAACTGAACCCAACTATTCTACAACTGAGAAAATGTCTTTGAAGTTTTGCTCCCCCTATCTTGAAGCTCTTATCTTTACTCATATCTCTCCCCCTTACTCATATCTCTCCCCCTTTGTCATAAATGGCAAAGGGTCACCTTTGGGGCTTGGGACTAAAAATGAACCTCTTAGCTTAGTCCCTCCCCCAAATCCTAATGAGGTGATTAAAACAAGGTTGGGAGAAAATCTCCCATTAGGCACTGATCATCATCCGGGTCTAAGACTTCCTTGTCGGGCCTTCTCTTGAATTCTTTGTCTGTATTTTTGTTCCTATTCCTGTCATTGTTATCATTTCTATTTTTATCCTTGGACCTGTTCATACCACTGTTCCTATTCCTGTACCTTGGAAGATCAACTCTACACTGTCTAGTTGTGTGACCTGCATTTTTGCACTTATAACAAGAAACAAAGTTACTTCTGTTCGGCATACCTGTTCTTTGAATCCGCCTGTTATGACTAACCATGTTCCTGTAATTAGCCTTGCATAAAATTGCCTTATGCCCGAACTGTTGACAAGAGTAGCAATACCCTTGAAAGAAGCTAAAACTTCTGAAATTGTTGTTTACTTTCTTCACTTGAGCCATGCAATGTACAGCCATGTGACCAAACCTGTGACACACAAAACATCTGTCGTGAAATTTTCTTTTATTCGACCTCTTGGGTCCCGAAGACTTCTTCTTCTCAATCTAAATTTTGTTTTCTATTTTTGCGCATCTATCACTCACGGACTCATGATATGACGTACTTTCTTCATCAGAACTCTCTTCCTTTTGGAATCTCTTGCTAGATTCCCCAACCTGTTCCTTGTGTGGTTTAACAAAACCAAGACCTATTTTATCTGTTGTCTTTCTTTGTCCTTTGATGAGTGATTTAACCTTTTTGGAGCTTTCTTGAAACCTGTACAGCTTATCCTTGTACTCTTTAGCTTCCTCTTTCAAAGAAGCCATTTTCTGTTCTAATTCACTATACTCAAGCACCTTAGATTCTAACTCATTCTTGAGTTCTTGTGTCTTAGCCATAGAGACGTCAAGACTTTCTATAAGTTCATCTCTCTCCATACAACATTCATCTAACTTATCCTTGAGTCTAGCATTCTTCTTTCTTTCCATTTTTAAAACACTAAGAGCATTAGTAAGTCCACTCTCAAGATCCTCTATTTGATTGCATTTTGAATCATCAAGGCCTTTTTCAGATTTCTTATCACTAGAGGTGCTACCCTTTTCAAAAACCATACATGCATCTTCCTTATCATGTTTTGAAGCATCCTCATACATACTAGCAACCAATTCATTATTTGTGCAATCATCCTCAAGGTGCCCAAAATTTCCACATCTAAAAAATTTCATGATAATGAATTTATGTTTCGGTTCTTCCTCCTTTTCTGAAATAAACAACATCTCATTTTCATCATCACTAGAAGAACTTTCACTATCACTGCTAGAACACTTACTTGCTTTTTCTAGGTAGAAGCTCTTCTTGTGCTTGTGAGAATGCCTCTTTTCGTGATTTTTGTACTCATCTTTGCTCTTCCTGTGATGCTTGTGCTTTTCAAAATCCTTGCTCTTAGAATCCTGTATATCTTCATCACTTTCATTCTTGGAAACAGTACAGTCAGTAGCATAATGACCAAAATTTCCATAGTTGAAACATCTTATGTTCTTCATGCTCTTGTGCTTTCTGGAAAACTTGCCTTTCTTGCTGTAATATGCCTCTTCATCACTAGAGGACTCATCACTTTCTTGAATCTGTTTACCTTTGGATTTCTTGGTAGCCTTGAAAGCTGCCTCTTTCTTGACATCAGCTTTCACTTGAGTTCTCAACTCAAATGCTGCAAGTATACTATGGAGCTCATCCTTTTTCAATTTATCTAAATCTTTAGCTTCCTCAATGGAAAAAATATTTTCACTAAATCTATTAGGAAGAGATCTTAAAATCTTATCACACACATCATTTTCAGCAAGTTCAAGACCTAAGTCTTTCATAGAGTTAACAATCTCATCCATACGAAGCATGTAGTCACTAATTTTTTCATCATAATTCATTTTGACTTGTTCAAACATACCTTTAAAGTGTCTCAATTTGGCATTTTGGACATTTGCATCACCTGTATGAACCACTTGCAACTGTTTCCACATTTCACTAGCTGTCTTGCAGTGAATAAATTTGGTGAGATTTGCTTTCTATAAGCCTTTTAGGATTGCATTCATGGCTTTTGAATTGCTGTGAAGCATGATCCTATCTTCTTTAGTATAAGTACCATGTTCAAGAATAGTGTACTCGTCTTCAATCACTTCCCATACCTCATTACCAAGAGCCATTAGATAAACTCTCATTCTTGCACTCCACAGACCAAAATTTGATCCATCAAGAATAGGTGTTGCATTGCCACTTGAGTAGTCCATTGTGTTCTTTGCAAGCTTTTCCTTCAAGTTGTTAAACTTTTCGAAGGCACCGGCTTTGATACCAATTGAAGAACACAAGCTTATACTGAGAGGGGGGGTGAATAGTATAAGACCACTTTTTACTTTTGCTTAAAAATAGCTTTCAAATCAGTATTATACAGTGTATAGATAGCAGTATTAAAAGCAATAATAAAAGCAATGCACAAAACACCATCCACAAAAGAGACACAACAATTTACGTAGTTCACCCAAAGTGGGCTACTCCATGGATAAAATTTCTCTCTAAATTTTATTAACTCACAATCTGGGAATACCTTTCCCGATTACAATATTTATGGGCATCAACCCAAAGGAGATACCTTCCCCTAGATCTTCTCTTTAGTGGTGATCCTCTAGAAGACCTCTACCTCCTCTGCCCTTAGCAAGTGGAACTCTATCCACAGAAGACACTTGTCTTCCCTGATCTGGCTAGAGATCTCTGTCCTCAACTCTATCATCGCAAGGCTGGTCCTCGAATATGCACTAAACACAGTCCTTCGGTCTAGTACATATGTCCTCTATATTTTTCTCTGATATGCACCAAACGTAGTCCTTCAGTCTAGCACAAGTCTGTCCTCTTCCTATTTCTTTGGTCTGCACCAAACACAGTCCTTCGATCTGGCACAAGTCTATCCTCAAATATATTTCTATTTTGTTACAGCTACACTTGGTCGAAGCCAACTTTTGCATTGAATGTGCAAACACAACAACACTTAATCGAACATCAACTTATGCACCTTTGCACAAATGTAGCAGCATAGTCTTTGCACACTCTGCTCAATCACAACAGCACAATCTTTGCACACTCTACTTCTCGACGATCGAACTTCTCCCCCGCACTCTATCTGCGAATATCACACTTCGAACACACACTTCAATCGATGCCAAAAACTCTCCAAGCAGCCCTCCTTATATACTAACAATCTCAAGATTAGATCTTTGATCTTAGTCTGTTGCACATCCCTAAAACAACATCGACTGCAAAACCCTTAGCTGCATTGGCCCAAATTTAACTCTATCGGCTTCAACCACCTCTATGCTTCAGTAGCTTCTGTCGTGAAACCACAACATGTCATGATATCATGACATTTTTGTAGCCATACACTTTCGTTTGGCTATTGTCGTGATATTGCGACACTTTTGCTTTTGTCTGCCTTGATTACGTCCTTGTCATGAAATTGTGACACTTCTGTCTTTGCTGATGTCATCTTCACTCCTGTCACAAAATCATGACACTTTAGACTTCATTAACTTCTTCTCTTCTTTTATCATGAAATCATGACACATCTACTTTTTCTGATGTCATCTTCAACTCTGTCACGAAATCATGACCCTTTTGACTTCATGGCCTTCTTCTCTGCTTGCACTAGCGAAAACGAAACATGTCATGAAATCATGACACTTTCGCTGCCTTGAGCTTCTCTCTGCCTTACACCCGCAAAACTGGAACATGTCATGAAATTGTGACGCTTTCACCTTCGAGCTCTTCCTTCTTGAATTAATCATGAAATCATGACGCTTCTTCTATTGAAGACTTGCTAACTGTTTCTATCACAAAATTGTGACACTTTCTCCAACTGAATGCTGCCATCTCAACCTATCGCAAAATCATGACACTTTCTGCATTTGCAAGCTTTCTCTTCAACCTGTCATGAAATCATGACACTTTTTGCATCTATACAACTTCTTTGTAGCCTGTCACAAAATCATGATGCTTCTCATATCAAACTCTTTCCTTCGTTGCAAGTCACGAAATCGTGACAGTTATCACTTCGAGCTTTTCAGCATGCCGTGAAATCGCGACAGTCCTCAACTCAACCTCTGCAGCATGTCGCAAAATTGTGACATTTTTCCTTCTCTGCCTTCCTGCACTTTTCGAGTCATGAAAATGTGATATGTCGCGAAATCGTGACACTTTCCATCTTGCTCTCCTTCTCTGCCAACATGTCACGAAATCGTGACAGTTTTGCCAGCTTCTTCTCTTTCTTCCAAACATGTCGTGAAATCATGACAGTTTTGCCAAAACTTTCTCTCTCCTCAAGCATGTCATGAAATCACGACAATTTTTCTAGCCGCTTGCATACTTTTTCTTACTTGTCTTTTTCTTGATCTTTTGCAACTAGGCTACTCTGATCTTCTTGGAAATTCACTGTCCATGCTGAAACCTTCAACAAAAAAAATTCTTTGACATCAAATCAAATTTGCTTCAAGAACTTCTTGACATCAATGACAACATCTACACTTGAGCAAAGGCAATGTACCCAAGGTACCCAAAATTGCCAACAATAATGTCACTAGAATATGGAGAGATATTTGGGATATCCCAAGCATTCCTAAAGTCAAAATGTTTATTTTGATAGTAGGTCATAGAAGAATTGTATCCTGGGATAACCTTGTCAAAAGGGATTTTCATGGCCCCTCTCAATGTTTTTTCTATAATAAGGAGGAGAGTATTGACCATATCTTGGGACATTGCTCAATAGTTTAGAATCTATGGCAATGGATTCCTAATATGTTTGGTAAATGTGTGGTGATGAATAGCAGAATTGAAGATTAGTTAAAGCAATGCTAGAACACTTATAAAAGTAAGACTTTAAAGACAATATGGGATACATCAAAAGATACAATACTTTAGACTATATGGCTAGAAAGGAATAAAATAATATTTAAAGGAAAGGAAAGCAGTTTAGAGATAATGAAAAAGAAGATATGTTTAGCCATATAGGAGTCTAAACCAACTCTATCAACTTACCAAATTCCTAATTTGGAAGCAGAAAGTCTTGATAGATGGAGTCAAGTCATTATATGGAATTATGATGTTGGATACAAGAGAAGCAAAAATAAGGTAAGAAATATAAAGTGGAAACCTCCAGATATGGAGTGGGTTAAATTGAATTTTGATGGAGCATCTAAAGGAAATCAAGGACTAGTAAGAAGAGGAGGAATAATTAGAAATAATAGAGGAGATATTTTGTCTCATTATGCTTTCAATAGTGGACTTAAGATAAATAATGAAGCTGAAGCTTGGGCAGCTCTAGATGGGTTAAAAATATGTAAACAAATTAAACTGAATAGAGTATGGATGGAAGACAATTCTCTCATAGTTATAAATATAATTTTGAGGAAAGCAAAGGATCCATGGAACATACAAGAGATAATTGTGGAGATTCAATATCTTGCTAAATATTTTGAAGAAATCATGTTTACACATATATTAAGGTAAGGAAACAAATGTGCATATAAGCTAGCCAATAGAGGGGATTTGATTGAGGATCGTAAAGTTAAATTCTCCTTTTCATGGTTAGAGGAAGTAGAAAGTTTAGTTGAAGCTGACAAAAAATGTTGATTGCCTAAATCAATTAATGATTAAGTTTTACTTTAATGTTTTCCATTGGTAATATCTATTTTATTTTGTACTAAATGTGTTTTCATTTAGACTATTTATTATAATTTTTATGGTTGCACTTGTGTTTCAAGAAGAAAACTAGCAATCCAGATTTGGTAAAGTAGAATATGATAGTGAGATGTTTTGGAAATATTACTGTACTAATATGCAAAAGCATAGATAGTAGAGGTGAAGTTTTAGCATTGTGAAGGCTGCTATAGGGAAATTTCAAGAAAGGTGCTAAATTTTAGAGTAATTGTATTCAAACAGAGATTTGAAAACATCCAGAAAATGAAAATCAAGAATTCAAACATTTTATGTAAAATGATGTAGGTTTCTATATATAGCATCTTAATTGATATGAGAAGTGTATCTATTTTTAAAATATCAAGCTCTAAATAAGAGAGATGTAATTTGTTAATGGTGTGGCACCCGAGTATAACCCCTTATTATCAAGCAAAAAAAAATACCAAAGCAAGCTCAAAGAAAGGTTCATTGGGACTAAAATGATTATAATATAAAATGCATGAAAGGAGATAAATTTATACAAGCAAATTATACACATAAGATTTCATGTAATAAGAATATAATATGAAAGAGTCTACAAATAAAGTAATACCTGCAAATAGTGATGGATTAGAAATCAAAGTGCATGGAGAAGGAAAGGAAATATAGTTAGTATGCTTGTAATGAAGAGAAATGTGCTTATGAATGAAATGAACTATTGTAAATGAAGAAACATGAAAGTAAATGGCATGGAAGCATATGTTAGAAGTATAAAAATATGCAATAAAAGAGATTAATGACTATAAATGAAAGAAATAAATGTAAATGAACTTGAAATGACTTGCAAAGAAGATGTTAGAAGCATGAAATGAAATAGAAAAATAGAAATAAATGACTATGTATGCTTAAAACCAAGTTAGAAAGGCCTAGAAGTAGAAGAGAAAATACATGAAAGATAAAAAGAAAATGAAAGGAAAGAGGATCTAGGAGTGATACAACCTAGCAAGAACATCTTCTTGCCTTGCTTGACTTACTTCCAGATAGCTTGATGAAGATTCCAAAATGAGAAGATGAAGAATATAAATGAAGATAATATTGAACATTTTGAGTCCATGGAGTTGTCATTGATGTCAAGGCATGAAGTTGTCATTGATGTCAAGGAAGAAGATACCGTTGATGCCAAAAGGTCAAAAGGAGCAATGCATAAGGTTGATGGCAAAAGAGCTTCATAATATTTATTTTTAATATTATGTGAAGCATAAGTAGAAAGGTTTTGATTTAAACCATGGATGAGAAAAAATAAAAGGTTTTTCATAAAAATCCAAGGAGGCTTTTAATCTCAAATTAGAAAGCCCAAGGAAGTTTTAATATTTAATTTATAAATATTTAAAATCAAATTGAATTTAAATTTTATAAATAAATATTATTTATTCGAAGTGGTAAAACCTAAGGAGGCTTTAATCCCTAAAGTCAAAAGATTTAAATATTAATTTATAATATTTAAATTCTAAATAGTTTAAATAATTTATATATTAAATATTTAAAGGTAAATTCATAAGAGTCGACCTCAAATAAATTACCTCTGCCGACGTGCATGGAACAAAGGCATAAAGGTATTTATACCTTAGCCAAAAACATTGGAAGAGAAATTTGATTAATATCCGCAATACTCAGTGCAAAAGGCTCATGCGAATTCAAAAAGGAAGCGCCTTCGAAGCGCTACGTGGAAGTAGGAGACGTGTTGGAGAAGGAGCCAAAGGGATCTAAGGAAGGTGAAGAAGATAAAGCACACATTGCGCTTTAGTTGAGCAAGGTGAGCGCTTGGCTCACACGACATGGAAGCCACGACCAAGGTGCTGCTGTAGCATAGGGTGCAGGATCGAATCCCATGAATTATAGAGTGGAACAAGGTTTTTATAATTTGATTTTTTATTAATTGCCTATGCTAAGGTTTTTGGAGAGATAAGGTGTGAGTAATGTTTTTATTTACCTAAGTGGTAAATGGTAAATGTTGCTAAGGTAATTGTTGTTTTTACCTTAGGGAAGTAAAAATTAATTTATTGCATTTAGTGTTAAAGTGAATTATTCAGTTTAAATGCAATATTTAGAAAGGAGTTATAAGTAGAAGTTGTGTTATATTTTAAAGGGGATTTTGATGAAATTTATGATGTTGAAATTTATTTTTGAGATGGAGCAATAAGGTGTATTTGGGATTTAATTTATCTTTGTGTTTGAGGTAAATTGTGAAAAGTATTAAGGTGATAATTCTTGTCATATAACCCTTTGTCCTTGGAAAAAGAAAGTGGTGATAATTGAAATAGGTTTTGAAGATCATTCTTCATAAAATAAAAAGGTATGGGAATATTCTTCCTTGGTTGAGTTGATTGGTTTATTTTTTGGAAAACAACTTTGGAGTGAAAAGGATTTTATTAGGTTTACTTATTGAGTTGTTGAGCCATTGTGAAGTGAATGCTATGCATCTATTTTTATAAGCATTGTTGTTAAAGTGAGTAATTGAGTGAAGAACTTGAACTAGGGTTTGCAAATATCATGAGTATCATTGTTATGTGAATATTATTTTATGAGAATTGTTGTTGGAGTGAGTAATTGAATGAAGAACTTGAACTAGGGTTTGGAAAGAACATGAGTATAATTGTTATGTGAGATTGGTTGATAAGCATTGTTGGAAACATTTGAGTGAAGTTCATATGTTTGGACTAGGGTTTGTGAGCAAGGATTATTTCATTGAGTGATTGGTTGAGTAGAGTTGGTTGAGCCTAGTCAAGTGAATGTTCAAATTCTATGAAACCAATTGTTCTATATTCTGAATTTATTTGAGAAAGAGGTTGAGTGTGGATGAGTGTGAAACATATCGAGTCTCTAACAATTATCTATATTTTTTTGTGATAAAAGAGAGACTAAAAGTGATTGAGAGTTTGTGAGTGTCAAACATATTGAGTCTCTAACAATTCTCTGTATGCTTCTAAAAGAGTAATTGAAAGTGATTGAGCATTGTGATGGATGTGAAGCATATTGAGTCTCTAACAATTCTCTTTATGTTTCTATGAGATTGAACAAGTTATAGTGTGGACTTTTTGAGCAGATTTGAGGCAAGTATTTGAGAAGACTTATGGAAATATTTGTGTAAGCTTTTTTGGAAGCTTACATATTGAGAGCAGATTTGAACAAGTTCTGGTGATGACTTGTTGAGAAGATTTGAACAAGTTTTAGTGAGGACTTGTTGAGCAGGTTTGGACAAGTTCTAGTGAGGACTTGTTGAGCATATTTGGAGAAGTTCTAGAGAGGAATTTGTGGATAGGTTAGTGTGAGATTTTATGGAAGCTTACAAGGCAAAATTGAGACAAGTCTTTAAGTAGACTTGTGAGCAAAAATGATTGATCAATTTTTTC
This sequence comes from Wollemia nobilis, assembly GCA_028583015.1. Lineage (NCBI taxonomy): Eukaryota > Viridiplantae > Streptophyta > Pinopsida > Araucariales > Araucariaceae > Wollemia > Wollemia nobilis. Next base: position 8,223,586 of record JAQPPZ010007509.1, on the reverse strand, counting down.
AAACCTTGGGTTAATGTTTGGGGAGGATCTAGTAGTGTTGATTTGTGATTGGATGAAGCTTTATGATAAGGCTTGAGGACAAATATTGAGGATATATTTGTGCTATATCAAAGGAATATGTTTAGTATAGATTCATAGATAGAGTTTGGTGTAGATTTGAGGATAGATTTGTACCAGAACAGAGGATAGAGATTGAGGATAGATTTGTGCTAGAATGAAAGATTGTTTTAGTATAGATTCAAGGATAGAGTTTGGTGCAGATTTGAGGACAAGTTTGTGCCAAACTAGAGATATATATTAAGCATATTTGTGCTAGATCGAAGGATTATGTTTAGTGCAGATTTGAGATAGAGCTTTGAAGGTGACAGAGTATAGAGGATGATAGTCTCCAGTGGATAGAGATCCATTAGCCAGGGTAGTTATTATAGGTGTATTTAGTGGATATATATCCATTAGTTAGGGTAGTGAGGAAATGTGTATTTAGTGGATAGAGATCCATTATCTAGAGTAGTGGGGGTAAAAGTTTTTCTAGAAAATCACCAGTTAGAGTTAAGGGGAAATGAGTTCTCCTATGGATAGATATCCACTAACTTGATTAGGGGATTGGTTTATCCTTTGGACAAAGGTCCATAAACATTGTAATATGGAAATGATTCCCAAGAAATTGATTGAGAAAATTTTAGTGAAATATTTTCTCCATGGAGTAGCCCAAATTGGG